>OY987299.1:64197321-65543952 GCA_963920635.1 Pseudeuparius sepicola | reverse complement strand
AAATTCTTTAATTTTTAACAGACTACATATTTTTAAAAAAAAACACAAATAGTCATTAAAAGAAATCATGAAAAAAAAATTTTCAAACCGTCAAATTAAGAAAATCCCTCCAAATAATCGTCAGATTATGGATCAGCACGACCAGGACATCAAGCTGAACCGTCTATATGAAAATCTGATGCGCTCGAGTATTTCAAAATGGCGATTTTTTTTGCATTTTCAAAAAGCCGCCACGAGCTGGCGTCACATCCGAATCGTCAGTCTATTGAATGGGAGCTTCTTTCGGGTTCACTTAACATCCCTTCTGAATATCTGACGCGCTCGAGTAAATTTTTTTTTCTTCCCAGTTTTAACCCTTTCGTACGGCCGCCCCCACCAAGCAAACTGGCAGATTAACATACCTACGTCATCGGAGACAGGTGGGGCATATACACTATCAATATCTGACGCGCTCGAGTATCTCCATTTGACTATTTTTTTTTTACATTTGTGAAAGCCTGTAGACGCTCCCCCCACCGGTGGATGGGTATATATCATATAACCTTTTTTCTTTCTACCATCTAATCTTCAAAATCCATTAGGTCCCCACGACGCACGAGTAAATCCCCATTTATTCAGAGGATGATAGTAATTAATTCAAACTTGGTAAGGAGTTTCAACATAAAAAATCTGTTACATCTTGTACATGCTCCACGTTCGCATTTGAGTTTTTTTATTTCTCCAACGTAGAACCATGCAGTTTTCAGATTGGCTGCTCCAAGTAACAGTCCACCCATACCATCTTCCTTAGCTGTGTCTATCCTCAGCTTGGGTCTCTTTTTCATTCTTCTTTAGGTAACTGAAAACCATTATCTCTGGCAATATTTTCCATATTAGGTGTCACAGCTTGTGCACTATCATTTCTTGCCTTTGCTGACACATTAGCATTGTCCAAGATTTCTGTCTCGGTATTATTGTTTGTTGGGCGGTTTTTATTATATATTACATTATTCCTTTCCTGTGAATTCTCAACTGGGCATTTGGTTTTCAGTGTTTTATTCTCCATATTTAACTGTTCTGAAGTGTCTTTTAGTGCTAAGTTTTCTTCCTTCGGGGATCTAATACTTTCTTGTGATTCAAGCAGTGCTGTTTCTAACACATGCAATTTATCAGTTATAGTCTTGGAGATGTGACGTTTTACTAGATCCAAAACCCCATCACTGAACTCTTTGTTACTTTATAGGTCATTGATGAGGTTTTTCATTTCGGTCATGCTTCTAGTATTCTTTGACATTTCGGCAAAAAAAAAAACAGAACTATATACAGTTTTTAAATTATGGTGCCAACATAATATGACAGGTAGAAAATGTCATTTTGAACAAAATATTTCCTATAAACATGGGTCAGAAAATCCATAAGAGAGTTACAGGGTGATAAAGGTACAGTTTCTTCTACAGAAGTTATGCAATTTAAATGAAACTTGGTGCAGTCTTTTAGTCGCTGAAATGCAACAATTTCGTGTAAAACAATTTATTCTCATTGTGCAGAGGCGGAGGGGCGGGGTAGCTCAATGGGTTTTAAGTAGTAATACAAAGAGAGTACGGGACCACTTTGACCTCAGTTGACCCCTTGATCCTGAGAGTCCCCTACGGCCCGAGGTCACGGGAGCAAAGTGGCTACGTCATGCCCGAGGTCACGTGACGTCACCGGATGACCCCAGTTGACCCCTAGATCCTGATAGGTGTGACCCCCAGTTGACCCCCCCCCCACTCCAACGGTGGGGGTCAGCCCCCACTCCAACGACGGGGCAACCCCCACTCCAACGGCTTGGTGGGGAGAGGTCTATATATCCGAGCGCAAGAGCAGTTTCCCCTTATATACACTTGCAGTTTTATACAGTCTAATTTGCCGAGTTCAAAATGCAGTCGTTCCTGAATCACCTGAACAAGAATTTGATCTTCAAGAAATTCGAAAGCGTTCAAAATATGGAGGTGGGTGAAAATTTTCAAATCACGGGCGTGGACAAAGTGAACACGCAATACGGAGAGAAGGTCTACGTCGAGTTCGAAGAATTTAAGACGGTGCTGCCGCAACGATACACGGCCGAGTTTACGCCCCAACGGATCGAAGAAATTAATAGGGACATCGGTAACGGAAGGAGGTATTACATGAAGAGTCTTGGACCCGTCGGCCGATCTACAAATATCGAATTTATTGTAGAACCATGACGAAGCTGGAGTACAGAAGAAAACTGCAACAATATTTGAAGAATTTAGAAGCATTGAAATATTAACTTATGTTATATGAAATTAAAATGAAGATAAAACATATTGACTTACACAATTAATTTTAAATAAACGTTTAAAAATCTTTTGTTGTGTTTTTTTATAAGAATCTTTGTGTTGAAGGGAAAACACCTGAAGCATCATATTATAATAAAACTCTCACTCTAAGCAATAATATCACTCTATTCCACTGTTATGTGTATACAGGGCGATTCTTAACTTATACACATAAATTTGGAAAATTGTAGGTTATGTCAAGTAATGGCTAATAATGAAAAAAAAAGTCTAATAAAATTGCCAGGAGGAACGGAGGCCGAAGGCCTCCGTCCGACTGGCATGTAGTTGCCCGAACAAAATCCACCCTTCCCCCTTGCACGCGTTTCGCGCATGCGCATTTCCGCACTTTTGATACCTATGAAAATTCGAAAAATTTTGAAAATTTTTTATTCAAAAAATGTAATTTTAAAAAGGTCCTGATCCTATAATCCCGATAACATTTTGGGAAATTTTCATTTTTTGACGGTAAAATGTACAAGACAAGACTCAGACGAATGTTTTATATACAAGTGCAGATAGAATTTTTTCGAGTGACTGATAAAAACATTATTATAATAGTTAATCGGAAGGGCCCAGATAACATAGGAAATTTTGTTTGAACAAAATCTGTAAAAAAATCCAAGACGTGAAAATGTAGGTAGAATTTTCGAATAAGTTTTGTATACCGGGAAAAATATATGTAAAGGTAAAAATAACGTCAGTTTCACTTGGAAAAAAATGATGAAAAAATTTCAGTAAAAAAAATACGATGTAGAGGTTGTACCAAAAAAAATTGGAAATAATTATTTATTCCAGTAAAATATACACAAGACCGAAAAAGGTAATTGCGCAGCTGTCCCATTTTATACACCCTAGCTGTTTCAGTTCATCTCGTTTGGAAAAATTTTAGGGGTTATTACTTTTTTAAATACCGGTTTCCTCAACCTTATTTGAAAGTAAATATTTTTTAGTTCCCCACAGAAGGAAATAATGACGATATTTTATACCGGTGGATTCAAAAAATATATAAGGTTAGGAAAAAACCTTGGTAGGCAAACGCGGCTCTGCTGACCAGACAAAAAAAAACCTTAGTCGACAAATAATGGCCTATAAGAAGGGTGCGTGATTCCACGTATCAGTTCGAGTGCTCCAAGATGCAAGTAAGTATATACCAGCTGTCCTATTTTTAAACAGCTAGATATTTGGAAACCTTTCGTAAAAAAATTCCCAAGGATTACATGAGCAAAAGAAAGAAAAAAATGTAAATATACCAGCTGTCCCATTTATAAACCGCTTGATATCTTGGAAACGAAAACTTATATAAAGGAAGTAAAAGCCATATCTTAATAGGCGGAGGACCGACTGTCATTCAGACAGGTGAAAAATTTTTGTGATTTTTTGTAGAAGTTTTTTTGCCAAAATTTTTTTTTGTCAATTTTTTTTTGCCAAAATTTTTTTTTGGCAGAATTTTTTTTTGCCAAAATTTTTTTTTGCCAAAATTTTTTTTTGGCAAAATTTTTTTTTGGCAAAATTTTTTTTTACCAAAATTTTTTTTTACCAAAATTTTTTTTTGCAAAATTTTTTTTTTGCAAAATTTTTTTTTCCCCAAATTTTTTTTTCGTCAAAATTTTTTTCCCCAAATTTTTTTTTACCAAAATTTTTTTTTGGCAGAATTTTTTTTTACCAAAAATTTTTTTACCAAATTTTTTTTTTGCCAAATTTTTATTTTTGCCAAATTTTTTTTTTACCAAAATTTTTTTTGCCAAAAATTTTTTTTTACAAATTTTTTTTACAAATTTTTTTTTTTCAAAATTTTTTTTGACATTTTTTTTGCCAAATTTTTTTTTGTCGAATTTTTTTTTGCCAAATTCTTTTTCGACAAAATTTTTTTTGATACAAATATAATTGCTAACGTTTAATTTGTTTACCCCATTTACGAAAATGATAACAAAATTGGATCAGACAAGATGTTTTTTCGAAGTATAGTTTTTAAACACAGGGTGCCACCACCGGTTTTACGATATAGGTTTCAAAATGCGACGCAAGTACATAAAAAAAATACCCTAGAGATAAGAAAACAAAATACAACTCACCGAAAGATTCTTGATGATGTATAAAAAGAAATCAGGTTACATCTAATGCCCCAGACAGTAAAATAAACATCCCCGAGCTATCAGATATAACCAAACATCATTTTTCTAACGGCACAGTCATTTTCACGGGAAAAACAACCAGTAACCGTTCAAATTCCATAGATAGGTACTGCCGTAATCCAAAATTTCACTGAACTACGCGTATCTATTATACTGAAGTAGGTACTGATACACTTCCATCTTTCCAAAGAAAAACAAACACGAAACTCAGACTTTTCATATATTTATTACAACGCCTCGATAGAGTCTTTATCTGTGGCCACGACCGAGAATCTACTGAAGCAAGTGCGACGCATAGGACGTGAAAAGTGCCGAGTTGGTTTTATTAAACAATAAAACTTATACCTACGTATATATAAAATAAATGAGAAATATGCCAGAGATGTGAAACCTAATTGTGTTGCAAGTTTGAGGGTCCAAAAAAAAATATTGGCTTTAATTTTTTAAGGTGAGAAACACATCTAACAGCCAGTTTGGAAATATACAAGGCAAAAAAAGTAGTGATGTGGCTGTCCCATTTTATGTTTTATACAGGTTGGGTTATTTTAGAATAGTTGTTCAATAGACCGAGACAACATCATAAACGCTTCCCGTTAGAACAGAATGTGATGAAAAGAAAAATTCCATCTGGGTCAAGCTACTACATAACCAAAATAAAAAATACTGAACGTTATAAAATTTAAAAAATCATATTTTCAACGGATTTTTATCCTCTGAAAATTGTTCTTGTGTAAAATTCAGTTTCTCTGGGTCAAGCTAGGTGGTAACTATATAACCAAAATAAAAAATACTGAACGTTATACAATTTAAAAAATCATATTTTCAAGGGATTTTTGTCCTCTGAAAATTGGTTTTGTGTAAATTGAGTTTCAATAAGTTACTAATTGAGATAATAGGAAAAAAATCTTAAGAATCTCTTATAGAATTCTGAGACAACGACCCTGAGAGTAAATATCATACAAAAATCTTTGTGCGTTGACTTTCAACTCAATTTAATAATTAGGTTTAATAATGACAATTTTCTCGATTATCTAGAATCAAAAATATTGCGAGTGGCAATTTTCTAGATATCATGTGAAGCCTTATTATTGCGTCGTAAGTTAGAGGATCCAAAAATATTGGCTTAAATTGTTTAGTAAATGCGATTAAAATATATTTAGTTTATCAACAGTTAATTGTAACAGCTTATAATCTTAGAAGCTAAACTCTTTAAAAAAATTTTTAGACAAAAAGTTGTAGTTTAATAATGGTCAGTTGGATTCCTTTTGAATCATGTTTGCATATTACCTACAAGGAGTTACAACCTCAAAACATAGAAATCGCTCATTTTAAACCGATTTAATAAAAATTTCACCAAAACAATACTTTCACTCATATGATACACTTCTGATTAATAAAAAAGGCACCATAGGTAGTAATAATAAGATATTCAACGGAATTTTTATCGACTGTTTGCCCATTTTGCTAGCTTTTGGGGGTATTCCTTGATATTTTAGACTGATAAAAATGAATAATAAAAATTAAAAATAAAAATTTCACCAAAACAATACTTTCACTCATATAATACACTTCTGATTAATAAAAAAGGCACCATAGGTAGTAGTAATAAGTTATTCAACGGAATTTTTATCGACTGTTTGCCCATTTTGCTAGCTTTTGGGGGTATTCCTTGATATTTTAGACGGATAAAAATGAATAACTAAAATACAAAACGCACTGTTGACTTTACTTACGTGAATAGTAAGCCTATAATACGTATCGAAAACAGAGAAATATTCAGGTCAAGAAAAAAATGGCCTAATTTACAATAAAAAATATAGCAGACAACATAGCGATGACACCGATTGACCCGTTTTGCTGGTAAAAAGTAAACAAAGGTACCTATTGCGATTCTAATCAGGCATTTCCAACGGAGATGCCTTCAATACGCCCACGTGGGAGAGCCGCCGGTGTTTCGTCACATGCAAATCGCCGCTCGAGATGGAAGCATCTCGGCCTTTCGACGCATTGCGCGCCACTTCGTTTGTTGAAATCTGACCGCCGCGCCGCCGTCAACTTGCCCGAAGATGCCTCGCTACGTGGTGCGTCGCATACTCGCCGTCGCGTGGTGTATGGGCGCCAGCTTTTGGCCAATTTCAAGGGAATCGTTTTTCATATTTTCGACGGATTTTCGTCCTTTTTGCAGACGTTGCACTGCTAAATTGATCCGTTTTGCTGGCAAAAAATATTTCTATCGCCATGACTGAGTCACGACGCTTGGCCTTATGCGATAAACAATGTGTGTGGGTAGAGACATTCGCGGGAAAAGGTGTAACATAATATGCATGCTTTCTTCATGCAATGAATTGTAAATAAAATTCATACATCGAACTGTGACTGGTGACTGGATAAAAATGCTGTAATAAGAATCGACTGTTTTCATGAATAACCTCATTGAATTTTATGCAGTTTTAGAAAGTTAATGTGGGTTGGAAAATTTGTATTATATGCTGGATGCAGAGAAAAAGTGGAAATTTCATATAAGTTGAGCTGTTTATGAATGAAAAAAAGTTGAGAGAACAATACCTACTTATACAAACACAACAGAACGAGACAGTCTTAAAGAAAATGGGCAATTCACTCTTTGTGTATAGGACTCGAACAGCGACTTATTATTTTAATCGGTACTGTTGTAAGAAATTCAGAAATGGAATTTTGGTTTATTTAATAAAAATGTATACTTACACATTTTATCTTTATCTTTTTATGGTGCACTTTAACATATTTTCAGTTTGTAACATGTTTCTCAGGAGAACAAAATCAGGAAATACTTGTCTCTAGGATATTATTATTACATTTTAGTTTCAACATGTTTTTGCACTTATAAGGGAGGATAGAAAAAAACCAAAAATATACATAAAACATATTTATTGTGTATAAAAATATAAAAGAAAATATACTTAAAAGCTAAGAATACGTATTAAATTTAAAACTAAAAGAAGGATAGGTATCTATAAACAACGTTGGAAAATAAAGACTCAAAAATTTTTTAAAAATATTTAATGTGAGAAAAAACTACTTTTTTACCACATTAAATCTTTTTAAAATACCAGCAGACAGCCGTTTATCCCTCTCCATTTTCTCAATTTTTGGCTATAGATACCTGCTCCCTTTTTCTCAGTCGTTCTTTCTCTCTCCTAATAGTCGCCAGTCGATGTTGCTCCTCTCTCAAGGATTTTAGATTTTCGGCGTCCTTTTGTTTCAGCCCTTTTGAGACCTGTAATATATAGGAACCGAGTGAAGTACTCCCAGGACTAGTCAGCTCCTCGAATTCATCCTCGCTGTCCATCTGCTGACTAACACTAATGTGCACGTCACTAAAGGAGTCCTCGCTGTCCATGCCCAACTGACGCATGTCTTTACCACCATTTCCTTTCAATTGTGGGTTATTCGTGTTTTCCACACCACACTGCTCGACGTCCTCTTGCCGATGAACCGGTGAAATAATGGAATTCGGACAGAATGCCATTATCTCGTCGTAACAAGGCACTTGGGAGGGCGACACGAAGGACGCACTATTCAAATCGGGCTGTTGTATGACTGTGCAGAGTCGATGGTTGGCTGAAAAGAAAAAAAATAATAAGTTTAATTTAGAAAAAAAGTATTTTTCAGAAATAAAGTTTAAAAAATAATTTTGTATGAAAAAAATTGTTGAAGATTACCAGAAAACCAAGATTTATACTTACAGGCATTATTAGCATATTGCTAAGGATAGTAGGTTTCTTTGTCGAGAGAGACAACTTCTTAGGGTGCTGCATTGTAAGTATCCAAAATACACAAAAAACACACCACTGGAACTACTATTGTGAATCAAGAAACTTACTGGCTAATGGCCATTCAACAAACCTCTTTAAAGGGAAAAAATTCGATGTCAGTCAAAAAATATAGTAGGAGAAAAACGATTTGCCCACTCTAGAATTTTTAAAAAACTTGTTTATTGATCTGAGCGAGACTGTGTGGCGTTATGCGTGGTCATTAAATTTAATATGTGGTAAACAAGAGGCCACGGGGATGAACGATATAATGCAATGTAATCCAAAAAAAATTAGCTAGACTGTATGGCGTTATACACGTTCTTTAGGGCCGGACTGGGCTGATGGACTAGGGGGAATTAGATTGTTAATACATCGCAGAGTCTTTGCGAAATTGAATGTGATAATGTTTAAAGAAACAAATCGCGCATGGGTTGTCCAATCATATCGTTGCACAGTTAATTAAAAATGTAGACGCAAAAACATATCTCCCAAAAAAAAAAGTTCAACCTACTTTCCGCTTAAAAATCGAACAACAGAGGTATCTCCCATCGCTCACAAAACCAATTCCAGAAAGGACAAGAACGCCAAGGCCGGGCGCACTCAAATTTCGTATCGGTGTTTTCTTTTAGTCGAAAAATATTTCCAAGGTAAAAGCTGAACTTTTGGGGTGTATGTTGAAAATTTACATTTTGGGGTACGAATGAGGTTGATCGCGGCGTCTCGGCTAGAAGGTCAAAATGGGTCAAAATGGGCCTAAGGTTTTGAAATTTTTTTTTTACACCTACCTAATTCTTCATCTTGAACAAGTTTCATTAACAACATTTTAACGTGTAAGCTACAGAAAAGGCACTCTTCTAAAATAGTATAATATTTTTAATTAAAAGATACCTCTGTAAGGATATTAGGCAGACTTTTAGGCTATGTGTTCTCTAGAAAAATTGTTAGAGTGCTTGCTTTAGGTAGCGAAAATCGCAGGGGTAGAAAGTCACGGTGGAGTCATTGATAAACGGTTCCACTTATCGAAATTTGGAAGGAAGTCACTGTGGTAATCATCGTTAAAATCTTCTATTACCTACGCTGCTATAATTAAATATTTATCTACGGCTTGGTTCTGTTTCTTTTCCAATGCCTAAATAGTACATTTTATAATATTAATTTTGTTTCCTCTCCAATATATTGTACGGTGTTTGTATCACATATATCTGTGAAAAACAACGTTTCAGATATTTCTCAGTTTTTAAGAGCGGTGTTTGGTCAGAAACGATCTAGTGGATGATGGGGTAGTAAAAAGGCCGCCGTTTTTCCAGAGCCTGTTTTGAATACACCCCACCAAGTCTTGACTTGTCATTATGATAGGTATTGCATACTTTTGTATAGGAGTCAGCTTTTGTTAACCCAACTTCTTTCTGTTATCTTCTTCCACCATTTTAATCTCAATTCATCTACCCGACGCCACAATATGTTACTAATCGTGAATAAATAGCACATTTCATAGTGAAGTTTATAAACCAGTGGGATTTGGCAATTTTGTTTAAATATAATGAAAAATAGCTCGTTTTGGTCTTGATTATTGTTAGACAAATTATCGCAAACTTCACTTTTCAGAAGAATGATTTTATTGTGATGTAATGATTGTACAAAGACGCCAGCGCAAACACGATCACGATAATTAACTGCTAACCTTAAACAAAACAGCTGACGATTTTATGCGATTTTTATTATGACTTAGCTTGTTGTTCCCCTGTTCCGCGCTGACTTAGCCTATTCTTCCCGTGTATGGGTATTTTAAAGTAATACGTATATTGTGACCTAGCCTGTTTTTCCCCTGACTATTACGTTGGTTTGAAAGAGCACACAATTTACCACAAGATGGCACTGTAATCCCAATTTCAACAAAAAATGACTTGGCCTGTTTTTCCCGTGTACCCTTCATATGGTTTTGTTTCTCTCAAGATTGGGTTTCAACCCCAGTGGCGAAAGAAGGAAGGCCCCAACTTGCATTATCTAGTTTTTACTCTAATCTTTTCTAGTCTATATTGTTTAGGATTTGTATGAAAAAATGAATTTTGTATCATCAAGTTCGCGACTCTCCCTGCAGCTCGAAACGGTTGTTTGTGATTCCATACTTTCATAATATAAGCTTATAAGGTAATATCCCATATTTTTAAATTACACTATTCTTTGTATCTCTCTAATATGTTTGATCAAACATGGATTAGACCTCCTGCGCCCTGCATTCTACCTCAAAGGTGGTGGGAAAATGAATGCATATAGTTTTGTTACAATTTAAAAATATATATAAAAGAACAATTCAACCTATTTATAACTAATATCCATATGAAACTGTACGTCTAATTTGCGATTAAAAATTTTTGTTGAAGGTGTGAAACATTTTCGATTTTTTTTTTATTGCGTTCTGTATTCTACCTCGAAGTAGGAAACGAACGCATGATGATTGTCAGTTAAATGCGACGTGGTTCTTCAATTTCTCGGCCACGCTCGTCGGCCAAATTTTTTATCGAGACTTGCACAGCAAAACGCCGGGCGCCACGGAGCGCCGCTGCGTCTAGGGTTCCGATGCAAAATATCTCAGCCGCGCTCGTACCTGGATCGTGGGAGCACAGATGTTTGATGACACCCGGATTTCAGAGGCGTACATCAGGGTGTAGTCTAATTTCTTGCTGAATCATCAATGTTGGAGGATTTCGGCAATAATGGACCCGATTTTGAGGTGCTTTGTGAAAAAAAAAGAAGAAAAATTGACACAAACATTTTATTAGGGGATCTATACATGGTGTTATAATTTATTTCTCCGTAATTAATACATGAACAGTTTTCAAAAAGTTTTTCTGAATTGGTATTAGAACAGAAAGACGTAAATTGATTAATTTTCTTAATATGATTCACTAGTCTTGACGCATATCCTCTTCGACGATATTCTTCATGGGTAAAAACAAAATTGAGATTTTTCGGGTTGGAGTGTTTGTTTAAAGGGTCGAAATCAATTTTTGACATTAGGACAAATGAAACCGGTTTAGCATCAACGTATAATATATAGCACGATATTTTTTTATCTAGGCACCACTGATCGAACATACTTCTTGCAATACCATCTCTCACGACTTCTTGTCTTATTTTGTTTACTGCTTGTCGATCAAAAAAGAATCTGATCTCCATGTTGCACAGACGTTTGAATGAAAAATCATCGGTCACACACTTTTAAGACATTACCCCCACCACTTTTATATTTTTCCATACACTTTTTAAGACGTTACCCCCACCACTTTTATAAATTTTAAACTAGCCGAAACCTTGACCCATTTGAGATGTTAAGATATTTGGGGAAGCGTTTGGAAGTTGCGCCAGCAGCGAATTGCATAAGGTCAAGCGTCGTGACTCAGTCATGGCGATAGAAATATTTTTTGCCAGCAAAACGGATCAATTTAGCAGTGTAACGTCTGCAAAAAGGACGAAAATCCGTCGAAAATATGAAAAACGATTCCCTTGAAATTGGCCAAAAGCTGGCGCCCATACACCACGCGACGGCGAGTATGCGACGCACCACGTAGCGAGGCATCTCCGGGCAAGTTGACGGCGGCGCGGCGGCCAGATTTCAACAAACGAAGTGGCGCGCAATGCGTCGAAAGGCCGAGATGCTTCCATCTCGAGCGGCGATTTGCATGTGACGAAACACCGGCGGCTCTCCCACGTGGGCGTATTGAAGGCATCTCCGTTGGAAATGCCTGATTAGAATCGCAATAGGTACCTTTGTTTACTTTTTACCAGCAAAACGGGTCAATCGGTGTCATCGCTATGTTGTCTGCTATATTTTTTATTGTAAATTAGGCCATTTTTTTCTTGACCTGAATATTTCTCTGTTTTCGATACGTATTATAGGCTTACTATTCACGTAAGTAAAGTCAACAGTGCGTTTTGTATTTTAGTTATTCATTTTTATCCGTCTAAAATATCAAGGAATACCCCCAAAAGCTAGCAAAATGGGCAAACAGTCGATAAAAATTCCGTTGAATAACTTATTACTACTACCTATGGTGTCTTTTTTATTAATCAGAAGTGTATTATATGAGTGAAAGTATTGTTTTGGTAAATTTTTATTTTTAATTTTTATTATTCATTTTTATCAGTCTAAAATATCAAGGAATACCCCCAAAAGCTAGCAAAATGGGCAAACAGTCGATAAAAATTCCGTTGAATATCTTATTATTACTACCTATGGTTCCTTTTTTATTAATCAGAAGTGTATCATATGAGTGAAAGTATTGTTTTGGTGAAATTTTTATTAAATCGGTTTAAAATGAGCGATTTCTATGTTTTGAGGTTGTAACTCCTTGTAGGTAATATGCAAACATGATTCAAAAGGAATCCAACTGACCATTATTAAACTACAACTTTTTGTCTAAAAAATTTTTTAAAGAGTTTAGCTTCTAAGATTATAAGCTGTTACAATTAACTGTTGATAAACTAAATATATTTTAATCGCATTTACTAAACAATTTAAGCCAATATTTTTGGATCCTCTAACTTACGACGCAATAATAAGGCTTCACATGATATCTAGAAAATTGCCACTCGCAATATTTTTGATTCTAGATAATCGAGAAAATTGTCATTATTAAACCTAATTATTAAATTGAGTTGAAAGTCAACGCACAAAGATTTTTGTATGATATTTACTCTCAGGGTCGTTGTCTCAGAATTCTATAAGAGATTCTTAAGATTTTTTTCCTATTATCTCAATTAGTAACTTATTGAAACTCAATTTACACAAAACCAATTTTCAGAGGACAAAAATCCCTTGAAAATATGATTTTTTAAATTTTATAACGTTCAGTATTTTTTTTTTTTGGTTATATAGTTACCACCTAGCTTGACCCAGAGAAACTGAATTTTACACAAGAACAATTTTCAGAGGATAAAAATCCGTTGAAAATATGATTTTTTAAATTTTATAACGTTCAGTATTTTTTATTTTGGTTATGTAGTAGCTTGACCCAGATGGAATTTTTCTTTTCATCACATTCTGTTCTAACGGGAAGCGTTTATGATGTTGTCTCGGTCTATTGAACAACTATTCTAAAATAACCCAACCTGTATAAAACATAAAATGGGACAGCCACATCACTACTTTTTTTGCCTTGTATATTTCCAAACTGGCTGTTAGATGTGTTTCTCACCTTAAAAAATTAAAGCCAATATTTTTTTTTGGACCCTCAAACTTGCAACACAATTAGGTTTCACATCTCTGGCATATTTCTCATTTATTTTATATATACGTAGGTATAAGTTTTATTGTTTAATAAAACCAACTCGGCACTTTTCACGTCCTATGCGTCGCACTTGCTTCAGTAGATTCTCGGTCGTGGCCACAGATAAAGACTCTATCGAGGCGTTGTAATAAATATATGAAAAGTCTGAGTTTCGTGTTTGTTTTTCTTTGGAAAGATGGAAGTGTATCAGTACCTACTTCAGTATAATAGATACGCGTAGTTCAGTGAAATTTTGGATTACGGCAGTACCTATCTATGGAATTTGAACGGTTACTGGTTGTTTTTCCCGTGAAAATGACTGTGCCGTTAGAAAAATGATGTTTGGTTATATCTGATAGCTCGGGGATGTTTATTTTACTGTCTGGGGCATTAGATGTAACCTGATTTCTTTTTATACATCATCAAGAATCTTTCGGTGAGTTGTATTTTGTTTTCTTATCTCTAGGGTATTTTTTTTATGTACTTGCGTCGCATTTTGAAACCTATATCGTAAAACCGGTGGTGGCACCCTGTGTTTAAAAACTATACTTCGAAAAAACATCTTGTCTGATCCAATTTTGTTATCATTTTCGTAAATGGGGTAAACAAATTAAACGTTAGCAATTATATTTGTATCAAAAAAAATTTTGTCGAAAAAGAATTTGGCAAAAAAAAATTCGACAAAAAAAAATTTGGCAAAAAAAATGTCAAAAAAAATTTTGCAAAAAAAAAATTTGTAAAAAAAATTTGTAAAAAAAAATTTTTGGCAAAAAAAATTTTGGTAAAAAAAAAATTTGGCAAAAATAAAAATTTGGTAAAAAAATTTTTGGTAAAAAAAAAATTCTGCCAAAAAAAAATTTTGGTAAAAAAAAATTTGGGGAAAAAAATTTTGACGAAAAAAAAATTTGGGGAAAAAAAAATTTTACAAAAAAAAAAATTTTGGTAAAAAAAAATTTTGGTAAAAAAAAATTTTGCCAAAAAAAAATTTTGGCAAAAAAAAAATTTGGCAAAAAAAAATTCTGCCAAAAAAAAATTTTGGCAAAAAAAAATTGACAAAAAAAAATTTTGGCAAAAAAACTTCTACAAAAAATCACAAAAATTTTTCACCTGTCTGAATGACAGTCGGTCCTCCGCCTATTAAGATATGGCTTTTACTTCCTTTATATAAGTTTTCGTTTCCAAGATATCAAGCGGTTTATAAATGGGACAGCTGGTATATTTACATTTTTTTCTTTCTTTTGCTCATGTAATCCTTGGGAATTTTTTTACGAAAGGTTTCCAAATATCTAGCTGTTTAAAATGGGACAGCTGGTATATACTTACTTGCATCTTGGAGCACTCGAACTGATACGTGGAATCACGCACCCTTCTTATAGGCCATTATTTGTCGACTAAGGTTTTTTTTTGTCTGGTCAGCAGAGCCGCGTTTGCCTACCAAGGTTTTTTCCTAACCTTATATATTTTTTGAATCCACCGGTATAAAATATCGTCATTATTTCCTTCTGTGGGGAACTAAAAAATATTTACTTTCAAATAAGGTTGAGGAAACCGGTATTTAAAAAAGTAATAACCCCTAAAATTTTTCCAAACGAGATGAACTGAAACAGCTAGGGTGTATAAAATGGGACAGCCGCGCAATTACCTTTTTCGGTCTTGTGTATATTTTACTGGAATAAATAATTATTTCCAATTTTTTTTGGTACAACCTCTACATCGTATTTTTTTTACTGAAATTTTTTCATCATTTTTTTCCAAGTGAAACTGACGTTATTTTTACCTTTACATATATTTTTCCCGGTATACAAAACTTATTCGAAAATTCTACCTACATTTTCACGTCTTGGATTTTTTTACAGATTTTGTTCAAACAAAATTTCCTATGTTATCTGGGCCCTTCCGATTAACTATTATAATAATGTTTTTATCAGTCACTCGAAAAAATTCTATCTGCACTTGTATATAAAACATTCGTCTGAGTCTTGTCTTGTACATTTTACCGTCAAAAAATGAAAATTTCCCAAAATGTTATCGGGATTATAGGATCAGGACCTTTTTAAAATTACATTTTTTGAATAAAAAATTTTCAAAATTTTTCGAATTTTCATAGGTATCAAAAGTGCGGAAATGCGCATGCGCGAAACGCGTGCAAGGGGGAAGGGTGGATTTTGTTCGGGCAACTACATGCCAGTCGGACGGAGGCCTTCGGCCTCCGTTCCTCCTGGCACATAGTTGCCCACCCGCCACCCCCCACCCACCCCGGGGTAGACTAAGTCCACCCCCCCCAAGGGGTGGCCCCAAAATCGATTGCGCTATATGAGGATTTTTTCCGATCAGCCGATCAGAAGATATATTTGGAAATCACGATATACCTGCATCAGCAGAAAATCCGAGCCCCTGACGTACTAATTGTTTACGTTGTACATCGCATCATATACGGTTCCACGTGGTTTCTTATTTACCATAATGTATCACATTTCCTGATACCAAGGAGTCTACCTCGGATTTCCACGTGTCTAGTTGAAGATTCCGGCCTAAATCGTTTGCGTTACATGCTGATTTTCCCAAATTTTCCATTTATTATTCTATCTGCAATTTTTTCAGATTTTTTTATTTAGAAGATAATTGGGTGAAATTTGTAGCCTATTGTTCTATATGCGGTTTCAGCAAAATCGCTGAGTGCTCGACCAAACAAAGCAGGCGTCTGTCGTGAACTATTCCACGTGTTTTCTCTTACTATATATTTACTATGCGGTCACGCGTTCGCAGCGAGTAACCCGATGCGACGCAACAGCTGAGTTATATTTTTGTGTACTTGAACAATTCGGGGTTTATTTGCACAAATAAATTAAAAATTATGGTTCATAAGATCACAAACGCAGACCTTATCGATAACAATTTTATTAGACTTTTTTTTTCATTATTAGCCATTACTTGACATAACCTACAATTTTCCAAATTTATGTGTATAAGTTAAGAATCACCCTGTATTCACATAACAGTGGAATAGAGTGATATTATTGCTTAGAGTGAGAGTTTTATTATAATGTGATGCTTCAGGTGTTTTCCCTTCAACACAAAGATTCTTATAAAAAAACACAACAAAAGATTTTTAAACGTTTATTAAAAATTAATTGTGTAAGTCAATATGTTTTATCTTCATTTTAAATTCATATAACATAAGTTCATATTTCAATGCTTCTAAATTCTTCAAATATTGTTGCAGTTTTCTTCTGTACTCCAGCTTCGTCATGGTTCTACAATAAATTCGATATTTGTAGATCGGCCGACGGGTCCAAGACTCTTCATGTAATACCTCCTTCCGTTACCGATATCCCTATTAATTTCTTCGATCCGTTGGGGCGTAAACTCGGCCGTGTATCGTTGCGGCAGCACCGTCTTAAATTCTTCGAACTCTACGTAGACCTTCTCTCCGTATTGCGTGTTCACTTTGTCCACGCTCGTGATTTGAAAATTTTCATCCACGTCCATATTTTGAACGCTTTCGAATTTCTTGACGATCAAATTCTTGTTCAGGTGATTCAGGAACGACTGCATTTTGAACTCGGCAAATCAGACTGTGGGAAATTGTAAGTGTATATAACGGGAAAACTGCTCTTGCGCACGAATATATAGACCTCACCCCACCAAGCCGTTGGAGTGGGGGGGGGGTCAACTGGGGGTCACACGTGGCCCAAAGGTCAAAGGTTAACCTATCAGGATCTAGGGGTCAACTGGGGTCATCCGGTGACGTCACGTGACCTCGGGCATGACGTAGCCACTTTGCTCCCGTGACCTCGGGCCGTAGGGGACTCTCAGAATCAAGGGGTCAACTGAGGTCAAAGTGGTCCCGTACTCTCTTTGTAATACTACTGTTTTATACTCTTAACTTTTTTGAGGTTTATAACAAAAGGGCTTCTTATTGTTGGTCGCCAGATAATTTTTTATATTAACCAGAAACTGAGTGCAGAAGATGGAGTCCAAATAAAACAAGACGAAAAAATTTCATGATTTAATAAAAATTTTAAAAACTGTTCCTTTTGACAATGTCACAAGAAATTACTCAGCTTTTTACAAAAAAACAGATATTAAATTAAATGTTGGCTAAACTTATCGTTAGAAAGTTCTTCATACAAAACTCAACTTGTTAGAACACTCGACACGTTAGAAGTTCCTTGGAATTTTTGACCAGCGCTGTTTCTAGGGGTACCTCAACTTAGTCGACAATCGACAGCTGCACAGCCACACGTCACCCAGACTCCTTTGTTATGGTGTGCACTATAACCGAAAAAGTTAGTTGGAAATTGCTGATGGTATATAGCTACTTTTTCGTTCTTATTTAAGTGGGTTCGGATTCCTTTGTGACCTGAATTCGTTGCCCCGACAAACTATTCTCCCCTCCTAAATCAAACACCAAAAAAAAATCATACAATGTTTATTACCTATAAGGTAATTGTTATAAGTTTATGACAATTCAAAATTTACATTAGTTGTTGTAGAATTAAAGTTCAAAGTTAAATCTTAATAACAAACAAAAGAAGTTAAATGTTAATAAATTTTTAAACGATAAGATTTCGAACGTCCTGTGTTTTTGAAAGTCTCTTTTAACTACTAGCACTTGAGGTTTGAATGAAAGTTTATACTTGCGACTGTGACACTTGACTGGAGAATATTCGATGGTTCGCTGGAACGACTTTCCTGCTAGGAACTGGCCTTAACGGGTGGCTTGCAGTAGGCGCATGTGGTGACTAGTGAGAGCAGAGCCAATCTCAGGTATTGTGCAGATGTTGCCGTACCGTTTCAGTGCCTAGTTCAACAGCGTACTAGTCGAAGGTGGGTGTTCTTTGCTGTCACAGTGTCCACGTCTCCGTGTCGATGATATACATAGATAACAAACCAACAAGAGCAGCAATTAGTCCAAGAATGCTAATATTTGTGAGATTAAATGTGTAGAATACACAGTGATTTATAAAATAGGTATACAAAATTCAACCTAAACTAGAACTACTTATATTATGACTTAATTATTAAAAATATAAAATCAAATTCAGCTGAATTTAGAACTTGCAATAAATTGCCAGTCGTTAACTGTAGTTATTATGAAATTCGATGCGAAATTATTTATTGAAATTTGGAAATTATTAATAAAATTATGTCTGAATATTAATATTTTTTTGTTAAGCGGACTCTCTAGAATTATTAACGAATTTATTGCGAAATTATTGACGAATTTATTTACGAATTTGATCGGGTAATATTTTACCAGGGGTAAAAATGACGTCAGATAAATATAATAATAAAAAGGAAATCTACTGGTCAGGAGAACGAAAGTCTTAGGTAGCTGCCTTTTTTTTTATAGGTACCAAAAAAGGTTATAACTGACAAGTTATACAAAAAAACAGCAACCTCGAGAGAAAATGGCCGCAGGTGAGGTGGTATAAAAAATAAGAAAAGCCACACTCACCTAGGCGATTTTCCTCCTATAGTAGGCTCTACTCGATTCCTGGCCAACAGAACTCCGATCTGAGATTTTAGTCAGCTTGTGGCGACGTCAGTTTGCAATGGCGGCGTCCACTCCGCCGTGAAACAAAAAGAAAACCAAAATTAGTCACCCCAACTAGGTACTATAATCAAAATACTTCACCAAAAGCAATTAACCCGTACTACCGATCAATTTCGCGAATATTATCGACCAAAATGCTAAAGGCAAAACGAAAAAGAAATTCAGAAAAGGCAATTGCCACTAGAGAGTACCGATCAATTCGAGAGTGAAAAATGATAAGGCGCGAGGCACGCTACGTCGTTCGATTCATTCCATACAACCGTGTGCATAAAAAAGTGCAGCCAATCAGAATGAGTCAATTGACGGTTTATTTCAAATGATTCTCTTTATTTGTACAGTAAATAATAACAAAACAAATGCTATTATATTTAAAGCAATTTAACATACTTACTTCTATTTCAATCTGTTCGCAAATATCTACATAATAAATTCCACTGACTGTTCTAACAAATAATGAAAACGTCGATATATTCTGCGGGTTGCGCTACCTACTACAAGAGGTCGCTGGCGGTGCGCTCGCGAAATAAATTTGTTTATAATTCGAAATATCAATAATTTAACAAGAAAAGGTAAGCTATACCATCCTATAATAGGTGTGCATTCTTAGTTTATGCCTGTCTGGAATGAAATAAAAACGTTGTAACGGGTTTCTTGGAATTTACAAAAAGATCCGTTACAGCACTTCCTCAGCTAGCTCTCGCTGGAAGCAGATCGTGGGTTCCGTAGTGGGCTGAGGCAGATATCAATATGGTCTCATCGTGGTTGGTTTGTGGTGGTGATCCAATGGGTAGTCACTTCCCCTTTTGGTGTGGTTACATGTAAAGAGAAAATAAAACCACAGTGTCCGTTCTAACACGCAGAAAATAAGCCGGGGCTTTTACAAAGATAAACTATTACAGTTATGGATGGTTACCTAAATAAACAATGAAAAAAAAAACTAAATTATTCTTGACCTGAGTACAAATATGTGAAAATTTGATTCCTTTTTTAAACTGGACAATAATTTAAATGCTTGATTTCATTGACACTTAAAGAAAAACACATATAATCAATTTAAGTATTCATGAAAATTAGTGAATTTCGATCAGCTGATAATAAGAAAAAAATGTTGGGTTTCTTCTTTACTCAAGACATTAATTGAAATATAAAAAAAAAAGTAATTAGTAAAACACTCGACAAGGCTACGGCACTTAATATGCAGCAGATCTAGTGTAAAAGAATAATTTGTGACGATATTGTAAATACTCCAACTTAATTAGTTTTAATACCATGTGCTAACGGATTCAAAACAGTGAGCTTTTTCACCACAAAATTTAATAATAAACACAGCACAGCTAACCTGGGTGGTGAGGTATTTTTCACAAAGACGGCAAAGCCAATATTCAACAATGAAAATTTGAAAAATACTTACCCCAAATTGCTGTATTGCCGCAGCCAGAACCAAAAGCCATCAACCCTCGCTGCTCAGCCTCCAAGACCACTTGGTCCATCGAAAATCTAACACTGCCGACGATTCTCCGTCGTGGCCACATGAAAAATTATTTAAACACAAAAATATTAGTAGAGTAGAGAAAAAGCGGGAAGAAAATTGCCTGTCACTCCCATTTATAACCTCGACTGTCGAGACCACCCGAACATAAAGGTTAGGCTTCTTCTTCTTCAAACAATCAACATATTATTTTCGGCCGTTGTTCTGATACATACCTCATTAATTGTAAATTGTTAATTATATGAATTTGTTTAATGATAAATCGGAAAGGCAAATAAACAACGTAGCTGTATATGAATAAACTATTGCGAAATTCGTGAATTCCAGGTATCCATAATTCACTCACTGTGTGTGACTGGTTGCATAACGGTGGCGGTAATTTGTTGGCAGTTCAAAATCCGCGGTATATTGGGAGAGCCAAAAGGTTATTACCGTAGTAACGAAAGTTGGCATAAATTTCGTTACAGGTTATCTTTTTGGTCTTGCAGGTTCCTCATTTTAGTGCATCTTTTCATTTTGCAACAAAAGGGTACACTGGTTCCATAACGATAAAATCAACCGTTTGCGTTGAAATCGGCAAACCGTGCCCTAAAACACCTGTTAACTCCAAAATTCGAAAAATAGAATTATTGCCTACCGCATTTAAATGTTACAGATGAATTGTAAGTTTAAAATTAAGACAGAAATGCCTAATAGGCATTGTTTTCTTGAAATAGGGTTTCAAAATTTTGTCGAGCTCAATCCGTTCCATTTTGAAAGTGAACAATTTTTGGTACATTGTTCGTAGGGAATTTTTTGTCACTTTAAATGGTACAATTAAGTGCTTAACTACCACGGAATTCCTTAAAAAATCGTAGTAATCTCTGTAGGTGATTGGCATTTTATTTCCTTGATATATAAATTATTATGGTTACAGGTTCATCTGCCCTGGACTTCTTAAAGCTATAGATACTGAACCAGAATGTGAGGTCCTGATGGTAATGCTAGACTCATTGGCCAGGTGCATTCTAAAGTTAGGACCAACTTATATTGACCAGGAATCACTGGCCGAAATTTTGAGAATTATTGACAAATTAATGACTGAACATTTCGAAAGAGCTAGCGACAGGCATAAAAAGCACCTGGATGAAGATTATGATGAGGTAAATATTTAGTCTATGAAATGCAAAGATATTGAGTATATAATAATATGTACTAAGTATAATTTTGTTCTGAACAACTTTTCTAATAAAATGTTTTGATTATTATATTTTACATGAAATGCACTTTACTCGAACCATGCATAAGTTTTTGTTCCCCTCACTTGATACAGAGATTATATGTTGTGTGAAAAGTTACTCCCAAGTTACTTTCTAAGGAAGGAGCTTGCCCGAGTCCCCAATTATAAAATTTCACCTCAACGAGTTGAATGTCAGTGGCTCACCCAATCTGAAAAAAATTAATTTCACAATTTTTATGTATGTCTGTATGTACAAAAAAAAAATTTTGATCGTGAGGATAAAAATCTAGTAATCCATGGAAATTATGATATTATATTATGATGTTGGTAGTGATTTCCCCAATGGAATTTTTTATATGGGGTAATTAAAATACTTGAAGTATGCAGCAGCTGAAATTCCGAAGAACGTGGTGTTGTTTGTTATCAAAAGTAAGTGTGAACTACTGTACTAATGTCCTCACTTAGAGAAGTACATGTACATCATGATCTTCATCCTGGGTAATGTTTGTGGTGTATTGGTGAATCTCTGACCAAAACAAGTATTTTAAGAACACTTAATATTTATACATTTTATGCATATGAAGAACTTCAAAATTGATTGGTACACCTATGGCAGGCCAGGTTCATGCAGGCTGTTGATGACGTACATGTACTTCTCTAAGTGAGGCCACTCTAGGTGTTCATTTTGAGCCTTTATTGTGATACAGTACAACTTCTGTAATTCGGTCACTTATTAACTTGGACATACCTGTAATCCAGATCCTTCTGTTAACAAACAACACAAACAAAAAATGGACATCTGTAAACACAACATTAAACTGTTACGTACGAATTAGCCACCTGTAATAGTGGGTATTGGCTGTAGCTTGAAATGCAGCACATTTTCAGGTTTTTGTTCAATAAAAATAAATGTCAAAATTAGCTTAGAATAATGACTGGAAAAAGCATATAAGGTTTAAAACTTTGGATCCTTTTCCAGCTAGTGTTGTAAGGTATTGTTGAGTATTTTGGGTTATAACATTTAAAGAATCATTACATTTAGAATTTTTGTCAAACAAAAATTTGAAAAAGTTCCTAGTTTTCATGGTCATTTCGTGGCACAGGAAAAGTGATTTTTTTAAGAATCTGTACTAGGACTCTTGGTAATTTCTACTTCTAAGTTGGCATCAATGCAAGGAAAATGCAACCGGGTCCTCAATTCAGGTCACTAACGAGTCTAGTTACACACATAAAACATTTTGAGAATTTAAATAATATTAAGTGTAAATTTCAAGTTATGTAAAGTAAATAGTGCAAAAATTGGTTAAAAGTAATAAATCAATATTTTTAATTAAAATACTATAATTGAAATAACTTTATACTTTAGGCACAGTTCAGATCTTTGACATTTTTAATTCAGAAATTATTGACCTTACTCTGGACTATTGTGAACAGTAACCATATACTTAACTAAATTATAGCGCTATTTGCGTTCACGTCCGATTTTCCCTTTTTGTTACTCACCGGTGGGCTTCCTTATAGCCTCCTTTATAAAGGAAAGGGAAAATCGGATCTACGGTTAAACGGTTGCTCAGGCGCCAGTTTTTTAGAGCGGTATGCTCTGCTTTATACCCGGGATAGCTTTCGTCAGAGAAAATATTTTCCAGGGATCTGTGGTTCGTCGAGGATAGGGTATAAATAAAGAATGTTAAGCAAAATTAACACAGTTTATTTTGTACAATTTTTCGCGTATATGATTTTACATTAAAATGAATTAAATAGACGTCGCCGGCCCAGAGAGGTCCACCGATCTGTAAGCAAAGAAAAAAAGAGTGCAGAATCTACCTTCTAGATAAACAATCTACTAGCGGTTATGCGGTGCGGCAGCACGCTCTAAAATTTCCTAGCCGCAAACTATTATTCTTATTTTGTTTAGGAATGCTCTAGCAGGAGGTTGATCCGGGAATTCTCGCCATTCCAACTGTAAGTGTTGAGAAAGAAAGCTTATATTAGCGTCTATTCGGTGCGGTAGCACACTCTAAAATTTACTAGTCTCAAACTATTATTTTCGTTTAATTAGGGGTGCTCTAGCAGGTGGTTGGTCCGGGAATTCTCGCCATTCCAACCGTAAGTGTTGCGGATTTCTTTCCTACCAATACTCACCCGGTATATATCGGCACAAGAGGCCGAAGAAGAAGCAGGCAGAAGCGCAGCTGGTAGCGCTCCAAGAGAAGAGAGCCTCCTCGGCGACCGCAGCCTTTTTATATCGTGTGGCGGCGCCACCATCGGCGAGTGCGCTGGCCGCCCATTGGTCGGGGCCGCGGCGATGGATCGGGTGATCGTCCCCACTCCTCTGGCATCCAAAACGGTCGCCGGGGCTATGCGAGCAGTTAGGGGCTGTTGCACCCCGTACAGGTCTCGGGCGGTGGTCTCTCTGGATCGGGCATGTCCAATATACCCGGATTCCCAAAAAGAACGGCGGCTCTAGCTGTAATTTGAACTAATATTCCGGTTCTACCCCTTTTCGGTATCCCACAACCCTTATAGTAACATAAGAATTTATTATTAAGCGGCGGAAAGCCGGAACGTAATCAAAACCAGGATTTAATTAAATGCAATTAAAATGGAATGTCTGCCTACTATGTAGAAAAAGTCATCGGTGTGAATATATAAAAACTACTACAGCAGACGGCCGGCCGCTTAAAATAGTGCGGCGAGGAATTAAGTGGGTGTAAAATAAAAATTAAAACTGGAAACTAGTAACTTCGTTACAAAATAATTCATTGGAATTTTGGAATGATATATAAAGTCTATTCAAAAATATCTAACAATAAAGATAAAACACAGCAATTTTAAGTTTTTATTGTCTATATATTTTAACTACTATTCAAAACTGTTCATTTAGGGCTGAAGTTTTTGCTGGAGACTGGAAATTCACAAAGGTTGTAGGTAAACAGTATTTTTTCATGAGGCATGGTGGTTTGGAAGACTCTTCAGTTGGGCCATGCTTAAAAATATTCAGTATTACAGTAGGTAACATATTTATTGAAAAACAATAGGTAATGTGGTGATTATTGCAAGAAGAGGATTTGAAACACGGCTCTAAAACCACTTTACTTTAATGACATATTATTTATATTACTATTGCTTTACAACACTAACGCTCTTTGCTATTAGAAACTATTGTTGAAATTTGAAGATTTTACTGTGAAAGAGACAAATAATATGAGAGGAATATTTATATTTTACTCTTTACTTAATGGAAATAATATCTATTAGTTTGCCGACCATTTGCTTTCAAACATTTACTTAATCAAATTTTGCCTAATTTTTAAAACTTCTGATTATACCACGTATAAAACTATTTGTTCTTGTACTTTTAAGGTCTGTTGGTATTATTATAAAAATCTGAAGCTTTTTTTGTCAGTCTATGTTTTTATGCCATAGTTTATTCTATTATTTTATATATATATATATATATAAAACTGTATAATATATATATATATATATATAAACTGTATAATATATATATATATATATACTTATCCAGGGCATCTTGTGACATCCGGTAAAAAGTGCGGCTCTGTGACATCCACACGAAGGAAACACATTAGCCCCAAAACAAAAATATGACTTTGAAAGTCTGAGGAGAGGATTCGATTAAGCTATTAACAATCGAACCATACACGAAATGAAAAAATTAAATTTCCTATCTCTGTGAAGTCCGTCGTATATCTTATATACATTCTTACGTAACGGTGCTTGCATCATCCGCCAAAATATTACGGATTTCGTGACATCCGTGCAGCATTGCCACTTCACCGACTGTTGCACTACAATCACGGCGATAAATAAGCAGGTGGAAGGGCGGGGGCCGCTGCGGTGGCTAGTGATTAGTGAACTGTGGATTGTTTACTACGGTTCAACGCAGAGGCTGTTTGACATGCAGTAAGGTTTGCCTAAAAAGATATAATCTTTCTCTCGTAACAAACCTTACTGCAGCTCAACACAGGAGGGTGTTTAAACGTAGTAAACTTTGTCTGCAATTTCGCATTTTAACACACTTCCTAATCATTATTAGCATTACGTAAATTATAATATTATATTATACTGGTTTATTAAGTAGTATTATTAGGTAGGTAATGTTTTGAGAGCAGAAATGATTGAAAATAAAATAAGTAGTAGGTACAAAATCAAACTAACATTTTATAAGCACAGGCACTTGAAACGAAAAAAAAATTAAATACCTATCTACGTTTAAAGGTGGCAGACAGCTACATTGTTTCAAAGAAATACTAAAAATAAAGTAACAAGTAAAAAGACATAAAACCATTTAAAGAAAATTTTGGAACAATTATTATTTGAAATGGACATAAATGTAGGCCCGGAAAACTATTTATTTATTTTAAGGTGGAACTCGCAGTGTATTAAAGTAGCAATCTTTTGGACCCGTTTTTTCCCGTTATTTTCCAACCAATTTTGATGATTTTTTTTTCATTGTATTTAGAAAAGTAATAGCAAGAGATTGATGGTTTTACCTTTTTCATATTCTGATTTATTTATTCAAAAATCGTATTTCTAGGCCGAAAATCAAAATTCTAAAACCATCAATTGATCGGTACAACGTCTCTAAACAGTTTTCTTTTTTTAAATCGGCAATAAAGTGAAAAATGACAGTAAAAAATGGGATTTAGTGACATTTTCTTTCATTTTATTCGGCTGGCGTACTCCCCTACGTATGGAACGCGGAGAGGGGCATCGCCGGGGTCGTACGTGACTTGTACCTCCCCTCTCTAGGCAGCGGACATCATAGGCGATGCAGTTTTTATTGCTTTTTAAAAAATATGATAATTTCGTCGTTCCAGAATTAGCTCAGGAAGTGGTTTGTCGGTTTAACAGCGACGGATTTCCGATATTTCGTGTATGCTTTGGTGTTATTATTGTGTTGTTTTGTTGATACGTTCTTTTTGAACATTTTGTTGTTTTGTTTTTGACATTGCCGCTGTTATTTTTGCTGTTATTGTTGTTGTTTTGTTATCATATTGTTGACTTAACGTTGGCTATAAAAGGTCGCGAAGAGAACCGAAAAGCAGGAGGATTTCTGTTAGGAAAATTTTGCTATTGACTCATGATGATTTTTCAATTTATTATACTTCATTTAAACTGAATTGGTCCTTAGCTTCGAAAAAAAATTGTCTGCGGCGCATTTTAGTAAGCAGACACCTCTAAGTAGGTACTCTTTTTATTACCCGCTTAAAAAACAACAATCTTTATTGCCCCACCTTCAAACAAATTGCAATTTACCCATACCTACCTACTACATTGGCCAGCCAGAAAATTTACACTAACTTTTATTTTTACTTCCACATCACAAAAGGCGGTGTTCATTGTTGTTATTGATAATTTTTGCTGGATTTTTGTCAGTTAAAAATCAACAATAAAATAGAAATTTGATACCTAACACATTTTTGTCTCCTGCTCTATGAAAGAAAACAGAGTATTCTTGCTTACTGCACAAATGATTATGCGCCCGCATAATTAGCAAAAAAAATTACCTACCATTGACTTAAAATTCTATATTCATATTATATTTGACCTTGAAAATTTCAGGAATTTTCGCCTGCGGCGCATTTTTTATAACAAAAATTATATTCAATTTTTTTACCCTCCCCCCTCCCCTCCTCTCCCCACCAACAAAGTAACGCCCTGTAGGTACCTATCCCTCACTTCTCAAATGTGTACTGCCCTGACAGGAAAGTCCTTTGTCCTGCCTGAAGTTTCTGTCTGGCTACGGCCCTGTATTGACATTATTATATGATATTATATATATTGTGTACCTAACATAATTTATTTATTAATATAAACAATAGAAAGGGGTGTTTAAAAACAAGGTGCCATAATTTCTGGTACAAATAGAATGTAACAAAATAATGGTCTTTTCCTAGTTTTTTGTTTTTGAGATACTTAATCGAATTTTGGTTATGTCTTGGTACAAACATGTTTTTTAGTAGGTATGCTAATTTTGCCGGTATAAGCCATAATAATCGTATCTATTGGACAAAATTTCACAGTTCCTTTGGAGCCAAAATCAAATTTTATATAGCGGGATAAAAATTTGATAAACTAGGTAAATTCACATTATTATTATCATTTGATGGGCAAAATATCAGGTTGAGGACAAAAACAACAATATCTGTTTTTTAGAATGTGCCGACTTTTCGAAGTATATTTTTCGTCTTCTTCAGGGCTAAAAATGCTAACTATAGTGTATATGATACAACAATAAATTACATAAACATATAACAACTATATAGGTACGCTTGGAAAGTTAGGATAACTTGAGAACAACCATAACTATGTGTACAAACAAACGTAAAAGAAACAATACAAAAATACAGAGTACTCACCTATTCTATATCACAGATATTTAAGTCAATTATACAAAATTTCATAGAGCACATAGGTATCACAGGATAAAATGATACAGAAACGAAACCAAATCATTTGTTAGTCAAAGTTGGCGATCAATGTAGAACGTAAATATATTTATGGTCGGGACGTCAACGAGAACAGCTATATAATTAGATTTTTTTCCCCAAAAAAACCTCAGTATGTTACAACAAAAAATTAGTTCGGTAGATATCAAGTTATGGATTATTTTTTATTTATTTTTTTTATAATTTAACTACTTATTTTACAGTTATATACTGGGTGTATTCATTTTACTACCTGTAACCATTATCTTTTACTTTTGCAAATTTGATGTATATCGTTAACAGGCCTTTACAAATATTAGATACTTAGACCTGCTACATCAGTTCTAAAATTCACCGTTGACTTTGTAGATATGTGAATCATCTCACTAATAGTTCTTTTATAATAATATGGCTCTCTGTCTAGAATCTTTACTTCATCAAAGTCAAAATCATGTTTTGTCAAAAAATGGTGCTGTGCTAAGGCAGTTTTTTCAAATTTGTTTTTTTTTTCTCTCACGACAATTATATTGATGTTGGTAGACTTGATTTTTTAAATACTGTTTTGTAATACCAATGTAACACTTATTGCAATTTTTGCAATTGATTTGATGCACTAAATTGGAATTGACCATGTGAGGTGTTTTGTCTTTTAAACACGATAATATAGATTTTACCTGTCTGACAGGATAAAGAGGGTGACTAGATTTTGACCTTTTCTATTTTTTCTGACAAATTGCGGATATATGGAAACTTAAAATATAATGGATAGTTGTTTAATTTTAAAATATATTTTATTTTTTCTTTGTTTTGTTTGTGAAAATGAGGACTGCTGAGAGAGGCTGATCTACGTATTAAATTTTTAATAGTGCTAACTTTATGTGACTGTGGATGACCGGACAAATAATTCAGCACTCTCCCTGAGCTTGTTGGTTTGGTGTACCAGTTGGTGGACAATGTACCTACATGATCTCTGACAACCAAAACATCCAAAAACGGGAGTTGATCATCAGATTCTGTTTCCATTGTAAATTGTATCTGTGGCTGAAAATTGTTAATAATCTAATTAAATTACGAAAAAAAGACCTCTCGAGCTTGCATTAAATTGTAACTGGATGAAACAAATTGTATCTTATGTATTTTGATGCGCTCTGTCCAAAAAAATAAAAAATAAAATGTAGCCCCTGGTCGAAATTTTCTAAATTGGGAAAAACCGGGTTTTCCGGATTTTCTCAAGGAAAATTGCTAATTATCTCGCCAAGTACTACCCCTATGGTAAAAATAAATGCACCAGTCGAAAGAGGAGGCAAAAATAGTTCGGAAATTCATATACCCATATTTTTAAGGCGTATTTCTCGCCGCCAGAGGCGCTTATACCAAAAAGTTGCTTTTTTCGTTTTTTTGATCAGAACCATGAACACGAAATTCACGTTGAATTTGTGGCGAAACTATAAGTGTTAGGCCATAATATGTGCCTATGAGAGATTTTGTTTTTTTTTTTGGCTTTCAAACAAAATAGGTCCTGCGGCGAAATCTGCCATAGTTTTTCGGAAATTTGCAAAAAACCGGAAAGGGAAATTTTTTGAAATTCTTTCTCATGCGATTTTGGCGCGGTTTTCCGGGACTATCTAAAAAAAATTTTTTGGTAGAAAGCTTACTTCACCTTCGGAAAGAACGCAAAAAAATACACAAAAAATATACTGTAAATAATTTTAGGAAATTAATCCTAAGCCTGTGTGTAAGTTCCAACTTAGTGATAAGATAAGTTTGTTTTTTGTTCTCTAAAATCTGGTTTTTCGTGATTTGAAAAAAAAACTTGAAATACGAGAAGATATATATGCTAAACAAAAAATGCGTATTTTCTGGTTACCTTTCGAATGAGGTCGGGTGGCGAAATCTGTAATATTTTGCGAAAAATTTGCAAAACATCAATTTTTTGACCTACTGATTATTACGTATTTTCAGGCACTCTTGTAGATGGAAACAAAACGAAATTGCGCTAATGTCTGTAAGGTGCTCAAATTACGGAAAAGGTCGACAGTGTGCTTGTTCTTACTCGAAAAAATTGAAAATTTTGGATTTAAGAGAAACCCGCTTTTGTTTTATGAGCAATTTCCTAAGACCAAAAAATGAGTATTTTTCGGATATATTTTGAATGTGATAAGTCGCATGCCCAAATCTGCAATAGTATGCAAAAATATGACAAAAAGTTTTTTCTGAATTTTTTCCCCATTTTTTCTCTCTCTTTCAGTAAATCGACAAGTCATTGTTATTCAACGAAATTTTCCTCCATTTAAAAGAAGACGGCAGAATATCTGGAAAGCAATGGCCTTTATCTCAACGAGAACCTGAACATTTACTTTTGGGATGATTGTCAATAGAAACCATTTTGTATACATTTCTCTGGCAATGTTCGGCACTCAAAGCGCGCAAATGGAATGCAAGATTTCTGTCTCCATAGCCTACTCATTTTTTTTACTTAAACTGTTATCAGAGATAAATTTCCATCGGGAACCGCTACTTTAATTTCCAAATGAACCAAATGTGTTCATTTATTTGTATTCTCTTTACATAACTCTTTTTAGATGAAAGTAGTTAACGACGTGAAAAATAGACTAGGTTTGTGTTCATCAAACCTTTGAAATTAAATCAACTTTGCACCAAGCTTAACATAATTTTTTAAACCAAATAGAGATTGTTTAAGAAATCAACTGGTTAGGTTAGGTAAAAATTCAACTTTCAATAAATACATTTCAGTTGAAATGTTTGGAAATTTTTTTACAAAAACACGCAAAAAGTTAAATGTTATCAAGGGTCTCTGAAAATTGGTATGTAGGCCAAAAATTGCAAAAGAAACAACTTTTTCTAATAACTTTTATCGAAAATGTGTCAAATAAAGCCGATTTTGGATAATTTTTGAAAAAAATGTCAATTTTGACAGATACCGCAAGTCACGTGGTCGACTCTTGCGACGTCATTTTCATCCTCTGACAAGCACAAATCGATGGCAAAGTCAAATTAACATTTTATCCAAAAATTAAAAAAAATCCCTTATGGTGCCTGCTTCAATAGTGACACTGTACGATTTTTGGATCCCGCGGAGCGCGTGTAACGGGACTTTTGTCGGGGGAATTCTAAAACTTAGAATAGACATACAGACTTGTAACTTCGTACACATGTTGAGACGACATCCAATTTAGGTTTGCCCACCTTTCAGACCAAGTAATTGAAGATTGCCAATTTAGGCAACTTTTCCCAAAAACCATGTTTTTTTGGTACTCACACAATGAACAATGTCAGAAAAATAGACAAAATATTTTTGACGAATTTTCTATAACGTAGTGGTATTCTAGACACATTGAGGTACTAAAAAATAAAAAAATTCTAGTCATTGGGTGCATTTTTGGCATTTTTGTGCATTTCAGATTTTCAAAAAAATATATTTTTTTGGGGAAAAAAAAATTTAATTCTTTGATATCTTGGCCAATTATAGTCCGATTTCGGTAAAACTCATACAAACATAAGAATGGACATTCAAGAGTAAGCTCTGTCAGTGACATTAACAAATTTCAAATAGTTTGCCTGTTACAGACAACCAATGAAATTAGGTCATTTGCCCCTCCGCCATATGCCCAATTTTGGGATTTTTCTTGCGTCCCTCTGGATATCAATAGTCTCGTCCCTTACATTCAAAACGCATTTTTGTTTTTTCAAATATCTTAATTTTTACCAAAGTTATGAAAACTTTAGTGTTCGAACATTCAAATTTTCGGCCTTCAGCACCCAATTTTTTCTCAAAATACTACATACATTTCAATCGTCTATATCTCGGGAACGGTGCCTCGGATCAAAATTTTTCAAGGGACATGAAAATTACCATTTTTCCTATGCTTTAAAATGGTGTAAACCCCGTTTCAAAATATTGATTCGTTTCCAAGATACGCCTGCGCAAAATTGAAAAATGAACATAACCCCAAATTTGGGCAATTTCGACCCGGGGCTACATTTTTTTTTTACTTTTTTTGGAAAGACCTCAAAATACATAGGATTCACTTTAATTCATAATGTTACAATTTTTTGCAAGCTTAAGTCCGTAATTTAATTCGACTATAAATATCTGTAGCAACTCAGATTCATGTTTTTTTTGGAATGGCTAAAATTATGTCATCAACATACAGTTTTAAGAAAGGTACCTACTAGTGGAGCGAAATCGGGCTAAAAAGTCGCTCCGTTCTCAAAAAAAATTTTGTGGGTAGATCAGACTAGATCAGACCCCATAGGTGTTGTTAAGTACATCACTCTGCATACGAAATGGCGATTTAAGACATTTTTTTGTGGTCGAGACCTTTTTTATTTCGAAAAAACGGAAATTGTGTTTTTTACGTTTCCATCGTCATATCTTTGAGAGTAGTGGAGCTATTGACTCGATTTTTTTTTAATTGAAGTTAACATATGAGCGCTTACAACGAATGCCATTGTTATTGTCCAATATTGTTTATTAACCACTTTAAATAGCAACAAAATTGCAAGGTTATAAAAAGTGTAATGAAATTTTCACTAAGCGAGAAACTTTTTTATTTGCGGAAATTTTTATATACATGCTGCAAGGGAAATGTGCCCAAAACATAAAAGAAGTTTTTGGTAAAAAAAATTACCTATAGCGCCTATAGTTTTTGAACTGTGAATTTTTTTGTGGCGCACGCTACTCACGTGGAACGCAAAATTAATCCCTTGCGTGAGAATATCCACGCGTGGCAGGCATGTCTCAACAACTAATTCGTAGTTTACACGCGCAAGTGAAACTATCACAAGTATAAATATCTTAGAGTACTTCCTAATAGTTTGCCAATGTAAACCCTCTCAGGGAGAACTCACTGCCATTGTAAACGATCTCTAAAAGACAAAGAGTAGGTAAGTCTCTGGGAGCGTTTACATAAACTAGTTGGAAGTACTCTCAGATATACGACTTGTGGTAGTTTTACCTCTCCGTGTGGACTATTCTATAACAGATCGCTGGTAAAATTAATTATTAATTTTAGACCAAATAATGTGGGTTCAAGCAGACCAATAAAATAAAATAAGAAATAAAATAACCAAATAGTTGATTTTTGGCAATTTTTGAGCAGTAATTACAGTTGCCAGATGAACAAACAACCACCTGCTTATTTTATGTATCTGTTTAAAGTCACCATTTATTTAATGAACTGCAAAATAAAAAATTTTGGCGACATGGCGAAAGGTATGCCATCCCTTTTTCAGCATTTTCATAATAAGAACTTGCATACTTCTCATTGGCAGCCTGTTCAGAAACGTGGAAAAATTAATTATTAAAATACAAGATCACGTGGCAATAATAGCCCTTTGGACCCACCCTAACGGTACGCCTATTTTTTCCGAGGAATTTTTTTATTTTGAACTTCATTATAAAACACATGGCAGCCTGTATAAAATCATATTAAAACGCATATTTTTCGAATAATTGAAAAATCAGTTTTTCACATGAAGAACCCAGGATGACTATCTGATTCATACCTTATTATTGTGAGAATATGTGCCACATAATGCCCTTTGCAAGGCATACCGAGTAAAATCACGTCCAACAATCTGTCACTATCTCCCGGTCTAACATTCAGGTGATCGCATAGTAGGTTCTATTTCGGTTACAGAGAAGATTAGCACAACAAGAAAGCTTTTCACAAGAATATAGCGCTTTGTTACAAGGAAAAATCTTAGCAAATGCTCTAAAATTCGGAGTATGTCTCCATTTTTGGATTCTAATAAGGTCATAAGGGTTGGGGGACATTTAAAAAATTCAAATTTTCTTTACAGCAAAAAACATCAAATTCTTCTGTCAGGTAATCACTATTTAACAAAACTTATTTTCAAATACGAGCATTTATTTTTGTATCACGCCGGTCCACAAGTTTTATTATCTTCAGTAAGGGAGAAATTTTGGGCAACATCCGGTCGTAATGTAGCAAAGACAATAGTTAGGAGTTGTCAAATTTGTTTTAGACACAAACCAGTTATTCAAAATCCGATAATGGGTGAACTTCCAGCTACACGTGTTCATCCGGGCTTCCCATTTGAAGTTAGCGGAGGGGATTATTTTGATCTGTATCACATGAAAACTTCTATTTTACGCGGCTCCAAAACATCAAAATGTTGGGTTTGTTTGTTTATTTGTTTAAAGACACGTGCAGTACACCTGGAATTAGTCACCTCATTATCTACAAATCATTTTATGCTCACTTTTCGTCGTTTTGTTGCACGAAGGGGTAAGCCGACTCACGTATACTGTGACAACGGGACATACTTTACAGGTGCATATAATGAGCTTAAACAATTTCTTAGAAGTTCAGATTTTTCACGAGATTTCACAGTTATTCTCTCTTCAGAAAATATCAGTTGGCACTTTATCCCTGCAAGAGTACCTCATTTAGGTGGCAGTTGGGAAAGCGGTGTGAAAAGTTGCAAGCATCACTTGCGCAGGGCTATGGGCAATACTGTTTTTACGTTTGAAGAATTATACACAATTTTAGTTCAAGTGGAGTCAATTCTAAATTCCTGGCCAATTTCACCTCTATCTTCTGATCCTAATGACGTGTCCTCACACACCTGCTCATTTTTTGATTGGCCGGCCAACCACATCATTACCAGATCCTGATGTGACAGAGGCCAAGATTAACAGACTGTCATGTTTCAAGTTGATACAGAACATTCAGCAACACTTCTGGAAACGGTGGTACAAGGAATATATTTCTGAATTGCAAGGACGAGTCAAATGGAAAGAAAAAAAGTTCAGTTTGCAGCTGAATGATATGGTTCTTATAAAGGAAGATAATTTGCCACCCAAACGATGGAAGATAGGCAGGGTGTGCAAGTTATACCCAGGACAAGATGGTGTCAGCCGTGTAGTTGATGTCAATACTAGCAATGGAATAGTGCGACGCGCATTCTCAAAGTTATGTGTTCTGCCCCAAGAAGATTAGCAGCAAGTTCCAATTTTCGTTTGAAAGACGGACCTTCCAAGGCGGGGGGCATGGATGAAATTGCTGGTCTCCTCATTATTACCGCTGCATTGTGTTTTGATAGAGACGTTTGGTGTTGTCAGACATTATTGACATGCAAAAATTGTAAAACATAAAAAAAAATTCATTGCATTCTGAAAGCGTTTTTTAGGGTTGATAGTGTTACTCTTACAACTTGAGTACCGTATTGCCCACAGTAATTGTGCAAAAGGCTTGGTCAAAATCTTAAAAAACATTTAATATAAAATGGAGGAATCCCAGGAGAAAATTATGTTGTTTTATTATATTTGAAGAGGACTTGAGAGAGATTCGGAGGAGCTATCACATGCCATGTAAAACATCTTCCCCACCCCAATTTAAAGTCACACAAAGTTTGGGAAGGAAGACCGAAAAGCGTGGATTCAGATATTTCGTATATTTTAGTTGAAGCCTCCTCCCAACGCCGCATGGCGCTACTGTTGCGGCGTATATTGCGGTTTGTATATTCCATTTTCGAGTTACAGTGGATTTGTCTTCCAGCGAATATTTTAATCTGTCTTGCAGTGAATAACTCCTCCACGTAAACGGCAACGTTGAGCTGCAATATTTCAAATATAATTTAAAGGGTAAAGAAGTGCCAGCAAACTTGGAATTTTTTTATTTACGTGCGAACTATTTTAGTATTTTAGAGTATGAAACCGATTTTGAAGTAACAAAAATATTAAATGATGTTTAGTGGCATATCAGGTAAAGGATATCAATTGAAAAAAATGCACTCCAGCCGGGACTCGAACCCGGGACTCCTACTGTGGCCGTAGGCACTTAACCAACTAAGCTACTGGAGATACGGGTTCCATCGGCTATTTGTTATTTATTCCAATTGATATTAGTTAGTAGCGGTGAGACGTAGGAGACTTCGGCGTCTTCTACAGCTACTAGAAGGGGTTAGAGGGTGTAGGGTAACCATTCATTATTGTTGGATGTGAACTTCCTATTTGTTCTTATACCCACAATATTCGACATATAGCGACTTAATGCAAGTATCGAACGTGGAAATTCTAACCTGCAATGTCAAGCCAAGAAAATGAAACATAGAAAGATTTTTAGTACCTGTAATTATAAATAATAAATGATGTTTAGTGGCATATCAGGTAAAGGATATCAATTGAAAGAAATGCACTCCAGTCGGGACTCGAAGCCGGGACTCCAACACCTAGCCGATGGAACCCGTACAGGTAAAAATCTTTGTATAAAAAAAATATGCCCGAAATTAACTGTTTTGTGTGCGAAAGTATGACATATGTTTTCTTTAAAAATTCGGAGATACAATAGTTATGCGACTATAAACGTTGACTATGGTGAGTCCATATCAAGTTTGCTTTATTTGATTAAATACAGGGTTTTTCCAAAAGGTCTATACAAACTTGCACCAGATATAGAGTGGCTCAAAATAAGTCGATTTATTAACTAAACTTGCCTTAGTCCAAAAAATATCGGAGCCACAAGGTGTTAAATGTGTTTGTCGAAGTATACATTTTTGGTTATATTTTCCAAACGACTTTGAAGACTCGGATTGTAACAAAAGTTGGTATGTGTCTTCAGACTGTTGATTGAAATAACAGCACATGCTATACATATTTTCTTAATACACAATCGTAGATACAAGCGCGGCTGGAGGGTTTTTTTGGCATAAAATGTTGCACTTACATTTTTCGCGAAAATATTTTTTTATTGAACTCTGATTTAAGCCAAGTAAAAAGTGCCCTGCTCTTGTCCGAACACGATAACGGGCACCATTTTCGAGAAAAATGCAAAAATTTGACCGGATGCGCATATACAGGGTGTAACTTTGATAAGTACAGAAATTTTAAGGGCAGGTCGGGAAAAATGCACTTGTTACGCCTATGCAATTAAAATTTTTCTAAAGTGCATATTAACGTCAGAAATAATTTTTTTTAAAACGCTATTAAAACCCCTTTTTCCGACGCTACGGCCATGGGTCCTTGACCTTGCCGGGACCAGCTGGAACTGAGGCCGGTTCCGGCGGATCCCCCCCAATCAATTCCGCCGTGCAGCGTTGTCAGACGTATAGCTCTTTCACAGTATTTCAGGAATAGTCTTTCAACTAGTTTTTGAACAAATCTTTAATGGTTCTTTTAGCGAATAGCATGCAAAAAAACTACCTTTCGGATGCCTGGATGATTTTCCTTGCGGGTGTCGTACTCCTTTCTTATGTTATCCAAAAATCCTCTCGAAAATCACAAGAAGCACTAGGTAACTGTTTGCCAGTCGAATCGCTTTTTCCGAGGCTTTTTCGCAGTATTTGAAGAATATTGACGCAACCATGTATCATTTGGTGTATGTGGAGATTAAATAAATAAATAAATAATTCTTGGACAACTCCTTAAAGGTTCTTTTAGCGAATAGCTCGACGAATAGCATGAAAAAGCCTACCTTTGAGATGCATCGATTATTTTTACTATTTTCTTGTGTTTAGATACTATCCAAAAATCTTCACAAAATCACATAAAGCACTAAGTACCTACCTAACTAGTGGCACTGTTTTTATACGATGGTCGCGAAGGTATAACACTTCATAGTCTCTTTTTACGGAAATATGAACAAAACACTTGTTTTTTTTTTCACTGCACACTTAAAGCGGCGCGATGCCAAATATTAGGGACGTCTCGGTTTCCCTCAGCTGATTTATTCCAACGGGGACTCGACTAGGTGGATTGTACAATTAGATCCATACCGTATGCGTCTAATAAAACCCGAATTTTCGCGAACCCTTGAAGCTGCTTCTTTTATCCTCGCGCGTAATTGGGGTACCTAGTAGGAACCTATCTAGCACTGTTTTCATACGAAGGCCGCGAACGTTTAACACTGCATTTCTTAACGGAAATATGAAAAAAATCACTTGTTATTTCACTGCAAATTCGTAGCGGCAATTGCAACAGGTTTGGACATCACTGCTGGTCCAAAAAAATGGCGAACGGATCTGGAAAAATGTACAGAAGCAGGTTCAGTTCCGACGACAGTTCGTAAAACAAAGTAACGGAACAATATCGGTTAGCGAGACGCGACGTTTGCATACGCGTCCATGTTTTGGAAACAGAATTGTTATACCACAGAATAGCCACACGTAAGGCATTCTGTATAATAATAAATTGCTTGTTGAAGCTGGCGCTCCCAAAAATTACAGGCGGACGCGGATCGATATCAATCAGCTGTTAAATCCCAAAATCGGACGGACGATCTTCGACTAGCGCGTCGGCTACGGCGCGGCGGTACGGTGACGGAGACGGCGTACGTGCGCACAAGCTTTCCCCATACCATTCAATACCACTATTCGGTGTTGCTGACTTAAAGTCCCTTAAATCCGATTTTTGATTTTCGCGGATTTATACGGGGTTTCATTCGTTATAAGTTAATCTACTATCTCGTATAATTATTACGCACAAAAACGGGTTAATCCATGTAAAAATCCACTACACAATTAAATTTATACGGAATTAAATTACTAAATCAGGTAAATTTTCAGCACACTTGGCAACATAGTAGCGTCGCCCCGAGAGAAGTAGGGGCCGCGAGCCGCGATTGGCTAATATCGCGCACTAGTTATGAGTAGTGGGGATCACCTGTAGTGTCGATGTCAAGTGGCGCCCCGCGCTTGCGCTCCTCGCCCAGCTGTAATTTAGTAGGTCGGCCGGGCCGGGCGGCGTGGAAATGGAGCAAAATCGAGTGAATCAGTGCCAGTGAATTCATTCGTAATTGTAATTATTGCGCGATTCGGCGCGGCGTCGTTTTTGTGTGAAGTTGGCGTCGGACGCCAGCGCCCGACGCCAACGTCATATGCCCGCGCCTGGCGAATCTCGGCGAAGGAATGTCGGGCAGTAGTCAAGGGCACGCAGAAGCTTAAATTCACCAGGAGGAGTCGCTGTTTTTCGGTTTTTGGGGACATTACGCGACATTTCGCCACCAAGTTTTTACGAAAAGTAAGAGGAATGGTAAGGAATTAACTTGAGAGAGTTCCGAAACGGCAAAGGGTTAAAAAATGCGGAAATGATAAGCACGCCAATTTGACAGTCTTCCCCAACTATTTTCGGAACCGAATAATTTTTTATTTACAACCATGTATGTAATATCGACATTTCTGACTTTTTAGAAGTTTGAAAGTGTCAATTTTTTGACTTTTACTTCCCGCCCTCCCGCCCGGGTGGAAAGTTTACTTTATCTCGAGACACCTCGGTGTGTAATATACTATTAAAAGTAGACAATAGACAGGACAACAACCCTGAGGGGGTTTAAAAGTGGCGCACCATCAGGCAAGGGTAGAAAAATATTAAAAATGATGAACAAATCGGGGCCGCGCGTTAAATTCACATCAAATGACAGTCTTCCCCCACTTTTTTCGGAAACGAATAATTTTTTAAAAGTAGATAATACATAGGACCACAACCCTGAGGGGGTTTAAAGGTGGCGCACTATCGGGCAAGGGTTGAAAAATATTAAAAACTATGAACAAATCGAAGCCGCGCGTTAAATTCACGTCAAATTACAGTCTTCCCCCACTTTTTTCGAGATGATAGGGCTACAGGCGAACACTCGCTAAAAAAAAGTAACGCGCCGCTGCTCTACGCTCTACCCTATGGGTGGTTGTGGAAATTTGCAATTTTTACAGATAATTTGTATTTTAAAACAAATACTTTATTCAGTTGATTGCCGATCAGAAATTTATTATCCCAAGGTGTCTCAAGAGATGGCTAATTATTAGTATAAAAAAATTGCGGCCTGAAAATCAGTTGTAAAATAGGTAGGTAGGTAGATACCTACTCCACAAAAGACTTGTCAAAAAATTATGAGTGTGAAATCAGCAATGAGTTTTCTAGCAATGACTTCTCCGAGCGGCGCTCGGATACATTTCTGCTGCCTAGGGACTTAAAATAACAGTAAAGTGATAAAAACTGACGTGTTTGTTAAATTATTGTGTGCGCCTGTGAAGAAAGCAATAAACAGTTCGTCACAGCAACCGACATCATAAAAAAACGTGGATACCTACCAGCAGTAATTTTCAAAGGTACCTAGGTACCTAATTCTGCAAGCAGATTTATTCCACTCTGACATGCGGCAACGTCGCGATATTCCCCTTCCTAATCTAACGTTATTCCCCTCCATCTCCTAGGGAGAGGTTAGACCTCCCCTCTAAGCGCTTCTAGTGACGATCCAGCGGCGTGCATTGAGCACGGATAAAGATTGATTTGCCCCATTTTCTAAACATCGATTAAAAAAATTTTTTTTTTCATTTTTCGGTTTTATGAACGTCCCCGATTACGTGGTTAAAATTTCTGTACCTATCAAAGATACACCCTGTATATAATAGTAACGACCAAGCACCCTGTATACAAGTAACTATTTTCTTCGTCAAAATTAAAGTAACATTTCCTAATAAACTTACCCCGTCAATGCTTTAGTTGTCAACGTGCAAGGAATCATAAAATTGTTGACATGTTGGAGACTAAAATGTCAAGATACAGTTTTTGTGTAGAATAAAGAAAGTTATCCAAGTGCATAAAAGAAAATTTTCTACAGAGCCGTATTAGTATTTTGATCGATAAAGAAATATACCCACATCTCCGCCACTGGCTATTTGTGGAAATTGGTATTATCACATTTTGTGACACTTGATGCATGCTGTGTACCAAATTTTGTTCCAATTTTTTAACAGTTTTTTTTTTTAATTTAAATACTCTGAAATTACTATTATTGGGTAGACAACGGATTACTGAACGATATAGGGCGTGATGAAAGTTTGTTGTTGTTAGGTACCTTAAACGTAATGTGTTAAATGGCGAATGTCAGGACTTACTTTTGTTAGGTAAATACAACACTGCTTGTAAAAAAAATACAACAATCTAAGAATATGATTTTTATTCTCATAATCTGCATCCTGTACAATAAGGCATCCACAATACTATGTGTACAAGATATTAAGTCTTTGAATATTTATTTTGAACGAAAACTTTAATTTTTGACCAGTTTTTATTTTTTAATAATACAGCGTTCTGGGATATGAGTTCTTCGCATTCACCTCGTCTTGGAGGTTTCTTCTTCCTAATATGGTTTTTAGAGAAGCTAGTGACTACTTGTTTTTGCTCTTCTGTCCAGGGAACAAGTTTTATTTTCTTCTTACCATCTTTTTGTTGTATTTTAGTATCTGAATTTAGTTCTTCAATGCTAGGTGCCTCATCTATCAATTGATTATCATATGTAAAAATAGATTAGCAAAGGATCATATTAGCGTGATTTTGTATCGAATGTAGCCTTTTAGAAAAGTAATTTAAGAAATTAAAATTATTTGTTATTTAATTTATTAATCATTAGATTTTATCGAAGATTTTATTCGATTTTTTTAATTCTGCCCTTCTGCACTTTTTAGTTGTGCACTGATGCCAGAACAAGAAACTGAAAGAAATCTTGGGGATATTCATCAATAAAATAATATTAAGTATTGCCCATTTGCACACTCCTAATTAGCTGTAATCAGAATTTATTTGAAATAAAAATAATACTCCATGGCCCCCAAAAAGGATCTCAGTAGTACAATAGTTCTCCATAACTTTAGTGGGAATTGATCGATTGCTTCAAAATTTGGTACGGTTTCCAAGAAAATGATTGAGTATTATTACAAAAAGCTCTAGGGGGCGCTGGCGGGGATCACACATGCTGTCAGTTTTTTTATCACAAATTTCTTGCACATTTAATTTTTGACATTTTGATATTGAAATCTAATGCAAGGCTTAATTCTAAATAAAAATGGTCTATTCCTAATTTTTTCCAAAAATTTACTCTTGAAGAAAAAATCCTTCGTTGACCACCCTCACAAGCATAATCATAGGGAGAACAGTATATAGAAATACTAAGCAAAATCGCGTTTGCCATCTTTTTTTAAGATGTAAAATTACATTCACAAAAAATTTTCTCAAAAAGTCAAATACTGACGATTTGGTTAGTCTTTCATAGAGAATGCAATTTTTCTTAACATTTTCAGATGCCGATTTTCCTTTGGCCATGCTTGTGACATAAACAACTTTTACCTTCGAAACAGTACATTTTTAGGAAAAATTCAAGAGATCTTTTTCACTTAATTCTGCATCAGACTACGTGGCAAGATATTTTATTAATAATAAGAAGTTATTACTAAACATTTGTTTGCTGGTGTGTTCATTATGTATTCATTTTTTAAGAAATGTAAATAAGTGTATTCAGCAAAATGGCGGTCATTTTGCACATTTGCTTAAGTAATGTTTTGTTTTTAATTATTTTTTATTATTCTTAATAAAATATCTTGCCCGAACACATAATTGAAAATTATTTTTTCTGGCATAACCACTTATCCTAGCAAAATTTTGCAAGAGAGGAAATATCTTCCAAATACATTGTTTTACTACAAAATAATATCGGATTTGTCAGTAAGTCAATAACATAAAAAAATCAGAAGATGTAACTACATATGACGTCGCTTTTATAATACTTCCGGTTAGAAAACGTCATTTTATAGTCTAAGAGACAGCAGTAAAAATTATTAAAATCGATTTGCACGTTTTTGAAAAACCAATATTTTTTTAATCTTTGACGCCCTCTATAGTTTAATTGAAGCAATTTTGGATATAGGTAAGTTCAATTAATAATAATAATAAATACAATTAAATCGACCTATTTTGACATCTTCAGCCTGTCATCAAATATTGTATTAAAAAATTTGTAGCATTTTGAAATTTTGTCAGGATATCGCTCAGATGATGAGAAACAACACGCTAACGCAAAAACGCAAAAAAGAGCCTCAACTGCCAAAAAATCGCCACTTGAAACATAAAAGAATAATTATAACCCACGATGACGAGAAACAAAAAGAGCCTTGTGGCGTATAGGTACCGGCAAAAAATCAAAGTAAAAGTCACGATTTTTTGGCAGTACCTACGCCCCTGAGGCTCTTTTTTGCGTGCCTGGGGTAGCGTGTTGTTTCTCGCCATCTGGGCGATATCCCGACAAAATTTCAAAGTGGTACAAAATTTTTAAGGTTGCTAAAATTATTCTTTTATGTATCAAGTCGCAATTTTTATTTTATTCTCCCACAAAAATTAAGGCGGGTCTTTCATATAAATTTTTGCTCAAAATGCTTCCTCTCCAAGTTGCACCCCTCTAAAATTTATGTTAAAAATGGTTTCTTTTTATTTGCTATACTCTAAAAAAAACGAAAAGCATGCAGTTTGGTGTACAACTTGTATTAATAGAGCCACAAACTGTAACATTTTTTCATATATTTTCAATCGTTATAAAGTTAAAAACATGTCTATTGGTTTGCATCAAATTTAGCATAATACAAGATGTTTTCAAATTATTTCAAAATATTTTACAGGGTTATTTTCCCGCAAAAATTAAAGGGGTCTTTAATATAAATTTTACTCAAAACACTTCCCCCTCCAAGTTGCACCCCTCTAAAATTAATGTTAAAAAAATGGTTTTTGTTTATTTGCTCCGCTTTGAAAAAAAAACAAAAGCATTGACAGACGTATTAATAAAGACTGCTCACGGCTGTCATGTTTGACAGTTCTCTGGCTCACCATGCGCTTCCCGAAGACAAAATACATTGTTGACTCCATCTACTTTTCAGAATGTGAAGCTAGAGCCGTTGACTGACGTATTAATAAGACTTCTCACGGCTATAGTTTCATGTCCTGGAAAGTAGATGGTGCCTATGGTCAACAATGTATTTTGCATTGTATTTTGTCTCCGGGAAGCGCATGGTGAGTCAAAGAACAAAAAACAATTTTATAGTAAATTAAACTACATAATTCTCTCTACAAAATTGGTTCTTATCTTTTTTTTTTATAAGCGTGTTCTCGTGGATCAGCAAAATGGCTTTAGAAGGGGTAAATCCACTATTACTGCTATTTATCAAGCATTAAAAAACATTATAGACTCATTGAACAACAAAAAAAAATCTGCAGTCTTGTATATAGACTTATCAAAGGCATTTGATAGTGTGGACCACGAGGTTTTGCTCAGGAAAATGGAGCGGTGTGGCATGAAGGGTGTGGCATTACAACTATTTAGGTCGTATCTGTCAAGTAGAATGCAACGTATAGTCGATGTTGATCTGAAGGGAAATCGGGTGACGTCTGATAGTGTGTATGTACGGAGGGGTGTTCCACCTCGGTTATGTACACTGTGGAGAGCGAGAATGAGTGTGAAATGCAAATATTAACTGATATGGAAACTATGAATGAATGGTTCTCGGCCAACAATCTCTTGCTAAATGTACCAAAAACTCAACTGCTAGTATTTGGGAAAAGAAAACAACATCATGTAAATATTGAGTTTGATAAGGCAAAAATTGAGTTGGTCGAAAGCATAATATCATTTCTGGGAGTAAAAATTGACAAAAGTCTAGATTGGAAATCGCACATAGAACTGCTTGCCGGAAATATTTCTCGTTATTGCTACGCGCTTAGAGTTATCGGTGAAAATGTTAATAATGAAAAAGCTTTGACAGCATATCATGCCTATGTGCAGTCGAGGTTAAGATATGGCATACTCTTCTGTGTTACAAAAGAGATGCCTTAGAGCTATATTTAAATTAAAAAAAAACAGACTCGCGTAAAATTCTCTTTAATGGTTATAGGGTCCTTACATTGTATGGTATCTACATCTATGAAAGTGTATTATATCTTATTAACAACTACTCTCAGTTTATAGAGCTTCAGACAGGACATAGTTATGAGACTAGGAATAAACATCATCTAACAAATGAAAAAGCAAATTATACCTACATCCAAAAAAATATTACCTACAATATTGTAAAAACTTTCTAGTCAAAAACGTATTCTAAAGGACTTTCTGATAGAAAAATGTTATTATAGTATTAAGGAATTTTTAGAGGATGTTGATGTAAATAGGCTAGGATCTTCCACATGATGTAGGCATATTTTATAAATTTATCAATGTAAAATTTTTTAATGTGTACCATGATAGTTTAGATGTGGGTTTTAAATCAGTGACACGGTCTACACGTTTTGGTATTTATGTATATGACCTAATATTGAAATAAATAAATAAAAAAAAAATAAAAGCAGCTGTTTTCGCGTACCAGAATTTCAAAGTTGCGCAAATATGCAGCGTGCTCGGCGCTCGCCCTCCCCACCACTACGACATTCCGCTGTTCTCGGGTTCGGGCGTACCGCAGTTAGTGAAGGCAGAATCGGATTATTTTCAGAACCGAATAGCTTGCATTCGAATACTTTTGAGAATCGAATGATTATCCGAATACCAAAAATCGAATTATTCAAGTTTCCAGATTGCAATATCGCAAATTTTGAATTTAGCGATTCGATTCAACATATCCAGCTCGACTCGAGTCTCGGTCTCGAGTTTTTCACTCTCGGACGCGGACGTCTAGGTTCTCGGTCTCGGAGCAAGCTCATTTCGAATTCATATTGGTTCTCGAATCTCTGGTTTGTTTGATCTTGAAAATCTTGACACACTGGCGAATTTGACGATATAGGACAGTGGTTTGTACTTTCCTGGCATATTTTTAAATGGCAGAGACCAGGGAAAAAGCAGGCCTAAACTGTTCTATAATTTGCTTATATTTGCAATATGCCTAAAGTTTTGGAAGATAGTGACGAAGATGAAAACGAAGACCGTGATGCAATCTCAGAACCATTACTTAATGAAACTGATGCAGAAAGTACAGAAAAATCTACTGCGCCGGAGATCCCTTACGACTCTGAAACGTTATTGCCTTCACCTAGCAGAAACATAGATGAAGCTGGTCCCTCAGGGTTATTAAAGCGACAAAGATTAGTATAATTTTTACTTAGCAACCAATATGTGGATACCGCCATATACCCTACATCAAAGTGGTGTGGAAATGGGTATTACTTTTCACTGCACGTTAAATGGTGATCTTTTTTAATCTTATTCAAAATGGGTCGGTTTTATGGAAAAAATGATAATAACCATATTTGTAGAGAAAAGTGTGTACTTTAATTTATTATAGAACTATTTTTGCTGTAAAAGCAACGACTAACAAGATATCCTGAAAACATATCTTTTTTCGCAATTTTTTACAATATGGCGGCGACAGAGGCAAAGATACGAGGCGGAAAAATGAAAAATCGAAAAGAACAGTTAAAAATACACAAAATCTCAAAATATCAAAACTTCCGCAAATTTTTCCAGCTAAAGGCAATATGCAGCACGTAATTACTGGTCTACAAGTTGCACCCATCTAAAATTTATGTTAAAAAACGGTTTCTTTTCATTTTCTCCGCTCTGAAAAAAAAAAACGAAAAGGATGAAATTTTGTGTAAAACTTGTATTAACCCTTTCGGGACTGCGGCCGCCTGAGGATCTGTGCCCAGTGGACCACAGCAGGAAGCGCATGCGTGTATGTACGGTTCCGGTCCTTAATTGCAAAACAGTCATTACATAACAACAGATCTTTTCACAATATAAGTCATTTTTTGCATGCACCCACATGCAAATGAGCTTGTGTTCGAATTTATTGATGTATATTTAAGTGCACAAGTAAGTTTTTTTTTACGAGAATGACCACCCAACTAGATGCCATTACTAGAAAATCAGCCAATGACATTAATTGGGGGCATGACCAATGTAAAGTAGGCGTTCCAATGTATCCGTAGTCAACGCGTCAAACTGTGACGTTTTGTCATATATTTTCAATCGTTAAAAAGTTCAAGACATGTCCATTGGTTTGCATCAAATTTAGCATAATACAAGATGTTTCAAATTATTTCAAAATATTTTACAGGGTTATTTTCCCGCAAGAATTAAAGGCGTCTTTCATATAAATTTTTACTCAAAACGCTTCCACCTCCAAGTTGCACCCCTCTAAAATTAATGTTAAAAAAATTGTTTTTGTATATTTAATCCGCTTTGAAAAAAACAAAAATGATTAAATTTGGTGGACAACTTGTACCTACTAATAGAACTACAAACTGTAACATTTTTTCATATATATTCAATCTCTCAAAAGTTCCAGACATGTCTAGTATTTTGCATCAAATTTAGCATAATACAGGGTGTTTCTAAATTACATCAAAATATTATATAAATATTCTAAAATTTATGTTAAGAAATGGTTTTTTATTTATTTATTCCGCTCTGGAAGAAAAAAACAAAAAGGGTGAAATTTGGTGAACAACTTGCACTAATAGAACAACAAATTGTGTCATTTTTCATATATTTTCAATAGTTAAAAAGTGCATGACATGTCTATTGATTTGCATCAAATTTAGCGTAATACAGGGTCTTTCTAAATTACTTCAAAATATTTTACAGGGTTACTCTCCCACAAAAATTAAGTGGGTCTTTCATATAAATTTTTACTCAAAAGGCTTCCCCCCTCCAAGTTGTCCCTCTAAAATTGATGTTAAAAAAATGGTTTTTATTTATTTGCTCCGCTCTGGAAAAAATGAAAAGGATGAAATTTGGTGGACAACTGTACTAATAAAACAACAAATTGTGGCATGTTTCATATATTTTTATTAGAGCGATACTTTTTTCAATAGTTATAGTAATGTATACATATAAAATATAAAACACTTATATAATATAATAAATATTGTGGAAATTTTAAAATGAAAGTGTTTTATATGTTATCTATTGATAATGAATTTCCATGAAGTAGGTACACAGTAAAAGTTTGAATTGAATTTCACTCAAATTGCACTTATTATTGCAATGGCCCAAACCATCAATAATGTATAGTAATATTACTGTCAGAATAGTAATAGTAAATTAAAACACACAATATAAATTAACTTTATTTGTTTAAAAAAAATCCTTTGTAACAAAGGCAAAACTAAACATTTTTCTTAAACAGCATAAAATATTTGTAAATTTCATACAAAAGGAAAAAAGGAACTGAAGTGATAAAAGGTTTTTTTCTAGATTTTTAAAGAAGTAGTGCAAAGTAGCGCTATTCAGGAAATTACAGATACACCGCTGGCGAACTATAGGCAGCAAACACCAAATACGAAATAATCAACTATAAAAGTTTTTGCACATGCATACTCCAAAAATAAAGGCTAAATATATTGAAATCCCGTGATCTAATATTATAATCCCAGGATTGGAAAATTTGTTTAAAAAGGCCGGAATCCCGGGATTGGATTCCCTTCGCTGTGGATGCAATTCTGTGTAAAGTTTCTGAGCTGCTAATGCGTTTCCATTAGCAAGACCATATACAAAATGCATAAATGTCTGTCATTTCAGCATTTGTATAATCTTCCACCTTAACCATATATCGGTACTTTCTTTATCTCACCTTTAAAATACTGTTTCTGTTCTCATTAAAACCACAGGGTAACAATAACCAACATATCATTAGTATTTGACACTAGCCTTCTAGACTTAAAATAATAAATGGATTTTTTTAAATGCACAGCAACACAAGTAAAATTTTTTGAGAGAAACCAATTGTTTCTTAGCAAAATCACAAGAGACGAAAAAGTCTTTTAAGCAAAATTTTCGTTTATGAAATTTGGACCGGTTTAAAAGTTCTGATATAAGCTAGGTTAGGGGTTGGTTTGTACACCCCCTTGCAGCCACATTTCAAGGTTGAAAAATGTCGAAATTTGTCTTTACATAAATTTTAGAGGATGCAACTTGGAGCGTTTTGCGTTTTGAGGAAAAGACCCCTTAATTTTTGCGGGAAGCGTTTTGAGTAAAAATTTATATGAATCACCCTGTAAAATATTTTGAAGTAATTTAGAAACATCCTGTATGTTTAAGATTGTGCATAAACCTTTAGTTAGGCGCAAGAGTATGCTTTTGGAAGTTGAGTGATTTTGGTTTATTGACTTGAATTTTTTTTCACAATGGGCCTTTCTATAATATAATTCTCTCAATTGAGCCCTATTGCAATAAAACCTAGTTGCAATAAATTGATATTTATTTATATATTTAACTATATTTAAATATATTTAACTATATTTGTCATTGCAGGAAGTCCAAGAACAATTAGAAGATGAAGAAACAGATGACATATATGTACTCAGCAAGCTGGCGGATATTATCCACTCATTATTTACTATCTACAGAGAAAATTTTCTACCTTATTTTGACCAAATTTTAAATCACTTTTCAAATCTGTTGGCTCCTAACCGTAATTGGGCTGACCGTCAATGGGGAATATGTGTTTTCGATGATGTCATCGAGTTTACAGGGCCAGCTTGTGCAAAATATCAGAACTACTTCCTTCAGCCTTTGACCTCTTATTTAAAAGATAGAAGTTGTGAGGTTAGACAAGCAGCTGCATATGGTTGGGGAGTGCTAGGACAGTTTGGCGGGGAACAGTTTGCTCAGGAAATGGGAAATATAACTCAAATTTTAGTCGAGGTTATAAGTGACCCAGACTCAAGAGAGGCGAAGAATATCAACGCAACTGAAAATGCAATATCAGCCGTAACAAAAATAATGAAGTACAATAGTTCAGCAATTAATTTAGAAGATATTATCCCATTATGGTTCTCCTGGTTGCCGGTGGTTGAGGATGCAGATGAAGCACCACATGTGTATGGCTACTTATGTGATTTGATCGAGCAGAATAACCAAGCAGTTTTAGGTAAGTTCTCAAATTTACCTAAGCTAATTAGCTTTTATATGACTAATTTGCACAATCTATCTATACAGTGCACATATAAAAGGTCAAATGCATTTTTAAATATTTTTGAAGGAATTTTTTTAAAAAGGAAAAATAATCTAAGCACTACTAATGCCAATGATGGCCAAAAACATTGTTGGCTGGCAAATTTAACAACAGTTTTGGAAGCAGCTTCCATGAATCAATATTTAATTACACTATTTTCTGAGTTTATTTGCATTTCAAAAATTGTTGCACATAAAATTAGATACTGATTTGTGATTTTAAATTAGGAATATACACAAATAAGTATTTTAAAACACGACTGGTTAAATAAAATATCGATATGTATATGGTTTTCACAAATCCAGTGACACTAGCTCTTCAGCAGTAGATTGTATGGCTGAAATTCAAAGTACTGACAGAGATAAAAGATGTGGGCTATAGTCGCTGGATTTGTGTAGGGCTTTTGACACGGTGGGTCACACAGTGTTAATGAAAAGTTGGAATTAATTGGGATTCTAGGCGTATGTAGTGGAACATTCACTCAGATCCCGGGTATCCTGGATACCATAAGGCTCGGACGAGACCCTTGCCATGTTATCGGGCCTTAGGTGACATGGATGTTGTTGGATGTTCCTGCTTTCCCCATAAATTTCCTGACAGTTCTGGCTGTCGCAAGTAATGCCGCTTTCTGCATGGACCTGTAAAGATTATCAGTTAGACCCAGCTCCTTGATGTTTCTCAGCAAACTTTTCGGTATAACACCAGTTGTTGACACGATGATTGGAACCGTCTGAACGTTCCCATTTCCCATTGCCTTCTAATTCATTCTTCTAAGTCTCTGTATTTCGCTATCTTTTCGGCCTGCTTCACACGCAGGTTGTTGTTGTTTGGGATGGCCACATCAATCAAAGTTGTCTTCCTAGAAATTTTATCAACTATTATAAGGTCCGGCCTTTTATGAGCAACTCGTTGATCTGTCAGAACTGTACGATCCCAGTACATCTTTTAGTTGCTATTTTCAAGAACAGGCTCCGGTGTGTAGCTGTAATATGGGACCCTCTCTGCTTGCACAAGCAGCTGTTTTTCCGCCAGTTCCTGCTGCAAGATCTTGGCAACCGAATCGTGTCGTTCCTTATATTCCGTTGATGCAAACATCTGACATCCTACTGTTATGTGCTGGATCGTTTCTGAAGTTTGGCACCAGTATCTGCATCTGTCGTCCACTACCGATGCATATCCTACAATGAATTTTAGGTAGTTGCGAGTTGGTATAACCTGATCTTGTATGGCCAGTAGGAAGCCTTCCGTCTCGGGGAACATTCGTCCCGAGGTCAGCCAATAGTTCGACGCTAACTTGTCGACACATTCCTGGTTAACCTCATTAGGATACCTCCCATGCAACCGCTTCTCCAACCACATCTGTGGTTTTCATTGTCAGTTTGGTGGTGATTTTGATGTTCGTGTTCCCTCAGACGTAGCAGTGTTGAGACGTCTGCTCTGCATATAGCCTTATGAAGTGTGGAGCTGTTCACCTGCCTGTGGAAATAATTACGCAGGTTTAATATTTGTTGGTCCAATTGCTTGTTGAGGTCTGCCAATCCTCTTCCTCCCAGTTGACGTGGCAAAGTTGTTCTTTCTAGCTTTTGTCAGTAGTGTCCTAACTTTTTGCTGCAGGTTGTTGATGTCCATGGTGGTCCAATTCACTATTCCGAACGAATAGCTGAGTACAGAGCACACATACGTGTTTAGGGCCTTAAACAAATTCCTGCTGTTAAGGTCAGTTCGCACTACTTGTCTAACTCTCTTGATGAATTCTTTCGTTAAATCGGTCTTCATTCTTCTTCTTATTATTGAAGTTTAGAAATAAATGGAAATTTTATATATTTTATGGTACTTTTTTATGTAGCATTTTTATTGTCAGGTTTGTATTGTATGTAAGGAGATTGTTATGGTATCCCATTATTGTCTTTTTCCAAGATAACTTGTTCGGGGATGAAAGCTGTTGAAAACATACAATAATAATAACAGTAATAATTTTATTATAGTATATGTAGTTATAGTATATATATGTATATAGCGTTATCAGTTAAGGGCGGCCCTCAGCCATTTCTCGGGAACTATGCAAGCTAGAAAGATGCGGTAAAAAATTAATAAAAGTGACCCAAATAATTTCAATGAAAAAGTTTTCAAGTTATTTCGTTTGCCGTTCGTTCGTTTACTATTTCAGATCCAGAGATCGAGAGATCCCGAGAAACGGCCGAGGGCCGCTCTTAACTGATCACTGTAGAGTATGTATAGTCCCGGTCAGTTGCTTTAGGATGACGTGAAGCGGTTTCTCGTCAATTCATGGCGAGCTTCCGCCCACCTGGCAACAATGCATGTTTACCGGGAGGTCTTGGCGGGGATGCATCATCAACCAACCTACCGGCTTGCTATAAGACCACAAACGGTGCTGGTATAGTATGCAATCTACCACTGAGGTGCGGTTTACCTAGGTACCCTCATGGATCTTTTACTATTTAGCGACCTGAAATTTTTATATATATTCCAAGAGTAGGTAACAAAGGATTTAAATAAAGGAATTATTAGAATTAGGATTAAAATTTTATTTTGTAAAATTGTGGCTAAAAGATTGCCATGATTTATTTTTTGCTTTCTTAAATATTGATAATAAACTGTTTATGATAATTTAGTCTTTCTCCAAAAATTAAGGTCAATTTTTAAGAATATGCCCAAGAAATAATATTGATCTACCTTTGGAAGCTCCGCTATGATCTTGGAGCGAAAAAATAAAAACTTATAGTTACCTTTGGCAGCTCGGCGATGATCTTGGAGCGAAAAAATAAAAACTTACAGTTACAGTCGTTGACTGAACTCACCATGAGATGACCGTATCAGTCACATGTAGGTAGAATGCATAGTATACTAGATATTTGATGGTAGATCGCCTACTGTACTAGTTACCTAGCGGTAAATCGCATACTATACCGGCACCCCATTAACTTTGCTGATTCAGACAAGAATGTTAGAAATTACAATAGGGACATTCCGCTATAAAGAAAGGTTTTGTTAATATTTATTCCATAATACAGGATGATTCACTCATGATGTAAAAAAATTTACCACAGGTGGAAAAAAACTTAATACCGATCTGAAATTAAAAATATTCTAAAGTCCACCAAAAAATAAAAATAAATATTTTCAGAAGTGCATTAAAACCCTTACCTAACGCCACTTTTCATTACACACCAGACGACACCTTTAGCACTGCCCTATCAGTATATCAAAAACCGATAATAAAATTATCTATGCAACGAAGGTCCTGTTTGGCTAAAATTTTTCGGTTTTGGATTTTGACTATTGTGTAATTATTTATTTATTAAATTAGGTTTTGGCTTTCTTATAGGCTCTTTTAGAATAGTCGATTAGCTTGGGAACCAGGCCTTTTTTTATAGTGGTGACCGCCGTTTTTAAGTCAGATAGCTACAGTCAGAGAAAATATTTCCAGAGGTGCAAAAGTGGTGTGTTTGAGGGGAAAGGAATAGAGTTAAACAAACAAGCGGTTTTAACAAAACTGTGTTGATTTAAATATGTATCTGTACTATTTACAAAATAATGAATTAGTAGATCGGCTCGGGGCGGGTTCTCGGCAAAATTCTGTAACAGAAATCAAATTAAATAAGCAGGCGGTTACTGACTGCCGGACGGATAAACAATACACGATTAAGCGGAGTGAGAAATTAATCAAGCATAATAATTTAAATGAAATATTGTTCGACTAGTATGAAATTAAATATCGGAAAAAGCAAAAGCACATGCAGCCGGTCTGCCGGGACGAGTTTTGACCTAAACTAGACAAGCGAATAGCTACGGAAAAATTGTAGAGACTATCTGGGAGGCGTTGGACCCAGTTGCACCCCAGTGGTTTCCTAATGAATTTTTACGGCGGTTTAGTAAGCTCAGCTGGGAGGCATTGGACCTGGTCGCAGACTCAGTGATTTTCAGAATAATTTCTACGGTGGTTTAATAAGACTTGCAGGGAGGCGTCCCTTCTCTTTTGCCAGCGGAGATGTAGCGGACACCTAATTGGTGCGCTTCCAGATGCTTGCAGCTTCCGTTGGTCCATACCGATAGCGTCATTATGCTGGGCGGGTCCCATTACCCCAGTTTCCAACAAGAACGGAGTTTCTATCTTGAAGTATGGCCTGGAAGCATATCCTACCCCTTTCTAATCCTATCAGCCCCTGGCTATCCTCAAAAATATTCTCAGAAATCGGAAAAATTAAATGAACCTGAATAAATAAAGAAATAAATGTTCTGAATGGTAAAATAAAAAATAAAAACACTGAAAATCTAGTAACTTTTTTACACCTGTAATATTTATTATTACCTAAATTTATTTGCCCTCTGGTATAAGACAGACTAGACAGACTATACAAAAGGGCAGGTATAAACATAAATAGTAATTAAAATGCTATTTAATATTTAAATACTCTGAAATTCACAGGGTAGCAGTAGACCGGTCAATGACGTGCCGCTGGGTCGTCCCAGCTACGTGTGTTCCTGACAGGTGGGTGGGAGCTCTCGATGAATCAATGAGAAACTGCTTCAGGTCGTCTTAAAGCAATTGTACGGAACTGTACCTACACGAATTTATTATTACCTAATTTAATTTTATGAGAAAACTTAAAAAATGACCAAAAGGCAGCATATAACTGATAAATAGTTCCAGGTCTAATTTACTTCTAACAAATAAAATGCCTACAAAGCAGTCAAGATTCAGAATAATTCATAAATTGTATTGTCAGGGTATCAGGGCAATAAAACTCAGTTTGTTTTAACTAAGCCAATGTTTCGTCAATATATTTCGACTTCTTCAGGGCTAGTTAAAGCATCTTTATAGTATAGTTGTAGTCATTGTTCAGAAAGTCAGTTTAAACACTTGGGCATAATGGAGATGGTAGACTTTGTTAAGCTATAGAATAATTTTAGTCTTGGCTATTTAGGAATTTATCAGTTTACCATCTCCATTATATACAAGGTGTTTAAACTGATTTTTTAAACAAAGACTACTATCGATATACTACCACGATGGTTTAACTAGCCCCGAAGAAGTCGAAATATATTGATGAATCATAGGCTTAGTTAAAATAGAGTTTTATTGCCTTGATACTTATCCATGATCTTTGAAACTTGAAAAAAAATTGGCATTGTGTTAACCTGAAACAATAATACCGAAAATTAAATATTGGCTGTTCGAAAATCACCAAACCATGATTTCCATCCAAAGGGGCACATTTTTTGGGGAAAATGTCAACCAAAAAACTTGTTACAAATGGCATTGGATGTTTAGTTAAATTTTCACTCGTTGATATGTTGAATATTTCCCTATGGGAAATATAATTGTTTTTTGGTAGTTTTGTCCTCTTCTAAACCCCATCTGTGGACATACACTGTAAATATAAATAATTATTTTTTTGAAGTATTACACTAAAATGCTATTTATTTATTTTCAGGTATGAACAATGCAAATATTCCTAAAATCATACACATAATAGCAGAGGCATTTTACCGGGAGGCGATAGAGCCCTCCCACCCTGAGGGCTCCCGCATGCTCAACATTGTACGTCAGGTGCAATCCAACGAGTCATTTTTTCAAAGTGTGGTTCAATCTTTGTCTCCAGAATTGCAACAAGCACTACATGTTGCTCTGCACGCACCTCCTACACCACCAAACTAACTGTTTGTTGTTCTTTAATAATTAGCAACTTTTCAGGGAAATTAAAAGCAAATTATTCTTTCTGTATTTTTACAACTTATGTTTATTAATGTTTTCTATCAGTTGAATGCTGGCCGTCTTTTCAAGGTATCATCATTTACCTTTTATTTGGTCATTGTACATATATTTGAGATTTGGACTATGTGATAACTTTTAATTTCTTAATAATTATTGTCAATAAAATATTTGTTTCTGTAAATAATTTTTTGTTATTGATAATAACCTCCCCATTCATCTTTTGGAAGCCTAAAATAAATTTTAGTGTAACTAAACATATCCACTTTTATACAGGGTTAACTATCACTTAGTACAACATTTTTTATGGTAGATAAAGAAAAATTAGACTTGCCAAAATAAATTTTCAAAAATTTTCTAACATTTCTCTGAAGCCTAAAATTTTTTTTTTCAAATTGTATTGAACCCCTCAAAAAAACGCCGACTATGGACGCCCGCGTGACGTGTCATAAAATTTTGTCTATGTCAATGGTAGTGACAGGTAATGAAATAGCGCGGCGTTGCCACGTCTATCAATTTATCTGATGATTCACCACACCTTACTGACATTTCCAGGATTTAATTGCACCCTTTTCCGTTTTCTTGCTTTTTTACATTAAAAGTCACAACACTACACAACATTCATCACATTTTCTAAATCTTTTGGGGACCTCTCGTTTCCATCCGCCATTCCTTTTGTTTGAAGCGAGGTACTCAGCCTGACGAGCACGGAGTACAGTAGCTGTTGAAAGAGGCCGCCCTTAACCTCGATGCACAAATTCACTCGGTTAATTAAATTAAAAATTTTTGCATTTTTTACTTCAGGATCTTCTCTTCTACTTATTCTGGGCCAGGCCAAATAAGTGGGTCAATCTGCTGGCAGTATACCATACATGGTACTGCATCTAAAACCATATAATCCATTTACTAACAAATAAGAACTATCAAATAAAAACATTACTTTGACCAAGCGAGGGTGCTTCGCAACTTAGCCGTTTAAGTTTGCCTGGTTGATTCCACAAAGTACATAATCCTAAGGTACTTCTTTTTTTCATGAATATCCTCACCCTCAGTGGGAAAATGTTGGTCGCATGCCTAAAAACATGTTTCACTATTTCACATACCTACTTTCAAAACTAAATTAATTTTAGCCCTTCTAACCTGAAATCACTCTTTAGTCAACGCTGTAATGTTGCGGTCCTAGTGCGCTAGTAAAAAGCCTGGTGTTCAATTAATTGCAAAATAGCTTTAAAACACACCCATATACAGAAATACAGGAAAATATCGCCGAAAATTCAGAGGGACGCAGGGAAACGTCGAGTAAAATCGGCTGAAATACCATGATTCACCCGCGCGTTGTCTGGCCATGTCTTGCAGGCAACAGGCAACCAGATCAGCGCAAGTGAGGCGTAAAGATGCGACGTCGAACACAACTATGCATTGATTCGATATTCGATACACATCGACGTTCAGCAAAGCGTTCATTCCAATAAAGTCGGCATTAAGAAATCACAGAATTCTTTTTGTTTAGTTTAGATAGATTTTCAATAAGTTTTCTTATGAAAATATTTTTTTTGAAGACACAATCAATTAATCTAACATTGACATCGATATTGATAATTATTACGCACCACTCTAACCTCTACTTGTACCTTGCCCATCATAATGTATGTACAGTTGCCTAGCTAGTAAGTTGTGAAGTGTCGGTTGAAACGAGGTGCCCGACGAGGAAGTAGGCGGGTTGACTTGACGCGTCAGCTGCCGCCCAAATATTCCTTGGTAGGAGGACAACAACTGCCCGACGAGTTGTCCAAGTATTTTCATCGACCCGGCCGATACGTCGCTTAATTTATTCAGGAGATGGTGGACAAGAATGCATCAGGAGCTGCGGAGGTATTAAGGGAGATGGCGTGTGGTGTCATGTGGTACTACGCTCTCCACGATACTATTGGTGATCGAAATAGGACCGCAAGGACCGGTCCGGATACGAGCTCGAGACGAGTCTCGGGATTCTTATCCTGTTTTCAAATTTCAAACTAAGGTAAGGGGAATCTGGGCGAACCTCGGGTAAATCTAACAGTGCTGCAGCTGTATAGGGTGGGCCAAATTGGACACTTTTAAAGGCCTCGAGACTCGTGTAGGGTCGTGGTTTTCAAGCTGGTGCCAGAAGGTGTGCAAAGTACTCTCGAGCCACGTTGTAGGGCTGGGGTACTGTGTCGTAGACCGTTGTTGACTCGCTCCTGTGCCTCGTGTGCTTACATGCAAAAGAAATTACACAAACCAGTCTCTGTTAAGTGCCTAGTGCAGTCGAATCGTCGACGTGTTCGAAATGGAAGTTCCACGACTTCTTGTCGCGGGGCCTATATATAACCTCCTTTGCAATGATGACAACTTCCGCCTTCTAGAATGGTTTAGGTATGAAAAGCTAAATTTATTTCGAAAAAACTGGAAGTAACACAATTGACAATGCAGATGACAGGTCACTGTCAATTCTGCCAAATTTTTACCACTGATATTAGACCAGTAAGAAATGTCAAAAACAAAGAGTGGCATTAGTACACGAAATCAACACCGTGGCGCTACTCAATCGCGAAACTGAATAAAGTGAATTTTTACCTCCGACAGCGCTTACAACAATGTACAGTGAAACCTCTCCTAGCGGAACCAAACACAGACATATGTTTTAGCACGTACAGAGTTCTCCCACGAGCGGACTCTCTATTGGACGGACGCGGACAGTGTAATTTTCCCCGAAATAGATTAAAGAGTCATATGCGGACGCGAAACTCTAATGAAGGGACTTATTTAATTTGGGAACAAACAAAATATTAGAAAGTTTGAAGTATGTCTAATTATAAATTAGAACGTAATTATGAAAATATTCCATGGCTGACTACGTGAAAATTTAAAAAAATCTGAAATTTAGCCATAGCTCTTTTATTTTTTATAATAACTATGCCGAGTATTATATCTTTGGAAAGCTTAAAAAAATGGCCGATTTGATAAGGCCACAGCCAACTATGATTTACGTTTAAAAAAACACAAGTTTATGTCATCTCTCAAAAATCACAAACAACATCTCTCTTGAGCGGACAATTTTTCTAGAACCAAACACAGACATATGTTTTAGCACGTACAGAGTTCTCCCACGAGCGGACTCTCTATTGGACGGACGCGGACAGTGTAATTTTCCCCGAAATAGATTAAAGAGTCATATGCGGACGCGAAACTCTAATGAAGGGACTTATTTAATTTGGGAACAAACAAAATATTAGAAAGTTTGAAGTATGTCTAATTATAAATTAGAACGTAATTATGAAAATATTCCATGGCTGACTACGTGAAAATTTAAAAAAATCTGAAATTTAGCCATAGCTCTTTTATTTTTTATAATAACTATGCCGAGTATTATATCTTTGGAAAGCTTAAAAAAATGGCCGATTTGATAAGGCCACAGCCAACTATGATTTACGTTTAAAAAAACACAAGTTTATGTCATCTCTCAAAAATCACAAACAACATAAAAAATTGGAATATATTATCTTATTAAGCCCAAAATTATCTACAATTTTTGTCTCTACAGTTTTTCTGTATAATCAGAAATAAAGGAGCTACAGAGATCTGATGAAATAGCAAAAAAACACTCTATTCAAAAAATCTAGTGAGCCATGAACTTTTTTAAAAATCCAAAACTGGCATTAGATTGAGCATTCAAAACTGCAACTCTTTCCTCATTTAACCTTTGTTCTAGCTCTGCTAGTTTCCGAGATCCCCATAGTGGTCATCGAAAAAAACTCACCCTGTATATATATATATTAATATTTTTTACTTGAAAATACATTCATATAGGAACATACTTTATCATTATTTCGGTGAATTCTTTCAGTCAGATTTTCCCATAAGCGGACACCTCCCACAAACGGACAATAAAGTTGGAACCATTGGTGTCCACCTGTGGGAGGTTTCACTGTAATTGTTCTAATACATACCTTCAACTGATGAATACAATTGCAACACTCTTGCAAAAGGGCACATACCCTTTAATCAACAGTTTATTTAAGAAACCACAAGCTCCACATAGGTAGGCAACCTATTCATCAGCTTGTATAGGTGGTTGCAGATGCTAGAGCAACATTCTTAAAAGGCCTGGTGATATACTGAGTGTATTTTATGGAATAGAACAAAATAGTGCATTTAAACGCTGTAATGGAAATTAGACAAAATTTTCTTTACAGCGCCACTTGAGTTGCTTTTGGATAGTACTTTTACTTGTAACTTTGTGAGGTTATCTTTTTACCATCAATTTACTGCATCTTTTAATTTGCCATCAATGCTTGTTTCATAACAATAAAATCAACCATTTGCATTGAAATTGGCAAAACCTACCCTAAAACACCTGTTAACACCAACATTGCAATGCTAAATTTTTGTTTTTTTTGTAGGGAGCAAAATTTAGCGAGAAATTTTTTTGTAGGGTGCAAAATAAGCAAAAAAATTGCGATGGTAGTCCTATAAACTTATCCTGTATTCTACATTCTATCAGTTAGATTATCGCACTAGCTATGTTCAGGGTGTTTCCTAAGTACATGTATAAAATGCAGGAGGTTAATCCTTGGGCCAAAATATTATGATTGAACTTAACAACTAGGTGTCAAATCTCAATGAGGTACATCATTTATTGTAGTTCTTTTTTGAAATTGAACTATGGAAATATCTCCCAAAATAATCAAGCTGCTAAGCTGAAATTTAGCACTGCTGTGTTTTTGGGAAATTAACATAAGCTGAAGTTATCAATTTCTAATTTCTATATATCTCACAGGGGGCGCCACTTGCGCTCTTTTTGGATCTTGCTTTTACTCATAACTTTTTTGAGGTTATCTTTTTATCTTTAGCAGGTTCATCAATTTAGTGCATCTTTTCATTTGCCACCAAAAGTGTATGCTTGTCTCATAACGATAAAATCAACCATTTGCATTGAAATCGGCAAAACTTTCTCCAAAATGCCTGTTAAATTCAAGATGGTTATTTTGAACTTGGGGTCCAATTTTTTTCAAAGCACCATTGTGCTTTGACCAATGTCCATTTGGCATTTTTTTTCTGCCCTGCCAAATTTCAGTTCAGCAGCTTCATTATTTTTGGAGATATTGCCATAATTCAATTTCCAAAAAAGAACTACTATGTCCTGTATCTCAGTAACTATTGAGATTTGACCCATAGTTCGTAAGACTGGCTATTTTCGATCTGTAGCGAGCAACACGCATAATTTTAAACTTTTGGTCAATACAAATTTTAATCTAAGTAATTACTCCGATTTTGAGACAAAAATTATTTAAAAATATTTATCACAATAGCCGTTATCAGCATTTGCGCAAAAAGCCTAATGATGGCCATTGTGATAAATATTTTTAAACAATTTTTGTCTTAAAATGTGAGTGAGTAATTACTTAGATTAAAATTTGTATTGATCAAAAGTTTAAAATTATGCGTGTTGCTCGCTACTGAATGAAAATAGCCATTTTATGGGTCAAAATGTTGAATCACCACGTACGTGCTGTACATTGAGTCTTAAGCTCAAGCGTAATACTTTGGCCCAAGAATTAACCACCTGCATTTTCTACACATACTTAGGAAACACCCTATATATTGTTTTAAATTTGAAAACTTATTACTCCATGTCCATATGGTCTCTGAGTATTGGATGAGCCGAGGTGTTTTTTTACATATACATTACATAGTTTCATAAATTTTGGACACTATAACAAACCGAGGTCTGCTATAGCTGGGTCTGCTCAATAAAACCTTGTTACCTTATTACAATATATACAATTTATTTATCACAACTTTTGCGAGATATTACAATTTTGATTGTACAACTTCTGAGTTATAATGATATAAAATGAATCAACTTTAGAATAAAGTTAATATTGAGCAAATGTTTGAATACAACAAACTAGAAAATAAGAGTTAAATTTTTAGTTAAAAATTTGTTTGAGAATAAAGGTTAAATTATCTTTACAAATAAACTCTGACTGTTCAGCTATAATTATTATTCCTCTGAATAATAAGTTGCATCTGCGTCTTCAGTTGCTTACACTCAAACGAGGCTGGTAGTAGTGCGGCGCGAGGCTAGGGCTTCCTCCGGTCCTTGTCTGCTCGCATAGGCGTTGCTGTTGTTGACGCTAGTAGATATCTCAGGGGTTGTGCCGAAGTAGAGCTGACCAGGAATTGACACCTATGCCAACGCAACTCCTCTCTATGTCCACGCAGCTCTCATTACGTTGTTCGTCGTCAGAGGGCTGTGGTCGTAGTGTCCTCAGAGATGGTGTGCAAGCACGAACAAATCAGAGAGAAAATAGCATTAGACAAGGTCTAAGCCTTTTACAAAAATTAATAAACCACTAGGTTAAGATTAATATTTAAAATTGAATTTTGATATCAAAGTTATTTAATATTGACAAATAACGATAAAAGTTAAATTATTAGAACTATACTAAACTAAGGGGAACTATGCATAGTTTTTTAAATTTTAAGATATGATAGATCAACTGACTGGAATAGCAAAGTACTTAAGACTGAATGTACACCACATGCGTGGTGATTCAAAATTTTGACCCATAAAATGGCTTTTTTCGATCTGTAGCGAGCAACACGCATAATTTTAAACTTTTGGTCAAAACAAATTTTAATCTAAGTAATTACTCACATTTTGAGACGAAAATTATGTAAAAATATTTATCACAATGGCCATTATTAGCATTTGCGCAAAAAGCCTAATATCGGCCATTGTGATAAATATTTTTAAATAATTTTTGTCTCAAAATGTGAGTAATTACATAGATTAAAATTTGTATTGACCAAAAGTTTAAAATTGTGGGTGTTACTCGCTACAGATCGAAAAAAGCCATTTTATGGTTCAAAATGGTGAATCATTACGCACGTGCTGTACATTGAGCCTTAATTAAAAGAAAAAATTCTGAGAATGCTCCAGCCCGAATTTTGAAATTTAAGATATTTTAAATCAAACTTAACACGAAGAATTTATTTGAGACCTGAACGGTAAGAACGGAATTTAAGAAAATTGATAAAACTAAAGTTAATATGAATTTACTAGAAAAGTTAAGATATCGGTGTCAGATTTATTTGAGTGGCCCGGTACCACAGAATCGAGACCTAACCCGAAAAACAAGAAAAAGGTAACGTGTGACTAAAGTGACCAAAACTTGAAAATATTCAATAAGATAACAGCCGCAAATGGTGCAGCCACCACCTGCTCGCTGTGTCCCGCGCATCATCAGCTACGCAGCCAAAAAGGAAGGGCCTCGTCGTGCAAGCGTCGTTGCCTCACGATGCCGTGAACATAGAAAACAGATAATCCCAAAAATATTAGTCACAGTCACACCAAGTCAATCCCCGATATTAAAATACAAAACCACTCAAATAAATCACAGATGGCAAAAATTGAACTAGATAAATGCCGAAAATGTCGAAAATTTGGCGGGAAATGGGCAGATGCCTCTGCGAACTTAATACAAGCGAAGGCGGGAGCAAACTCTCCCACTCGATCGGACCCTCCCGGCCGGTCGCCGGCAGGACCTACGTCATCTCCCCGCTTTCGACCAATCCGGTTTTAGCATGAAACATATTTAATAAACTAAACAGTGTTTATATTCAAATTATGCATTAACCGAAAAATCGAGTAATTCATAATACAGATTTTAGATACATACCTGCTGATAGGTAAACACACTTGAATTTTCGCATTTTGAATATGCCAGGGTTCGAGGCTAGGCGAAAGTACATGGCCATTGAGGTATACGGCGCGCGAAAATTTGAATTATTTGAAATTTGAAAGAAAGTTTTAAAATTTGAAAGTCGTAATAAAATCGAATACAATGTTATAAATGAATTAAAACTGTACGAAAAATAAATTAGTTATTAAGTATGAGATATATGTTTGAAAATAACGACTTTATGTTAATAACAAAATATAAAAACGAGTAACGGATTTTGAAATGAAAAAATCCGTTACAACACAAAAATGAGAATTTTTCAGCACTAATTTCGATTAATGCAAATTTCTGCTAGGTAAGGACAATGTAACTATGCTAGTAAATTCTTTTCGATCGGTGAGAAAAAAACTTAAAAACACGTAAAAAGTTTTTTGAATTGCCGCCTGTGATATTGGATTTGACACGTCTAATAATTCTAAACAACTTTTCTTAATATATATTTTTAACATTTTGGGAAATAGGGATAGGTACTTTACTCCTGAGCCACTTTCATATTTTTAGACCTCCCTTGTACACAAAGTAATATTTAAACTTTAATAAGCACATTTTGATTTTGAAGTTGTAACTAAGTTACCATATTTTTATTACCTATTATTATTTCCAAACTCTTGCAATTTCTTTTGGTTTTCCGGGGTTCAATTTAATTTGTTAATCAATTATTTAATTTTGGGAGCTTGTTTTAGTAGATAAACTGTCATGTTAATCTGAAGGTTAAAACTTCCTTTATTTTTGGAAAATGCATAATTCTAAATTTTTGAGCCAAAGAGCCCATTACCCGCTGTCTAAAGTCTATCCAAGTTACAGAGGCAGTGGATCAAAACATTGGCCCCCACGTGACCTATTCTCTTATTGGTCTGGCCGTCATAAAATGTCAAATGTTGACGCGGCGAGCAGAATGCAGGGCCGGCTCTTCCCTCAGTCGAGTTTCCTGCATATTTTAGATCGGATCGCGAGCAGTATATTCTGTAAATCTATTTTGCTACTTAATTTAAGGAAATTTATAAAGATCCAAGAAAGGTAGAAACACAAATTTTAGAACTTCTAAAAGAATTAGTTCAGAATTACAAGCCACTTGGAGTCTCATATTAGTCCGACCCTGGTAATCGGTCGCAAGGCGGTCATGTGACTTTGTTTATATCTACTGCCGCTGTAACTTGGATAGACTTTAGGTTCAGTACTAGGGTTGCGTAAGGACGCTCCGACGAGTTCTCGGCCCAAGCCAGTCACCGCCAATGTCGAGACACTGGCCGCGCCAGAACGGTTTCCCGCCAAATTCTTCCGCAAGAACCAGGACCCACCATCCGACCAAGGGTAAGAAACTTGACATTATTGTTTTCTGATTGTAATATTTGCCTTTTGCTGATTTTTGGCTAATATCCCAATAAAAATAACCGTTGCCATAAACTCCAGGCGATCTTCCCGTAAACGGGCACTAGCACTACTTTGCCAGGAGATTCCTAAGTTTCTGTCTGGTGCAAAACGAAGAAAATATTGTCCTGCGGTGGAAGGACGTAACATAACTCCATTGCTTGATACTTCACGTTATTCTGAGAGAAGGGCAGCAGCACAACTCTCCCGGTTTAACGAGGTGGTCCTGAGCCTTCTGACTGGGCCCCCCGTAACGCCCTGCAAAGTTCCCCGTTTTCCGTAGTATTATCAAAAAGCTGTAAAATTCCGCTTACCGTGTGTTCAGATTGCTTTTAGGCACATTAACTTATACATACAATTTTTACAGGAAACACCCGAGATCGAAACCCGAGCCTTATGCGATTGTTTAACTTAATTTACATTTACCTAATCAAATTACAATTCCAGAGATGGGAAAGATCGAGTCAAAAAAGATCTAGATTATAGATCAACATAGATCAACTCTCTAGATCATAAGATCAGAACTTTTTTTTAAAACGGTCTAAGATAGTTTAAAAATAGATCTTTCCATGCAAAAACAATCTTGGATGAAAGATCGTCTAAAAATAATCTATTTAAAAAAGATCAGTCCATCTAAGATCTTTTGAACGATCTAAGATCTTCCAAACGATCTAAGATATTCTAAACGATCTAAGATCTTCTAAATGATCTAAGATCTTCTAAACAATCTAAGATCTTCTAAACGATCTAAGATCTTCTAAGACCTCTGAACAAAATTCATGATATATAGTTAATAGATATATATGTCTATAAATACTTTTCCTAATTTTGGCACAATATAAAATGGCACCTTTCAAAACCTGAGCAAGTGATGATACGTCCAGTTTTACGTAACTTGTAAAGTAAAATGTTACATAACTAGTTGCGTAAAGTTACTACTCTAACCTAACTGGTTACGTAATCAATCAGTTGATATACCTATGGAGAATTAGACTTTTCTTGTAAAAACGTTGAGGTGCTCCGTAGATACCAACCAATTTTCTTATTTTATTTTATCAAATAATTCGATGCAATGTTAACTACTTCCTTAAAATAACTTGTTTCAAATTCATCGGGTTAGGGACCAAGCCGCCGAATATCGGGGGATAAATTTGATCGAAAAACCATGTTGTTTATATTAAGTAAGTACCGAAACCCTAGGAGGAATCTGCCAGGGATATTAAGGTTCCCCAAAAAACATGCTCCAAACCCATGTTTGTTTATATGTCCTATCTGCCGACAAATACGTGAGTGTCTCGCGAACACCTGCACATCCGAGAATCAAGGCGAAAACAATGTCCCAAGCTGATATAAAAGGGGCTTACTCCCAAAGCAATGCCAGTCGTCGCCGACCACCACTTGTAGGGCGAAGTCCTGCCCGAGAAACCAGTGAGCGTCCGATGCCATGCCAGCCATGAGAAGAAGCCGTAGAAGATCCCGAGTTGCAGGGTGAAGTACTGCCCGAGACATCATCTAGTGTCTGCCGCCTAGCCTGCTATAGAATCAACACCAGAACCGACCCTAGTACAGTTGCTGCCCGTTGAACTGACCAAAAAGTAAGCGATTGAATTTTGTTTTGTTAAGTTTTGTCGACTGAGTTGCCTTTCTCTTTCCAGTTAATTCATTTATTTGATTTTATTTTATTTAGATTGCTATTAGTGTTTACTTGAGGTGTCGTAAGGGATTGTTATATTTTGTCATATTTTAAAACAGTGTCGTTACAGTTCTGAATATTTTACGCTAAATTTTGGGTATTTTGAAATGCGATTTTGTGCCAATTTCGAATCATTTTTAAGAATTTACATATTTTTATTATCGTTTGTGTGATCAGGCTGACTAACTTGTGTGCCAATAATTTGGATATTATTCTTGGAATATTTTAAGCTACATTCATGTACTATTTCTGCAGGTTTTGTTATCAAGCTAATATTGTGCGCCACCTAGGTCTGAAACCAGTTACTAAAATTTATAGATAATTATTTTGCGCTAAACCCTTTATTTTCGATTCTTTTCTGTTATATTTATTTATGTCATATTGTAATAGTTCATTTTGTTCACGTTTTGCATCCTCAAGTCATTTTTCTGTAGTTTTAACTGTAATAATTTATACGCCATAGGCATAACATTTACTTTTTAAATATATGTATTAAAATTCCGGGTTGTTTCCGTTAATCCTTAGACTCCCAAGAAAAATAAATTAACTTATGGACCACCTTATACATACCGCTCAACCAACTAACATCTAAACCAAAGGTGAGCACCATAACGTGTTCCCCGACTATTTATGCAATTTACAATTTTATATGTTATAAAATTCGGAATTTTGAGAAATAGATAATTAAAAATAAAATACAAATTAACATAAAGCATTCATTTAAATTTGACCTCAAAATAGGTTCTTGTAGTTGTAGGTAAAATGTACGTCAGTTTGTTTATATTATTTGTCATTTTTCGCGAATTCTGACATAATTTGCACTTTAGCTGGAACCTAGAGATCTCCTGAGGTAAACTGCTTTACTTCACGTTATTCTGAGAGAAGGGCTGCAGCACAACTCTCCCGGTTTAACGAGGTAGTCCTGAGCCTTCTGACCGGGCCCCGTAATGTCCTGCAAAGTTCCCCGTTTTCCGTAGTATTATCAAAAAGCCGTAAAATTCCGCTTACCGCGTGTTCGGATTGCTTTTATGTACATTAACTTATACATTGTAACATAATAAGCACTATTACTTTTTTTTTGCTTAAGATTTTGATAGATTTTTCGTTACAATTTTGACGCTTTTATGGGAATAGAAAGATGTTAGTTTGTGGAGGACGGTGCCTCTATTTTATTCTTCAGTTTGCTCAGGCGTCAGTTTTTTATAGTGGTATGCTCCACTTGTCTTTTCTCGGATAGTTCAGTGAAGAAAAAATTCCAAAGTTCGTTTAGCTATTTTGTTTGTTCTCTTGGGGACTAGGGAGTAAATAAAACAATAGACAAGTTTTTACAATTTATTTACCAATTTTATGTACAACACCCTACCAGTTTATTATTCTCAATAGATAATACTTGAAAATCAACAACAACCGAATCAACTAATTATTGCAAAATCATACACTACAACTAAAATTGAACTGTGCCATAACGATAAAAATAAAGCATTTTTAGCAAATAAAAACTCCTAATTTATTATGGAAGCGAAATAATAATATACCTAGATACACCTGCGAACAAATATGATTAGTTTTTGTATTGGCGGAAATGGAAAGTCTATTCTGCGAATCGGTAATAGGCGTAGGAAATGCGACGGAGACAACTAAATAATCTAACTAGAATAGAAATGGTGGTCTAACAACAAGGAGCGTAATAATTATGAAATGATGGAAAATGAGAGAAAAATCGGAAAATTGTGAAATCTACGGTTATAAGCAAGAAACTCTCTCCGTATCAAACAATGTGGCCCATAACACTTTACTATAGGCCTTTAGGTGACGGCGGCAGATTTTAGAAAATAAAAATAGATAAAACGGATTCAGTGTTGCCCTCTGACAAGCGCGGTTTATTATTTCTTTAATTCCCAGGATTTCTAGAAGGACCAGGCCTCTTGCCTAGCAGTACCAAAAATTGGCACTCAACGAGCAATGGCCGGCAGCTAGACCTGAGATCAAGTGGAAAAATAGCCTGTAGTCGACTTTTCAGGTTACGTAACGGCCCGGCCGCTTGCCTGGCAGTACAAGTACTCAACAATAGCAATGGCTATTCAACCTGATATCACCTTTTAATAAATAACAATGTTCAATCAACAGAAAATACCTTGGGCACTATAGCAAGAGTTTCTTACCTATACTGCTAAATCGGCGGTCGATCAAAATCTGATAAATTCGGATTTTTCGGTTCCCCTTTTATACCCGAGTCCGGCCGGGTTGGTGGGGTCGACAAAAAGAGCCCGGTTGCTATGCTGGCATCGAGGCTTGGTGCGGTGCGAAATACATAAAAAACTAGACAAATCTCATACACCAATAGCCGGCGATGTGACGCAGCTTCCGGTACTAAAACTAAATAATACGAATAAATTCAATCGGTTTTCCAAAAAGAAACGCGTCTCTAGCCCTAGAAATAACGATTATTTCCTACTGGATATATTTTACAAAAGTATTGTCCGCCTAAAATCAATAGCGACTTTTAAAACACGGTATATAAAATACGAAAATACGTAAAATAAGATTTTGTTCAAATTAAAATATATTACTTGCTTTTTATGCATTTACCTAGCCAGTGAAAATAATAAAAACTATTCGGCGTGGTGCGGTCAGCAGAAAAAATGAAAAATACATTCCTTTCTAGTAAAAAAAAATAACGAACTTCGTTGCAACATACAATTTTTACAGGAAACATCCGAGATCGAAACACGAGCCTTATGCGATTGTTTAACTTAATTAACATTTACCAAATCAAATTACAGTTGAGTTTATATTAGAGATTTGATAAATAAACCGAATATTTCCGAAATCATGTTTTATTTCACCCTCACCCTTTAAAACTGACAGCATTGAACGCCTGGAATTTTCTTCTCCTTCTGAGAACTACCTACGTGGAGTAAACCACAAAACAAATCTGGGGCCTGAGCAAAACAAAGAAACAAAACAAATTAAAAAGTAGTAATAACTTAAAATAACAAACAAAAGACGTTACAAAGTGATCCAGACATTTATCGTACGTCAAATTCTGAGGTATTAAAATAAAAGAAATTCATATTTGTGTCCAAATATATGACAAGGTGTACCTATTATGCAGAAAAGAAAAAAAAGATTTATTAACCGAAAGAAAATTAATATCGATTGTTTTAATAGATCTTCTTTAATAACAGCTGTATTTATATATCAGTGAAGTAAAATAACGGGCATTTCAGCCAAAATCATGTGCTATTTATTCTTTACAATGAACCAAGCTTTCGGCCATATTTTTGGCCTTCCAAAAATGGAATAAATTTATTCCATTTTTGGAAGTTTATATCCATTAGGATCATAACTTTTCAATATTCATTTCAATACCCTGATGAAGGCCAAAAATATGGCCGAAAGCTTGGTTCATTGTAAAGAATAAATAGCACATGATTTTGGCTGAAATACCCGTTATTTTACTTCATTGATCAATTGTTTTATTCTACTCTAGAAATTAAAGAAGTTTTTGGGAAAATGTTTGCAATTTTTTCACAAGAAAGATATAGAATACACATGCTGCTTCTATTGGCAACTAGAACTTTTTCCGATGTCTGAAAGTATTTCGAATCTCTGAAAGCAGCTGATCTAACGAATTTCTGGATTATTGCGGTAGAGTCCATTATTTGAATTTGGGAGATCCAAAGACATTTACTAGTTAGACATTTATATGCGTGTATGACTCATTTAATTGTGGAGAAATGTAAAATTGTTGAGCCTATGACAGGCCAGGTTCATAGAGACTGTTGATGAGGGTGTCCCGTTTCCTACACTTTTGCAGGCTATATCCCTATACAGTGTGTCCCGTTTTTCATGTTAACACCCCTGAAAATCTAAGTAGGCTGAAGGAATTGAACGGAGCAATTTTTTTATAGATATGTCCCTGAAAGGTCATCATTTGCGAAGTATTGGTTTGGCATTGCCGCGAAATCCTGGCCTACTGTGATTTTTTAAAGAGGTGCGTTTTTCGAAAAACCATATTAGGCCTTTTTTTATTTAAAATCTGACACCACAGCGTTAATCAGGACACACCGAAACCCCCCATATACCAAATTTGAACAAAAAATATACAGGGAGTTCCATTCTGCAGGGTGTCAAAGTTGAGCAAAATAGGAATTTTAAAGGCATCTGCCAAGTCAAGTGTGTCATGGAATCCCCTCAAAACAGTTGAATGTTCAACAGGACCACTCAAGGTCAAAGGTGCAATACAAAATATACAGAGCGTTCTTATCTGTGCCATCTCAAATTACTGAATTTTTAGAACTTATATACGGGTCAAAAATCGAGTGTATTAAATCCTCTCCACATACTATAAACGAACTAAATCTAAAAAATACAGAAGCCTGCCAGTCAGTAAGTCCATATCAGGTAATGTGGCTGATGTGCCACAACAGGAAACGCCCAGAAAATGTATCATCTTAGACAGTGACTTTGTTGAGTAAAGTCCAATAATTTAAATTGTTTTTATTTGTTGGTTGGCATTTTGTAACGAAATGAATTACTTTTGTGTTTATTAATATTTTTCCAATGATTCCAGAACACTCCTGACCAGTATAAAGTTTAATAAAAATTCAGAATTTTGAGATGGCTCCGAAAAAATACCCTGAATATTTTGTAGTAAATCTTTTCACACCAACATTTTGAGTGGTCCTGTTGACCATGCAACTGTTTTGAAGGGATTCCATGGCACACTTGACTCGCCAGATGTCTTTAAAATTCCTATTTTGCTCAACTTTGACACCCTACAGAATGGAACTCCCTGTATATTTTTTGTTCAAATTTTGTATATGGGGGTTTTGGTGTGTCCTGATTAACGCTGTTGTGTCAGATTTTAAATAAAAAAAATGCCTAATATGGTTTTTCGAAAAACGCATCCCTTTAAAAAATCGCAGTAGGCCAGGCTTTCGCGGCAATGCCAAAACCAATACTTCGCAAATGATGATCTTTCAGGGACATATCTATAAAAAAATTGCCCCGTTCAATTCCTTCAGCCTACTTAGATTTTCAGGGGTATTAACATAAAAAACGGGACACACTGTATGTGGTTTTCATGACACTTTGCTAATTGCCAATTTTCAATTTCTCCTTGTCTCTTAAAAAGGAAGGTGGCTATGAAAATTTTGTTTGAGGCATCTTTCATTTAATAAAAAAGTAGCAAAGTGTTGTGAAAACAGCAAATCTCTATCTCTAAAAATAAGGGAGATAGCCTGCAAAAGTATAGAAAACGGGACACCCTGTACTTCTCGCAGGCAGTTCTAGAAATTAAAGTGCGATTGTGTATGACACTAAATTTTATTTTATTCAAGTCCTCTGCTAAAAACATCATTAGATAGTGATAGCATAAACAAAGACGTGGCATTATACTGCACTACCTGTGATAAGCCACACTAAGTGTAGTGTGTATAACTACGTCCAACCACAAGTATATAGATAAATAAGCAGTATTGACTTATCAAGTATACTGACTCCCCAATATTGTCACAACCCGGGTGACTAGGGGGTAGCTCGAGAGGTATCTAATCAAAATGCTTACTTCAATGGCACAAGACTAACACTATATTGGAATAACTAACGTCAAGTCAATCCGCTTATTTTATACAGAAAATATTGCTAAATAGTCATTATTGCATTGCATATAGGAGTTCAACATAATTGTTGCTCTACTATATTATGGAACTTTGTGTGCGACTCCTGGTCGTCGTTCTATTGGGGATTTCCTGGCATGATATTAATTGGATTAACGAATAAGAAAATTATTTAAGAATTATTTTAGAAGCTATTCACTTATTTGGCTTATTATTGACAATATCCTTGTTAGAAGATTTTATATGTGCATGTGCGACTGTAGATAGAGTTTAAAGCTGAGCTCTAAGCAGAACTGGTTTAGCATCATAGACGTAACTAGGGGGGGGGCTTAGCCCCCCCTACATTTCTATTAGCCCTCCCTAAAATGTAAAGATGTGCGAAGATATGCTTCTCGTAAACAGAATAGATCTAACATTCTGACAACGCAACGTTACGCAACACAGCGAACACCGCACACGCCTTTTTAAATTCACCAGTTTCGACGAATCGCTTGCTCTTGCGGAATCTTGCGCCTTGTGTCCCCACAAAATCCGACATAAATTTAAACGCGCAAGCGAGAGCGAACACACCGTGCCTGCTGCCGAGAGAAAGAGAGACGAGACGGGCATCGGAGAATGTACTTTTGCTATGCCAGACTCCAGACTTTTATTTTGTTATTCATCCAGTGTATTGTTGTTTCGTTATAATATGTACTAGGTAAATAATCTTGCATCACAAAATAGCAGACATTCCCAAAATTTTTTCTCTGGTTTCTACTCGGAAACCTCTACTTTTTCATAATGTTTTTTCTTTAATGAATTAAAGATGATTCAAAATTACCAGTAGATAGACCTATATACATTATTTTTCGAAGCCTTAAAATTAACGTTTTTGGGTGTGGCACCTCAAGGGTGGTACAGGGTGATCCAATCAGTAATGTATTTAGAAGAGCGGGACCGAACCTATTTCGGAATTTGAAAATATTCACTCCAGCTTAAAATTTGAAGATATTCGGATTTTCCAAGACTAATTTTATGTAATTTTTCTTCAAATTTTTTAAAAATTTCGCCTGCGGCGCTTTTTTTAGAATTATTTTAAATGCCCTTGTTTAAAAAAAAAACACGAAAATTGTCCCTCCACCACTCGAAATTAATTCCTATATATGTCACAAAAGTGATCCAAACTCGTAGCCCCGGCCTACCATTTTACAGAATGACATGTAAAAAATATACCTTTGTAAGTAGCGTACCGACTTTCAAAAATTTCTTCTTAATGGATTAAATATAATTCCTTGTCGGGGCCCCGCATTTTCATGCGGCACTCGGCCCCGCAAAATCTTGAGCCGGTCCTGATCAGCCCCCCCCTAAAAATACGACCTAGTTACGTCTATGCTTAGCATTTATTTTAATTTGCACTGTTTTCCTAGAAATATGTTTTTCTACCTGTGTTTCTTTTCGGTGTGTATTATTTGCTCTTAGAGATCGATATTTCCATTGAAAATAAAAACTGTTTTGAATAGTATTTGAATACTTCTGAAAATATTGCCTCCCTATTTTATTTTGTAATATTTCATTTTCTCTTAGTCCACTTCTGGATTCATTCAAAATTGGAGCCATAAGTTCAATCGACATAGTACATGGATCCAAGGTTAGTAGAGGTACGGGTTGCATGGTAACTTGTGAACCAATCCGAGCATAGCGCATGGTTGATGCCACGGGCGTAGCCAAGGGGGGGGTTTCGGGGGTTCAAACCCCCCCCGAAATAAGCAAAATATTACCTAATATTATACCGAAAAAATACGAGGAGTGAAGAGTTAAATTATTATTACGTTTGAATATATGTAGTAATAGTAGCGCCTAGCGCCATCTTTTGATGAGTGGCAGACGCAGTTGCAGCCGAACTATTTTGTATTGTAGGGACACTTTGCGTTGTTTCTCGATTATTCGCCACGCCCCTCGGTCGAAATGAGCGGAACTTTGTGGAAGTTCATTATTACTGTCGAAAAATGGAGGGGAAAAAAAGGAAGGGTTAAAGGTATGGACTACTGGAAAAAGTGGTGTAGTCAAGGTCAAGGGGTTTCTAATAAAGAAACAAATTTGGATTTAGCTATCAAAGCTTCAGCTACCTTGCATGCTGATAAGAAGACTGCCTACCCCAAAATCTAGTTTGGAAGGCCTAGATATGTGCGATAAAAACCTTTATCCTAATATTTACACATTACTACAAATCTTGGCTACCATTCCTGTATCCACTGCTACCCCAGAAAGGTCTTTCTCGAGCCTAAGGAGACTGAAAAACTATTTACGAAACACTACACGTGAAAACAGACTTAATGGTTTGGCTCTAATGAACATTCACTATGGAACAGAAATTCATGCAGATGAAGTAGTGGATATATTTAAAAGAAAAAGCCGAAGATTTCTTCTTTAATGGTTTTAGATTTAGCGCAGAGGAACGAAATTAATTTATCCATTTCATTTAAAGTTAAGAACTTTATAAATATGTCGTAGTTTTTCGGATGAATATATAGATATTAAATTTCATGTAAGTATATTTTTGTTGTTTTATTTACTTCTCAAACTAAACCCCCCCCAAAACTAAATCCTGGCTACGCCCCTGGTTGATGCCTATCCCCCCTTGTGTCCCGGCTCCCTCAGAGTTATCAAACAACCTGTACAGGGTTATGCACATAACATTTTACCCCCCTTAACTCTTATTTTTCGTGATAGAAAAAAATGGTAAATAGAAAAGTTGTAGGGAATTTTCTTGCGAGTGTAAAGAGCATATCAGATCTACCAATATACAGGGTGTTGTCAAGATACAAAACAAACCTGTTTTTTAAAAATAGAACACCCTGTATATTATTGTTTTTTCAAATCTATTCTTCATTCCGATCCCAACGATATATTATATATGTAATATGTTTGGTTCAATCACAAAAAATATATTCAGAAGAGAGAGCTCCTTAATGACAGCTGCCAAATGGACTCCAACTTCGAAGCTTAATATTTTCCAAATGCATTGATATTGAGGTCCACTATTAAATGTCGGCTAATCTACGAATTGGGAATATTATATTTTGGGAAAATATCCTTTCATAGGAAATGGAATCTGCTTGTTTTTGGAGTCTGTAGTTGGAGTCCATTTGACAGGTATTGTTAAGGAGTTTTCTGTTGTGGAACTGTATTTTCTGTGGTTCAATGGTTTACTCGGAATTTGCTTTTAAATACTGGATTATCACATCATATAAATATTAGTTGAAAATGATAAACTGTCATGATAACAAAAGTTTGACATTTGACAGTTCTATATCTTTAGGTTTAGTTTTGTATGCGTTGTAGTTCTTTCAATAAATAAACATGGTGTATAATTTTTAGTGTTATTGAAAAAAACGACATTATAGAATGTTTTATTTCCTGTGAAAATAATGCTACGAGAGCTAGACGCGAATGTGCGCGCAGATTTCCAAACAGACGCATACCTCATAAAAATTACATCAAATATATTTATAACAAATTTATAAATACTAGCACGAGTGGCACGGTGGCAATTTCTGATTTCCTAAATGGTTTTAATATCCCCAACATAATTTGGCAGCAAGATGGTGAACCAGCACACAGAACTCGTGTAGTCAAAGGTTACTTAGACAACACTTTTGCGGTATGAATAGGCGCGCAAGGAACGATTCATTGGCCTACTCGGAGCCCAGACTTAACACCAATGGACTTCTTTCTATGGGGTACTCTAAAAGACCGCGTGTACCGTGAAAGAACAAACGATATCAACCAATTAAAACAGAATGAATCCGGCGCAGTAATAAATTTTAAGAGAAGGCTAGTTAAGCGATATAATCTCTGTCTTGCGCAGGGTGGGGGAGTCATAGAACATATTTTATAATGTAGGTGCTATCTTCATAGTAGTTTATAAATAGGTTTAAGAGGGGGTTGCTGACGGCGAAAGTGACGTGAGATTTCGTATTTTTTTAAGTTGTATAGCATAAAATCTAATAACATTTTACCTAGCAAAAATTTAGTACAAACATCTCTGTCTTCATTTTATTCATAAGATCTTAAAAGCATATGCACTGGAATTATTATTTTTCCCAAGGTTTTCATAACCTATAAAACAAAATACTGCTTTTAAGATCTTATGATTAAAATGAAGGCAGAGATGTTTGTACTAAATTTTTGCCAGGTAAAATGATATTAGATTTTATGCTATACAACTTAAAAAAATACAAAATCTAATGTCACTTTCACTGTCGGCAACCCCCTCTTAATTCATCAATGAATCTGGTTTGTTTTTATGTTTATTATTTATTTATTGCAAGAAACTACAAAACTAAACCTAATGGTTTAAACCTGTCAAATGTCAAACTTTTGTTATGACAGCAAATTACAAGTAAACCATTGAACCAAACATGTTACATATATATATATATATATATATATATATATATATATATATATATATATATATATACATACTTTGTGTCTGGACACCTCAGAAATAATGAAGGGCAAGGAAAACAAATGGTATCTATTTTTTTTATTGGTAGTTCCAAGGGAGAATATCTCATAGGCGGTGACATTTGGATGGGGTAATTATTTCATGGCCTGCTATGATTTTTTAAAATAGCAAAATTTCAATAAACCCCATTAGGGATTTTTTTACGACAAAATTTTATTAAGAAAACTTTTTCAGAATAAAAAACTGAGTGGATTCGCAAAATTTCAAAAGTCTATGCCTACTTTGATTTTTAGATTTATCTCCCACTTTTTTCTTAAAAAAGTGTCCTTTCTGGAGCTTTCACATCAAAATTTTATTTTTACGATAATCAAGTTTCCTTAATAATATTTTGACGTAAAAACTCTAGAAAGGACACATTTCTAAGAAAAAAGTGGAAGAAAAGGACGAAAAAGCTAAAAATGAAGGTAGGCCTAGACTTTTGAAATTTTGCAAATCTACTCAGTTTTTTATTCTGAACAAGTTTCCTTAATAACATTTTGTCGTAAAAAAATCCCTAATAGGGTTTCTTGAAAATTTGCTATTTTAAAAAATCATAGCAGGCCATAAAATAATTACCCCATCCAAATACCACCGCCTACGAGATACCCTCCCTTGGGACTACCAATAAAAAAATAGAGACCATTTGTTTTTCTCATCCTTCATACAGGGTTAACTATCACTTAGTACAAAAATTTTTATGGCAGATAAAGAAAAATCAGACTTGCCAAAAATTTTTTTATAACATTTGTCTTAAGCCTAAAAAATTTTTTTTAAGTTGTTTAAAACCCCTCAAAAAACGCGGCCTACGGAGGCCCGCCTATGTCAATGGGAGTTACAGGTAGTGAAATAGCGCGGCGTTGCCACGTCTATCGATTTATCCGGGAATTCACCACAAAATTACGATTTCCTTTTAAAAACGATTACTTTCTAAGGAACATGTAGAATGCCTATGAAACACCTACCTTACTGACATTTCCAGGATTGAATATTGCACCATTTTCTGTTTTCTTGCTTTTTACATTAAAAGTCACACAACTACACAACACAACATTCATCACATTTTCTAAATCTGTTGGGGACCTCTTGTTTCCCTCCGCCATTCCTTTTGTTTGAAGCGAGGTACTCAGCCTGACGACCAGAAAAACTCCGAAGGGCAACCAAAAAACACAACTGCACTAGCACACATTGTACATGCAAAGCACTACAGTAGCTGTTCAAAGAGGCCGCCGTTCACCTCGATGCACAAATTCACTTGGTTAATTAAATTAAATTAAAAATTTCATAGCGACAGTATACCTACCAATAAGTTGTATGGATAGTGCTGATATGTTGAAATTTAGGTGAACGCACTGGGAAACCTATTTGCTTTAGTTTAGGGGGATAGGGGAATACATCAGTTTTCGCGTTGGTCAACATCGCGTCCTGACTTGCGCGGGAGAGACAAGAGGGGAAGACAGTAGTAGTGGAGTAAACGGCATATGGGCAGCAGCCCGCTTTCGCGGGTCTCGTGGTTTTTGGGACTAAAAAGGCGGAGAAAAGGGAAGCTGGAGTGTAGTGAGAAGCCTCGAGCATCGCCCGAGGCAGGAGACGGAAAATTGTGGAGAATTTGGAGACGCCCTGCGCCCCGGATACAGGAAATCAAGAGGTGTTGCCACGGCGGACCGACCGGGCCCCCAGGCGACCGGTACTCGGCGCCAAGCCAAAAGCCTCGGAGTGTTGTGTACGAGGGAGCGGCACGATTAGTGAACATCCAAGCGAGGGAATCAACTGGACCAAAGTTGTTGATGCATGGTGGGTGAGTGCATACAGAGATTTGTTTGAGTAAAAAGGTATTTTTATCCTTCCGAAAACAACAGCAACACCGCGGAAATCAGACAGTACGTTCTGAACCATATTGGATGACTTATCGGAACGAAGAATAGATTTGAAAAAACCAATAATATACAAGGTGTTCTATTTAAAAAAACATAGGTTTGGTTTGTATCTTGACAACACCCTGTATATCGGCAGATCTGATAGGCTCTTTAAACTCGCAAGAAAATTCCCTACAACTTTTCTATTTACCATTTTTTCTATCACGAAAAACAAAAGACTTAAGGGGGTAAAATGTTATGTGCATAACCCTGTTTGCCCTCGTTTGACCCCATTTTAAAAAACGAAACTTGACCACACTGAGAACAATAGAATAGACCTCAGTCAACCTACCATCTATGTAACTATTTACTGTGGTATATCTATAACATTGTAGACGAACCCAAATAATAGATACACCATAACCAAATGTACAAGGTGTCCCCAGTTTTTGTAGACAAACTGAGAATCTTCAGAAAGTCATGTTAGAACAAAATGTTTATATAAATATGGGTGTAATAGTTTTTAAGGTACAGAACATTTAAAAAAATTATTTTCGTACTTTATTTTTTTTACCTCTGAAAGAAATGGTATATAATTTGTCCTGGATAAGAATGAACAGCATGGGGATCTTGCAAACGGTGAGAGATAGAACAACGGTTAAATGGGGAAAAAGTTGCGCAATTTTAAGGTCAATAAAATGGTACAAACAGATTTTTAATATCTTTTTCGTTTCTGAGTTATTTTGAAAAGATTAAAATTTTGCATTTTCGATTATATTTTTTTCTGAAGTTGTTATCACAGATAGAAAAAAAGAAAAACACTTTCTTATGGCACTTTTTATCGGGCTTTAAGATGGCGTTTTTAGATTCGTTCTGCAACATTTCGTATTTGAGAAACCATCTTCAACTTTGTTTTTTTAAATGAGGACCTGGATTTTTTTCCATATTTTGAAAGCACTTTTCATTGCAAATACCATGATGTATGACATGAAATATTTTTTAAATGTTTTGAATCAATTATACTGAAAATTCCTTTTTCTTGAAATCGGCAGTAAAGTGTCCCAAAATCGTCATTAAAAGCTCAGAAATCGGCATTGAAGTAACCCATTATTGTACGATTTTTTAAATAAGTAGGCCTTGGCGAGATGTAAACATCAAACGTCAGACGCGGAGCCATCGCCCGTCAAAAGTGACCAAATATTCAAAACCCTGCCAATAAAGGCCCATTTAACTATTCGCACACATTGCGAAATTGTTACCTATAGCAGTGCAATCCATCAGTATAAATATTTTAGTAGGTTTGAATATCAATAGATTTATTATGGATGCTGCACAACAAGCAGAAGTTTGGTTTTTCTGATCGAAGCCGCCGTGTGTTTGTCATACTTGACCTACGTAGAGCAATCGTCAAAGTCAAGCAACGCCGCGCGTAGTCGGTTCATGGACGGGTGATCCCTTATTATTATTTTCTTGCCTAATAAAATTTTTTTTTTCCGGTTTAAAAAAAATATATAATATGTACCTCGACACTGAGGTTCTTTTTATGACTCATGTGGTTTATTTGCCTTGGCCAGAGGCCTCGCAACTAAATTCCACATGAGTCATAAAAAGTTGAACTTCAGTGCCAGTACATAAATAACTATTTTCCATTCATTTTTTTTCTATTGCGGCCCTGTATTTAATAATAAGTCTAAATATTAATCAGTATTGTCAACAATAATTTATCTTAGTTTATTTTTACTTCGAAAACTTAATATTTTTAAATACGGCATAGTCTGGTAAGTGTTTTCCTCTGTTGTTGTACAGCAAACAGTGTCGCATTGTGTTTTGGAGTAAATTCTTCCGCTTTTTATAATTATTGTAAGAAAGCTTTAAGCCAATGAAACCAACAACTTTTGCCATTTATTAATTGCAATTAATTCGTTCGGCCTCTACACTATTTCTGTGACACAAGATATAACATGCTAACATGTTAAATTTGTCGTCATTTGAAAAAGCACCCTCCATTTCTAATAATACAAATTATTAACTAAATGATAGTGGGAGTTATGGCAAATGACAAGGGGTTGGCTTCGTTGTTTCAAAGCCTTCTAGGTGGAGGATTTCTATTTATTTTTTATTATCGTATGTGACTGTTATTAGTCTTTGCCGTCCTTTTTTTGATTCTCCGATTGAAAGATAAGTTGCACCTAAGTTAAATTGTTGAAAATACTGATTAATATTTAGACTTCTTATTATTAAATACAGAGCCACATTAGAAAAAAATGAATGGAAAAAAAGGAATTTTCAGTACAATTGTCTCAAAACATTTTAAAAATGGTTCGTGTCATACATCACGGTATTTGCAATGGAAAGTGCTTTCAAAATCTGCAAATAAATCCAAGTCCGTATTTAAAAAAATTAAGTTGAAGATGGTTTCTCAAAAATGAAATGTTGTAGAACAAATCTAAAAACGTTACCTTAAAGCCTATTAATCAGTGCCATAAGAAAGTGTTTTTTTCTATCTGTGATAACAACTTCAGAAAAAATAAAAAAGATATTAGAAATCTGTTTATACCATTTTATTGTCCTTAAAATTGCGCAACTTTTTCCCCATTTAACCGTTGTTCTATCTCTCACCTTTTGCAAGATCCCCATGCTGTTCATTCTTATCCGGGACACATTGTATATGCAAGGAGGCTTATACTCGTATAAGTGGCTCACTCAAAATATCTCGGCTATTTTTTGACAGAAAAAAACGGTGAAGATTGCTGCCCACGGCCACCTACTAAAACAGGTCAAAAATTAAATATCGGCCTGTAGACGAAAGGGGTCTTATCATAAAGCTGTCCTGCATTATAATGAACATGACGTGTAATTCTAAGATCTTTTAAACACTTTTTCTGGAATCTACTGCAGCTTGTAGATAACAATTTATTGATGTAATAACTATGAAAACAAGGAATATTCTGGTGAATAAATAGTTTAAAAATAGTTACCTACCTATTAGTTTACCAATGAGGTACATTTTTTGTTACACAATATTTTTTATTGATTGTTACCACTTACCGCTGTAATCTAACTTGAAGATAGGAAGGAGGTATCACAAGATTAGAAGAAAGAAATTGGTAGATGTACAAGAACGTGTATTATTAGTAATAATAATTAAAAATACCTAAAATCTCTTTATTGCACTTTGAAACTTGATAGTACCTAATATCACATTGGATCACAAACGAAAAATATACTTGATATAGCCTAATTGTTTAGCTCAGGAACTTCATAAATTCATCCTTTGTTTAAAAGTTTTGGCTTTTTAATTTTTTATATAATTTCATTTTCTTTGTAGTTTAGGATATCCTCCTTTTGGGGTCATTTCCAGTTTTTGTAACTCTTTGTCTTAGCCTTTACCATGTATTCTTTGGTTTCAGTCTCAGCAGTTGTTACATTTGTTATCAATCCCGGAAAATGTACCTCATCATATTTTACAATGACATAGTCACCAATGTCTATTTCCTTCGTGCATATTATGTTGCCAATGTTACCAATGCCCGCTGCTTCTTCTTTGGCATTTTCTTGCCCTTTTTCCATATCCGAATTTTCATCCTTTTTTACAGTGTGTCCCAATTTGATACTGGACACCTCAGAAATATATGAAGGGCAAGGAAAACAAATGGTCTTTATTTTTTTTATTGGTAGTACCAAGGGATGGGGCAATTATTTCATGGCCTGCTATGATTTTTTAAAATAGCAAATTTTCAAGAAACCTCATTAGGGATTTTTTTAATTGTCTTTACCTTTCATACAACTATGTAACTAACAATACTTATAATAATTATCATTAACAATCTAGATATAAATATGTTGGGCCTATTACATGCATCGTCAGATGGGAGCTGTGGCCATCAACGAAAAGAACGATCGGGAAGCTAATTCGCTTTTCTTTGGGCCACACAAAAAATAAATTGGGCTATATATTCATAAAATGACTAACTCGTCATCCATCCGTTATCTGATTTTCCAATTCCCCATGATTTCGGTACTTATCAGACATATCTTTTGGTATTCTCTTATAAGTAAACATTACCATTGGAGGAGGTAAATCACCAGCTGCATTACACATGACAAGTGTAATGTAATGTAGGTAATTATTGTTCGTCATTATTCGAAACTTTATAAGCAGTTTTTTGTCCTTTTTTGGCGAGTATTTTTTCTCCCTTCGGACATAGATACATCGCCAAAAGAACACATTTTACCACTATTTTACGAATTTGAAGAATTTCCCCCCTTTTTTTTTGGAAAACCAAACCAAATAGGTACTTTTTTCACTGTGCTAATTCCAGAAAATCCTAAAAAGAATTTTAGGAAAACATTTAGATGTACCTACACGTACAAACTGAAACATATATGGTCTACTATACATAATCCCTAGTATAAAAAAAAATTCATTCTCGCACAAAAAAAAATGTAGTTGCTTTATATGCATCTACTTTACTTTGCTAAAATGTGAAACTCTAATAACAGTTAATTTTCATAAGAATTTGTCAGAGGAAATGCAAATATAACACAAGCAAGTATCAAGTGCATACATTAGGCTTCCCAATTTCGCATTACATGACATTTTTATCATAGGATTATGTTTATATTCTGCATCAGTATGCACTTACCTTGATACAGTTACTTAAGAGTGAAACAACCCTATAACTTCTTTAATTTTTAACCGACCAGCACGAAATTTTTACCAAAGGTAGATGGCATTGTTACCTACTTACTTCCAAAAAATTAGTTGCCTACTCCAAAGTCGAAGCCACCTGCAATGCCACAAACGAGGCTAAAAATCCGAAAGTCATATTAGGCTTTTTTTTTCAAAAAAATTTACTGGAAAAAGTTGTTCAGAACCGATTCAGAGCCCTAAATCCAAAATTTTGTCAAAATCAAAAAATATTAAATAAATAAAATTTAAGTAAAAATTTAAAATTTAAATTTTTTAAATTTGTTTTGTAGCTTTTATTTTAAAATAATTACTTTATGAAAACAACTTGCCTTCAAAATTTCCATGGCACACTTTTCTAAACGCAGAAAATTATTAAATTGCTGTTAAAAATAAAGAAAGCAGAAACTATCTCTGGAAGTAAATAATAAATTTCCTATTTGAAGTTTTTGTTTGCACTGTTCACTGTTAACAGTTTACAACCATGTTAACACTAAACTAAAACAAAAAATAAATAAAAAAGTTAAAATAAAATTTTAAATTTAGATAAAAACTAACAACAAAGGTAAAATTAAAACATTAATGTACTGCCTAGCATTGCAGTGAGGAAATTTACATTGGAAGCTTCTCAGAATAGTTACTAAAACAAGTAAAATGGCATGTATGAAAAGTTCCAAATTGAATTTTTAATTTAGAATTTGTATGAGAAAATCATTTCTGGTACTGTATTTTTATATAAGTATTATACACCATTTGATGAGAAAATTATAACCAATCGAATAGCAGTTTTTTAAAATTTTTGAATTTCGCCACTTTTGTGACCCAAAATGAGGGTCATGATAGTGCACATCCACACATTAAGGCGGACGGCGGACCGGAGAGCAGAGCGGAGATGGTAGCGGAGCGTTCAAAACAATAGGAAGCCTACTATCGTGTCCACACATACCGCGGAGAGGGGAGTGGAGAGTAGGCGTGTTTGCTCGCTGCTAGCCGAGCATTCAAGTCAGTTTGACATTTTCCGGCATATTGGCGCTTATTTAACCTCGAAAATAGAGTGTTCTTATATACCTACTTAATAACAAACAATATGGATTGTGAAATGCTAATTAGTGAAGTTTTTAGTCGCAAACCCCTATGCACATCACCACAACCGAGGTGTTTTAGACAAACTTTGGGTCGAGATTTCCAAAATTATTTTTGTACAGATGATAGAATTCACCAAGTGTTTCCCTGCTTAGGTTTATTTCATGTACACACACTGCACGTTTATTTTGCAAAATCTGAAATTTGAGTTGTGAATTTTCACATAAAAATAATGTAGAAATCGACATTTTTATAGCTATTTCTATAAAGTTCGACTTTTCAATGTTTCCACTTTACTTCCAACCTCTCTGCGCAATACGCCTTTCAAAGCTGCCACAATCCGCTGACTGGGTGGACACTACCCGCACTACTCTCCGCTTTCCGCCCTGCTCCCTGGTCCGCCGTCTGGCTTATGTGTGGCCGTGCACTTAAGAATGAAAATATTGTGACCGGTCATTTACCAATCCCTAATCGGTTGTAATTATTACACATGCTTTTTGCCCATAGTTGGTTCAATGTCTCCCTACATTAAAAAAGGCAGTGTGTCGTGTCTTCTGCAAATAAAGTAAAAAGTTTATTTGTTCTAGACTTGCACTGCAGTTGATTATATTAATCAACTTAGAATTAAAGAAAAAGGGCTCGTTTTCTTCTATTTTCTAGGCTCTGCATACCACACAATAGCAACCTTCTCTCGTAGCATATATCTTGATAAGGGCATCAAAGCTTAAACAGGTAATACTTAACGAACTTTCTCTGCACTCTCAATTATAACAATCTGACTTGAATAGACCTGGCATCAAATAATGGAGCAGTATTCCAGTATGCTTCTAACCAAGCTTGCCCTTATATAAATATAAGGGCAGTCTGGCATTACTATCACTGTTTTGGGATCTAATTTGAATAATTAAATTGAGTAATTGTCCTTTTGTTTATAACCAGAATCACGCTAAGATCACATTTAAACATATATTTATACAATATGTAACGAAGTTACAGGAAATTTAGTAACTTCGTTACAAATATTACCAAATTTTTTTTATTAACATTTTATTTTTATTATATGAATTATACTGCAAAACTGTTTTAATGCCACTGTAATCACTGTTTTGGATTGGAGCACAGTGTTTGTTTATTCTGATAAATTTCTGTTATATGTTGGTTGACTACAAAATATGTGTACTTTTTATGCTTTTGCTCCCTCTATCCGTGGTTATTTCTGAGAGGGTGAGACACAAGTGTTACCTTCTTCAAAACAAGTCATTGTAACATACAAGGTAATCTAGAAATGTCTAACTACTTCACTATAAAGACATACCTACATGTCCATGTTTTTTCGCCTATGGGACCACATTAATGAAGCTAGGGGCTCTGAAAAACAAGCATACACTTTTCTCAATAATTGTTGGATACCTTGACCAATTTTGTTTAATCTGGTACAGGGTTACTTTAAAGTGGATAACAAAATTATTGTGCTTGCTAGGGGGCACTCAGTCAAGTGATTTCATGTTTTTAAGTTTTCTTCTGATATTTTTGCACATTATTTTTAACTTCCCTATGATTGAATTAATAACAGTTTTTTTCCTCGACCATACATTTTTATAAAATGGTCATAGACAAAATATTCATGCATTTCTTCTATTATTTTTATTACAACATTGATTCATTTGTTTTTACAATTTGCAAATATCGCAATAGATTAAGTATAATCATTGTTTCAATTGTTTTTATTTCTCAATCACTGTCTTCATGTCTTCGGGACTTCTTTTTCTTGTGAGATCGGTGCCCCGGACTCCTAGATCTTGACCGGTGCCTCCTCGATCTACTTCTTGATCTCTCTCGTCTATGAGATCTGGAAGAAAGAGACTCGTTATAGTCTACTGGTAATATAAGCTAGAGGATAATCCTTGAAAAAAAAATCACTCAAGCTGACATTCTAACTCTGGACTCCTACAGGAGCCATAGGCAAGTGCCTATGACTTCTGTAGGTTAAGTAACCAAAGGAACTATTAGTGAGTAGCGGTGAGACATATGAAAATCTGGTGTTTGTTACAATTACTAGAGGAAGTTAGAGAATATAAGGTAACCATTTGTTATTGTTGGTTAGTAGTCCTGGGACACACTTTGTTCAACACATGGAGATTTTACAGACCAAAATTTGCAGATGCCAGATCAGATGGCCTTGGCAAGATGTAAACAAACCAAACGTCAGACGAGTTCATCGCCCGTAAAACGTGGCCAGATATTCAAAAACTGCCCAATAAAATATCAATTAGCTATTTGAGCTTTATTTTAGATTTTACTGAAATTCTCAACATAAAAATATCTTATCTTTGAATTTCAGTAACCTAACATTCTACAATTTTAATGTCAAATCCACAAATTCAAGTTAAATAGATTAGTATAAAATATGAAAATGAAAATGGTAAAAGATGTAAAGTTTTAACCGTAATGACAAGTAGATTTAAAAAAGAATACTGAAAATATATAGGGTGTTCCCAATGAACATTTTTTGTGTTCCAAAGACTTATAGAGTTAAGGAGGGGCTAAGGGGATTGGTCCCCTTGGGACACTGTACAAATTTGAAATCTACAAGAAAAAGGGAAGTTGAATGTAATGGAATTTCCAAGTGATTGCTAATAAATGGCAAATATGGCTCCAAATATTGCTAAAGATATCATTCTATTTTCAAAAATTGCCGCAAGGATGTAATAAATTAGAAATAAAAATAAAAATTTTGAAACTTTTCTTCGCGAACACGATCCGAGTTTGAAGTTATAAAATTTGTCTGAATTTTGACAGACGTTTATTTTTGTGCTGTGTGAACAGTCTTGTCAAAAACTGTCACTGTTTTATTTTGAGATTGAACTTTATAAACAAAAATATGTAATGATTATAAACAGGAGTCACAAAAGATTCGGTTACCAGTAGGTAATGGGTCACTTTGGCCTGGGAAAATTTGTGGGACCGTGTGAAAATCCATGTTGAGGGAGGCAATGGTCCAGCCCGCTCCAGTATCCCTGGACACGCGCCTCAACTTCATCTCAGCGCGTGCTTTGACGTCATGGTGCCAAATTCAAAATTCTGCAAATTGCTGTTGCGTCTGATAATTATGAAACTTCCTCGCATGTCAGTGGTCGGGACGGCAAGACTTTTGACAACAGTCCACAAAAAAAAATCTAACTGAATCCTCGATAATATAACGTTTACTTCAGGGGTATTTTTCGATAAATTCACTCGCTTCGAATTATGCTGAGTTAAATTATTTGTCAATTAATACGTTTCAGGGCAAGCGTTAATTTATTAAGGTGCTCCATAAGAAAGCAAAGCGCAGACAATAATGAATAATGAGACAAAAATATTTAACTAATAAGACATGTACATAAAATTAAGCGAAAACAAAGCTGATGGGCTGTAAATTTCAAAGTAAGGTAAGGAAAAATTTCTGCAAATATACCACTAGTGAGTTTATAATACATAGTTGTGCCATAGTTACGCATAAAATAATTAACAAGGCTTTTTGTGGTAGCTAAAACTGAAAACCTGACAACTTCTTCACATCACTGGGACTAGAAGATACTCACACTTTCAGTTAACATTTTGATCGTTGAATATCTATTATCACAGCACAGAAAATATATGCAGAACAAAGGGGGCCTTAATGATAGCTCTCAAATGGACTCAAACTTTTATGCAAGGTAATTACATTTATTTCTATAGGTGAAACATTCATAATTTTAGTAGTTAATTTATTTCTAAGAAGTTTGGTTGTTAAATTATGGCCACACAATGAATAATTAATTTATTTGCAGTTGTTAAATTCTCTTACCTACTAAATACAACTCGTGGAATTCCTAATAACAGATAATACCTTTCGTTCGTGTCATTTAACTACGTAGCCAAACTTCAAGGGGTGATTCTTTGAGTGATTTTAAGATGAAAAGTTTTGTTTAAATCTGGCAGTGTTATTTACGGTAGAGAGGGGTTAATTTAGCCCTAAGTAGATTCAAATTATTAAGTCCAGTGGCGTCCCGGGGGAGACCGTTACCAATATTTTTGAAAAAAAAAATGTGCGCCACTGACTTTTTTAAAACTTTTATATTTTTCTCGCATTAAGGAACTAAGAATTCAACTTTTTGGTCTCTTAAATTTTTTTCGTGTCGTGCTTCGTTTTCGAGAGAAAAAATAAAAACCACTTTATTGCATGTCATTGGTTTGTTTTTGTATTGCTGCTTTCTCGAAAACGAAGCAAGATACGAACAAGATTCAAGAGACCAAAAAGTTGTACTCTTCGATGCTTAATGCGAAAAAATATAAAAGTTTTAAAAAATTCAGTGGCACACATTTTACTTTTCTCAAAAATATTGGTTAAGGGACGCCACTGGACTTGATAATAATTGTAATCTACTTTTATATTTTTTCACATTATAACTAATTTTCCACTTCATAAATTTAAATAGTCTTCGTTTGTGTAATTTAACCGTGTCGGCATTGTTTACAGTAATTTTAAACTAAATGACATTTCGTTCTCTGACAATCGTATAATCAGCCATGGCCAACTAGATTTATCAAACTTAAAAAAAACGCCCCTTGATGAAGAAGTGGAAAATTAGTTTTTTGTAAATAAATCGAAAATGATAACATTAAGGTATAGGGAACCAAACACAAACTTGCTCTAATTTTTTTGTGCTACTACAAAAAAATGGGGGCTTCCATTTGAAAATTTTTAGTTTTTGCCATTGAATTAATATTTGAATAATTTTTTGTGAGCACCCTGTACAAGATCGGAAACTTTCTTTATGGTATTTCTCTGCACTAAGCCTTTGACTACAAAATGCCAAGAGCCCGTTACGAAATATGTAGCCGTTATGACAAAACTGTCAATTAAGTACGGGTCTGCATCTGTCATTTTTTCTCTAAAATGGCAAATATCTCAAAGGTATAGGATACATGAAATGTACCTAGAATTTTCCATAGAATCCAAAAATGCAATAAAATATAGGGTGTTCCATGTAAAATAACGAAGTTGACATCGACTTCCGGTATAACCGGAAGTGCCGCCATTTTGAAAATATTTTACATATTGACATTGGTCAGCTGCCAAATTTTCAAAAATATTCTATGTTTACTTTTTGAGATATCGATCGATGCAGTTCGTGGTGAGACACCCTGTATTGTGTAGAATTTAAATAATAATTGCTGCACAGCTTTATTGTAACTTTAATGGGAAATAAATAATAAAAAAGTAATGTGCAAAATTAATATACAGTGCGTCCCCACATGGGGCACCGCACTCTTGTAAAGTTTCTTATATTTGATTTTTCGAGAAAAAGTCATTCTTGATAAAAAAAAGTCTGCTTGTTCTTAAACTAAGATTGGCATGGAAAAAGTTAACTTTACTTATACTGGGCACCTTCAAAGTGGTTTAAAAATGTAAGAAATGCATGAAATTGAAAAATAAAAATTGCATATTTATATCGGTCATTGGATAAATATTTTTCTTGTAAATTAGAAAAAATCATATCTCACAAAACACACGAACAAAACTCTAATATTACAGTGCCTCACACTTTTTTGTTCTCTTTTGTGATTCTTCTCAAACTATTGCATATTTTGCCATTTTAAAGATAATGAAAAAATACGCATTTTTTATTCTATACATATCAGTCGTAGAAATCCTAAATAGTTTTCTTGTGAGAAATCATATTCCAAGAAAAGGTTCTGAGGAGTTTCAATTTATACACTAAATTATTTGATTAACAATTTTGAAGTATTATTTTTAGTGTATTTTTTGAGCTCTTTCAGATGGTGTCGGTTTTTGTATAAGATTTATAGTTTTTAAGATATTTCAAAAGAACAGGATAAGAATGTGATGATTTTTTTTTTAGAAAAAACAATCTCTTAATCCCCTCCTCATAATTCTCAAACTATGACAGAGTTCACTATAAATTGATTGGGAATTTCATGTTTACGATTGAGATAAAAAAAAGTGAAAATGACAAGTTTTTCTTAGAAGGCAAAATTTTGTACAACAAAAATGTGTATAAATGAATATCCGGACTATTTTTTCCTCCTCTTTCAATTGATGCACTTAATGTTACATATCATGGAAAGTTTCGGCATTATTTAGCTCTAATGGCTTTAATATTTTTTTATTTAGTATCCTATAAATCATTGTCACACAGTCCGTTCAAAATCGGTTCATCCAGGATATATCCTGTAAGAGGAATTGACAATAATTTGCTGATGAATCATTTTCAGTTACAGTCATTGTTTCCAAGGCGCATCTCAATATAAGTTACTTTTTTTATTCAATTTGCTTCATAATATTGTTAATTGTCTCGAGCTGCTCTCGTATATCCCTTTTGCTGTCCCCAGACAGGAGAGTCGACATAGATGTACATTCCATCTTGCAACTCCTCACACAAACAACTTATTAAGATCTCTGATCTATACAATGTGTCTCGGATAAGAATTTACAGCATGGGGATCTTGCAAACGGTAAGAGATAGAACAGTTAAATTGGGAAAAAGTTGCGCAATTTTAGGGTCAATAAAATGGAACAAACAGATTTCTAATATCTTTTTTCGCTTTTGAGTTATTTTGGAAAAAGTAACATTTTGCGTTTTCGATTTTATTTTTTTCTGAATTTGTTATCACAGATAGAAAAAAAAACACTTTCTTATGGCACTTGGACTTTAAGATGGCATTTTTGGATTTGTTCTACAACATTTTGTTTTTGATAAACCATCTTCAACTTTATTTTTTTTTAAATACAGACCTGGATTTTTTTAAAGATTTTGAAAGCACCCTTCATTGCAAATACTGTGATGTATGACACGAAACATTTTTAAAATATTTTGAGACAATTATACTGCAAATTCCTTTTTTTTTTCATTCATTTTTTTCTAATGCGGCCCTGTATTTAATAATAAGAAGTCTAAATATTAATCAGTATTTTCAACAATTTAACTTACAACTTATCTTTCAATCAGAAAACCAAAAAAAGACGGCAAAGACTAATAACAGTCAAATACCATAATAAAAAATAAATAAAAATCCTCCACCTAGAAGGCTTTGAAACAACGAAACCAACCCATTCTCATTTGTCATAACTCCCTCTGTATCATTTAGTTAATAATTTGTATTATTAGAAATGCAGAGTGCTTTTTCAAATGACGACAAATTTAACATGTTAGCATGTTATATCTTGCGTCACAGAAATAGTGTAGAGGCTGAACGAATGTATCTATTGTTGCAATTAATAAATGGCAAAATTTATTGGTTTGATTGACTAAAAGCTTTCTTCTCACAATTAGAAAAAGCGAAGAATTTACTCCAAAACTGGGAAGTAAAAAATAAACTGCAAGTTAAATTGTTGACAATACTGATTAATATTTAGACTTCTTATTATTAAATACAGGGCCGCAATAGAAAAAATGAATGGAAAAAGGAATTTTTATTACAATTGTCTTAAAACATTTTAAAAATATTTCGTCTCATACATCATGGTATTGGCAATGAAAAGTGCTTTCAAAATCTTATCCGGGACACATTGTATCATGAGTAATAATTATAATAACATAAATGAACAATCTGAAAATTTTTTCAGTTCCTTTGATACAGTTAATCGGGCTATTTTGAACTATGCTAGCTATTATTTTGTATATTTTTTGCTTGATTGGTTTGCGTTTGGTTTTCTTATTTTTTGGTGTGTCATTTCAAACCTGTTTAATTGAATATAAAATATAATGAAAAAAAATTTCCTGTAACTTACAGGCTCAAATCTTTACAGTAAGCTCTTACTCCATGTGTGATAATTTTATACAATCATATGCCCAAGTTAACGACTGCAGTTAACACAATGAATCAAAGAAACTCTTGAAGTCAAAAAAAGCTCCACAGAATATACAGGGTTAACTATCACTTAGTACAAAAATTTTTATGGCAGATAAAGAAAAATTAGACTTGCCAAAATAAATTTTCAAAAATTTTCTAACATTTGTCTTAAGCCTAAAAAAAATTTTTTTCAAATTGTATTAAACCCCTCAAAAAACGCCGCCTATGGACGCCCGCGGGACATGTCTAAAAATTTCGCGTATGTCAATAGCGCGGCGTTGCCACGTCTATCAATTTATCCGAGGATTCACCACAAAATTTCGATTTCCTTTTAAAAACGATTACTTTCTAAGGAACATGTAGAATGCCTATGAAACACCTACCTTACTGACATTTCCAGGATTGTTTGCACCATTTTCTGTTTTCTTGCTTTTTTACATTAAAAGTCACACAACACAACATTCACATTTTCTAAATCTGTTGGGGATCTCTTGGTTTCCCTCTGCTATTCCTTTTGTTTGAAGCGAGGTACTCAGCCTGATGACCACGACGAGGTAGATCCCCTCCGCCAGGAAAACCCCGAAGGGTAACCAAAAAATCACAACTGCACTAGCACACATTGCACAAATGCACATGCAAAGCACTACAGTAGCTGTTCAAAGAGGCCGCCGTTAACTTCGATGCACAAATTCACTCGGTTAACTAAAGAAGTCCGGATACGTGCAAAAAGTCCATGATTATTCCGGATTTGAACAGCTGCACCTTCAATTCGTTCACGTAACTGCTGCTCGTTGTCGATTTCCTGCTCGTACACAATCGCCTTCATGAATCCCCAAATACAAAAATCCATTGGATTCAAGTCTGGTGATCGCGGCGACCATGCAATTGGCCCTCCTCTTCCGATCCAACGGTTGGGGCATTGGTCGTCTAAAAGTGCACGAACAGGTCTCGCAAAATGGGCTGGTGCACCATCGTGCATAAACCACATGTCATGCAGTACTTGTAGTGGCAAATTATCAAACAAAACATTTGTCAGAAAATACAAGTATCGTTCAGCGTTTAAATTTTCCGGTAGAATGTATGGTCCAATTAATCGATCTCCATAAACTCCTGCCCAAACATTGATGGAAAACCGACGTTGGAAATTAAACCGCCGAACAGCATGTGGGTTCTCATCGGACCAAATATGGCTGTCGTGTCTAAAAAAAACAACAAAAATTAGAAATATTCACAATTTTGGCGAAGGCGTTAGGATTGACATAGCCAATTTTATAATAAATAAAAAAGATAATATGGAAGAGAGAAAGCTATAAGTAAGTAAAAATTTACATACGTGTAAACCCCAGCACGTGTGAAGCAGCATTCGTCTGTCCAAAGAATGTTGAAAACAAAGTTTGGGTCTTGGGCGATTCGATCACGTAGCCAAGTGCAGTAGGTCATTCTCACCGGAAAATCATTTGCTTCTAATGCTTGGACCTTTTGTATGGGATAAGGGTGAAGGCCGTTTTCCCTTAGAATCCTCCATGCCTGTAAATAATTTTATTGTTACATTTTAAATTTTATGTAGGTATTAGGTGCAAGCAAAGACAATCCCATCACATGGGATAGTCTTTGGTAGAAGTCAGTTTTATTGGTTTTATTTTACTTGCCTTGTTCTGAGATATTCCTAATCTCCTTGCAATAGCTGTAGTGCTTATGGAAGGTTGCTCGCCCACCCCTTCGAGCTTGCAAAACACCAGTGTTTCGCATACCTTGTACAATGTTCACGAAAGTACGTGGGTTAGGCATATTTGCCCTGTTAGGAAAACGAATACGGTATTCTGCTGCAGCTCGATGTGCACTTTCATCGCATCTCCCGTACATTATAACCATGTCCGTTAACTCGGCGTTCGAATACTCCGGCATTTTCACAAAGACGCTGAACGATTTGCCGCGAAAATCAAGACCAAACTGGGAAATAACGCCATGTTACATTCGCAAATGCCCTCCGTCGGCTACTAGCCAAACTTGAAAAGGTTTGTTCCAACAGGACCAATAACCGTGCTCAAGCACGTTCAGCGCATGCGCACTACCCCACTGGCTGTTCCAACTGAATTATGTACCTACCGACACGGGACGATACACGCACTGTTCCAGCCGATTTATGGATCATTTGTGTATCGTCCTTGTACGATAAAAACGGTCCCTGGTCTAAAGCAATAACCGCGTGTACTGACATGCGCAGTGTATAGTCATGTGACAGAGATAAACAATAACCTCATATTTTTGTTTTTACGTAGATGGTTTTAAATCGATGGCTGGGATCGTGTTTTTTATTTCTTGTTGGTTTTTGGCTTGTTGGGTAGGGCGGGGAATCGTTGAACAATAATTTTTTAGAGTGAAGAGTGAGGTTAGCCCACCGAACATTCGGTTAGCCACATATTAAACACGCAGGTTAGGTCACAAAACGTGATTTGGTCGATTTGATTCACAATCCGTTCCATCTGAAATTTTCTTTGGGATCGCACATGAACGGTGCAAAACTAGCGCATGCGTTCTTTAAGGGTTATCATCTAGTTCATGTACAGTTCTGTGACGGTACGTAAATTCGAGTTGGAACAAATGATCCCAAAGAAAATTTCAGATGGAACGGATTGTGAATCAAATCGACCAAATCATATTTGTGACCGCACCTAACCTGCGTGTTTAATATGTGGCTAACCGAATGTTCGGTGGGCTAACCTCACTCTTCACTCTAAAAAATTGTTCAACGATTCCCCGCCCTACCCAACAAGAAATAAAAAACACGATCCCAGCCATCGATTTAAAACTATCTACGTAAAAACAAAAATATGAGGTTAATGTTTATCTCTGTCACACGACCATACACTGCGCATGTCAGTACACGCGGTTATTGCTTTAGACCAGGCACCGTTTTTATCGTACAAGGACGATACACAAATGATCCATAAATCGGCTGGAACAGTGCGTGTATCGCCCCGTGTCGGTAGGTACATAATTCAGTTGGAACAGCCAGTGGGGTAGTGCGCATGCGCTGAACGTGCTTGAGCACGGTTATTGGCCCTGTTGGAACAAACCTTGTATGTACAGTTAGTTGCCTAGCTAGGAAGTTATGAAATGACGAATAGGCAACGCGGAGCAGTCGAAAAAACGTTTCAGACTCGACCGGGCCGATACGTCGCTTAATTCATACCGCCGAGGCTTCAGAACAATAAATCCTTTATCTATGCTTCAGAAGAGGTTAGATGGTGGACAAGAATACATCAGAGGAGCTCCGGGGGTATTAAGGGAGACGGCTTGTGGTGTCGCGGTAATGAGCTTTCCGCGAGACTAGGAACCGGTCCGGATACGAGCTAAGGTAAGGGGAATCTAATAGCGCTGCATCTGTACAGATTCAAATCGATTGTTATTTATGTATTTTTTAAATTTGTTTGAGTAAAAAGGTATTTTCACCGTTCCTAAATCAACGGCAACACCGCGGAAAATCACTTCAGCTGTCAGTACCTTCAGAAGCCAAATTGGATGACGTCATTAAAGGCGGGGATTTACAGGGAAAATAGGGGTCTTTACCTGTTTTTTTAAAGATCGTAAAAAAAATCTAAAAATATTTTTCTATGTTTTCTTAAGCCATCCTGCGCACGTGGTAAAATTTTTTGTACTAAGTCATAGTTAACCCTGTAGTGCTCATACCAGATGTGGCGTTTAATTGTGAATTTACAATTTTCTTTATGCTTCCAAAAAATTATAAAATTGAAATTTTAAAACACATACCTTTCGCGTTCTCTAGGTTTCTCAGATCGGCTGCGACTGTCCCTTTCACGATCTCGCTCTTTGGATGGACTGTGCCGACCTGGAGAATGCATCATCCCTCCAGGAGGAGGTAACATAGATGGTGGTCCCATTGGAGATTCACCAGTCAACGTCTTTAACTCAGATGAGGGCCAGTTAACAGTACCACTCTCACCTAAAAATTTCCAAAAGAATTTAAATTAACTTAACACAGAAATCTGTATTTTTCTAACAAATCAAAATAAAACAAAAATAGAATCCAATTAGCAGCAACTTTTTAGCTAACTTCTTCAATATGCAACAAAAAATTATTGAGAAGTTGCTTAGAAATTAAGAGAAAATTCCAATGGCCAAACTTGGCTTTTTTCACGATCGCCAGAAGAATGATGTAACAAAGCTACTTTCAGGCACAAATTTGAATCTGCGGGTAGAACGTATTAGATGGGTATAATTATAATGATTTATTAAGTATATTGGTTACTACTACTCTATAATAAGTAAAAAAAAATCAAAAATGAACACAAACATGAGTTTTGGATATTACTTAGATGAAAAAGTTATATTATTTTGATATTTTATATTATTCATTCTAGAAGTTCTACATGATTAACATGACCATTTATTTTTCTTGTCAAAGCGGGGCATCCCCTACGGAATTATGTAAATAGTTATTTATGTACCAAGGCACTGAAGTCCAACTTTTTATGACTCACTTGGAATTTAGTTGCTGAGGCCTCTGGCCGAGGCAAATAAACCACATGAGTCATAAAAAGAACTTCAGTACAGCGTTTGCGAAAGCGGGACTTTTATGCCCTCGCTGGGGACAGCAGGACGGACAGCCTGATAGCGGGACTGTCCCGCCCAATGCGGGACATATGGTCACGTTATACATGATATAAGTTGAACAAGGTGGTGTTATCGAATTTTCTTTCCCCAAGTAAATATGTTAAAAGATTGCAACTTCAAATCATCAGCAAATAACAAACTACTGTTTATTGAAGCAAGACTTACATATTTCTTATAATTTTTATAGCAGTCCCAATTTCCCGTCTGCCTGGCAGCACCCCCTAGAAAATCCAGGTGATCCCTCATTTGTCTTAATGAATCATTGAACCAGCCATCTCCATGTGGTTCATCAAATTTAGTTTCATTTTTTTTTCTAAATAGCACTCTCTAATGATCCCCATAAAAATATCCCATTTTTGTTCATTGTTCAAATTTCGAACAAAATCTGACTACGCCACTGATATGGGGCATCTCTTAAAACGGGTTTGTACCAAATTCTGTTAAAAAGTATAAAACAATAAATATTCTAGAAAACAATGAAAATCGTGAATTAACTACTTAGTTTACCTGCCTGCTCGCTTAAATCAAGTTGCACGAGGATTAAAAACAATTAAAACTGTATTGAATTACAAATAATAGCAATGTTAACAGGTATACCTAAATACAAAAGCCTAATGTATCGAAATAAATGGTGGATTGGTAGAAATTTCATTTTTACTTTAGTTTTTTTTTGTATTTAGGTATCTGTACCTATTTGTAATAAAGCAAGTTACAGTTTCAATTGTTTTCAATCTCCATGTAACTTGATTTAAGCGAGTAGGAAGGTAATAGGTAGTAAAATCACCATTTTCATTGGTTAACAAAATTTTGTACAAACCTGTTTTAAAGGATGCCTAATCGAGTGGCATAGTCAGAATTTAATATGATTTGTACAATTTTGACCCAAAAAATATGACATAGTAAGCCTTGGACTTAAAATCAAATATGCCGTTTTGCCCTAAACTACAGTTTTTGATGACCTATCATTAAAAAAACCTTTATCAAAATCGGATGACAAATACAAATTTTATGGGGGTGTTCCGGTTTGAAGTGGCTCACACTGTATGCTAAGGATGAAACTTATTGACATTTCAAATTTTCCTTAAATAAGAAAATTTATCAATTTACATGATGCCATGCATGCGCTTTTCGAAAAGTCCAGATGTCAACAGTTTAAAAATGTAGAGTTATAGCACCTGTTTCGCCATTGGGAATGCCCAATCCAGCATTCTATTACAGGCAAAAGTAAGTTAATAGAAGCTCAAAAGAGCTAAATAAAGGAGATGAAGAAACCCATTCAGTAAATGTCAGTGTAACACCAGCAGACCAAGAAGAGCTAAATAAAGCAGTTGGAGAAGAAACCCAGTCAGTAAATGTCACTGTAACACTAGCAGATCAAAGAGAGCTAAATAAAGCAGATAGAGAAGAAACTCAGGGAAATTTAAAAAGGTATATTGCATATTGGTTTGAAACTTGACATTAATTTGAGATTCTCCGAACATGTTAATGGTTGCACTCAACTTATTGCTGCTTATTTTTAACCAAAGGCACTTATTGTCTACTAACCTGAAAAAACTCTTAAGTGATAGTCTGGCACTGACACAATTCACGTATTGTGATGTGTTGTACGGCTCATGCCTTCTTATATAAGATGCAAAGCGAATACATTAATTCAAAACTGCTGTGTGCGTCTGATTGATGGCATCAGAAAGTATGATAGGGGTGTGCGTGCGAAATTGAGGGAGGTTGGTTGGCTTTATGTGAGGGAAAAAAGATGTTTGCATACTTTGGTATTATATCATAATATATTTTTTAAAAAATCACCACGATATTTGTATGAAAAAAAAGTTTAGATATGATTCTCATAACTTGGATCTATGGCATAAATATATGATTGCTCCTCCAATACATAAAACAGCTATTTAGGAAAGATCCTTTAGCTACCAGGTCTCTGTTCTATACAATAGAATTCCGGATCGCTTTAAAAAGCTATCTACACTTAGATTTAAAAAGGAGATGCAGAGCATAATCTCAGATTTTGTATAAATCTTGTATGAATTTATTACTTAATTATATCACCAAAGTATTAAAATTATATAAATAGTGAAGACTTCATAACTTAGTAGTACATTATTTACAATATTAGTTTGTTTTTTCACGTTTGGAACTACCTACATATTTTGCAATTTTCTAAAAACTAAATATTTGGCAAGATATCATTGGCTACTGCCCTCTACATTATACTTTCAAACTTCAAAACAAGCGAGTTTTGCAATACTAGAAACCCAAGTGTACAAAATTTCGATAATATATACCTACTTAATACTCAATATTCAATTTTAAGCTGAAAACCTGAAGGTCCTGTATCTGAAAAACTAAAAACGAAGAGACGAAGTTAATATAAGTCTTATTTTTAGAAGTTCTGCATGCTCTAGAAGTTATGCCAGGGTTCTGTGAAACAATCAGTATGCCAAATAACATGTCACAATAAAAATCAGATCGGTATATGGAATGCAATAATTTACATTCCTGGAAAAATAGTTACAGGGTTTTCACGTTGTAGTTATCTTCTGTTATATTGTTGGTTAACCATCTAAAGTGTTATCATTTTTAGAAGAAGTATTAATAAAAAAAGTGCAAAGTCTATATTGAAACATCAGTTTACCTAATGGCTCACATTACAGAGCTGGAGAAATATGTGTAACATAGCCTTAGATGATTTGAATGACATATAACTAAATAATATGTCAAATCCTGCAGCTTCCTCTGATATTGGTATGTCAATTTTAAATGTTTACGTCTCAAATTTCAGACAAAAATTATTCTTTATGTACACCGTAATATAATCCATATCTGGTTATATTTAAAAACGTGTTTTTTTTTTTGTATATTTTAAAGTACTGGGGGGGGGGGGCTTTAAGCAAGTTTGGTATTTGGTACACTATAGTGGATTCCATTGTTTCTTTGCTCTTTAACAGTACAATAGAGTTAGTTGTGGGAAATATGTCGGCAATCCAAATAAAGGTGACACAAAATATTCAAAATTGGGTCGAAAAAGGCACGTTTTCTATGCAATATACTATTTCATAGTAACGCTATCTTCTGTATTCTCTTTGTCAAACCTGTTATTTTACCATAAAAAAATGGATTATTTGTAGCTAAAGCATTTTTATTTTCCAACAAAAGTTCCTTTGTACTTTATTTTTTAATTATTATTGGTTACCCACATTTTGTGCAATGATCAGTCTTGCAACTTATAAAATCTCTATCAATTTTCATAAACGTGTATAGACCGTCAGACAGTGACAGATTTTCCTTACTGATTTTCTCATTTACGCCTTGGAGAGGGTTGAAAGGTAAATCGATGCTGAGTCAGAAAATAGTAATTTTAAGTTTGGCCCCCGGGGAAACCATATGGAAAATTTGATTTTTCAAAACAGAAAAAAAGGTACTAATTCTCACTTATGCCATGTTCACCGTATGATTTCTCATACTATTCCGACCTCGAAAACCCAAAGGCATTATTTTTCCCCACGCGTCACTTCTGCCAATCAATTTTTGGGCTAGTGAGGATATAAGTTTTCACCATTTCGAAAGGCATAACTGACAGAGTCAGTAAACCAAGTCATTTTTTGTGTGATCTGCCAAACCCTTAATTCAACCCTTTTTCCACACGCTACACGTACGCCTTTGGGTTTTCGAGGTCGGAATGGTATAAGAAATCATACGGTGAACATGGCATAAGTGAGAATTAGTACCTTTTTTTTCTGTTTTGAAAAATCGAATTTTCCATATGTTTTCCCCAGGGGCCAAACTTAAAATTACTATTTTCCGACTCAGCATCGATTTACCTTTCAAACCTCTCCAAGGCATAAATGAGAAAATCAGTAAGGAAAATCTGTCACTGTCTGACGGTCTAGTACCTACCTATATTGGATACCAAACCTGGTTAAAACATCCCCAATACTTTATCGGATAATATTTTTTTATCGTTTTCTGTAAAAGTTAACTACCATTTGTACCTAAAATGGAGCATTCTGAGACACACATTACATCTTTATTATTTAAACTTAAATTCTCTACAAATCCACAAATTTTGTAGGAGCTTTGCCTGAACGCATGTGCTCAATTGGACTTGTAATTTGTTAATTCAGTTGAAAGTAGCATAGCGGAGTCTTTTGAAGAGGGAAGTCCCGAGTATATACCAGAGACTGCTTATGAATAGGACACAGCCTTTTGGGCAAGCGGTACCTATACCCCTATTTTGATGCACAGAAAATCAAGTTGACCTCTCATCGAAAGTCGCCTCTTTGATACCTAGTGGAACCAATTTGTCATGTCATTGGGAACAAAAAATCTTAATAACAATTTTTGGTCTGAGTATCGCATTATTTGTTATTAACAAAAAAACTGTCAAAATAAAACAAATGAAAAAAAAACCTTCTATAACTAAATTGGGAAAAAATAAACATTTTTTTGTCTCTTAATATTTTTTCAAAAAACGCACCCCTTTCGAGCTACGGGCGATTTAAGGTGCAAAAATGGCTAAAAGTGGTCAAATTTAAAAATTCATATCTCAGCTGCTACCAAAGCTTTCAGAACGTTCGAAAGCACAAAATGATCCTCGAGACTTGTACCCTCATGCGGTATTTTTTATATAGGCCACTTTTTGTTTTACCTGTTAAATTTGCAGTTGAATTTGAATTAAATTATCCAGTTTTGTTCAACAGGTTGAAGTATGTTACAATGAGTATATTGACAAATAAAAACTTATGTTTATATAATAAATGATTAAGAAAATGTATTCAATTATCAACTGCATAAAATATTAACATTTTATTAAATAATTTTGATATTAATACATGTTTGCATAGCAAGCATTGCAAATTTCATTTTATATGTTATCTCACTTTCCTCTGTCAATATATGATTATCATCAGATACATTCTCCGCATTTTTGCATTGCTTAGAACAAGTGAAACGCTCGCAATATTCGAATCCCTGGGAGAAGCACGAACAAACAAATTTTTGCAAAAAATTCTATTGCTGTATCTCCATCGTAATAATTAACGCATAACACATAACTATTGTGCAATATCCAGCCATACAAACTTGGATAAAAGGAGACTATTTTCTTTGATCTTGCTTGAGACTATTCATATACCTGCCATTTTACTCGTAAAATGTGTTCTAAGAATTAGAAATTATAAGTGACGTACGCAATTACCAATTTGAGGATTTCAATATAGCTTGCATTCACATGGAAGCAGACACTAAATAGTTTTTCATGTGAATGAAATCCAGGCAAGACCCACTACCAATCTTCAAGTTATTGTCGAATCTCCGGATCCAGATGTTTTCATTCTTTTACTTTCCCATTATCAATATTTTGATTCGCAGCCATTAAGATGGATTTATACAGGAAAAGTCGACAGAAAAATCGATCATCGTTTATCTCTTGAAAACTTGATCGGATTGAAATGGATCCGATTGAGTTATGTCAAATCTTTTATAATTCTACGTTTATATCATCAGTATTGAATCCTACGGTTTTCAATCCTCTCTAGGGACATTAACTTATTATACTTATTCCACAGTGGGTTGGTGCACATTCTAGCCAACTTCTGTTTGGAAATAGCGGCTTGACTTGAAATTTTAAATATGATTGAATTTCAATCTGCAGGGTTTACGTCGTCTATTTGAGTCCGCTCCAGTGAATTCAAACCTCTCTCAATCGGATCGAACGCGTCGATATAAACGTAGTCTATGAAGTAATAGGGACAAGTAAAAGCCTATGTCTTATGACTTTGCATGCTGTAAGTGGTTGCGTTACAACAAGTTCCTTCTACTTTATGGGAAAAAAGAAAGCATACACTGCATTGTCCAAGGTATCCAATTCGGACATAGATAATCTGACAAACATAGTAAATTTAACTAATACGGAAGCATTGAATACAGTGACAAAACTGTTATTCCGTACTTTCACCGTTTTAGTAGACATTGCCATGGCTGGGTGGCGGGCCGCCGTGTATTCGGCTAGGTTCGTCAGTCGTTGGGGGGGGGCGTGTTTTTTTGCTCGCAAAACTCGACTGATAAGCGGTGCGGGACTACTGTGTACTCCCCCCGCCAACGACTGACAAAGCTAGCTGGACTCACGGCGACGCGTGGCCTATTCCCCTATGTCTACCAAAACGGTGAAAGTACGGTATATGATTTATGACACTTGCAGAGTTAAAAAGCCAAAAAACTTTGTGCAGTCTATAAATAATTTGGGATATGTACTTGGAGGAGTTAAAAACGTTACCATAGACAAACTGCCTCCATCAGAGCCTGCACTATTACAACACATTTTACGAGTACAATGGCAGGTGAATGAATGGTCTCGAGCAAGATCAAAGAAAATAGTCTCTTTTGATCCAAGTATGTATGGCTGGATATTGCACAATAGTATATTATGCGTTAATTATTTCGATGGAGATACCGCAATAGAATTTCTGCAAAAATTTATTTGTTTGTGGTAGTGGTAGGGGATTCAAATGTTATGAGCTTTTCACTTGTTCAATGTAATGCAAAAATGCGGAGAATGTACCCGATGATAATAATATATTAACAGAGGAAATTGAGACCAAAGATAACATATAAAATCAAATTTGCTATGCTTACAACACAAACATTATGTAATAATATTGGAAATTATTTAATAAAATGTTAATATTTTATGCAATTGATAATTGAATTAATTGTCTTAATCATTTAATATATAAACATAAGTTTTTCTTTGTGAATATAATCATTCTAACATACTTCAAACTGTTGAACAAAACTAGATAATTTAATGCAAATTCAACTGCAAATTTAACAGGTAAAACAAAAAGTGGCCTATATAAAAAAAAATACCACATGAAAGTACAAGTCTCGAGGATCATTTTGAGCTTTCGAACGTTCTGAAAGCTGTGGTAGAAGCTAATATATGAATTTTTAAAGTTGACCTCTTTTAGCCATTTTTGCACCTTAAATCGCCTGTAACTCGGAAAGGGTCCGTTTTTAGAAAAAAATATCAAGAGAAAAAAGTGTTTAGTTTTGCCCAGTTTACCTAATGAAGTTACTTTCAGAGCATTTTTTTTCATTTGTTTTATTTTGACAGTTTTTTGTTAATAACAAATAATGTGCCACTCAGATCAAAAATTGTTATTAAGATTTTTTTGTTCCCAATGACATGACAAATTGGTCCCACTAGGTGTCAAACAGGCGACTTTCGATGAGAGGTCAACTTGATTTTCTGTGCATCAAAATAGGGGTATACCGCTCGCCTGTCTAAAATTCGCAACATTCAATTTACAAAATTTCAGTACCAAACTGAGTGAAAAACCAACAGTATCGACAATTAGCAGTCTCGAAAAAAGTTAAACATAAGTTCCTGAAGAAATAAACCCGGTGAAACTACCACTTGTACCAGTAGCTTCCATAAGGCATGATGAAAAAAATAAAAGTTTGCGACAAAAAAATTTTTGAGCATATTCTGTCGAAAATTATATGCCAAGCTACCAAGACATTCGTACAAAAATCATTCTGAGGAGATTGAAGTAGCAAAAATCCTCTCCTTGGATTCAAAAGGTAGAAAAACAATGTTAGATGATTTAAGAAATCTGGGAGTCTATATAAGAAATAAATTAGCTATACAGGAAAGCAAAGGCAAAATTCAGCTTAAATTGCACCCAATAAAAAAAAATGATGTAGGTGAATACCTTCCTTGTGAACACTGTGCACAAATGTACGCACAAAGATATCTCTGCAGGCATGTTCGCAAGTAGACTCCGAGAAACTAAAGAATCGTCCAGCATAAAAAGGAATATAAATACGAAGACGATGAGTTACCTCATGCTCCCTATAGGTCCATATATGTCTAGCAGATTTAAGGACTGTGTTTTATAAAAAAACGCAAATTGACGAAGTTATTAGATCAGTACGTAATAATCAGCTAATTTTGTTATTCAGAGAAACTGAATTTACTCGCTTAGGCCACGTTAAAAGGTACTATAGAACGATAACAAACAGAATTAGAGAATTGGGACGACTAGTCCTTCCTGATAAGCAAATCGATCCAAATGTTACTAAGTTGGCTTAGTTACTTGATCAAGCATGTATAAATTATTTAGGATGCCACCAAAAATATTACGGGGTACGAGCCAAATTCTGGCGCCCTCTTTAGCGCTAAAATAGGATTTTTCATTAGAAAATGTGTTACTTATTCTAAAAGGCGAATTATCTCCAAGATGACATTCTGAGAACAGATATAAAAAGACTGGATCTTTTTTAGACCGGGAGATAGTGACAGATTTTTGGACGTGATTTTACTCAGTATGCCTTGCAAAGGGCATTATGTGGCACATATTCTCACAATAATAAGGTATGAATCAGAGTCATCCTGGGTTCTTCATGTGAAAAACGGAGTTTTCAATTATTCGAAAAATATGCGTTTTGATATGATTTTATACAGGCTGAGATGTGTTTTATAATGAAGTTCAAAATGAAAATTCCTCAGAAAACCATAGGCATACCGTTAGCGTGGGTCCAAAGGGCTATTATTAGCATTAATAATTAATTTTTCCACGTTTCTGAACAGGCTGCCAATGAGAAGTATGCAAGTTCTTATTATGAAAATGCTGAAAAAAGGATGGCATACCTTTCGCGCATGTCCAAGTTCTGTTTAAATTGAATGTTATTTAATCATTTAAACGAGTTATTCGATGTAAAGTGCACTTGGACATACGCAAACGGTATGCCATCTTTTTTTCAGCAGTTTCATAACAAGATAGTAGTAGTAGTAGTAGATATTTATTATCTCAAAAATTTTACAATATTTTATTTTATGGTATAATAATAATAAAATTTAATTAATTTAATAATAATATTAGCCAAAATTTCTATGAATTCCGCTGAGAACATAAATAAACGGAATTCCACTGATATCAAACAAGTTGATATGTGCGTGGTTAAATCCAAGTATTTATAGTACTACAACAGGCCGGATACAAATATGTCATGAAAGTAGATATTAAGCATTATACATTAAATGTGGCAGATGAGTAGTGCATGCAGGTGGAAGTAATTAGATATATGCAGTTTAAGTGAGGTAAGTAACTTATCGAATAATAAATAGATTGTAGGTTAAACTATTTTAAATATATTTCTGAGTATCTGTTTATCAATTTCTTGTAGCCATATTTTAGTTTTTTGTTTAAACAAGTTTAAATTGTTAATTGATCTTATCTGTTTAGGCAATAAGCAGTATACACGAGGGCCAATATAATCAAGGGAACATTGTGCTAATCGTTTAGAAACTTTTGAGGTTATAATTTGTTTGTGTTCTTTATGTTTGGTAGGATATTTATGTGATATATGTATTAGTTTATTTCTATTTTTAAATTGTAGGTTGAGGATTTTTTGAAAAAATAATTGTCTTAGATCTAGGACCTTACTTTCTTGGAATAATAAAATACTGGGATACATTCTGTCTTTACCAAGTAAGATTTTTAGGAATGATTTTTGAAGTACTTCGAGGCGATGCATATGAGATTTATAAGTACTACCCCAAGCTGCAATCCCATACTGGAGTAAGGATTCCACTAATGCGTGGTAAGTAGTTTTAAGGTCATGTGTACTTAAAACCTTTTTTAACATTTTGAATTTGTAGGTAACTGATCTTAATTTTTTTGAAAGTTTTGATATGTGATTATCCCACTTCAAGTGCCTATCAAATTCTACACCCAAATATGCGATTGTATCGGTACAGCTGATAGAAACATTACAACTTGGACTTTTTGATACAACGAGTGTACGATAGTCCGGAATCTTCCTCTTATCACAACTAAATGGCATGAACTTGGTCTTTTCAAAATTTATAGTAAGTTTCATAGTATCAAACCAAGATATGATCTTTTGTAAGTCAGTTTCAGCAGTGTTTTTAACGTCCTTCCAATTCTTTCCAGTGTATTGTATAACTGTATCATCGGCAAAGGAAGAAATGATACCTTTTGTGTCAAGATTTAGTAAACCATTGATGTAACAAGAAAATAATATGGGACCTAAAACAGTACCCTGCGGGACGCCACATTCCACAGTTAGTGGCTGACTAATATGATTCTCTATAGTAACATATTGAACTCTATTACTTAGGTATGATTTCATTAGATTTAGTGCAACGCCCCTCACGCCAAGGTCCTCTAACACTAGCCAAAATATCATGACTAACAGTGTCGAAGGCCTTGGCCAAGTCAAGAAAAACACCTATAGTTGACATTCCCCGATCTAGAGCTTTGTACATATTATTTGTTAAGAAAACCATGGCATCCTCTGTCGAAATTCCTTCTTTAAAACCAAACTGTTTATTAGATAGTATATTGTTTTTGTCTAAATATTTTACTAGTCTACGCTTTATTATTTTTTCAACAATTTTAGCGATATTTGATATTAAAGTAATAGGTCGGTAGTTACAAAGTAGTTTCGAATCTCCCTTTTTAAGAAGGGGCTTTATTAACCCAATCTTAAGAATATTTGGAAAATGGCCGTATTTAAAACTTTTATTTATTATATCACATAGAGGATCTTTAATGAATGGTGCAATTTCCCTTAGGGTTTCCGCATAAATTTCATCATAACCTGGAGATTTATTTAATTTTAGGTCTTTAATGCAACTTTCAACTTCCAAGCTATCTGTTGGGAATAAAAATAAATTTGTGTTTTTTAATTTTCGTCTCATTTCAATAATTCCTGCAGTACAGAGTTATCTGCCATATTTTTTCCTAGGGTGGTGAAGTATTCATTGAAATGATTTGCAATTTCTTTTTTATCAATAATTTTCTGATCTTGGAATAATATCTCTGAAATGTTGCACGCCTTATGTTTGACACCACTAAATTCGTTTATTATTTTCCAAACGGTCTTTTTACAATGTTTATTTTTTTCTATCTTTTGTTGGTAATATTTATATTTGCAATTTTTTATTAGTTTATTAAGTTTATGTTTATACTTATTATAATTTTGTTTCAGATGTTCATTATTAGGGTTATTCATACAATTTCTATATAGGTTCTGTTTTACTTGGACACTCTTCATTATACCTTGAGTGATCCATGGTTTTCTTTTCTTAGTAAAGTTTTTTAATAAAAAAATTTTTGTGCCTTTATTTATAACGTTTTTAATTTTTTTGATAAAAGTTGTTGTTATTGAATCAACGTTTTGACTATCATAAATTTCGTTCCATGTTTCCAATTTTATTAATTCAACCATTTTTTTATTATCCAACTTTTTTATGGACTTTTTGATATCAGGAGATGGACATGAAACTGGGACTTTAAGATCAATACATGCCGCCACTGGATAGTGATGTCATAATGAAAAACGTACGATCTCGTAATGTCATTGCTAGGGTTTCGAACAAAAATGTGGTCGATGCATGTTTTTGAGCCACTGTGCACTCGCGTGTATTCATTTATAAGAGACTGGAAACCAAATTCACTAAGTATATTGAGATAATTCTGGCAATATTCTTGTTGGGATTTTATGTTTATATATATATCCCCTACTAAGAAATAAATGTCTTTAGTCGACTTTACATGGTTTTCTAAAAAGTTAGCTATTTCCAAATTGAATTCAATTGCACAAGTTTCTGGTGGTCTATATAGGGCTATTAGAATCACTTTCCTAAAACCCATTTGTATATTAGCTATAATAACTCTATTTGCATTAATATTTTCAATTTGTATACTAAAAAAGTTTTTGTAAACACTCTTTACGTACAACATGACCCCATCGTTCCTGTTTATTTGACCTTCATTATGTATTGCCTCGTAGTTATCTACAGAAAAGAAAATGCATACTTCTCATTGGCAGCCTGTTCAGAAACGTGGAAAAATTAATTATTAAAATACAAGATCACGTGGCAATAATAGCCCTTTGAACCCACCCTAATGATATGCCTATTTTTTTCCGAGGAATTTTCATTTTGAACTTCATTATAAAACACATGGCAGCCTGTATAAAATCATATCAAAACGCATATTTCTCGAATAATTGAAAACTCAGTTTTTCACATGAAGAACCCTGGATGACTCTCTGATTCATACCTTATTATTGTGAGAATATGTGCCACATAATGCCCTTTGCAAGGCATACTGTGTAAAATCACGTCCAAAAATCTGTCACTATCTCCCGGTCCATTTATGGAAGTTTTAAATTCTAATTGGAATGTTGACATTACAGCACACGTGTACCGCGACCTAATAGAGTTAAAGTGGAATACTACAAAGAGAGTTCCAGTAACAAAGGATATTCAATTACTCCATCAATATCTTTTACAGCTTGACATTGTCTGAAACACTTAAGTGTGGTCCTGATCTCTTAGCCTTCAACGGATTAGTAGAAATAACTTTAGTGATGGTGATCATTATTAATCGAAAATGAGTAGGAGACGTGCAACACATGCAGCTAAACTGCAGATTCTGAGGCTGACGTCTTTTATACATTAACCGAACCTGGAAAAATTCTTTCGAAATCTTTATTAAGATTAGTAATAAGGGGAAAAAAGGTCGAGTTGTTGCAGTTTTGTTTTCTAAACAATTACAAGAAAATGTCAAATTAATAACTAACATGAGAAACCAATGGGGTTGTGGTGTTTGTTTGATTCAACAGGTATTATAATTGTATAATATTATCATTGTTACAAAAATAAGATATTCCTTGAAACCTGTTGCTAGGAGAAGAATAAACAAAGAAGAAGAACAAGAATACATAAAATATCATCATATTTTATTATTTAAGAATAAAAGCTAAATTTTAATTTAAAACATTCTTCAAATAATTGGCACGCGCCATAATTGGTGACCCCGACATGATCTTGGAACTCGAGACATTTATACATTTGGCAAGAAAACAAAATTAAGTTGCAGTTAAAAAGGAAGAAAACTAATAATAATAATAATAATAATAATAAATAGCCTTTATTGTTTGCTTACCAAAATTACAAGATAAATTGAAAGACGGTGGCGACATCCAACTAAAAGCTGCTCTATACACTGTATCCCGGATAAGAATGAACAGCATGGGGATATTGCAAACGGTGAGAGATAGGGCAACGGTTAAATGGGGAAAAAGTTGCGCAATTTCGAGGTCAATAAAATGGCATAAACAGATTTCTAATATCTTTTTCGTTTTTGAGTTATTTTGAAAAAAGTAAAATTTTGCGTTTTCGATTTTATTTTTTTCTGAAGTTGCTATCACAGATAGAGAAAAAAGAAAAACACTTTCTTATGGCACTTTTTAAGGGACCTTAAGGTGGCGTTTTAGGATTTGTTCTACAACGTTTCGTTTTTGAGAAACCATCTTCAACTTAATTTTTTTAAATACGGACCTGGATTTTTTTTTGCACATTTTGAAAGCACTTTTCATTGCAAATACCATGATGTATGACAACAAATATTTTTAAAATGTTTTGAGACAATTATACTGAAAATTCCTTTTTTCCATTATTTATTTTTCTAATGCGGCCCTGTATTTAATAATAAGAAGTCTAAATATTAATCAGTATTGTCAACAATTTAACTTATAACTTATCTTTCAATTGGAGAACTTAAAAAGGACGGCACATACGATAATAAAAAATAAATAAAAATCCTCCACCTAGAAGGCTTTGAAACAACGAAACCAATCCCTTGTCATTTGTCATAACTCCCTTTGTATCATTTAGTTAACAATTTATTTCATTACAAATCGAGGGTGCTTTTTCAAATGACGACAAATTTAACATGTCAGCATGTTATTTATATCTTGAGTCACAGAAATAGTGTAGAGGCCGAACGAATGTATTTTTGCAATTAATAAATGGCAAAAGTTATTGATTACGTTGGCTTAAAGCTTTCTTCTCGCAATTAGGAAAAGCGAAGAATTTACTCCAAAACACAATGCGACACTGTTTGCTGTACAACAACAGAGGAAAATACTTTATCAGACGCAGGACCGTACAATTTAAAAATATTAAGTTTTCGAAGTAAAAATAAACTGTAAGTTAAATTGTTGTCAATACTGATTAATATTTAGACTCCTTATTATTAAATACAGGGCCACATTAGACAAAAATGAATGGAAAAAAAGGAATTTTCAGTATAATTGTCTCAAAACATTTTAAAAATATTTCGTGTCATACATCATGGTATTTGCAATGAAAAGTGCTTTCCAAATCTACAAAAAAAAATCCAGGTCCGTATTTAAAAAAATAAAGTTGCAGATGGTTTCTCAAAAACGAAACGTTGTAGAACAAATCTAAAAACGCCATCTTAAGGCCCCTTAAAAAGTGCCATAATAAAGTGTTTTTCTTTTTTCTCTATCTGTGATAACAACTTCAGAAAAAAATAAAATCGAAAACGCAAAATTTTACTTTTTTCAAAATAACTCAAAAACTAAAAAAGATATTAAAAATCCGTTGCCATTTTGTTGACCTCAAAATTGCGCAACTTTTTCCCCATTTAACCGTTGCCCTATCTCTCACCGTTTGCAATATCCCCATGCTGTTCATTCTTATCCGGGACACAGTGTATAACCACCATAAGAAAATAAATAAATAAGCAGTACTCGTAAATACAATATCTGTCAAGTCAGTCGTTAAGATACAAAAAAAATAAACTTAGTGCAATCTGTTAGATTTAACATATTTTTTAATCAACTTGTCAAAGGCTCGGGTTAGACGCTGATTTAAAGTGTCGTGGAAGGGCATTGAATGTTTTTATGGCGTTGTAAGTAAACGATTTTTCAAATTGCTTTGTGCGATGTTTAGGAACAGAGAAGGTGTGGCTATTGCGGGTATTGAGGGCATGGCGGTCAGAATTTTTGATAAACTTTGAGTACAAATAATCTTGCTGAAAGGTAACGCTAAGCGAATACACGAATTTAGCCATTTGAATGAAAAATCTTTCTTCCAAGTTAAACCATCCAGATCGTTTAAAAGCATCGGAGATGTGATCAAATTTTATGATGACAAAAGAAAATCTTATGCAAGCATTTTGGACCATTTGCAGAGCATGTTTTTCCTTGTCAGTCAGAGCGGGCCAGTATACTAAAAGGCAATAACTTAAATGTGAAAGAATATTACTCTCACACAATCTGAGTTTGATGTTGGGGTCAAAGAATATCTTTGTGCAAGTAAAATAATTTGAGTAGACCAAAACATTTTCCTATAAGTTTTCGCGTGTGCATCTCAAAACGCAAACCGTTATCAAACACCAAACCCAGAATTTTGGATAATTTTGTTTTGCCTAACTGGGTGTTATTAAGTTTTAAGTTAAAGTGTTCATCAGTCTCCAATAAGAGTATGTCTTTTCCCATTATGAGAAACTGGGTTTTACTATCGTTCAGCAATAATCGGTGAGCACCCGCATAGGAATTAAGTGCAGCTAAATCACTGTTGAGTTTGAGTATCGCGGAAAATTGTAGTCAAAAGAAATATATAATAATAATAATAATAATATCTTTAATGCCAACCAAATTATTTTACAATAACAAAGCAACGTCATTATATAAAGTATGCCACATGAATGCAGATGTACAAAAACCACCCTTCAATAGTATATTACTGACAACACAAATTAAAATGTTACATTGTAAAGTTAAAATTATAAAAACATTTTTCTTGCAGGAGGCAGAGCACCTCTGCTTTAAATTTTTGTATGTTTACTAATTGCTGGAGCCTAATTGGTAGCATTTTGTAAGCCTTTATTGACCTATAGTGAGGTCCCCTTTGAAAATAGGTGGACGCATGAGCGGGAATGCCAAGGTCCATCCTACCACTGGTCACCACAGACATACCCTCAGTGTAGTGATCCTGATTCGTTCTAAACAGCCCTGGTTGCTTTTTCACAAACAATATGAGTGACAAGTAGTAGAGGGACGGAACAGTAAGTATGCCCAATTTTGAGAAATAAGGCCTACACGATGTCCTAGGGTGCAATTGAAAGATGCAGGGCACTATCCGTTTTTGGGCTTTAAAGATCCTAATGCCATTCCTTGATGAACCCCAGAACAAGATGCCATAGCAGATAAGTGATTGTATACTGGCAAAATAAAACAATCGTATGGTTTCGATGTTTAAAACCCTGCAAAGCCTTCTAATAAGTGCACACAAGCTGTTAAGTTTATATTCCAAAGTGATTTGTTTATCCCATTTTAAACTAGTGTCAAGATGAATACCTAAGACCCACAGACACATGTGCCAAAATAACCGACGTATCGTCAGCATACTGACAAACCAGCCTCGAAGCCATCCCCCCGGAAAGGCTATTCGCGTATAGCAAGAAAAGCAGAGGACCCAGAATCGAACCATGAGGGACACCCCGGCTAACCTCAACTGCCAGCGAGAAGCTTTGCCGTCCTCCCACATTTACACTGACCGTTTGATACCTGTTTGCTAGATACGATTCCAGCAAAGACAAGCAAGTCCCTCTGATCCCGCACCCCTCAAGCTTCTGAATCATCATCTGGTGATCGATAGTGTCAAAGGCCCTTGAGAGGTCGAAATATAAACCTGCAACCTTTTCATTATTATCAATTTTTTCCACAATGTACGTCACTGCCTTATAAACTGCTAATTCGGTGCACCTTTTTGGTCTGAAGCCATACTGCTGATCAACAAGAACGTTGTTTTGAGATAGGAAATACATGATTCTGTCATAAATCGCTCTCTCAAAGACCTTTGACACTGAAGACAGCAGTGCAACTGGTCTATAATTATTGGCATCCTGTCGGTTGCCCATTTTTAAAAACAGGAACTAATTTCGCCTTTTTTAAATCAGCAGGGAATATTCCCGCCGTAAACACTCGTTTATTATATTTACAAGAGGTTTACTTATCAACTGTGCTACATGTTTTAAAAAACACACAATAATCTCATAAAGTCCTGCGGAGAATTTATTTGGAAAATTCATAATTATTTTAATTATTTCGAGCTCATTTACTGCTGTTAAAAAGAGACTGTGGTGACCCGGCTACGTTCTGTAAAAGTTCTATTTGTTTGCTGTAATGGTAAGTCAAACTTGTCACTGAATACCTCTGCAATTTTTGCGGGATCGCGTAAAACTCTGTTTTCAATTTAAATAGATATATTTGAATTTAATTCATTTTTATTTGCCTCGGCATTAATGATGCCCCAAGCAGTCTTAGTTTTGTTCTTTGAATTTATTATTTTGTTCTCATTCAAACTTTTTTTTATAGTTGGCTAAGAATTTCCTGTATTTTTTTCTTTCTGTTTTATAATGCTTGTACACTATCTGGCTGTTTGTGTGCTTATACCAAACATATAAGTCCTTTATATAACTACAATAGTTCCTAATTTCAGTACTTACCCAGTATTGAGAATTTTTGTTGAATATAATTCTAGAAGTATTCACTGGGAAAGCCGAATCAAAATGATAAAAAAGAATATTAAAAAACACTCATATTTCTCATCCACCCCAGCCTTGCTTAATACTTCAACCCAAGATTCGGTTTGCATAAGATTAACAAATTTCAATATATTCTGTTGTGTAAAGAACCTTTTTTTAACAGAGCTTACTTCTTCGTCCCTCTTATTTGTTTTAAATTTGTTTTAAATTTTGTATATGTGTGTCATCTGCATATTGATGCGAGGAGCAATACTTTAAAGAAAAGGGAAGATCCGCTGTATAAAGAGAAAACAGCAAAGGACCTAAAATACTGCCCTGTGGGACACCGCAACTCAACTGAACCAAATCTGAACTTCCACTACTCAGCGTGACCCGCTGGGAACGACCTTCTAAGTAATTCCTAAAAAATAACAACGCAGAACTATCCAGACCGAAGTATTCAAGCTTTTTCAAAATAATGGCGTAGTCCACTGTATCAAACGCCTTGCTGAAATCTAGCAGCACCAGACACGTGTTTTTCTTTACGTCGTAAGCCCTATATAAATCATCGAAAACGTCGAGCAAAGTGGTAGTTGTGCTGTGCTTATGTCGGAAGCCAGATTGTGTATGAGGAATGATGTTATTGGCCAAGGCAAAATTGTTCAGTTGTAAGTAAACAACCTTCTCCAGTATCTTGGACATAGTGGGCAAAATGCTAATAGGACGATAGTGGGACATTTGAGTAGGGTTTTTATTTTTAGGTACTGGGTGAACATTAGCCTGTTTCCACAATTTAGGTACAACCATGGTTTGTAGACAGAAATTGACAATGTAAGCAATGTGATCAGAAAGATAAGGGACCAGATACAATATCATTTTAGCATTAATTCCATCAGGGCCGGTGGCATTTGATTTCAACTTTAAGATGATGTCCTCCACCGTCCTACCAGTTATGGAAGTAAAACCAAAACCAGGAGTGTTCTTCAAAAATGACTTGTTCATGTAAGAATTCAGAATAGTATTATTATCATCGCTCACCCGTGGAGTATTATCCCTAAAAAAAATGGTTGAAATCATCAGCAGAACCAGAGCTTTCGACGGAACCATGACCATCCTGAGAGTCCAAAACATAGAGATGTTTTAGTGTGCGCCAGAATTGTTTACTGTTATATTTGAAGCAGTGTTTTAAATATGTGCGCTTTTCCGACTTGACAGCCACATTAACCATATTCCTAAGTTCCCTGTAACCCGCCCAGTTCGCCTCCGACCTGTTCAGCCTATATTTAGACAATGGTCTCCACCTCAATTTCATCATGAACTTAACATTACTAGTGAGCCAAGGTGCAGGAGGCTTGGAAATTTTAATGGTTTTCAATGGGGCATGAGTATTGAAGAGATTAATAACATTCACATTAAAAAAGTCAACCATCTCGTCGCACACATTGAAGAGAATAAATATAATCCCAGTGAACCGAGTGCAGATCGAGCAGAAAACTATCAATGTTGAAATTGGAGAAGTCCCGGTATGTCTTAAAGAATGGTTTACGACGTGGCTTAGGAATGTTGATCTCAGCCGAAACCATACAGTGATCAGAAATCCCATTCATATTAGTAACCTCGGTCCCCACAATAAGATCAGTGCAACAGACAACCAAGAGATCAATTAAACTAGACGTAGTTGAAGTCACTCTAGTTGGTTCAGAAACTAACTGGTTAAGACCATACCTTGAAAGAAAAGTATTTAAAAGTTTAAGGTCATTGTTATTTTTTAAATAATCCACATTCAAATCACCGCCAAAAAAAAACCATGGTCACCCTCTGGAATAATCACACTCAGCGTATCCTCCAACCTCTTAAGGCAGTTTAATAAATTCTGATGCGAAGGTCTGTAAAGAGAGCCGAAACAAATCTTCTTACCCGCCACCCTGACCTCAACCCAAATCTGCTCCAAGGAATCACAAGTATCCTCGGTTTCAAGCAGTCTAAATGTAATATGATCTTTAATGTAAAATGCAACCCCGCCACCTCGACCCCCCCTATCCTTACAAATCAACTTGTAATTGTCAATTAGCAGACCATAATCGGGAATATTTGCACTCAGCCACGTTTCAGATAACCCAATAATATCCAACGACTCTCCCCCCAGCGCCTCTGAAAATAAATCAAAATCAGAACAAAGTGATCTAACATTAAAATGGGAGAATTTTAATTTATATGCTGCATAAACGTAAGTCTAACACCTCTAGCTTCAGATAAGTAATTTATGATACTTGGGCTCAGCAGGAAAGAAACAAATTGACAATAAAACAAAACAAAAGCATAATCCTAATGATCACCTCATGACAGGTAAAATAGGCCTGAACAAACAAAAACCTATGGGTAGTATTACATTATTATATATAATAAATAGTTTATTCAGTACTGAGAAATTAATTAGGTATAAAATTATTTAATTCAAGCAAAGGGGGAGGCATATAAATGCGGATATCCATATAAAGAATACCTAAATCTATACAAACAGAAAAAAGAGAGAAAAACAAGCGCATAGCGATGGCCGTGAAATGTGACATTAAGTACCATACGCGTCGATCAAGTCATGTCCTTATTAAAGATCGTCTTCAGTTTTAATTAAGATTTTCTTCTTTTGTCGCTCGTTCTATGTATAAATTTGTTCACCAAGTGACCAAGCGTTGTTCTTGCCGAACTTCTTTTTGGCCGCCATTAGGAGTTCATACCGTGATGGTGTTAGATCTTCAAATATAGCAAACTTGGAGTTTTTTAATTTCTGTTTGGAGTTAAAGACCTCATTTCTGATAACATTGCGGACAACATTAACCACAACAATTCGAGGGGAGGATTTTAATTTTCCGACCCCAAAAGCGCTGTCAATGTCACTGAATACGCAGTTCACATGAAGGTTAGTATTAATAAATTTTACTGCTTCAGTTATTATATTCTCACCCTCTTTCTCCACAACGCCTGTAATTCGAATGGAATTATGCTTTTACGAGCCTGTGCCAGTTCATCATTTTGATTCTTGGGAAGTGGATTGCTCCGAAACACGGGAATCCAAGCCTTTTAATTCATCGGAAATCTCCACAAGTCTTTTGTCAAAATTGTCAAATTTTTTGCTCAGCTTTGTTTCCAGTTGATTGGAGAAGTTCTCACAAATTTTCGAAATCAGATCTTCAGACATATCATCGCCCTCCTCGATTTCCTCTATTGCCCTTAACCATATTGAATTATTTATCGACACGGTCGAACCTCTTCGTCACCCAGTCCCAGTAGTACTATTAACAGTTGTTTAAGTATATTTATCTCTATTCACAATTTTCCACGGAAAACATAACTTCCAAATGGCGAAACAGACCAACGACGATACTTGCATACAACTTTAACTAATTGAACTTAAAACTGGCAAATTACTGAGGGAAAGCCCAACTAATTGATAAATAAACGGAGCCAGGTTTTAGCAGCCCTACTCTTACATGCTTCGACGCGAATTGAATTAATAAATGATACGTCGAAGAAGAAGATATCATCTATCCAGAGGAAGCAACACAGCCCAAGCGTTTCCAGAGGTGCAGAAACCAGGAAGCAATACAGCCCCAGCATTTCCAGGGGTGCAGAAACCAGGAAGCAACACAGCCTCAGCGTTTCCAGAGGTGCAGAAACAAGGTAGCAACACAGTCCGAGACGTAGAAGACTAACGAGCTTGAGAAGAAAATTTCAAAACAGTACTTATTAATTGGAAGTCAAACTTCACCACAAAATATTGTCTCTTTTAAAAGAATCTAATTTTTCATTTATAAAATGCCAAATCAAAATTTAATTGCAGGTGATTGTTCTGTTATAAATGACACTCAAAGATATTGAAAATATTTCTTCCATCAGATTTCCACCATTTTGGATTTCCAAACCAGAAATTTGGTTAAGCCAAATTTAAGCTCAATTTATAATTTCTAGAATTTCATTTGATAAAACTAAATACCATCTCGTTATAACTAATTTACCTCTCGATATTGTTACAAATATTTATGATGATGTATCAAAACCCTCCTAAATTAATATGTACAAAACCATTAAAGAAACTGTAATTCACAGATTAACTTCAAGTGAAGAAAAACGTTTAGATGACCTCCTTTCTGGAACCGAAATTGGGGATCGAAAACCTTCAGATTTTTACCGAAGCATGCTCAACACTGTTGGTGGTTCGAAAATGGTCAGTCAAGATTTGTTGCCCAAGCTATGGAAAAGACATTTACCAAAAACAATGTGACTCTAAAGTCACTCATCCTGCAAAGTGATCTGACTGATCACTTTCCTATCTTTTTGAACCTCAAATTATGCAATGAACCAATCAAACATGTAGATTATGTTAAAAAGTGAAATTGGAAAAAAAATGACAAGTGAGATTATACAATCCAAAATTGCTATACTTGAAGTACATTTGCACACCCCTGACACATCCATATTTCTGAAGCCTGTAAGTGAAGAGGAAATTACTAAAATAATAAATAACGTAGAAAACAATTCTGCGCCTGGCGAGGATAAAATCGGTATACGTATCTTGAAAGAAAATGTATGTTCTTAACTGAAACATTTCCATTGGTTTTTAGAAATGCAATCATAACGCCCATATTTAAAGGGGGGGGGGGATAAAAGTGTAACGAAAATTTTCTCTAATTTCCGTTACAGCGTTCAAATGCATTATTTAATTCTTATTAATTCATCACACCCCGTATACACCTACCGATTTTTAAAAAATGTTGCCCTGCTATCTGCAACCACCTATACAAGCGGATGCATAATAAGTTGCCTACCTTGTTGTTACCAAACAAATTATTTATTAAAGGGTATGTGCGCTTGCAAAAATGTTTAAATTGTATTCATCGATTGAAGGTATGTATTACTAGAACAGATACATTGTTGTAATCACTGTCTGACTTTAGTTATAAAGACAATATTCACTTTATTCAGTTTGCAATTGACTAAGCGCCACGGTGAGTCCATGTACTAACATCACTCTTTGTTTCCGACGTTTCTACTAGTCTAATATCAGTGATAAAAGTTTGGCGGAATTGACAGTTGACACCCTGGCCTGCCATCGTCGTCCTAAATGGCGACTTCCGATTGTTTTTTTTTTATGGATTTGGCTCCCCAAACCTTCCAAATCGTTCTGGAAACGGAAATCGTCATCATTTGGCAGGCGAGGTTATAAAAAGAACCGGCGACAGGCATGAGCCCACTTCCCTAGCGACGACTTGTGGTGATCTCACGTCAGGTGAAAGTTCGGTTTTGATTTTCTGTCTAGAAGATTTCCGTGTGAAAACTCTTTTAAAAACCTAACTTTCAGCCCCACGGACGGCTTAAGTGGTTCTGTACGTGGTGTGCATATATATTCGCGGTGCTAATTTGGGTTTTTCTGCTTTTATTACATGTGCTGAGACCACGTGTATTGAGGTGTGGAGTGACGATTTCCACGCATTTTTCGGGTTTCGACGGCGACCTGCTGCAGGTGGAACCACGGAGAGGACCCCTGGTAGCACAGTCTGGGTGAGTAGCCGCTCAATTTTTAATAATTTTTTATTAATAACATCATTGTGGCAACTCCTGAGCTACTCTCACCTAGGCCTGTTCACCCCTTTTCTCTGTGGGCTGCACACAGTGAGCTGTGGCCACATATTTTGGTCATAAATTTTGTTTATTAGCACAGATTTAGGAAAACGAACCCTTAAGTTGACCAAGGCACGTAAACTTTACCACGGTTTCTTTTTTTGGTTATTTAGCTTTTGTAGCTGTAATATTTTTCGTCTGGTGTTTTGATATCGACTGGGGAAGTCGCCAAATGCTTTTGTATTTATTAATGTTACCTTTTATTTTGTAAATATTGTATAGTAAATTTATAAGTCAAGTGAGGTCGAGATAATTGATCGTTTTGTATAGTCATTTTTAATCTATTTCACAGCCAATTTCAAGGTTCTATAATTCAAAGTTACATGCTTCAATCTATCTTGGGGTTGTTAATTAAGGTTTGCCACATGTAATTGCAAAATCTGTACAGATTCAATTCTTTTTTAACCCCTTTTTATGTAATAAATTTAACTAGTAATTGTAAAAGCGTCGAAACATCGACCGCTGGTTTTCGGAGACTGTTCGTTGTGTTTTCTGTTACATGCACTCCGGTACGTGAGCGAAGCACGTAAGCAAGACAGGGACGGACTGAGTACCAGCACACCAACGTTATAACCGGCTTAGAGTAGTGAGCACACCTTCCGGCACCAGCTCGGACATCCCACGACCCGCTCGAGTCTCGAGGCCCAGCCGAGGTCCTAATCCACGAACAAGGAGCTTGGAGCGAAGGTGGCCTCTACTCAGCTTTAATTTGAGAAGGCTTTAAGGTACTCTGTAGAACTGTCGTCCAAATTTTCGAAGTGCTCGTAAACAAGACTTTAAATGCTCACGTGAACTTTTCGTGCTACTTGTGTTTTGCTTTTAAGCTCACGAACATCTTCAATGTTATATTGTAAACTTTAATCTTTTCCAAGTTTTTTTAACAAATTATAAATTGTAAGTATCAAATTTAACTACTCAGTTTACCTACTGTACTTTCTGTGAACCACTAGATGTACAATTCCAAATTGTAAATATATTGTAATTAGAAAAATGTGCCTTTTATTTAACCATTAAATAGTTCAAGCTTCTGGCGCTCAAATATAACCATTTTGGTTTTCAGAGGATCCAAAATAATTATCGCCCAATCGCACTTCTAATTAACATAAGTAAAATAATTGAGAAATGCATAAAATTGAGACTTGTTAACTACATTGAAAGGGGTCAGTGCATGTCAAATAAACAGTTCGGTTTCAGGACAGGAATGGGAACGGAGGACGCAGTCTGCTGTGTGATGGATAGTATTACACGGTGTAGCAATGAAGGAAAAAAGTGCATAGCCATTTTCTAGGACTTGAAAAAGGCCTTTGATACCGTGGACCACAGCATTCTACTCCAAAGGCTCAACAGAATTAGTATAAGAGGTGCGGCAAACAACCTCCTAAAATCATACTTGTCCAACAGGTCACAGTATTGAGAAAGAAACCAGTGAGCCTGGTGGAGTGGAGTGCGGTGTACGCCAGGGGACCGTACTGTGATTGTCAGGGGTGATTCATGGCAGGATCTACAATAAACATGGCTGGACTGCAGCAAACTTTCACTAAATATTGACAAAACCAACTATATGAGTTTTTTGCTATCTGACCACAATACTAATCCAATAAAATCTATTAAGATACATAATGATGACTGTGGACAGGATAAGATATGTGACTGTGGCTTCTAGACCGGGAGATAGTGACAGATTTTTGGACGTGATTTTACTCAGTATGCCTTGCAAAGGGCATTATGTGGCACATATTCTCACAATAATAAGGTATGAATCAGAGAGCCATCCTGGATTCTTCATGTGAAAAACTGAGTTTTCAATTATTCGAAAAATATGCGTTTTGATATGATTTTATATAGGCTGCCATGTTTTTTATAATGAAGTTCAAATAGAAAATTCCTCGGAAAACCATAGGCATACCATTAGGGTGGGTCCAAAGGGCTATTATTGCCATGTGATCTTGTATTTTAATAATTAATTTTCCCACGTTTCTGAACAGGCTGCCAATGAGAAGTAAGCAAGTTCTTATTATGAAAATGCTGAAAAAAGGATGGCATACCTTTCGCGCATGTCCAAGTACACTTTACATCGAATAACTCGTTTAAATGATTAAATAACATTCAATTTAAACAGTACTTGGACATGGCGAAAGGTATGCCATCCCTTTTTCAGCATTTTCATAATAAGAACTTGCATACTTCTCATTGGCAGCCTGTATAAAATCATATCAAAACGCATATTTTTCGAATAATTGAAAACTAAGTTTTTCACATGAAGAACCCAGGATGACTCTCTGATTCATACCTTATTATTGTGAGAATATGTGCCACATAATGCCCTTTGCAAGGCATACTGAGTAAAATCACGTCCAAAAATCTGTCACTATCTTCCGGTCTAACTGTTATTAAAGTTTCTATTTTGGCGAAAGTATAAGATATTAGAGCCGCTATTTTGCGAATTGCTATTTACAAATTTTACCATTAGACTTTGCACTGACGTAAAATTTCTGGCTTGGATTATGAGTCGTGCTTTTTTATTGTTAGCACTGGTACTTAGCGCTCGTACTGTATTTTCAACCGCGTAATTTTCAGCTACGTCGCATGGTACGCCCTCCAAGATATACGCTTTCCGCAACTTATCCGCTAACATTTCCATTTCTGTAGTGTAACTCGATGCATCTTTGGCATTTTGCTTGCAATTCAACAATTTTGCAGATAACAAAAATGTGAACTTTCACCTTTTATGCCACTCTTCAACTTGTCAACTATCGCATCGATTGTGTTTTCATTGGTAATTAAATTGAGAGCTTTCTCGGTTAGACGTGTTTTTACGAAAGCAAGTGCGTTTGCAGCGTGATCATTCGAGTTATTTTTAAGTAATTGCAATGAATCTAAAAAGGATCTTAGGATATCAGGGTTCCCGTCAAACTGAGTGGGCACTAGCTTGCTGGCCAAGTTAAAAAAATCTGCAGCAGTCATAGCAGCAACAGCCATGATTTCCTCAACTTGGGATTCACTGTTGTCTTCTAAGATATCGTCCTTTAAAACAAGAGGATCTATACTTTCTATACGAGAAATCGGTACTTTATAACGTACTCCTAGTGCTTGAAAGGAGCAGATAACTTTATCTCTGCTTCCCTGAAAAATTTGTTTGTATTTAGCTTTGGCTAGATTGCCTAGAGAATATCACAATTCCTTCAAAGTACCAGTAAAGTCATTAAATAATTTAACTAAGTTATCCCTGATCCTGTGCCTAACTCGATCTGTTTTTGGTATATTCTTTTTGATGGCTCTTTTCCACTGACTAATAATTTCTTGTTTGATTTGTAATATTGTCAGATTAAGTTCTTCAAAATCATCTTGCATTAAGTACCTAGGTTCATAATAGGGACAACCAGTACCAAGCGAATAAAAACAAAGTGCTACCTATACTTAATTAGACACTGGACATTACCAAGACTTACTCTAGCAGTTTACACAACAAAAACTCAGACTCATCGGATGCACCTTGCGCGCACTATTTTAACTCTCACGGCACTACCCTTCCGTGACTTCTGACTATTCTTAACAGATGCACACCCGATAATTGTTTACAGCTTTAAGCACACTACTAGAAGAACACTGCAAAGAACACTCTCGCGTCGCGAGCAGGGCTGTTATCCACTGAGGGCTCCTGTGCCCCGGAAACTGCATATGCATGCTTTGTGCCCCTTTTATACAGCGCTTACACTTGCGTCCAAGTTGCAACACATTCGCTTCTTCAAGCCTCTTTCGTAAACTTGGAATATTCTTAACGTCAAATGAATTGCCAACAGCAGCAGTATGAGATACAGTACACTGACGTCTTTTGTGACATTATACTCGTCCTGTTGTATTATAAAGTTCGAGTTCACCAATCCATTTTCTTCGATTTGTTGACTTTTGGAGCAGGATTTCCCCATTGCTTGCACCTATTTCACCACTTCACTAAACTTAAGTACCTTTGGCAGGATCGCCAAGTAATCAAATGAAAAGCGGGACGTCTTTATACTAAGACATACGTATATTGACTGATTGAATGTCAAAAACATTCTTCACAGATTAAATAGTATAATATATGAAAAAGATTGGAAACTCAAAATTCACGATTTCTAGTTGTGACTCGGACCACGAGCGGCGCTGGCGTCGCCGAGCGCGAGTGTATTCCATTTCATTTGAATTTATAAATTGGCGTAATATCCGCCAAGTGCTTACTTTGTTGCGCGCGAAAAAATGCGCAACAAAATAAACATTTGGCGGATACTAAAAAAACAAAATTTACAAGTGAACTAATGTAGAAACAGCAGTTTATTTATAATATACACATCTAATTATTACATGAAATAAATTATACAAACTAAATTTTAATAATATAGTCATTACTAGTGTATAACGACGTCCTTTTGGTTTTTACACTGTTGTGTAATTTGGGTCAATATGAAGTTATATCTTGTCTTATTTAACTTGCCCATCAAAAAGTTTTCAGACTGTAAATTCTACAACTTGTGCCAGATATTCACTCTCTGACCTATTTCTTGAGTGCAATGAGTGAGCAAAAGATTTCAAATTTTGGACAAATATTTCCTCTTCTGAAGGATTACTTTCTCTTTCTTTGTAGTTATTAATGATGTCTTTTTGATTTCGGCTCAACAAATCTTTGCGTTGAATTGCTGGTATCCACGCAAAAAAAAGCTGCAAAAGAAAAACAAATCAGGATATAATTGTATTGGTTGAGTTAGGGGATTTTCAATGGAAAGTTTTCATTCATGGAGAAGAAAAATTATTTTAACTGGCTACACTATAATTGAATTACCTATCGAATTGTGGAAAAAACCCTGCTAATTTTACCCAAAAAAAATTCATTGTCAAACTAAATATATTAAATTTATATTCTGGGAAAAGGTTGTATATCTCAAGCAATACAATATTTTGCCCTTTTATTAGCCACAAATGATATTATTTCTATCAAACAAACCAACTTACCCGAGGGTCTTGCGGAAAATGCCGCATAATTCTTCTTATAAAATTTAACACTCTCATGTGGATTGGAAAGCACTCAAACTTGAAAACAGATCAAATAATAATATTTCGAAAACGATGCCAAAAATTCAAAATTAAAATGACGCGCAAACGAAAACAATGGAATAAAATCAACAAAATCTCTCATGACGACATATCACTGCCAACTTTTGCAAAAGTTTGGCGACTTTGGTATTGCCAACCTTGCTCAGTAACGCCCGAAGCGCCGCTCGTGATCCGAGTCACGAACTAAAAAGTGCCCAGGCCCTGACCTTCTTGTTACAAAAGTGATTGTTCTACTTAGTACTAAAAATATTGCTTACTTGCTAAACACCAGTTACCTACCTAATTAAACCTATTGCGATATTCTAATGTGGATAATACAGGGTGAGTCTGAAATAACTGGCATCCTTTTTTTGGGTAATAGAGATGGTCATTCTGAACCACTTTTCTTAATAATTTTTTTCCTAGCGCCGAGATTAATTAAATGCATATATTCCGCCCTATAGACATATGAGTCCATAGAAAATACTATCGCCTTTCTGATGAGACTGTACAGCTTGCTAAAGTAAGTAAAATTCTAATAAATATGGAAAGGGGAAATATGGAAAAAATGACAGGAAAAAATCTGGATGAAGTTACTGTGGATGACTGCATTGTAACAAAGAGTGAAAGCGATAACGATGAAGAAAATGAAACGAAAGATAAATTAAACTTGAAAAGTAGTAACAAAACAGATGAAGAGTTGGATGACAAACTAAAAGAGAAAAAAAAAAACAAAAAAAAAAATCAGGTAACAAAGGATCAACAAAGAACCAAAATAAAAAATTGAATAAGATAGAAAAAAGCGAAAATCAGGTAATGAAAAGAACTTTTATTAGAAAAAATGGAGTGATGAAGAGTCTAGGTTAAAAATCAGGAAGTTTCAGAATTACAGTGACAAAATAGTTACCCGGTAAAAGTGAAACAAGATATATTTAAAACTTTGGATGCACCTAATGATAAAAAATAAACGCTGTTTGTAAGATTGACATACTTATTGATTATTTGACCAATACAAACAACTGGTCCGAGGGCAAACACCCCTACCGGCTGTTGATTCCACAAGTTTTCGTAAAAAATAGATAAACACCTTCACCAATGTCATACAGGAAAGGGACCATTCCTGCATAAAACCGGTCCCGGAGTGTCTCGGAAATCTGTTCCTGCAGTTTTGGCAGGACGGATTCCAACAGGAATGATCCCTTTTCCTGTATGACATTGGTGAAGGTGTTTATCTATTTGGCATCCTCCCCCGCACAAGCATTCAGTTGCCTCTGGGGTACTCCTAGTTTAGAGTATTGTGATGGTGAGAATTATTATTATTATTAAGGCTCAATGTACAGCAGGTACGTGGTGATTCAACATTTTGACCCATAAAATTTTTAACTTTTGGTCAATACAAATTTTAATCTAAGTAATTACTCACATTTTGAGACAAAAATTATTTAAAAATATTTATCACAATGGCCGTTATTAGGCTTTTTGCGGAAATACTAATAACGGCCATTGTGATAAATATTTTTAAATAATTTTTGTCTCGAAATGTGAGTAATTACTTAGATTAAAATTTGTATTGACCAAAAGTTTAAAAGTATGCGTGTTGCTCGCTACAGACCGAAAAAAGCCATTTTATGGGTCAAAATGTTGAATCACCATGCACGTGGTATACACTGAGTCTTAATGCACAGTCATTGACTGGAAATGGAAGCCCTGAAATCAAAGATAACAAAAGCTAAAATATGAGAGTTGAACCCCGTAAGCATTATAAAAAACAAATGTTGCTTGCTATTATAAAACAACGAGATTTGAAATAGTTTAAGATACTTTTCCATAGGAATGGGACTAAGGAAAATAATAAATTGTTATAAACTTATCGCAGAGACAGACGCTCTTAACTAAAACTTTATTATTTCTCTTTATCCCATTCATGTGAGAAATTCTCTACAATTAACTTCGAAGGGCACTCGCTGAATGGTGAAGCAACAGAAAAATATGGGATGTTTCTAATGTAAGTATATATATTTATATTTTATTTATTTGCCTCTGTCAGTCTTGCTAATATCTCTGTCAGTCTATCTAATCTCTAAATGTTATCAAAACTTTAATGTACCTTGTATTGTCCCTTCTGTAAATTAAATAAATGTTATAAACTATTCAATATTCTGAAGCCCCTTCATTTCATTTCTTCGCATGAGCACAACACCTAACTGCCATTGCTAGGACATAAAATGTTTGAGCATAATGTCATCATAAGGGTGACAAACCAAACTTACCTATGTTTTTTTTAATAGAACACCTTGTAGACTTTTGCATTTTTGAAATCTACTTATCATGACGTTTAATAATTTTGGATCTTATGTAAGAGACAGACGATCGATGCACCGATGCACTAATAAAATAATATTTATTGTCTTAACAAAAAAATAAAGTATTATAAAAATATATTTTAAAGTTATTTAAAAAGTATTAAAAAATAGGTTTAGGAACAAAGTTTAGGATTGCAATATGTTATTGAATATACGTCTGCTTCAAGCTCGGCTTCAAATTGGTTTTTAACCATATCTAATAGACCGGGAGCCGGGACTGAAAATCGCACATGACGAGCACCACAACGAAACTTTATGGGGGCGATAGCCAGTGAAATGTGGAATAGAACTATAGAAGTATGGCGGCATGTGGGTGTCGCCTATACCACTTTTTTTAAAACAAAGATGCAAAAAAATTTCGATTTTTTATAATAGGCACCAGACTGAATCTTTCTTTATATTGTTTATTTGTTAGCAGCAGTACGGCTGGCATACGCGCCATACCGATGCGGCGTCGCTAACAGTCCGCCATACTGATAGGAACGTGTCCACTTTTTCAACCACTTTTCAATTACAAGCACCAAGCCTACTTTTTGTAGGTAACTAATTTAAATTTCTAGCTGCTAATCGAACAAAATTCAAGTTTAGTAGCAAATTCATGTGTTATCCGACGATAAGTTGCGCTTGCGGTATTTTGTTTTTTGTAATACTTACACAGGGTGGTCGAAAAAAATACAAAAAAGATAAATTTCTTTTTTTTTACTAGGTGGCTGTGCCTTTAAATCTGACATCCACCTTTGATTCCAAACAACTTTTATAAGTAACTTTTTACCGTATTTTAAAAAATAAGGGTACTTTACTCTTGAGTTATTTTGACATTTTTGAATCTACCTCGTATCCAAAAAGAGATATTTAAATTTTGATATGTGCGTTTTGAGTTTGAAATGATGCACCAACTTTTATCAAGAATCAAATTTTCTGAGAAATTAATAATAAAAAAGTTTTCCATTTGTGTCCAACTTTCTGCCGGTCACTGTATAATATAAATAACAACATTGGTGCAAAGTTATCCTGACAGGCGCAAAGTAACCCCGTTTACGGTATCTATCGCGATACCTATATATCAAAATATGTATCAGTGATAAGTATCTTTTGTACCCTGTTAACATGGTGCCGTTAGAAAAGCTACATTTTACGGTATGGCGATACTTTAGAGACACACCATCGGTATGGCGGTGCACCAATACTCACGTTTCACCGTAATTTCCACAAAAACGAACCGCCATACTGGTGCTTATGATACAAGGGTGAGTGAAAAAGTCGACGTCTTACTGTTAGTATGGCGGAGGGTTAGACACCAGAATGGTATGGCACGTTCATAATCATTAATAAGCATACGCCAGCCGTACTGCTGCTAACAAATAAACAATATAAAGAAAGATTCAGTCTGGTGCCTATTATAAAAAATCGCAATTTTTTTTGCATTTTTCTTAAAAAAAAAAGCGGTATAGGTGACACCCACATGCCGCCATACTTCTATAGTTCTATTCCACATTTTACTGGCTATCGCCCCCATAAAGTTTCGTTGTGGTGCTCGTCATGTGCGATTTTCAGCTCCAGGTCTATAATGATATAAGTAGCATAGAGGTAACTAATATCTCCCTGAATATAAGCGATAAGTATATAAAAATCCTTATTATCGTTAAATTTGGGGTGACCCTAGAGGTCCCTATCTAAAGAATATAAAATATACAGGTTGTCTCTAAAAAATTAACAAATGTTATTTACTTACTGTAAAACTGCGAAGTTAAAAATAACCTTAAAGTAGTCTCCATGTAAATTTGATATTGCTACTCTAAACTCAAATTTTTATTTGTTTGAAAAAAATTGCTAACCCTGTACATAAATTCTAAAAACTTTGTTGGAACCGCCTAGAAATTTAGAAAATCTTAGTTTTTTTTATAAGCAAATATTTTGATGTATGTACAGGGTCTCTCAAGAAAAGTTTTTTTAAAAAGTCCGATTATTTCCTTAGTTTTGAAAAAAGGGCCCGCTGTGTCGAAATTTTCTAATGGATCTTGATGTATCCTTGACATTCGGAGACAATCAAATCCCTCCAATTTCAGATCCTCCCACAAACTTACTGTTGCTGTTATTGTTTGCAACAATCCCAAAAAACATGGCGGAAAAAAGTCGGCCCAGACTTCAAAAACCAGGCATACTCTTGACCTCTTCAAGATCATGGGTTTAAAGCAACACAGTTTAATATAGTGCCTCTACACTAAAATTGTAAATATTTGAAGCTATCGTTCTTGCTCTTCGAAAACCATGTTGGAAAAACTTTGCTAGCTAACAGTTTTTTTGGTGAAAAAAATCAGTCACTTTGTCAGGTTTCGACACATGAAAATATTAGGCAAGATCAATACACTAAGTATTGCATTTTTATTTACTGCCATTTAAAAATACATTTTCAATAAAAACTTTTTCTGTGAATTCAGAGGTTTACCAAATCTTTCATGATTTTTGGTATAAAAAAAATCTGTGGTATTATACAATCCAAAACCACTTAAAATATTAAACGCAATCCGTATCTTGAAAAAGAAAAAGTTTATATGAAAAAAATAGCCAACTTCGAAGTTAGTGGGGTACTCCTAGTTTGGAGTGTTGAGAGGTCCCGAATTATTATTATAATTATTATATAAAGTGAATCACAGGTATAAAAAATAAATATTATTAAGCAAAGAAAAAACTCATGCATTACTGCCATGTCTTAAAAAACTACTATATTTGTCATAATATGCGCGCATTGTATTTTGTATTCTGCCACCGACCGGCCGGCGAACCCTCATTCCTCATACAGGAATCTCATTGTTCGGTCTCGATTCTCCAATTATTCTTTAGTAAAAAGACTTGTTTCTGTTTTCAACGACTATTCATTTATTTCATCTGTCTGTCTTACATTTTATTATAATTAAACCCGTTCAGGTAAAAAAGAACTATTACAATACAATGTGAAGCTACAACATTCCTCCCCCCGGTTGAACAATTAACTCTGTTCAAACTCCAATTTACATAATTTGCTGACTGGTCTACGTAGGAGTGCGCTTGTAGTTTTCACATCGGCAACTCGTATTCTTCCGTCTGGACCTGGATAAACCTTCACTATTCGTCCAAGTTTCCAACTGTGTTTGGGAGCATTGTCATCTACCAAAACAACGATATCGTCTTCTTGTACCGATTTGTTATCTGTTATCCATTTGCTTCTTCTTGTTAGTGTGGGAAGATACTCTTTCACCCACCTACTCCAAAATTCATCCGCCAGTGTTTGAGATTTCTTCCACGAATTTCTCAAACAAACTGCATCGATATTGTGTCCATCAGCTGATTCTTTGGCATCCAAACCACCTAAAAGGAAATGGTTAGGTGTAAGGGCAACCAAATCATGAGGGTCCGTAGAAACTTTTGTCAAAGGCCGGGAATTAACAATTCTTTCTGCATCAGCAAAGAGGGTCATGAGTATTTCATCTTTAATCGATTGTTCATACAAGATTTTTCCAATGACTTTCTTGACTGTACCAATGAGACGCTCCCAAGAGCCTCCCATATGAGGAGCACCTGGTGGATTGAATTTAAATTCTATTCCTTTCGAAGTCATGGAGTTCATGATTTGATGCTCATCAAATTGGTTTTTGGTTTCCAAAACTTTGGCTGCAGCTTTCAGATTTGTTCCATTGTCACAAGAAATAGTTTTCGGTGTCCCTCTTCGTGCAATAAATCTTCTTATAGCCATTAAAGCCGAATCTGTATTCAAACTATGGGCTACTTCAAGATGGATTGCTCTGACTGCGAGACATGTGAAGATAACTCCCCATCTCTTTTCTTTCCTTCGCCCTACAGTAACATAAATAGGCCCAAAGTAGTCCATTCCAGTATTTGCAAAAGCTCGTACTTCTCTGGTCAATCTTTGTAAGGGAATCTGTCCCATTAGTGGTATCTTCGGACTTGCCCGTGCATTTCTACATGTCTGGCACCTGGAGAAAACAGATTTCACCGCTGCTCTTCCATTTATAATCCAATATTTCTCTCTTATCATATTCAGGACTAATTCAACTCCTTGATGATGGCATTGTTCATGGTAATGTTGAATTAAAAGCCTCGTGTAGGGATGTTTCGGGCAAATAATTGCAGGTCTTCTTGTTTTATCACTCATACATGATGCAAGATCGGTTCTCCCTCCCAGCACTATAATTCCATCGTGTAATACAGGGTTTAAAGAAAAAATAGTGCTTTTCTTCAAAATTAAATTATTATTTAAACACCTGATTTCCTCTGAGAAACTTTCTTCCTGTAATGACTGAATCCACTTCTTTTGGGCATCCTCGAGTTCACCAATGGTCAATTCTGTCGGGAACTCTTTCTTCTGGGACATGTGAATGAATCTTAGCACCCAAGCTGTGGTTCTTATCAGAATCAACCATCTGGAAAAACGAGTAATATCGGGAAGGCCATGTTTTATTTCAGTGACAATTGTCACCAGTGTTACATATTCTTTCTTCATTTCTGACTCTTCTGGTTCTAACTCTTCTGGGATATCAGATTCAATTACAATTTCTTCAGTTGGCCAGTTTTCCTCCGCACAATGAAGGAAAGATGGTCCATTTAACCATTCCTTGGAAATAACCGATTTTTCAAAATTGGTGTCTCTTGTAGCTAAGTCAGCAGAGTTAAGACTTGTTGGTACCCATCTCCACTCTTCTTGTTTAGTCAATTCTTGTATCTCACCGATTCTGTGAGCAACAAACTGCTTAAATTTTCGCCCATCTCCTTTTATCCAGTTGAGCACACATCTTGAGTCTGTCCAATAATATACCTGGTGAATTTCTACCTCCAACTCCTCCAGTATGGTTGATGCGAGGCGACTGGCCATAACTGCAGCTTGCAGTTCGAGTCGGGGAATTGACAAAGGTTTCAAAGGAGACACTCTTGACCTAGCTGCTACTAAAGACACATCAATGTTATTTTCAAAAACACTTCTCATATAAGTAGCAACAGCGAAGGCTTTCTCACTACTATCGCAGAACGTGTGTAATTCCCTCTTTTTTATTTCTTTTCCATGTAAGGAATAACATCGGGGAATTCGAACTTTTGATACCTCTTCTACATCTAGAATCCATTTCTTCCATCGAAGTATCAAATGGTTTGGTATTGTCTCATCCCAGTTGCATCCTGAACGCCATATATCTTGCATTAAAATCTTTGCTCGTACAGTAAAACAAGTAATAAGTCCAAGTGGGTCAAATAACGACATCAAAGATCTTAAAACCTCCCGTTTTGTCGGATGCTTATCAGTTAACTCTTCGTAATTATTCAGTTTAAATAGAAAATGATCATTTTCTGAATCCCACCACATTCCTAAAACTCTATGTAGGTTCTCTTCATCTAAATTTTTTGACGTAGTTAATTCTGTAGTTAGCTGTGATCTGATCTGCGGAGAATTCGTCATCCAACTTACTAGATCAAATCCTCCAAATTTCAACACCCTTATAACTTCCTTGATAGTATGAAGAGCTTCCTCGGGTGTATCTCTTGAGTCCAAATAATCATCAACATAGAACTTCTTTGTAATTGCTGTCAATACATTGGGATCCTTAGTAATTTCTTCAGCATTGCGGTTCTTGATATACTGTGCGCAAACTGGCGAACATTTTGCACCAAAAGTCATTACCCTCATTTCAAAGACATCAGGTTCCCTACTCTGTTCCAAATTTCTCCAAAGAAATCGTTGGGCACATCTGTCCTTTTTTCTTACTTCAACCTGGTGGAACATTTCACGTATATCTCCACAAAATGCTATCTGTCGTTGACGAAATTTCCACAAAATTGCCACCAGGGATTGTAGCAGATCGGGTCCAGCTAAGAGGTAGTCATTTAAGCTTTTTCCATGAGACTTAGATGCTGCGTCAAAAACTAACCTTATTTTACCTTTGTTTTCGTTTTTAACAGCAAAATGAGGTAGGTACCAGGTAGTAGGGTGTTCTATAATGGTTTCTCCGATAGGTATTTTTTCAGCATATCCCTTTTCAATATAACTTTCAATTTTCTTGCAATATTCTTCGCCATATTTTTTATTCTACATATTTTAATCTTCTTAAAGCTGTGGATTTACTTTCAGGGAGTTTAGGGTTCTCGTCCTTCCACAGCAGTCCTATTTCAAACCTATTTTCTAGTCTTCGGGATGTCTTTTCCATTAAATCTAATGATATTCGTTCTTCCAAATTTAAAACAACCTTTGATGGAATAACTCCGAAATATTCTGTAGAAAAACTTTTCTTCATCAGCTCATCCAAGTTTTCTTCATAACTCATGTTGCACGTTTGAGTATATGTTCTTAATTTAACATCTGCTGTGTTTGGACCATGCACAGACCATCCTAACTTACATCTGGTTGCTACCGGAACATTTTCAATATTTTCTGGGCAGCTATGTACCTGTTCGGGTACTATTAAACCAATATTATCTTGTCCAATAAGCAGCATTGGTTGTCTACCAAAATTATCTTCTACGGGCACATTTCTTAAATGCGCATGATTTCTAAAAGTCGTCATTTTGATGGTTTGGCTGGGTAAACCTAAATTATGTACAGTGCGGACCTTCTTCAGAGTATATTTCTTGCTAAAATTTCTGTCTACACTGGATATTTGGATGTTCAGGCATTCTGAATCCTCATGTTTTGCCACAAAGTCATTTGTCCACTGTAAACATAGCTCTTGTTTGTCACCTTCTAGTCCAAGTTTCTTCACAATCTCAGTTTCTACTAGAGTGGCCGTCGAACCTTCATCACAGAACGCTAAAATTTCCAGGTAACCTACAGGTCCATACAATCTCACCGGAATCATTCTTAACAAAGTGTGTTTTGTTTCATTCTTCATAGCACACACAGTTTCCAAGTTTGTGGATTCTGTGGTGTATTCTCTTTTTCCTTCGTTGTTCTGTATCTTGGAATTATGTAACAGTGGATGGTGAAAGTATTTACAACCATCAATACCACATTGCGTCTTCCGTGGACATTTAAATTTTTGATGGTTCTTCTTGAGGCAACAAAAACATAACTTTTTCTCAGTTACCTTTTTCCACCTTGCTTCTAAATCATCTGATTTCATTTTTGAACATTCATCTGCGTGCTTCTTTTCACAGTACAAACATGTGTTGTTTTGTACAGTAACAGTACTAAAAACCTTTTCTGGTTTCGTTTTTTCTCTTTGGTACTTGTCTGTTGGAGTGCTTACAAAACAAGCTGCTTCTGCAATTTCTCCACTCCACCTGTCGAAATCTTCTAGATCAACGTCACCTCTCATTTGTGCTACTCTCTCTCCCCACCTTAGTTTCAAAGCATCAGGTAATTTGGAACTAAATTCTTTCAACAATGTAGGGTTCTTCAGGTGTCCTGTTGAATTCAAAGATTTCATTGTAGCAACTAGGTTTCTAACTTCATTTGAGAAATGAATAAGCTTTTCCAAACTATTTTCTTTGATGAATGGCATGGGTTTTACTTTTGCAATGAGTACCTCGATAATCAAGTCTGGTCTTCCAAATCTCATCTTTAATGTGTCGATTACTACATCTACATTGTTTGGTATAAGCAACATACCAACAACTGCTGCTTTCGCTTCACCTCTCAGGCATTTCTGGAGCTTAACCATAACCTCCTCTTCAGTATAATGACCCATGTCTATAATACGGCATAATTGTCGGTAAAATAGAGGCCATTCCTCTGGTTTTCCATCAAAATATGGGAAATCTTTCTCTACGATCTGCCGTGCAATGAAATGTTTCGTATCTTGAGATGGATTAGCAGCTGTTATCACCTTAGTTATAGTTTGACATAGAAGCTTAATGTCACTGGTTTCTTCTACAGGTGGATTTTCATATATTTCTGTTTCTTTAATTTTGTCATTTTTCTCTAGCCATTCAGCTACTATAGATGAAGATTGAACTAATGGTAAATTCTCTGACTTGGTGCTGAATCTGCTTCTCAAACTTTTCCTTTCTTCAACATCAAGTTCTGCATTTTTCAATTCTTCTTCTAGCTCAAGTACCTTTAATTCATTTTCAATTTCTTTCTTTTGTCGTTGTAATGCTTGTCTTTTCTTTTCATGGTCTAAAGCTATCCTCTTCCTTTCAATATTCATCAAGGACGACTTTTTCGAAGATATAACGGATTTGTTTTCGTTCTTACTTTCAGCTTCTGTATTCTCTATGGCAGGGGACTCAAGTGCAGTTTCTGAACATGCTTCTTCAACTCTTCTATTCATGCTTTGTCTGCCAAATCTTTCCGGCCAAACAAAATCTGCTGATAAGCTCTTGTTCATACCCGCATTTTGTCTTTGACTCCTATCCATCAGATTGCTTGTTCGGTTAAACAAGGGTCACCACAATGTTCGGTCTCGATTCTCCAATTATTCTTTAGTAAAAAGACTTTTTTCTGTTTTCAACGACTATTCATTTATTTCATCTGTCTGTCTTACATTTTATTATAATTAAACCCGTTCAGGTAAAAAAGAACTATTACAATACAATGTGAAGCTACAACACTCATACTCTTTTTCAGTTCCAGCAAGTCCACTTCAATTTCTCTCAGAGTGCAAATTATGTTGTAGGATTTACTCTGATTGAATAGTAGCCCATTTGCTGAGTACCATTTTTCAGCTATCGACTGTACCTCCAAAGTTATTTTTTCTAGTTCTGCATAATTATCACTCCTCAAAGAAATTCTGGTGACGTCTACATATAGTTACTGCTAAATTCGGGAAAATTGTTAACATAGATTAGGAATAGCAGCGATGAAAGGATCAAACCCTGTGGACGACTCAATCTTACCTCTTTTTGTTCTGATAAGAGTACATTTTTCAGAACACTTTGTGTTATATGTGTAAGGAAAGATTTCAAGAGCCGTATACTTAGGTGATCAATAGAGTAACCCAAATATGCAACACACATATTTTGCATATTATATGCATTTTTTTAAATATTTGCATATATCCTTAATATGCCAAATATGCCATATTTGGCATATTGTGGATAATTGAAAGAATTTAGGATAATTTAAGTCTTTGGCAGGTGTTTCATTCATTTTTGGGAACAGGGGTCCGTGCCTAGGTAGGTATACCTGGCTTTCCCAAAATAATATAGGTAAATTATAATTTTATGGGCACTAATCCTGGTGATCCAAAAACGAATAAAGTAGGTATTTATACCTATTTAATAAAGTACAATTATTGAAAGAATGAAAATTGAAAATTTTGTTTATACCCCCAAAGCAAACCAATGGTCCACTATACGAGCCCTGTCTCAGTGAAGTTGACCCAACCATTCAAAATATCAAATATATGAATTTACAGCATTTCGAAGCAGACGTTTTTGAAAATGTGCTATTTTTTGTTTCTTTACAGTTCTGTACAGTTTTTAGAGAATGTATAAAAACATTTTTACATACAGTAACCTCCAAAAAGTTCGCACCATAGGGGGGAAATTTTTAATTAACGTTTTATTTTGAAATTTAATTTTGGGGTTACCTTTTGCTTTAAAAAAGATGAAAAATGACCGACTCAAACGTGGTCATGTGACTTTCGTTATCTGTCAAAAATGACATTTAAAAAAATATATCGCCAAAAATGGGTATAGTTGTTAAAATATCAAAAAGTTTTTCTTGAAAAAGTTGTTTCTTTTTCAATTTTACGTAAGTGTACCAAATTTGAACGCTCTACTAAAATATTTAGTTTTTCGCCAATTTTTAATATTTATTTATGAAATTTCTGAAAATTTTAAAAACTCGAAACTTCGTAAAAACTATTTTATATCACTAGCTTTATCATTCTATTAATTTTTTATTACCAATTACCGATAAGAATAGGTATTTTTCAAAAGAAAATGATATTTACGCTTCAAAATTCTGTTATGTTGGTTGCAAAGTTGATGTACCGTCTAGCAGTTGGGGTATAAATTTAGTTACATTGCGTTTCCCAGTTCTAAATTGATGCCAAAATAATAATAAATTAAAATATCATCAAACTATTTTACGTATCTAAGCAAAATTCTTGACTTTTATGGAACAAATAATTATTACCTTTAAGTTTAATTTCACATTAATCGATATTGATGAGTAGGCCATGGAGAGAATAGAAGCAATTGTTGTTATTTGACAGTTGTTTTTATTTGACAGTTATTAAACTGTCAAATAAAAACAATTGCAACTAAACTTAAAGGTAATAATAATTATTTGTTCCATAAAAGTCATGAATTTTGCTTAGATACGTAAAATAGTTTGATGATATTTTAATTTATTATTATTTTGGCATCAATTTAGAACTGGGAAACGTAATGTAACTAAAGGCCATTGCTGGATAAGTAGGGTTATAGCGGCCCCCACTTGTATTCCCTTGATACTTGGCCAGAATAATGCCCATAGTTAGTAATTACTCCCGCAAAAAAATTAGGCTCGCCAGAGGCGCCGTTTAGGGGGTTTTAAAGGGGGTCTAATTTTATTAAAAAAATTATAACTTACAAACGAGTAGGAATATCAAATTGAAAAAAATACCATAAATTAAACATATAAAGGTGCATCACGAAAAAAATGACGATGATCTTCCGTGCATAATAGCCGAGAAAAAAATTTAAAAAATTTGAAATTTAATTTTACCTTGATACGGCCCTAGTACTACTTTCGTTTTTTTTTCTCAAAAAATAGTCATATTACGTAGTACATCTCCAGAAAAATTCAGATTTTTAGAATTGGTGGAAGGAACTCAAATAAAGCAAAAGACCGAATTATTTTACCTAGGTATATACCTGATACTACGTTTATTTTTCTCTTAACAAATAACCACATTGTCTACTACCCCTACAGAAAAATTCAGTTTTTTATAATTGGTGGGAGGAACTCAAATGATGCATTTTGGGAGCACTTGACACGAATTCGGATGACCGCGCTGTCAATTGAAAATACCGAATTATTTTACCCAGGTATATATCTGATACTACGTTTATTTTTCTATTAACAAATAATCACGTTGTGTACTACCTCAAATATAAAAAATTTGGCCTCCAGAAAATTGGTGAGGGGCACTCAAATGATGGATTTTGTGAGCACTTGACAAGAATTCGGATGACCGCGCCGTCAATGGACAAGTATACTTAGGAATAAAAAAATTTTTTTTTCATTGAAATTTGTAAAACATGTCAAGATAATCACGGAACCCCAACAGATTTTTTTGTCCATTAGTTTGCTCAAAAATTGAAAAAAACAGTCGCAAAAGTAGGGAATGTGACGTCACGATCCCTAATTTCAATAAGTACCTGCTATTTTATTAGTAGTTATTTCGTCTTTTTTTATATAACCAAGCATTCCCAGATAAATTATTGGATCCAGCTTTTATACGCCTGGTGAGAAATAATCAAATTTCCAAGCATTTCAATGAAATATTTGGATTTTACCGATCCCATTCTGAACTTATTAGACGCCCCCCATAAAATATGACAGATGACAGATGTTTAAGGATAATCAGCGGCAACACCGCATTTTGCAGTTGACATTGTGTTTTGTGTTTTGTGCGTTTATAACCTCACTTTCGTAGACGGGAACTTAATCATTTCTGTTCTCAGTTTGTTATAAGAATCTCGCTGTGAATACTTTATTTTTTCGGATTATAATGAAGACAAGTTTTGTTAAAGCTTGTTCTGGTCACTACTTGCTTTGGTGTGTCAAGTTATAATACAAACTGCGAGCAAAACCCGGAAAAATTAAGAGGAAGGTATGTTTGTTGTTTATTTGATTATTGTTGTAATATTTATACTTAATTATGATTATATACGTAGCTGTGAATGCTCCCTTTAAGGTCAACTAGAGAATGGACTTATGGATATGTGCAGAAGAAAGGACAAAATAATAATGAATGCAGGGTTAAGGCCAAAATAACCCCGACCCCGTTAACAAGAACAATAATTATAATGTCATTGTGGTTACCAATGCATAAAGATATTCGGTTGTGGAATGTGTAAAATGTGTTGTGATTGCCCAACATAAGTAGATTAGTCCTAAATTATGCATATGCAGCATTACGTTTCTCGAGACTGCAACGAAATCAGAATCAAGAATCTCGTTTTTACAGCACACCAGCTAAGTACTGGTCCTATGCATAGTGCACTAATGTCTACCACAAATTGATAAAATACTTAGTCAGTACACCAGAAAACAACAATTGAATAAATTAAAAGGTAGGTTTGTATAGTAATAATTATTGAGAATGAAATAAATTGTTTCAAATTCTTATTTCCAGAGATGTTTTCGTATCTTGCAGTTTACCAAGAAATGATGCCAGCAGCAAAATTGATATATACCTATGGGGCAACCCCAAACGAAAAAATTCAGAAAACAAGAAAAATCCAAATTTCCACAATTATTGATTTGTCACCAGCTTAAACTATTTACCAAAATGGCACTGGAGGCATGCTAGATACTGGGGTAGCACAGAAACGAAAAACTCAGGTGCGTACGGGGCAATCGGGAGATCAAAAACCAGAAAAATCCAAATTTCCGCAATTGATTTTTCACCGGCTTGAACTATTTACCAAAATGGCACTGGAGGTCTGCTAGACACTGGGCTAGCACAGAAACGAAAAACTCAGGTGCGTACGTGGCAATCGGAAGATCAAAAACAAGAAAAATCCAAATTGTCACAATTAATTTTTTGCAGCTTGATATATTTAACAAAATGTCACTAGAGGCTTGCTGGACACTGGGGTAGCACAGAAAGGAAAAAACTCAGGTGTGTACGTGGCGTTCGGGGGAATCCAAATACAAAACACAAGAAAAATTCTAACATCCAATAGTTGTTATAACAAAGATTACCAAAGTATAAATAAAACAATTAATGGTGTTTCTAATGGATAATGATATATTGGAAATATTTTGTTGATGTAACAATTTACTTTAGGTAAGCAAATAATAATTTTTGTTTGTGAATAAAATTTGAAAAAGTCACAGGTCTAAGTATTTTATTACTATGTACTTCATGCGAAAAATCCGACCCCCCCTATTATTTTTCTATTTTTTGTCGATAAGATATAAAAGTTGCCATGTAACTACTATAACAGAATAGCCACCATTCTGTGCTACTATGTTAGACATATATTTTTTTCTTATTACAACAGTACCTAGTGTCGAATATACAGTGTCCGGCAGAAAGTACACACCATATATATATATATATATTTTTTAATTTTAATTTATCAGAAAATTTTATTCTTGATAAAAGGTTGTGCATTCCTGCAAACCCAAAACGCAGTTTTCAAAATTTAAATATCTCATTTCGTATAGGTATGGGGGAGGTTCGAAAATATGAAAAAGACTAGAAAGTACCCTTAGCGTTGAATGAATGAATAATAAGAAACGCAGCCTTACGGGACGCAGCATAGCCGGCCCGAAAAGCGTCCAAGACAACAAAATACATATCCTTCCAGAAAAATAAAAAATATATAAAATTGTACCGTTCGCCCGTTGCACAGGGATCAGTGTTCTCGAAACCGTAAACAAGTTGTAAAAATTCGTGGTCGCTAGGCGGCTAGAACGAGTGGGGGCAACGAGGGACTTCAGGGTAAGCACACTCCGACCGGACACGCAATTTTATATGGACTCAACGCCCTTAGGTATTGTTAATTTTAGAGAAAACATGTAGGTATTATGAAAAGTTTAAAATTAAAAGGTAAGGCCAGCAATGAAGTTTCAAGTTTCTATTCCATAAAACACCTTTTTGACGTTTTTATGATTTACCCCGTGTAGAAAATAAAACCACCACTTTATTTGATATGCCAGTTACTTTTCAGAGATGTATCATTTTTCTGGTGCAAACTTTCTTCGTGTTATTTCTTTACTCCAAGGTATATCATTTTTTACGAGTATGCATTCGGGAATATAATTTACCTAAATGGGTTTGAAGTAGTCGATTCAATTCGAGCGATGACCTACTATAAAGGTTTTCGACTAAAAACTTGGCTTTATTGCTTTTTACATGTCATATTTTGAACAATATCTAGAGCTGACACCTATTATATGTGTTAGAACCGATGCAGGTCTTACTGACTTACATTCTGTAAGTAAGGGCTCAATATGTTTAATTGCCCAATCTTCTATACCTATTAATCCCTGTTTATTAATAAACCATTATAACAATTTTTTTATATTCTAACCAGGTCAGTGCTGGACGTCTATAGGATTCGATGACTTTTCTGTTTCAATTTCTAATAAATCAATTATTAACTCCACTGTTTATGTCTTGCTTTGAAAAGAACTGGTAATGCTTTTTGATTATCATTAGATTTAGATTCAGGCCAAAATATCAGTTCCTTCATACAACTCGCAATCGGCGGAATATACTTTACAGAAAACTGTATGACAAAAATCATCAACTATTATAAAATATTACTTTGAACCTGGTCGGTTTTTAACATTTTTTGCTTCATAATGTATCAGCACTTGTATCCTTTTGTACCACACTCCTATACTTTTGTCAGACCTAAATAAAATCGACTCTTGTTTACAATAAACAAATTGCTAGGTTTTGTAGACTAACTGGCATTATCTCTGAGTCGATAATAGAGTTCTCAGGAGAATAGAATGATTGTGATGCTGCTACCTACCTGAATCTCAGTAAAACAAGTATTATTATTGACAAACAAAAATACAATTTTATTGAAATTTCGCTTGTACTTGAACAAACAGGTACAAAAAAGTCTTTTTCCTAATCATTTCCGTCATCTAATGGAATGAATGGCGAAAATACAGTAAAAATAGATCAAATGTAGGTAAAATATTAGCAGGATCTGATTTGTCCTTACAGATTTATAGGTTAAGTTTTCTTGACATTGAGGCGCGCCTGGCGCGGTGTTGCCAAACGTGGCGCCTGGCAGTAAATTTAGGTAAAAATAAAATCCAACAGGTAGTTACGTATATTGAACTTTAAAAATTAATTGCGGCAAAACGGGGGCGAAAATTTTTTTTAAAAAAATACAGCAAGTATATCTCACCCAATACTATCCGATGAGCAAATAAAAAAAAAGTGGTGTATTAGTCCATTGAAAAGACCGAATTATTACTACTACCTGATACTATGTTTATTTTTCTATTAACAAACAATCACATTGTGTACTACTCCTCCAGAAAAATTCAGATTTTTAAAATTGGTGGGAGGCACTCAAATGATGCATTTTGTGAGCACTTGACACGAATTCGGATGACCGAGTTGTCAATTGAAAAGACCGAATTATTTTACCCAGGTATATATCTGATACTAGGTTTATTTTTCTATTAACATATTCATTGTGTACTACGCCTCCAGAAAATTGGTGAGGGGCACTCAAATGATGGATTTTGTGAGCACTTGACAAGAATTCGGATGACTGCGCCGTCAATTGAAAAGACCGAATTATTTTACCTAGGTATATACCTGATACTACGTTTATTTTTCTATTAACAAATAATCACATTGTGTACTACGCCTCCAGAAAAATTCAGATTTTTAAAATTGGTGGGAGGCACTCAAATGACCCATTTTGTGAGCACTTCACACAAATTCGGATGACCGCGCTGTCAGTTGAAAAGACTGAATTATTTTATCTAGGTATATACCTGATTCTACATTTATTTTTCTATTAACATACAGGGTGAGTCGAAGTTAAACCGCCATACTCAAAATTTGAGTAGTATTTTTAAAAATAAATGGGGTTCTTCATATAACATTTTGTCCAAAAACGCTTCGTTTTCGACATACAGGGCGTCAAAGTTTTCTTTTAAAAACAGAAAAAAAATTAGTATTTTCGGTTCCATTTATGCTATCGAGTTGAAAATTGGTACTTTTATGTTTTCTGGGACGACGATTATGAATTTTCTATCAACTTTCTTCTAGCCGCTAGAGGGCGTTGGCGACGTCGTTACTTTCGAACAAAAGTGTTTTAAACTTTTTTGTCGTTGAAAAATCTGCATTTTAGACAGCGGAATATTAAATTACATTCGATTTTGAACAAAAAATGTCTCTTTTAAAAATACGAAAACCTTAACCGTTTTCATGAAAAACGCAATTTTGTGTCGCGGTGCGCGTGAATTCAAAAAAATTAAAATTTCGTAGTAGGCTGAGAAATGGGATTTATTCATTTGGAATTCTTTATTTACAGTAGGTATTGTCCTAAATTAACAATTTTTGTGAAATTAGTAATAAAAAGAACTTTAACCAAGACAACTTTATTAACAAAAACAGAGAAAAAGCGCTTCAACGTTTAGTAGGCTTTGAAAACAATTGTGGGTTACTAATTTCACAAAAATTGTTAATTTAGGACAATACCTACTGTAAATAAAGAATTCCAAATGAATAAATCCCATTTCTCAGCCTACTACGAAATTTTAATTTTTTCGAATTCACGCGCACCGCGACACAAAATTGGGTTTTTCATGAAAACGGTTAAGGTTTTCGTATTTTTACAAGAGACATTTTTTGTTCAAAATCGAATGTAATTTAATATTCCGCTGTCTAAAATGCAGATTTTTCAACGACAAAAAAGTTTAAAACACTTTTGTTCGAAAGTAACGACGTAGCCAACGCCCTCTAGCGGCTGGAAGAAAGTTGATAGAAAATTCATAATCGCCGTCCCAGAAAACATAAAAGTACCAATTTTCAACTCGATAGCATAAATGGAACCGAAAATACTAATTTTTTTCTGTTTTTAAAAGAAAACTTTGACGCCCTGTATGTCGAAAACGAAGCGTTTTTGGACAAAATGTTATATGAAGAACCCCATTTATTTTTAAAAATACTACTCAAATTTTGAGTATGGCGGTTTAACTTCGACTCACCCTGTATAATCACATCATGTACCTACTACGCCTCCAGAAAAATTCAGATTTTTAAAATTGGTGGGAGGCACTCAAATGATGCATTTTGTGACCACTTGACACGAATTCGGATGACCGCGCCGTCAATTGAAAATATATAATTATTTTACCTAGGTATATTACTCTGATACTACTTTCATTTTTCTATTAACAAATAATCACATTGTGTACTACAAATCCAGAAAAATTCAGATTTTTAAAATTAGTGGGAGGAACTTAAATGATGTATTTTGTGAGCACTTGACACGAATTCGGATGACCGCGCCGGCAATTGAAAAGATATAATTATTTTACCTAGATATATTACTCTGATACTATGTTTATTTTTCTATTAACAAATAATCACATTGTGCACTACGCCTCCAGAAAAATTCAGATTTTTAAAATTGGTGGGAAGCACTCAAATGCAAAAGCACTTGACACGAACTCAGATGAGTGCACCGTCAATTGAAAAGATATAATTATTTTACCTAGATATATTACTCTGATACTACTTTCATTTTTCTATTAACAAATAATCGCATTGTGTACGCCTCCAGAAAAATTCAGATTTTTAAAATTGGTGGGAGGCACTCAAATGATGCATTTTGTGAGTACTTTTCACAAATTCGGATGACCGCGCTGTCAATTGAAAAGACCGAATTATTTTACCCAGGTATATACCTGATACTACGTTTATTTTTCTATTAACAAATAATCACGTTGTGTACTACGCCTCCAGAAAATTGGTGGGAGGCACTCAAATGATGGATTTTGTGAGCACTTGACAGAAATTCGGGTCACCGCGCCGTCAATTGAAAAGACCGAATTATTTTATCTAGGTATATTATACCTGATACTACGTTTATTTTTCTATTAACAAATAATCACATTGTGTACTACGCCTCCAGAAAAATTCAGATTTTTATAATTGGTGGGAGGAACTCAAATGATGCATTTTGTGAGCACTTGAGACGAATTCGGATGACCATGCCGCCAATTGAAAAGATATAATAATTATTTTACCTAGGTATATTAATCTGATACTATTTTCATTTTTCTATTAACAAATTATCTCATTGTGTACTACGCCTGCAGAAAAATTAAGATTTTTAGAATTGGTGGAAGGAACTCAAATTGTTTTTTTAGCACTTGACACGAATTTGTTGCGCCGTCGATTAAAAAAATCGGGGTTTAATTTCAGCTAGATGCAGACCTGATAGGACACTCGTTTTTCTCTTAACAAATTGTCGTTTACTGTTTAGTGTTTTATTTACTACATAATAATGCAATGGATGGAGGTAATATAATATGTATGGAATTGCCATAAAAGTATTTTAACAAGAACAATATATGGAATAATTATATTGAGCAAGGCTAACTGCGCTAGAAATATTAGAGAGCTGATATACACCAGGCACGGATTAGGATTTGACAGAAGTGTCAAGGTAGAACAGTAAAATGCAAAATTAAGTAATGGTTTCAGAACTGGCAGAGACGCAGAGATATTTGCTGAATTGATGATATACAGATTATAGGTACCTAAACTCTGTTCAAGTCAAATCGTGACAAAAACTCACAAAACCATCTTTCTGCTATGTTTTGTTCTGTCTTTACAATTTGTCACTGATAGTTTTGACATTTGTCGTTCACACGTTCACCATTCGATACAGGGTGTTCGCTACAACTATTAAAAAAACTGTAATATTTACTGATCATTTCGCTTCTTCTCTCAATTGGAATTAATGGAAAACGATCATTAAAAGATTGTGAGTAGGTAGGTACCTTGACAGATTTTGGGCTCTAACTAAGACTGGAGATTGCTTGTTAAGCCTAATTAACGACTGTGGACTAATATTGACATAAAGTTCTCAATAATATACCGGGTGATCAGTAGCGTAGCTAGGGGTCTTGGGGCCCCGGTGCAGAATTCTGCATCGGGGCCCTCCCTTTTGTAGTCCAGTAACGATATAATTTTTCAAATGAAAAAATTTCGGGGAAGGAATTTTTTAAGGTTACGTACTTATTGTTTTCTGAGTACCTACCTATCCAACCAAAAAGATCACACTTAGACCCTCGTTATAACCTCGCAGTAGGAATGATTTCTTACTTATTTCTAACAAAAAAAAAACACTGATAAAAATTGTAGATAAAAAAGTTGTCTGCAACCTTGCTTTGTGAATTTCTTTTATAACTTTGTTATTTTACAAGTTATGGGTTCATTAAGCGACATTTTCTTCTATAATTCGTGAAATAAAAAAGTTACAAATAAAAATAAGAAAAACTATAGGGAATCAAATTACCTATAGCAGCGGCTTTTGTCAACACATTTTTTTGTTAAAATATAAATACGAAACCACCTCTATTGCATTCTTCATTACGGGATTTTGAGTGTCATCGCAGTACCGGTTTAGCCAAACTTCGGGCCCTGGGCATTTAGGGCCCCTTTTAATAGACTCTCGTCGGCCACTCTTTTAATTGAAACCAAATTTGGGTTTCACTTTTTATGACAAAATAGAAAATAAAAACATAAATGTGCATGCAGATTATTTTCGCAAAACTGATCAAATAAAATGTATTGTTTTTATTTTCCCAGTAGATATTTTTATTTTTATTGATATCATTTTTGATTTCTAAATTCTACATATCGATACACGCATGCAAGAGTAATGCAAGTGACATTTTTGAGATTTTCACTTTTTCGCTTTTCTCGGGTCTAGTTACGGGACATTTTGGATAAAAATACAAAACTATTCAATTTTGAATTATTTTCCCAAAATTTTTGATGTGTCATCACATTGAATCTGACAAAATGGACGTTTTCAGCGGTAAAAACCTAGTAAAGGTAATTACAATTCCAAGAGTCTTTATAATTTACGTTGTAAAGACAGTTACAATTTTGGGTTTCCATTAGTTCGACTGTTAAAACATTGTAACACTATATTTTTGTCTGGAAAACCACAAGTTTTTTAAAGGTAATGGCATTTACAATGTTCTTACGAAGTTTTATTGAGACACGATACGTTTACAATTATAATACATATTATAGACTAAAAGAAGTAAATTTTTCCATTTTTACCTGTTTTACAATTATTATTTACTGCAGCCATTTAATTTTTTCATCTGTATGTTAAATCAAACGAATATGGTATATTTTAAGAAAGCCACAAAAACAGGTGTTGCAATGTTTTTGCACGGAAATTGTTTAAAATCAAATACATTGGAATACCATGGAAAAACATTGTAAAAGACTGTGCAATGTTTTTACCGTAAAATTGATGACTTTTTGGAATTGGAAGTACCAAAAAAAGTAGAAAAACTCTCTTGTTCGAAAAAGTAACTAGGTATAATAGTAGTTAATACTCACTCATCTAAAAGCCTTGTATTGAAAAAATACAAAAAATATCCATTAGTTAAAAATATATTATCATTTTTAATAGCCAAAGTTTTTAAACCTCTCTCCTGAAAACTAGACTTTTGTTAGTTATAAGGTTTTGGCATGCGCATAATGTGCAGATCGGAACCGGGCCCCTTCGGGCGCCCGCCCCGACCGCCCAGCGGATAAACCAGCACTGTGTCATCGTTTGATTGGAATACAATCCAAGAACGATTCTGGAAAAAAATCAGCTCGTCCGCAATAGTTTTTATTGAGAATTAATATTAATATACACAAGTAACATAATAATAATCGCTACTGAGTGTTGAACAAAACAACTCTGTTGTGTCTGGGAATGTGGGAATACTCGGCCGGCGAGCGGTGTCGCGTTTGTCCCAAAAAATACTTGAGTGTTAGGCTGAGGTAGCAAGGAATATATTTAAAAGAGACGCAATCAGGATTGCCTGCATTTTTAATAAAAATGCTTTCGCATTTTTGGCGATTAAAAAAATATTTATTAACACGTTCACTGCGGCGTCAATTTTGTGAGCCTTTCTTAAAGTGAACATACCAGACAAATATGTCCGGTATATGGTAATTCCATTGCGGCGGTACAAGACATATTTGTCTGGTACATATGACTTCAATTTTGCGTAGTATTTCCATATTTCTAATAAAAAATTGTTTGTTTCACATTCATATTCGACCTAAGGAAAGTGTCATCCGTTACTGTTTTAAATCGCCAAAAGCAGAATAAAAAATGAACCAAAATATAGCTACAAGAAAAAATAGTATAAAAATATAATAAACTTAGGTTGAGAAGTGAGCCGTTATTGAAATATTGCCATATTTTACATATTTGATTGGATTTAGTCTGGGAGTTCAGTTGTCAAGCTGATAAAATGAAACTAATTTTTAAATGTCATAGAAAATTTTTCATTATTTACCTAGGTATTTTTCTAATTATCATTATGTACCTAGGGAGAGAAATATTACTTCTTATTAGAGGAATGAGGTAAATAATGGCGATTTCTCAGGTCAGTACCTAGTAAAAAAAATATTTTCCCATAATCACAAAAAATAGTGGCATAAAAAAACAAATAAAAAACAATAGAAATCTAAAATATACAGTTTGTTCAGCGAATATTCGGCCCTACGTCACAACTCTCGTCCTTTTTACGCTCTTCAAGTAGGTATCTGTAACACGTGTGGCGGATTATTAGTTTAGAAGATACGGCTTTTGCCGCAATGGAATAGATGGCGTGACTGGCACTCGTGGTAATGTAATCACCGATACCGGACAAATCTGACTTGTATCGCAGTGAACGTGTTAAGGGAAAGAAATATTGTCAAGTACGAAAGGAATGTCAAGGATTAGGGGGCCCCTAAACCCGCGGGGCCCCGGGGCGCCGCCCCGAATTGCCCTAGCATAGCTACGCCACTGCGGGTGATTCACTTACGCAAATCCTAAGTTTACTCCGTAATTTTAAATGAAACACCCTACATCCTATTAGATTTTTGGAAAGCACTTAAGGAGTAGATTCTTTTTGATATAGATATAGGGTATTAAGGGTCTAACTTTAACAGTTAGGGAGTTATTTCTATTTTGTTCTAAGAAAGGGCCTCAAAAGGGCCAGAAGGCCAGAAAATATAGCATCAGGTCCTCATTTAGGTGAGGTTTCAATTGACATACGATCGAATTCGTGTCAACAACTCACAAAAGAAATCATTTGAATGACTTAAAACTTTAAAGAAATGAATGTATTTGAAGGCGGTGTACATTAAAATAACACGGCCATATGTTAAGAGAACACAAACATAGTATTAGGTGAAATTACATAATAAAATGGCCATTTGTCAAGAGAAAAACGAACATAGTATCTGGTTTGCATCTAGACAAATTCAAAATTCTTTTTTCTTTAATTTTTCATCGGAATTCGTGTCAAGCACTCACAAAAAATCATTTGTGTGCCTTACACCAATTTTATTGATTTTTTTTTTGGAGATGTAGTCTTGCATAATATTATGGCCATTCCTGTTAAGAGAAACATGAACGTAATATCAGATCATCAGAATTCGTGTCAAGTGCTCACAAAAAACATAATTTTAAGTTTCTGAGTTTTTTTGGAATTTAAGTACATTAGTTAGGAGAAAAACGAAGTAATATCAGGTCTGCATTTAGGTAAAATTAAACTTCGATTTTTTAATTAACGGCGCGGTCATTTGAATTAGTGTCAAGTGCTCACAAAGATATCATTTGAGTGCCTCCCATAAATTTCAAAAATCTGAATTTTTCTGGAGGCATAGTACACAATGTGATTATTTTTTAATAGAAAAATGAACGTAGTATCGGAGTAATATAACTAGGTAAAATAATTATTCTTTTCAATTAACGGCGCGGTCATTCTAATTCGTGTCAAGTGCTCACAAAATATATCATTTGAGTGCCTCCCACCAATTTTCTGGAGGCGTAGTACACAATGTGATTATTTGTTAATAGAAAAATAGACGTAGTATCACGTATATACCTGGGTAAAATAATTCGGTCTTTTCAATTGACAGCGCGGTCATCCGAATTTGTGTCAAGTACTCACAAAATGCATCATTTGAGTGCCTCCCACCAATTTTAAAAATCTGAATTTTTCTGGAGGCGTAGGACACAATGTGATTATTTGTTAATAGAAAAATGAAAGTAGTATCAGAGTAATATATCTAGGTAATATAATTATATTTTTTCAATTGACGGTGCGCTCATCCGAGTTCGTGTCAAGTGCTCACAAAATGCATCATTTGAGTTCCTCCCACCAATTATAAAAATCTGAATTTTTCTGTAGGGCAGTTGACAATGTGGTTATTTGTTAAGAGAAAAATAAACGTAGTATCAGGTATATACCTAGGTAAAATAATTCGGTCTTTTCAATTGACGGCGTGGTCATCCGAATTCGTGTCAAGTGCTCACAAAATGCTTTATTTGAGTTCCTTCCACCAATTCTAAAAATCTGAATTTTTCTGGAGATGTACTACATGACTATTTTTTGAGAAAAAAACGGAAAGTAGTACCAGGGCCGTATCAAGGTAAAATTAAATTTCAAATTTTTCAATTTTTTTTTCTCGGCTATTATGCACGGAAGATCATCGTCATTTTTTTTCGTGATGCACCTTTATATGTTTAATTTATGGTATTTTTTTCAATTTGATATTCCTACTCGTTTGGAAGTTATATATATTTTTTAATAAAATTAAACCCCCTTTAAAACCCCCTAAATGGCGCCTCTAGCGGGCCTAATTTTTTTGCGGGAGTAATTACTAACTATGGGCGTTATTCTGGCCAAACATCAAGGGAATACAAGCGGGGGCAAACAAACATAACAGAATTTTGAAGGGTAAATATAATTTTCTTTTAAAAAATACCTATTATTTTCGGTATTTAGTAATAAAAAATTAATAGAATGATAAAGCTAGTGACATAAAATAGCTTTTACAAAGTTTCGAGTTTTTAAAATTTTCAGAAATTTCATAAATATTAAAAATTGTCAAAAAACTAAATATTTTAGTAGAGCGTTCAAATTTGGTACACGTAAAATTGAAAAACAAACAACTTTTGCAAGTAAAACTTTTTGATATTTTAACAACTAAACCCATTTTTGGCGATATATTTTTTTAAATGTCATTTTTGACAGATAACGAAAGTCACATGACCACGTTTGAGTGGGTCATTTTTCATATTTTTTAAAGCAGAAGGTAACCCCAAAATTAAATTTCAAAATAAAACCTTAATTAAAAATTTCCCCCCTATGGTGCGAACTTTTTGGAGGACACTGTATATTTGTTGTTGGTTATTTTGTATAATAATTTGATTATAACAAAATACACGACGAAAACAGCTTAAGTTAAATAGTCTGTTTCTAGAAGTTTAGTAGGCGGCTCTGAAGTAAATCACAATATTTTTTAATAAGTCTAAACAAGGCGTTAGTGACATTTCGCAACATATTTGTGCATTCATTGTTGTTGACAAATAAAAATGTCTCGTGGTAAGGCTGTTCCTAAAGAAATAAGGAATGTTATAATTCACTTGCATTCAAAAGGCAAATCTGCTGCGCAAATCACAGACATTGTTAATTTATCACGATATACAGTGTGAAATATTATTAAACTTTACAAAATTACTGGATCCGTTGTTCACAAGCAGAGAAATGGAATTCGGCCACATTATTCTGATACAAATTTAAGGGCTCTGAGAAGAATTATCGTGCAAAATCGCCGGGCTAATTTTGGAGAATTGAGTTTTATGGCATCAGAAAAGATAAATGTTTTTCAAGGGCAACTTGCCACAGGACTGCTCGAAAACTAGGGTTTAAAAATTACAAGGTAAGCCCAAACTGTTTCGGATTTTTTCCTGTTTTCAATTTTACGATCAGTAGGCAAAGGAAAAGCCTTTAGTAACAAAGAGGCAGAAGAAAAATATACTTTTGTGGGCAAAAGAGCACAGAGCTTGGCCTCAGCATCAATGGACTCAATTATATAGAGTGATGAGGCTAGATTTGCAGTTTGTGTTGGTGATAGTAGAAGTAGAGTCATTAGAACTAAAGGAGAAGTGTATAACACGGACTGCCTTAAGAAGAAAATTAAGTTGCCGTCCTCCGTGGTGATTTCAGGGCTCGGAACACTTTTTTAGAAAAAAAAAGAGTAAAAAAGTAACCCAACGGATGTTAATAAGTAACCAAAATGTAACTCTTTTATTAAACAAATTTTAAAAAACAAATGAAAATAAAGAAAATATTTTTAATATTTTTAAATAAAAGCATTTGCTTAACTTTCTCCACACTAAAAAATTTCAAAAAATTAAAAATTTAGCTGCAACAAGAATAAAAATTTATTCATCTTCTATTTCTAAAATACAAGGACAAGGCGATACAATATACTTATTTTATATATATTTAAAGTCTCTATACTTAGTAGACACTAGGAAGGAACTTTATTGCTATTGTACAATAATATTAGAATAGTATTGCATCGAGTTAAAAAAAAAACAAAATATCAGTCTCTTGGGTAATAGATAACCAACGACTTGGAACAAATTTTAAAAAAGTATGGTTTGGCAAATTCAGATCGTTTTGTATATCACAAAATGCATGTCTCCTTAAGGGCCATCCATCAAAAAATAGTAAACAGATAATAAAAAAATCTTAAAACATCTGACCCAAATTAATCTAACCCATGCTTAAAAGCATTATTGTCAACTATATGTAAATTGCTTGTACCGACATCGATTAGAGACTTATCACATTCATCATTTAACAGCCTAAAAACCTTTTTATTAACATTAGGACCATCACTACCACAAATTATTAGTTTATTTTCCGACAAATTTGATTTTTCTAGTGCATCGTTAATACACATTATAATATCATTTGATTTACAACTGCCTAAAAAAAAGTTTCCAAATGCATAGTAACAATCTGATTCTTCTTAGAAGAATAATACTGCAGCATTACAACAAATTCCTTTTCAGATTCTACATATTTGTAGTTTCATCATATAAAAGTGAAAAATAAGAATTAGATACATCGTTTAAAAAAACGTCTCTGAAATATGGAGCAAGCGCATCGGTTATTAAATAACTTGCTTTTTTAGGACTTAAAGAAACCTTTTTTGAGATTTCACAGTCAAACATTTCGTGAAATAAATCCCGTATGCCCACACACGAATTTGCAGAGAAGTCACTCGTCACTATTTTTAAACACCATAGCATTTCTGCCTTAAAGTACACGATCATTTGCCGAAATAAATTGAAATTCTAAACATTTCACCTCACTTTCTGCAGTAAACCCTTCGCCTATTTTTAATTTTAGTTGGTTTATATCATTTTTCTTCTTATAATTGTCAACATGTTTTCTGGTCGAAAAATGTTGTTCCAGGCTCTGCCAGCCTTTAGTTATTTGAATAGAATTTTTGCACGCTGTACACCATATGCTATACTGATCGTCGGTTTTTTGGGCCCATGAGGATACAGTATGACCATTACCATCAACTTTTTGCTGCCATTCGTTTTTTACTCGAACCTTACCCATTTTTGTTCTAAAATAAAATACAATAGCAAGAAGTTATTGCTGCTACAATTGCTACAAAGTCACAAAACTATAAAGAAATTAAATTATGACGACTTACCTATTATGTTAATAAGAATACACAACAAATTTGAACAAATAAAGACCACGAAAATTCGTGAAAATGAACTAATGGAGCAAAGCAAACGCGTTCGACGGCAAACGGTAAACTGTAAACAAACGGATGCAACGTGCGATGTGCGGCGACGCCGGCGACGCGACGTACGACAGACCAATGGACAAATAGGAAAGGTCTATTCAATGACAATTTAGCGCCACAATCAAAATCGACCAATAGCGGTCGACCTGCCGTCCCAGCCATGATTTTATTGGTTGTGCGTCAACGAACTCTGGAGAACGATGCCGTAGAGAGCCGAATTCAGCCGAATGGCCCGAATTCGTTGCCGCCTGCACCGAAAAACCGAAAAAGTAACTTTAGTAATAATATGCAGAAAATGTAACTCTTAGTAACTAGCATTTAAAAAAAGCAACTATTTACTAAAAAGTAACTGCATTCCGAGCCCTGTGATTTGGGAATCCATGTCAGCTGGAGGGGTCGGAAAATTACACTTTGTAGATGGCATCATGAACGCTGATAAATACATTAACGTCCTTCAAAATAATTTGAAACTAAAAATTGAAGAACTGCATTTGCTAAATATTGAGTGTATCTTTCAACAAGATGGCGCCTCTTGTCATACGGCCAAAAAAAGTCAAGATTGGATGTTAGAAAACAATATTTCACTTTTAAAATGGACGGCTAGTAATCCAGATATTTCTCCGATTGAAACATTGTGGCCACAATAACCGTTCCAAATTTGCGTGCTCGTCTCCAAGAAAATTGGAATAGGTTCACCCCAAATGATTGCCAAACATTAGTTAACACTATGTTGAGACGTATCGAGGCAGTAATAAGTCGAAAAGGCGATGTAATGCAGTGGTAATTTTCTATTTAATTTTTGTTGATTTTCTGTTTATTGACAATATTAGGAATTTCTTATATAATTAGAAAAACGTGTTGATTTTTATAAATTTTCTGTTAACACAATAAATTTCTTAAAAAACATATTTTTATTAGTTTTGGCCAACTTCACTGAGACAGGGCTCTTATAAGAAGAAACTGAAAAATCGAATGCATTCTATGCTTACTTACACTACAACTAGCCACAGACTTCATTTCAAACCAGACTAGCTTTTCTTAATAAAATCTATGAATGTATCCCATATGAAACAATGGTGTTTTTAACATTAAACCACCCTGTCAATTTATTTCGTCGTGTGGCGCCAGTGGCGATCGCTTGAAACAGCGCTATACGCAGGTCTTTAATACTGTTGGTCCAGGTTGAGCTAACATCGAGGTTTTAGATTGGATTTAAGAAGAAAATGTGCAGCACTAAAGTTTCTGTATAAGCTTTTACATAATGAGATAGATGCATATAATGTTGTCTCTTAAATTAATTTTCATGTTTCATCTATAATTAGAACTCGCAACACAAACACTTTTTATTAATTTTTTAAAACACCTTTGTTTTAATGTGTGATAGTTTTAATAGGTTGGGTGAACACTGTGATAACAACTCTAATAATCTGAATGTAATTTTACGGGCGGCTGCTGATCATCTAAGGGACACGTTGACTGCCGAAGCGAATTTCTTGATCGGGTCCATTGCGCCGAAGTAGTTTTTATTGCAAATTTTAGCTATTTTTATGATTTGAGAGCAAAATAGTTTAAGAGTTAATAAATATTTATAATTATAGTATGCAATAGAGCCGTGAATAAAATATATGCACATGGCACCTGATTACATCATTTCAAACATACGCCATGTGCATATATTCTATTCACGCATTGTAAACAGGTAAAGTACGTGTAGACAGAAAATAATATAACTTGAAAAGGGAACGTAGTTCATTTTATTTTCCTGTATTTAGTTAGTTATTTATAAGAATAAATACCTTATGGACCTAAATCAAATGTTACCACAGATAATTTTTAACAAAAACTTAAATAGTAAGATATCACCAGACCAACTAAGATGGTGTTAATCCCACACCGCACCAACAGATTCCCCATAAGAAATGCACGGTACATGTTCACATATTATAGATACGCGGCCTGACCTAAAGCGCTGCCTGTGAATAATATATATGCTCATTGCGCGGTGGGCAAGTTCGATGTGTATAATATATATACACATGGCAGTCAACGTGTTAAAGTATCCTATGTATAATTATTATTATCTCGTTGCCTTCATTCATTTTAATATTTAGTTACTTACATCCGGGTTTTTAGTCTAGGTTGTTTAAAATACAGTTTACTATACCGTACTTTCACCGTTTTAATAGACATTGCCATGGCTGGGCGGCGCGCCGCCGTGTATTCGGCTAGGTTCGTCAGTCGTTGGCGGGGGGCGGGGCGTGTTTTTTGCTTGCAAAACTCGACTGATAAGCGGTGCGGGACTACTGTGTACTCCCCCCGCCAACGACTGACAAAACTAGCTGGACTCACGCCGACGCGCGGCCTATTCCTCTATGTCTACCAAAACGGTGAAAGTACGGTACAGTACCTAATATGAAAATGTAATTCTCTTTATTTGTTATTATATACAATTGTCCTGTAAATGGGGGTCACCTGTTGAGCAATACCAAAAACTGCAAATAAAATCATAGACTACATTTAAATTTTGACTTGCCATGTAACATATAACAACTAGGTATATTCGTTACCATCTTAGCAAAAACCGAAAATTAAAATTTGCTTATCCTTGACTTAATTTCAAAACTTGGAATTTTTGAAGGCGAATTAATATTTTCTCAACCCGAATCTTCACTTCAAAGGTAGCAAAAACTTTACTGAAGAGTGACTTGAAAGTTAAATATTCATTTCACCTCTTGTAAACCCCAACCAAGGACATTGGACACTGTATATGGTATATTTTTTTGTTTTTTGAGTTTTGCAGGATTATAATTTCATCATCTAAATCTTCCGCTTTAGCTGCTTCTTTTTTTACGATACAAATAAATTCCATTTTCTAACTAATTTGCAATGGCTTTTCCGAATTTTATCAAAAAATGATTAGATAAGACTCAAATATTAAGAGTAATGGCACTGCAAATAGTACAGATAAACGCACACAATTCCGCTAGCTTTCTACAGTATTAGTACGGGAGCCAGCGACAGATCTTGGTGACAATTTGATGCAAAGTTGAAAACCCATTTATTTCTTCATTTGTACCCCGGAAATGCGAATTTTGCTTTCCTGGCTAGCGTTTAGCAGTGCAACGTTCCGCTACAGGGCTTCAAAAACTGCAGAAAAGAATAAAAAATGTCTAAATCGAGCAAAGCCAAACCTTGTTTAATTTGGTTATGTAGACCATAAATAACCATAAAAAAACTTTTCTGGCGTCATTCCGATGGTGCAAAAGCTTTCTGTTTAACCAACGAACACTGCAGAATGGAATCTAAAATGTCTGAGTCGAGCAAAGGTAAACCTTGTTTTATATGCTTATTTACACCATAAATAATTAAAAAAAAATTGTCTGGCATAATTCTAATGGGGAAAAAGTTGTCTGGCAAGCGATTAAAAGTAGTGCGCGTGATGCCTGTCGGCCGCGGGCGCGTCTATGGAACTACACGCAAATCCTGGTAGTGGAGCGAAATCGGGCTAAAGTCGTCAAAATTTTCTTTCAAGGTAGAACTAGATCGGACTCCATAGGTTTTGTTAAGTACATCACTCTGCATACTAAATGACAATTTACGAGACCTTTTTTGTTTCCAAAAAATTGTCGAAATTGGCAATTTACGGAAATTGTGTTTTTTACGTTTCCATCGTCATATCTTTGAGAGTAGTGGAACTATCGACTCGATTTTTTTTAAATTGAAGCTAACAGATGAGCGCTTACAACGAATGCAATCGTTGTTGTCCAATATTGTTTATTAACCACTTTAAGTAGCAACAAAATTGCAAGGTTATAAAAAGTGTAATGAAATTTTCACTAAGCGAGAAACTTTTTTATTTCTGGAAATTTTTATATACATGCTGCGAGGGAAATGTGTTTATTAGATTTGGTGGCCATTGCGTTTAGTGACTATGGCCACATTTTTATGTTTACAGCTCTGTGTTTTTGCATGATTTTAAAAAGGCACGAAACTTATGTAACTTTCTGCTACCATATACGTTAAAATATACCTGTAAAATAAATAAACGTTTCATTTTCATAAACAAAATTGTACAAAAATTATGGCAGAATTTTTCGTCGATGCATCGTTTGACGGGATGCGATACTACAAGCACATTTTAGAAAATTGGAAAAAAACGCTTTTCAAGTTCTACAGAAGAATATAAATGTGCTTGAAAAATTGTCACAGTTAGAAGGTACAAAATATGTTCTCCTATTATATAAATACAAAAACTTCCCACTACTGACTGTGCTTTTTATCAACATTTTTTGAGGTATTACAAGTTTGAATTTATATATTGGATTGTTTCATTATTGGCAGTTGCAGGTGCACGCAGCAGTTAAAAAGATGGTATTCAAGTAACGTTGCGAAGTGGTAACTTGAAGATCCTGGATCTTATGGATATAGACTTCACTAAACGACAATTGGATTCGCATATTTTCATCTCAAAAATCCATATCCATACCAAACATTGTAAGCCAAAGCTTAAGCCTTTTTGTTCCGACAAGTGTAATACGAAAAAGTGCAACTGTATCAAGGAAAGACTGAAATGCTGTGATCAATGTAAATGTGGCAGGTGCAATAATAGTGAGAGTAATGTAGAAAATACCAAAGATGAGTCTGTTGATAACGTGATATTCTCACGCATGGGATTAATTTTGCGTTCCACGTGAGTAGCGCGCGCCACAAAAAAATTCACAGTTCAAAAACTATAGACGCTATAGGTAATTTCTTTTTACCAAAAACTTCTTTCAAGTTTCTCGAAATTTCATTACACTTTTTATAACCTTGCAATTTTGTTGCTATTTAAAGTGGTTAATAAACAATATTCGACAACAACGATGGCATGTTGTAAGCGCTCATAATATGTTAGCTTCAATTTAAAAAAAAATCGAGTTGATAGCTCCACTACTCTCAAAGATATGACGATGGAAACGTAAAAAACACAATTTCCGTAAATTGCCAATTTCGACAATTTTTTGGAAATAAAAAGTCTGGACCACAAAAAAATGTCGTAAATCGTCATTTAGTATGCAGAGTGATGTAATCAACAAAACCTATGGGGTCCGATTTAGTTCTACCTTGGAAAAATTTTTTGACGACTTTTTAGCCCGATTCTGCTCCACTACCAGGATTTGCGTGTAGTTCCATAGGCGCGCCCGTGGCCGACAGGCATCGCGCGCACTACTTTTAATCGCTTGCCAGACAACTTTTTTCCCCATTAGAATTATGCCAGACAAGTTTCTTTAAATTATTTATGGTGTAAAAAAATAAGGTTTACCTTTACTCGACTCAAGACATTTTAGATTCCATTCTGCAGTGTTCTTTGGTTAAACAGAAAGCTTTTGCACCATCGGAATGATGCCAGAAAAGTATTTTATGGCTATTTACGGTCTACATAACCAAATTAAACAAGGTTTGGCTTTGCTCCATTTAGACATTTTTTATTCTTTTCTGCAGTTTTTGAAGCCCTGTAGCGGAACGTTGCACCGCTAAAAGCTAGCCAGAAAAGCAAAATTCGCATTTCCGGGGTACAAATGAAGAAATAAACGTGTTTTCAACTTTGCGCAAATTGTCAAAAAAAATCTGTCGCTGGCTCCCGTACTATATATTTTACATGGAATTAGTCCCAGGACGTCCACCAAAAATGCAAAACGAAATTTGAAACTTCAAAATCTATCTCCTCTGTTATACGTAAACTGATTTCTGTCAAACCTGTCTCAAACTGTGGTGAAAATGTAGGTCTACGATTCGTATGGACAATTTTTTTGTTTTTAATTGTAGTTTTTAATGGTAACAAAAATACTGCTTCAAATACTCCCGAGAAAATGAAACGGTAGCATTTTTGTAAATTTTACAAGTACCAATAATTTTAAAAAAATTCCATATGAATTGTTTTGGCAAAAAAAACGAATTTTTTTTCTAGAAAAACACTACAAAGCCGAAATCAATATAAATACACTGAATTCCCCCATGCCCCCACTCCTGCCTTCTCCTCAAGTGAGTTTCCATAGAGGGGACATTAAATAGAGAAAGATAGGTACAGTAAGTTCGCCGTTTCTGTTTCTGTTTATCGTATTTTACTTCAAAAAAGGAGGAGGTTATCAACTCGGTTGTATGTTTTTTTTTTGTTACCTCACAACACTATCATTTATAAACCGATTTGGACAATTCTTTTTTTATTTGAAAGCGTATACCTACAGAATGGTCCAATTTAAATTTTTTAGAGAAAATTCCGCCCCTAAGGGTGGACAAATAGGGGATAAAATTTAATATTGAATGGATTTCGATGATTCTTTTTTTAATAGAAAGGGGGTACCTTAGGTGTGGTTCAATTTAAATTTAAAGAAAAAAATAAAAATAGGGAATGGAAGTTCATATTGAACCGATTTGGATGATTCTAATTTTATTAGAAAGGGGTTACCTTAGGGGTGGTCACATTTAAATTTGAAGAGAAAGTTAAAAATTTCAATCCTAAGGGTGAACAAATTAATAATTAATATTGGACCGATTTCAATAATTCTTAATAATTCACTTAAAAATAAGAAGTAAAAAAAAAATTAACAAAAAAATTAAAATCGACACTCCACTAAAAATAAAAATAAATTAACAATAAAAACACCGACTTCACAAATTTGCCCCTATGCACATTTCAACTAAAATTTTAGAAATATTTTTCTCTTTCTAAATTGAGTTATCTTTGGAGTCGGTGACAGTAAGTTATGATGTATGTAGGATATGATGTATTCATATCTAAATAGATTTAAATTACTTGCCTTGACTGTTACCAAATCCAAAGATAACTCAATTTAGAAAGAGAAAAATATTTCTAACATTTTAGTTGGCGCCAAGATGGCGGATGTATATTTTTTCTTCTCAACCCCCTTAACATGGCTATCAAATGAAAAGGCTTGAAGAGTAGAAAGCGATAAAGATAGTGACATGGTTTCATCTTAAATTAAAATATGGGTATCAAATGAAAGGGCTTGAAGAGTAGAAAACAATAAAGTTAGCTACATCACACTAAATTCAATATGGCGGCCGCTCGAACATGGCGGATTACCTATTTATGCACAACCTACTTGACATGAGTATTAAATGAAAGGGTTTGAGTAAGTGAGGTCATACTAAATCCAATATAGCGAATGATCCAAGATGGTGGACTAAATTTCTTTACCACCCTCCTGATATGGGAATCAAATAGGTACTAAAAAGCACAAATTAAAACAATAGGAAAAAAAAACCTTTTTAAAGCAAGCTTTTATTTAAACCATGTACCTACGAAAACGAATAAAATAAAATAAGTCTAGGTTTACGTTAAGATAATTCAATGCCAAATTGCGACAAGTTTTTGTAAATTAAAAAGCTTGTGGCACGAAATGTTCATAAAAGTAGGTAGGTACCAATTAATTTTATTGGGCAGTGATTGGTTGATAAACAAATAATAATACGGCCGACCGACACCGCCGACGGGTTACAGGTTCATATAAATATCATTGATGTCAATATGGTGTTGTTGCATTGTTGACGATATTCTTTTTGAGGGCGAATGCAAGTAATGTAGACTCACTAATTTTTTTCTGAAAAAATATTTTTTTGGCAAGGAAGGGCGGCCTGTGGCCGCCCCTGGATTTGGCCACCCGTCTGCGACGCAGACCTCTGCTGCCGGGTCAGCTCGCCCCTGGCACCCTGCAGAATGGAACTCCCTGTATATTTTTTGTTCAAATTTGGTATACGGGGGTTTTAGGTTGTTCTGATTAACGCCGTGGTGTCAGATTTTAAATGAAAAAATCGCTAAAAGGTTTTCGTCATTTTTTACTAGAAAAAAAAATTGTAGTAGGCCTTGAAAATTGACATTGAGACCTGAAATTTTGCACCAACAAGTTTTTTGTGGCCTATTTTAAAAAAACGAGGCTAACATTGGATGGAGAATACAAATTTTACGGGGGTGTTTGCACTTAAGATGTAACACCCTATATATACAGTGTGTCTGGTTTTTCGTGTTAACACCCCTGAAAATCTAAGTAGGCTGGGGGAATTGAACGGGGCAATTTTTTTATAAATATATCCCTGAAAGGTCATCATTTGCGAGGTATTGGTTTGGCATTGCCGCGAAATCCTGGCCTACTGCGATTTTTTAAAGGGGTGCGTTTTTCGAAAAACCCTATTAGGCATTTTTTTATTTAAAATCTGACACCACAGCGTTAATCAGGACACCCTAAAACCCCCATATACCAAATTTGAAGAAAAAATATACAGGGAGTTCCATTCTGCAGGGTGTCAAAGTTGAGCAAAATAGGAATTTTAAAGACATCTGGCGAGTCAAGTGTGCCATGGAATCCCCTCAAAACAGTTGAATGGCCAATAGGACCACTCAAGGTGTTGGTGTGCAAAGGTCCAATACGAAATATACAGACTGTTCTTATCTGTGCCATCTCAAATTACTGAATTTTTGGAACTTTATACGGGTCAAAAATCGTGTGTATCAAAACCGCTACACACACTATAAACGAACTAAATCTAAAAAATACAGAAGTCTGCCAGTCAGTAAGTCCATATCAGTTAAGGTGGCTGGTGTGCCACAACAGGAAACGTGCAGAAAATGTATCATCTTAGACAGTGACTTTGTTGAGTAAGGTCCAATAATTTAAATTGTTTTTATCCGTTAGTTGGCATTTTGTAAAGAAATACATTACTTTTGTGTTTATCAATATTTTTTCAATGATTCCAGAGCACTCATGACCAGTATAAAGTTTCATAAAAATTCAGCATTTTGAGATGGCCCAGAGAAAAATACCCTGTATATTTTTGCATTGAATCTTTGCACATCAACACCTTGAGTGGTCCTATTGACCATTCAACTGTTTTAAGGGGATTCTTGACTTGACTTGCCAGATGTCTTTAAAATTCCTATTTTGCTCAACTTTGACACCCTGCAGAATGGAACTCCCTGTATATTTTTTCTTCAAATTTGGTATGTGGGGGTTTTAGGGTGTCCTGATTAACGCTGTGGTGTCAGATTTTAAATAAAAAAATGCCTAACAGGGTTTTTCGAAAAACGCACCCCTTTAAAAAATCGCAGTAGGCCAGGATTTCGCGGCAATGCCAAACCAATACCTCGCATATGATGACCATTCAGGGACATATTTATAAAAAAATTGCCCCGTTCAATTCCGCCAGCCTACTTAGATTTTCAGGGGTGTTAACACGAAAAACCAGACACACTGTATATATACAGTGTGTCTGGTTTTTCGTGTATATATGTGTATATATATGTATATATATATATTTCGTGTATATATACAGTGTGTCCCAAATTCGATGCTCACCATTGGGATCTCAGTAACTACAAAAGATAGAGAGTCGGTTAAATGGGGAAAGTTTTAGACAATTTTATGGTCAATCTGATGCCGCTGAGAAATCAAGGCTAACTGGGATCGTTTTCGAGTTATTCCCAAAAAACCGAATTTTATCATTTTCGTTTTTCTTAAATATCTTAGAAACCAATGGTTTTGCAAAGACAGGACTTTGATATTATTAAGGCACTTTTATCCAACCTTTGTAGCGGTAATGTCCGTTTCTTTAAAAAAGTTTTCATTTTCGAGATATGACCCAAAACTTTTGATTTTCTTATGGACGCCATCTTGGATTTGTACAAATTCGAAATCTACATGAAATTCCTTTCCAATGATGTGTCACACTAATGATTTTTTCGTTAGTTCTAACACTTAAAAGCGTTTTTTTGCCTAACACTAAGTAGGCCATGACAAGTCTGTCAAAACAAATGCAACAAACTGTAAAGGTGGCCACACATTTCGCTTTTGCCGGACATTTTTGTTCGACCAACAAGTCTGTTCGAACAAAACCACAAAAGGTTGAGTTTACACACACTTTAGTTTTGTTCTCCATCCTCAGTCGACAAAATAATATCTGTGAGAGAGGTGAAAACGTTATATTTGTGTTCAGTGGCGGCGGCATTAGCTACAAAAACAAAAAATAAAAGAAATCGGTCAAAATGGTCAAAGGAATGGCTTTTGAAGAGAACTCACTTTTCCCATATTAATCTGCTGAATGAACTTAAACTAAAACCAGGAGATTGGTTTAATTATTTAAGAATGGATTACGAAACTTATTGTAGATCAGTCATTTTTGCTACCCTGCAGGTACGTTACTGCGAAAACCGTAGTCTTTTAAAAATGTTTATGCCCCACACATCAGACTTGTTCGAACTCGTTTGTTCAGCGAACAATACCGGCCGCCCTAATCAAGTACAACCTGATTTTTTCAACGGTTTTGTTTGCCAGAAAAAAAATACTACACATTTCGGTTTTGCGACGGTTTTGATCGAACTGACTTGTTCGTCGAACAAAACTGTCCGGCAAAAACGAAATGTGTGGCTACCTTTAGTGTAGTAGTAGACCATGAATAAAACTAAAAAAAAAGTACACAAAACGAAGTTTAATAACAAATAATCTGGAATAATAACATCAAGAGTCAAAAGAATTGTTCAAAATGGGCCCCATTATTCTCGATACACCTTATTTTCCTAAATGTGTTCTGTTAATATGTTGCAATGTATCTAAAACTCTTTCTTGCAATGCATCAATATCTTCTACTGGTTCTTGATAAATTGCATTTTTGACGTATCCCCAAAGATAAAAATCAAGTGGACTGAAGTCCGGCGACCTCGCAGGCCACCTAACAGGCCCACTGTTGGTTATCAATTGATGACGAAATTGATTTTCTAGATAGTATCGAACCACACCTGTATTATGTGCCGGCGCGCCGTCATGTTGATACCAAATCCTGTTATATTCCGCTAGTGGTATTTCACCTAAAAAACCAGAGATCTCATGTCGCAGCAGTTCTAAGTATCGTGGGCCACTTAGAGTATAATCATAAATTACTGGACCCAGCAATCTACTTCCTGAAATAAAAAATAAGTAATGTGTATGCAGGCATCTGTACATCTGTACCCACCTAATATCCCACACCAAACATTGAATCCAAATTTTTGTTGAGATCTGGATTCCCTAATAACATATGGGTTATTAACAGCCCAGTAATGGTGATTATGTTTATTAAAAATGCCATTGTTATGAAATCTTGTTTCATCGGTCCAGCAAATCTTTAATGGAAAGTTATCAATAACTTCACACTGATTGTTAAACCAATGACAGAAATCAAGTCGGCGTTCAGTATCTCCCGGCCTTAACTTTTGCACTATCACGGGTTTATAAGGGTGATATTTATTTTTTGTCATGTATCTATGACTAGTCGTTTTCGGCAAAAGAGTTCTGCGACTTATCTCTCGAATTGAAATCGTCGGTGTTTCATTAATACTTTGTTCAATGTTTTCAACATCTTCTTGGTGCAATCGATTGGAACCATATTTCGGTCTGGGCACAACAAAACTCCCATGTTGTTCTAAATTCCTACTCAATCTAAGAAAAATTGAGCGGTGAGGCTGCTGCCTTTCAGGGTATAATGTATGATAAACTCTTTTTGCCACTGTACTATTTCTATAGTTTTTATGTAACAATTGTACATATCCACCTTGTCGCTAGTACTAAACGGCATTTTTACACATATCTCAGAACACTGACGACTTCATAACAATAACAACAACTGAGAGTTGCATTTGTTTTGACAGACTTGTCATGGCCTACTTAGTATTAGGCAAAAAAACGCTTTTAAGTGTTAGAACTAACGAAAAAATCATTAGTGTGACACATCATTGGAAAGATAATTTCTTGTAGATTTCGAATTTGTACAAATCCAAGATGGCGTCCATAAGAAAATCAAAAGTTGTGGGTCATATCTCGAAAATTAAAACTTTTCTAAAGAAACTGACATTACTGCTAACAAGGTTGGATAAAAGTGCCTTAATAATGTCAAAGTCCTGTCTTTGCAAAACCATCGGTTTCTAAGATATTTATGAAAAACGAAAATGATAAAATTCGGTTTTTTGGGAATAACTCGAAAACATATCTCAGTTAGCCTTGATTTCTCAGCGGCATCAGATTGGCCATAAAATTGTCTAAAACTTTCCCCATTTAACCGACTCTCTATCTCGTGTAGTTATCGAGATCCCAATGGTGAGCATCGAATTTGGGACACACTGTATATATATATAATGCAAAAAAAGGAAAAAAAGCTTAAGTAAAAACAGGTATATAAAAAAAACAGAAACAAACAAGCAAACAAAAACTGTCAGAGATTTAATAGAATTTGGCAAGTGATTAAAAATCTTTTTGGAACGGTAAAAAATTGACCTCCTGACCAGAGCGGACATAGGAATCGGAAGATCAACATTTAGCGCCTGTCTTGTGATGCGACTGCAGTGTCTCGAAGAGCCAGGCTTATGTTTCTCAAACATCAAACACACAGTCTCCAGAATGAAAAAGTACGTGAGGAGTAAGAATTTTGTGAGCCCTAAATAATAGACAACAAGACTCATGAGACTTAGCACCACAAATAAAACGTAGGGCTCTTTTTTGTAACACAAATATCGACCTCCACAACACCAGGCCACAAGCTCCCCAAAAGCAGATACCATATCTCAAATGAGATTCTATCAAAGCAAAATAAGCAGTTATTCTAACAGACAAGTCAAGCTCTCTTGAGATGACCAAAAGCGCATAGCAACACCTAGAAAGCACCGCGGACAATGAAAGAATATGATCCTGAAAAGACAACGTGTCGTCAATATTCAGACCAAGAAATTTAGAACATGTTGATTGTTTAATACTTTGTTGATCAATACTTATTTTATCGAGAGAACACTTAAAGGAGAGAACATTGGTCTTTGAAATGTTAAACATCAAGAGGTTAGAATCACACCAACTCTTCACTCTAAGAATGTCCTCCGCGATAACAGCATTCAGTTGGACCGGATCTCTGTTATGCCATAACAAAGTAGTGTCATCAGCATTCATTGTGAATCTACCCTTAACATCAATAAATGCCAAATCATTCACATACAAGAGAAACAGAACCGGGCCCAGGACCGATCCCTGGGAACCCCACACTGTATGTTAGCCCCATGTGAAGTTGTACCATTCATTGAAACAACCTGGCGAAGATCAGACAGGTAAGATCTGAACCACTCAAGAGACACACCCCTAAAGCCATAACACTCAAGCTTACCCAGCAATATGACATGGTTCACACAATCGAAAGCCTTGGACAAATCAGACAATACCGCTGCAGCAGCGTCACCATCGTTGGGGTCCAGGTAAAGATTCTCAAAGAAAGAAAACATTGCATCCTTAGTGCTCTTTGTATTTTGGAAGCCAAACTGAGCTGAACACAAAACAATTAGACTTCTCCAAAAAACCCAAGATTCTACCCTTTACCAACCTTTCAACAACCTTGATAAAAAAAATACAAACGCTTAAATGTGCGAAATGCGTTTCCTTTATGGTTTGGGAAATTTTGACAAGACAACTTTTGTTAATTTTTTCATTTTTTTAAATTTTGCAATTATGAAGTTAACGTTTCTTTTGGTTACTTGCTCTAACATTTAAATAAATTTTGTTTAATTCTTAAAAAAATGTTATTTCAAAAAATTGACCATGTTTTTCAACATAAAAGTTGATTTTACTCGAAAACGACCAACTTTAGGGCCCAAGACCAAGAGTACCTTTTTTGTGTAGAAAACATTGGCGGTTCAAATGGGCATCTCAAAAATCATACTTTTTCTAGTAGCGTAGAAGTTGGGGAGAAAAACACCCACCATCCTTCAAAACCTTCACCATGTATGACTTAAAAAAATTTTTTTCGACAAAAAACAGCTTATTATGAGTAGAAAATGCTTACAAAAGCTGTGTTCCATACGATAAACGGTTCTGGAGATATTCGGAAAAACGAATTTTTTTTCAACTTCCACACCCTGTATCTCTAAAATGGTGCATTTTATAGGGTAAGTTAATAGAAGCTTTTTTTTTTCATATTTTTGAACGAGCTATCACATCCTGAAGTCCTGCGCATATATTATGAAACACCCTGTGTAACTCCCTAAATCCATTATTTTAAATGTTGGTTGTGTTAGTTCGCCTTCATGTACAGGGTGATCATTTTTATACGCCCAGCCTCTGTTGGTGGAAAACGGTCGAAGATATGGAGATATTATATATGATATAGGGTGTATAAATGAATAAATTGGGCCCATTTAGCGACTCGCTGAGACTGCGTCGCGGCGCCAAGAAATATTTTTTCCCACCAACATATGACTTTTGTTACATCATTCAAAAGCCCTTATTTTGCTGAACATTTTTCTATATTGCCATTTTTCTTTATTCTCTTCCGTTAAAAAGTTATTCTTCAAAAACGCATTAAAATGTAAATTTTTTTGTTAATCGCCATTACCAGGGAAGACGAAGAGTTCAAAGATTTTATTTTTGAAGATATTCCCCTGACCTTTTATTTGTTTGAAAGATCTTTAAACCGCGTATTTGACCTTCTTACCATTGTCAACATGCAAATCCAGCACCGGCTACGATTTTTTATACCCCCAATTTTGACTAAATGCATTTAGCAATTTTTTTGTTAAAAATCGGATACCACAGGGTTAATCAGGACACCACAGAAATCCCCATATTATGCCATGTTTGAACCAAAAATATAGAGGTAGTTCTATTCTACAGGATCTCAAAATTTAGGAATTTAGCCCCATTTAACCGTTGTTCTATCTCTCACCGTTTGCAAGATCCCCATGCTGTTCATTCTTATCCAGGACACATTGTATAATATCTCCATATCTTTGACCGTTTTCCACCAAGAGAGGCTAGGCCTCTAAAAATTATCACCCTGTACTTTATTTTTTTTGTAGGAAAAATCAAACTTTTCAAATTTTGATAATTGGTATTTTCAAGTACAAGGGCAACTAAGAATAGCCAATAAAGTTGGCATTTGGACTGGGAAAAATTTTAAAATGAATATTTTATACCTAAATATAGACGTCGCAATTTTTGGGAAAAACAGATGGAGCCAAAATTGAAGAAGTTATATTTAAAATGTTTGCTCCCAGAATTGGTAGATCAGACCACAACACATCTTAGAGACACAAAGTAGGAAAATAAAAAACTAATAGAAATCCAAAATACCACATAGATCTAGCATAACCTACCTACCTACTGTGGAAATAATAATTTATTGAAACACTGTTCTTCTTTGGCTGTTTGATTGAAAGTTATAAAAAAAATTCTTTCCAATTATTATTGCATACAAAATATCGAAATATACAGACAAAAGTTATGTTCTTTTTTATTAATTTCTATAACCCAATTTTCTGCAAGACACTGAAGAAGAAAACAGGGTTAGTAAATAACAAAAAAGGCGCGAAAAGATTCTTTCGGATTTCGCACAAATAGGTGGGTATGTGTTTAATATTTATATTTTTTCAACAATAGCACAACAAATACACAAACCGAGTCAACAATAAAACGTCATGAAGTAGAGAGGTTGCAGCCTTACAACTTTTGTATTTGATTTTTTTTTCTAAGTTGATAAATAAAATCGTTATGGGCTGGCCTAATTTCGCGGGATCACCCTGTACATTGTACATACCGGCGCCCATTCGCCCGATTCGGCTCTCACTGCCTGGAGGTCAGCCCTGCTCGGGTCTGAAAAAACGTCGTCCGTCGTCCGACACAGCGTTCCTCGCGCTAACGGGCTGCCGGTGGGAGGGGAAGGTATGAGAGTGCGTGGTGAGGGGTGGCGAGAGGAGAATATTCTTTAGATTGCAGCCGGTCGTCGCGACCGTTAATTTTAGATCTTGTTTGCGAGGTCATGACTCTTAACAACAAATACATATTTTGTACATCGTTTAAAAATGTCAACAAATGTGAAATTTATTATTAAACAATCGGTTTCAGCGGTCTTCAAGACCGATGATTATAATAAGCCACCCAATGAATGTTTGTTTCATTTTCTTGGCATGGGCAATTTAAAATGCTTCGCTGGATTTCTGATACATGTACACGAGGAAAGAATAATATAAGTTGTTAATGAAGTTATTTCAGTTTTCTTTTATTCTTAGCATCTAATTGTCTGCTTGACCTAATCACATAACAAAGCATCACAAGTGCCACAGTCCAAACAAGGTTTGTTCCAACAGAGTTTTGAACAGTTGTCAAATCAGCTACCCATCCAATTCACCAAAAAAAGTTCTGGAATTATTTTCTTAGGTTTTACTCGTTTGTGCCAGTTTTAGAATCATTCTGAACTGCAGTTGGGACAAGGCTATACCATTTAGGAAATATTTTTTGTAAGTGTCTTCGAAGATGGTCAAAATATTGCAAAAAATAAAAATAAATAGCTTTAGGATCCTAAAGTTAAAAATGAGCGATTTGTATAATACATGTGTCGTATACAGGGTGTCTATTTTTAAACTTATACAAATCCATAACACCTTTATTTTTGACGATAATTGTCCAAACTTTTTTGTTTGAAAGGTCGTCAAAAACCGCTTCTTTTGAATTTTCCTACCATTTTCAAAATGAAAATCCAGTGCTGGCTACGTTTTCTTATACCCCTGATTTTCAGAAAAAAAATGTGTTTTTTTTATTTAAAATTTGACAGCAGCATAAATCAGGACACACCAAAACCCCCATATACCAAATTTGAACAAGAAATATAGAGGGAGTTTCATTCTGCAGGGTGTCAAAGTTAAGCAAAATAGGAATCTTAAAGGCATCTGACAAGTCATCCCCTCAAAACAGTTGAATGATCAACTAAACCACTCGAAGTGTTGGTGTGCAAAGATTCAATACAAAAATGTACAGGGTATTTTTCTTTTGGCCATCTCAAAATGCTTAATTTTTATGAAATTTTTTTCAAGAGTGCTCTGGAATTATTGAAAAATATTAACAAACACAAAAGTAATTTATTTTTTTACAAAATGCCAATCAACAAAGTCTCTATTTAAGGCTATACATTTTCTGTGTGTTTCCTGCTGTGGCACACCAGCCACCATAACTCATATGGACTTACTGACTGGCAGGCTTATGTATTTTTTAGACGTAGTTCGTTTATAGTGTCCGGGGCGGTTTTGATATATTCGATTTTTGACCCCGAAAAATGCAGTACTTTCAGATCACAGAGAGAAAGACATCCTGTATATTTTGTATTGGATCTTTGCCCACTAAAACTTTGAGTGGTCCTGTTGACCATTCAACTGTTTGCACGCTTAACTTGCCAGATGCCTTTAAAATTCATATTTTGTTCAAATTTGACAACCTGCAGTATAGAACACCGTGTATAATTTTTGTTCAAATTTGGTACATGGGAGTTTTTTTGGGGAGGGTGTCCTGATTAATGCTGTGGTGTCGGATTTAAAATAAAAAATCCCCGACTTTTCCTGTCATTCCAGGCAATCTAGAGAGCCAAGCAAATATCAAACAAGCTGTCAACGTAAGAGCTATCTACATGAACAAAGACCTAAACTATTGGATTTTTGCATTTTTTAATAGGGGATCTTTTTCTTTTGTCAGAATGTAACATTATTAATATGCGCATAGTGTGCCTTGGAAACAAATCAGCTTATTTCTTAGAAACAAAATGGTCAAAATGTTAAATTATTCATAATATTTGCAAGTGTGTCTTGAAAATGTTGATGTTTTTTGCACCATCTCTCATGCATTATGGTTAATTTTTTTATCTGTAATCGAATGTTCAAGTTTGACGGTTCAATAGAATTTGTGGGAACACTTGAGGATGAACAATATTATTTATTTTTGCTGAAATCTTAAATCAATAATTATTATTAAAGCTGTGTAGAAAAATTGCAGCTAGAATTTTTACTTCGATCCATATAACTGTTAGCGACATTATTTCCAAGGCAAACCATATTGAACAGGTTTGTTCCAACTGAGTTGCGAACAGTTCGCACATTTGCTATCAATCGTCTGATTCGACGAACAAAGTGTTGGAATGATTTACTTATATTTTGACTGGTTCAGAAAGGTTCTGGAACGATTCAGAACAACTTCATAATTTTTTAAAAATCTTCTATTCCAAAATGCAAAAATCCATCTATATTGTTTCTTTATTCACAAAAGTGTTACAAAAAAGTTGATAGCACTATTGAATTCCCAGTAATAGTGTCTTAACAGGGTTCGGAGTTATATGATATGAAATAAAGACTCTGGTGGAATGACAAGAAGTGCGCTTACCAAAGAGGAACTTCGCGGGCTTATCCCCAGGGATATGTTCTGCCAGTTCCAATAGGGTCTGTTATCCGTTGAAATGATGTTGAACATTTGTGGAAACCATTTCATGTGGATTCACTTCGGACAAGGTTTAATAGACAACGATAAAAACCTCAAACTAGAACTGAATACTGTACAGGAGTTTCCAAATGGGATGAAATTCCCCGACTTTTAAAGGTTTTCCCTGACTGAAATCTTTAATTTTCCAGAATTTTTAGTAAAATAACAGGCGCCCATATTCCTCAAAGCTAATTTTTTCATACATATTTTGGTCTGGGATTGAAACCATTATTTATTAGTCCAGCAGGCAGGTACAGTAACACCTGGAAAGTATTCCGAAGTTAATGATATTTTGACATGTTATGTGTGGGTAGTCTGCGGAGTAAAATCTGAGTTTTCGACCTCGAGGCCCCTGTGCTAATTTGGGGAGGACCGAAAAACCTCGACATTTTCGGACTCGTTTCAGTTTTTCGCTTATAACTTGTAAACCATACGTTTTTAGCAGAATACACTTATGTACAAAGTTGACGATCATTAAATTTCCTTTAAAAATCACTGCTCAGAAGTACTCTTTGATTCAGTATTCACCGAGATATAAGGATTCAAAATTACAAAAAATTTATGAAATTATCAAAAATTGTTTCCGGGCCGTCCACAAATCAAACCAAGCATGAGATAACGATCTTTTATCTTTGTCTCTTTCACGTCTTCCGTGTCAAACTCATATCTGTCTCTAATAGTGTTACCATAATAGGAGAAGACATCGATCTTTTGGTTTTGCTGACAGCCTTAGGTTCTTCTAAAAGTAACATTTATTTTCTGAAGAGTGTGAGAGGAAACACCCCTGCTGTTTTGTATTCTTCCCATTCCTGCAAAGTAGACACTCAGGATATTCTCTTCCTTCACGCAGTAAGTGGGTCTGACACTACTTCAGCACTCTTCGGAATTGCAAAGAAGAAGGTAATACAAGTATACGAGAAAAACCCTCGGCTCTCAGAAATAGTTGGTGTTTTCAAAGACTCTGAAGCATCACCAAACCAAATTCTTGAAGCTGGAGAGAAGTTCCTAGTGAAATTGTTCGGTGGTTCCCTTCAAGATAATTTCGAAGATCTGCGGTACCGAGCATACGTTTTTAGCAGAATACACTTATTTACACATTTACTCCCCCTCTTTCAATCCTAAAAACATGTAAATTCTAGATGATGCAATTTGCATTTTATTCTTAATATAACATTACATTAAAAATCATCACATTGAAAATAAACGTTAGGCATCTGTAGTACGCCTTGACGTCTTTGGCGCTGGTAGCATGTCGGCGTCGGCATCGTCTTCTTCCTCCCGAGATATAATTTTGTCGAAGAGGTTAGTCTGTTCTTCGCATTCAGCGTCAGTGTCTTCTTCATTTAAATCCGTTTCTGGTGAATTTTCGCATGCGGTACCAACGCAATTCGTGCACATGGAAGAGCACCGAAGTCCTGTTTTATTGCAGCTACAGGCCCCCTGTACTGCCGTGTTAGGTGAAAAGGGCATATGTTCCTTTTTAAATATTAGGAAAAAAATGATTTTAAAGTTTTCAGAGTCTGCCGCATTGAAAAACAAGATATAGGATTTCAGTTTTTTGACATAATTTCATATTTTCCCACTATATATTAATGACAATAAATACTGCAATGAAGCGTTATTGCAAATAGAACTTTTTATAGATACGACTTTTTTCACTAACAACTTCTACTAAAATAACATTCCTGTGTTAGATAAAAAATGTGTATCTACTATTGTTAAGGAAAATAGGCGTATATAGATCCATTGAAGACTTATGCCCTGATTCACTAATATTTTCAAATTGGTAGTATGATTTTTTATAAATTCAATAACTGTAAGTGTGATTAGCAAAAGGAACTTATATTTTTATACAACATTCTTATTTACTTACATCAATATTTTTTTATAAAAATACATTATATTCCTATCTTTACTATAATTAATATCTACTTAAATTTATATCAGTCGTCATTTTTTTGGTCATCATCGTTGGTTTCCGGTAACGTTTCCCAAAACCGAAGTCTGGTTTTGGGTAGAATGTCAGTTATTTTTGGCAAGATGGCTTTTTTCTTATTTAATGGAAATCCTTTGGCTCTGTTTACAACTTCTGGTTGTATAATACCTGTAATGTAAGTGTAAAAAAATATTCAAAATAGTAAACACCTAAACTAACCTTGTTTTTGTGACTTGAAATTTAAAAAATTAAGCTCCGTTTCTGTAGCACCAGAAAATGATCTTCGATATTGAAATGATTTCTTGCCTCTGCAAAAAGTAACTTCAACCATCTCGGACAAATAAGGTCTTGGGATTGCCTTTTTAATTTTACACTGAGACGCATGGTCTTTCCAAACATAAAACATTGATAATTTCATTTCAAGGACTGTAACTGATTTTGTAGAATTGCGGATTGCTTCTACATAATCGTTGAAGTCGTAGATTTTTCCTTTCTTTTTTAAGGAATTTTCAACTTGGTGGTGGAAATGATCAGCCGCCATGAAAGTATGGCCGGTCTCAAAGTATCGAAGATGCAATTTTTGCAATGAAGTTTCCGGACTGTTGATTAAATAAACAAAAAATGAAAAAAGACACCAATTTTTGTTTTGTGATGCACAGTTGTCCATCCATAAGGTGACATATTCCATGTCTCTGATAGTCATAAAATATTGGTAAAAAGTACTGATTAAATTTTCTTTTGACCTCCCTTGTATAGCATCGTGCCAAACAACTGCCGTGGGATGGACTTTGGCTTTCTTTCCTGCGGCGGGCACAAAGCTTTCATTGTAAGCGATCAATCTTGGCATGAATATAATTTCTTTGAATGTATCGCATCGAGGAAGCATTATAATCTACAATAAATAAATAAATGAACAATTATTAGAATTAGTAGGTCACCAGGTGCACCAATTTATTGAATTGATCTTAAATTTAAGAATAACTTATAGTTTCTTTGGATTTAGAACGGATTGAGTAATTCTTAAATTTTAAGAAGTCTGTGCAACCTGCCATTAAATATTTAAAATATTGGCATTCAATTATAAAACACCCTGTAGCTATTATATATGTACCTACCTTTTGCAAATCTGCAGTGACAGTAATATTATTTGATGTTTGATTTTCAGCATCTGCTTGATACTGTCTTCTTGCTGCTGTGTATTTGTCATGATGAATTTTCCATTCACTGCAAATTTTGCAATTAGAATCCAAGGTATCTTTTTTATGAGCAACATTATGTGTCTTGAATTTTTCGCATGACCAACATTCTTCATGGCCCAATTTTGTAAAACGATATATTTAAGCTGTTCACAATTTCTCTGTACAAATGATATGAAAATGTTATTTGTGGATACTTTTCTTTAAAATTGTCATACATAGATTTAATGGTAACGTCATTTGGCAGATATCGACGATTGGGCGCATGAACGCGACGATAATGAGAAATTTGAGGATTAAATGATTCGATGCGTTTAATTATCAAATCTCAATCAATTTTCTTCTTTCCATTTGACTTTTGAGCATCTGGCTTTATAACCATATTAGATTCTGATCGAGAAACAATGTTCTGTATCATTTTGTCATTATTGCCTTTGAAACCCAAGGTATGCAAAAAAAAAGTCTTACAAACTTGATACTTATTGCCATTTTTGTCTTTAAGGATGTATTGTAAAGTTTTATTTCTTCTTGACGGCTCTCCAACGGTCCTTTTTTTTACGTTAGTATGAGACACAAAATTAAAAATAAAATTTCTTTGATCTTGTGCAGATGCTTTCCAAAACTCTCCGTTGATTTCCGATCGACGTTTTGTTTCAATATTTCCATGGCAGTTTTTCTTACATGATGCACTGCATCCAGGTCTGACATAGTGTTCATTTTGTTTCTTCAAAATCTTTAATGCTTTTCTTTCGGCTATGCTAAGATGAAATTTTTTTCTTTTTCTTAATTCGCCTTTTTTTGTGTACTGTTGGGAATGCACTATGCTTAACATATCGTCCAAAATTGTCTCAAAAATAGTTTCGACAAAATCGCTGCTTTCAACATTTTTTAACTGTGGGTTTTGAAAAGTTTTAGATTCCGGCTGAAGTGGAGTAATTTCAAAAGAAGTATGCTCCCTTTTCACCTTCTTAACTCTTGTTTCCAAACAGTCTTCAAAACTAAATAATGATTCCTCATTTCTATGAAAATTTGAATTTTTTAAGGATTGTGTGACAGCTTTATCAGTAATTTCATCAAGAATTTCTCTAATAAATAAAGTAGTTTTTTGACAGTTTTTAGGTTGTACGAGAATATTGCTAAGTATTGTCACTTTTCCTTTTTTTGGCTTGTTATTATTGTGATTCAAATTTTCAATACACCAATCTGGATCCTCTGGATCATGATTAAATTTTGGCTTTTTTCTGGCAGTGATATCTTGTCGCAATTGCAAATTTAATGCTAATGTTAATAGCCTCTTACTTCTCGACGTCATAATGTCTACAGCAGACATAAATAATGTATTTATGCAAAGGAAAACCAAATAACACTTACCAGATGACGATTATTTTAAGGGACAAGAACTTATTTCACAGATATTTCACTGAATATAACCGCACGTCATGCACGAATTTATACACAACCATCAATCATCAAAACAACTGACAAAGTGAGGTTAGGTTTCAGTTACGTCCGTTAAATTTGGCGGGAATTATAAATTGTTAGTAAATAAAGGCGTAAGTAGTGGCCATATCGTAGATACGCCTATTTTCGCTAATATTAGCAGATACGATTTTTTTAACTAACAAACTGCACAATTTTTCAGATACGCCCTTTCTGTAATAGCTAAAATTTGCCGTAAACATCGAAGTTACGGCTGTATTCCCTAACAAATATTTAAATTTACACCCGCAAATTGTTATAGTCCGAAAACCTCAAAATGGCCGATTTTTGCAGTTACGCCCTTTTCACCTAACACGGCAGTGTAGTACATTTGCATCGAATTATTTTTAGAACATGGTTTGGAGCATCATCCTTTGTCGTGGCTATGGGGATCACACCTGTAAATAAATAAATAAATATGTTTAATTTGAGAGATTCTAGTATTAACTAACCTCGTTTGGTTAAGCTCCAGCTCCAAGAGGATGGTAACTTTTCCCGGCTCCCTTCCATCCTCATCCATGTTTGTACTTGGAGGTACTACGTCCTAAAGAAATGATCCTTCGCCGCATATCTTGTAGGTGGCAATCTGGCGAGCTGGAATTTCGATTTTGCCACAACATTCGACGAGAATTCTCGGTACCGCAGATATTACAAATTATCTGTTTCAAGGGAACCACTGTACAATTTCACTAGGAACTTCTCTCCAGCTTCAAGAATTTGGTTTGGTGATGCGTCAGAGTCTTTGAAAACACCAACTATTTCTGCGAGCCGAGGGTTTTTCTCGAATACTTGTATTACCTTCTTCTTTGCAATTCCGAAGAGTGCTGAAGTAGTGTCGCACCCACTTACTGCGTCAAGGAAGAGAATATCCTGAGTGTCCACTTTGCAGGAATGGGAAGAATACAAACAGCAGGGGTGTTTCCTCTCCCACTCTTCAGAAAATAAATGTTACTTTTAGAAGTACCTAAGGCTGTCAGCAAAACCAAAAGATCGATGTCTTCTCCTATTATGGTAACAATATCAGAGAAAGATATGAGTTTGACACGGATGACGTGAAAGAGACAAAGATAAAAGATCGTTATCTCATGCTTGGTTTGATTTGTGGACGGGCCGGAAACAATTTTTGATAATTTGAGATTTTTTTTGTAACTTTGAATCCTTATATCTCTGTTAATACTGAATCAAAAAGTACTTCTGAGCAGTGATTTTTAAAGGAAATTTAATGATCTTCAACTTTGTAAATAAGTGTATTCTACTAAAAACGTATGGTTTACAAGTTATAAGTGAAAAACTGAAACGAGTCCGAATATGTCGAGGTTTTTCGGTCCTCCCCAAATTAGCACAGGGTCCTCGAGGTCGAAAACTCAGATTTTACTTCGCAGACTACCCACACATAACATGTCAAAATATCATTAACTTCAGAATACTTTCCAAGTACCCCTCTTTATTTATTACTTGCCGCTTGGCCTATATATAAAATAATAATAATACAGTACACCACTATTTTTAAACTTACCCCACTGAGAATCTTGTGTAGGTTCATAGCCACCATAGAAGGGTTCTGGTTCAGGATTGAAACCATATTCAGGTTGAAAATCAGTGAACTCAGTAGGTGGAGGCATTGACATGTCTGGAAATCCATTTCCAGGTTTTCGGCTGTACTCTCTTCTATCAGCAGTCATAACCTATGAATCAAATTATGTTTTTTTTTCTACATATTGCCAGTTAAAGCAAATAATTAAAAAAAAAAAGAAATAAGCATTGACAAATAAGTTGACATTGTAAAGGATCTGCAGATCAACATAAACCAATGGGAAGCCACTAGCGTGGCTTGATTTTGCTTGAAACTTCTAGTGATCGTGACCAATAATTGAAGTGTGAAGAAGTTTTCCTAACCACACCTAACCCCAAATTCTGCATCAGTCTCATGCACGACTGGAGGACAAACAAACCGATTTTGTTTTAAGTAACAATCCGCCATTATTTGTTTAATATTTCTTAATATATTTTTAAATATATTTTTTCCAACCAAAACCCAAACATGAAGTCATAATTTCATTGTTGTTTGCGAAATGGAGTGTTTGCTAAATACTAGAATATGTAGGAGGTTAATCTTTGGGCCAAAATAGTACGGTTAAGCTTAAATTTGGCACTGCTGGGATGGAGAACAATCTGACATGCGCTATTTTTGGATCCTGCTTTTACTCGTAACTTTTTTGTGGTAATGTCATACTAAACCTCTTTGGTCTTGCAGATCCATCATTTTAGTGCTCCTTTTCATGTACACCCTGTATATATAAAGCAATAAATAAAAAAAATAAGTTTTTCAATGAAAAAACTCGATCCAGAGGAACGATCTTCCTTACCAGAGAATAATATTTTTATTTTAATACCCCATATCAAACAGAATCTACCCCTTAAGAGTTTTTCAAAAATGTAATAAAATTACTGAGTTCACTTAGAATTTACATAGGTGAATCACCCGGTATATTCTTCAGAACTTTACCTCAATATTAGCACAGACTAACGAGTAATACAGACAATTCCTTAGCGACATGTGTCAAAAGGAGACTCGCTTTTTAGCGAAATTTCTTCTAAAGTCATGAATAATATGCATTTTATTTGATTTTACGTTAATCTACATAGTAAAGAGATTGTATTAGAACCAAATTTATGCTTAAAATACTGTTTGTCTTTCTGTAAATTAAAATGGAGACTCGCTTATTTTTGACACATGTCCGTAAGAAGGCTTCTGTTGCAAAGCTATTTATTCTGTGATATTAGTCAAAAATCGTTAACTAGGCGTAACAAACAATGCCAGTCCTTGTTATAGCCCAAAATCGTATTTGGTCTTTGCGTAATACATTTCCAAATGTGACCCATTTTTAATTTAAAATTAAAATAAACAACTCCCTAACCTTTAAAGTCAGACCCTTAAGAAGTCAAAAAGAATCTACACTTTAAGTGCTTTTCAAAAATGTAAAAAAATATAGGGTGTTCCATTTAAAAAAAACAACTATGGGTCACCCTACTTATTGGACCACCCTGTATATTGGAAAATATTTTCAGAATGTAGCGCCTTTGTTTCTCTAAAAGTTTTGTCTTTACTTCTTTTTCTAGCATTAACAGTGTAGAAGATATGGACTGTGTAATTCACCCTGTAAATATGTCACATATTTGCTCTGGCTGTTTTTACAATACAGGACATTCAAACTTCATTTTTTCATGTTTTCTCACCCTATAATATGGAAACAAAACGTTCACAGATAAATTGAATATAAGAAAAAAATTATGTCCTAAAATTTTAAGTCATTTTGTAATCATCCAAACAAAAAAGTTAAGGCTGATATATCCGGTCCAAGGAAAAATTATAGTCTGTGTGAAAATACATATGAACCTTGATTCAAAGTGGGTTCAAACTTATTAGGAGCACTATTTTCATCATTTTTTCTTGTACTCAATTTATCTGCAAATGTTTCGTTTCCGAGATATAGGACGTTGGAATCAGGTTGAAGTCTAGATTCCGAAAGTAATATACAGGGTGTTCCATTAAAAAAAACATAAGTAAGGTTTGTACGGCTTTTACGGAACACCCTGTATCAATTTCAACAAGACCATGGAAACGCACACCAAAAATCCTAAAACTTTCATCTCTACAAAATTTTCTTTAACTCAAAAAATAAATAAGTTAAGAGGGGGAATGTTATGTGGATCATCCTGTATAGGGTGATCATTTTTTGATGCCCAGCCTCTGTTGCACAGCGGAACGGTAGGACAATAGAAAAGGTGGTATGCATATATCCCAATTACTTTCTTTCTGATGAATCTGGGTTTCTTCCGGATGGATCCTGCGTCATAGTCTAGTAAATTTAAGGTTTAATATTGCAATTCATTGGGTAAGAATTTTTTTTTTATCCATCGATAGTACATCACATAGAAAGCTTAAATCCGATGCAGGTTTTTCGCCATCTTGAATTTAGGGGTAAATTAGTTTTTCGCCAATAACAGCTGTATTTTTAATTTTACCTAAAAAATAGCCGACACCATTTTTGAAGCAAAAAAGGTGTTCTGTAAATTTGTTCTCTTGACATTTTCTTGAATTTTGCATATACAGGGTGTAACTAAACTGATGGTCAAAAATGAAACCACGTATTCTTGGAGTCAAAATAAGGGCACTTCTTCATATATTCTTTCTCCTACGGGCCATAGTTTTTTTTATACAGAGCGTAGAAATTTAGAGAAAAATACACATATTTCTTAGTATCTCTAGAAGTATACGAGATATTTTCTTCAAACCTGGCGTGTTACATGAGCGGATGAGTTGTCAAATTTAAGGTTAATATGAAGCTTGTGAGGCCCCCAGTTGCGGAGATACATGGCGTTATTAAAATTAATTAGTTCAGAAAAATATGAATACCCTGCATAATCGCATTTTTTAAATTTGTTTTGATTGGTAAATTCAATGGTTAACAAAAAGTATCTCTTAGTATTTTGTCATATTCTCAGCCGTTTTTTAATTATTTTCAAAGAACGGCAATGCTGCAATAAAAAAGTTATTTTAAGAATAAATCTAACAAGCTGTGGATGTCAATTAAACTTGGCATTATTTGAATCGTTTGGCTGCCAACTTTGCACCTTAGTATCAATATTTTGAAAAATTATATTTTCATTTGAAGAATTCCCTGATATGCACTTTTGCTATGGACTTGCGAATGGCAATAATAAACATGCGGAAACGCATAGTTGCGTGTATTGAAAGAGACGGCGGTCATTTCGAACATTTAATAATTTAAATTTCTAATAGCAATACGTTTCTTTTATTATTGTTTTTGGTTTTGTATTTTGTTAAATAAAGTTTAATTGACATCCACAGATTGCTAGATTTATTCTTAAAGTGACTATTGTTCATTGCAGCGTTGCCGTTCTTTAAAAATAATTCTATTCACCACCCAAAACAAATTAAAAAAATGCGATTATACAGGGTATTCATATTTTTCTGAACTAATTAATTTTACTAACACCCTGTATCTCTGCAACTGGGAGCCTCAGAAGCTTCATGTAAACCTTAAGTTTGACGGCTCATCTGCTCATGTGACACGCCAAGTTTGAAGAAAATATCTCGTATACTTCTAGAAATACTAAGAAATATCTGTATTTTTCTCCAAACTTCTACGCTCTGTATAAAAAAACTATGGCCCGTAGGAGAAAAAAATATATGAAGAAGTGCCCTTATTTTGACTCCAAGAATACGTGGTTTCATTTTTGACCATCAGTTTAGTTACACCCTGTATAACAAGTTATAAGAAAATAATCGAGAAAAAAGGGATTGCAATTTTTTCACATCCAATATTTTTTTCTGCTAACGACAGCGCGAAATTTCAGCAATAGTTTATTTCCGGTAGCATCTCAAAGTTGAGCTCAACGTCTCCTGGCACCTCGTAGCGCCCTTGCAAAATTTCCAAGGTTCCTTTTATACCTGACTGTACTTTGACATATATTATTATGTAGAGCCTGGACCAACACTATATTAATGTGTCGGTCCAGGTAGAGTATAATAATTACATGTGTCCGCGCGTCCTAGTTTATGCTAGGTACAGGGTTATTCATTGAGAATTGACCCCCCACCTAACTTTTTTGTTTTTTAAGATAAAAGGGTGATTCAAAAAACAAAATCAATGGTTCGGCGAATACTTTTTTATGCCATGACCGTTTAGTGTACAGGGTGTTCCAAAAAAGTAGGGCCAATGACAACTTAATTTTTTTAAATGGAACACCCTGTATATTATTGGATTTTTGAAATCTGCTCATCAAGGCAATCAAAATGATATTAAACTTCGTGGCATTATCTTTTTCCGTTTTTGAAAAATTCCGTATTCAAATTTTATACTAAATTTATTTAACTCGAATTTGTGGATCTCGTGGTAAAGATAGACGATCAATGTAATAACGAAAAATATTTGTTTTAAACAAGAGAGTAACATAGTGAAACTCCAAAATGTTTAGGAGCTTTTACGATTTTCCTGAAATTCTTTATTTCGAGAATATAATCAGTAAAATTTGAAAAGGCTCCTAAACATTTTGGAGTTTCACTATATTACTCACTTGTTTAAAACAAATATTTTTCGTTATTACATTGATCGTCTATCTTTATCACGAGATCCACAAATTCGAGTTAAATAAATTTGGTATAAAATTTGAATACGGAATTTTTCAAAAACGGAAAAAGATAATGCCACAAAGTTTAATATCATTTTGATTGCCTTGATGAGCATATTTCAAAAATCCAATAATATACAGGGTGTTCAATTTAAAAAAATAAGTTGCCATTGGTCCTACTTTTTTGGAACACCCTGTACACTAAACGGTCATGGCATAAAAAAGTATTCGCCGAACCATTAATTTTGTTTTTTGAATCACCCTTTTATCTTAAAAAACATAAAAGTTAGGAGGGGAGTCAATTCTCAGTGAATAACCCTGTACAAGGACGAAAAGTCAAGTTTTTCGGACGGATGCAGACTTCACCGGCTGAGGCGCAGTCGAGGCTGGCGAACCGGAGGAGTACGAAAAACAACTTTTCGTCCTTGTATCATACAATATTTTTTATTCGAATGTGCTTAGATATACAGGGTGGCCCATTTGAAATGGAAGCACCCCCGTAAAATTTTTATTTTCCATCCGATTTTAGACGTTTTTTTTTTTCTAAAGATAGGTAACAAAAACTTTCAGGTCTTAATTTCAATTTCAAGGCCTACTACGATTTTTTTTTCTAGTAAAAAATGACGAAAACCATTTAGCGATTTTTTATTTATAATCTGACACCTCAGTGTTAATCAGGACACCGTAAAACCCCCAAATACCAAATTTGAACACAAAATATACAGGGAGTTTTTTTCTGCGGGTTGTCAAAGTTAAGCAAAATAGGAATTTTAAAGACATCATCTGGCAAGTCAATAAGTATGTGCCATGGAATCCCCCATGGAATGGTCAACAGGACCACTCAAAATGTTGGTGTAAAAGATCCAATAGAGAATATGTGTCTTTCTCTGTGCTATCTCAAAATGCTACATTTTTGGGGTCAAAAATCGAGTATTCAAAACCACCACAGACACTATAAACGAACTAAGTCTAAAAATAATATAGAAGCCTGGGAGTTAGTAAGTCCATATGAGTTAAGGTGGCTGGTGTGCCATAACAGGAAACATATACAAAATGTACTTATCATCTTAGACAGTGACTTTATTAATAAAGCTGGAACAATTTAAATTATTTTTATTTGTTGGTTGGCATTTTGTAAAGAAATAAATTACTTTTGTGTTTATTAATATTTTTTCAATGATTCCAGGACACTCTTGATCCGTATAAAGTTTCATAAAAATTCAGCAGTTTGAGATGGCCTAGAGAAAAATACCCTGTACATTTTTGTATTGAATCTTTGCACACCAACACTTTGAGTAGTCCTGTTCACTATCCCACTGTTTTGACGGGATTCCATGGCACACTTGATTCTCCAGATGCCTTTAAAATTAATATTTTGCTCAACTGTGACACCCTGCAGAATGTAACTCCCTGTATATTTTTTGTTCAAATTAGGTATAGGGGCGTTTTAGGGCGTAATGATTAACGCTGTGGTATCAGATTTTAAATAAAAAAAATCGCTAGAAAAAAATTCGTAGAGGCCTTGAAAATTGAGATTAAGGCCTGAAATTTTGCACCAAAATGGAATGAAAAATACAAAATTTACGAGGGTGCTTCCATTTCAAATGGGCCACCCTGTATATACTTATTTCAAAAGGTAGAAAATTAAGATCAGAAATGATACTGTTTATTTTTCATTACAATAAATCTTAGTTAACTTTTAAGTTCTAGTCGGCCATGGAACAGAGTAAACTATCGAACTATCAATGTGCCTGAACAGAAATTCAGTATGTACTTGAAAGTTCGTTGGCACACAAAACAATCGCTCATGGTTGTCGCAAGCACAACGAACAACGAACGTTCAAGTATAAAACTGAATTTCTGCTCAGGCAGTTCAATAGTTTGCTTTGTTCCATGGCCGAAGTTCATAGGTAACTAGGATTTATTGTAATGAAATCTAAACAGTATAATTTCTGATCTTGTATGATACACGGGCGAAAACTAGTTAGAAACCCAGGAGTAATAACTCCTGCCAGCCTCGACTGCGCCTCGGCTGGTGAAGTCTGCATCCTGCATCCCTCCGAAAAACTCAATTTTTCGTCCTTGGACTATATGTTAAAGTACAGTCAGGTATAAAAAACTTGGGAAATTTTGGAAGGTACAGGCAAGGAATAGCGCGCGTACTTGGGCGCTACGAGGTGCTAGGAGACGTTGCGTGCAACTTTGAGATGCTATCGGAAATAAACTATCGCTGATAGAAAAAAGTTGTTCAGACAAATATCATAGATGATTTCATAGTGAACAACTTTTGTTTAGAAAATTTTGCACTGTCGTTATCAGAAAAAAAATATATTAGATGTGAAAAAAATTGCAACCCCTTTTTTCTCGATTATCTTATTATAATTTGTTATATTTGCAAAATTCAATAAAATGTCAAAAGAACAAATTTGTAGAGCACCTTTTTTCCTTCAAAAATAGCGTCGGCTATTTTTGTTATTGGCGAAAAACTAGTTAATCCTAAAATTCAAGATGGCAGAAAACCTGCATGTGGTTGATGGTCGAAAACTCGGATTTAAGCTTTCACTATGGTGTACTATCGATGGATAAAAAAAATTTTCTTACCCAATGAATTGCATTATTACTAGGGCTGTTCGATCTCCGAATTTCAGTATCGGAAATCGATACTGAAAAAATATCGATAAAATCGATAAATCGATCTTATCGATATAATCGATCTTATCGATAAAATCGATCTTATCGATCTTATCGATAAAATCGATCTTATCGATAAAATCGATATAATCAATTTTATTTAAGAAGCTAGACAAAAAAAGTTCGATCGGCTTTCTGCGGGCGCGGTCTGGACGCAATGGGTGCAGCAATTTCCTTTATTCCTATCAAAAGATAGATATAATTGGAAAGATCGGTAAAATCAAAAATATCGATAAAATCGAAAAGATCGATAAAATCGAAAAGATCGATAAAATCGAAAAGATCGATAAAATCGAAAAGATCGATAAAATCGAAAAGATCGATAAAATCGAAAAGATCGATAAAATAAAAAAGATCGATAAAATCGAAAAGATCGATAAAATCGAAAACATCGATAAAATCGAAAAGATCGATAAAATCGAAAATATCGATAAAATCGAAAAGATCGATAAAATCGATAAAATCGAAAAGATCGATAAAATCGAAAAGATCGATAAAATCGAAAAGATCGATAAAATCGGAAAGATCGAAAATATCGATAAAATCGATAATATCGATATTTCGATTTATCGAAATTGAATATCGAGTATCAATAAAATCGATAGTATCGATACTTTCGATTTTATCGATATTTTGTCTCAGGCCTAATTATTACCCATATAAATCCGATTAAATTTACTGGATTATCATCGAAACTTCTCGTTCCAAGCTTTCGTCCTCGATTGCACGGGACATCCTCAGGGCGCGACGATGATTGTTCTATTACCCGTGATGGTATTTATAGGATATGGAAACGGAGGGAATAGGCGACAATGCGGGAAAATTAATGATTTGATATAAGGCCATTGGTTGTGTTGCGTATTTGTGAAAAACGTGTGCCAACAACTATATAAAAATAAACCCTGATCACGGTTTAGATTGTTAGGATATTTAAGGATTTCAATGGATTCAAGGATGTTTCTTTGGATGGGATGGGCCGATTTTGATAGGATCTTAGTATCATTAAGAAAAACTTGGTGCTCCGTGTCCAGATAATGTTTGGAAAGTGCAGAATGGCCCGGTTGACACAACTGTATACAACATTCATGTTCTTTAACAAGCATCGACACAGTATGTCCTGTTTCTCCAATATACACTTGTCCACACAAACATGGCACACGGTTTACACCACTCGTACTCAATGGTATAATATCCTTAATTGGTCGGTAATATTGGGATAATTTAGGGAGCATAGAAAATCTTGTTACTATGTTATGTCAATTTAGAATTTTGGAGGTGTGATCAGTTATGTTATGGATATAAAGAAGGAAAGCCATAGTGGTCGGCGGGTCATTTACGCGTCTGTTAGTATTATTGTTGTGGTTAGTAAACTTCATAATAGAGCCCTGGATATTATGATAAGAATAATTGTTGGCAAGTAGAACATTAGTAAGATGATCCAGTTCTCTATCAAGATTATTATTATCAGGATCGGAGAGGCATATTGCTCGATATACTAAGGAATTAATAACTGATTGTTTTTGGGATGGGTGGCAGTGCGCAAGTGAGACGTCCGACCGGGGGAATAATTTGGCAGCCATTTTTAACCCTAAATGAGGCGGTAAATTTGAAATAATTTATACGGGTGGGTTCCATAAATAATATAATGTCTTGGTTGTCGTTTTGTGTAAAATGGAAATTATTTTAGTTCAAAGGATAACATAGGTCCAAGATTTTTGTTGTTTTTGGTATTGTAGGTTGAGAAATTATACAACTTAATCAAAATAGAACTAATTTAATTATTATTATACCTTATACAATAGCTACATTATAAATAATTACTTATAAAAAACATCCATTTAATTTTAATTGGGTTTTTCGCCACCAAACTGATTGAAAGACAACTTTTTCAAGTTGCCTCGAAAATTCATAAATTCTTAACACTAAATGAACGAAACTTTAAACGTAAGTAAGCTTGACATAGTAGCATCGGTAGAGGAAACAGCTCAAGCATTACCTGAGGAATTAGGTCAAGAATTTAGAGTCAGGTCAAAAATAATCTTAGAAAAAGATTTTAAACCAAAGTCAAATATTTCAAAGGAAGAAAAAGTAGCAATTAGATCACTTAAATCAGATAGGATAATTAAAATATTACCAGCAGATAAAGGAAATGCAACTGTTATTTTAGAAAAAACTGTGTATGATAATAAATTAAATGATTTATTAAATGAAGGAACTTACAAGAAGATAAACAAAGACCCTACAACTTCAATAGAAACTAAAATATACAAAACACTGTATAAATACCGAGAACAAATGACACAGAGACAAAGGACACTCTTAACTCCGCATCATTCAAAACCTCCACACTTATACGGATTACCAAAAATACACAAAACTAACATTCCTCTTCGCCCCATTGTAAGTTCAATAAATTCGCCATGTCATTCGTTAGCAAAATATTTACTTAAAATTGTTAATCCGTTAGTAGGAAACTCAAATTCATTTATCAGAAATAGTAATCATTTTCTAGAAAAAATTAGGGAACATCAATTTCCGGATAATTATATATTAGCTAGTTTTGATGTGGTTAGTCTTTTTACAAATGTCCCTGTTGACAAATCATTGAATATTTTACGCAGAAAGTTAGAAAGTGATCAGACTTTAGTAGAAAGGACAAATTTGAATATAGATGCAATATTAGAATTAACAACACTATGTGTTAAAACCACTTATTTTCAACTAGGAAAGGAATTTTACCAGCAGGAATTTGGAATGGCTATGGGGTCTCCTTTATCACCATTCATAAGCAATTTATTCATGGAAGATTTTGAACAAAATGAATTGACTAGATATGATCACCAACCTAATGTTTGGTGGAGATATGTAGATGACAATAGGTAGTGGGGCACTTCAGGCAGACAGACAGCCAGACATCGCTATCTCTTTCTAACTCATGTAATTATATACCTATCTCTCTCTTGGTGGTTAAGTATGGAATCTACATTACCGACACTGGTCAACAGCTGAAAAATACCCTAACCTAAACCATTTTATTATTTTCACCCCTAAACGCAACAGGTCGATAACCTATATCCTTGTAACTTACATTTTGTCAAAAGGCAAACAGACAAACATTCGATTAGTAAATTTCGCTGTACTATCACGCTCGTACTCATAGTCACATGAACAATATTAAGAAAATTTGTTTTTGGTAACTCCACTACGACTAAGCCCAAGGTTGCATGTATAACACTGAAACATCCCGTTGAAATAGCAAAAATATCCGGAAATACCTGATACGTCCAGAGACCTTAGATCAGAGCCGCTAGGCATAAGGTATAACCAAAAATTATTACATATCTTAAAAAATGATGTTATCCGACACACCCGATTTATCTGCACATTCATACGTATTTATACCACTTCTCTCCGCACGACTGGCCGCCCGCCGAATAATAATTATAACGAGCAGACTGGCCAAATTCCAGAAGAACTGGCCTTCAGCCTTGCGACCGGTATTTTATTAAACAGTGGAACAACAGCTGTAGACATTTTATATTCAAACCTGCATATTTGGTAAACGAAAACTGCATTTTGGTTTGTATTACCGCCACCTACAGGACCTCCTTGGTACTACTTATGCAATCCCAATTCTTCAATTCCTGTGTTGCGCGAAACCTGTATTCTTTATGAATATGTACTTAAAAGTGAAATCTTTTATTTACATGACTTTATTGCTGCCATCTGCAAGTTATCACCTAGAGTTTTTACTATTCCGTACCGACCGAGAGTAACACGAAGGTTAATTTCGTGTGCGCCTAATTCCATGTAACCACAACCTGTCAAAGCCGTACATTCCTGCAGAAGCAATTAAACGTAGAATTATATTAAAATATTAGTGTAATCTAGCATTGAAAGCGAATAATAATTAAAACAGGTAAACAGGGTATTATTACAATAAAATAATGGTTTTATTAAATAAAAATATGTTCAGGCACTGATATTCCTGAGAGAGGACAACGCCCACTTGTTTCGTCCAGGCAAAAAAAAAACAACAGCTGGTGTAAATATCATAGGGAGTGCACAGAATATTTTTGAAAAAAGCACCATTTGAAGAATATTTAATAAGAAGCGGTAAGCTGCGTATTATTACAATGAAAATAATAGTTTTATAAAATAAAGCCATGTTATAGGTACCCAGAGGTTAATGCCCCAGTGTTATCAAAAAAAGAAAAGGTAAAAAAAAAGGATCATCGTGCTTTAGAGATAGTAAGTAAATCCCCAGAAAAGATTCGTCACTCTTTTCTGGGATAATAACCCTTGAACACAGCCTAATAATTTCCATATTATGTATTTTCAGAAAGATAATTCAACGATTCGAGTGTATAGACTTCAACACAGATGTTCCATCGCTACGTCACGTTATTAGTGTGAAGAAGAGTAGAAATTGCCTACAGAAAGACCTAGAAATTTTATTATTTATTTTTAACTAGCAGGTACCTACAAAAAATATTTTTGTTTTTTAATGATGGTAAAAAATAAGGTCGATATGTTTTTTAACTAAGAAGTTTTAGAATTATATAAGAAAAGTTTTGTTATTGTTAACACTGAAGTAGATATATGTAGGTATCTACATATTTAAGCACCTACACAGAGGTATAGGTAAAAAAAAGCTTGAACTAAGAAATTTAAAATTAAATATAAGAAAAGTTTGTTATTGTTAATAGTGAAGTAAGTAAGTAGATTTCTACATATTTAAGCACCTACACAAATATATAGGGAAAAAATAAGGTTGATATATGTTTTACCTAAGAAATTTTAAAATGGAATATAAGAAAAGTTTTTTTTATTGTGAATATTGAAGAAGGTACGTAGGTATCTATTCAAGTACCTGCACACAGGTATAGTCTTGAAAGCTCTTAAACTCTAGCTTATTTTTTGTTATAAGTGTACCTCGCAAATAATAATAATAATTGTAGTACTTATTTTAGAGCTGAACAAAGTATAGGAAAAAAATAATTATTAAAAAAAAGGAGTTTTGTCTATATATAGGTAGATATCTACTCGAAATAATTATAAATAATCCCATGAAGATATAATTCCTGTGTGGCAATATTTTGTAACATAATAATTTTAGACAGTACCTACTTATTAAGTAGAAAATAAAAAAAAATAATTCAAACCGAGCTAAAGAAAAAAAAGAACGATAACAATTTCAATTATTGACCTAATTAGTAAAGGGAGAAAAAAGAAAAAATAATTATTTTTACTTCTAAAAATATTTTTGATGATATTTCTATTTATCTCAGAGTGTAGGGAAGATGAGATAGTAAAAAAAGTACCTACAATTAAAAGAACAATTATTATTTTTACTTCGCAATAAAGTTTTTTCAACAGTATTTCTATTTTTAGAGTGTAGACGAGGCGCTAGTGTTTGTAAGATAGGATAGTAGAAGGTCAAGTCAAAGCTATATCTCACCGCTAAATGCTAGCCCTTTAAGGATAAATACAGGTTCACACACTTGCAAAAAGTTCATTTGATTAGAGTCAGCCGTTCGGACCACATCTTTTTTCTCGAGATTTTCATAAAGAACTCAATATGGCTTTCCAAGTCGTAAATGAAACTACAAGTACGAATAGAAAATTCAAAATTGCCCGCCGTTGCGTTTGCTTCAAACTGAATGATATTCCTGAAAACGTACATGATCCAGAATCGTATATTAAGAGTGGTATTAACGACATTGTACAGTACATTGTCGAGGACGTTGACCCCGATGATCGAATTGGATTTACGTTTGGCTCAGACTGCTTCACTAAGGGGGATGCCTTTCTGCCCTTCAGAAAAGCTAAGAATATTAGTTTTGAAGATGTGTGGGAACTATTAGGAAAAATATACCAAAGTAATTCGGAAGGATTTCACTCAGATACATTTAGGCTGACAATGACCCAAGCGAAAGTATACAGGGGAGGCGCGCGAACCAAAAACTACAATACATTCGAAGAAGAATGTTCTAGCAAGCGAGGTATTGTGACTATGATGACAACTTATGCTTGGTTAGAGCTCTTGTGGTTGCCCAAGCCTATGCCCTCAATAGTTCTTTTACTGAGAAAATAAGGAGAAATCACGGAAATATGCAAGATACCGAAGCAGACAAGCTAACTCAAGATGCAGGAGTGCAGATGCCTGAAGGGGGAGCTACTATGGAAGAAGTGAGGAAGTTCCAGGGGCATTTGAAAGACTTTAAAATTACCGTTTATGCTTATGGGTCCAAAGGTCGAAATGTATTATTTGAAGGCCCCGACGCTGCATTAAAAATTAATTTTATATATAGTAACAATCATTTTAACGTTATTACTAATTTGAAAGCGGCATTCTGCTGCAGCTATTACTGTGAAGCTTGTCATATTCCCTACAACAATAAAAATGAACACAGATGTGCGTTGTCATGCCCTTGCTGTCAACAGACGCCACCATGTGAGAAAACAAGACAGGAAATATCCTGCCAAGACTGCTACCGTAAGTTCAGAGGTTCAGAGTGCTACAACAGACATATAACTCCTGGTTCTCATGGCAAAAAAAGCCTCTGCCAGCATATTAAGCGGTGTCCCAACTGTTTGAAGACATTAAACGCCGAAAGGCAACATGTCTGTGGCGAAATTTATTGTAAGATATGTGATAAATACCAAGAAGCAAACCACAATTGTTATATTAAACCAGACAACCGCACTCCCCAATCAGACAGCGTTCTCTTTATATTCTACGATTTTGAGTCTAGGCAGGACGAATTAGGAAACAATGGAGAGAAAATACATGTTCCAAATCTGTGTGTGTTTCAGCAGAGGTGCTATGTGTGCATTGGTATGGACAATGAAGTTCCGATATGTAGCAAATGTTGTGCGAGAAGGCAAGTTCTCAAAATAAATCCTGTCGAAACTTTCCTAAGTTTTATACTGGGAGTCAGAAAAGCATTTAAGAAAATTGTTGTAATTGCCCATAATGGGAAAACATATGACCATCAATTTATTTTGAAATATGTACTTGAAAGAACTGATCTTAAAGTAGAACTTATTATGAGAGGGACAAGTATAATTTTAATGGGAATTGAGAATATCAAGTTTATCGACAGCATTAATTACTTTCCCATGGCATTGGCAGCACTACCAAAAGCTTTCGATTTAGGACCAGAACTTAAGAAGGGTTATTTTCCCCATTTGTTTAATACACGCACCAATACAGACTACGATGGTCCTCTGCCTGATATACAGTATTATGATCCAGACCACATGATCGAAGAAGCTCGCCTTCAGCTGTTGGAATGGCACAACGAACATAAGAACGCCAATTTTAATATGCAAAGAGATTTGCTAGAATATTGCATCAGTGATGTAGACATTCTGACCAAGGCATGCTTAAAATTCAGAAAAATGTTTCTAGATGTGTAACGTCTGTCCATTTACGGAAGCTGTAACTATTGCATCGGCGTGTAATTTGGTATATCGCCGCAACTTTCTTGAACCCCAGACAATAGATATACTACCTCGGAATGGCTATAGGAATGTAGACAGTCAGTCTAAGATAGCCACCTTATGGTTGATCAATGAAGAACTGCAAAGAGGTATAAATATTAAGCATTCCGCTAAACAGAGAGAGGTACTAATCGATGGAGTGAAGGTATTGTGTAGGACATGCGGTCTCTCAATAAATCAGGAACACTGCAACCATTCAGCTGAAGAGAGCTTTGGCGGGCACCTGGGTAGTAGATGAGATATTAAAGGCTTTGGAGATGGGATACAAATTGTTAGAAGTTTATGAAATATGGCACTATCACATGGAACAATACGATAAGAAAAAGAAACTCGGGGGTCTGTTCACAAAAATGATGGACAAGTTTATAAAAATAAAGCAAGAAGCATCTGGTTGGCCTAGGGATTGCGTAACAGAGGGAGAAAAAAATAAGTATATAGAAACATTCCTAGAGAGCGAAGGCATTCAACTAGAATTTAGAAAAATTATGAAAAATCCGGGGTTGAGATCTTTGGCCAAACTAATGCTAAACAGTGTCTGAGGAAAGTTTGGTCAGAGAGAAAATCAGCCAAAAACAAATATCGTTCGGCAAGTTTACGAGTTAGAAGAGTTAATGTCCAACCCCTCCATTGACGTAAATAATATTGTTTCGATAGACGAAGACACATTGATAGTAAACTTTGAGTACAAGCAAGATAGTTTTGACCAACTTTCGACCGTAAACGTAGTATTAGCAGCATACACTACGGCTCAAGCTCGTCTTAAGCTCTACAGCTATCTAGAGCAACTCGGGGGCCGAGTTTTATACTATGATACAGATAGTGTTATCTACATTTCTAGAGAAGGTGAATGGGATATTCCAACAGGAAACTCTCTAGGAGAAATGACAGATGAACTGGAAGAGTATGGGCATGGAAGCTACATTGTGGCTTTTGCGTCAGGAGGCCCCAAGAATTATAGTTATGTCGTATTTAGTCCAAAATACCAAACATACTACAACGTCTGCAAAGTTAAAGGCATCAGATTAAACTATGATGTTCTTAAACTAATTAACTTTAACATCATGAGACAAATGGTTACCTCTTTGGAACCCGTATAGCCCCTATATATAACTTCTATGAATATAAAACGAGCGAATAATCATCAAGTTGTCACAAAAGAAGAAACAAAGGTCTATAGACCAAGAGCGGAAAAACGAAAATTCACGCATGATTTTGATTCTGTTCCTTTTGGATTCAAAAGACAATTGAAATAAATCATAATTACCTATTTGTTATTGTTAGTATGCTATCAATTAATTTAATTTTTAATAATCACTGATCAGACCCTATTAAGTAATATTTTGTAAAAAAAAAGAGGTAGTATACATTAAATAGAGAATGCTGTAATGGATATGTATTGTATATTTGTCATTATGAAAGTACAATTTACATTTTACTCAATGAGTACTATTTTTATGTTCCCATATTATTATAGGTACAAATTATTAATAAAAGATATACGTAAACATAAAAGCTGTATTTATTTTTACTGATGTGCTTAAAACTTAAGACTATGTTAATGCCGAGCACTAAAACAACTTATAAAAACCTAGCTTTTTATTGTCATGGAAGCTATATATAAATATAGATATTTAAATATATGGAAACTTATAATAATTAAACACAGATTAAGTTTTATTGTATTAGAAAAAAAAACATGTTGCATTACTTATTATTTGACTAAAAATAATTTTTAATTAAATTATTAATTTGTGTTTGTGAATTTCTTCAATTTTTTCTTAAGATTTGTATTTCTAATTCTAATTTTTTTAAACTTTTTGACAAACTTTTCATGAGTTCTTTTTATGTTTAACACTTCAATAACAAGGTCATTATTTAGAAAATGCAAAGCATTAACTATTTCGTTACACTCGAACAATTCTTCTTCTTGGTTATTCATTAACACAAGCTTTTTGTTGAGGTCTTCAACACGCTGCAACAACCCCTGACGCTCAGAAAGGACCTGTTTTATTACCGATCTTAACTGTGTTGCATTTCTTTCGAAATTTTCTAAAAGAACCTGAGATAGGCCTCTCTGAATTTCAATACATCGATAGTGTTCTTCGTTTCTCTCAGTTTTACACGTCTCCAGTTCTCTATGGCAGCTCTCTTTTTGATGGTTTTCCTCGACAACGGCTCTATGTAATATCACCTTTTCATTATTACACAAATTCCTCGGAATAAACGTGTCTAAAAAATAAAAAAAATAAACAAATTGGTTATTTCCATACGTTAGGCGATTATTCAATTAAACTATCAAAATATTTATACGCATTTATTTATAAAAAAACAATTGACTATTTACTATAAGGCTTGCACTGGAAAAAAGTGTCTGTTGCACTTTTTTCTCCAAGTTAATAAGGTAATATCAACGATATAAAGCAAAAGATGACTCACTCTAATACAAATAAAAACGGTTTTATGTTGCTTCTATATTAGCGGGGTCGGTGTACGAAAACGAGGTAATTTGTTTACATTGACATTTTCTTAAATTAAGTCTTTCTTATTTTTTTGTAATGCATAATAAATGTTTTTTATAGATTTGTATATCTTATCTATGTTTTGAGATACTTATATTTACAAAATAACCTAAATCGTATAAAAAAAAACTGGAAAACTTGAATGTGCCAACAATAACATCTTTTTTCAATATCATGAAACAAAAAAAAGTTACCTTTGGTAATGTAACCTACATAGCGTTGGGTAATATACATAATACATAAATATGTTATGATCATACCTTTATCGTTCAAGCTAGCCGAATGCAATTGGTCGATAGCACCATTAGCGAGCATTAATGCAAAAAAAAAATATTCTGTGTGCGTAGTACATTGTTTTTTATTCGTTTTCAAACGCTTCAAGAATTAAAACAGAAATGACTGAGCTTCAAAGGAATGAACGCTAAATATTTTTACGAGTAGCCTATAATATCACCTGACAGAGGGTGTCATATTAATCCTCAAGTTTCCATCTCACTGCATTTATATAGACTTATTAAAAACTATGCTCACATACATACAAAACCAAAAAAAATATAAGTATGTTTTCAAATAATGTCTATTTCAATATGTTATAAGTACAAATTAATTTTTGACCAAAAGGGCGGTTATTTTTAATTACTTAACCGAAGTTTTTGCATGTGATGTGGACGTTAGAAATACCGCCACCGATCTCCGTCGCATTTAATGCGACGGAGATCGGTGGCGTTTTTAAAAATTTTTTTCCCGGTATATAGCAGTTTAACGAAAACTGTAACCCCAAAAACAATTATTATTAAATTTCATGAAATATGTGAGAGGGAGAAGGTATTTCTAACGTCCACATCACATGCAAAAACTTCGGTTAAGTAATTAAAAATAACCGCCCTTTTGGTCAAAAATTAATTTGTACTTATAACATATTGAAATAGACATTATTTGAAAACATACTTATATTTTTTTTGGTTTTGTATGTATGTGAGCATAGTTTTTAATAAGTCTATATAAATGCAGTGAGATGGAAACTTGAGGATTAATATGACACCCTCTGTCAGGTGATATTATAGGCTACTCGTAAAAATATTTAGCGTTCATTCCTTTGAAGCTCAGTCATTTCTGTTTTAATTCTTGAAGCGTTTGAAAACGAATAAAAAACAATGTACTACGCACACAGAATATTTTTTTTTTGCATTAATGCTCGCTAATGGTGCTATCGACCAATTGCATTCGGCTAGCTTGAACGATAAAGGTATGATCATAACATATTTATGTATTATGTATATTACCCAACGCTATGTAGGTTACATTACCAAAGGTAACTTTTTTTTGTTTCATGATATTGAAAAAAGATGTTATTGTTGGCACATTCAAGTTTTCCAGTTTTTTTTTATACGATTTAGGTTATTTTGTAAATATAAGTATCTCAAAACATAGATAAGATATACAAATCTATAAAAAACATTTATTATGCATTACAAAAAAATAAGAAAGACTTAATTTAAGAAAATGTCAATGTAAACAAATTACCTCGTTTTCGTACACCGACCCCGCTAATATAGAAGCAACATAAAACCGTTTTTATTTGTATTAGAGTGAGTCATCTTTTGCTTTATATCGTTGATATTACCTTATTAACTTGGAGAAAAAAGTGCAACAGACACTTTTTTCCAGTGCAAGCCTTATAGTAAATAGTCAATTGTTTTTTTATAAATAAATGCGTATAAATATTTTGATAGTTTAATTGAATAATCGCCTAACGTATGGAAATAACCAATTTGTTTATTTTTTTTATTTTTTAGACACGTTTATTCCGAGGAATTTGTGTAATAATGAAAAGGTGATATTACATAGAGCCGTTGTCGAGGAAAACCATCAAAAAGAGAGCTGCCATAGAGAACTGGAGACGTGTAAAACTGAGAGAAACGAAGAACACTATCGATGTATTGAAATTCAGAGAGGCCTATCTCAGGTTCTTTTAGAAAATTTCGAAAGAAATGCAACACAGTTAAGATCGGTAATAAAACAGGTCCTTTCTGAGCGTCAGGGGTTGTTGCAGCGTGTTGAAGACCTCAACAAAAAGCTTGTGTTAATGAATAACCAAGAAGAAGAATTGTTCGAGTGTAACGAAACAGTTAATGCTTTGCATTTTCTAAATAATGACCTTGTTATTGAAGTGTTAAACATAAAAAGAACTCATGAAAAGTTTGTCAAAAAGTTTAAAAAAATTAGAATTAGAAATACAAATCTTAAGAAAAAATTGAAGAAATTCACAAACACAAATTAATAATTTAATTAAAAATTATTTTTAGTCAAATAATAAGTAATGCAACATGTTTTTTTTTCTAATACAATAAAACTTAATCTGTGTTTAATTATTATAAGTTTCCATATATTTAAATATCTATATTTATATATAGCTTCCATGACAATAAAAAGCTAGGTTTTTATAAGTTGTTTTAGTGCTCGGCATTAACATAGTCTTAAGTTTTAAGCACATCAGTAAAAATAAATACAGCTTTTATGTTTACGTATATCTTTTATTAATAATTTGTACCTATAATAATATGGGAACATAAAAATAGTACTCATTGAGTAAAATGTAAATTGTACTTTCATAATGACAAATATACAATACATATCCATTACAGCATTCTCTATTTAATGTATACTACCTCTTTTTTTTTACAAAATATTACTTAATAGGGTCTGATCAGTGATTATTAAAAATTAAATTAATTGATAGCATACTAACAATAACAAATAGGTAATTATGATTTATTTCAATTGTCTTTTGAATCCAAAAGGAACAGAATCAAAATCATGCGTGAATTTTCGTTTTTCCGCTCTTGGTCTATAGACCTTTGTTTCTTCTTTTGTGACAACTTGATGATTATTCGCTCGTTTTATATTCATAGAAGTTATATATAGGGGCTCTACGGGTTCCAAAGAGGTAACCATTTGTCTCATGATGTTAAAGTTAATTAGTTTAAGAACATCATAGTTTAATCTGATGCCTTTAACTTTGCAGACGTTGTAGTATGTTTGGTATTTTGGACTAAATACGACATAACTATAATTCTTGGGGCCTCCTGACGCAAAAGCGACAATGTAGCTTCCATGCCCATACTCTTCCAGTTCATCTGTCATTTCTCCTAGAGAGTTTCCTGTTGGAATATCCCATTCACCTTCTCTAGAAATGTAGATAACACTATCTGTATCATAGTATAAAACTCGGCCCCCGAGTTGCTCTAGATAGCTGTAGAGCTTAAGACGAGCTTGAGCCGTAGTGTATGCTGCTAATACTACGTTTACGGTCGAAAGTTGGTCAAAACTATCTTGCTTGTACTCAAAGTTTACTATCAATGTGTCTTCGTCTATCGAAACAATATTATTTACGTCAATGGAGGGGTTGGACATTAACTCTTCTAACTCGTAAACTTGCCGAACGATATTTGTTTTTGGCTGATTTTCTCTCTGACCAAACTTTCCCCAGAAACTGTTTAGCATTAGTTTGGCCAAAGATCTCAACCCCGGATTTTTCATAATTTTTCTAAATTCTAGTTGAATGCCTTCGCTCTCTAGGAATGTTTCTATATACTTATTTTTTTCTCCCTCTGTTACGCAATCCCTAGGCCAACCAGATGCTTCTTGCTTTATTTTTATAAACTTGTCCATCATTTTTGTGAACAGACTCCCGAGTTTCTTTTTCTTATCGTATTGTTCCATGTGATAGTGCCATATTTCATAAACTTCTAACAATTTGTATCCCATCTCCAAAGCCTTTAATATCTCATCTACTACCCAGGTGCCCGCCAAAGCTCTCTCTTCAGCTGAATGGTTGCAGTGTTCCTGATTTATTGAGAGACCGCATGTCCTACACAATACCTTCACTCCATCGATTAGTACCTCTCTCTGTTTAGCGGAATGCTTAATATTTATACCTCTTTGCAGTTCTTCATTGATCAACCATAAGGTGGCTATCTTAGACTGACTGTCTACATTCCTATAGCCATTCCGAGGTAGTATATCTATTGTCTGGGGTTCAAGAAAGTTGCGGCGATATACCAAATTACACGCCGATGCAATAGTTACAGCTTCCGTAAATGGACAGACGTTACACTCATCTAGAAACATTTTTCTGAATTTTAAGCATGCCTTGGTCAGAATGTCTACATCACTGATGCAATATTCTAGCAAATCTCTTTGCATATTAAAATTGGCGTTCTTATGTTCGTTGTGCCATTCCAACAGCTGAAGGCGAGCTTCTTCGATCATGTGGTCTGGATCATAATACTGTATATCAGGCAGAGGACCATCGTAGTCTGTATTGGTGCGTGTATTAAACAAATGGGGAAAATAACCCTTCTTAAGTTCTGGTCCGAAATCGAAAGCTTTTGGTAGTGCTGCCAATGCCATGGGAAAATAATTAATGCTGTCGATAAACTTGATATTCTCAATTCCCATTAAAATTATACTTGTCCCTCTCATAATAAGTTCTACTTTAAGATCAGTTCTTTCAAGTACATATTTCAAAATAAATTGATGGTCATATGTTTTCCCATTATGGGCAATTACAACAATTTTCTTAAATGCTTTTCTGACTCCCAGTATAAAACTTAGGAAAGTTTCGACAGGATTTATTTTGAGAACTTGCCTTCTCGCACAACATTTGCTACATATCGGAACTTCATTGTCCATACCAATGCACACATAGCACCTCTGCTGAAACACACACAGATTTGGAACATGTATTTTCTCTCCATTGTTTCCTAATTCGTCCTGCCTAGACTCAAAATCGTAGAATATAAAGAGAACGCTGTCTGATTGGGGAGTGCGGTTGTCTGGTTTAATATAACAATTGTGGTTTGCTTCTTGGTATTTATCACATATCTTACAATAAATTTCGCCACAGACATGTTGCCTTTCGGCGTACCAGGAGTTATATGTCTGTTGTAGCACTCTGAACCTCTGAACTTACGGTAGCAGTCTTGGCAGGATATTTCCTGTCTTGTTTTCTCACATGGTGGCGTCTGTTGACAGCAAGGGCATGACAACGCACATCTGTGTTCATTTTTATTGTTGTAGGGAATATGACAAGCTTCACAGTAATAGCTGCAGCAGAATGCCGCTTTCAAATTAGTAATAACGTTAAAATGATTGTTACTATATATAAAATTAATTTTTAATGCAGCGTCGGGGCCTTCAAATAATACATTTCGACCTTTGGACCCATAAGCATAAACGGTAATTTTAAAGTCTTTCAAATGCCCCTGGAACTTCCTCACTTCTTCCATAGTAGCTCCCCCTTCAGGCATCTGCACTCCTGCATCTTGAGTTAGCTTGTCTGCTTCGGTATCTTGCATATTTCCGTGATTTCTCCTTATTTTCTCAGTAAAAGAACTATTGAGGGCATAGGCTTGGGCAACCACAAGAGCTCTAACCAAGCATAAGTTGTCATCATAGTCACAATACCTCGCTTGCTAGAACATTCTTCTTCGAATGTATTGTAGTTTTTGGTTCGCGCGCCTCCCCTGTATACTTTCGCTTGGGTCATTGTCAGCCTAAATGTATCTGAGTGAAATCCTTCCGAATTACTTTGGTATATTTTTCCTAATAGTTCCCACACATCTTCAAAACTAATATTCTTAGCTTTTCTGAAGGGCAGAAAGGCATCCCCCTTAGTGAAGCAGTCTGAGCCAAACGTAAATCCAATTCGATCATCGGGGTCAACGTCCTCGACAATGTACTGTACAATGTCGTTAATACCACTCTTAATATACGATTCTGGATCATGTACGTTTTCAGGAATATCATTCAGTTTGAAGCAAACGCAACGGCGGGCAATTTTGAATTTTCTATTCGTACTTGTAGTTTCATTTACGACTTGGAAAGCCATATTGAGTTCTTTATGAAAATCTCGAGAAAAAAGATGTGGTCCGAACGGCTGACTCTAATCAAATGAACTTTTTGCAAGTGTGTGAACCTGTATTTATCCTTAAAGGGCTAGCATTTAGCGGTGAGATATAGCTTTGACTTGACCTTCTACTATCCTATCTTACAAACACTAGCGCCTCGTCTACACTCTAAAAATAGAAATACTGTTGAAAAAACTTTATTGCGAAGTAAAAATAATAATTGTTCTTTTAATTGTAGGTACTTTTTTTACTATCTCATCTTCCCTACACTCTGAGATAAATAGAAATATCATCAAAAATATTTTTAGAAGTAAAAATAATTATTTTTTCTTTTTTCTCCCTTTACTAATTAGGTCAATAATTGAAATTGTTATCGTTCTTTTTTTTCTTTAGCTCGGTTTGAATTATTTTTTTTTATTTTCTACTTAATAAGTAGGTACTGTCTAAAATTATTATGTTACAAAATATTGCCACACAGGAATTATATCTTCATGGGATTATTTATAATTATTTCGAGTAGATATCTACCTATATATAGACAAAACTCCTTTTTTTTTAATAATTATTTTTTTCCTATACTTTGTTCAGCTCTAAAATAAGTACTACAATTATTATTATTATTTGCGAGGTACACTTATAACAAAAAATAAGCTAGAGTTTAAGAGCTTTCAAGACTATACCTGTGTGCAGGTACTTGAATAGATACCTACGTACCTTCTTCAATATTCACAATAAAAAAAACTTTTCTTATATTCCATTTTAAAATTTCTTAGGTAAAACATATATCAACCTTATTTTTTCCCTATATATTTGTGTAGGTGCTTAAATATGTAGAAATCTACTTACTTACTTCACTATTAACAATAACAAACTTTTCTTATATTTAATTTTAAATTTCTTAGTTCAAGCTTTTTTTTACCTATACCTCTGTGTAGGTGCTTAAATATGTAGATACCTACATATATCTACTTCACTGTTAACAATAACAAAACTTTTTTTATATAATTCTAAAACTTCTTAGTTAAAAAACATATCCAATTTATTTTTTACCATCATTAAAAAACAAAAATATTTTTTGTAGGTACCTGCTAGTTAAAAATAAATAATAAAATTTCTAGGTCTTTCTGTAGGCAATTTCTACTCTTCTTCACACTAATAACATGACGTAGCGATGGAACATCTGTGTTGAAGTCTATACACTCGAATCGTTGAATTATCTTTCTGAAAATACATAATATGGAAATTATTAGGCTGTGTTCAAGGGTTATTATCCCAGAAAAGAGTGACGAATCTTTTCTGGGGATTTACTTACTATCTCTAAAGCACGATGATCCTTTTTTTTTACCTTTTCTTTTTTTGATAACACTGGGGCATTAACCTCTGGGTACCTATAACATGGCTTTATTTTATAAAACTATTATTTTCATTGTAATAATACGCAGCTTACCGCTTCTTATTAAATATTCTTCAAATGGTGCTTTTTTCAAAAATATTCTGTGCACTCCCTATGATATTTACACCAGCTGTTGTTTTTTTTTTGCCTGGATGAAACAAGTGGGCGTTGTCCTCTCAGGAATATCAGTGCCTGAACATATTTTTATTTAATAAAACCATTATTTTATTGTAATAATACCCTGTTTACCTGTTTTAATTATTATTCGCTTTCAATGCTAGATTACACTAATATTTTAATATAATTCTACGTTTAATTGCTTCTGCAGGAATGTACGGCTTTGACAGGTTGTGGTTACGTGGAATTAGGTGCACACGAAATTAACCTTCGTGTTACTCTCGGTCGGTACGGAATAGTAAAAACTCTAGGTGATAACTTGCAGATGGCAGCAATAAAGTCATGTAAATAAAAGATTTCACTTTTAAGTACATATTCATAAAGAATACAGGTTTCGCGCAACACAGGAATTGAAGAATTGGGATTGCATAAGTAGTACCAAGGAGGTCCTGTAGGTGGCGGTAATACAAACCAAAATGCAGTTTTCGTTTACCAAATATGCAGGTTTGAATATAAAATGTCTACAGCTGTTGTTCCACTGTTTAATAAAATACCGGTCGCAAGGCTGAAGGCCAGTTCTTCTGGAATTTGGCCAGTCTGCTCGTTATAATTATTATTCGGTGGGCGGCCAGTCGTGCGGAGAGAAGTGGTATAAATACGTATGAATGTGCAGATAAATCGGGTGTGTCGGATAACGTCATTTTTTAAGATATGTAATAATTTTTGGTTATACCTTATGCCTAGCGGCTCTTATCTAAGGTCTCTGGACGTATCAGGTATTTCCGGATATTTTTGCTATTTCAACGGGATGTTTCAGTGTTATACATGCAACCTTGGGCTTAGTCGTAGTGGAGTTACCAAAAACAAATTTTCTTAATATTGTTCATGTGACTATGAGTACGAGCGTGATAGTACAGCGAAATTTACTAATCGAATGTTTGTCTGTTTGCCATTTGACAAAATGTAAGTTACAAGGATATAGGTTATCGACCTGTTGCGTTTAGGGGTGAAAATAATAAAATGGTTTAGGTTAGGGTATTTTTCAGCTGTTGACCAGTGTCGGTAATGTAGATTCCATACTTAACCACCAAGAGAGAGATAGGTATATAATTACATGAGTTAGAAAGAGATAGCGATGTCTGGCTGTCTGTCTGCCTGAAGTGCCCCACTACCTACTGATGACATATTTGTTATATGGGAACATGGAGTAGATGAGTTAAATTCATTATTAAATTTTTATAAACTCTCAAGAACCTTCTATTAAGTTTACCTTAGAAATTGAAAATAATAATGAATTACCTTTCTTCTAAAACCAACACATACTAATAGATATCTCCATTTCAACTCCAATCATCATATTAGTGTTAAAAAAGGAGTAATTAAAAGTTTGTATGACAGGGCTAGAACGATTTGTTCTAATAACACAAAATTTGAGGAGGAAATTAAACATATAAAACATGTTCTTGAGAAGAATAGTTATCCTATTGAATTTGTTGAGCAAGTTTTTCAGGATTGCCAACAAAATAACAATGCTAATAGAATTAGAGAAATAAATCTGGTGGACCGACCAGTAAATTTAATAATTCCTTATATTCCTGGACTGTCAGATAAGCTAAAACGTATAGGCAATCGTTTTAATGTGAGAACAGTATTTAAAACCAAAAATACATTAAGATCGATGCTAGTTAAAACAAAACCATTTAATGAGTTACAAAGTTCAAAAAATTGCATTTATAAAATTCCTTGTGAATGTGGAAAGTTCTATGTTGGGGAGACTTGTAGGCCATTTAACGTTTGTTTAAAAGAACATAAAAATTATATCAGGCAAAATCAAATTTCGAAGTCAAAAATATGTGAACATTCCTTTAATAACAATCATAGGATATTGTGGGATAGTTCCAAACCAATTCTAAAAGAAGAAGTAGGAAATAGACGAAAAATTAAAGAATCTGCATTTATTCTAGGAAATACGGGCAACTGTGTTGCTGCATGTTCAGTGGAATTCAGTAAAATATTATTGCCACTTATTCAAAGAGAAGTTAGTATAGATAATTAGATAAAACACAGGGTACAATATGAGGCAGGTGGCTAGGCTATTGTTTCTGTTGTCATGACATTTTAACTTGAAATTTATTAATCTGTCACTTCACTTTGATGTGACATGATCTTTGAGAAAGGAGGAAGATTTATCCTCCGAAAGCTCAGAAAACAAATTTGTTGAAATTATTTTTTGAGTTACACGTTTAAAGTTTCGTTCATTTAGTGTTAAGAATTTATGAATTTTCGAGGCAACTTGAAAAAGTTGTCTTTCAATCAGTTTGGTGGCGAAAAACCCAATTAAAAATTAAATGGATCTGTTTGCGCCACAAATAAATTTTAGAAAATATTTATAAAAAACATGACTATTTTTTATTACCTAACATTTTCATACAATATTACTTGGGATAATTATTTCTTTGAATACTTTTAATAATAATAACCTATTTTCCAGGAACATATATCTATATCTATTTCTAAATTTTTAGGCGGCTAGTTTTATTCCTTAGAACTTTTTCTTTTTGTTTGTTTAAAAAATAGAAGCAAAAGAAAACTTGGTAACTACAAATTCTACCACTTTAATCTTTGTTTCAAAAATGCAAGTGAAGTGATTTCTAATTACGCTCTTCTTTGATAAGTTTCAATAATTTTGCTGGCGGTGATCTGCAGTTAACAGGTTTACTTACTGCTGCCTGCTGCTGTTAGCATTTCTCTTCGTCGTATCGAGAATTACAATGTCTCCATTTTTCTCATGAGTTACCTACTTCTTGAACCGGTATGAATTTCTTATCTTACCAATTTTGACGCCACTGCTCCTTCGGTTAGGTTTCTAGTTTCTAGATGGTAGAGCGCCACTTTTCACGTTCTTTCGGGTTGCATTAAAAAATCCTGTTCATCAAAATGAATAGAACAAGCATACAGAGAGTTCTTCCAGAGAATATTATTGTCGATGACAAATAGAGTATTAAGCCACTTTCTAAATTTAGTTTTTTCTCTTGAAAACCTAAAAATCAGCAAGAAATCAGAAAATATCAATGAAAAAACAATATTATTTGGCAAATATTATACCTATTTACTTACCTATGGAATGTAATTTCACAATCTGGATGTAAAAGTCTCTTCGCATTTTTACAAAGCTTTACCAAGTCATTTTTTGATTTCGTAAATATGAAAATGAAAAGTTATTAACCGTACAAAATATAAAGAAGAAATCGCGATTAAAAACTAAAAACGCGTCTCTCAAAAATGCATGTCACGCTGACTTTTATGATTTAACCGGCGCCTTCAAAAAGTATAATGTAATGAAAAGTTATTAACCATACAAAATATAAAGAAGAAATCGCGATTAAAAACTAAAAACGCGTCTCTCAAAAATGCATGTCACGCTGACTTTTATGATTTAACCGGTGCCTTCAAAAAGTATAATGTAATTACATTCATACAGTATAAAAAAATTAAACAAGGAATAAAGTAGCCACCATTCAAACTGTCAATATAAGGTTAAAAATGGCGGCGAATTCCATCTCTTTTCATTCCCTGCGTCTTGCTGTGCGCAATAGGGCCAAAAGCCACATACAGGTATGTGGTTGGAGAGTGGAAAATCTTGTTACTATGTTATGTCAATTTAGAATTTTGGAGATGTGATCAGTTATGTTATGGATATAAGGAAGGAAGGCCATAGTGGTCGGCGGGTCATTTGTTAGTATTATTGTTGTGGTTAGTAAACTTCTTAATAGAGACCTGGATATTATAAGAATAAGTGTTGGCAGGTAGAACATTAGTAAGATGATCCAGTTCTCTATCAAGATTATCAGGATCGGAGAGGGATATTGCTCGATATACTAAGGAATTAATAATGGATTGTTTTTGGGATGGGCGGTCATGGGAGAAACCATTAAGGTACCTATCTGTATGTGTTGGTTTCCGGTAGACCGAGTGTCCTAGAGAACCATTGATCCTCCGCGAGACCAACACATCCAGGAAAGGAAGAAAACCGTTATTTTCAACCTCCATGGTAAACTTAATGTTTTTGTGCAGGGAGTTAAGGTGATGAAGGAAAACGGGAAGCAACATATGCTCTCATGAACGGCCGCGCCCCAACTGCTGACGCTCCGCTGCCAGGAGCGCCGACCAGTGCTTGTGGCGCCAGGGAGGGGACCGCGCTGATCTGACGGTGGGTGGCTGGCCCCCTAAGACCTACTAGGTTGTAGGCCAGCACACTACATCACACCACACTGGGCACTCACACCTGTATCTTTTGGAACCACAGCACAACCCCCTACTTAAATCTATTGATGATACACAACATTTTCATCAGAGTTTAAGTACTTAAACTAATCCTAATATATTTTTTACGAGTAAATTACAAACGAAACATATTGCATTGCTATGTAATTATGAGATGAGACGTCCTATTCAGGATACTATGCCCTATTCTAATTGTTCAGGCACCTGCCTGTAACCCTTCAGGTTCACTCATATATACGAATTTGATCCAGCACACCAAGCAATCAAGTATGGGCCTCACTATAGTAGGAAGAATTTATTTATAGTTTTATCCAGAGCATCACGATTTTCTTCACTCAGTTTTCTCAGTTGGTACTGCTGCTCCATTGTTAAGTAAGCAGCGGCTTCTTTGACCATCTCCTTCAGACTCTCTGGTAGGGGCTGTGGAACCTGCTGTGCTGCAACCTGATTTCACATAATTGCCTGAATTTCATGGTATTACCCTATCTTTTCGCCTTTGCTCAAATTTTGATCATCGTTCTTGAGGTTAGCAATTCACACAAATATTACACGCCTCCTTTTGGTGGTCAGCATCTTTGCAGGGAACATACCTCTTTTACAAAGGAGTGCGGGGCTGTGTGCACGTATATATAGATGAAAAAGAGAAAGAAGTGTATTTCCGTGCAAATAATTTAATTAAAAATCATGGTAAAGCGCTTTCGGCTGTTAAGCCATCCTCAGTACCACCTAAAAAGAAAGTATGACATAAAATAGGGGGTTGGAAAAAGTTAACTGTGGAAAAACTAAATTGTTTTAACGTCATGTCATACTCACTTGTCAAGTGTGTACAAGAAAATTGGAGCATAAAGCATTATACAACAGTAAAAACCCATAAAATAAATGCTTTATGCTCCAATTTTCTTGTACACACTTGACAAGTGAGTATGACATGACATTAAAACAATTTAGTTTTTCCACAGTTAACTTTTTCCAACCCCCTATTTTATGTCATACTTTCTTTTTAGGTGGTACTGAGGATGGCTTAACAGCCGAAAGCGCTTTACCATGATTTTTAATTAAATTATTTGCACGGAAATACACTTCTTTCTCTTTTTCATACCTCTTTTATACAGCATGCATTCTTCTTCGGGTTCCACAATAATTGTTTCGCCATTCAGTCCATCATAGGTGGATAACCCTTTCTGGATATTTTTTTCTCACACTTCTCCCCGATTTTCGCGAAAATTTGTAAACCCCCTAGATTACGAAAATGCCAGATATAAAAAAAATCACTTAAATCGATGTTTTCGAGTACCTGTATTACAAACTGCTTGTATTGTTTTCAGCTGTGTTATGCTTTTTGACGCATGTTAGTGTCACCACAAACACATCTACTTCCATGTCACCAAAAAGTTAGGTTAGATTTCAGATTTTGGCCCGATTTTTGTTATATATTTCCAAAAAATAAAATAAAAATGAATAATAAAGGAGTTCCCGTGCAATCGTGAACAAAAACTTGTCTATATCACCTGCATTGATGCCGGAATCATCAAATACATCCTACGAAAATCTCCGATAAAGAAATAAAATAGTTGTGCATTGCAGTGGCTTTTAGCAATATTTTTGGTGTTCATTTTATGTCTATAGGAAAGAAGTGGAGGAAAATCTAAGATTTTTATTGTGTCCTTATGAAATTTAGTTTGATCTTTAATTGTAATTTTGGTAAAACTTTATCTCTTGCAGTCTTTTGACTCAACATTTTTTTTTGTATTCTGGCTGCACAAGTAAATGTGGTGTACCTTATTTTTTTTTTATACAGCAGCGCCCATCATTTTCAAGTCGGTTCACCCCTCTTTGTAATGTTGGCAGCGCCATCATCCCGAGAGTGCACCTTTGTTCGCTACAAGACAGTGCCTATCACTCCAATGCTGCTCCCTTATTTTATTTACTTTTATTTATTTATATATTTATTTATTTACTACAATTAATACATTATGGAATGGTTTTCATTCCAAATAGTACCTAATTATACAAAAAAAAAGACAATACAACAATTACCAAGGCCAAGATTCTGGCCGAGGTCACAGACCTACATGAGACCAAATCTCAGACCATGTTTAAATGTGTACAAACTTGTGCTGAAAACATCACAATCGGAAAAGAAACGGTTGTAATTATAACCCAAGCAGTCAACAACTGCCCTCTGTCCATAGTTTGTTCGATGTCTCCTAGCATGAAAAAGGACAGTGTGACGTGTCCTGCGCAAAGGAACTAAAAAGTTTATCTGTTCCAAAAGAGCACCGCAGTTCATTACACCGTTCAACAATTTAAACAAAAAGAAGAAAAGAGCCAGTTTTCTTCTGTTCTCGAGGCTCTGTATTCCACACAATAGCAGTCTTGTCTCATAGCTTATATCTCGGTAGGGGAAACGAAGCTTAAAGAGGTAATACCTGACAAACTTTCTCTGCACTCTCTCAATTCTTTCGATATGACAAGAGTAGTTAGGCTGCCAAACAATAGAGCAGTATTCAAGAATGCTTCTAATAAGGCAGTTATATAAGGACATTATGGCTCTGCTATCAACAATGTTCCGGGAGTGCCTCATGATGAAGCCAAGCATTCTAAAGGCCCTGCAAACAATTGAGTCGATGTGTTGTATAAACGTTAGACTACTGTCAAACGTGACACCAAGGTTATCGACTGATGTGCTGTTTACCAGGGCAGTATTATCGATTATGTAAGTATTTTGAATAGGACTAGGAGATCTTGAAAAGCTTATTGTTATACATTTAGAGATATTGAGAGAGGGACCATTGGCATGGCACCATTCAGCGAAACAAGTCAGGTCAGTCTGTAAAGCAAGACTGCTATTGGTGTTAGTAGTAAAAACTTTAAATCGTCTGCAAATAAAAGACATTCACTATTGTGAAAGCAAGATACCGCGTCATTTATAAATAGTGAAAACAGGATCGGGCCAATATGCGAGCCCAGAGGTACACCAGATGTCACCAAAATCTCACAGAACACAGAGTCAAACACAGAGACACGCTGATACCGTCCACACAGGTAGGACTCGATCCACTTCAAGAAGTTACCGCACACACCAACTTCAGACAGCTTCTTCAACAACAGGGCATGGGGAACACTAGCAAAGGCCTTGGATAAATCGGTATAAATGGCATCGACCTGCAGGCCAGCCTCAATTGAAGAGATTAGGAACTGCTGATAAATGCTGAGGTTAGTTGCCGTAGAACACCCCCTGTAGAAGCCATGTTGATTGGGTGAAATGTAGTGTTTGTAAGTTGCAAAGAGTTCGTCAGTTAATATGGATTCGAACAATTTAGGTATAATTGATTGAAATACCTCTATAGTTGGTTATGTCGGATCTATCACCTTTCTTGTGTAGGTACAGGGATAAGTTTAGAGAACTTCCAGTCTGAAGGAAATCTACCATCGTCAAAGGAACACTGGAACATCAGACCCAGGGGGAGTGAGAGGGAGTCGCGACACTCCTTCAAAAAGATGGACGGCAGACCATCAGGCCCAGCGTTCTTGGATGGATCCAAAGAATCAATCCTGAGAGCGACATCTTCAGGGGTAAAAGTATGACTGCCAGCAGTGACGAAAAGGGGATAGGCAGAACATCATCAACGTCAGTCTGAGCTGCAGAGTAGCATCCTTGAAAATGATCAGCAAAAGCATCGGCAATTTCACCGGAATCACTCATCACACGATCCCTGTATCTCATCGTTTTGGGAAGACCATTGTCTCTGCGCAAGTTTTTAATAAATGACCAGAAGTGCTTTACATTTTCAGGGATTAGGTGCTCACTATGTCTCTGAATGCTATAATAAGGGACATATCCTCCCTTCTTTTTTATAAGGGACATACGCTCCTTACGGTGGCAGTCGGCAACGATGAGCGCTAATGTATGCAAAAAAAAGCATATGCCCCTTATGGTGGCAGTCGGTATCGATGGGCGCTACTGTATGAATAAAGAAGGGGGCATACAGCCCTTATGGTGGCAGTCCGATTTGATGGGCGCTGCCATATGAAAAAAGAAGGGGACATACACTCCTTATGGTGTCAGTCGGCAACAATGTGCCCTGCTGTATGAAAAAAGAAGGGAGCATAAATATGCCTCTTATGGTGACAGTCAGCAACAATGGGCACTACTCCTTTACGGCAATCGGCAACGATGGGTGCTACAATATGATAATAGAAGGGGGCATGCCCTTTTATGGTGGCAGTTGGCAGCGATGGTCTCTGCCTTTTAATTAATTAATGTTCCTGTTTTTTCCATTTAAAGTGTTTTCATTGACACCGGTCTTTTTTTAAATATTGATGAGTTCTTCAAGATGTATAATAATAGTGCTTGGTTCTACAAAAAATACCATTTGGGAGATCGAGCTAAAGTTCATAAGGCCACAATAAAAATCTTTAATTTGACACAAGTTTCTTAAAGAAGTAAAATAAAAACTATGCATAACTATTTGGTTTCTTGATTGGAGGTTTCCACAAGGTGTATTTGATGATTCCTGCATCGATGTAGCTGATATATACCAGTTTTTGCTCACAATTGCACGGGAACTCCTTAATTTATTTTTATTTTATTATTTCTTGAAAATTAAACACATAACAGTTTACCTTCCTTCCTTCTCTTATTTTTAGGCCTCTGCCTTTACAGCAATTTAGCTGAAATGGGGAAACGCCACCTCTTTAAATCGTCGGCACTTTCAGGAAGGCACCTTGAAGTGCGTCTGAGATTGCACTCGTCTTCCCTTTCCGGTTGCTTTCCTTTGCCCGCCCACTCAGAGGAAACAGCAACGACATGTGGCACCACCATTTTATCGCCGGATGGACTGGTCACCAACATCCTACCGCCTCGGCAGACGTAGGAAGATTTTGAACACATAATTTTTTAATCAAACAAACAGGCCAAAATCTAAAATCTAACCTAACTTTTTGCTAGGGAGGATTTCGCTCTGATGACACTGACATTCATCAAAATCATAAAACAGATGAAAATAGTTTTGTTTCAAGTCATAGTTCTTAACCAGTTCTAGCGAATCAGAATGCAAGAAAATAATTCCTAGACTGTTTTCAACCAACTAAATCTCCGAGAACCGGTTTGGAACTGCTGTTCAAACAAACCCAATTCCATGCGGTTTGTAGTACATGTACCTCGAAAACATCCATTTAAAATGAAGATATCTAAAAAATACGCATTTCTGCCAAATATTTCTGGCACTCTCGTAATCTACGGTCCCAAAACAGGGGGTATACAAAGTTCCGCGAAAATCGGGGAGAAGTGCGAGAAGAAAAAAAATACCCCTTTCTGAATTAGCCAGAACCATGGTATCTTCATAAGCAGTCACAGATCGTGTAGTGTTTCCAGCCCGTGTTAGGACATGTCATCAGAATTTCTTGTCTTTGTTCTAAAAATCCTCTTCTATCTTGAATCGTTGTTCATGCATATCCTAATTATTTCAGCCGCAAGAACTCTGTGCTTGAACTTATTAGATCCTATGGCTATAAAGGCATCGTGCTCTCCAGTAACTGGAATTTCTTCACCATTTGCCAATTCCACGATGTAGTTTGGTGGTGGTGCAATCCTGCAGTGGGCTATGATGTTCGGCCTCCCGTGGTATGACTAGAACCAGTATCCATCACAATGTGACATTCCGCGCCGCAGATCTTTCCGGATACTACCAAGCTGTCTCCTGAATTCGGCAGCCTAATAGGTTTTCCTGCTTCTCACCATCAACAGGATTGGGGCACTGGCATTTCAGATGCCCCTCAACTTCGCAGTTCCAATGGCGCAGTGGTGTACTTCTTCGAACATCCGCCCCATCTTTGGAGGCCATAGCACGTGAGAGGATGTTCTGGATATCCTGTATCATTTGTTCTACATAGGCATTACTGGTACTGCCTATTTTGTGGTCACATCTCTTCACCTCACTTGCCTACGTGCTGCCTGCATGGCGGCTTCAAATTCCAAAGCGTGCGCCAAGGCCTCCGAGATGTTTTTGTGACGGGCTAGCCGAAGTGCTTGGCTAGTCTCGCTGTCAGCTTCAAATTGTTGCAGGGTCTCATTGGTGCATTGTTGTATACCTTTCAGTTGCGCCTGGTATACCTGTTGCAGATGGTCTTCCCCATATCGTATTTCAAGAACTCTAACCCCGAGGAACTATAATCATGCTGAGTGTCGGCCGGTATCGTTCGCAACATTTGGTGGCCTCACCTCGAAGACATAACTTCAAATTCCGGGCATTCTCTTCTCCTGTCTAGAAGTTTCCTTCTTCAGCAGCCTTACCTTGGTAAGTGCTCCATGCCACTTCTCCATCAAACTTGGGAGGCTTCATTTTTATAGAGGATGTTAGTATGAGAGCCGGCCACATGATTTCAACTCTCATAAAATTATAGAATAAGATGTTATGTAAAATGTAGAGAGTATATTTCTTTACTTGAAGTGAGTAGGTTGCCTCAATTAACATGGGCCCGATCATTGCTATTTAAAGAAGTTGTGATTAATTTTTAGGCAAATCCACTCTCATATGATTATTATACAACAAAATAGGTACCATCTGAAAGAAGGCCCATGGAGCAACAAAAAAAGGGGGTTGCCACCAGTAAAGTGGTGTTGTGTTCTTGACTTTCAACTCTCATAAGCTTATTAAATAAATTCGATGCCAAACGAAAGCTTGAATTTTTCTCTACAAGATAAGGCGAGGTTGCCTGTTACAGGGTGGGCTCAATAACCAGCAGCCAGCACTTTAGGATGCGGTGGACGGTGGACCTCTGCCATAGCCAGCATCCAAGAGAAGGACAGAACACGCTGCTATGTGCGGTACACGAAGATGATGCTTCGCTGGCATCGCTGGCAATTGAATGTATGTATTACCTACAGAGTGATTTGTCACTTTTAGGGGATTTCTCATATTTCTCGATAAGAGAGTCAAAAAGTAGTTAAGGTGGTAAGTTGAATGCGCAATCCGCGTCTCAATATCTTGATTAGTTTGGGAGATACAAGCTGTTTCTTAAAATGTCTCATTTCCTTCAAAGTCCCATAACTTTTTTATTTGTGAATATTTTTCATTTCTCTAAAAACATTTTTGGTGCAATTTTTTGCGTAGAATCCACTAGTGAAGAGGGCAGTTTCCTGTAGTTTAATTATGTTAATCATTTTGATTAGGATTTCCCATTTAAAAAATATATGTTGTTATAACTCCAAAATGGAAATATTTAAAAACTTGCCGTCTACTTCAATAAATTACACATAATGGATGTTTTGACAAAAATGAAAAAAGTTACAGATAAATAAGTTATGGGACTTTGAATGAAATGAGACATTTTGAAAAACACCCTGTATCTCCTAAACTAATCAAGATATCGAGATGCCGCTTGCGGCATTAAACTTTTCTCGAAAATGGAGTTTCAGACACCTTAGCTACTTTTTTACTATCTCGTCGAGAAATAGGAGAAACCCCCTAAAAGTGACCAATTTTGATCACCCAGTAGGTACATACAATGAATTGCCAGCGAATTATTCCCAGGGCTTATACAGTGCCCGCCCAAAAGTTGGAACCATATGGGATTTTTTTTATTTTTGGGCTAAGATGGAACTACTCTGGGGTGATCGATCATCTCTGCTTCCAAAAAGATTCGAAATGAGGTCATTTTGACACACCTGTCAAAAATGACATTTAATGAAATAAATGGCAAAAATACACTTTCTTTGTGATTTTATCAAAAAAAGTTATTTGAAAAAGTTGCTTGGAATTTTATTTTACCCCAATGTGTACATTTTTTGAAAAAATATAAGAACTAATATATTTAATTTTTTGGGTGTGGCATATTTGACTTTAGAATTGTTTGCCTATCATCCAAACGTGATATTTTTTAGTTATGGGCCCTTTTTGGGTAGTAATCGGCTAGTCTCAAGAAAAACTCAACAAGGTGTAATTTTTATATTTTTTCAAAAAATAAAAAAATTATCATTGTCAGAATTTTTGTCTGAAAATTGGCACATAGGGGTAAAATAAAATTCCAAGCAACTTTTTCAAATAACTTTTTTTTAATAAAATCACAAATAAAGAGTATTTTGGCTATTTATTTAATTAAATGTCATTTTTGACAGGTATGTCAAATGGCATCACGTTTAATGACATCATTTCGAATCGAATCAAATCTTTTTGGAAGCAGAGATGATCGCCCGAGAGTAGTTTCATCTTAGCCCAAAAATAAAATAAATCCCATATGGTTGTTACGAGTAGAATTTGCCCTTATAGAAGTTAACGATTAGTAGCCTCTTTCTTAGTTAAGATTCCATAGGTTTCGAACAGACTTCTTTTCTGAAGTAAGAACCAACACAGTACATAGTTGAATCATTGTATTTGCCATTAACATCTTTGTAAATTGTTTCACATAGGTAGCATGTGTTTTCACATATCACTTCACTAATCACTGCCACCGAGCTCCATTCTAACCGCAGACGTAGGGAGTTCATCGAATACTAAAAAGAGTCGTTATTAAAACCCGAAAAGGCCAAAGCTGTGAGATTCTTACTGTTGTATTGTGGGCCACAGTTTTTGCCTGTATACGAGGCCTTGGTGCTGCTGGGAAGTGCTAGTAATTTTGGCAGTCATTTGCTCCTTTGCCTGGGTTTGATTCTCGGAATTTCACCGTTTGATACCTGTGGAATATTTTTGAGATATATAATGGGGTTTTTAGAGCGTGCTGAATGTGAATTACCATGCCAGAGACCATGAGAAAAGTTCCATTTCCTATTTTCTCGAACCCTTGTTTGATGATCTGACAGACAAATTAAGTGAGGTTATTATTGGTTTGACATTTAGTATATTTTGCCGGCCGGTTGTAGATTCTTCTTCTTCTAATGGGCCTTGTCAGCTGAGGGTTTTGGCTACTTAGCAACGATTGTTGTGCGCTGATTAATGAAATTGTTGTTTATTTGCAAGTTTGTTTATTAGGAATACCTGCTAACGAATATAGTTGTGACTGGGAAAGATATAAAGGTTGAATAGCCTCCGGGTTATAGCGTTCTCGAATGGTACTTTTGGTAGATTTAATGTTTTGTGGTTCTGGTGAGTCATCTGTCATTCGTACAATACCATTTCCGATTTCCGGGTCCTTCTTGGAATTCGGACATTTCCCATCAGCAAGGGTGCTTGAAGAGGTTGCACCGGTGTTCTCCGTAAAAATTCATGGTGATTGAGTTCTGTGAGTAATCGTTAAATTCGGATAAATCGGAAAACGCCGTGTAAAGAAGAAACCGGAGTAGGTTATTCTTCATTTCGACAAGGGATTCGTCGGATATTACCGATTTCTTCAGATGCACCTTGGTAAGCCTTGACCTTCACGACCACGTGCCACCATTTCACCAGCTCTTTCTTTCCAGCTGTGGATGATACTATCCTTTGGACATTAAGTTACTCCGAAGGTCACCAGAGGCCACACAATATCTAAGTGAGTTTCCGGACCTTGCCATATTTCATAGGTATATTAAGACATGGTTCTCCTTTTAGGGCCTGTGTCTGTGTGTCTGTCAGTCTGTCTGTCCTGTTCAGTGTCCAGCTCCGTCAGTCCGTGTGTGGACGGGCGTAGGCACTGTACGTTCCTGCCGGTCAATATTGGATTTAGTCTGTCCACTCTTCGTTCCGGTCCTGTCTGGTTGCCGTCTAGCCTGGGCTGTTGGTGCAGTCGTGTACCGTAACCACTCCGTGGGATTGTAGCCCTGGGTTGGAGCTTCCAGGATCATAGCTCATTTTTGCACTCAATATTCAATTTTTATTTAAATCTCAATTTTACCGAGTCTTAAACAATTGGTCAACCGTCCATTAAGTGATATATCTTCCGGTCGCCGTAACGAGTTCGCACATATAAGACCAGCTTAGTTATTTAAACAGGCCTAATTAGTGAACCGTACTAACCCCCCCTTTAGAGTTACCTTTAAATATTTTATTTATATATACAGCTTTAATTCATTGTATCTATATTATTATAAATTTATTATATTTATTATTGTTAACCAAAATAGTGTTCTTTCTTTTCATTTTGAAGCCCTGCCACCACCACGAACCTACCCCCCCCCCCCGCCGACTGGAGCTACCCGTGGGCCACAAGCTAGCGTATAATTTTACTACAATAGTTTTCTTAAAATCATTACAACAAACATAAGTTATAACTAGTCATACCTTCAGTGGCGCACGTAAAAACAAATTCTTGCGTTAGGGTTTTTTTTATTTGTCAGTGTAATTAAGCTCTTCAAGCACCGAACCCTGTTATTACTATTTTCTTGTGGAAATTGATCGCAGTTTCTCGTAAATTAATTAAAAATTAAAACTCTTGTCTTTCGCCCTTTTACACCCTAACATGGTTCTTTTTGGCGAGCACTGTATACTCAAATGGAAGACTGGAGACTACTATAGAATATTGATAGTTGCACAAATCACAAAGTTCTAGTCAATTTCTAGAAAAACTATTAAAGCTCCACAGGGAAAACAATGAAAACTAAAAGATAATGGGACTCTGAGGGCCTCAGGCCAACAAAGATGTAACAAAAATGCCCCCAAACTAATCATAAAAAATATAAAACTGTAAGTGCGGCGTTTTAAAAAAACAATACAACATATAAATAAACAAATAATGTAGAATAAACCTCGAAGACTCACGAGAGATGTTCGCTACCTCCCTGAGCAGATTTTACGAGCACAACACGGCTGCCAGCTTTTAGACAGTGGAGACGGGCTGGGTTAGCAGTATAGCAAACTGCAAAAAAAATACGGGTGCCACTTGTTTTGTTTAACGTGCCGATACTCGTACTAAGCCAAAAACAAGAAAAGCTAGGTCTTCCTAGATTTACATCGTTTATTGTACTAAGTGCTTTGCGACAACCGTTTATATTCATTTCACTTGGCTACTATATTTTTACTTGATAAACAAATTTAAGGTTACACACCCTACATGCCTTATTAAAACAGTTAAAATAGTTCTTACAAGCCGGTTTAAATCCCCAAACGTGTACACGTACGGTTCACACGACATTCGCTACAAGTCACAACGTACGCAAAATATAGTAACACAACGTCCACAATACAGTAGTACAACGTAATGTGTGAAAACAGTGTACCCTCTCAAATGTACATGTACTGAATTCAGCTATTCTAATTAGGGCATAATAAAAGTACAAGTAAAATATAGTAAGACTTAGCTGTCCTTGGGTCTTCGAAACCACGATTTCCTCCATTAATTTCAGATGACAGTTCAGAATGGTTAGATGGCAGGATACAACGTCCCCGAGAAGATAAATACATGTGGGTCTCTGTTGCCAATGACCACACTCCAGATTCCAAGAGATTGTGGTGGACGCTCAAAAACCTGGTTCTATTTCAGATGAGGTGATTCAATCAGATGGAAAAATAAAACGGCACAGTAACAAGTCGTGGGTGGCTATCTATATCCCAGAAACTGGCGGAAACCCGAAGAACCAAAACTGAAACAATTACCAGTATTCCTAATGTCTTCAATTTGGTTGTTCCATTAGTGGATTTAGCAATTCAAATGCCTCCTTCTGAGGTTCACCAACAATTCCAAATGGCAAATTACTAAAAATCACTTCCACTTCAAACCACCAACGAACGACCTTTTCAATTCAACTGCCGACGACCGAATGAATTGGAATCCAACACCCACGCGGTCACTCCCCTCTCACGTCGTCGGAAATAGTAGACACCACAAATCATCAAAGACTGCGTCAACAATATCAAATTTCAAAATAATGTCAATTCTGCCAGAATCTCAAAACAACGTCAACAGTGTCAAACGACTATCATAACCTCAATCTGTCAATCGGACCGAAACAATACGAGAAATAACTTCGAACAACATTCAGACCAGGACCTCCGGAAAACGAATAAAGAACGACCAGCAACGGCTAAAAGTGAAAACAAGCATGCTCCCAAGCGGCAGCGATCAAACTCGCGTCACCTGCGAGCGCTTCTTGGGCGAGTACCAAACAAAACAGGGGTGCAACAACGCGAATGCCGAGCAAAGTGGGCAAACTATTCCCTGTCCTTCCAACAATTTAACATCGCCCTTGTGACACCGTCACATAAGTAGAATACCAAAAGTTAAAATTTATCTGCCAAATCTTTGAGTAGGTTAGAAAATAGTGCAAACATGTTCATTAAAAGCGGATATAAAAAATTTAGTGGAATTTTTCGTTATAATATTAATTTTTGTTAATCACCATTACCAGGGATGATGACACAGCGTTTTCAAAGATTTTATTTTTGAAGATATTCCCCTGACCTTTTATTTGTTTGAAAGATCTTTAAACCGCGTATTTGACCTTCTTACCATTGTCAACATGCAAATCCAGGACCGGCTACGATTTTTTATACCCCCAATTTCCACTAAATGCTTTTAGTAATTGTTTTGTTTAAAATACCAGTGCAAACAAAAAATATAAATGGGAGTTGTATTCTACAGTGTGCCAAAATTTAGCACAGTAGGAATTCTAAAGGCATCCGGCAGGTCAAGAGTCAAGTATGCCATGGAATTACCTAAAAACAGTTGCATGGTCAACAGGACCGCACAGGGCATTGATATGCAAAGATCCGATAACAAATACACAGGTTGTTTTTCTCTGTGCCAACTCAAATTGCTAAATTTTTTTAAACTACCTGTACGGATCAAGCGGGATAAAAAACGATTAGGTGTATCAAAACCACCGCAGAAATTATAAACGAACTGTCTAAAATTTACAGCAGCCTGCCAGTCAGTAAGTCCAGATGAGTTAAGGCGGGTAGTGTGCCACAACAGAAACCCATAGAAAAATGTATAATTTAAATTGTTTTTTACTTGTTGGATGATACTTTGAAAATATGAATTATTTTTCATTTATTAATACATTTTCAATAATTTATAATAATTATTCCAGGGCTCCTTTGACCCATATAGTTTTAAAATATTCAGCACTTTGACATGGCACACAGAAACACAACCTGTATATTTGTTATTGGATCTTTGCACACCAATAGGTATGTTGCGTGGACCTGTTGACCATTCAACTGTTTTGAGGTAATTCCTGTTTTGCTACATATTGGCACCCTGTGGAATATAACTCCCTGTATATTTTTTATTCGAACTTGGTATAATATGGGGGTTCTGTGGTGTCCTGACTAACGCTGTGATGTCAGATTTTAAACAAAAAAAATTGCTAAATGCATTTAGTGAAAATTGAGAGTATAAAAAAATTGTAGCCGGTCCTGGATTTGCATGTTGACAAAGGTAAGAAGGTCAAAAAATTAATATTTCTTTTAACGGAAGATAATAAAGAAAAATTTAAATATCTCTTTTTGGATACGGGGTAGATTCAAAAATGTCAAAATAACTCAAGAGTAAAGTACCCTTGTTTTTAAAATAAGGTAAAAATTTACTTACAAAAGTTGTTTGGAATCAAAGGTGGATGTCAGATTTAAAGTCACAGCCACTTAGTAAAAAAAAAAGAAATTTTACTTTTTTTGTATTTTTTTCGACCACCCTGTGTATTACAAATAACAAAAGACCGCAAGCGCAACTTGTCATCGGATAACACATGAATTTGCTACTAAACATTAGTTTCGTTTGACTAGTAGCTAGAAATTTAAATTAATCGAAATCAGAGTATAATAAATTAAAAGTAAAAAAATATTTTTAAAAAAAGCTTTTATTTAAATGCGCTAAAAAGAATAAAATAATCTTTTCTTTTAAAACTTTTACTATCAACTTATAACGTCATTCCACAATTTATATGATATAAAAGCTTGTCGCGAGATTTAAGTAGTGGTATTTACTTAGTTTGAAAACTTAAATCTCGCGACAAGCTTTTATATCATATAAATTGTGGAATGACGTTATAAGTTGATAGTAAAAGTTTTAAAAGAAAAGATTATTTTATTCTTTTTAGCGCATTTAAATAAAAGCTTTTTTTAAAAATATTTTTTTACTTTTAATTTATTTTGTAATTTTTAGTTTGGCCAGGTGTCTGAGTCTATTCATCTCAGTTAACGCATCATTGTTGCAAGGTCGTTTGCCGGTTAGTTTAGAACAGTCTAGCTCTTCAATGAGGAGACCTTCTAATGACCATCTTGGGTGTTCCGCCATGTTGGATTTAGAATGACGTCACACATATAATCATGCATTGTCATCCAAATTAAACGTGTGTACAAAATTTCAGCTCGATCGGTTGAAATTTAACTAGTCCGCCATCTTGAGTGTTCCGCCATGTTGGATTTAGAATGACGTCACACATATAATCATGCATTGTCATCCAAATTAAACGTGTGTACAAAATTTCAGCTCGATCGGTTGAAATTTAACTAGTCCGCCATCTTGAGTGTTCCGCCATGTTGGATTTAGAATGACGTCACACATATAATCATGCATTGTCATCCAAATTAAACGTGTGTACAAAATTTCAGCTCGATCGGTTGAAATTTAACTAGTCCGCCATCTTGGGTGATCCGCCATGTTGGATTTAGAATGACGTCACACATATAATCATGCATTGTCATCCAAATTAAACGTGTGTACAAAATTTCAGCTCGATCGGTTGAAGATATCTGCTTCAAAATTGAGTTGCAAGATTCCACCCGAACAAATTACATACATACATACATACATTGCAAGTTAAATAAAAGCTTTTAAAAATATTAAATTTTTGTGTCCAACTTTCTGCCGGTCCATGTGTAATATCTCCATATCTATGATCATCCCCCACTAACACAGGCTGGGCATCTAAGTGATCACCCTGTACATGAGGAGAAACCAGTCTGTTCCATTGTATGCCCAGTGGTTCTTGACCCAAATGTTTAGTATAAAAGTTGATTTAAAAACAAATCCAATATAAAAAATTATTTTAAAAGAAATGGCTTGTGGCATATGGGACAAAATGCTTTGGATGGTAATGCTCACTGCATTATACTAATTCCTATTCCACTTAGCCAACGTATTTGGGTCTTTCGGTTGAGGTGCGCTACGTCTGCCTGATGAGGGCCAACAAGCCCGAAACAGGTACCTGTCGTGGTCTGCACACCTCTGAAAGACCCATACATAATTTCCATTAGATATTGGAAACTAGTTTGGTGTTGCCAATTACCAAAGCATTTTGTCCCATATGCCACAAGCCATTTCTTTTAAAATTATAATGGGGATGCTAAATATTCATTTTATAAAAAATTATGTCTCAGTTAATAGAATATCCTAGATTACGCAAGTGTCATTTAAGGTAAATGAATCGTAATGCACAAACCTGAATGGTGTTAACTTTGGGCAGATCACCAATTTTACCTGGAGGGGCAGTTGGTCTCTGTGAACTAGAACCTGCAATGGAAACAAAGAATTAACTACTAGGACTACTACTAGTATCCAGTAGTGCACCCAGAGAAATGGGGGGGGGGGGTTCAAAGTCAAATAGTACTTAAAAAAAATGTCCATTATTAATAATGTAACATTATTAACTCTAATAAATAACTAATAAAAAATATTTATTTAAAATTAACAAAAAATAAAAACAAAAGCATCGCAAAAATAAACCGGTCATTATAAAGTATCTGTATAAAAATAAAACAAATAAAATGAAAAATAGCTCTGCACAGTATCACCATTAGTAAGTAATGTGTAGTGACATTAGAAAAGTACTAAAACTATTGTTAAAATCTCAATATCATTTTATTTTATCAAAACACGTAGAGCCGTATATCTAAGTTCGACAAAATAAAATATTTTCTATTGGTAATGGCAATTGTCTAAAACTTGTGTGCTTCGACAGTTGTCTATATTACATATTTGTGTGTGTGATCATATTTCTTAGCACTTGGTGAAATTTTTGAGTTACTGGTAAGTTGCGCTACTTGTCAAAAAATGGCACACAAAATATAAGAATACAGGCTTTTTGAATTTGTCAGCTCTAATCCCATTAATTTAAATTCACCACAATTTGCCCGCCATCTGAATACTTTGTTTCAATAGCAGCACTCACGTTTAACCTTGATCTAGGTCGTATCATCATAGCGAATAGCAGGAGCGATGCATTCAGAATAATTTTCGGTCAGTTCACAATAAGAAATATTGTAGCAACAAAAAAAAGCATTAATTTGTTTGTACCTAATCAACCACTTTGTGGTTAAATCCAATTAACCTTCGCGGTTACTATGCAAAATCTCCAAGATAACCCAATCAAATGACCTTGAGATCGTGGTGGACGCTCAAAAACCTGGTTCTAGTTCAGATGAGAGTGATTCAGTCAGATGGAAAAAATAAAATGGCACAGTAATAAGTTGTGGGTGGCCCTCTATCTCCCATAAGAAGAACAAAAACTGCAACAATTACTAGTATTCCCAATGTCTTCAATGTTGGGTGTTCCTTTAGGGGATCTAGCGATTCAACTCCCTCCTTGTGAGGTTCACCAACAATTCCAAATGGCGAATTACTAAAAATCACTTCCACTTGTAACGAAGTTCGTTAATTTTTTTTTTTATTAAAAAGAAACGTATTTTTCATTTTTTTTCTGTCGATCGCACCGCGCCAAATATTTTTGTTATTTTCACCAGTTAGGTGTGTGCATTAAAATTAAACATTTTTAAGTTCAACGAAATCTTATCTGCCGTATTTCCGAATTATTTTATATACTGAGTTTTAAAAGAACCTACTGATTTAGGCGAGCAATATTTCTGTAAAATATATTTAGTGGAGAATAATCTTTATTTCTAGGGCTAGAAACGCGTTTCTTGTGGGAAAACCGAATGATTTTATCTGTACTATTACATTTTAGTACCAGAAGCTGCATCAAATCACTCACTATTGGTCTACGAGATTTTTCTTTTTTTTTTTTTCGTATTTCGCACCGCACCAAGTCTCGCTGCCGGCATAGCAACCGGGCTCTTGTTTTTTGTCTACCCCACCGGCCCGGCCGAAATCCGGTATAAAAGGGGAACCGAAAAATGCGAATAGATCACATTTTGATCGTCCGCCGACTTAGCAACATAGGTAAGAAACTTTTGTAGGGTAACCATTTTACTGACTATTTTTATTTACTGTAGTGCCGAAAATATTTTTTTTCTTTCCGACCGAACTATTGGGTTTAAAATTTTATATTTGCAATTGATTCAAGTGTAGCTGCCGGCCATTACTCCTAGAGTAAGAGGCCTGGACCTTTACAAAACTTGAAATCGAAAACAAATATCTGGTCTAGCCGAATTCAAGTGTAGCTGCCGGCCATTACTCCTAGAGTAAGAGGCCTGGACCTTTACAAAACTTGAAATCTAAAACAAATATCTGGTCTAGCCGAATTCAGGTGTAACTGCCGGCCATTGCTCGTAGGGCAAGGGGCCTATACCTTTACAAAAACTTAAAATCGAAAATTAAACAATATGTTCCACTGATACCAAGTGTAATTGCTGGCCATTACTAAATCAAACGAAATCAAGCCTGTCAGCAGGAAACACTGAACCCTCTTTACATAGTTGTTTAAAAACTAAAACCAAATACAAATACCGGAGGCCTACAGTAGATACAAACGAATTTCTCTACCACCGTCCGAAACCGATAGAGTTTCTTGCTTACCCTAACGTAATTTTTTAACAAGTACCTATATTTTTTTTATCACCGACCATTTAAGATACGCGTAGTGTTACGTACAACTGCAAGTCCGGTCAGCCTGTTTATTTACTTTCGTCACATTTTCTAAACCCACAACCGAATCTTATAAACTATAGGTTTTCCGTTTTCCCACAACCAATTATAATAAAAATAATTTGTTCACAGGTTATATAATTTTCTCTTGCAGGCAAATACTGGGGCACAAATGACTCATTAAATATTGTTCAACTACGCGATGTTTGTAACAGTATAATAAATTAAAAGATCATATAATTTTCTTTTGGCTGTACCATCCAAGTATTGGAATAAATTGTAAAAACTTGTTTATTGTGTTATTTACTCCCCAATCCCAAAAAGAACAAACAAACTAAAACAAAATAGCTAAACGAACTTTGGATTTTTCTTTTCTTCACTGAACTATCCGAGAAAAGACAAGTGGAGCATACCACTATAAAATAACTGGCGCCTAAGCAAACTAAAGAACAAAAGAGAGGCAGCGTCCTCCACAAACTATCATCTTTCTATTCCCGTAAAAGTGTCAAAATTGTAACGAAAAATATTACAGAACTATCAACATCTAAACGAAAAGAAATAGTAGTACTCGCGTTACACACTTCCTGGGTGATTACCAAACAAAACAGGGATGCAACAACGCAAATGCCGAGCAAAGTGGGCAAACTATTCCCTGTCCTTCCAACAATTTAAAATCGCCCTTGTGACATAGTCACAAAGGGCTATTTAAATGTACAAATGTTTAAATATAGAGCTGAAATTACCAAGTTTGATGTCTGTAGTTTCAGCTGTTTGGAATAAAGTGGGTGTAATATACGATTCCTATTGATGGAAAAATATGGAATGATAACACTGCTTAAAGTTGAATTATGGCCACGCAAGCGAGCAGTGGAAGGGGACAAGAAGACTGAAGCCCCTCCCCGCGGCATACTAATAATAATTGGAATAATAGAAGCCATAAACTGGTGGGGACATGAGACAATTTGGCCATGGTCCCACCTGGGTAATACTTCTCATTAGTAGAGATAGAGCATTTCATCATGACCCCCACCAGCAAAATAGATACCTTAAAGCAGCCCTCCTAGTGCTGCGAGCAAACCACATCTCCTCTGGTGGAGGAATGTCGGGCGAGTTTGCTTAAACTGGTGGCCGCAGGGAATAAGATGACTCTGTCCTGGGTGCCTGGGCATTCGGGCATCGATGGAAATGAGACTGCCGACCTCTGGGCCAGGGAGGGATCCATGAGCAGGCCGACGGGACCGGAACCCCTTTTGGGGATCGCACCTCGGGTAGCGATTGGAGTCTTGGATGAGTGGCTGCAGGGCAGATTTGTCGAGGAATGGCTCATAGCTCCGGGGATGAGGCAGACAAGGCTCATGATCCGTGGGCCATCGCCTGCCTTGTCCCGTGAATTGCTGGGTCTGCCAAGAAAAGAGGTTAAGGGTTTGGTGAGGGTCCTCACTGGGCACTGTCGCCTGGCCCGCCACCTACACCTCATTGGGGTGGAGGAGGAGCGGGAGTGCAGATGGTGCCTGGAAGAAGAGACCCCCCCCCCCCACCACCTAGTAACAGAGTGCCCTGCGCTTGACAGGGTCAGATTGGCTAGGCTGTGCGATGAGGACGTGTATGGTGTCAGGTTAGGGGGGCTGCGGGCCTTCGTCAAGAAGGCCGGCATGCTGGAAGCCCTGTGATACCGGCCGTGGGGGCACAATGGGCCCATGGAGGCCTACGTGCCGGGCCGATCAGAGGCTGCCACCTCTTGTACCGATGATGATGATGAGATACCCCAGAGTTGGCGTACCCCAATGACGTCAAAACCTATAGACGTGGTGCCCCATTGTTAAAATGCCCTTTATTATTTATAAACGCTTAGATTGTGATTAGTTCTGGGCGTCAAGCGTTTATCAAAACAAACCTGTCTATAGGTTCTGACGTCATTGGCGTACCCCCTACACCAAATTGGATTGGTTCGATTCTTTGTAAATGGAACTTCAGGACACCAAACTTGGCATTTAATCCAGTAAATTAATTGGATTTATATGGGTAATAATGCAATTCATTGGGTAAGAAAAATTTTCTTATCCATCGATAGTACACCATATAGAAAGCTTAAATCCGAATTTTCGACCATCAACCCTTTGCAGGTTTTCCGCCATCACAAATTTAGTGGTAATTAGTTTTTCGCGGATAACAGCTGTATTTTTAATTTTACCAAAAAAATAGTCGAATACCATTTTTAAAGGAAAAAAGGTGCTCTGCAAATTGGTTCTCTTGTCATTTTCTTGAATTTTGCATATATAACAAGTTATAAGAAAATAATCTAGAAAAAAGGGGTTGCAACTTTTTTCACATCATATATCTTTTTTTCTGCTAACGACAGCGCGAAATTTTCTTAACAAAAGTTCTTCACTACAAAATTACCTATGATATTTGTCTGAACAACTTTTTTCTATCAGCAACAGTTTATTTCCGGTACCGTCTAAAAGTTGCGCGCAACAGCTCCTGTCACCTCGTAGCGCCAAAGTATGCGCGCTATACCTTAACTGTACCTACTTTGCAAAATTTCCCAAGTTTTTTATACCTGACTGTACTTTATGTAAAGCATAATAATTAATTGTGCCCGCGCATAGTAGTTTATGGTACAAGGACGAAAAGTTGAGTTTTTGGGACGGATGCAGATTTCACTGGCCGAGGCGCAGTCGAGGCTGGCAAACCGCAGGAGAACGTGTATCATACAATATTTTTTGTTCGAATGTGCTTAGATATATATACTTATTTAAAAAAGTAGAAAATTAAGATCAGAAATGATACTGTTTAGTTTTCATTGCAATAAATCCTAGTTACCTATGAACTTCTAGTCAGCCATGGAATAGAGCAAACTATTGAGCTGTCAATGTGCCTGAACAGAAATTCAGTGTATACTCGAACATTCGTTGTGCTAGCCACAAACCAGCGAGTGTTTTGTGTGCGAATGAACGTTCAAGTAACGGCCCTCGTAAAATAAACTAGACCGCCATTGGGCCCAAGTCCCTCCACCAATTTTCAGCCATCCGGCAGAGGGCGCTGGCGCCCGGCGCCTGGACAGCCGCCATTTTGTATGCATTCTAGGAGAGAAGCGAAATTTGTATTGGCACCACAAAATGACATTTGACAACGGCCAACCACGGCCCTCTTGCATTTGACATTTAACAGCCAATGATGTGTGCGCCCAATATGGCCGACCATTCGTTGGGACATAATATGTATATATGTGGGAAAAATTATTATATTGGAAAAGCAGTCCAGTTTATTTTACGAGGGCCGTGGTTCAAGTATATCTATACTGAATTTCTGTTCGGACACACTGACAGTTCAATAGTTTGCTCTGTTCCATGGCCAACTAGACGTTCATAGGTAACTAAGATTTATATTTTAATGAAAAATAAACAGTAGCATTTCTGATCTTAATTTTCTGTTTTTTAAAATAAGTAGATAGTATATATAGGTATGTAACCACATTCGAATAAAAAATATTGTATGATACAAGGAGAAAAAGTTGTTTTTCGTACTCCTGGGGTTCGCTAGTTTCGACTGCACCTCGGCCGCATCCGTAGGTATCCGAAAAACTCAACTTTTCGTCCTTGTACTAGGACACGCGGACACAATTCTTATGCTCTACATAATATGTCAAAATACAGTCAGGTATAAAAAAACTTGGGAAAATTTGCAAGGTACCGGCAAGGTATAGCACGGGTACTTGTGACAGTTTCGCATTGTTATGATTTTGGAATGGCTAACTTGATGTTAATAATTATTTTGATAAACATTGTCAATAGCATAATAGAAAACTTAATTTTTTTGAATTTTTTTCGTATGCGACCCCATTAAAATTGTATTGTATCGTATTCAGAAAGTTCAATATGTATCAATTTTTACCAAAAAAAGTATATGGTGCCATTTAAAAAAATTAAATCGGTTACCATGGCATCCACATTTTGTGTGCTACGAAAGATTGCTTGATATTACTAAACGGGAAATAATTTCCTCTAACACTTTTATTAAAACATGTTTTTGATATGAGGAATATTTTAAGAAATATAAGCAATATTCCACAATTTCTATCCACACTGTATATGCAAAATTCAAGTAAATGTCAAGAGAACAAATTTTCAGAGCACCTTTTTTCCTTCAAAAATGGCTTTGGCTATATTTTTGGCAAAATTAAAAACACAGCTGTCATCCGTGAAAAACTAATTTACTGCAAAATTGAAGATGGCGGAATACCTGCAAGGGGTTGGTGGTCGAAAATTCGGATTTAAGCTTTCTATATGGTGTACTATCGATGGATAAAAAAAATTTTCTTACCCAATAATAATAATAATAATAATTCTCACCCTCACAATACTCCAAACTAGGAGTACCCCAGAAGCAACCACATGCTTGGGCGGGGGAGGGGGGCAATTACTATGTCTTCGTTGCCATTTGCGGCTAGGGCCGACTTTTTTCCCGATTGAACTTGGATAGCATTCGCTCAAGTACTACGGAAAACCCTAGAAAACCGTAGTAATCCCAGTGAGTGTAGGACAATTAGTACATCACACGGATAAAGGTATTTATGAGCAATACCGTGAACCCACATTTGTCCAGCGCTCTTGGCCATAGCGGTGTTTTTCTTTAAAGACATATGCATGCGCCTGCCTCGAACCAAGGTCGATCGAAGGCAGAAAAACATGCAGTCTAAAAAGTTAGCGCCGGTACGAGCGACGCCACCGCGGCCCTAATTATATTCTTGGAGTCAAAATAAGGGCAATTCTTCATATATTTTTTTCTCCTACGAGCCATAGTTTTTTTTATACAGAGCGCAGAAATTTAGAGAAAAATACACAATTTCTTAGTATCTCTAGAAGTATACGAGATATTTTCTTCAAACTTGGCGTCTCACATGAGCGGATGAGCTGTCAAATTTAAGGATCATATGAAGCTTCTGAGGCCCCCAGTTGCGGAGATACAGGGTGTTATGAAAATTTATTAGTTCAGAGAAATATGAATACCCTGTATAATCGCATTTTTTAATTTGTTTTAAATGGTAAATTCAATGGTTAACAAAAAGTATCTCTTAGTATTTCTTCATATTCTTAGCCGTTTCTTAATTATTTTCAAAGAACGGCAATGCTGCAATAAACAAGTCATTTTAAGAATAAATCTAACAATCTGTGGATGTCAATTAAACTTGTCATTATTTCAATCCTTTGGCTGCCAATTTTGCAATTTGAATTGCAATATTAAACCTTAAATTTACTGGACTAATTTCCAGTTCGGTATAAACTACAATAGCTTTAATTTAAGCTTCAAAAAAGCTTCAAGTACAAGTTATTTGCTCTTCTATAGATAAAAATTGGATAAATATGAGTTTATTGCTTGTTTCCTTGTATATAGGGTGTTCGAAAAATAGACGGAGATATTTTAGAGGGTGATTCCCTGTTAAGAAATATGAAAAAAAGTTTCTATAAACATGGGTCCGGAAATGCAGAGTTATCAAGATACAGGATGTTAAATATATTGCATGTCACTGGACAAAATTGGTTTATCAATTTTTGCAAAAAAAATCACAAGTGCCTTGGAAAACAAATAATGAAAAGCATTTCTAGGAAAGAGTGTTATTGCAACTTTTCCAATATCATAACATAAAGTACACTACAACCAATTTTGTCCAGTGACATGCAATAAAACGGTTTTTTTTTTCTCGAAAACGAAGTGAGATAGGAAAACAATACAAGAGGGAAAGAAGTTGTATTTTTAGATGCTTAATCAAACAAAAAATATTAAAGTTACAAAAAAGGTAGTGGCGTACATTTTTTTGATAATAATATTCGCTAAGGTGCCCCCCGGGACGCCACTGGACTTAATAAATTTAATCTAGTTAGGGCGAAATTAGCCTCTTAATACAACAAATAACATTGCCAAATTTCAACAGAATCGAGTAAATAATTTTTAAGACATTAATAATTTCAAATAATAAATGATGTTTAGTGGCATATCAGGTAAAGGATATCAATTGAAAAAAATGCACTACACCCTCTAACCCCTTCTAGTAGCTGTAGAAGACGCCGAAGTCTTCTACATCTCACCGCTACTAACTATATATCAATTGGAATAAATAACACCTAGCCGATGGAACCCATATCTCCGGTAGCTTAGTTGGTTAAAGTGCCTACGGCCACAGTAGGAGTCCCGGGTTCAAGTCCCGGCTGGAGTGCATTTTTTTCAATTGATATCCTTTACCTGATATGCCACTAAACATTATTTATTATTTATAATTATTACAGGTACTAAAATCTTTCTGTGATTAATAATTTCATTTTTTATTTTTTTTTATTTAACATCCTGTATCTTGAAAACTCTGCATTTCCGGACCCATGGTTACAGAAACTTTTTTTCATATTTCTTAACAGGGAATCACCCTCTAAAATATCTCCGTCTATTTTTCGAACACCCTGTATACTGTATAGTAGCTGGACATTTGCACTTTTTATCCTTAAAATTCTGATGAATCTGCCATATTTGGCAATGATCGAGATACAAGATGCCTTACTAGACTGCTTTTACACTTAGCAACTGTCCAGTTTCACAAAAGAAAATGTCCATTGCATTGCCACTACAAAGAAAGTGCTAAATAAAATTCACTGGTCACAACCTATTTAAATAGCTTTTAGAAAGTTCTTGCACACCCTTTTGTGTTATAATTATTATTTGAATTTAATTATAGATTTACTACTACTACTCTAAAATTATTAATTATAGTACAAACCTATGAAGTTAGTAGAATATTTGCTGTTATCATTTATAACTGGCATAGTTCCTCTTGGTAATCCTATGGAATTCAATGGAATAAGGCCCACACCAGATTCATTGACTCGTATACTGAAAAGGAAAGTTCTACTTTATACAACTGCTGAAGAGCGGATTAAGTATTACAATTACAGACCAAATTCAGAATCCATAAACTTCAGGATACTGTGATAAGACTAGGCCGAACAATAAGAAGGAATAATTGCATATCCGTATGGGGTGGAGCCTGCAGTAGCATATTGTGAAGTATTGAAATAACCCCAAAAGGCCTATTAAAAATTTAATTAAAACGGCGTTTTTATACTGCAACCTGTTCTCTGAATTAAAAGTACTAATATTAAACCAAATCTATATAAAATCTATAGTTCGACTGGTATGTAAAAATGATTGCTTGAGAGTCCCTGTGCAGTATCTGATAACATCTATCACTGATGGTAATGTGGGTACAGTATCGGCACCCTTCACCGGCACAAAAATAAACCTTTTTACAAAATAAAACATTGTTTAATAAATAAAAATAAAAATTGCTTCATTAAACAATAAAAACTATAAATATGTTTGTCATCCATTTTCTAGTCTTGTGAATAAACTTCAAAATTAAAATGTGTGTAGATATCAGAATCTTAATAAATATAATTTTTATACTTTACAATCTTATAATTAAGTGACAATGTACTTTTAAATTTAAGTGTAAGCATAATACCTGATATTGTAGAAAATCCCGTTTTTTTTAAATAAATAAATAAATATATTATTAATGTAGCCAATACAAGTAATACGGCAACTACCAACAGAATAAATATCTATTCTATGGACAGAATAAATCTCTGGCTTTAATGTGTGCATCAAAACCGAAACAATTCCAATAGTAGCAGACACAAAGCAGTGCAATGTCACTTAAACTGGAAACCCACTGAGGCGAACATTTCATGTTTAATAGTCCCGATTTTCGTGTTTTGGTTTTATTTTAAACTAAAAATTCCTATAGCTGAGTAACAAAAAAAAAACAAAAGAAAAATCATACAAAAATTCATAAATTCACAAATTCAAATTCAAAAAGGCTCCACCATCATACTGACACAAATCCTAACCGAGTTGAGAGTCATACTGAAGATGTCATAAGTCGGAAAGTATTTATTATAATTACGAACTAACTGATCAACAAAATCACTTTGACCATAATTAGTTTTATGAGCACAGGTTAGGTGCTCTAGTGTGGTGCACAGGTACCAAGAAAGATATACGTTGCAGTAAAGGACTGCAATTAATGTATACATTTAACAGTTTAAATAAATATACAAACAGGGCAGCTTTACAACGAAATTCAAGACTTTTCATTCCACATAACAGTAACCTGGTTCTACACTGTGACCCGTTTTTCATGTATACACCTTTGAATTTCGAAGTAGGCTGGGGGAATTAAACGGGTGATTTTTTTATAGATATGTCCCTGAAAGGTCATCATTTGCGAAGTATTGATTTGACCTTGCCACAAAATCCTGGCCTACTGTGCTTTTTTAAAGAGGTTTGTTTTTCGAAAAACCATATTAGGCATTTATTTATTTGAAATCTGAGACCACAGCGTTAATCAGGATACACCAAAAGCCCCCACATACCAATTCATTTGAACAAAAAAATATACAGGGAATTCCATTCTGCAGGGTGCCAAAGTTGAGCAAAATATGAATATAAAGGTGTCTGGCGAGTCAAGTATACCATGGAATTACTTCAAAACAGTGGAATGATGAAGAGGACCATTCAGTGTTGATGCGCGAAGATCCAAAAAAAAAAATATCTTCTCTGTGCCAACTCCAAATACTGAATTTTTTGGGTTAAAAAATCGAGTATATAATCAGGGTTCACATGGCATCCCGTGTGCAGCTTCATGATGAAATATTGTGCCATACATCAAAATTTTCAGAAAAATTCGTAGATTACGAATCCACCTGGGCCGTGTGTGGCAGGGGTGTCAGAGGGGAGAAAACTAAACCTATGTGCCTTTAGGGTGTAATTATACATAAAAAAATTTCTATTTGGAAAGTATAATTTGCTATAGGAACAATTACTATACCCCCCGAAATTTGTCCACTACCCTAGAGCCCTTAAAGTTGTTATTTAAGTGGGTAAAAAGGGGTGAAAATTGACAATTTTCATTACTTTTTTGGTGTCTATCGGGTAGTAACCACGAAAATTGGCTCAAATAACATTAAAAGAGGGGAAAATTGAGTTAAAGTAAATATGGTCAAAATACCAACTTGTAAAAATCAACAGAAATGGGATGAGTTGAGAAATAAGGGTGCATGGTCGTTTAATTTTCGAATATTTTAACGCCAGAAATGCAATGTAACTGTTTGGCGTTAATTCTAGAGGCATAAAATGGATAATGTGGACGGATAGTTATGAAGGCAAAAGAACTGGAAAGGGAGGGAGAAGGGAGGGGGGGTTAAGGGGCAAGCGGTAAGTTCTAGCGTTGAGTGAGGAATAATAAGAGGTGCAGCGCCCATATAAAATTGCGTGTCCGGTCGGCATGTCCTTACCCTGAAGCCCCGCATTGCCCCCACTCGCTATAGTCGCCTAGCGACTTCGGATTTTTACAACTTGTTCATGTTTTTGAGAACAGCTCTACAACGAGCTAACGGTACAATTTTATATATTTTATATTTTACGGGAAGGATATGTATTTTTTTGTCTCAGACGCTTTTCGGGCCTCGTTTTTGGCCTCGCTGTGACCCGTAAGGCTGCATTTCTTATTATTCCTTCATTCAACGGTTCCAGTCAATTTTTTGATTTTCAGAAAATTGTTTAGATTATGAAATCATCTGAGCCGTTTCACGCAGGAGTGGCAGAGGGGTGAAAACCACCCTTCGGTTGTAATTTTATATAAAAAAAATATATTTCGTTTTTGAAAGACTAATTTAATATGGAGCGATTATTATGCCACTTAGAGTATTGATGACTAACCTAGAGGCCCTACCCTAAAGTCTTTTTGTGTTTTAAAGGGTGAAAAATAGATGGTTTCCATTTTATTTTCTGATGATGAATTAGTTTGCATTATTTCTAGAGATACAAAATCGAGGACAAGTGGGATGGCAGACTGAGAGAGGAAGAGGATAGGAGGGGGCAGGTAAAAGAAGAGGGAGAGGTGGAAGGGGGAGGGGTGGAAGGGAGAGGGCGGAAGGAGAAGAGGTAAGTTAGACAACAGGACTAATATAACAACATAATATTATAACGTTTTCATTATGGATCTTCAGCAGGTCTTTGAAATCAAAATTAAGAGATTGTCACAGTGTTTGTTTTATTTTCCTTTCACAATCCTCAATAATTATTTAGTATTTACCCACCATTATCAGCACTGATGTGCACTAAAGTGTGATGGTTATGTTGAATGTTCAATTGTTAACTTAAGAATAGATAAAAAAAAGAAAAGATAAAAAAAAGATAAACAGAATGAATCTATCGCTCAGAGCCAAATTAGAATATACACAAATTAATTAAATCTCAAGATTCTCATTTGGCTCGGACAATAGAATTCCCTGTATATTTTTTATTCAAATCTGGTATGTGGGAGTTTTGGTATGTCCTGATTAGCGCTGTGGTGTCAGATTTTATATAAAAAAATGCCTAATATGTATTTAGTGAAATGCTCTTTCAATCCTCTGAATGTAGCACTGTTAACGAGGATTCCTAATAATATGACAGTACTCTAGTACACCTCTCTAGGCCAAATCAAGCAGGTCAAAGCTTTTGTGTCTGATAACAGTCTGGTGTTTCTTTTAACAAAACTTAGCAGTCAAAGAGCTTTAAGTACAATATTTTCTATACATATGTAGTGAAAATGACAGATCAAAAATCAAATATGACTCCCAAATCATTATAAGAAGCAAGGGAACCCCACTAATTTTATATATAGGCTCTATGGCTGTACTACTTCTACTTCGGTGAAAATGCATAACTCTACATTTGGCAATATTAATTTTTAAGAAGTTTAATTCACACCATTCTTCAAATCTCTTGAAGTCAGATTGTATATCATTATTGCCAACATCTACAACTGAAAAGAACTTTAGGTCGTCAGCATGCATTAAACAATGTCATCTTTTAAAACAAGTAACATCATTAAAAAATAACAGGAATAAAATAGAGCCAATATGAGAACCCTGTGGTGTAGCATTTTCAAAATACTACAGGCATTTTATGCTATTTCTTTTCCGTAAAACCCTTGTCAGAGTGTTGGCCTGTTAGTTGTGATCGCATTGTTTCTGCGTCTGGGTGTTGGCCTGTTATTTTACATGGCATGGTTCTGCATCAAACTTCGCACTGTCACAAATAGAGGCGCTGCAGAAGCGAGAAAACAAGGTTGCCGTGGGAAGGCGTGATTTTTTTATTTTTGTGGGGGTAACGAAACAACAAAAACAATATTCAAGCGCGAAGAAGGATTTGGTTGAAAAAAAAAACAGAGTTTTTGCCAAGAAAGTTGGAAGTACACGGCGAAAACCTGGTTCAGCCGTCCCCTGATTTAATTAGGGTTTGTAAGGACTTCACAACAATTCTTGGACACTATTTGGGACCGTATCCTACCAAAGTTCTGCGTTTGTAGATCTGTACTGTTTATTTGAGTCTGTTTCTTCGTAATTTTGAAGTACATTCTTTTAGAGTGAAAACCCACAAGAAAGTGGGGTTTTTATTATGGTTCAAAGATTTGTCCTGTGAGGAATTTCATGGTGAAGTTTCCCATTGTTGTAAGAAACTTCTGGGTCTAGGTACCAGTTTGATAGTTGATTCACCTGCGATTGCTAGTATCGTCTGACAAGATTGATGGATCATGCTGTAAATTAGTTGTCTGTCAGCACATTATGCCGTGTAACGTCGTGAAGAGGTTATGGAGGTGTCATGTGGCGGTTGTATCAACAAGAACACAGTAAATGAATGAAATGCCGGAGTTCTTCATTGAAGTGTAGCAGTATTAGGAACAGTCAAATTATATATCCTTTAAAAAAAAAAAACCTGACAAGGTAGGATAATTTTTATTACCATCCATTGAGGAAATAGTAACATCAGAGTAGAGTAAATTGATGGGAGTATTAATCAAAGGTTAAGACGATTTAATATTATCCTAACCCCTATTTTGAACTTCAAAAGTGTCGTATATGATTAATTTTATAACAACTATGTTTAATCAAGCCTAACGTAATTATTATTCGAGTCCTGCCATGTACGTAGGTGGAAATATTGACTGTTAAGTTGCTTTGTAAACGAAGTGTTTCGAAACATTCACCTGAAAGAAGATGATTCCATTGACTAATTTTCTTAACCCCACTTTTATAAATTTAACCTACACATGACATGTTCTTTGTGTATTGTTTATACTCAATATACTTTTAGTAAGTGCCTCCACATTATTGTGTTTTATTTATAAAGATTACAAATGTCACATTGCCTATTTCCAACAAAATAAGTACCTACAAGGTGAAATAAAAGTCAGAGTTGTTTTTTTTTTAATATAAAAAATAAGACTAATTTCCTGATTTATATGTCAATTTGGATCCTTTTATAAGTTAATATTTATTTACAAATCAGGTGGCGCCCTTTGAACATCATTATTAATATATAAATAAACAAAAAAAATTTAACAACTCTACAACTCACGCACAACCCAGCTCTCCTTCTGCCTCGAGCCTGAGCAGCAACCAAATTGTAAGCGGATAAAAAAAAATACGCCAAAGTGGTACACCCAAGGACGACGGTAATTCACGTGACACAGAACCACACACATGAACACTTTGATGTCGACCATACAAGTAGGATCCAATCCACTTAAGGTAAGGTCCAGAAAGTCCAATTTCAGATAGCTTCTTTAATAGAAATCTGTGGCAAAAACTATCAAACACCTTGGAGAGGTCTGTGTAGATGCTATCAATCTGGTACCCCGCCTCAAGTTCGTTGGTTAGGAAATCTTAGAACACCGCCAAATTTGTACTTGTGCAATGACCCGCCAAAAATCCATGCTGAACTTCACTGATATATCCCTTATAAGTGTTGAAATATAGCACGATAATTCGAGACATCCGACCTGTCCCCAGCTTTATATACAGGGTGGTCCACTTTTTTGTAGCAGGACTTTAACAATCGACGGAAAAACTTATTTTAAGATGAAAATTTTATATAAACATAGGTCCGCAAACGTTTATTTTAAATCTACAAAGTGTTGAAGTTTTCGAAAAAAAAAACACCTTTTTTAATCAAATGTGAACCAGTGGAGATATTATTTAAACCAAATTTGGTGTGCAACTCTATCTTACAAATTTAAAAAAATTCTAGTACGGCCCTGTGCAAAACCAAAATTGTTTATAAAATGTGAAAGACCGTTTAATTCTCTTACCTTTTTTTCTATCTGCCATCGTTGCCGAGCAATTATAAATTGTTTGAAGAAAAAGAGCGATAGTCGACCATATACAGTAAACAGTAGAAAACATAATACAGTACTGTTTCGGGACGGTGATCCCTCATCAGTATGGCTCACCAGACTATCAAGTGGTATAGACAAACGTGCCTAGACGATGAATTTACTAAGGAATCAATTAATTGCCGAAGCAATCAGTTGATCATGGAGCATTAGACGATGAATATTATAATATAATAATATAATTGAGGTCAAATGAATGCTTTACTTAACTAGCCCTATATAAATTTAATTACCATGCTTAAAAGTTAGAGTCCATTTGACAGCTGGCATTTCGGTTGAGCTTACGGTCCTTAATATGTTTTTTGTGCTAATAGATATTTAATGATCAATGTGTTAACTGAAAACATATCTTCTAGTCCTATATTATATTTGGTAACATGAAGAAGTTATCTGGTTATCAGTTTCAGCTGCCACAATATTGGTTTAGCGTAAGTAGGAAGTAACTAAGAGACTAGGATTTCAGCGAAAATACCACTAGTGGTATTATTGCTGAAATCATCACCTGATTGGTTAATATTTCAAAAATTATGTCATTTCATTGGTTCATATTGGCAGGCGTTGAATTCTCGTTATAATACTCCATGATCAATTAGTTGCTTTGGTAATTAATTGATTCCTTAGTAAAGTTTAAATTGTTTTTACTCTTACGCTTTTTAGTCCAAATGAACTCAAAGTTGTTTTGGAAACAATGAAACAACGTTCAATTTATTTAACTTAACTAAGTTGTACACTATTCCTTAGTTTGTAATTAAAAATCATTAGAATGTTGTAAGTACAGGGTGATCATTAATAATGTCTGGGGTCTAGTACGACAAGGCTTTTAGAAGAGTCACGTCACCTGTCATAGAACACACTGTAGACAAAAATTGTTTTAACGAAAGTGTTCACAAAACGGAAGTTTTTCCACATTTGAAATAAAAATGGTATGCTTTTTCAGCCATTGGAATTCTCCATTTTGTTTTCTTTGTCTGATAAATGTACAACAGTTGGTCCCATTTATGACCCTAGTTTCTAAAATTTTCTATCTCTTTTTGTTTTGTCATACTAGACCCGAACACTTATTAACGATCAGCCCGTTTTGTACAATAAACTACTTATTAGATACTATATACTAATTTATTAATTATTTAAAGTAGATGTTCAAACTTTAAACCATTTTCATGAATACATAATGAATAAATAATGGATTGTACTGCAACAATTAAATCGGAATTCCTTATTTCATCGCACGCATCTTGAATGCGGTGAATAAGTTCTTCTCTTGTTTCCACAGGGAACGGCATATACCCGCTCTTTTAAAAATCCCCATACGAAAAAATCTAAGGGGTTAGATCGGGGGAACGAAGAGGCCACGAGACTGGCCCCCCTGTGCCCGATCCACCTCCCTGTAAAATTGTCATCTAACCAGTTTCTTACATTTCTATGGTAATGAGCGGGGCAACCGTCAAGTTGGAACCAAGCAACCAATCTTAAATTCAATGGAATTTCTTCTCACATACTACCATACTCTCTAATTCAAAATTCCAAAAAGTTTTCACCATTCACACGTTCTGGTAAGAAGTAAGGCCCGAAGAGTTTAATACCATATACCCCAAGCCACACATTCACACTAAATTCCACGTGGAAATTCTTTGGCCGTATGGCATGTGGATTTTCGTGTGCCCACACATGCTGATTGTGGAAATTGACTACACCTCAACGCGTAAAACATGACTCGTTAGTCCATAATGTGGCTCAAAAAATTTACGTTGTCTTGAATTGAATTGAGGGCCCATCGTCAAAAAACTAACCTTTTTTCTTCATGAAATGGTAAGCATGTCTGTGATCCCTTTTTAAAACCCGAAGAATCTTGGATTTGGAAATATGAATAGTGATGGACACTTTTCGGCTATTTTTTGTGGGATCTCTATCAAATTCCCAAAGAATCACGTTATCGTTGCCTTCTTGACGAATTATATTTTGTCGTTCATCAGGTCTAGTAGTTCTCAGACCGTGAGTTGTAAATTGTCGGTGACTATTTACAAATACTGAGGGATGCGGATAGCGTCTATGAGATCTTCTCCTATACTGCCGAGCTGCTTCCTCAGAGTTTCCATTTGCAACTCCATAACAGAAATGGATATCTGCTTGTTCCTGACTTGTGAAAAGAAACGGCATTTTGTAAATAACAATAAACAAATTAAACTGTGTAGTGCGACACTATTAAGTTAGACACTGTTATGTCGCAAAGTATTGACAACTGATTTGGCTTTCCATGGCACACTATTATTTTTTTGCGAAATACACAAACAATTTAAAATTGCTCGGCAAAGATGGCAGATAGATAAAAAAGGTAAGAGATACTTTTTGTAGAGAATTAAACATTTTCACTTTTTGTAAACAATTTTGGTTTTGGACAGGGACGTACTAGAAATTTTTTAAATTTTATGGCAGCAAAACCCCGAATCTCCGGCACTGGTTGCTTGTAGACCTTGATATTAACGTAGAATTTAGTAGTCTGTAAGATAGAGTTGCACAGCAAATTTGGTTTAAATATCTCCACTGGTTCACATTTTATTAAAAAAAAGTGATTTTTTTTCGAAAACTTCAACACCTTGTAGATTCAGTGGCGTGCCCAGAAATTGTGTCTGGGGGGGTTCGGGGGTTAAGCGAATGGAGGTTTAGGGGAGGGAGAATGGGAGGGGGGGGGGAAGAAAAATCTAAGACTGGTAGTTAAAAAATATACTAAAATTAAAAAAAAAAACTATTCTTAAAAAGGAACAAAACTGATTTTAATAAACCTACAATCCAAAATCAAGTTTTCGTTTTTTGGATTTGGACTTGGAGTTCCGACTACTATCCGACCTGAAAACATCCCATATAGCATCTAATATTTTTTGAATATACAAAATAAGTTCCTAATGTGCAAAAAATATTCCCCCATATTTATAAAACATTGTTACAATATTTTACGAAATATGTTCAGTAAGTGCATAATACAGGGTGTAACTTTGATAAGTACAGAAATTTTAAGGGCAGGTCAGGAAAAATGCACATGTTACGCCTATGCACACAAAATTTTTCTAAAGTGCATATTAACGTCAGAAATAATTTTTGTTTAAACGCTATTAAAACCCCTTTTTCCGACGCTACGGCCATGGGTCCTTGACCTTGCCGTGACCAGCTGGAACTGAGGCCGGTTCCGACGGATCCCCCCCAATTCCGCCGTGCAGCGTTGTCAGACGTATAGCTCTTTCACAGTATTTCAGGAATAGTCTTTCAACTAATTTTTGAACAAATCTTTAATGGTTCTTTTAGCGAATAGCATGCAAAAAAACTACCTTTCGGATGCCTGGATGATTTTCCTTGCGGGTGTCGTACTCCTTTCTTATGTTATCCAAAAATCCTTTTGAAAATCACAAGAAGCACTAGGTATAACTAGTTGCCAGTCGAATCGCTTTTTCCAAGGCTTTTTCACAGTATTTGAAGAATATTGACGCAACCATGTATTATTTGGTGTATGTGGAGATTAAATAAATAAATAAATAATTTTTGGACAACTCCTTAATGGTTCTTTTAGCGAATAGCTTGACGAATAGCATGAAAAAGCCTACCTTTGAGATGCATCGAGTATTTTTACTATTTTCTTGTGTTTAGATCTCGGTTTAGATACTATCCAAAAATCTTCACAAAATCACATAAAGCACTAAGTACCTACCTAACTAGTGGCACTGTTTTTATACGATGGTCGCGAAGGTATAACACTTCGTAGTCTCTTTTTACGGAAATACCAACAAAACACTTGTTTTTTTTTTCACTGCACACTTAAAGCGGCGCGATTCCAAATATTAGTTACGTCTCGGTTTCTCTAAGCTGATTTATTCCAACGGAGACTCGACTAGGTGGATTGTACAATTAGATCCATACCGTATGCGCCTAATAAAACCCGAATTTTCGCGAACCCTTGAAGCTGCTTCTTTTATCCTCGCGCGTAATTGGGGTACCTAGTAGGAACCTATCTAGCACTATACGAAGGCCGCGAAAGTTTAACACTGCATTTCTTAACGGAAATATGAAAAAAATCACTTGTTATTTCACTGCAAATTCGTAGCGGCAATTGCAACAGGTTTGGACATCACTGCTGGTCCAAAAAATGGCGAACGGATCTGGAAAAATGTACAGAAGCAGGTTCACTTCCGACGACAGTTCGTAAAACAAAGCAAAGCAACGGAACAATATCGGTTAGCAAGACGCGACGTTTGCATACGCGTCCACGTTTTGGAAACAGAATTATTATACCACAGAATAGCCACAAGTAAGGCATTCTGTATAATAATAAATTGCTTGTTGAAGCTGGCGCTCCCAAAAATTACAGGCGGACGCGGATCGTCATCAATCAGCTGTTAAATCCCATAATCGGATGGACGATCTTCAACTAGCGCGTCGGCTACGGCGCGGCGGTAGGGCGACGGAGACGGCGTGCGTGCGCACAAGCTTTCCCCCATACCATCCAGGGCCACTATTCGGCGTTGCCGTTTATGCCGACATGTCCCCAAACTGACTCAAAGTCCCTTAAATCCGATTTTTGATTTTCGCGGATTTATACGGGGTTTCATTCGTTAAAGGTTAATCTACCATCTCGTATAATTATTGCACACAAAAACGGGTAAATCCATGTAAAAATCCACTACACAATTAAATTTATACGGAATTAAATTACTAAATCAGGTAAATTTTCAGCACACTTGGCAAAATAGTAGCGCCGCCCCGAGAGAAGTAGGGGCCGCGAGCCGCGATTGGCTAATATCGCGCACAAGTTATGAGTAGTGGGGATCACCTGTGGTGTCGATGTCAAGTGGGTATCCGGCGCCCCGCGCTTGCGCTCCTCGCCCAGCTGTAATTTAGTAGGTCGGCTGGGCCGCGCGGCGTGGAAATGGAGCAAAATCGAGTGAATCGGTGCCAGTGAATTCATTCGTAATTGTAATTATTGCCCGATTCGGCGCGGCGTCGTTTTTGTGTGAAGTTGGCGTCAGACGCCAGCGCCCGACGCCAACGTCATATTTATGCCCACGCCTGGCGAATCTCGGTGAAGGAATGCCGGGCAGTAGTCAAGGGCACGCAGAAGCTTAAATTCACCAGGAGGAGTCGCTGTTTTTCGGTTTTTGGGGACATTACGCGACATTTCGCCACCAAATTTTTACGAAAAGTAGAGAAAGGGTAAGGAATTAACTTGAGAGAGTTCCGAAACGGCAAAGGGTTAAAAAATGCGGAAATGATAAGCACGCCAATTTGACAGTCTTCCCCAACTATTTTCGGAACCGAATAATTTTTTATTTACAACCATGTATGTAATGTCGACATTTCTGACGTTTTAGAAGTTTGAAAGTGTCAATTTTTTCACTTTCACTTTTACTTCCCGCCCTCCCGCCTGGGTGGAAAGTAAACTTTCCACCCAGGCGGGCGGGAAGTAAACGAGATAATAGTATATTACACTCCGAGGTGAGAAGTGTTTCATTACTGTCAAGAGATTAAATAGTTAACCGAGGTGCGAAGCGCCGAGGGCAAGGGTAGAAAAATATTTAAAACGATGAACAAATCGGGGCCGCGCGTTAAATTCACATCAAATGACAGTCTTCCCCCACTTTTTTCGGAACCGAATAATTTTTTAAAAGTAGGCAATACATAGGACAACAACCCTGAGGGGGTTTAAAGGTGGCGCACCATCGGGCAAGGGTAGAAAAATATTAAAAACGTTGAACAAATCGGGGCCGCGCGTTAAAATCACATCAAATGACAGTCTTCCCCCACTTTTTTCGGAACCGAATAATTTTTTAAAAGTAGATAATACATAGGACAACAACCCTGAGGGGGTTTAAAGGTGGCGCACCATCGGGCAAGGGTAGAAAAATATTAAAAACGTTGAACAAATCGGGGCCGCGCGTTAAATTCACGTCAAATTACAGTCTTCCCCCACTTTTTTCGGGTGGTTGTGGAAATTTGCAATTTTTACAGATAATTTGTATTTTAAAACCAATACTTTATTCAGTTGATTGCCGATCAGAAATTTATTATCCCAAGGTGTCCCAAGAGATGGCTAATTATTAGGATAAAAAAATTGCAGCCTGAAAATCAGTTGTAAAATAGGTAGGTAGATAGATACCTACTCCACAAAAGACTTGTCAAAAAATTATGAGTGTGAAATCAGCAATGAGTTTTCTAGCAATGACTTCTCCGAGCGGCGCTCGGATACATTTCTGCTGCCTAGGGACTTAAAATAACAGTAAAGTGATAAAAACTGACGTGTTTGTTAAATTATTGTGTGCGCCTGTGAAGAAAGCAATAAACAGTTCGTCACAGCAACCGACATCATAAAAAAAACGTGGATACCTACCAGCAGTAATTTTCAAAGGTACCTAGGTACCTAATTCTGCAAGCAGATTTATTCCACTCTGACATGCGGCAACGTCGCGGTATTCCCCTTCCTAATCTAACGTTATTCCCCTCCATCTCCTAGGGACAGGTTAGACCTCCCCTCTAAGCGCTTCTAGTGACGATCCAGCGGCGTGCATTGAGCACGGATAAAGATTGATTTGCCCCATTTCTAAACATCGAGTAAAAAAAATTTTTTTTTCATTTTTCGGTTTTATGAACGTCCCCGATTACGTGGTTAAAATTTCTGTACCTATCAAAGATACACCCTGTATAACCAAGATATTTGTTAAGCGCAGATACAAATATATTAGACGAATATCCAAATGATGTATATTTCCACAATATCTTGTGTAACATATTCCTAACTTAATGGTTCTTATAAATATTTACAAATTGAACATTTAACTTAAGTACATTACAGGCACGTCCACCTTAGGAATGTGCAATTTTGGAATATTGCTGGAACATGTTAAATAGTATATTCATACAGCAAATATCTTATGAATATTCACAAATGGTTGTATATAAGACATTCACGATATACTTAGCTTATCAATGTTCACGAGTGGCGATAACTGGAATATCATGACGTCACCGAGATTCTAGCTTACACTATTTTTAGCTAATAGTTCCAAGTACGTGGATGGCTCAGTTGGTCAGAGCGTTGAACTTGTAAATCGATGGTCGTAGGTTCGAACCCTGCACCCGGCGTTAGCGTTTTTTTTTTTTTTATTTTATAATTTACACATGAATATTAAATGGATATACATAGAACATACAAAAATGCTTCTGAAGTTTCAAATTAATCTTCAATGAATATTTGTGGATATTATTTATAATAGATGAAATAGTACCTTCAAAAAGCAAACACTTGAATGTTGCCTGAATGTTCAGATAATGTTTCTACAGTTTTTATGAATATTCCTACAATATGCATCTTCTCTGAAAAAATATTATCAGAATATTCCGCCAATGTAATTTTGCTATATATGGGATTAGCCTCGCGACACCGCGGCGAGTTATTTTCCCGAAAACCTGTTTGCCCCGAGTCCCGATTGACCCCAGCGCAGCATCCCGATTCGTCCCATTTGACGGTACAGATGTATTTGATCATCTGTATTCTGTACCCCTACTCCTGTAGCTACGTCGCAGAAGGAGAACTGTACAGTGCAATTATTATCATTATCCGAATATCCGTCTTTAGACTACAAAGTGTGCATTTGTTTTAACTCATAAAAGATAACATTTTTGTTTATTAGAGTAGTTTAGTAGAGTAGTTTTTCAGTTTTTCTTTTGTTTTCTTTTTTTTTTTTTCCCGAAACCCCCCCATGGGCACGCCACTGTGTAGATTTAAAACGAAGCATTTGCGGACCTATGTTTATATAAAATGTTCGTCTTAAAATAAGTTTTTCCTTCGATTGTTAAAGTCCTGCTACAAAAAAGTGGACCCCCCTGTATACAGTGTGTCCCAGGATTAGCGAATTTATAGGTGTAAATGACAAAAAAAATTCAAGTTGAAAATTGAGCTCTTGTGGTTCCGCCCTGCTTAGTTTGACACTAATTTTTGACGTAATTTTACTCTCGAAAAATCAAATAGGTATGCCTTGGAAATTTTGAAAATACTGATTTTGTGCACTAGTAAAGTGCCCCCTCTGTAGCGTCCCTTTTTTATTGGAAAAGTGGAAAAAAGTGACGTTTTGGTAAAAGATATTAAAAAATATTATTAAAGAAAGTTGTTCATAATTGAAAATTGTGTACCTATGCATTAAAATAACTTTAATGCAGTAACTCTACCTACACAGACAATAGAAAAACCAAGCACACCTAATGATAAAATAACAGTCAAAAAATTAATGTAGCCGATTATTACTAAGTTTAGCATACGTACACAATTTTCAATTCTGAAGAACTTTCATTCATAATATTTTGTAATATCTTTTACCAAAATGCCACTTTTTTTCACTTTTCCAATAAAAAATGGACAAAAATCAAAGGAGGCCTAGAATTTTGAAATTTTGCACAAACACTCAGTTTTTCATTCCGAACAACTTTCTTTAATAACATTTTGTCTTAAAAGCTACAGAGGGGGCACTTTACTAGTGTACAAAATCAGTATTTTCAAAATTTCCAAGGCGTACTTGATTTTTCGAAAGTAAAATTCTGTCAAAAATTAGTTTCAAACTAAGCAGGGCGGAGCCACAGAAGCTCAATTTTCAACTCGGCTTTTTTTTTGTTATTTACACCTATAAATTCGCTAATCCTGAGACACACTGTAGGTTGAACAGTTGCATTTTTCCACATGAATGGAAATATGCCAGATGTAAAGGATTTTTGGAAAATTTGTTGCAGTGGACCTGCCAAAGACAGTCTACAGTGTTTTAGAAGAACAGGTGGCATATCGTCAGGACCGGCTCCTATGGAGGCGTCAAGCTTAGCCATTCCAGACTCCAGTTCTTCAGTAGTAAAGATGTGAGTTGACAAGAATTTATAAAATTCAGCATGTGGCACACCGTCAATATCAACGTTGAAGTGATCAGAAAAACAGGATTGGAAGTGGCTGGCAAAAGCATTGCAGACATCCTCAGGGATAGTTAATTCATTGCCATTGAAAAACATTTTGAAGGGAAAGTAGGAGTCTTTCTTCAAGCTATTCATAAAAGACCAAAAATGTTTGATATTTTCAGGGACAACTTGTTCAGTCCTGGTAAGAAAAGAGAGGTAACAGGTTTCAGTTTGTAGCTTTACATCATGTCTTAACTGCGAGTATTTATCATAAGCACATTGCAAACCTGTCTGCTTGTCTTTTTTGTAGAGCTTGTTCTTCTTAGCAATAAATTTTATAAATGTTGCTAGGCACAAACGTGTGAATACCTTCAAATGCGATTTCATAAAACCTAGAGGCTATCTGCTCAATACTCTCCCACTCATTGATGAAGGACCAGTTACACAGTCACACTTTTCAATATTTATTAAGTTATGTATAATTGGCCTTCTGAAAGAGATATTTTTTCTCTGAAAAAGCTCTTAGGGGACGGCTCTGTGGGATATGAAAAACAAGTTTAATTGGCCGGTGATGTGAGTCAACATTCACCAATGGTGATTCACTCTTGGAAACCAGAATATTATTATCAGGTGGCTCCACAAAAATTAAGTCAAGGGTTCTGTCAAGATGGTTAACGATGTGATTTACTTGTAATTCTAGGCAAAACATAGTGTCAATGACAACTTCAGCCTCATGCCCCGCAACAGCCTCTGGGACAAGCATTCCATCATCGAGTACCCACTTTAAATGACGCAAATTGAAATCTCCCAAGACAATAAACTTGCAGTCAGCATATTTTTCCCGCAGGTATTCACATTTATTGCAGAATGATAATTAATGTTTATAGTTTGATGCAGGAGGAACATAAAATGCTCCAACAACGAGGCGAGAGTTTGCAACAGTTAGGAGAATCCACAAATCTTCATAATTGGGATTAGCTTCGGTAGGTATAAGGGTAGCAGAGTTGGCCTGAGAAACAGCCACCAGAACTCCTCCTCCTCTGGCACATTGCAGTAGTGACGATCATGCCGAAAGATCATGAAATCAGATCTCATTAGTTCCGAAATTACATTTATGTGAAAACAATTGACAGATGCTTAGTCTATCCGAGAATACCAGCCCAAATGTAGAATACTTGTCTGGTGAATATATATGTATTCAAAGTTAATTTAACATGGTTGTTAAAAACTTAATTTAAAATATAAATTTTGAACAGAATTTCAATAATGAGTGTCAGTACCAAAAAATTGTTTCTTCTCATATCCAACTTGCCGTCTGAACGGAAGTAATTTCTTTTTATTGAACTTTATGAAACCAATACTGGTTGTTTTTGGAGAATGTGTCAACTAGTTAGTATGTATCCGTGATACATAAGGCCCACACTAGATTCATTGACTCGTACATGCAACTTTGGTACATTTTGGTACATGTACCAAAGTTGGCGTAAATTTCTTCATTCGCTTGGAAGGCAAGACAAATAGTCAACTTTTTTTTTTGAAAATTTTAACACCCTGTATTTTAAAAACAAGAGAATCTGGAACATATTATGATTATATATGTGCATTTTGTTTTTATTTTTGACATGCCTGAATACTCAGCAAAGTATTTCCTACATATTATGGATCACCCTGTATAAGTATAGATTTTTTTCAGCTGTAATTATAACTCAAGAGGATGTTTTCGATTCTTTGGTATATATGACAAATAAAAAAGAAATTAAAGGTTTATCATAGATAGCAAAAAAGCAATTGAAAAAGTTATTATTTTAGTTACTATTATTGTTAACAATAAAGACAATATTTATATATCCGATATTACATAAGAGATAAATGGTGTCAGAAGCCATTCTGAAACTTATTTAATTTGTAAAAAGAAGATGACAATTTTTGTTGAGAATGGTTTGTTATTTTTCGAGATACTAGGTGTCAGCAGTGAGTCTCTTCTGTAAATTCCATTTATAAATTAGTTCACTCAACGTATAGTACCTACCGTTTTTGTCTTTCACAGTAAGCTTTCCATGTATCTTCATTGAATCCATAATTAAAATAATCAGTAATATCTGCTCCAGGTTTCCTCCATGGCTTATCTTCTAGTGAGTCCAAATTATAATCAACAGCAGATACTCCAGTGATAGTGCCAATTTGCTCAAATTCTTCTACATTAAACTTTCCCGACTGTTGGACTGATTTGTTTTTATCTACAATAGTAGTGGTTAAACCACCACGTTTGATATTAAGTTGCTGAGTGTAAGATGTAGCAGTGCTTTTGATGTCCCCTATGACAACATTGACATCATCATCACTATCATCTTCTTCTAGATCTTCCTTGTCGCTTTCTTCGCCATTTTGTCGCAGTTCTCCATCTTCTGCTTCAAGCTCGTTTTTGTTATTGTTTTCAGTTTCATCTTCTAAGCCTGCAGATGTTGTATTCTCTTGAACCTGCATGGGAAAAACATATATCAGCGTTTCAATGCTTTTACAAATCCTCAAACACATTATTAAGTAAGCCTTGTAAATATTGCAACGGGCCGCGTCAGCAGCGCTTCAAACTCATAAAAAATATACAGGGTGTCTCACCACGAACTGCATCGATCGATATCTCAAAAAGTAAATATAGATTTTTTTTAAAAATTTGGCAGCTGACCAATGTCAATGAGTACTATTCATTTAAAATATTTTAAAAATGGCGGCACTTCCGGTTATACCGGAAGTCGATGACAACTTCGTTATTTTAAATGGAACACCCCATATTTTATTGCATTTTTGGATTCTACGGAAAATTCTAGGTACATTTCCTACCTAAATTAAACCGTTTCTGAGATATTTGCCATTTTAGAGAAAAAATTACAAATGCTGACCCGTACTTAATTGACAGTTTCTTCATAACGGCTACATATTTCTTAACGTGCTTTTGGCATTTTGCAGTCAAAGGCTTGGTGCAGAGAAATGGCATAAAGAAATTTTCCGATCTTGTACAGGGTGCTCACAAAAAAATTATTCAAATATTAATTCAAAAATTGCCAAAAACTTAAATTTTCAAATAGAAACCCCCATTTTTTTGTGGTAGCCGTATTCAGCACAAAAAATTAGGGCAAGTTTGTGTTTGGTTCCCTATACCTAAATGTTAGCAGTTTCGATTTATTTACAAAAAACGAATTTTCCACTTCTTCATCAAGGGGGCGTTTTCTTAAGTTTGATGAATCTAGTAGGCCATGGCTGATTATACGATTGTCAGAGAATGAAGAAATGTCATTTAGTGTAAAATTATTGTAAACAATGCCGTCACGGTTAAATTGCACAAACGAAGACTATTTAAATTTATTTATTATTTATGGAGAATGCAACAGAGTTATATAGAACTTCTAATACCTACATTTGCTGATAATAAATAAATTTAAATATTAAATAGTCTTCGTTTGTGTAATTTAACCGTGCCGGCATTGTTTACAATAATTTTAAACTAAATTACATTTCTTCATTCACCGTGCCGGCATTGTTTACAATAATTTTAAACTAAATTACATTTCTTCATTCTCTGACGATCGTATAAACGTCCCAAAACAGTAGCCAATCAGCTTTTTGGGCCCGTGACGTCACGGGCCCAAGAAATTTGAATTTCAAAAACGATTTTAGGGCATTTCCCGGTCGAAAAAAAATCGGAGAAAAATATTTTCATGTTTTATTTACTATTAAGATTCATAATCAAAACTAAAAAAAGTGTGAAACAGGCCCATTGTTTTCCTATAATTTAAGTCCACTTTCAAATCACCCACCATTTAATTTCCAGAACAAAATATGAGCGTAATGAAAATTGAAGCTGTATGTGCAGATAGTTAATCAACGAGAAATATGTCTTTATACTTTGCTCACAATATATTTATAAAATAATGACAGAGTGCTTTCGGCTAACAAGTCTGTGTAACCTATATTTAAAGACACCCTAAGATATAAATTAACATACTGTGTGTCTGGTTTTCTATGTTAACATCCTTAAAAAACTCTAAAATCAGTCCTTATTCCAAATCCCCCGCTGCAATATAACTAAATGTGTGGAAATGAGGTTGAAACACAGGAACAAATTATTCATACTGAAACACTACAAGCTCTTCTGTTGCTTAGAAAAAAATGTAAGATTTCATTGGGGTTGCATAAGAAAATTTTTGAGAAAAAATGTAATTTCTATAAATACACCAAAATTTAAATTCGAGAGCGTTGCCTAAAAAGTAGGCCATGCCTAATGAAAATTTTGACATTTTTGCATGTAATGATAACTTACCGACGACAGGTAAATCATGTTAAGCTTGCAAAATGTGTTTATTAATAAATAGGCACAATAAATCAATAGTACCTAAAAATCAATGAATAAATGCTCGAAATGTTCTTCATTCACAGCAAGACAATGGCCCAGTCTGTCGTAAAAACTACTAAGTACATTCCTAATCCATTCCAAAGTTATTATTAATTAATGAGGCACATATTGTGAAATAAGTTTATTTTATACTGTCGTTTGAACACAGATTTGTAATAGTTAGCTGGAACGAGCTCCGTTTACAAAACCGTGCTTAGCTGAAGGTGGAGCGCCTTTAAATCCACACGTGTTTGGGAATGAATATTGCTCACCGTTTCCATGTTTATTCTTAAAATGAAGACGGAAAGGGAAATACGCCACCTGGATATTCTAGTGTCCAAGAACCATTGTGTGGGCCACCAACAACCAAACGGAGACAACCAAAATAACTGTGCATATGACATCAGTTATTTCGTAATACTACTACACTATACAACTTATGTGTATTTTGTAACCATGTTCTAACACTAAATGCCTTCTTTCTGTTCCAGATGTAGAACCTACTCGAAGTGGTGACCCAATCTGGGGCTCAACTTTCACTCATTTCATGACAGTACATACATTATGCATACATAGAAATATTTAGCTTTATATTCAGTACCATGTACCAAATATGTTGTAAATATAATGTGTTAAGAGGGGGTTGCCGACAGCGAAAGTGACGTTAGATTTCGTATTTTTTTAAGTTGTATAGCATAAAATCTAATAACATTTTACCTGGCAAAAATTTAGTACAAACATCTCCGTCTTAATTTTAATCATAAGATCTTAAAAGCAGTGTTTTGTTTTATAGATTATGAAAACCTTGGAAAAAATAATAATTCCAGTGCATATGCTTTTAAGATCTTATGATTAAAATGAAGACAGAGATGCTGCAGAGATACAACTTAAAAAAATACGAAATCTAACGTCACTTTCGCTGTCGGCAACCCCCTCTTAATGTTTTCATCAAACATGCTTGCCATCAATTCATTCAAAACAACATCTTTTAAGCATAATACATCGAAAGTATAGCGCCGATGAGAGATAGAGAGGTGGGAGGATCATTTAAGCTGTAGGTTTAGCTAGGATTAGAAGTGATGTCAATGGTCACTTCTGTATACAGTGTGTCTGTGGATGGAGTCCCCAAGAGGACAAATGGACCAAAAATTTCATTTTTCGACAAAAAGTCATTCTTGATAAAAGTTTTTTCTTCTCAAAAAAATATGGTCTACTTAGGGAATTTTTGATTTTTTTATACAGGGTGCCCAAAAAATACAAAAACATGAAATACCATCAAGAATAAACTACCTTTATTTTTAAAAATATCAAAAACTTTTACTTAGAAAAGTTGTTTAGAATTAAATGATGTGTGCGATTGTCACTTTTCAAACAAATCAGCCAACTTCGATTTTTTTGATTGCCAAGTGTGGAACTCCTTTGTTTTTAAAAATATCAAAAACATTTATTTAGAAAAGTTGTTTAGAATTAAAAGACGTGTCCGATTGTAACTTTTCAAGCAAATCGGCCGACTTTGATTTAAATAGGTAAAAAAAAACAAAAGAATCAGTCATCTGAATTGCTTGAAAATTTACAATCTGACACGTCTTTTAATTCTAAACAACTTTTCTAAGTAAAAGTTTTTGATATTATTAAAAATAAATGTAGTTTATTCTTGATGGTATTTCATGTTTTTGTATTTTTTGGGCACCCTGTATAAAAAAAATCAAAAATTCCCTAAGTAGACCATATTTTTTCGAGAAGCAGAAACTTTGATCAAGAGTGACTTTTTGTCGAAAAATGAAATTTTTGGTCCATTTGTCCTCTTGGGGATCCATTATATCGATATCGATTTTATCAACATGATCGATAAGATCGATTTTATCGATAAGATCGATTATATCGATAAGATCGATTTTATCGATTTTATCAATATTTTTTCAGTATCGATTTCCGATACTGAAATTCGGAGATCGAACAGCCCTAAACCTAACCCTTGTGTTTTTGCACCGGAACCAGTTGGTTCCCCAAAATAGGGGATGTGCTGACTGAAGCTGCAAATGTGCTGTTGGCTCCTGCCTGGGCTTCATTTGTTGCTTCCCAAATCATGCCTATCTTTTGATTTGGTTAATGTTACACCGTACTGATGATTGCCAAATAGCATGAAACACGTGTATGCGGTTACTAGTTTTTTCTTTTTGTTAACTTTGAGTGTTTGCTCATTATCACTTTTCTTGTAGTTAATTTTAAAGTTTTTCACCATAACCTTTTTTGAGAGAACAATTCCATTTGTTTCTAGAAACGGAAGTGGTCACTGGCTGTCCGAGGTTATAAATAGGGCTTGACAGGGAGTTTCGAGGCTTTTTCTCTCTGTTCTTCAAGCGACTAGTTTCGGTAATCGAGGAGATTGTGCACTCTTGATATTGTTTTAATTTTTCGAATTATCTTTGATCATTTGGCCCAGTCTTCACTATTTTTGAGCGGTATTATTTTCATGTAACCACCATCGAGGGTCTTTTGGTTGGTTTTCAGCGAGCCTTGCCGTGTTGAGCGATTGGTGACTGAGGAACAAGGGTTTAAGGAGCAGTTTGGGGTCCCTGCTACGGCTACACAGGAATCTGGGGTGAGTATTTTTTCAAATATTTCTTAGAAATTTGGGCTTTGCCACCTTTATGAAAAAATATCTCATCTCCCAGATTTGCTGTTTCTTTGTGGACCCACAGCTGTCTTATCACCCTACTCGTACCTTTTTATATTACCTCTATCTTACCTTTTGTTAATTTGTTTGATGAATTAAAATTTTGTTATGAAAGATAGCACAACGTATAAAGCCATAGCACACGGTTTTTGTTAATCTTGTATTTTATGCGTATCCTTTCACACTAGATCAGCTGCTAGCCAAGTACCGTTACTTGTCGGTTGCTTAATATTTAAATTGTTCCTTATTGCATATTAATTATTTCACCTTTTTCCGGAACAGAGAGCAGCGAAGGTTTTCTTGTTTTAACTTAATTTAAGTGTCAGGGAAATCAACGTCATTGGACGTTCTTTAGTAATTATATATTTTTTCTACGTCAAGAATATCATATCTCAATCACTTATCGAGTCATTTATACTCAATTAATTATTTGAGCTATCGCTGTGCACAGTAGTTTTGCTTTATAGCATATTAATTATTTCACCTTTTTCCGGAACAGAGAGCAGCGAAGGTTTTCTTGTTTTAACTTAATTTAAGTGTCAGGGAAATCAACGTCATTGGACGTTCTTTAGTAATTATATATTTTTTCTACGTCAAGAATATCATATCTCAATCACTTATCGAGTCATTTATACTCACTTAATTAATTATTTGAGCTATCGCTGTGCACAGTAGTTTTGCTGTAATATCTGGTTTAATTATAAATTTAACTTTATTTTATTCCAATTTGTAAAAGCACAGGATTTACTTGTTGCGTGTTGGAACGTATGCTGTTTCGATTTTTCCCCTTTCATGTAACACCGAGGGACAAGAGGACTAAGAGAACTACCTCAACTACCCTTGTCACAAGTGGTGATACTTCGTCGACGACCAGGCCTGTTTAACTGTCTCAGCACACCCAGGTTTCCGGCTCAAAGATCACGACCTTGCTTTCCCGAGAGCTAGCTGCGGAAGCTGTCTACCTTGAGGAGTCTGGATTCCCGGTGGCTGACCAGTTGCCACAGCCAAAACTAACTGAGGTATCCCCATCGACAGTGATCATCCAAAGTTACAAGACTCTTTTCTTCGAAACAGCATGTCATTGTAGTAAATGAATGTTTTCTTCAATTTTAACATAACCTGTTTTTATCAATTTAGTCTATTTGTAAAAAGCTTAAATAATTATTGGCAGCTGTACTTGTTCATCTCAGTTCTCAATCAATGGAACATTAAATTTGTAATATATTACTGTCTGTTTTATTTGAACTCCTCCTTTTAGGATCAGTCTTTTAAGGCCCATTCTTTTTAACAAATTAAAATAAATAAAAAGTATACCCTTTGGGGTTATATCGTGAATATACGACCGATATCCATCGTATATCCATGAGTAAGACAAGAACGGGAGTTGTGGCAAATAGTATGAACATTCGTTGAATAGAGTTTAAGTACCTATGCAATGGAAAACTAACACTAAATAATAAGCGTTTTCGTCTTTCCATCCTTTTCTGTGAAGCGATTTCACCCAAAAGCAATCTGAACCATCCTATTGTAGGCAAGATTACATGTAACAAATCTATACACTCATGCAAGAACGTTGTAAGCGACATTTTTGAGATTTTCACTTTTCCCCGTTTCTGGGGTCTAGTAACGAAATATTTTTGGATAAAAATATCCAATTTTGCTTTGTTTCCCAAAATTTTTAATGTGTCATCCCATTGTATCTGACAAAATGGACGTTTTCAGCGGTAAAAACATAATAGAGTTAATTACAATTCAAATAACTTTTATAATTGACAAGTTTTTTTAAAGTTAATGGCATTTACAATGTTTTTGAACAAAGTTTTATTGAGACACGATACATTTACAATTGGGAAGGGAATACTTGTTATAGGCCAAAAGAAGTTAATTTTTACATTTTTACCTGTGTTACAATTTACTGCAGCCATTTAATTTTTGCATGTGCATGTTAGATCAAACGGATATTATCTGTTTTAAGAAAGCCATACATTCTAAGGTGTTACAATGTTTTTGCATGGAAATTGTTTAAAATCAACTACATTGCAACTTCTAATATTTAAAATTGTGCCATGGAAAAACATTGTAAATGACAGGTGTCATGTTTTTAACAAAAAATTGATGAAATTTTTTGAATTGTCATTACAAAAAAAGTAGAAAAAGTTGCTTGTTCATCAAAGTAACTATAGTAATTAATACCCACTCATCTAAAAGCCTTCTACTGAAAAAAGTACAAAAAATGTCAATTAGTAAAAAATATATTATCACTTTTAATAGCCAAAATTTGCAAACCTCCCTCCTGAAAAGGAGACTTGTCAGTCACAATGTTTTTGCATGTGTGTATCGAAATTCCGATGCAAAACACACATAATACACCTACACAAACCAAAAAATAATTAGATTTTAGAATATTTAAAACTGACTTTCTGAAACAAAACTTTTCATTCGCATAGTTATGTTTAAGTAATTAAAAATAAAACATAAGAACAGTCCTAACAATTTAAGTAGGTTAGGGTATTCTGGTGACTCGTGTGATTTTGAGGTAAAATTATGTATTAGACTTCACTCAGCTATGTTAACAACAATAAGTATTAATATTCAACGAAAATCGAGAACCAATGGTGTAGTTCAATGCCGGTAGGGGTATTAGACCTCGGAGTACTTGTTTCTGTTGGTTCTATCTTTTGAATCCATCCACTCCGGATTTTGCCTACGTCTATCTGATGGGTCAGAGATGTGATATTTGAGGAAAAAACGGGGTGACGCCTCCCCCCCCCCCCCCGTTTTAAGCAGGGGAGAGGCAAATAGCCCCTCCCCCTGCCCCGTACTTCCGATGTCCCTGAGAACAGTTATGAGAGGATGAAAGTCCAAAAAAATATATTATCTTTTAGGATTTGTGTTGACTAGTGGAATTTATTATGTATTACATAATGCATTTAAAAAGGAGTGGTGGCAACAGAATTTAACAAATTCAATATCCCGTATTTTTAAAACAAAGCATTTGCATATCCATGTTAACATGATTATCTTTATTTCCATTTGCAGAATTTTTCCATTAAAATTCAATGGTACAGTAAAGCTCCGCTAATCTGGATCAATTGTATCTGGGCTCAATCTGGATTAGTGGAAAATTTGGATTACTGGAGCAATATTAAAATATGTAATGGAGCAACGGTGCAAGAAATGTTGAAACATTTGTTATAACCATATTTATCTGCTAGCGCATTACCACTGACACCACTGTTCAATTTTACCAATATATCCTGTTTTTCAGATAGAGTTAATGTTTTGTGTGGCCTTTTTGGTGCCATGTTAATTGGAACTGGTTCGGGGATATCCCGTTTTATGTTCCACACTTTGTCGGGGATTCCCCATGCTATTCAGTTACAGTGAGAAATTTGTAAAGAAAACACACGACATGCGATCCGGATTAGAGAATTCCCGGTCGGTCCAGATTACAAGGACATGCGGATTTGTGGAGGTTCGAATTAGCGGAGCTTTACTGTATTTATGATGTTATTTCATTTTATTTCTATACTCTGTACCTTGTAATGAAATTTATGCAAACTTCCATTGCAACAGTAATAACTTTTGACACTCCCGATATACCGCTGATTTTGAACTGCCAACAAATTATCATCACTATTATGCAACCAGTCACACACGGGGAGTGAATTATGTGCTACATGGAAATTACGAATTTTGTAATAGTTTACTCATATACAGGTACGTTGTTTCTTTGCCTTTCCGATTTATCATTCAACAAATTCATATACTTAACAATTTAGAACTGAGGTATGTATCAGAACAATGGCCTAAAACTATATGTTGATTGTTTGAAGAAGAAGAAGCCTAACCTTTATGTATGGGTGGTCTCAGAGAGACCAAGGTTATAGGTGGGAGTGACAGGCAATTTCCCCCTGACTTTTCCTCTCTGCTCGTCGTTGTCAACACAACAGGTGGGATACTGAAGTTTATGCACGTTTCATATTCCTTGTGAATTTTTCAATCTTTGTTCATCGTGCATAAAGTTCATCCTTTCGTAGCTTGATTTAGTGTAAAAAGACTGTGTTTAATTGAGTTTACCGTGCTGTGCTAATATTTTGGTGTATATTTAATTTTTCATATAACCATGACGGAGGATCATCGGTCGTGTTAGATTTTCGACAGACCAAGTGGTCTTGGAACCCCTTTGAGGCTGAACGGCGAGAGTTGGTGGCTTTTGGTTATGGCTGCGGCAATAGAGCAATTTGGGGGCAATTTTCATTTTTGAATACCTCACCACCCAGGTTCGCTGTGCCTTTAGGGCTACTAGCTATCCACCGGTCGCCTTATCATATCCTTTTCATTGTTTTGTATTGAGTTTTGCCATAAAAAGGGTTACTATTTTGAGTTAGTTAGCACACGGTATAATTATTAATTAATTTGGAATATTTACAAAATCGTCTTGATTTATTCTTTTACACTAAATTGGCTGCATATCGAGTACCGAAGCCGTGTTGGGTGTTTAATTAGTCAACTTGTTTTTTTTATGTTTTATTTAATGTATTGAGTAAAGAAGAAACCCAACATTTATCTACTGATCAACTCTGTAAATTTTTTACTTATGATCAAATTGATTATATTTGTTTTTCTTGAAGTGTCAAGGAAATCAAGCACTTATATTATTGTACAGTTTGAAAAATCAAGTTCTAATATTTGTCTCGAGTCAAGAATATCACATTTTGATTATTGCTTTTTTCAAATTTGTTATAATATTTTATTGGAAATTACTTAGGCTGTCACTGTGCACAGTATTAATGTCATTTGTCATAAGAAATTTAACATTTAACTTTAGCCTTAATAGCTTATATTTGTAAAAGCACCAGGCCTATTTTTATTATTGTGTTAGAACGGACACTGTTGGTTATTTTTTTCCTTTACATGTAACATCATCATAAACGAAGGTGCCTACCTCGGTGACTACCCACTACATACCGACCATTATCAGACCATACTGGTATCTGCCTCAGCACACGACGGAACTCACTCATGATCTGCTTCCAGCGAGAGCTAGCTGAGGAAGTGCAGCACATAACGAAGGAGTCTGAGTGACGTGTAGCTGTGCAGCTGTCAATCGTCTACTGAGTTGAGGTATCTCCATATACAGAGCGAGTCAAAAATTCCAAGGAACTTTACTAACTAAACATTTCAAGTGTTCTAACTATCAAGTTTTATATCGCGAACTTTTTAACGATAAGTTTAACTAACTCATCAGCTATAACATTTTGTAAAAAGCTAAGCAATTTCCTGTGATCTGTCAAAGAGTAAAATTTTTTTTTTTATTAAATCTTATAATTTTTTTATTGTCTTGTTTTAGTTGGACTCCATCTTCTACACTCAGTTTTGGTTTTTATAAAAAAGTATAATTACCTGGCGACCAACTCTAATAGGATATTTTGTTTGTAACGGAAATTTATGCTAATCTCCGTTACCACGATTTTTAATTTTGGCTCGTCCAATATATAGCGAGATATTTATAGAAGGCTAAATAAAAATCTCCACACCACTATGCAACCATGTATACGCGAAAAGTTTTGTGCTGGAATTTAGCGAATTTGGCATAATTTATTGATATACAGATACATTATTGTCTATTATATTAAATAACTTAACTGTTAAAATAAATTTTAACAGTTTCAACCAATAACTATTTTGTGACAAAAAGGTATGTACTAGAGCAGCGGATTTTAAATCCTATTTTGAAGAAGAAGAGCGCCTGGGTGGACAGATGTATAACCTAACCATTGTGTTTTGTACCAGAACCTGTCACCATAACCTGTTTTGAGAGAACGATTCCATTCTTTCCTAGTAGGCGGAAGTGGTCACTGAATGTCCGAGGTTATAAATAGGGCTTGACAGGGAGTTTCGCGGCTTTTTCTCTACTCGCCGATTGAACAGGTTCGGTACTTTGTGGTTATATGCACATTTGATATTCCAAGTGAATTTTCTTTCGAATCTTTAATCATTGTGCATAATATCCATCGTTTTGTAGGGCGATTTAGTGTAAAAGAGATTGTTATAATTGAGGTTACCGTGCTGTGCTGATATTTGGTGTAATTTTTTTCATGTGACCACGACGGAGGAGCCGTAGGTCGAGTTAGGTTTATGACGGACCAAGCGGTCTTGGGACACTTGTAGAGGCTGAACAGCGAGAGTTGGTGGCTTGTGGTACAGGCTACGGCAATACAGCAATTTGGGGTGAGTATTTTTCGATTTTTTCATTTTTGCAAAAAATATCTCACCACCCAGGTTGGTTGTGCTTTTGGGACCACTAGCTATTGGCTGATCGCCTTATCAGACCCGTTTTTATTGTTATTTAATATTAAATTTTTGCGGTGACAAAGCTCACCGTTTTGAAATCGTTAGCACATGGTATAGTAATTAAAATTTGGAGTATTTACAATATCGTCACGAATTATTCTTTTACACTAGATCTGCTACATATTCAGTACCGTAATCTTATCAGGTGTTTCACTAATTACTTTTTTTGTATATTTCAATTAATGTCTTGAGTAGAGACGGACCCAACTTTTTCTTGTTATCTGCTGATCAAATTTCAGTAATTTTTGGTTAATATTTAAGTCGATTATATTTGTTTTTTATTAAGTGTCAAGGAATCGAGCCCTTATATTTTAGTACAGTTCAATAAATCGTATTTTAACCTTTTTTCCTAAAGTCAGGAATTCACACAGATATATATATTCTTTAAACTTTATTGGAAATTACTTAGGCTGTCACTGTGCACAGTAATATTATTCTTTGTAAAAGCCACCGGCTTATTTTCTATGTGTTAGAACGGACACTGTGGTTTTAATTTCTCATTACATGTAACCACACCAAAAAGGGAAGGACTACGCATTGCAGCACCACCACCAACCAACCACAATCGGATCATATTGGTACCTGCCGCAGCACACCACGGAACCCCACTCAAACTCACAACCTGCTTCCAGCGAGAGCTAGCTGTGGAAGTGCACACCATATACAAAGGAGTCTGGGTGACATGTGGCTGTGTAGCTGCCTATCGACAACTAAGTCGAGGTATCCCCCAAAAGCAGTGCTAGTCGAAAATTCCAAAATCTTTTAACGTGTCGAGTGTTCTAACAAGTTGAGTTTTGTTTAAAGAACTTTCTAACAATAAGTTTAGCTACCTTTTAATTTAATAGTTTTAGTAAAAAGCTGAGTAATTTCTGTGATCTTGTCAAAGGGTGAATTTAAAAAAACTTTATTAAATCTTGTAATTTTTTTATTGTCTTGTTTTATTTGGACTCCATCTTCTGCACTCAGTTTCTGTCCTGTTTTATTAAAAAAAAGTATAATTATCTGGCGACCAACAATCAGAGCCCGTTTTGTTATATGTTATGACCGGTAAAAGCATCCTATATAATCAGAACATACAGTTTGTTCAGCTAATGTTCGGCCCTACGTCACAACTCCCGTCCTTGTCTTACTCAAGAATATATTATGGATATCGGTTCTATATTCACGAGTCAGACAGGGATGGGAGTTGTGACGTAGGGCCGAATATTCACTGAACAAACTGTAGTAAGCATGCCATGTAACACGTTCCCTGTCCTGTGACCTATATACGGGTGAGTCAGAATGTATAGTAAATACTTTAAAGGGGTGTTCGGCAGGTGGTTTTAAGGGGGGTCTTTCGTATAAAATTTTTCGATTTGGGCTTTCCTTGCCAAGTACTGTAACATCTTTTGTTATCCTGAAGCTGAATTGTTGTTACCTGATATTTTTGTTGTTAGATTGTTTGACGCCCGCCTACAATGAATTTTACTTGATTTTCAGGAACAGTCAGGGGAATAGTATTTGGCATGAAATTATTTTTTGTAGGAAAAATATTGTTTTCAAGAAAAAATGTCGAAGGAAAAAAGTTAAACAAAGGGGCTACACAAATCATATTTTTGTTATACGTAAAAATGACCCACAAAAAAGTTTGAGCAAAAAAATTAATAGGGGGTGTTGCTTTTTACCCTTTTTTAGGGCAGTGTGTAAATGATTAAACTACTCTAAGGCATCTTCCAGTAAGTAGATAACACATGGTTCATAGGACACTGGCGGCGATAAGGCACCCGCAGAGCCCGCCGTGCGGGGGGGCAGCTCCGGAAGGGGCCCCTAAAAAGTGATCTATCCACTAATATTAATTTTTGCAAAATATTAACGCTATTAGGCTGAACATTGTTGGGGACCAAACGACTTAGAAGATTTTTGTTTCAGGAAACAGTTAGTAGATTGTGAGTAAATTATTAAAACACCCCGGAAAACACAACAAAATGCAATTTTTTGTCAAATTTTGTGCGTTTATTTGATGTTTCTTTAGATTATCTTTTAAACTGGTATAGAGGTAATTATTACGAAAAATATTCACTATTATTGTTGAGTACTTTTGTAGACTCCGTTAGTGCGAATTAAGATTTGTGCTTTTTGTATTAACCTATTATGTATAATTTTTACGGCTTTTGCCGGCCGGTTTTTTGTTTGTTGCAAATAGCGTCAATTCTCTCATCTTTGTTTAGATAAATTTTTCTGAAATTAATTTGTACTTCATACAATACAACACTGGTTGAGATTAGGAGGTTTAGTATGCCGCCCGTCCCTGCGTTGGTAGCTTCGTCTTAGCTTAGAAATTGTCATATTATTAGGACAAATAGTGGAATTTTGATATCAAGATAAATATATTATTATGTAATTAAATCATATCCCATTTATAAAATAAAATGAGAGACATTAGACATATGGTGTTTTTGTTAAGCAACGCCATAATACTCGCTATAATACAGAATATTTCCCAAGGTAGGTAGAAAAACTTAAAATAAAATCTATATATCCCAGCTATTCTCTTAAAATCTACAGAGTGAGTTTTTTCGATGCCCACTATGGGGATCTCGGAAACTAGCAGAGCTAGAACAAAGGTTAAATGGGGAAAGAAATGCAGTTTTGAATGCTCAATCCAATGCCCCTTTTGGATTTTTAAAAAAGTTCATGGCTCACTAGTTATTTTGAAAAGAGTGATTTTTGCTATTTCATCAGATCTCTGTAGCTCTGTTATTTCTGATTATATGGAAAAACTGTAGAGGGAAAAATTGTAGATAATTTTGGGCTTAATAAGATAATCTAATACAATTTTTTATGTTGTTCGTGATTTTTGAGATGACATAAACTTGTGTTTTTTTTTTAATGTAAATCATAGTTGGCTGTGGCCTTATCAAATCGGCCATTTTTTGAGCTTTCCAAAGATATAATACTAGGCATAGTTATTATAAAAAATAAAAGAGCTATGGCTAATTATGTGATTTTTTAAATTTTCACAGTCAGCCATGGAATATTTTCATAATTACGTTCTATTTTATAGTTAGACATACTTCAAACTTTCTAATATTTTGTTTTTAGCTGGTAACAAAATGTAACAAAATAAAACAAAAGTTAAAAAACTCAAATTCAAATTATTATTATTTTAAAAGGTCACCTTTTAAAATAAAAAAGGTGTTCAAACAATCCACCATTATTACTTATGCAAATATTGCATCTTTTTAAAACTGAATTTGTCGCCTTTCTTAGAGAGCGCCTGTCAATACTGGCAGTTGCTTCTAAATCAGCTGCTCTTAATTCAACAATAATTGTCTCATACTTTATTTTGTACTGTTCCCCCACAAAAAGAAATCCAAAACAGACAAATCGGGGAGTCGGGGCTGCCAGGAAATAGGTCTATTTCTCCCTATCGAACTATTTGGATAGAGCTGATCTCGGTAATTTCTTACGGGCAAATAATTATGTGCTCCATCATGATAATTTTTGTTTTATTTTGTTACATTTTGTTACCAGCTAAAAATAAAATATTTGAAAGTTTGAAATATGTCTTATTACAAAATAGAACGTAATTATGAAAATTTAAAAAAAAAAATCAGAAAATTAGCCATAGCTATTTTATTTTTTGTAATAACTATACCGAGCAATATATTTTTGGAAAGCTCAAAAAATGGCTGATTTGATAAGGCCACAGCCAACTATGATTTACATTTAAAAAACACAAGTTTATGTCATATCTCAAAAATCACAAACAACACAAAAAACTTGGAAAAGATTATCTTATTAAGCACAAAATTATCTACAAATTTTGTCTCTGCAGTTTTTCTGTATAATCAGTAATAACGGAGCTACAGAGATCTGATGAAATAGCAAAAAATCACTCTTTTCAAAATATCTAGTGAGCCATGAACTTTTTTAAAAATCCAAAAGAGGCATTAGATTGAGCATTCAAAACTGCAATTCTTTCCCCATTTAATCTTTGTTCTAGCTCTGCTAGTTTCCGAGATCCCCATAGTGGGCATTGAAAAAAAACTCTGTATATATGCCGTTTTTTTTTCTTATAATTTAGCATCTTAGATATAATTTCGGTATTTATATTACCACATGTATGCATGACCTGGCAAAATTTGGCTGGGGGGCCCCCCGAATCCTTATCGCCGCCACTGTCATACGACCCGTGACTGGTGAGTCCTATGGGCCACATATGGCTCACATGAATAGCAATAGGGTACTTGCACAAATTTTGTTTCTTGTTCAATTTATATTTAATGAAAAGTTTTTGTATGCAGGATAACATTCCTCAAATAAAAACTGCAAAATAATTGTTTCCTTTTTGGCAAACTGATTCTGAAAATGGCTTTTTGAATGCGCGCTTAAACAAAGCTCTGACGTCACTTATATCTAAACATGGTAAATTTGGCAACATGGGGTTTTGGCTGGAATACCTATTGTGTTTTATGGAATAGGAGCTGTCAGTGTCAGGCGTCAAACTGTAATCATAACCTTATTAGTGGATGCTGATAGATGATTATTTGCATTTGGAAATTCAGTTTTCAATCAAATATCTTATACTAATGCCCGTTATAGGAAGTGTTGTTGTCGTATTTTGAACGTGATACAACAATGAAAGCAAATTTTGTAAAAGCTTATAATCAAATAATTTGCCAAAGCTTGATTCATTGTGGCATATTATTTTACAAATAGCAAGCTCTATAACTCAGCAGAAATTCGTGGAGTTAAGACACAGAGGTAAGCTAAAGAACAATATTGTTGATTAATTAAGTACCTAATATATAATATTTCTTTTAGTGCGGCAAGAGATATGATGATTCAGCTGTTGGTTATGTGCACTTAAAGAGACACTCAGGAAAGTATACTGTAACAACCAAAATATGCCCAGAACACAAGGTTTGTTCCAAAAATTATGCAGTAGTTTGTGAAATAGATGAAGTGGCACAGCACAATGTCTAGACTGCGCAGCGTCCCAAGGAGGTTGCAAACATTCCGTGGCATTTTTAACGTGGCTGCATAGGCATAGCCAAAGTGAATAAGACAAGTGTATCCACATCCACTATCCACTCCGTGTGGTCGCCGGGCTACTAAAATGAAATGTTATTGACGGCCGGGAGTGGGAGAACTACGCCGAGCGTTTGAGCGATATTTACGGGCGTGGGCAGTGTAATGATAACAATAATTGTATAATAATTATAGATTATAGATAACGAAAAGTGCTCAAATTATAAATAAAGGTGGCCAATTCAGGTATTTTACTGTATATTGAAGTAATTTGAACTTAAGGCATATCTATGCATGAAGTAAATAGTGCAGTTGTTACAAATCAATGTTTATTTTTAACATAATTTACCTAGACAGTTTTTTCTTTTCTCTGCTCTCTTTCGAGAGGTGAATATCTCGTTGCTTAGAATAAAATCGTATTCTTAACAATATGTAATTATTATAAAACAAAAATGCCAACACAAGATTCGTGACTTTTACGTTCAAATTTAAAAGCACTACAACAGTTATTTAAGAAGTCTTGTAAAGTTGAATCGTACATATCACTCGTATCAATATGTTATTCAGAGAAACCACTAATAAATGATCTATTATATATATTTTTCCATGTCTTCTTTTAGCTAAAAAGCATTATAAAACCCAAACCAATAAAATATCATCTGGCTACGACTTACATAAAAATGATCTTCACATACAAATATAAGAGTTTTAGTGGAAAAATTATTTTTACGTTTTATAGCTTGTAACAATTTTGTTCTTCTGTGGCGAGTCTGTAGAACTTGTATAAATGTTTAATTTGAATTTAAATTAAAGATGTATTCCCACACGATTTTACCACCAATACCAATAATAATACAATTCGCAGTCTCTTTTAGGCAAGTAGAACTCCAGTTAAAAGTACACAACACTGAGAAGACAACACAACTAAATATTTTAACAATCAATATGTTTATAATTATAATCCAGCAGGTAGTATAATGAATAATAAGGAGACTGTAAAACCTAAAGCCTGGGCTGGAGGAGTTAAAAAAATAATTTAGGTATTTTTCTGAGTTTATAGGTTATAACCAGAAAACAACTTTTTAGGTTATAACGTTGATTGAGGATCCTTCCTCCATCGATGATTATAAGTTCAGCTCTTTTTCTTCATTTTGTGGAAGGAAACCGAGAAGGATTCGGCCAGTCCCATTAAATAAAAGAATTTTAAAATCATAGATATAAACATAAATTTACAATGTTGCCAAATCTACTTGATATCCATATAAGTGACGTCACCGGTTGTTTTACAGGAATTGAAATTGGAAAATTCATATCTCAGTAACAGTAACTAAAAAAATTTTTTTAATGCGTTTTTCGTATTTCACTATCACTTAGGTATAGTTTAAAAATACTTTTGAAAAATCGTCAAGTTCCCTATTTATTATCATTTATTTTAGGTGAACTCGAAGCATATGTATGGGTTCCAAATGTTACAAATAAACTGTACCATTTAAAGTGAGAAATAAATCCCTATGAACAATGTACCAAAAATATTTCGCTTTCAAAATGGAACGGATTGAAACTCGGCAAAAAGTTGGACACTATTTCAAGAAAACAAATGGTGTTTTGACCAATGCCCATTTGGCTTTTTTTTTCTGTTTTATTTTTAATGTACAGTTGATCTGTAACATTTGTTTCGAATGTTGAAGTTACCAGGTGTTTTGGGGCACATTTTGCCAATTTCAACGCACACAGTTGATTTTATCGTTATGAAACAAGAGTACCTTTTTGTTACAGAATGAACAGATGCAGTGAAATGATTGACTTGCAAGACCAAAAGATAACCTCAAAAAAGTTGCGAGTAAAAGCACGATTCAAAAACAGCGCAAGTGACTCTCTCTATGAGATACATAGAAATTGACCTCTTCAGCTTATTCTTCGTCCCCAAAAATACAACAGTACCAATTTCAGTTCAGCAGCTTGATTATTTTGGGAGATGTAACCATAATTCAATTTAATCTCTTAAACAAACAACATTTTTATTAAGGCATATTGGCCACAATCGTTATATTTTGGCCCGAAATATGTGTACAGTCTGTGCACTCTACGCTGACACACGAAAACCTCAGTCTAAGCGCCGCACAATAAGCTGCTTATGGATCGCTGGCGCTTAGACTGAGGTTTTCGCGTCTCAACTTAGATTGCACGAACTGTAGTTGCTATATGGACAATTAATAAATGGGACACCCTGTATGTAAAAGTGTGTTTCATACTATTGTAATGACTACTTGTAATCTTTGTTGCATATAAGTGTAATATTACTGTGAGTAAATAGCAGCATAATCATTATTTCTTTACCCTTAATAAATAACTGACGGTTCTAAACCGATGGTGACATATACAGGGTCAGTGGCGGTCCCAAGGGGGGGGGGGCAGGGGGGCCTGCCCCCCCCCCCCCCCCCATTGGGATAATATTTAATAAAAAAAGACTATTAGACTATTTGTATAACCAGATCTTATTGCATCAAATAATAATAAAAACAGCAATGCAATATTCAATATTCCATCATGTGATAAGTTGTGATTTTTTCTTTTTCGCCTTTTTTTTAAATGATGACTCATTTTTTATATTTTGTTAATAGTGTGAATTCTAATTTTTATTAACCGACTCAAAAAAGGAGGAGGTTATCAATTCGGTTGTATGTATTTTTTTATGTTTGTTACCTCAGAACTCCGTCATTTATAAACCGATTTGGACAATTCTTTTTTTATTTGAAAGGGTATACCTACAGAATGGTCCCATTTAAATTTGAAGAAAAAATTCCACCCCTAAAGATGGACAAATAGGGGATGAAATTTCATATTGAACCAATTTCGATGATTATTTTTTTTATTAGAAAGTGAGTACCTACCTTAGAGGTGGCCCCATTAGAATATGAAGAAAAAATTCCACCCATAATGGCGGAAAAATGGGGGATGACATTTCATATTGGACCGATTTCGATGATTCTCTTTTTATTAGAAAGGGATTACTTTAGGAGTGGCCCCATTTAAATTTGGGTGGACAAATAGGGGATGAAAATTTTATATAGAACCGATCTCGATGATTCTTTCTTTCTTAGAAAGGGGTTACCTTAGGGGTGGTCCCATTTAAATTTAAAGAAAAAAATTCCACCCGCAAGGGTAGATAAATAGGGGATGAACCATATTGGACCGATTTGGATGATTCTTATTTTATTAGAAAGGGGTTACCTTAGAGATGGTCACATTTAAATTTGAAGAGAAATTAAATTTGAAAAGAAAAATTTCTAAGGGTGGACAAATAGAGGATGGAATTTTATATTGGACCGATTTCGATAATTCTTAATATGTAATTCACTAAAAAATAAGAAATAAAAAAATTGTAACAAAAAAATTAAAACCGACTTCAAAAATTTGGCCGTATGCACACTCCACTAAAAAATAGAGAAATTTTAGAAATATTTTTCTCTTTCTAAATTGAGTTATCTTTGGAGTCGGTGACAGTAAGGTATGAGGTAAGTAGGATATGATGTATTCATATCTAAATAGATTTAAATTCCTTGTCTTGACTGTTGACTGTCACCAAATCCAAAGGAAACTCAATTTAGAATGAGAAAAATATTTCTATAATTTTAGTTGAAATGTGTATACGGGCAAATTTGTGAAGTCGGTTTTAATTTTTTTGTTAATTTTTTTTTATTTTGCTCTTTTTATTTTGTTAAGAGTACCTAAAAAAAAGTTGTCAACCATGACTCAGTGTTTTCATTAAAAAAAATAAATTTGCCCCCCTCCTCTTAAATTTGTGTAACTGATCATTGATCGTCGGCCCCCCCCATGTTAAAATCCTAGGACCGCCACTGTACAGGGTGTCCAACTTTAAAACTGTACGGGCAAATTTGTGAAGTCGGTTTTAATTTTTTTGTTAATTTTTTTTTATTTTGCTCTTTTTATTTTGTTAAGAGTACCTAAAAAAAAGTTGTCAGCCATGACTCAGTGTTTTCATTAAAAAAATTAAATTTGCCCCCCCCCCCTCTTAAATTTGTGTAACTGATCATTGATCGTCGCCCCCCCCCCATGTTAAAATACTAGGACCGCCACTGTACAGGGTGTCCAACTTTAAAACTGTACAAATCCGTAAAATCTTCATTTTTGGAGATAATTGCCTATTTTTTTTTGTTTGAAAGGACTTCAAAAAGCGCTTCTTTTGACCTTATACCCCCGATTTGCACAAAAACCATTTAGCGATTTTTTTATTTAAAATCTGATTCTACAGTGTTAATCAGAATACCCCAAAAACCCCCATATACAAAATTTGAACAAAAAATATACTGTGAGTTCCATTCTGTAGGGTGTCAAAGTTAAGCAAAATAGGAATTTTAAAGACATCTGGCGAGTCAAGTGTGCCATGGAATCCCCTCAAAAAATTGAATGGTTAACAGGACCACTCAAGGTGTTGGTGTGCAAAAGTTCAATACGAAATATACATAGTGTTCTTATCTGTGCCATCTCAAATTGCTGAATTTTTTGAAACTTTATACGGCTCAAAAATCGAGTATATCAAAACCGCTCCACACACTATAAACGAACTAAATCTAAAAAAATACAGAAGCCTGCCAGTCAGTAAGTCCATATCAGTTAATGTGGCTGGTGTGCCACAAAAGGAAATGCACTGAAAATGTATCATCTTAGACAGTGACTTTGTTGAGAAAGGTCAAATAATTTAAATTGTTTTTATTTGTTGGTTGGCATTTTGTAAAGAAATAAATTACTTTTGTGTTTATTAATATTTTTCCAATGATTCCAGAGCACTCCTGACCAGTATAAAGTTTAATAAAAATTCAGAATTTTGAGATGGCTCAGAGAAAAATACCCTGTATATTTTTGTAGTAAATCTTTTCACGCCAACATTTTGAGTGGTCCTGTTGACCATTCAACTGTTTTGAAGGGATTCCATGGGCACACTTGACTCGCCAGATGTCTTAAAAACTCACTGTATATTTTTTGTTCAAATTTGGTATATGTGAGTTTTGGGGTATTCTGATTAACGCTGTGGGATCAGATTTTAAATGAAAAAATGGTTTTCGTGAAAATCGTGGGTATAAAAAAATCGCAGCCGGTCCTGGATTTGCATTTTGAAAATGGCAGGAAGGTCAAAAGAAGCGGTTTTTGAAGTCCTTTCAAACAAAAAAAGTTTAGTTTAATCTCCAAAAATGAAGATTTTACGGATTTGTACAGTTTTAAAGTTGGACACCCTGTATAATGGATCCTAACCCGTAAACAATAGAAAATACGGAAAAATTGATAAAATCTAAATTTGTTCATCTGCTCATGCAGAATAGAAATACACATTTTGCGTATAAGGCCTCTGGAAGGAGTTATTCTTGATGGAAAGAATAAATGTCTTGTATGGTGGCCATATTGAATTTTTGACATCATAAAAACCAAACATCGCAACTCGAAGGTAAACACCTGGTACTACACCATCACGTAGCATACAATAAAAATTCCACATAGTCGCAACTTCCCTTCACAAAAAAAAACACGGAGTAGGTAAATGTGCATTATGCTCCTCAACTAATATGTCGCCAAGACTAAATCTGTTAGCACAGAGTCCAATGTACGATATATGGGTCATGGTGGATTTATAAAGGGGACATATAACATATAAGCATTGTTTGACATTTGCCATTTGGACAGGGAAAGTTTAAAATCAGTTGTGTAAATGATGTTAAAAAGAAACATTTTCTTACCTCTTGATTTACCAATGGTGCTTCTGATTCAGTCAGTGGTCCTGGTTCACCAATTTTACCATCCTGAGTCTGAGTGCTTGGTTCAAGCAAGGCATTATTCTCTTGTACATCACCATCTCCATACAACCACTGATCATCATTTTCTGAATCTTCTGCCATTTTAATGTATTTTTAATATATTCCATATATTTTCAGAGAGCCACTTCAAAATACCTGTAGCAATAGATATGTAAATTAAAATTACTACTCTTTAAGAAGTTGTGGAAAATTCTTTAGTGATTTTAACTTTTTAAATGCTACAAACCGTGTAAATGTTTTCAAAAGTATCTCCTTGGATTGGTAAGATTGTTGGAAAAAACTACTTTGTTTAAACTAAGAAACATATATTTATTATATATTATTATGGAGCAAATATTTTAGTCAATTTCACAGAAATATCCGATATAATTCTTTTTTTATTATTATTAATATACTTTATTTTTCGACAAGCACATTATTTGTTCGATTGCTATTTATTAATAATTATGTAATGTTTTCCGGGCGGTTGCCGAAGTGGGCCATTTCTGTTTGATACCCTGACGACAGGATGTAATGAAGAGTTGCCTACCCTTCTTTTTTATCTAGGGCCCTTAAGACAGATATTCCTTCTTGTTAGTATGTATTTTGAAAGAAAAAGGAAGCTAATTATTTAGTATAGTGTATGTACAGGGTGATCATTTTTAGACGCCCAGCCTCTGTTGGTAGAAAACGGTCAAAGATATGGAGATATTATACAGCGTGATCAGTTAAGGGCGGCCCTCGGCCGTTTCTCGGGAACTATGCAAGCTAGAAAGATGCGGTAAAAAAACTGTTTATAAAAGTGACCCAAATAATTTCAATGAAAATGTTTTCAAGTTCCTTCGTTTGCCGCCAGGGGGAGAATTCGCCCAATTTGTTGTATAAAAGTGTCTTTTGCTCCACAAATCGCCTACCTTATCTGGACCTGAAATAGTAAAAGAACGAACGGCAAACGAAATAAGTTGAAAACATTTTCATTGAAGTTATTTGGGCCATTTTTATTAATTTTTTACCGCATCTTTCTAGCTTGCATAGTTCCTGAGAAATGGCCGTGGGCCATCCTTAACTGATCACGCTGTATATGAGAGATTATATAGGGTGTATGGTGTATAAAAGAATAAATTAGCCCATTTAGCGTTTTTTTGCAAATACGACGCTAGGCTTCGCGACGCCAAAAAATATTTTTATTATTAATTTTTGTTCATCGCAAATGGCGTAGCGTTTTTAATTATTTTATTTTTGGAGAGATTCCGCGACTCTTTATCTGTTTAAAAGATCTAAAAAACTTGTCCTTTCACCTGCTTACCATCGTCAACATGCAAATCCAGGACCCGCTACACTTTTTTATACCCTCAGTTTTCACCAAATGCATTTAGCAATTTTTTTGTTTAAAATCGGACACCATAGCGTTAATAAGGCCACCAAATACCGGGTGCGGTAGTGGAGTACGAGGCGGTCAAGGCGGCCCTCAGATTAGAGGGTCTCAACCTTTGGGTCGCCGGTGGCTCGGTCCCCGGACACCGGCAGCTGTGGTCAGAGCTGAGGGAGGAGGTGCCCATCCTGGAAATGAGAAGGGAGACTCCTTCCATCGGCTTCCACGGCCGACTTCACTTTTTCTTTCCAGACAGGGAGGGGTGGGCCGAAGGGAATAGTGACGCCCAAGGCGGGCTCATCTGGCATACAGACGGATCCAAAATGGGGAATGGAATGGGGGCCGGGGCCTTTTGTCAGGGACTGGCCAGGAGGCTGACCACCTCCCTCGGGGAGCACACCACCGTGTTTCAGGCGGAGGAGTTCGCCATCATTCAGCAGAGGAATCGCTCAGGGCTCAGAATCAGGGGCCGGAGGCTGACCTTCTGCTCTGACAGCAAAGCGGCGTTACTGGCGCTGAGAGCTAACCGCACTTGGTCCCCATTGGTGCAGGACTGTAGAACGAGTTTGCTCACATTGGTAGCCGAAGGGAACAGGGTGATTCTATCGTGGGTGCCCGGTCACGCGGGCATAGCGGGGAATGAGACTGCGGACCTACTGGCTAGAGGGGGATCCATGAGAAGACCGGTGGAGCCAGAACCAATATTGGGGATTGCACCATGGGTCGCAATTGGCGCCCTGGACGAATGGCTGCATGGCAGGTTCGTCGAAGAGTGGCACAGGGCTCCAGGGATGAGGCAGACTAGGCTCATGGTTCGTGGGCCGTCGTCCGTCCTGTCTAGAGGTGCTGCGTCTGCTTAGGACAGAGTTGAGGGGAGTGGTGAGGGTCCTCACTGGGCACTGCTGCCTGGCTCGCCACCTGCACCTTATAGGGGTGGGAGGGGAGTCTGAGTGCAGATGGTTTCTGGAGGATGAGGAGACACCGCACCACTTGGTCACTGAATGCCCTGCACTTGACAGGGTGAGATTCAAGTCCTTCGGCTCAGCCAAACTGAGCGCAGAGGATGTGTATGGTGTCGGAGTGGGTGAGCTGCGGACCTTCATTAAGAGGGCCGGCTTGCTGGCCGCCGTGTGACTCTGGCCGTGGGGGCACAACGGGCCCACTGTGGCCTACGTGCCGGGCCGATTTAAGGCAGCCACCCCCTGCACTGGATAAGGATAAGGAGTACTCTGATGTTAGTGGTCAACATGCCGCTGACGTCAGAGGGTCAAATTCTAAAAGCGCACCGCCATTAGTTAACTTGCACGAGCGATTAGAAAAAAACACACAGCTTTGAAGTTGGGGAAATTCGAGGAAGATGAGGCGCTGGAAAAAATGTTCAAACCAGTGAAGCAATCAATCAAAATGTTGCAAATAAAAAAAGACATTCTAGAAATTGGTGAAAGCAGTGATACAAAATTACAGAAAAAAGTGGAAGCATTACAGCAACGCATCGAAAAGGTAAAAGCAGATTTTCCGACACTTTCACCAGCTAAGAAAAATGTAGAAACAAACATTGAAAATATTAAATCAGATTTTACCCAAATACTTCCACCCGACGAGAATAAGAAGGGTGTTTTTGAAGACGCGTCTTAGTATTCTCCTACCGTTCTTAAGGACTACTTAGAAGCATATCTGCCAATAGCTCGATCATACATTACAAAATTTAATGCGCCAGATTCGCCTCAAATTGATAATGTTTACGGACCCAAGTATAGCGCGAGCGATTCAAAATGGACTTTGGGAAAAGAAGCTTTAGATTTCGACAGAAAAACGCCGGAGATAATCGTGGGTGATAAAAGATATAAAGGTACTTAAGGACTTTTCCAATTGATTTTTTATAACAAACCTCGATTCACTGAGGAGGATTATAGAAATTATAATAAAATCATGATTCAAACGTCGGTGCATCTGAACAGCGCGGAGAAATTAAGAGGTACAGGTCAATACAAGTACGTGCATATTAGTAGACCATTAATAAAACCGGAAGAATCTACGAGTAGAACTCGTTTACAAGAAGGGGTAAGCGGTAAAGGTGCATCTCACTTATAATGAAAAACCAGTAAAGTACATGTTTTGGAACGACGTCAACGAATTAGTTGACAGATTGCGATTACTGGTGGCATCCAAAAACGCCGGCAACATGTCCCACGACAACGAAATCGTAGCCATTATAAACGAACTGAAGGAAGCTAAAGTTATCAGATAACTTAGTCGCACCAAAGAAAGCGGGCCACAACTTTCGATATGAACTCCAAGTATACCAAGGAAAAAGTTCAGCTGATTAGGGAATTACATAAACCGATATGAAAAAATTACCCTAGACGTAGAACTATTATTAAAGGTTTGGATGATCTTTGGCAAGCCAACCTAGGGCAGCTGGATCAGTACGCCAGCCGCAATAGAAACTTTAAATTCATGCTAGTCGTAATCGACTGCTTTTCCAAATTTGTCTGGTGCAAACCGTTAAAATCCAAGTCAGGAGAAGAAGTGACGAAGGCTTTCGCCGATATTCTCAAAAATTCCGCGGGGCGTCGACCTCGAAATCTGCAGACCGATCAAGGCAAGGAATTTTACAACTGTCACTTTAAGTTATTAAATACTTTTAACGTTAACCACTATAGCACGTTTAGCGACACGAAATAGGCGATAGTAGAGAGAGTGATCCACACCTTGAAAGAACAACTGTTCAAGTATTTCAGTTTAAGCGGCACGTACAAGTGGATCGATGTTTTACTGACGCTAGTTGATGAATATAACGATAGGAGACACAACCATACGCATGAAACCTAAAGATGTAAATAAAACAAACGAACGGAACGTCCTTAACGCATCTTTCAAACACGTGAACAAAAGTTTAAACTAGGCAACATAATTACGATCAGCAAAGTCAAGCACGTCTTTCAGAAGGGTTACACGCCCAACTGCACGACTAAAGTGTTTAAAATCTCAAAAGTACAAATTACGAACCCTCCCACATATCTCCTAGAAGATTTGAATGGAAGACCTATCCAGGGGGGCTTTTACGCCGAGGAATTGCAAAAAAACAGCTGATCCGGACATCTATTTGGTAGAAAAGGTGTTGCGTAGAAAAGGAAAGAAGATTTTGGTCCGTTGGCTGGGGTTCGATAAGACCCACGACTCTTGGATAGACGCAACAGACGTCTTGTAGTAGTGGCGGAGCATGGGTGACAGTAGTGGCTACGAATCTGATGCAGCCGGCGATGTCGACGACGACGTTTCACAGCAATTGATTCAAAGAGGTAGACTTCTGTTGAAAACATGTTTTCATTTGGCACCTGGTCACGCATATACCGTACATTGTGGGTTGAGTCCACTGCGATTTTTTACGCCTGCCATAAATATCGTTTGCGGGCAAGGTACCCGAGAAGAATGCGTAATGAGCATGGATCACGTGGAGTGGAGAGAACTTATTTCGCACCTGTATAATTTTTTCGAACATGGAGATGGTCTGCCTGTGAAATTTGGTTGTGACATGGAATTATTGGACACGATTAATTCGGATGGATTAGAAATCGTAACGCTGGGCAGAAACGGCGTATATTTTTACTTCAGCGAGGCATACTTTATCGAACTGCTACGCATAGATAAGGATGTTTCCTTTAAAATTGCTTTATTGCATAGTTTTAAGTTAGTTGATTTCTATTACAATTTTTTAGATACGGCAAATGAGATGTTCTTTATTTACATACCCACATTCTTACATTTCAATCTACATCTGTAATATCCGTATGACCCCAAGTCAAGGTGATGATATTGTCGAGGATATATCATTTGTTATCGAAAGGGCTGAGACCGGTTTTTACTTTGTTTGATACTAAACACCGTATGAGCATACGAACGTATCAAGCACTGGCTGGCGATTTTTTTGTTTCTTTTCAAATAGGCATTCGATATAATCCTGGTGCGTAATCTTATTTTTTACTACATTGTATTTAACCCCCTTTGCTTTTTTCACGCACTTTTCCCCCTTGTCTATTAGGTATGAATACATTATTTTAGATAAGACTGTTCGTATCAGTGTATAGTAATTGACAGTCGGAGGATGAATAGTTTTGTAGCATAAAATCATAATGGAATTCGTAGATGCAGGTTTTGGATATGTCTAGAATTGCCATTCCAACATACAGGGGCTTGTTAAAGTTAATATTCGTTTTATTTAATTCAACGCTAATTAGGTTTTCATCAAATATTGTCCTGCATCTAAAAGTTGGAGTTGAAATTAGATTTTTGGCACCGTATCTCCCCTCCCACTTATTCACTAACTTCACGATTCTATGTTTCCTAATATTTTCCATAGTTTTACCATAGATAGCATTGTTCATAAGTTTAATAATGGTTTTTTAGAAATCAAACTTGGCCTTCGTTCTTAATTGGGTGTTATATTTTTGATGTATGGCGCCAAAAAAGTGGACTGTTTAAACTTTAAAATTCTGTGGGTCTTTTTCAAGACCAGACCGTGGTTCAGGGCCTGTTTGAGTGCCCTGTAATGTATCACGTATTGAAACATTTCTAATTTACAACCGGTGAATTTTAACATACAATCGAAAGTATAACCAGGCATGGTATAATACCAAGCCGTTAGCAACATTATGTCGGTTTTGAGGTACAGATCCGAGTATTCACCGATCGTGCCTATATTGAATTTTTCCCAAACCAGTTGAGCGTGGGCATATTCATTTTCATTGATATTGGTGTCATTTAATTTGTTATAAAATTTATCGATAGTTGGAAGCGAAGTCTCTTGTAACTTGTCTAAATTGTCGATGTAGTCATAACAAAAAACGCCTTTTCTAGTTAATAGGGTCAACTGATACGAAGGGATGTCAGAAAATTCCCTTTTAGTGTTAACGAAATCCTTGCTTTTAAGAGGGGAGGCTGGTGTCTCAAGAGAAAATCCCATGAATCTGAGGGAATCTATAAAACGAAATTTTACACTGGTGTCATTATCGAAAATCGTAAAACTTATATATTTTTCTTTATTGACGGGAAGAAGGGAGATATGATTGCGCTTGGCAAGGTCCCTGATAATGAAATGACTGTCGCAGCCGCTGAAATTATGAAATACCACTGGAATCATGAACGAGTTTCGATAATTTAGATTACATGCCTGATGGGCATACTCACAAAACCTAGAAGACAAATGGCAATGATCACAAACTATGATATCGTCAGGAGTGAACGATTTTTCACAAATGTGACAATTTGCCGTGGCATTTTTCAAACTTATATTTTGCTCCATCGGTTCCACGGTTGTTAATTTCGTATGCAACGAATTTTGCGATTTCCTCCATTTGATCCGCATACCAAGACATACAATCGGACCCTTGATAGCTTTTGAAAAAAAGAGTCGTCATAGGAGCATTTAAAATAAAAAGCGGAACTGAATGCCTTGTGTTTTTGGTACTTGGTAGTCTGCGACATCGCCTCCGAATCGCGATAAGGTTTTAACATGGACTCGAAATCTGAATATATAACAAATGGGATGCGTTCTTTATATACGTAATTTTTAAACTTGACAAATTTTTCTTTGGGGAACGACACCTGGCAATTATTCAATTGTTCACAGTAAACAGTGTGGTTGTCTAATTTTTCCTGAGTTTAAAAATAATCCATGCATCTGTCCCATATGAACATTTTGCCGTTGTGTTTATTCATTTGCGTGGAAATTAGACGCGACAAATTTTTAATCCAACAAAAATGATCTTTTATAGCGGACATGTCGACATCTTCCGCGGGAAGGGTCTCGTAGTCATTAATTTTTAGGAAATATTGATCCTGAATGAGTAGGAAGTTCACGTGTCTATCCATCTTCTTTTTAGTCAATTGCACCGGGCCAGTACAAAATGTACGCGGATTTTCGCATAAGTAAGTAAGTAAGTAAGTAAGTTTATTTAGTTTCAGAAGACATTACAACATAAAGAAATTACAATGCAATGTATGAAACGGGTCACACTTTATAAGAAAGACAGTATAAAATAAAGATGCCATAGACATCCCATTATAATACGAACACATTTACATATTAAAAAATTCAAAATTCAAAATATAAAAATTCAAAAATTTAAAAACTCATCCACTGAATATGGTTCTACTCTACACAAGTGCTTGCTCACCTCCCTCCTGAACTGCGAAGCACTGGTGTTGTGCTTGATATTTGCAGGCAGACTGTTAAAAAACCTCACCGCAGCGTAATATGGACCACGCTCGGTGAGACTAAGGTGGTGCTGAGGCACAACAAAATGTGTTTTATGCCTAGTAGCATACCCATGCGTAAAGAGGGAGGACCGAAACTGAGACCCGTTTGAATGATGCAGCATCAGGCAAGCGAAAATGTAAATGCCTGGAGCAGTGAGAATGCCATTATCTCAAAAAAGACCTCTGCATGAATCATGTACTCCTCTGTCAAAAACAATCCTCAGAGCTCTCTTTTGACAAAGACCTTCCTGATATCTGGTGATCCGCCCCAGAACTCAATGCCATATTTCAGAACACTATAAAAATTGGCGAAATAAACTGTCCGCAATGTTGACGAATCAAAGGTCTTTGACAGGATTCTTAACGCATAACAAACACGACTCAACCTCTTCTCCACCTCTGCCACATGAAGAGACCATTTGCAATTTGCCTCAATTATGACACCAAGCAGCTTTGCATGGGATACTGCAGCGATGCTCCATCCATCTGATATAGGCACCTACACTGAAGAGTTGTGAGTCCTAAATACCATACAGCTGGATTTGGACTCATTAAGTACAAGTTGATTATTGGAAAACCAAACCTTTGCTGTCTCCAGTTTGTTATTAACAAGTGATTTCACATCTTGTACTTTTTGCCCTGTAAAGATGATAGTCGTATCATCGGCATAATTTATGATTTAAGTGTTTTGATCTCTAATCACAGAGGCAAGTTCATTCAGGTAGATTATAAAGAGGAGTGGTCCTAGAACACTTCCCTGAGGGACTCCATGTTCTAGTCTCAAGATATCAGATTCAAAATACTGGTTATTTGCCAATAAACGTACCTGTTGAGACCTGTTCTGCAAGTAGGACGAAATCCAATCCTGACTAACCCCCCTAAATCCAATGTCACTCAGTCTACCTAATAGACACGAGTGGTTAAGGGTGTCGAAAGCCCTGGACAAATCGAGCATGACTCCATAGGCAATGTCGCGTCTATCCAAAGCGTCCAACGCTCCCTGCAGAATTGTAAAAAGAGCTGTGGATGTGCTTTTCTTTTTGAGAAATCCATGCTGGAACCCGTCAAAGAAGTTGAACCTGTCGAGAAAAGAAACAACCCTGTTGTATAGTAGTCTCTCCAGCACTTTAGCAAACACAGATAAAATACTGACTGGGCGATAGTTTCCGACTTCATTCACATCCCCTTTTTTTATATAGGGGAATGACCACTGCAAATTTAAGATGCTCTGGAAAAATTCCAGAGGAGAAAGAGGCATTGAATATATCCTCAAGAGGAACTGAAAGTACACTGATGGTTCTCCTCAATAGACGAGTAGAAACACCATCGAAACCACTTGAATTCTTAGATGAGAATCTACTCACAACATCGCAGATCTCCTGCCTCGAGGTAGCATGTATAAAGAAAGAGTCCCCTCTAGTGGAATCTGAGGGAGAGTTATCCTTAACATTCGCACTGCAACCAGCCTGATTGATCAAAGTAGGTATTGAATTAACAAAGAAATTATTAAAGTCGTTAGCCTTCTCCAAAAGATTGCTGGTCTCTGGTAGCTTATTATTCCTTGTTTTGCCAATTGTTGAGTTGACAAGATTCCACATGCATTTTGATTTGTTAGGAGATCTGCAGATTATGTTTTGATAGAAAGCTTTTTTGGCCTCCTGCAACTTGTTACTATATTTTACTTTCATCTCCTGGATTACAGGTTTAAAGAGTGGATCTACACGTGCTATAGTTTCGATCAATTTAAGATGTTCTCTAAAATCAACCAGCTCTTTGGAGATCCAGCTGGACTTGTTACTTTTCCTGACTTTGCACTTCACCAGTGGAAAACAATTCAAGAAGGAAGTGTTTAGAATATTAAGGAAAATATCCATCTTACTGTCAACTGCATCAGAGTTAAAAATCTCAGACCCATCAGTGGACGCTAAATGATCTATAAATTTAGTTGTTTTTTTCATTATAAGATCTAGACATTATGAATTGAGGCTGATCAGTCCGGGCTGTACACTAAACTAAAACTAAATAGCTGAGCGTCATGGTTTGACACCAGGGCGGGAATGACTAGAGTGGCGTGACCCTCGGAAATGTTGGTGACAACATAATCCAAGATTTTAGAACTAGTTTCAGACGCCCGGGTATAATTCTTGACTGTCATTTGAAAGCCATAGGATTCAAAAATCTCCACTAAGCACTCCCTCTCTCTGCTGCCAGACGCAAAATCAATATTAAAATCTCCCATTATAACACTGAGTTTTGATTCACTGAACAAACAGTCCAACAAAGTATCAATTCTCTCCAGCAAGACCTCCGCAGACACCAAAGGAGTACGATAAATGCACACCACCACAAAAGACCGACCATCCACGGCACATTCAACTGCACTGCATTCGAAGTGCCGCTTTTCCGAGAGCTGACATAAGTCAGGACGTGGTTTCAAAGATATAGAATTTGAAACAAAAATTGCAGTACCTCCATGCTCACCACGGTTTCTTGAGTATGATGCCGCGAGTTGAAACCCATCAATGCAGTACAAAGGTAGAGCGACATCATCCTGCCAATGTTCGGAGAAGCACAAAACGTGGCATGTCCCAATGTCATTCAGCAGTGCCTGCACCTTCTCAATGCTTGTTGAAATGGATTGTAGATTCTGATGTAAAAAATTAAACTTTTTAGAGTTATTTTGTGCTGTAAGTTTACATAGTTTTTTCCTACGCAGTGACAGCAGGTTTGCAGGGTGTAACTGATTTGTCGAATTGGATTTTGTTACTGGCTGCACGAAAAAAGTTAAATTCCATAACCGTTATCCCCTCACACCAAGAATCAGGCTTCAGGAGAGATTCATATATTGATGATTCTACTCCCACTTTAAAAGAACTGAAGTGTGGTCGGTTATATCTAGGCAAGATTTTATAGCATATAAAATCATTCCTGTTATGCTGTGAGTTTAAGTGGTCAGTCAGTTCCTCCGCAGTCAAGTCGGGACAAAAATTGGCAACATGAAGCCACCTCCTCTTTACTGTTGTAACTGCAGTAAATCTATTATTATTTGGGATTGCCGTACCTCTCACTACCACTTTATTTTTAAATCGCAAGGGTTCTTTATTATTTGTTTCCTTAACTGTACCATGAGATCGCTTCTTCTTGGATTGGACTAGTGTAAAACAGAGACTTGCCATCAATAGACTGCGCGTAGCGTACGGTTAGCTATAAGCCCCTGTTGTCAAGATAGGATAGGCAACCAACTGTTCATTGCGGGGCAGAAGTACGCTCTCGCCGCTTGCTTTAACGCATTCATTTAATAGATTTTAGCGACAAAAAAAACAATATAAAACTATTTTAAATGGGTTGTAACTGTTAATGATCTTTCTAAGACCGCTGATAACCATTTTGTTTGCAACGGGATGGGGTGAGGATTGGATGAAAAACCTGAAAACATTTTCGGCAATTTGGCAATTTTTTATGACATCGATTGAGGCGTGTAACAATCCTCCACAATTTTTTCTAGTTAAAAGCTTTAAATGACTCTCTGATGCGAATACAGCATCTGCACATATGGAACATTTAACAGACTTAGCTATTTTTCTTGCAACAAAACCCGAAATGTACGTAGTTATGTCTAGTAGGTAAATATGGAGGCCAATTTGGAAAAACTAGTATGTCTTCATTTTCTGCATAATGTTCTTCATTACCTATCAAATCAAGTAGATCATCAACATGCTATTCTCTCATACATCCACTACTTATTGTTAGAATAGACGTATTATCTATTTGGTGATAAACCCGATTTTCTCCGTATTTTAAAGAAAACTTCATGGTTCGAAAACCAGACTTGTGTAGAATTTTCCGAGGAATTCGAATGTGACGTCAAACTTAATATACCGGGTGTTGTTAAAAAGTTATATCAAAAAATACCGTTTTCCAAAAAATTGTGAAATTGGATTTTAACACGAAATGTTAGGAATGAGTATACGGATAGTAGCGAAAAAGTGTTTGTTTTCATTTCTGATTTCCGGTCTTACCGGAAATAAGCATCACTGTCAGATTTTTGAGACAACCTGTATATTTTGGGTTTTTTAAGTTCCTTTTGTTCTCCCAATTCCAACCATATATATTTTTATATAGTTATCACTAAAAATAACCAAGCAGTAAATTTTTATTTTTGATAAATTTCGTTGAATATGACAAGTTTACATCCTTGCATGGAATGCTAAAAATATATAGTTAGAGATAACTATATAAAAATATATATGGTTGGAATTGGGAGAACAAAAGGAACTTAAAAGACCCAAAATCTACAGGTTGTCTCAAAAATCTGACAAAGTGATGCTCACTTCCGGTAAAACCGGAAGTCAGTAATGAAAACCGACATTTTTTTCGTTACTCCCCATATACTCATTACTAACATTTCGTGTTAAAATCCAACTTCAAAATTTTATGGAAAACGGTATTTTTATAAATAACTTTTTAACAACACCCGGTATATCCAGTTTAACTTCACATTCGAATTCCTCGGAAAATTCTACACAAGTTTGGTTTTCGAACGAAGAATTTATCTTTAAAATTACGGAGAAAATCAGGTTTATCACGTTAACTGGGACACCCTGTACACAATTATTAGCGAAAGCAGAGGATGAAATTTATGTTTTAAGCAAAAGTCTCTTGTAGGCGTCCTCGAACTGCTTAGCTGTTGGGTTATTGTTATTATAACCTCCTCGAGATCTTATAGCTGAGAAAAACAGTATGATCTTGACTTACTTGTCAAGAAATAATCCAAAATTTTTGTGTTTATCAGATCGTTTACCATATTCTGAACACTTATCATAGGTAGATATAATGAGACCTTTGAAACCCGTCTTTCTACGTGTCGTTAAAATATTTTGTGCATCAAGAGTATGAATATATTATGATATAATGAATGGAACTTTTAAAAAACGTTGTAAAGGAAGTAATATTTTCTAGAGTTAACGGTTTTCCGAAACTACTCTTTGACAACAAATTTCTGGAATTTAAAGTGTCAAATATATCATTAATTTTTCGGCAAAAATTTGAAGTTCCCTCAGAATCTGTAAAGGTCTTTGTTGCAGAAATCCAGAGAATCTGCTACACTTATGCTAAAAATCTGGGCCGCTAATCTCACTTTCATAATTATTTCTTGTCTGAAATTAATATGTATTGTTGGACCTTCAGTTTGTTGTAAAGAGACCAACGTTTTAAAAAGTTCCCATTTAATTGGTCTTCCGTGTTCATCTTTTTTAGGACCTAACGAAGTAATAACTCGCGGACGCCAGACACGATTTATTGCCCCGCAGGGTTTTGTGGGTTGCATAGTGTGTCGACAACACCTTAGATGCGTTACGCGCAGTCTATTAGTGGCAAGTCTCTGGTGTAAAATCACCTTCATTGTCCATATTTAGTAGAGGAGAGCTTTCAGCAGCTGATGGTAACAGAGTCGATGTAAGGTTTATTACATTGCTCATAATTTCCCTTTGTTTTACAGTGTTGTTGTCAGTTGTATGTTTGGTAGACTCTTCATGTTTGTTTTGATCAGTGTTTACATTTCTTGTCCCCACTTTTACCTCCGTCTGCCTGTTTTTTTTTCTCTAATTGGATTATTTTTTCCTCCAACAGTAACTTGTTTTCGATGAGTAAATCATTCTTGTCTTGAAGCAATTTGTTTCTTCTATTGGCTTCCTCGACTAGTGTCTTGAGAAAAGCAGCCTCTCTAGCAAGCTGATCTGTCTGCTGCTCACCAGACAGATGGCGAGCACTTTGCTCCTGGGAATCTTGCAGGATAAAGGTTTGTTTGCAACATATAATTCTATCATCACTTAATTTCGAATGTTTGACCCTCTGCAAACAAGACTTATGGAATACATTACAACAATTAATGCAGATTGACGTTGAATTGGGCTTATTTTTGCAACATTTATAGAATTCTTTGCCAGGCTGTTCCAGTTTGTTTTCATTGGACAACAACAACGGTATACTAACTCCAGGGCGTATACGTTTACGAAAATTTCATTTAATTTTTCGAACCTTTCGATTTTAGGAAGCGTTACAGGAAAGTCCTCCAACCTGTCTAGGTTCAAAACTTGTGCATAATGGCGTTACGAACTAGTGCGCTCTGTATTACGACCTACGGGGTAAAGAGCGGAAATGACAGCCCACATGAAGCACGCGTCATCATCGTTGCTAACTTTAACGCAAGCTCTTTTCTTTAAAATCTCATCCGGTAATTACATGTACGACCCACCGCCGTTCCCCATTTGGACTTTGTTAACCCTTTCGGGACCGGACCCGGACGAACACGCATATAAAAGTTGGGTCAGTGGGACCGGAACAGACTATAAACGCAAGCAAGGAGGCATGAGAAAGGACTGGAACCGGACGGACACGCGTTGACTACGGATACATTGGAACGCCTACTTTACATTGGTCATGCCCCCAATTAATGTCATTGGCTGATTTTCTAGTAAGGGCATCTAGTTGGGTGGTCCTTCTCGTAAAAAAAACTTACTTGTACACTTAAATACAAATAAATTCGAACACAAGCTCATTTGCATGTGGGTGAATGCAAAAAATGATTTATATTGTGAAAAGATCTGTTGTTATGTAATGACTGTTTTGCAATTAAAGACCGGAACCGTACATACACGCATGCGCTTCCTGTTGTAGTCCACTGGGCACAGATCCTCAGGCGGCCGCAGTCCCGAAAGGGTTATTATTAACTTTCAAATATAAAATTCTATGTAGCGCCCAGCCAGAATCACGTTCCTGGAACTCTTCGAGAGCCTTTAAAATGGTGTCAGTAACGTTGTCCACAAACCGACGTTTCAGCTCTGTCCCCCCGTCAATAGTAACATTTTTCGTATTGAAATATTTATTGTCCAAAATTTCTTCATCTCCCGATTTTTTTATAAATTCTCCACAGAAAACGGTGTTAACCTTTATTATTTTGTATTCTTTTACGATTCTAGATAAGCATGGTTTTAGAAGGCGAAAAGCGTCATTCAAGAAATCCACTGTCTTTATGCGTGGCTACAGACGAAATCGAAAAGCGGGCGCAGAAGGATCGTAAGCCGGGGCCGCCCGGGCAATTGTCAATTCGATTACCTAGATTCAAATAGCTTTCGTTATTTTTTCTTTTATTATGTTCAGGAGAGGTCACTGTTTTGTTGATTATCACACGTTAGGAAAAGTTCACACTGAAAAGACAGGCAATTTTTAAATGATTTTATTTGATGTAATATTTTAAAATATAATATTTTACACTGTAATAGGTGGTATATTATAAGCCTCAATATTCTTGAAAAATACGTGCCCGTTCTTCTAGTCCCTCACTAGACAGACGCTGCAACTGCAGCCTTTCTGCCTGGCGAAAGACCCTACGAGCGGCCTTGCTAAGGCCAGGCGGGTCGTAGCACGTTCCTTTCTTCTAGATCAGGAATGTAAGTACCCACATTATCTCATTCTTCGTGGGGGGGCAGGTGTTTTCTGCACTAGGTTCTTGTGGTTCTTCTGAAGGCGGTTGTCGATTGCCTTGCCATTGTTGGTTGTCTGACCATTGTTCCGCTGTACTTTGTTGGGATTCTTCTGCGGGGGGTTGTTGGGTGTCTTGCGAATCTTCTGGGAGACCAACCGCTTCACCATAGATGTGCTATGGCACTCCATGCTACATCACCTGTGCTGTTTCTTTGGGGGGCTGTTGTTCTGAAGGCTTGTAGTCTTTGTTGCAGTCACACTGCAGCCCCCAGTCGTAGACGTCCAACATTTCTTCTGTTACAGTGGGGAGGGGGCACTTGCACCAGGGCACTAGCTCGGTCTTCATCTCTTGCATCTTGAAGCACTTGGAAAGAACTGACTAAGGAGTGAAAACCAGCCTCCTTTTATAAGCCACTATTTGCTGACTAAGGTTTTTTTGCCTTGTAAGCATTTTTGACATCCTTCACTTAAAAAAAATTTCAAAATTCAAAATAGGAAAAAATTTGGGAAAATGAAAACAAATTGGTAAAGCAAAATTTGGAAAAAAAAATGGTAAAAATTGGTAAACAAAAATTCTCCTGTCTGAATGGCAGTCGACAAAACACAGTGTGCCAATTTAAAATTTTTATTTGCTCATATTGGATCTTATTCGATCAGAGGCATTTCCTATATTATCTGGACAATTTTTTTCTAACAATTTTTGGTCAGTAATAGTTTTCTGCATATTTCCACTTGCAACAGAGTCTTCCACGTCACGTCTTGTAAAAGTTAATGGGTTATTTGAGGACTTTCTGTCACTTTTTTCTCAAAATTTCACCTTGCAATCGACTTAGGACCTTTTAAAAATTCATTTTTTAAAAAACAAATTTTTGAAAATTTTTGGAATTTTCATATGTATCGATTCTGTGCTACTGCGCCTGCGCGAATATCCTGACGTAACGGAAATTTATGCTAATCTCCGTTACCACGATTTTTAATTTTGGCTCGTCCAATATACGGCGAGATATTTATTGAAGGCTAAATAAAAATCTCCGCACCACTATGCAACCATGTATACGCGAAAAGTTCTGTGCCGGAATTCAGAGAATTTGGCTTAATTTATTGATACACAGGTACATACGTTATTGTCTATTATCTTAAAATAACATTAAATTAATCTTAACAGTTCCAAACAATACTTATTTAGTGACAACAAGGTATGTAACAGACCAGTAGATTTTAAACCATACAGAATCTTTGAAGAAGAAGAGTGCCTAAGTTGACAGATGTATAACCTAACCATTGTGTCAGTTCGCGGTTTATTTTTTAAAGTTTTTCACCATAACTTTTTGAGAGAACAGTTCCATCATGTTCTAGCAACGCGGAAGTGGTCACTGACGTCCGAAGGTTATAAATAAGGCTTGACAGGGAGTTTCGCGGCTTTTTCCTCTCGGTTCTTCAAGCGACTAGTTTCGGTAATTGGTGAGATTGTGCACACTTGATATTGTTTTATTTTTCGAATCATCTTTGACCATCGTGGCCAGTCTTCACCATTTTTGAGCGGTTTAGTGTGAAAAACTTCTCTGGTGATTTAATTGACCGTGCTGTGCTAATATTTTGGTATTATTTTCATGTAACCACCATCGAGGTTCTTTGGGTTGGTTTACGGCGAGCCTTGCCGTGTTGAGCGTTTGGTGATGGAGGAACAAGGGTTTAACGAGCAGTTTGGGGTCCCTGCTACGGCTACACAGGAATCTGGGGTGAGTATTTTTTCAAATACTTCTTAGAAAATTTGGCTTTGCCACCTTTTATGAAAAAATATCTCATCTCCCAGATTTGCTGTTTCTTTGTGGACCCACAGCTGTCTTACCACCCTATTCGTACCTCTTTATATCACCTTTAGTTAATTTCTTTTTGATTATAAATTTGTTGTGAAAGATAGCACAACGTAAAAAGGCATAGCACACGGTTTTTTGTTAATCTTGTATTTTATGCGTATTCGTTCACACTACTGTTAGCCAAGTACCATTACTTGTCGGTTGCTAAATATTTACATTTCTCCTTATATATTAATTATTTCTTTTTTTTTCGGAACAGAGAGAAGCCGAAGGTTTTTTCTTGTAAAACTAAATTTAAGTGTCAGTGAAATCAACGTCACTGGACGTTCTTTAGTAACTTTAGCAAGCCATTGTTATATATTTTTTTCTATGTCAAGATCATTTTGCATTCATTTGTCAAGTCATTTATATTCGCTATGGAAATTATTTGAGCTATCATTTACTGTGCACAGTTTTGTCATAACTATTAGTAAATTTAACTTTAATAACGAAGAAAAGGTGTATTTTCGTGCAAAATATATTTGTAAAATTAGCATGGTAAAGCGCTTTCGGCTACATAGCCATCATCAGTACCACATGTCAGGTGTGTACAGAAAATTGGACCAACTGAGTTTATTACAGGTGTAAAAAGGTGATGGAAATCCCATGTCACACATTAAAATGTTAAAATTACCATCACAGCCATAAGCTTAACACATGTTGTATAAATTATTTTAAACAAAATTCATCGTAGTAAAATTGGAAGGCCGATAGCCATGCCATGCAGTGCACACTGCACTGCATGACTATCGGCGATGGAAATCCCATGTCACACATTAAAATGTCGTAGTAAAATTGGAAGGCCGATAGCCATGCCATGCAGTCAGTGCACACTGCACTGCATGGCTATCGGCCTTCCAATTTTACTACGATGAATTTTGTTTAAAATAATTTATACAACATGTGTTAAGCTTATGGCTGTGATGGTAATTTTAACATTTTAATGTGTGACATGGGATTTCCATCGTCTTTTTACACCTGTAATAAACTCAGTTGGTCCAATTTTCTGTACACACCTGACATGTGGTACTGATGATGGCTATGTAGCCGAAAGCGCTTTACCATGCTAATTTTACAAATATATTTTGCACGAAAATACACCTTTTCTTCATTATTAACATTTACGTTGTAACGAAAATTTTATCTAATTTCCGTTACAGCGTTTAAATGCGCTATTTAATTCCAATTTATTCGTCACCCCCCGTATACATCTACCGATTTTAAAAAATGTTGCCCTGCTATCTGCAACCACCTATAGAAGCGGATGCATAATAAGTTGCCTACCTTGTTGTTACCAAACAAATTATTTATTAAAGGGTATGTGCGGTTGCAAAAATGTTTAAATTGTATTCATCAATTGAAGGTATGTATTACTACAACAGTTACATTGTTATAATCACTGTCTGACTTTAATTATAGAGATAATATTCACTTTATTCAGTTTGCGATTGACTAAGCGCCACGGTGAGTCCGTGTACTAACGTCACTCTTTGTTTTCGACGTTTCTACTGGTTGGATATCAGTGCTAGAATTTGGCAGAATTGACAGTTGATACCGTTGCCTGTTATTTAAATTTTTTATTAATAAGTTTCACTTTTTAAAACCTTCCAGAGTGTTCTGGAAAGGAAACGGAAGTCATCCGTTGTCCATATTTCAAAAAAGTTATAAATAGAAGCGGCGACAAGAATCGCCCCACTTCCCTTTCGAACATTCGTGGTAAAGAGTCGCGTGGGTGAAATCCGGCCTTGAATTTTCTGTATCAAAATTTCCTTGTGAAAGTCTCTGTTCAGGCCTAATTTCCCACTAAATAGTCGACTTAAGTGGTTTTGTGTAGCGTGTGCCTTTATCTTCGCTGTGCTAATTGAGGTTTTCTTCTTTTTTTACATGTGTTTGCGAGCACGTGGCATTAGGCTGTGGAAGTGCACGATTTCCACACATTTATCGAGTTTCAACGTTTCAACAGCGACCTGCTGCAGGTGCAACTACATAGAGGACCCCTGAGAACACAGTCTGGGTGAGTATATGCTCAATTTTTAATAACTTTTATTAATAACGTCATTTTGACAACTCCTGAGCTACTCTCACCTAGGCCTGTTCACCCCTTTTCTCTGTGGGCTGCACGCAGCGAGCTGTGGCCACATATTTTGGTCATAAATTTTCTTTATTAGCACAGATTTAGGAAAACGAACACTTAAGTTTGAAGCGTTTTTTTTTTTCGGTAATGATATTTTAATTAAAATCTCATTTTACCTGGAACCGCTACTGGTATTTTGCATTAATTTCATTATCGAACACTTTCTCATCTCTTTAACTTATCATTGTTTTTGTTTACTTCTGAAGTCTGTGACCCATATTCAGTTTGACATTTGTCACAGTACTATCGAATGGGACTGTTACTAAAAATGGACTACGTACCGTTCTGTTCTTTTTTTACTGTTTTGTGGTGATCTGTTTGTAGTGTTCCCTCGAGTGTTCCATCTGTGCTTCCAATTATCTATGGTCATCCTAGGATTTTGTTTTTTGGGAATGACAAATGTCAGATTGCGGGTGACTTTTTGGGTGCTTCTGATGCGGGTCTTTTTCACCTGGCGATATCTGAAAAATCAAGACCATCCGTTGCAACAAGCCGTGTGAAAATGTTTATCTCGCTTTGGCGGATCGTAGTAAAATGATATTTTCAAACGTTGGCCCCAAATCGTCATTTTCTGGTGAAAAGTAAAGAGCATATCGTTTATGGTTTTCTCTCCGCTCTTAAAGGCTTTTCCACCAATTTTCCGCTGTTTCCTGATGCTGACAAGTAAGTGTTCGATAAATTATGACTTCTAACTGGGTATATCATATTTTTCTTTGATTTTTAGGCGTGAAAATTTTGAGGTTATGCAACGTGATTAAGTAGTAAAATTTTCTTGTCTTATCTTCTGGAAAAAACCTCATTCTGAGGTAAGTGATTGCTTAAATGCCTTACAAGGTGTTCATTAATCAATTTTAGGTTTTTCCATGGAGCCTGATCGTTTTATGCTGGTGTCTGCTTGTTTTTGATGGTGCCTGATTGCTCTGCGATGGTGCCTACTTGTTCAGTATTGCATTCAGACACGTTTTTCATTACCTATTAGACGTGTGATGTCTGACAGCCTATGTCTGCTGGGGTAGTACTTGTTCTGTACTACGACTCTTATCGAACCTGTCTACGCTTATCATCTGGACCCCAGAGTGACACCGAGGATGTCCACAGCATAAATTAAGGCCAGTGTAGCATTAAGCGTTAGGTCATTTTCATATAAACATAATTATAAACTTTAATCTTTTGTGCAACTTTAGACAAGCATTTTAATAACTTTTATCACTCATATATGTACAGTGCCTGCTTATTCCCCATATATTTTATGTATCAAATGAGAAACTTAGGAAGCGAAGTTCATGAACGTCGTCCCCCTTTTTACATGGTTAATTTTTTTTACTTATTCCTGCGTTAAGAATAAGACGGTACTACCTATGACTATTTAGGTTCTCTTTTGATTAATTACAATTTTATGCTAACTGACTCAATTTATCTCATTGTTATTTTACTGCATAGTCAGTCCAGTGGCGTACCATTTATGCAAATTCTTTTCCGAACTTTTTCAAACATAATTGTCAACTACATTGTTAACACTATTGTAATTTTTTAGTAACACCTTTCTCTTCAAATTCAACAACTTTCCATCCTCAAAATAAAGTTATAGTTTTTTCTGTGTTTAAACTTAACTTTTTGCATTTTTATTTTCTTATACCCAAAATACAGTGGCGCTCAACAAATTCCTTTTTTTTGTAATCAATTTTATTTCTATCATTACAAGTTAGCCAAATACATTACTCAGTGTTTACCAAAATAAATCCACGACCCAAATGCCTGCGTGGCGGAGAGCTGCCGTTCGCATAGTTTCTGCACTCAAAAAAAAAAAAATAAAACGGTGCAAGTTGACCAAGGCACGTAAACTTTACCACGGTTCCTTTTTTTGGTTATCTAGCTTTTGTAGCTGTAATATTTTTCGTCTGGTGTTTTGACATCGACTGGGGAAGTCGCCAAACGCTTTTGTATTTATTAATGTTACCTTTTATTTTGTAAATATTGTATAGTAAATTTATAAGTCAAGTGTAGTCGAGATAATTGATAGTTTTGTATAGTCATTTTTAATCTATTTCACAGCCAATTTCAAGGTTCTATAATTCAAAGTTACATGCTTTAATCTATCTTCGGGTTGTTAATTAAGGTTTGCCACATGTAATTGCAAAATCTGTACAGATTCTAACACGTAAGCGAGACAGGGACGGACTGAGTACCAGCACACCAACGTTACAACCGGCTTAGAGTAGTGAGCACACCTTCCGGCACCAGCTCGGACATCCCACGACCCGCTCGAGTCTCGAGGCCCAGCCGAGGTCCTAATCCACGAACAAGAAGCTTGGAGCGAAGGTGGCCTCTACTCAGCTTTAATTTGAGAAGGCTTTAAGGTACTCTGTAGAACTGTCGTCCAAATTTTCGAAGTGCTCGTAAACAAGACTTTAAATGCTCACGTGAACTTTTCGTGCTACTTGTGTTTTGCTTTTAAGCTCACGAACATCTCCAATGTTATATTGTAAACTTTAACCTTTTCCAAGTTTTTTTTTTTAACAAATTATAAATTGTAAGTATCAAATTTAACTACTCAGTTTGCCTACTGTACTTTGTGTGAACCACTAAATGTACAATTCCAAATTGTAAATATATTGTAATTAGAAAAATGTACTTTTTATTTAACCACTAAATGGTTCAAGCTTCTGGCGCTCAAACATAACCATTTTGGTTATACATTTTTGGCGTGACCCAACTTGGGGCCTAGAGGTTAATTTTTTGTCGAAGCTTGCTCTATTGTGGTTAAATAAAATTAAACGGGAAAATGGCGGCCGCAAGTAGCGGTCGCGAGCCAGATAAATGCGGAAAAGTAGTGGAAAAAATTGAAAAAAAGTGTAATTACTGCAAAAATGCAGTTATAGACGCGATAAGTTGTATTAAGTGTGAAAGATCCTGGCACAAAAGCTGCTCATCGCGAGTGAAAACCTTTGAACAATTCACGTGCGAATCAGGGTTATGTTGCCTTGAGACAGATGAATAAAAAATATGCAATCTACTGGCTACTTTAGTATCTGGATTAGAAGTAAAAACCAAGGAAAATGTTCTACTAAAGCAACTAAACTCAGAAATTAATGAAAAGAACATTTTACTGAAGGAAAAAATTCATAACCTAGAAATAAGCATGTGTTCTATGGAAAACTACCCAAATTAATGATCCATTACAAAAAATAGTAGCAAACCTACTCAAAACAACATTAGTGGTATCATAATAAAACCTAGAAATACTCAAGACTCTGAACAAGATATAATCAAAAGCTTAAACCCGACGGAACTAAAAGTCAGTATAAACAACATTAGACAAATAAGAAATGGGGGCATAATTATCAAGTGTAACAAGAATGAGGATGTGGAAAAGATGAGGAAAGCAGCCGAACAAATCTTGTAAAATTATAATGTAGAAGAAACCAGACTTCAAAGGCCAAGGATAAAGATTATTGGTTATCGGGGAAATCTAACTGAACAACAAATAGAATCAAGCATTAGAAACCAAAATAACTTCATAGATGATAACGAAGAACTAAAAGTAACATATATTAAAAAAAAAGATACCGTAGCTACCATATTTGCTGAATGTACACCGAACCTGTTCCACAAAATCAACAGTCAAAAAAGTTATACATTGGTTGGCAACGTTTGATAGTTTACGAAGACTTTAATTTAACGAGATGTTTTCACTGCCAAGGTTATTGTCACTCGTCAAATAAATGCAAAAGCAAAAAAGTATGCAAAAATTGTTCGGAGGAACACGAGGAAAACCAGTGCAATGGAAATATTATAAAATGTAACAACTGTAACACAGCGAATAGAAAATATGGGAAGAATTACGATATACATCATGCAGCCGATAGCAAAGAATGCTCTACATACAATTACCTCCTGGCAATCCAGAAAACCAGAATAAACTATGGACTGCGTAATGGCTGGTAAATTTTTAAACGATCTAGAACCAAAAGATATTTTTTCTACCTGTAGTGCAATTGTAGAACCTGATGAATTGTCAAAGATATGTGAAAACGCGATAAATTAAAAAAAGGCTTAATTACAAATTCAACAAATGAAAAAAGAGCAGGATATAAAACTTACAGAAATAACCTCGATAAGCTTAATAAAACCACCAAAAATAATTATTATAGGGATAAAATATATGAAAGCTCCTTCGATATAAAAAGAGTATACAACATTGTATCTGAAGCCACAAATGAGAAACGCAAGGAGAGGAATACACAACTTTCAATACTAAATAAAACCAATTCTCTTTTAACGGATGAAAAAATTGTTGCAAACTTTACTAACAAATATTATACCGATATAGGTACAGAAATGGCAAGAACTATAAGAACACCATCCGAGCAAATACAAATACCTCAAAACACAGTTTCCTCTATGTTTCTAACACCAGTGTGTAAAAACGAACTTATTAAACATATCCATTCTCTAAAAAATAACTGCAGTCCTGGAATTGATGGTATATCATCAAAAATAGTAAAAACTATTCATATATATATCTTAGACTCGTTAGTACATATAATAAATCAAATTTTTGCAACTGGAATAGTGCCTAGCAACTTTAAGACATCAATTGTAACCCCAATATACAAAAATTCAGGAAGTAAACAAGATATAAGCAACTACCGCCCAATAAGCGTGATTAATAACTTCGGGAAAATCTTTGAAAAATGAAGGGTATGGGGTGAGGGGTGCCGGGCTCCGTGTTTTTAAAAATTACCTCTCTGATCGGACTCAGTGTGTTAAGGTTCGAACACAGATTAGTGAACCATTAAAAGTTAAAATTGGAGTGCCTCAAGGGACTGTACTGGGACCCATACTTTTTGTTTTATACATTAATGCACTGTGCAATCTCGACGTGGAGGGCAGGGTCATATCATACGCTGATGACACGGTAATTATATTTTCTGGTGATAGCTGGACGGAAGTAAGGGATAAATTTATAGATGGCTTCACTAGAGTTAAGATAGTACTAGACAATCTCAAACTTTCACTTAACATAAAAAAAAACAATTATATTGCATTTTCTATCACGGCAGCAAACAGACCGAGTTTCAATAAAATAGACATAGACTGTTTAGATGAACCCATTAAAGAGGTTTTTTCTACCGAATACCTAGGAGTCATGATTGATTGCAACCTCAAATGGGATAAACACACACAATATCTATGTAAAGAAATAAGATTCTTGATCTACAAATTCTATTTACTAAGGGAGTTCCTGAGCAGAAAACTGCTTATATTAATATACAAAGCCCTTGTAGAACCCCTAATAAGCTATGGTATTACAATATGGGGAGGTACATACAATACTCATCTCGAACCCCTAAAAGTAATCCAGAATCACATCGTTAAAACCATATTTAAGAAGCCTAAACTCTACCCTACTATGCTTCTGTACAAAAATGAAATTTGCAATGTAAAAACACTCTACATTTTATCAGTGTGTGTGTTTGTGTTCAAAAATCCTGATAAGCAGAAACTCGTCTCCAAATCTTAACCAAAAATCTATTACTTCTAGGGCATCCCAAGTTTATAACAACATCCCACATACTATAAAAAAAACATTAAAAACATTAAAAGGTTTAGGATAGTCTGTACAGCGTACATTCAAGAGAACTTCCATCAATTCCTTTAACTTTAGTTTAAGACACCATATCACGTAGCGAATGTAACTAAAACAGTAACCAAAATATAAAACAGATTTCTTTGATAATTTCATAATGACTTTCATATGTATAACATTTCTTTTTCTTTTTCTGTTCTTTTCTATCTTTTAATCTGTATGCAGTATTACACAGTTTAGCATAAATAGATTAAAGCACAATATGCACATACAGATGCGAAAGCACCTAGGTGCATTATTTTGTATTAAGGAACTGAATTTAGGAACTAGGTATCAATGGCTTTGTTCTTGTACCTTTTGTAATTAATTTTGTAATAATAATTGTAATTGTAATATAGGAATTGTAATAGAAAAAGTAACTTTGACTTTTGAACTTTGAAAATTTGGACTATTTTATTTTTTTGTTGATTCAATTATCTTCCTAAAATATTTGTTGTCGTTAATTCTGCCCAATTTTTGTCGTTTGATATTTTTTTGAGATTTGGTAAATTTTTTTAAAATGAATTCTGACAGCTTGAAAGAACCTGCATTTTTGTCTAGAACCTTAGGTAACATTTCTAACATATAAAATACAAAATGTTTAACACCGCTTTATGTCGTTACCAACCGTGTCATAGGTAACAAAAATTTTTGGAGTGGCATATCCTAGACGAACATCATTCTAGAATATGTTACAAATGGGATTAGATGGTGGGATCTTTATTTACTTGAAGTATTTTCAAGTTACTTTACAATACCCCTATAGTAGTTAGCAAAAGCACTTACTATCTAATTTTCTATAGAGTGAGTAAGTAAATGGCAGAACAACAAGCCAAAACAAACCTTGACAAGCCTATTTTTGTATTTTTCTATCTCTATCATTTGAAAATTTTGTATTCAATTTTTTTGGTCTAGTATTTTTTCATACTTTATTGCCAGGCTATCTCTTGCTAATTTGTATCTGCGGTTATGTTATTTTGGTTGGCAATTAGGGAAAACTTTACTAATTGGGCATACCATATTTAGGTTGGCAGGCAAGGGAAAACTTTATTTGTTGCGCTTTAAGGTTGGGATGCTGGGTGAAACTTTACCAGTGATAATCCTGTTTTGCATAGCTAGGGAAATTAACTAGTTATATTATGTTTGGCGCACTTATAGATACTTTTTGGACTACTAGGGAAAACTTTACTAGTTTACGTACAATTAGTTAGCTTGACATATAACCTGGGAATATCGTAAAGTACTGTTTGCTTATTTAGATTTATTTTGATGCTTTTGATAGTAGATACTCATGAGATTTCTGATTTTTAAGACATTAAACTTGTCAATTGGTTTGTTTGCTGCTTTTGTGATTGCTGAGTTTGTACTAAAATCTTTATATCAATTTAAAAGGTAGTAACGTAACTTTGAACTACACTGAATGAGTTATTTAGAATTTTGTCGATAAGTACTCTAGGTTTTTTTGTTGTTTTGAGTGTTGAGTTTTGTGTATGGTTGGTTTAGTGCTAAATACCTTGTGGTTATGTGTTCGCAAAGTGGAGAAGCACATTTTGTTTGGGCTAAGAGGCCTATAGTTGCTAAAAATAGTAACCGGGGAGGCGTGGAAGCGTAACGGAATTTTGGAGGTTTTTTTTTGTTGACGTAGGAAGTTTTAAGTTTTTGATTAAAATATTTCTTTGAAATATCGGCCTAAACGGCTAACTCTACAATCAAATATCTCGACTCTTTCGACGATCTGTACCTTTTTATCTCCTTATTTCCACAGAGACGTTTCAGTAAGGCTCCCTGTATTGTGTTGTGAACCAACGGGTTCATATTTGTTTTTGGGGTAAACTAGGAGAGTTTACGCTCGATATTTTGTGAGTTTAGCTCGCAGGGGTAGCACTAAATCAGTTTATCTCCATTTCCTAACCGTTAAGCCCTAGAGTATAGTAACTTTGGTTTAGTATCGTCATATATATTTTCTTATCGTATCTTAGTTACCTTGTAAACTTTTGTCACTACCGTAATTACTTTTTAATGGCAAATTTTTAGTACTTTGTTGTTTTTTTCAGTCTTTTAAAGTTTTTACAGTCAAACTGTTAGTACAAGCAGTGCCACCAAGGCGCATAGCTATTATATTTTTGCATAGCTATCAAAATTTTTGGTGGTGACGTAATGCTGGACTTTTCATCTATTCAGATTACGCCATCAAGGGCTGTGGTGGGTTCTATAATTTTTTTCCGCTCTAGATTTTTGGCATACGCACTTTAGCCAATTGTCTATCGAGTGAGGTTAGTCGAACATCAAGTCTAACAAAAACAAGCTATATTTTTTACTTCAAGCTTTGATTACACATCTCAAGCAATTAAAATCTTGTATTTTTACCTTTTATCTTAAGTATAATTTTTACTGTTTTGGTGTGGACCATATATTAAATATCTAGTAATTTTGCAGACATAACGTTTTTGTTTTTGGTTATCTAATACAAAGTTATCGTATTATCTTTATCGTATCTTTGGGTTTTTGTATTAGATATTTGTATCTTGCTGGGTCTGTAAATTTTGCTATCAGGTTCTGTTAAAATTATTGTAGAGATGTTTGGTCAATAGCTTGATCTCTTGTCAGATTACCATTTGGTTGTATCTCAATTAATTTTTTGGTCAATAATAATTAATTACCTTTGAATTTTTTAATGTCAGTAAATTTTTGATTTTTGAACTTAAAGTTAAATATTAGTCAATTATAGCTTGAGATTTATTTTTTCTCTCCTGAGGCTTTTGCGAAGTTGGCGCAGATTATCCTTTTGTCCCATATCTTTTTTAGTTGTTTATCTCTGATTTCGGAGCTAATCTGAACGGTTCTTTGATTGATCTTTGTATCTCTGGGAGATGATAATAGAGCACACGAGCCTCCGGGTGATCGGCCGTAGCCCAGAAAAGGAATTCTTTCTGGTTAGTGAGGTTATAACTTCCCTTTTTCCTTTTATTCTCGTCCTTAAAAATCGGTTAAAATGGAAACAATAAGTCTCAGTTTAATTTTCATAGTGTTCGTAAAATCCCTTCTGGAGTTCCATTTTTTCGTAGATCCAGATCCACTCTCTTCACAACTGACGTATGTGACAGGGTGAAACCCTCTTGCATACAATTTTTGATTATCGTAGTATATAGTACTTCTCTTCAATTTTTTTTACATGAGTCTCTCTCTGAGTTCCTAGTCTCATTAGTTGAATTTTTCAGTATAGTAATTAGTTGTACCTTTGATAGGTTGAAATTTTTTTGGGTTAATATTGTCAAAATAACAATTTATCTTGTTTGGAATATACAGAGAATATTTTGATTTGGTTTAGATATCACAAAATGTGTCAGAGAATTTAAATAACTTTGTGGTTCGTAATTCGGTTTAGATAGCACCTAGAGTCTAGAGTGTCCGAAATAAGTAACCAAACGAATCTCGCGTAGGCTTATGAAGTGCAGTTATTTAGGACTGACCTACGGTTATTCACATTCATATGTTATTCTGTACATTTCAAAATGTTTCTTAAATTTTTCATTTTTTGCAAGTAAATACTCTATCCGAGTTTGTACTTTTACCTTAAAATAGGTTAATTTTGACAATGTTAAATTATAGGACTCAGATTTGAACTACTTCTGGTTTTCATTAATTTTTTCCTCTTTTCTATTTTCGCAATAGGTTATATTATCAGGTTATCTTCTTGTTTCTCTTCCGCTAATTCAGGTGATTTTCCAGTTGGATAACCGGTGAGCCTACCTGTATAGGTGGCGGGTACTGTAGCGTTGGCCAAACTGCAGTATCTCTTCTGTTCTAACGGCCCATGGAATGATGGTGTGATTATTCTGGGAGGTGTTTGTCGGGATCTGTTGTATCCTTGGGTGTTGGGATGGTGCATGCTTGTTTATCTGCGACGTCGGAACTCATTTGTGCCCAGCACTAGGTGAACTGTAGCTCTTGGCAGGTGCGTCTCAGACTGTCATGTGGCTTCCATGCTTCTGGAGGTTTCTTTCTCATTCTTTCCCCTCCATTTAGTTTGTAAGTTAGGTTAAGTTTGGGATTTAACTTGGGGATTTATTTAAGCTTTGGGATTTAACTTTTTTTGTTGGTTGAATTATCTTGACTCCTTGTACTTATTGTATACACTAGTTGTATACTGGCGCCCAATTTTTTGTATCAAATTTAGAGTTTCAATTTTGTATTTAAATAAGTCAGGTTGTTTCAAGCTGAACAGGTTCTGTCAAATCACTTTATGCTAACGTTAATACCTCAGACAGTTTTGCATACTGGGTCATACCTTTTATTTCTTTTAATGTCAATTATTAATCACCTTGTATATGGTTGGCATAAGAAAAAATACTCAAACGTGAGTTTTCGTATTTTTTCTTACCGAGTTTTGGTGGTGTGTAACGAAAATTTTATCTAATTTCCGTTACAGCGTTTAAATGCGTTATTTAATTCCAATTTATTCGTCACCCCCCGTATACACCTACCGATTTTAAAAAATGTTGCCCTGCTATCTGCAACCACCTATACAAGCGGATGCATAATAAGTTGCCTACCTTCTTACCAAACAAATTGTTTATTAAATGGTATGTGCGGTTGCAAAAATGTTTAAATTGTATTCATCAATTGAAGGTATGTATTACTAGAACAGTTACATTGTTATAATCACTGTCTGACTTTAATTATAGAGATAATATTCACTTTATTCAGTTTGCGATTGACTAAGCGCCACGGTGAGTCCGTGTACTAACGTCACTCTTTGTTTTCGACGTTTCTACTGGTCGGATATCAGTGCTAGAATTTGGCAGAATTGACAGTTGATACCGTCGCCTGTTATTTAAATTTTTTATCAATAAGTTTCACTTTTTAAAACCTTCCAAAGTGTTCTGGAAAGGAAACGGAAGTCATCCGTTGTCCATATTTCAAAAAAGTTATAAATAGAAGCGGCGACAAGAATCGCCCCACTTCCCTTTCGAACGTTCGTGGTAAAGAGTCACGTGGGTGAAATCCGGCCTTGAATTTTCGAAATTTCCTTGTGAAAGTCTCTGTTCAGGCCTAAGTTCCCACTAAATAGTCGACTTAAGTGGTTTTGTGTAGCGTGTGCCTTTATCTTCGCTGTGCTAATTGAGGTTTTCTTCTTTTTTTTACATGTGTTTGCGAGCATGTGGCATTAGGCTGTGGAAGTGCACGATTTCCACACATTTATCGAGTATCAACGTTTCAACAGCGACCCGCTGCAGGTTCAACTACAGAGAGGACCCCTGGGAACACAGTCTGGGTGAGTATATGCTCAATTTTTAATAACTTTTATTAATAACGTCATTTTGACAACTCCTGAGCTACTCTCACCTAGGCCTGTTCACCCCTTTTCTCTGTGGGCTGCACGCAGCGAGCTGTGGCCACATATTTTGGTAATAAATTTTGTTTATTAGCACAGATTTAGGAAAACGAACCCTTAAGTTGACCAAGGCACGTAAACTTTACCACAGTTCCTTTTTTTGGTTATCTAGCTTTTGTAGCTGTAATATTTTTCGTCTGGTGTTTTGATATTGACTGGGGAAGTCGCCAAACGCTTTTGTATTTATTAATGTTACCTTTTATTTTGTAAATATTGTATAGTAAATTTATAAGTCAAGTGTAGTCGAGATAATTGATAGTTTTGTATAGTCATTTTTAATCTATTTCACAGCCAATTTCAAGGTTCTATAATTCAAAGTTACATGCTTTAATCTATCTTGGGGTTGTTAATTAAGGTTTGCCACATGTAATTGCAAAATCTGTACAGATTCAATTCTTTTTTAACCCCTTTTTACGTAATAAATTTAACTAGTAATTGTAAAAGCGTCGAAACATCGACTGCTGGTTTTCGGAGACTGTTCGTTGTTACATGCACTCCGGTACGTGAGCGAAGCACGTAAGCGAGACAGGGACGGACTGAGTACCAGCACACCAACGTTACAACCGGCTTAGAGTAGTGAGCACAACTTCCGGCACCAGCTCGGACATCCCACGACCCGCTCGAGTCTCAAGGCCTAGCCGAGGTCCTAATCCACGAACAAGGAGCTTGGAGCGAAGGTGGCCTCTACTCAGCTTTAATTTGAGAAGGCTTTAAGGTACTCTGTAGAACTGTCGTCCAAATTTTCGAAGTGCTCGTAAACAAGACTTTAAATGCTCACGTGAACTTTTCGTGCTACTTGTGTTTTGCTTTTAAGCTCACGAACATCTCCAATGTTATATTGTAAACTTTAACCTTTTCCAAGTTTTTTTTTACAAATTATAAATTGTATCAAATTTAACTACTCAGTTTGCCTACTGTACTTTGTGTGAACCACTAAATGTACAATTCCAAATTGTAAATATATTGTAATTATAAAAATGTGCTTTTTATTTAACCACTAAATGGTTCAAGCTTCTGGCGCTCAAACATAACCATTTTGGTTATAACGTGCACACAGCCGAAATCCTTTTAATTTTACATTAATTTAACTTTAATATTTTCACTTTGTAAAAGCACAGAATTTAACTGCTGCGTTTTGCGACGCAGCAGTTAAATGGGTGGGTGAGGTCTGGCGGACAAGTGACAAGTCATCTCGAAACCAAGGTATCCCTACAAGTCTTGGTGGTCCAAAATTGTAAGCAAATTATCAGGATCAGTGTTCGAAGCTAACCAAGTTTTTTTATATACCAAAATATTAGCTTTAATTAGTTACTCTCATTTTAATTCAAATATTCATTAGCACTTGAATTTCGAGTTTTTCAACAAACATTTTTATTGTAAACAGCCAAATAATTTTCTGGTAACCTGAAGTTTCGATCACAAAGTTGCTCATTAAACATTGTAATTTAATTTCTGTCTGTTTTATTTGCAATCCTCCTTTTAGGCTCAGTCTTTTAAGGCCCATTCTTTTTAACAAATTAAAATAAATAAAAAGTACACCCTTTGGGGTTATAACGTGTCCGTCGAACCCCAATAGGGCTGTTCACAATTTTTTTTTATTACCTTATCGGAAAATATAGGGTCCAATTTGTATGTGTGCAAAATATTACATTTTTTGTGAAAGTCCTTCTATGACAAATAAATTATTGTATGTGCGCTTGGATTAATCGCGCCGCTCCTGAGGCATGACGTCACCAGTCCCTACGCGCACTTGCTGCTCCGGCAGATATCCGCATAGACACACGGCACGGCGCGTCGACCGGTGCTTTCGTGCTTTGTTTTTCGCTAATCTGATACAGCCTACAGCTGTTTATATTTGTGCTACAAGTAGTAGTTTGTAAAATTCTTACTCTGTAGGAGATATAACAAAAATTGATCAAGCAGAGAACCAGAAAACCACAACGGGAGGCCGATATAAATATTACAAATATTTTTTAGTTCTTGGGTGTACAAGCACTAGTATAAAAAATCCGTACATCGAATTCATTTAACGTACAAGAGATATCGTAATATGTAGATTTAATCTTATGCTCGGGGGTAATTTTTGCCTTTACGTAACATACAGGGTGTCCAACTTTAAAACTGTAGAAATCCGTAAAATCTTCATTTTTGGAAATAATTGCCTAAACTTTTTTTTGTTTGAAAGGCCTTCAAAAACCGCTTATTTTGACCTTCCTGCCATTTTCATAATGCAAATCCAGGGTCGGCTGCGATTTTTTTATACCCCCGATTTTCACGAAAACCATTATTTAGCGTTTTTTTATTTAAAATCTGACCCCACAGAATACCCCAAAACACCAACACCTGTTAACCATTCAACTGTTTTGAGGGAATTCCATGGCACACTTGACTTGGCAGATGCCTTTAAAATTCCTATTTTGCTCAACTTTGACACCCTGCAGAATGGAACTCACTGAATATTTTTTTGTTCAAATTTTATATATGGGGGTTTTGGGGTATTCTGATTAACGTTGTGAGGTCAGATTTTAAATAAAAAAATCGCTAAATGGTTTTCGTGAAAATCGGGGGTATAAAAAAATCGCAGCCGGCCCTGGATTTGCATTTTGAAAATGACAGGAATGTCAAAAGAAGCGGTTTTTGAAGTACTTTCAAACAAAAAAAACTTTAGGCGATTATCTCCAAAAATGAAGATTTTACGGATTTGTACAGTTTTAAAGTTGGACTCCCTGTATATGTTGCTCTCTTTTCAACTGCACATACTCCACCGCATTATCTCCATAATCTTGCCTTCGAGACTTGTAAGATTTTAACATTTGTACAAAATGATAATATGAAATGGGCATCTATAATAATTATTAATAAATTCAATAAAATACGAGAAATAGACAAGATGCGCATATTTTGACAAGAAAATCGCAGTAAAAGATTGTCTCGGGATTTCCGCGATAAATGTCTAGTTCTTATTCTAACTTTTAGACGTATTCTAGTAAATTAAATAAAATCAAAGTTACTTTTTAAGCTTAACACCTCGCATCTCGGCACTTATAAATTCTTTGTTATTATTGAAATAATCCATTACCATGACTATGTCTACCCGGGGTAGATTACTTGAATCTGCTTAAGAAAAGCTTTTCGCAACGGCCGAGATTTTGCTCTGCTGTTTAATAATAATCACGCACTGATAGCGGGCCGGCGATCGCGTACGGTTCGCTTCTTGCCCCGGCAGCGTAGGATCCCATGACGTCACCAGGCGGATCCACGCGCCGAGCGCAGTGCCGTTTTGATTTAGAAATATTGGGAGTTTCACCAAAGCAATAAAATTGAAACTTTGGTAACATCATATATATGTTACGGCTAATACGAGAAATTAGCTAATTTGCGATTTAGCCGGCTAACTCGCGAATTAATCAATACAGCCGGTTAAAATGGGAAGAAATAAATATATTTTAAGAATTTTCACAAATTATCCAGTTAGAACGCGAATTATTTAATATGATCGGTATATCCGACAACACTTGGCTCTTTCGCGAATTAGCCGGATAATATGTTAAGCAATCAAGACTCTGGCATTCATAAGCGTGCGTAGACATTGAAATGTAATTTAATACATAAGTGTATTTTTATTCAACTGTTTTCTTATATTCATCATTGCTCAAATTAGCGGTATTGGCACTTTTTGTAACTGCAATTTTCAAAAATTCTTCATTAAAATGCGTTTTAAAGTTGTTTACACTTTTAATACCACCAGCCATGTTGACAGATGATACTAAACTGAATCAATAAAACGTTCTATATGGTTGCTCTTGGATAATTTAGCCGGCTAAATCGCGAATTAGCTAATTTCTCGTATTAGCCGTAACATATACACAAAATGCTATCGACTTGCATAAAAAAAACTCATTTTCAGATTGGTGCTGAACAAGCCCTATTGTGATCCGGCCAGGCCTTTGGCCATTGGAATTTAGCGCTGATGGAGTACCACTTCTGGGACCTGTTCCTAACCAAAATTCAACTTTTTTGCTTTGGTGAAGATGTCACTTTTAGGACATGTTCTAAATTTTTGCTGACATCGCATTTATTTCCTATAAATTGTGTCATACATTAGAGACAGCATTTAGTTCACAGACTTCCGTGTTAGTAAGTGTTTACAAAGTGTTTTCATCATGGCTAGCAACAGAGTGTCGCTTTTTCTCAAAAAAACAGTAAGTACTCTTTTTTAACAAAACTAATGTGCTAAAGTCCATTGAATGTTGGAAACATTTTTAAACACACTTTTTAGCCTAAAACCTAATGATTTTTTTTTCAGGCATACCCTGACATGCCGTCACTGAGTCAGGATTTGACGGACCTGTCCCAGTCTCAATCCGAGTCGCAGCCGTCAACTAGTCAACCTGCACAGAAACCAATTATTTACAGCCACGTGGTAATCCCAGTAAGTGTTTTTTATGTGCTATGAACATTGAAAATCATTTTTTTAATGGTAATTAAGCTCAAGACCCATTAAAAAAATTTTTTCAGTCCACAACATATCCACCCCCTCAAGAACAACTTTTACCACCTGTTGCTTCTCGCAGTTCGCCCAGGCCTTACCGCTACGGTATGGGTGCAGCTGCAAAAAAATTAAGCTGCAGGAGGACGACGACGCCGTCAGCGTCATCAGCTTGCCACCCACTCAGACAGCGAAGACGAATTTGAAAATCCGGAAAGAAAAGGCGATATATCTTCATACGTCAAAGGGGTGACAGGTGAGCTGAAACGAAAATATGAAGCGACGAAGCGGAAGCTACAGGTGTAACAAGATAAGAAGGCGGAAAGAAGACGTGAAATGGAGCGATTAAAAAAAAACAGGACATAAAGGGTGAAAAATTAATTCAACAATTACAAAAGGATTTGGTTCTTGGTGCGAGACTATTAAAATGATTTAATTTATAGAACTTTTAAAGTATTATTTTAGCCTGGCGCCCTTTTATTCCTGCTTTTCTTGCTTCTTTCTCATATATATTTTTGTTTAAGTTTATAATCCTTTTGTACTTTGACATTTTTACTATTTTCATATTTTTTTGTCCTAGCCCTAGTCCTAGAAAACATATGTAAATCAGTAAGTATACTTTCTAAAGTATTCTCTCTCTCTCTCTCCTCGTACATAACATAATTACATTTTTTTTACTATTAGTTTTTGTATTTTATGGTTTTTAATATAATTACATAAGTATTGTTTTACCATATATTGCCATTTCATACATAATGTACCGTTATAAGTGCATGGATCCTAGTAAAAAAGATATAAATTCGTAAGTATAATTTTCTAACTTATTTTTCTCACGGTACCTACACCGTTGCTCGTGTGCTTGAAGGTCAAGCTATATCAATTGCCTTTGTTCTTTAGTGCTGTGAATCAGTAGTTTTACCCGCAGCATTCCTCAATAACTCTTTCCAAATATTCTCATATCTTATTAAATCCATAATGGATCAAAACACAAATCCTCCTAAAAACCCACACCTTATAGGAGTCACCTTATACATTTCCAAACCCATAATTGGTACAGTCACTATTTTATTCAGGTGAAAATAAAAATTAAATCAAGATTTGTCGTGTGGCGCCACCTTGTAGTCAATATCCCGCACTACTCATAGCCACCAAACAAGGCCACCATAAGTTGCAGGCCTGCAAGTGTTTTCAAAATAAAAAAATAACTAAGGCATTTTGAAAATGCTATATATCGTGTCCATGCCCTATATCAGGCATATTTATACATATACGGTGAGCATAAATAAAACATTTAAACATTTATTAAAGAATCAATTACATAAGTTAATGTTCTTTATTTTCTTATTAACTTCATAATTTGTGATCTCGTGCTTCAACGTTTCTAATTTATTTAAATATTGCTCCAGTTCTCTTCTATAATATAACTTCTCCATCCTTCACACATTCAATTTTCTAGAACAAATTCAATATTTGTAGCCCTGCCGACTGGCCCAAGGCTCTTTAGGTAATACCTCCTTCCATTGCCGATGTCCTTGTTCATGACCTCGATCTGTTGGAGCGTAAACTGTGCTGTGGAGCGTTGCGGTAGTACCGTTTTAAATTCGCCGCACATCTTTATTTGAAATTTTTCACCCACTTCCAAATTCTGCAAACTCTCCAATCTCTTCAAAACCAAATTCTTGTTCAAACTTTCCACGAACGACTGCATTTTGTGGCTTAACATGGGGGTCGTGAGTTGGAACTTTCTTAGTATATCTACTCGACAACATTGCGATTTTGTCAAAAATTGCCGTTTTGCGTCGATCTGCAGCGATGTTATTTAAGCTTGGGGCTCTGAGGCCGGCATCGTTTAAGCTTCCCCAAGTCTTCCGGTCGGGTTTAGGGTTCTAGGGCGGATTTTTTCGAGGTTCCCAGGGTATAAGGTTTTTTCAACTTTCAAACTTTGACTGACCAAGGTAGGAATTTTTATATGAAGGCAGGTTATTGTATTTAAACAGCATTTCTTTTTTGATCTTCTGAATCATTTATAAAAAAAAGTATATAGTAAAAGTCAAAAGTTTAACGGTAGGCCAATTTTTATGCATGCAAGTTTGAATGTGATGTAAAAGAAAACGATAAATAAATATACATGTGAAAGATGAATGAAGAAGAAATATTAAAAATAAGTTTAGACTAGAAAATAAAGTGAGCTGTGTGGTGATGATATTCCAACGAGTATAAGTAATTAAATTTAGTCTCAAGTCTATTGCAAAACCACTAGTACACATAGTTAATCCATCATTCAACAAAGAATTTTACATGCGCAATATAGTTAGTTGACCAATTACTCCAGAATGTAGATAGATGAATATCAGAGCAAGGAATGATTGTAAACAGAACCAAAATCAATATTTTACTTTTCAAAACAATTCGTTCAAATGTGGTTACACCGGAACACATCCGAGTAGGTGACACAAACATAGGTACGGTTTCATCGGTAAAATTTTTAGGGATAATAGATGAAAATATGACATGGAATGAACATATTACCCATTTATGCAAAAAAAATAAGCTCAGCTTCATATAGTAGGTATACAAGTATTATCTAAGTACCTACCTAGATAAAAACATGAATGTTCTTTGGAAATAATTTAACATAGAAGCCATTTCAATTATTCAAAAAAGGGTAACTAGGATTTTGTGCAAATCAGGACATAGAGAAAGCTGCAGAGGCAAATTTAGGGAAAATAAAATATTAACGGATTAACTGTGGATATAATATTATCTATATCTACAATTGTATATAAGTAGGTATATCTAAGACAGCTCGTTTTATTTTATTTTATTTTGTCGTCGTTGCAATTGTATTTTTGTATTTTAGTTATTTGGGTTAATATGTTTTCCACAACTTAGAATAGGTTACAGATTAAATCAGGTTAAGTTCTAAGTTGATCTTTATAATAATTTCTATAAGTGGTGGTATAGGAGCATCCAATGATTGGATACTGCCACCTTTTTGGGTATGCAAGCTTATAATGTAATTGGAAATGATCTAAATAAAGGCGTTATTATTATCGACTTAGCCAAAAGGCATTCGCACTCCCTCTAGGGGGAACCTTCACTCAGATCCCGGGTATCCCGGATACCATAAGGATCTGGCTCGGGCGAGACCCTTGCCAGGTTATCGGGCCTTAGGTGACATTGGTGTTGTTGGACGTTCCTGCATTCCCCATGAATTTCCTGAGGAGTACGAAAAACAACTTTTCGTCCGTGTATCGTACAATATTTTTTATTCGAATGTGCTTAGATATACAGGGTGGCCCATTTGAAATAAAAGCACCCCCGTAAAATTTTTATTTTCCATCTGATTTTAGTCGTTTTTTTTTTCTTCTAAAGATAGGTAACAAAAACTCTACTTTCGTGTAAAAATTTCAGGCCTTAATTTCAATTTTCAAGGCCTACTACGAATTTTTTTCTAGTAAAAAATTATGAAAACCATTTAGCGATTTTTTATTTATAATCTGACACCTCAGTGTTAATCAGGACACCGTAAAACCCCCATATACCAAATTTGAACACAAAATATTACAGGGAGTTTCTTTCTGCGGGTCATCTGGCAAGTCAATAAGTATGTGCCATGGAATCCCCTTAAAACAGTTGAATGGTCAACAGGACCACTCAAAATGTTGGTGTAAAAGATCCAATAGAAAATATGTGTCTTTCTCTGCGCCATCTCAAAATGCTAAATTTTTGGGGTCAAAAATCGAGTATTCAAAACCGCCGCACACACTATAAACGAACTAAGTCTAAAAATAATATAGAAGCCTGAGAGTTAGTAAGTCCATATGAGTTAAGGTGGCTGGTGTGCCATAACAGGAAACGAATAGAAAATGTATTTATCATCTTAGACAGTGACTTTATAAATAAAGCTGCAACAATTTAATAGTTCAGGAATATTACGTTTTTGCGACAAAATTCATAAAGTTTTGAAAATTGGTGGGTTGGTTAGGAATAGCATAAGGATTAATAAACCAAAAAGTTCCCATCCATAAATAGTGTGCTTCATCCTCCAGGACGCCCTTTCTACCCCCATTTTGAGCTTTTCTAGATTATATCGGCAACCGTGTAATTTTCGACAAAAATACCTCTATACAAAATTGTTCCTTGGAAAATTCTCTATCAAAAAGGTTTTTAACACTTTTTTCCTAAAATTACTAATAACCTGGGAAATATGGCGCAAACATAAGGGTTGCTTCCAATTAGCACTCTCTACAGTACGATCTAAAACGTTCAACGCTTAAAATAGCAGTAGACACTAAAATGTATTTACAATTTTAATAAATAAACAACTTTCACCCCCTCACCTCTATAAAAAGAAAGTGTTGTACTTATTTCCACACCACCCTAGAGGTAAAGTACTTGGCGCTTTTTTTAAGTGGTATCTCCTGTAGGCCTAATCCACTAATTATCAAATGTTAATTATAAATCTTGGTCGTCTTCCACAGATTCAACATTTAAGCATGATTGTCCATGGCAATGATAACACATTGTAGAGCAACGCAAGCCTGCTCCTCTGCAACTACACCTGTATTCGCACCCTAATTTACATGAACATGAAATAAGCGTTGAAACAGATTTGGGAGCTGGTTCATTTATAGTCATTGTTGGGATTAATATACCGCCAACTTTTTTCCACCCCCAATTGGTAGCTTTGAGAGTCACATTTTTCCATGTTTGAATTTGGTGAAAAACTCGATGAGAGTGTTGCCGAGCGGCAGCAGAAGTTGGTGGAAGTTTTGACAACATAACAGTGTTGCTGGCTTTACCAACTAGTCTGTTAAGAGACATAAATCTGTATTTATCTAGACTTTCTTCTGCCCAGGTACAGTTGTATAAAGCTAAAATAATATCTTTTAACAGACTAGTTGGTAAAGCCAGCAACACTGTTATGTTGTCAAAACTTCCACCAACTTCTGCTGCAGCTCGGCAACACTCTTATCGAGTTTTTCGCCAAATCCAAACATGGAAAAATGTGACGCTCGACGCTCAAAGCTACCGATTGGGGGTGGAAAAAAGTTGGCGGTATGTAATGGTTGAAAGTAGGGCCGATTAAAGAAGACAGTATTCACCTTGGAATTCTTAAGTATATTGAGTTCAATATTCTACATTTTACAAATATAGCAATAATGCCAAGTAATCCAAACATAAATAATTGTTGAATAAGCAACCTAAATATTAAAGTATAATTCTTAAGAGGGTTACTGCCTTAAGCCTCTACACCTCCCTTTCCAAAAGAATGGCACTCACTATGGCCACTTGTGAGTGACATTCCTGGAAAATAAAATATACCAAAGTATTTGAATTTTTCTAAAAGTATACAATATAGATTAAAATACAATAACAAGATATATATGAAAATACAATAACACACAAAATTCACGTAAACTTGTAACTACTTAATAACTTATAACTAACCAGATAATTTAATTTAATCACCATGAAGGTACTTTTTTATACGGTTTTTGTGTACCGTGTATTGCTTACCATGGTTATCTAACACCGTACAATTCACCCTATCCTGTGATAGGACGGGAAAAGGTCCCTCGAACCACGAATCGAACTTATGACGATTTTCATTTGAAATCAAGACAAGATCTCCAGGATGCAAATCAACTATGTTTGATTTCTTATCATATAGTAATTGACGCTCCCCTTTAGCCTTTTCAAGGGTTTCTCTGGCTCTATTTTGGGCAAATTGCAACCTATACCGAAATTCCTGCTTTCTTTGCAAAGATTAACTCGAAGGGAGTGTAGTTATGATACCTACTTGGGGTTGTGTTGTAGCAAAACGAAAAGTATTTAGTCCATGTATCCCAATCGGAATGTGTTTCGTTCACGTACATGCGAATAAACTCATTTAAGACACGATGATTACGCTCACACCCCCCTATCGATTGACTATGATAAGCTGTAGATACTTTGTGTTCAACATCGAGTAGTCTTGACAAGTTTGTAAAAACCTCGTTTTTATATTCTGTACCCATATCGGTTCTGACCTCTTTCATTGGTCCGTATACAGTGTGACCCATTTGTTTTGGGGTCAGTCTGTAAAAAGTGTATCAATCGTGCGATTTGGCTGATTTTTTTTTTAAATTGTAGAGCTCGATGAAATGCACATTTTGAACAAAAATTGCCTGGTTCGCATAAAATCCAAAGCCTACTATGACCGTTTTTATGAGCAAAATTTTAAGAAACCATATTAGCGTTTTTTTTTTGAAAAAATCTGTGTGCGCCAATGGATTGAGCACCCCTCGAAATGGGTATGTACAAAATTTCATCAAAATATTTCAAGTAATAACGATTTTGTAGAAAAATTAAAAATGCAGCCAAGGTACGTCTTTATTTTCAAAAATTCGAAGTTGGCCATGGAAAATAATTGAATTGTTTACTTTTATTAAGTGTCAAACTGTCTAAATTGAGTTCAGAAATTGTTTGTGCTCAATACAATTAATTATCATAATTATGGAATATTTAAGCATAAGAGACAAAATAGAAATTGTTCGACTCGTGGGCGACAACGAGCGCTCGGCAGCAGAAGCTGCGGCCGAATTTAACAATAGACACCCAGGTAGATCAGTGAGTCGAAGTACTGTACAACGTATAAACAATATTTTTGATGAAACTGGATCGATTTCTAAAAATTTATTAAAAACTAGGCAAAATGGACGCCGTGGACTTGTTGAAAATAACAATCAAATTCTGCAATACTTTAGTGACAATCCTCGAAATAGTGTTCGAACGGCTAGTTTAGACCTTCATATACCCAGAGAGAGTATAAGGAGATGTTTGAGACAAAACAAAATAAAACCGTTTAAGCCAAAATTTTTGCACACCCTGGAACCAGGAGATGAGGAGAGAAGATTAGAATTTTGCTATTGGCTGCAAGGTGAATATCTCCATAATGGCAACTTTTTAAATGAAATTTTATTCACCGACGAAGCCACGTTTACTACAAATGGTGTAGTATCAAGTCAAAACTGCCGTCACTGGTCAGCTGAAAATCCAGAGTTTATAATAAATGCAAGGAGACAATATTCACAAAAAATTAACGTTTGGTGTGGAATACTACGCGACAGAATAATTGGCCCATTTTTCTTTGAAGGGAATTTGAATGCGGCTGGCTTCTTGAATTTTCTAGAAATTGAATTTAGAAATGCTTTAGATGAGTTACCATTAAGATACCGTTTAAATTTAAAGTTACAGTTAGATGGCAGTCCTATTCATAATGCTCGTTTAATCAGAAACTGGCTAGATAATAATTTTGAAAACTGTTGGATAGGGCGAAATAGTCCTTTCTGTGAGTGGCCACCGAGATCTCCGGACTTAACTCCTTTAGATTTTTTTCTTTGGGGTACACTTAAGCAAAATGTTTATAAGTCAAGACCCCATAATTTACAAGAACTGCAAGCTAGGATAAACCGTAGTTGTGAGGAAATTACTCCACAGCAAATACGAAATGTAATTTTGAATGTACGCAAGAGGAACGACAAATGCATTGTAGAAAATGGAGGCTTGGTAGAAGTTACAAAAATTTTATAATTTTAATTGTTTTTATGTTTTGTGTTTATAAGCATAAGGTTGTATTATTACAATTCAATTATTTTCCATGGCCAACTTTGAATTTTTGAAAATAAAGACGTACCTTGGCTGCATTTTTAATTTTTCTACAAAATCGTTATTACTTGAAATATTTTGATGAAATTTTGTACATACCCATTTCGAGGGGTGCTCAATCCATTGGCGCACACAGATTTTTTCAAAAAAAAACGCTAATATGGTTTCTTAAAATTTTGCTCATAAAAACGGTCATAGTAGGCTTTGGATTTTATGCGAACCAGGCAATTTTTGTTCAAAATGTGCAGTTCATCGAGCTCTACAATTTAAAAAAAAAATCAGCCAAATCGCACGATTGATACACTTTTTACAGACTGACCCCAAAACAAATGGGTCACACTGTATAAGAACAAAATTCTCAAAAATTGCTTTTGCTACAGTTATAGCTTCTTTGTTTGGTATTGGTATTATGACTACGTATTTACTTAAATCACACTGCATTGTAACTGCATACGAATTGCCTTTATTGGTTTTTGGAAAAGGACCCACTGTGTCAATACAGACAATATCGAATGCTTTTTGTGGTGTAGGTGTTATTATCATTGGTTCAATATGTCCCCTGTTCCTTTTATTTGTTTGGCAATTATGACATTTTTTTGTGTAATTTGAAACATCTCGAGACATATTTTTCCATTGGTAATAAGCTTTTAGTTTCTTTGAAAGACGTTTTTGACCTACATGACCTCCAAAAATGGGGTTATTATGAAATTTTTTTATTAAGTCCAATTTTTCATTTTTGTTTGTAATTAATTTACAATTACCATAGAGTTCAATTACAACTTGTTGTAATTGATTTTGCCCCAATTCCTTAAATTTATTTATGGTGCACCTTTTAAATATATCATCATGCAAATTTAATTTTAATTTAGTAAGGAGAGCTTTGCGAGCCATATTTTCTAGCTGAGGTAATATTTCGACTAACGGAATATTACCATTCACAATAGCAATCTTACTTTGAGCACTCAATTTCCTTTTATTTATAATACAAATTGTAATATTTGTAGGGCTTAATATAAATTTCAGTAATGGTACTTTTAAATTTTCGTAATTATTAATTGCTTCATAGACTTTTGGTTGTAACGTTTCCGTTTTATTTTGTGTATTTTGAGTAGTTTGGTTTTCTGTTTTTAATGTTTTAGACATTGATCTTGTGACTACAAATGAATGTAATGTGTTATTAATTTGCTTTAAATTTTCGATATTAATTCTAGATAATGCATCACTAACAACATTGTCTTTTCCTGGAATATATTCAACCTCAAAATCGAATTCTTCTAAATCGCATCTCATCCGTGTAAGTTTAGAGGATGGATCCTTCATTGAGAACAAAAATACTAAGGGCCTGTGATCAGTTTTAACTAAAAATTTTTGACCATACAAATAACACCAAAAATATTTCATTGCCCAGTGAATAGCGGTTAGTTCTTTCAGAATAGTAGGTTTGTGTAACTCTCCTTTAGTAAAATTCTTGGATGCAAATGCTATTGGAAGTTCACGACCATCAACATCTTGCGAAAGAACAGCTCCACATCCATCATTTGATGCATCCGTGGTAAGAATGAATTGTTTAGAGTAATCTGGATATTGCAAAATTTTTGGGCTAAGTAATGCCTTTTTTAAGTAAAGAAAAGAATTTTGACACTCATCTGACCATATAAATTTAGTATTTTTCCTTATTAATTTATTTAAGGGATTAGCTACCATTGCAAATTGCGGAATAAAACGTATATAGAAATTGCAAAATGCTGTAAACCTTCTGACCTCATTGGCATTTTGGGGTATTGGGTAATTATTTATAACATTGTATTTTGACTCGTCGGGCAAAATTCCTTTGTCGGTAATTTTATGGCCTAGATAAGTGACCTTTCTGAAGAAATTGCATTTAGTAGGATTTAATTTTAAATTATATTTTCTGCAAGTTTCAAATACTGATTTTAAATTATTTAAATGATGTTTTTCGGAGCAACCAATAACAATTATATCATCCATATACAAAAATGCTTTTTCTGGAGTGATGCCTGCAAAGGCTAAAGAAATCATTCTTTGGAAGCTGTTAGGGCTAACCGACAATCCAAAGGGCAACCGAGTGAAACGAAATGAGCCTGAATCTACACTAAATGAAGTAAGGTCTCGTGATTCCTCATCTAACGGGATTTGGTGAAATCCTGAGATCAAATCGATAACAGAGAACCATCTAGCTCTACCCAATTGATCTAGTGTGTCATCAATTCGAGGAAGTGGGAATTTGTCCGCGATTAATTTCTTATTAAGTTTTCTAAAATCAATTACTAAACGCCAAGAATTTTGATCGTTGCCTGGTGACTTTTTGGGCACCAACAAAACTGGGCTATTATATTCAGATATTGAAGGTTCAATAATTTTATTTTCTAACATGTTTTCTACTTGTCTATTTATTTATGCTTTGTGCATTTTTGGTGTTCTATAATTTTTTGTGTAAACCGGTTCGTTATCTCGTAATTTTAATTTTTGTTCATAGAAATTATTAACTGTTATTTTGTCGGTTTTTAACGCAAAAATATCAGAAAAGTCATTGCAAAGGGTAAGAACATCTGATTTTACAAATTCGGGTATGTCAGTGTTCAATTGTTTTAACAACTGTGCTTTCCTATTTTTATTTTCTATTTCTATTTTATAAATTTTAAATTGACTCAAAGGAATTGTTTCAAGAAAAGGTAATTTTAAATTCACACTTTCGAAAGTTGTGTTTATAATTTTAACTAATGAATTTTCTTTAGAAACTATAGTTCTAGCAATGAATACTCCTGGTTTTAATTCTTTATTTACTACCACTGATTCCTGGTTGATTTCTTTTAAGCAGTTAATTTCTCTTACTACCTCACATCGAGGTGGGATGTAAATGGAATTTTCATCTGGGCTTGAGTAAACAGGTACAACAACTTTAATTCCATGACTGGGTCGTATAGTTAAAGTCCAGGTGTCATAATCAATATTAGAGTGATATTTTATGAAAAAATCTCTGCCCAAAATACCATCAGCAGGAATAGGAAAGTTCTCACCCACAACATGAAACGTGTGTTTTAATTTAATATTTTTAGCATAAATAGTAGTTTCAGTTATCCCTTTAGATTCAATAATTTCATCTGTTACTCCCTGTATGTGACTTACTCTGGAAATATCTATATTTTGGAATGGCCTCATTTGTGTTTCTTTAAAAAGGGAAATATCCGCTCCTGTGTCTAATAGAAATGTACTTACAGAATCTGACATGTCTGTCTTAATGATAACAAAATTCGAAAGTGTTAAATTTAAAATGTAAACTTTTATTGCATTATTTCCCCCAAACGGATCTGTTGGGGGGTTTCCCCGTTTCCCGGACTTTCACCGGATGTAGAACAAAATCTTACGGACTGACCCCTGTATGATTGATTATTGTTGTGATACCTAGGAACATAACCACGTGTACCTCTACCGCCAATGCCTCTGTTTTGCAGTCCTCTGTGCCTGTTAAAATTTGAATAATCCCGGTTTTGATTATTGTGGTAACCGTTATTTTGAAATCTTCCTCCACGACGATTACCCCTGTAGTTATGAAAGTTTCTATTTTGACCGAAATATAAAACATTTCATGGAGGCAGTTGGGCATTGGTGTTAACAAATTTAGCGATAACCTCCTGCACTGAATTAAAAGTACCGGCCTCAACCATCAACCTAGCTTTTTCGGTATTTGCATTTTGCCCCAGTGACCTAACTGTCGTTTCTATCGCGTATTTCGCTGCAACATTAAGCGGGACGCCTTCTGAAACGTGAGCATTTTGTAATTTATCAGCCAAGTTTTCAATTTCTATTGCATAATTTAACGCTTCTTTATTATTCTGTCTGAAATTAAGTAATTTAGCGGTTATTACATTAGAACTTTCGCCTTTTATGTTATTTTTCAACTTATTAATAATAGCCGGGAGGTTGTTTTCTGTAGTAATTAAATTTCGAGCTTTACCTGTAAGTCTGGTTTTAACGAAGGCAACTGCGTTATCGGCGTGATCGGTAGCATTTTGGTTTAGCAGTTCTAGTGCATCTAAAAATGATGTTAACTTGTCAACACACCCGTCGAATTGGTTAGGCACTATTTTGCTGGCTAAACTAAAAAATTCTGCCGCGTTCCTAGCCATAGTGTCGGAACTACTATCGTCAGAATCTTCCGAAAATTCCTCAACTACCCGAGGGTCTATTTTGCCAACACAAGAACTCGGTATTTTATATTTAACTTTTGAAGTTTGAAATGATTTTATTACCTTATCTCTGACTTTAAGAAAAATTTGTTTACCCACCTGTTTATCCAATTCGTCCAGAGAATCCCATGAATCCGCTAGGGTTTTAGTAATTTCATTGAATAGCCTGGTTATGTTGTCCCTAATTTCAATTTGAACTACCTCTGATTTTGGAAATTCCTTTTTTTAAAACTCGCTTTGCTTGCTTATAAATTTCAGCTTGCAATGTTTTTAACTTGACAGCGACATCGATATTACTAATTTCCATGTGCTTCCTAAGCAGGGTGTACCAAAAGTAGGCAAAACCCGGTAGTACCTTTTATATTACACCTAATGGACCTAAAACAGAACTTATAACTAGAGACTTCACTGCACTTATACGGGTTTTCTTAGCAGAAACAGCTGGAAAGAAAAAATATATAGTTAAAGGTCTAAACAGCTTGCATGTTGGTCAGAGAGGTCGCCAAATTTCTTCTCATCGTAGTCTCCATGCGCTTCGTGTGCTGTTGATACATCCAAACAGCCAAACGTATTACCAAAACTGCCAATATTAAATACAGTATTATCTTGACGTCTTTGGATAAATGGTATTCCTTTTCTTGTATGATGAAATTCGAGTTTACCACACCATTTTCGTTCAATTCCATTTCTTTTGACTGTGACTTTCCCATGTTACTGCTACTTAATTTACCAGAACCATTTATATTTCAGTTTCCATTCCATTTTATTATTATTTATAAACCATTTTTCCTTCTTCTTCGGCAGTTCTCTTTCCAACCCCTTTTACAGGATTTAGACTTTTGGCAGGGTCGCCATGTAATGGTTGAAAGTAGGGCCGATTAAAGAAGACAGTATTCACCTTGGAATTCTTAAGTATATTGAGTTCAATATTCTACATTTTACAAATATAGCAATAATGCCAAGTAATCCAAACATAAATAATTGTTGAATAAGCAACCTAAATATTAAAGTATAATTCTTAAGAGGGTTACTGCCTTAAGCCTCTATATTAATCCCAACAATGACTATATATAAAAGAACCAGCTCCCGAATCTGTTTTAACGCTTATTTCATGTTCATGTAAATTAGGGTGTGAATACATAGACCGTCAGATAGTGACAGATTTAGGTGCCCCATTTTCGCATACTAGCCTCAAAGAGGGTTGAAAAGTACATCGATGATGAGTAGAATGAAGGGAAATTTACGAGTGGCCCCTGGGGATATCATATGGAAAATTCGATTTTCCTGAACAGAAATAAAAGGTGTCTGTTGCCCATATTTCCACGCTAGCCATGTTCACTAAATTATTAATTAATAGAACCTGGTTTCGGAAAACCAAAGGCTTGAGTGTTACAGGTGGCTAAAGGGTTGCAATAAGGGCGTAGTTTTGTAAGCAAAAATCGAAATTTTGACCGATTTTTCCACACAAGCCCATCGAAAGTATGAAAACGTACAACGTCACTAACCCGAAAAACATATTGGCTTGAGTGCCGCGAATGGATAAGTACATTTTGAGGTCGGAAAATTTAACGGATTTTTTTTTATTTTTCAGTTATTTTTCCATGCAAGCCGTTGAAACTATAGAAAGTTGTTGGTGTGTTTGACATTATAATAAAATTGGCATGATTATAAGATGTGGACGGAACGAAGACTTGCGTCGCAAAGTTGCAGGAAAATTTATAAAAATTGCCATCATTTTCTCACGCAAGCCGTTTGACATATGCTTAGAATAAGTGATTCTAAGACTATATAACAAAAGGCTTGCGTGTCGGATATGGTCATCACATTAATAATTATATATTAATTTTAAAAATCTAGAAATTTCCACCATTTTCTCATACAAGCCGTTTAGCATATGCTTAGAAAAAGTGATTATAAGACTATTGTAACAAAAGGCTTGAGTGAAATTGAAAAAAAGTTGAAATTGGCAAAATGTGTCCCAAAGTTCGAAAAATAAAATTATCCCCTACCTCATTTAAATGTTACAGATGAATTGTACGTTCAAAACTAAGAAAAAAATGCCCAATAAGCATTGACTAAAACATCAATTTTCCATATGTTATCCCCAGGGGCCACTCGTAAATTTCACTTCATTCTACTCAGCATCGATGTACTTTTCAACCCTCTTCGAGGCTAGTATGCGAAAATGGGGCACCTAAATCTGTCACTATCTGACGGTCTAACAGGTGTAGTGACAGAAGAGCAGGCTTGCGTTGCTCTACAATGTGTTATCATTGCCATGGACAATCATGCTTAAATGATGAATCTGTGGAAGACGACCAAGATTTATAATTAACATTTGATAATTAGTGGATTAGGCCTACAGGAGATACCACTTAAAAAAAAGCGCCAAGTACTTTACCTCTAGGGTGGTGTGGAAATAAGTACAACACTTTCTTTTTATAGGGGTGAGGGGGTGAAAGTTGTTTATTTATTAAAATTGTAAATACATTTTAGTACCTACTGCTATTTTAAGCTTTGAACGTTTTAGATCGTACTGTAGAGAGTGCTAATCGGAACCAACCCTTATGTTTGCGCCATATTTCCCAGGTTATTAGTAATTTTAGGAAAAAAGTGTTAAAAACCTTTTTGATAGAGAATTTTCCAAGGAACAATTTTGTATATACAGTGTGGCCCGTTTGGAATGGAGACACCTCTGTAAAATTGTAATTTTTGCTGCGATTTTAAAAAACTTTTTTTTGTTAAATAGGTCTCTGAAAATACCATTCGACACACCTTCCCATTGTTTTGAAAACCAAACACCTGGCTAACTGCGAAATTTTTTATACCCCAAAAATTCAAGAAATCAGATTAGGCATTTTTTTATCAAAAAAATTTACTAAAAAAAGTTGTTTAGAATGAACCAAAAATCCCAAATCCAAAGTTTTATCAAAATCAAAAAATAAAAAATTTCCGAAAAAAATAAATTGAAGGTCCAAAAATCACATTTTAATCAATTTTTACGGTTAGCAAAGTTAATTTTTTAACTTTAAATTTCCATGGCACACTTTGCTATCCGTAGAAATTCATTAAAATGTGATTTTTGGACCTTCAATTTATTGTTTTTCGGGAATTTTTTATTTTTTGATTTTGATAAAACTTTGGATATGGGATTTTTGATTCATTGTAAACAACTTTTTTTAGTAAATTTTTTTGATAAAAAAATGCCTAATATGATTTCTTGAATTTTGGGGGTATAAAAAATGTCGCAATTAGCCAGGTGTTTGGTTTTCAAAACAATTGGAAGGTGTGTCAAATAGTATTTTCAGAGACCTATCTAACAAAAAAAAAGTTTTTTAAAATCGGAGGAAAAATAACAATTTTACAGAGGTGTCTCCATTCCAAACGGGCCACACTGTATATACAAAATTGTTCCTTGGAAAATTCTCTATCAAAAAGGTTTTTAACACTTTTTTCCTAAAATTACTAATAACCTGGGAAATATGGCGCAAACATAAGGGTTGGTTCCGATTAGCACTCTCTACAGTACGATCTAAAACGTTCAAAGCTTAAAATAGCAGTAGGTACTAAAATGTATTTACAATTTTAATAAATAAACAACTTTCACCCCCTCACCTCTATAAAAAGAAAGTGTTGTACTTATTTCCACACCACCCTAGAGGTAAAGTACTTGGCGCTTTTTTTTAAGTGGTATCTCCTGGTAGGCCTAATCCACTAATTATCAAATGTTAATTATAAATCTTGGTCGTCTTCCACAGATTCAACATTTAAGCATGATTGTCCATGGCAATGATAACACATTGTAGAGCAACGCAAGCCTGCTCTTCTGTCACTACACCTGTTAGACCGTCAGATAGTGACAGATTTAGGTGCCCCATTTTCGCATACTAGCCTCGAAGAGGGTTGAAAAGTACATCGATGCTGAGTAGAATGAAGTGAAATTTACGAGTGGCCCCTGGGGATAACATATGGAAAATTGATGTTTTAGTCAATGCTTATTGGGCATTTTTTTCTTAGTTTTGAACGTACAATTCATCTGTAACATTTAAATGAGGTAGGGGATAATTTTATTTTTCGAACTTTGGGACACATTTTGCCAATTTCAACTTTTTTTCAATTTCACTCAAGCCTTTTGTTACAATAGTCTTATAATCACTTTTTCTAAGCATATGCTAAACGGCTTGTATGAGAAAATGGTGGAAATTTCTAGATTTTTAAAATTAATATATAATTATTAATGTGATGACCATATCCGACACGCAAGCCTTTTGTTATATAGTCTTAGAATCACTTATTCTAAGCATATGTCAAACGGCTTGCGTGAGAAAATGATGGCAATTTTTATAAATTTTCCTGCAACTTTGCGACGCAAGTCTTCGTTCCGTCCACATCTGATAATCATGCCAATTTTATTATAATGTCAAACACACCAACAACTTTCTATAGTTTCAACGGCTTGCATGGAAAAATAACTGAAAAATAAAAAAAAATCCGTTAAATTTTCCGACCTCAAAATGTACTTATCCATTCGCGGCACTCAAGCCAATATGTTTTTCGGGTTAGTGACGTTGTACGTTTTCATACTTTCGATGGGCTTGTGTGGAAAAATCGGTCAAAATTCCGATTTTTGCTTACAAAACTACGCCCTTATTGCAACCCTTTAGCCACCTGTAACACTCAAGCCTTTGGTTTTCCGAAACCAGGTTCTATTAATTAATAATTTAGTGAACATGGCTAGCGTGGAAATATGGGCAACAGACACCTTTTATTTCTGTTCAGGAAAATCGAATTTTCCATATGATATCCCCAGGGGCCACTCGTACATTTCCCTTCATTCTACTCATCATCGATGTACTTTTCAACCCTCTTTGAGGCTAGTATGCGAAAATGGGGCACCTAAATCTGTCACTATCTGACGGTCTATGTATTCACACCCTAATTTACATGAACATGAAATAAGCGTTAAAACAGATTCGGGAGCTGGTTCTTTTATATATAGTCATTGTTGGGATTAATATAGAGGCTTAAGGCAGTAACCCTCTTAAGAATTATACTTTAATATTTAGGTTGCTTATTCAACAATTATTTATGTTTGGATTACTTGGCATTATTGCTATATTTGTAAAATGTAGAATATTGAACTCAATATACTTAAGAATTCCAAGGTGAATACTGTCTTCTTTAATCGGCCCTACTTTCAACCATTACATGGCGACCCTGCCAAAAGTCTAAATCCTGTAAAAGGGGTTGGAAAGAGAACTGCCGAAGAAGAAGGAAAAATGGTTTATAAATAGTAATAAAATGGAATGGAAACTGAAATATAAATGGTTCTGGTAAATTAAGTAGCAGTAACATGGGAAAGTCACAGTCAAAAGAAATGGAATTGAACGAAAATGGTGTGGTAAACTCGAATTTCATCATACAAGAAAAGGAATACCATTTATCCAAAGACGTCAAGATAATACTGTATTTAATATTGGCAGTTTTGGTAATACGTTTGGCTGTTTGGATGTATCAACAGCACACGAAGCGCATGGAGACTACGATGAGAAGAAATTTGGCGACCTCTCTGACCAACATGCAAGCTGTTTAGACCTTTAACTATATATTTTTTCTTTCCAGCTGTTTCTGCTAAGAAAACCCGTATAAGTGCAGTGAAGTCTCTAGTTATAAGTTCTGTTTTAGGTCCATTAGGTGTAATATAAAAGGTACTACCGGGTTTTGCCTACTTTTGGTACACCCTGCTTAGGAAGCACATGGAAATTAGTAATATCGATGTCACTGTCAAGTTAAAAACATTGCAAGCTGAAATTTATAAGCAAGCAAAGCGAGTTTTAAAAAAAGGAATTTCCAAAATCAGAGGTAGTTCAAATTGAAATTAGGGACAACATAACCAGGCTATTCAATGAAATTACTAAAACCCTAGCGGATTCATGGGATTCTCTGGACGAATTGGATAAACAGGTGGGTAAACAAATTTTTCTTAAAGTCAGAGATAAGGTAATAAAATCATTTCAAACTTCAAAAGTTAAATATAAAATACCGAGTTCTTGTGTTGGCAAAATAGACCCTCGGGTAGTTGAGGAATTTTCGGAAGATTCTGACGATAGTAGTTCCGACACTATGGCTAGGAACGCGGCAGAATTTTTTAGTTTAGCCAGCAAAATAGTGCCTAACCAATTCGACGGGTGTGTTGACAAGTTAACATCATTTTTAGATGCACTAGAACTGCTAAACCAAAATGCTACCGATCACGCCGATAACGCAGTTGCCTTCGTTAAAACCAGACTTACAGGTAAAGCTCGAAATTTAATTACTACAGAAAACAACCTCCCGGCTATTATTAATAAGTTGAAAAATAACATAAAAGGCGAAAGTTCTAATGTAATAACCGCTAAATTACTTAATTTCAGACAGAATAATAAAGAAGCGTTAAATTATGCAATAGAAATTGAAAACTTGGCTGATAAATTACAAAATGCTCACGTTTCAGAAGGCGTCCCGCTTAATGTTGCAGCGAAATACGCGATAGAAACGACAGTTAGGACACTGGGGCAAAATGCAAATACCGAAAAAGCTAGGTTGATGGTTGAGGCCGGTACTTTTAATTCAGTGCAGGAGGTTATCGCTAAATTTGTTAACACCAATGCCCAACTGCCTCCATGAAATGTTTTATATTTCGGTCAAAATAGAAACTTTCATAACTACAGGGGTAATCGTCGTGGAGGAAGATTTCAAAATAACGGTTACCACAATAATCAAAACCGGGATTATTCAAATTTTAACAGGCACAGAGGACTGCAAAACAGAGGCATTGGCGGTAGAGGTACACGTGGTTATGTTCCTAGGTATCACAACAATAATCAATCATACAGGGGTCAGTCCGTAAGATTTTGTTCTACATCCGGTGAAAGTCCGGGAAACGGGGAAACCCCCCAACAGATCCGTTTGGGGGAAATCATGCAATAAAAGTTTACATTTTAAATTTAACACTTTCGAATTTTGTTATCATTAAGACAGACATGTCAGATTCTGTAAGTACATTTCTATTAGACACAGGAGCGGATATTTCCCTTTTTAAAGAAACACAAATGAGGCCATTCCAAAATATAGATATTTCCAGAGTAAGTCACATACAGGGAGTAACAGATGAAATTATTGAATCTAAAGGGATAACTGAAACTACTATTTATGCTAAAAATATTAAATTAAAACACACGTTTCATGTTGTGGGTGAGAACTTTCCTATTCCTGCTGATGGTATTTTGGGCAGAGATTTTTTCATAAAATATCACTCTAATATTGATTATGACACCTGGACTTTAACTATACGACCCAGTCATGGAATTAAAGTTGTTGTACCTGTTTACTCAAGCCCAGATGAAAATTCCATTTACATCCCACCTCGATGTGAGGTAGTAAGAGAAATTAACTGCTTAAAAGAAATCAACCAGAAATCAGTGGTAGTAAATAAAGAATTAAAACCAGGAGTATTCATTGCTAGAACTATAGTTTCTAAAGAAAATTCATTAGTTAAAATTATAAACACAACTTTCGAAAGTGTGAATTTAAAATTACCTTTTCTTGAAACAATTCCTTTGAGTCAATTTAAAATTTATAAAATAGAAATAGAAAATAAAAATAGGAAAGCACAGTTGTTAAAACAATTGAACACGGACATACCCGAATTTGTAAAATCAGATGTTCTTACCCTTTGCAATGACTTTTCTGATATTTTTGCGTTAAAAACCGACAAAATAACAGTTAATAATTTCTATGAACAAAAATTAAAATTACGAGATAACGAACGAAAAATAACAATTTTACAGAGGTGTCTCCATTCCAAACGGGCCACGCTGTAGGTATTTTTGTCGAAAATTACATGGTTGCCGATATAATCTAGAAAAACTCAAAATGGGGGTAGAAAGGACGTCCTGGGGGATGAAGCACACAATTTAGGGATGGGAACTTTTCGGTTTATTATTACATATGCTGTCCTGATTATTTCCACCAATTTTCAAAACTTTATGAATTTTGTCGGATATATCGCAGTTTGGACCGTAATATTCCTGAACTATTAAATTATTTTTATTTGTTGGTTGTCATATTGTAAAAAAATAAATTACGTTTTTGTTTATTAATATTTTTTCAATGATTCCAGGGCACTCTTGATCCGTATAAAGTTTCATAAAAATTCAGCATTTTGAGATGGCCCAGATAAAAATACCCTGTACATTTTTGTATTGAATCTTTGCACACCAACACTTTGAGTAGTCCTGTTCACTATCCCACTGTTTTGAGTTTTGACGGGATTCCATGGCACACTTGACTCTTCAGATGCCTTTAAAATTAATATTTTGCTCAACTGTGACACCCTGCAGAATGGAACTCCCTGTATATTTTTTGTTCAAATTAGGTAGGTATAGGGGCGTTTTAGGGCGTCCTTATTAACGCTGTGGTATCAGATTTTAAATAAAAAAATCGCTAGAAAAAAATTCGTAGAGGCCTTAATAATTGATATTAACGCCTGAAATTTTGCACCAAAGTAGAATTTTAGTGACCTATCTTTAGAAAAAAAAAACGGCTAAAATGGGATGAAAAATAAAAATTGTACGAGGGTGCTTCCATTTTAAATGGGCCACCCTGTATATACTTATTTCAAAAAGTAGAAAATTAAGATCAGAAATGATACTGTTTATTTTTCATTACAATAAATCTTAGTTAACTTTTAAGTTCTAGTCGGCCATGGAACAGAGTAAACTATCGAACTGTCAATGTGTCTAAACAGAAATTCAGTATATACTTGCAACGTTCGTTGGCACACAAAACAATCGCTCATGGTTTGTCGCAAGCACAATTTAACGAACGTTCAAGTATAAAACTGAATTTCTGCTCAGGCACATTGACAGTTCAATAGTTTGCTTTGTTCCATGGCCAAATTAAGTTCATAGGTAACTAGGATAAACTACGACACGCAAACACAATTAATTATTATGCTCTCATAACTGTATGTCAAAGTACAGTCAGGTATAAAAAACTTGGGAAATTTTGGAAGGTACAGGCAAGGAATAGCGCGCGTACTTGGGTGCTACGAGGTGCTAGGAGACGTTGTGGCAACTTTGAGACGCTATCGGAAATAAACTATTGCTGATAGAAAAAAGTTGTTCAGACAAATGTCATAGATGATTTCGTAGTGAACAACTTTTGTTAAGAAAATTTTGCGCTGTCGTTATCAGAAAAAAATATATTAGATGTGAAAAAAATTGCAACCCCTTTTTTCTCGATTATTTGATTATAACTTGTTATACAGGGTGTCTACCGACGGAGGGCCACTTGGAAATATCTCGACAAATATGCATTTTTCGGAGAACTTTATTTGAAAAAAAATTACCTTTTTGATGGCCCAACTTTGTGTAAAAACAAATTCGAGATCCATGGCCTACTTTCCAATAAATTTTTGAAAAACCCGAAAATTGCGGATACTTTTTTGGCATGTCACTTTTTTATTTCAAGAGCTATCGAAAAAGTTTCCGAATAGAATCTGTAGGCAAAATTGATTACTTTAAGCCTGCTTTATCATAATTTGGCAAAATGCCGCGGTTTAGGGGGTGCTCTCTTGGCGCTTAAAAAAAGTTACTCAATTATAGCAGGCCATGGCGTCAAAAAACTACCTATTTTATGCACTTTCGATCGATATATCACAAGCGCTACATATCCCTTGCGTTAGCCTGATTTACAATTTATTTAGAAAAAAAAAATAAAATTTATATGTCTTGGAAAAATGCTTTCAAAGTTCGGTTAAATAAACTACAGCTATCGATTTAATTAATTTCACAACACATTACATTGCAAATCTTTTGTCGAAATGAAATTTGTTGCGAGAAATCTGCATCTCCCACATTTTTGAAATTTTCTAGTATGCCTTGAAAAACAATAGCAACCAGCTTCTGTCAGTCAATCAATTGGATCTTTCAAACATTATTGTTTGATAGAAGTTGAAAGAATTGATTCAAGAAATAGGTACTTGTATAAAATTACCATGGCATTTTCAAACGAAGACAAATTCAATTTATTTGTAATGTAGGAAAGCAACTTTAATTCAACGCTAGCGTTAAGACAGTATCAACATAGATATCCAAACGCCCCTAGTCAAAATAGAACCATATTTAAAGTTATCAAGTAAATTTAAAAAATCATGGCGTGTTTTTACACACATCTCCGATTTGATGATTTTTTAAGTTACTTGATAACTTTTTAAATATGGTTCTATTTGGACTAGGGGCGTGTGGATATCTATGTTGATATTGTGTTAACGCTAGCGTTGAATTAAAGTTGCTTTCCACGTACATTACAAATAAATTGAATGTGTCTTCGTTTGAAAATGCCATGCTAATTTTATACAAGTACCTATTTCTTAAATCAATTGTTTCAACTTCTATCAAACAATAATGTTTGAAAGATCCAATTGATTGACTGACAGAAGCTGGTTGCCATTGTTTTTCAAGGCATACTAGAAAATTTCAAAAATATGGGAGATGCAGATTTCTCGCAACAAATTTCATTTCGACAAAAGATTTGCAATGTAATGTGTTGTGAAATTAATTAAATTGATAGCTGTAGTTTATTTAACCGAACTTTGAAAGCATTTTTCCAAGACATCTAAATTTAAATTTTTTTAAAAAAAAATTGTTGTAAATCAGGCTAACGCAAGGGATATGTAGCGCTTGTGATATATCGATCGAAAGTGCATAAAATAGGTAGCCATGGCCTGCTATAATTGAGTAACTTTTTTTAAGCGCTAAGAGAGCACCCCCTAAACCGCGGCATTTTGCCAAATTATGATAAAGCAGGCTTAAAGTAATCAATTTTGCCTACAGATTCTATTCAGAAACTTTTTCGATAACTCTTGAAATAAAAAAGTTACACACCAAAGAAGTTTCGGCAATTTTCGGGTTCTTCAAAAATTTCTCGGAAAGTAGGCCATGGATCTCGAATTTGTTTTTACACAAAGTTGGGCCATCAAAAAGCTTTTTTTTTTTTTTTTCAAATAAAGTTCTCCGAAAAATGCATATTTGTCGAGATATTTCCAAGTGGCCCTCCGTCAGTAGACACCCTGTATATGCAAAATTCAAGAAAATGTCAAGAGAACAAATTTGTAGAGCACCTTTTTTCCTTCAAAAATAGCGTCGGCTATTTTTTAGCTAAAATTAAAAATTAAAAATACACGAATGGATTCACTTAATTACACGATTTTGCTCTAAATTCCACGTCGACACGCCGGCTACCTACTAAATTACAGAGGAGCGTGGGGCACCGGCCACCCACCACTTGAAACAACAACGCCACAGGTGATCCCCACTACTGATAATTTGTACGCGCGATATTAGCCAATCGCGATGGCCATCTGCACACTCTCGGCTCGCGGCCCCTACTTCTCTCAGAGCGGCGCTACAATGTCTGGTGAAAATTTACCAGATTTAGTAATTTAATCGCGTAGTAATTTAATTGTGTAGTGGATTTTTACATGGATTTACCCGTTTTTGTGTGTAATGATTATACGAGATGGTAGATAAACTTATAACGAATGAACCGCCAACTTATAACGAATGAACCGCCGTATAAATCCGCGAAAATTCAAACATCGGCAGTTAGTTTGGGGACATGTCGGCATAAATGGCAACACCCAATAATGGCCGTGGACGGTATGGGGGAAAGCTTGTGCGCACGCCGTCTCCGTCGCCGTACTGCCGCGCTGTAGCCGTCGCGCTAGTCGAAGATCGTCCGTCCCAGTATGGGATTAAACAGCTGATTGATGACGATCCGCGTCCGTCTGTTATTTTTGGGAGCGCCAGCTTCAACAAGCAATTTATTATTATACAGAATGCCTTACGTGTGGCTATTCTGTGGTATAATAATTCTGTTTCCAAAACGTGGACGCGTATGCAAACGTCGCGTCGTGCTAACCGATATTGTTCCGCTGCTTTGCTTTGTTTTACGAACTGTCGTCAGAAGTGAACCTGCTTCTGTACATTTTTAAAGACCCGTTGGGCATTTTTTGAACCGGCAGTGATGTCCAAACCTGTTGCAATTTCCGCTGCGAGTTTGCAGTGAAATAACAAGTGATTTTTTCATATTTCCGTTAAGAAATGCAGTGTTAAACATTTGCGGCCTTCGTATGAAAACAGTGCTAGATAGGTACCACAATTACGCACGAGGATAAAAGAAGCAGCTTCAAGGGTTCGCGAAAATCCGGGTTTTATTAGATGCATACGGTATGGATCTAATTGTACAATCCACCTAGTCGTAGTCATCTGGCTGAGTACCCCGTTGGAATAAATCAGCTGAGGGAAACCCGAGACGTCCCTATTTTGGAATTGCGCCGCTTTAAGTGTGCGGTGAAAAAACCAAGTGTTTTATTTATTTATTTATTTGTTTATTTATTTATACGGGATAACCCCATTTAGTGACAAATTTACAATTTACAATGTAGTGGTTGCGTACAGTATCGGATGAAGGTTACCAAATGTAATCGAAAGATATCCATAATAATAAAAAAATAAAATGCAACTTAACCACTTAACCAGTGACCCCTTAAAATTTATTACTTTTTTAAGTTTGCTTAAAGGCAAATTGAAGACATCAACATTTAGTTTATTTAACTGATACATATATCTAACTAGAGGTCCATTTGCCCCATAGGTTGTTCCATGAAAGGGAATGTTAAAGGAAGAATGACTACGCAACCCAAGATAATAAGGCACATTTAAACAAATCTGGCTTAAAAGAGTAGGACAATCAATCACACCATTAATAATCTTGTACAAAAACGTCATGCCAAGCATGTCTCTACGTTTACCCAAAGGAGGTAACCTCAATTGTACCTCAGCTTCGCTGTAGTCAGGGCCCGCAATTCTAATCCCATTTTGAAATGCACAATCTCGCAAAAATCTATGTTGTACCCTTTCCACGGAATCCGAATGAATCAGGAAATAAGGTGACCATATAACTGAGCAGAAATCCAATATGGATCTAACCAAAGAACAATAGACCACCCTAGTGGCCTCAGTTGAAAAAAGCTACAGTTTCTCATAATAAAACCCAACATCTTGGCACCCCTAACAGAAATCGAGTTAATATGCTCAACAAAAGTTAACTTTTCGTCAAAGGTAACACCCAAGTCCTTTACAGAAGAATGACAATTAAGTTGTTGATCATCGATGCAGTAGTTTGTTTCAATTCTAGCCACTTTACAAGAAAAACTTATAAAACAGCACTTCCCAACGTTTAAGCATATGTTCCTTAGGCACCAACCTGACAGCCGATTCAAATCCTCCTGTAGAAGCTCCTGGTCAACGCTACATTCCTCTGTCCTCCATATCTTGAGATCGTCTGCAAACATTACGGATCGGCTATTAAGGAAACACTCAACAATATCATTAACAAAAATGTTAAATAATATAGGAGAACTATGACCACCCTGGGGAACACCAGATGTGACCGAAATTGTGTCTTAGTAGAAGCAGCCCACCTTCACACGCTGAGTCCGACCCATCAACGAATTCTTCCACCATGAGACAAAATCCTGATTGAAGCCCATTAAGAGCAACTTATTAAGTAAGATCTTGTGATCAACACGATCGAATGCTTTCGAGAAGTCCGTGTAGATAGAGTCAGTTTGCTTTCTACTTTCCATATTATGAAGAATATCCAGTTGATAGGTTAATAAGTTTGACATAGTTGATTTGTTTTTAGAGAAGCCATGTGGTTCCTGACAAATAAGACCTTTACACAGCCAAGCAATCTGCTTGCTTACCAAACAATCAAATAACTTCGGAATGGCAGACTGTATACATGTGCTGCGATAGTTTTCAATGTTATTCTTTTCCCCCGCTTTAAATATTGGAACAACATAGCTCTCTTTCCAAATATCAGGATAAACTGATGATGACAATGACCTATTAAAAAGTAGATATAGAGGCAGCACAATCGTGCAAACACACTCCTTCAATAACAAATTAGGAATACCATCGAGACCATACGTGAGCTTATTTGGAAGACCCAAAATCTCATTGTTTTGTTCGTATTTCCATAAAAATAGACTACGAAGTGTTATACCTTCACGACCATAGTATAAAAACAGTGCCACTAGTTAGGTACTTAGTGCTTTATGTGATTTTGTGAAGATTTTTGGATAGTATCTAAACACAAGAAAATAGTAAAAATAATCGATGCCTTTCAAAGGTAGGCTTTTTCATGCTATTCGTCGAGCTATTCTCTAAATGAACCATTAAGGAGTTGTCCAAAAATTATTTATTTATTTATTTAATCTCCACATACACCAAATGATACATGGTTGCGTCAATATTCTTCAAATACTGCGAAAAAGCCTCGGAAAAAGCGATTCGACTGGCAACTAGTTACCTAGTGCTTCTTGTGATTTTCGAGAGGATTTTTTTTTTAAGAAAGAAGTACGACACCCGCAAGGAAAATCATCCAGGCATCCGAAAGGTAGGTAAAAAATTAGTTGAAAGACTATTCCTGAAATACTGTGAAAGAGCTATACCTACATCTGACAACAAGGCAAGGTCAAGGACCCCTGGCTGTGGCGTCAGAAAAAGGGGTTTTAATAGCATGTTTTAAAAAATTCTTTTTGACGTTAATATGCACTTTAGAAAAATTTTAATTGCATAGTCGTAACAAGCGCATTTTTCCTGACCTGCCCTTAAAATTTCTGTACTTATCAAAGTTACACCCTGTATAAATAAATAATAAATTATTATTATTATTCACAGTAACAAAAATTAATACAACCACAAATAATTTTTTTTTCTATGGTAGGTAAGCAATTCACTTGTGGCTAGTGAGCAACTTAATTATTATTAATGAGCTACTTTAATTATTGCAGCAAGAAAACCTACATGACCACAATCAAATTATTTGCTATGGTATTTAAGCAACTCACTTATGGTTAGTGAGGTGACTCACGAATTGGCCATAGCTCAAAACCTCTTGTACACAAAATATCAATACAAGTTACAAAGTCACAAAGTGGTGCCAAAATTAAAAATTTGATTTTCTGGAGTACCTACCCTGTATACCTAAACCACACGGCACAGGTTGGTGATCAATGTTTGTTCGGTTGCCTGTATCAATAGAATTTTATTTACAACTATCTGGAAAAGCTAGTGCATTTGAAAGGTTTATTTATTTGAAAGGGTATTTCTAAAATAAGCATGACACTATTTTAGAAGTTATAGCTGAAAAATTAGTTGTATCTTTTTTATTTTCTAGCAGCTATAACTTTTAAAATAGTGTCATTTGTATCTATAAGCATTTTAAAAATACCCGTATTTTTTGTAAATCTTTCAAATTCACTAGTTTTTCCAGCTAGTTGTAAATAAAATTCTATTGATACAGGCAACCAAACGTACTTTTGATGACGTTTTATCTCCAGCCTTAAGCTATGGTTTGTTAGAACTGTCGGCGGCGCACAGTGACAGCGACAGCGTTCGCGTTGACGAAAACGCCGCGACTGACGTTGAGCCGGGATGGTTTGTTAGAAATTTTATTCCGCGTTCAACAGTCAGTGCGTTTGCTCGTTGTTCCTTAAATATATACCTATAAAATGATCAATAATAAGGTAAGAATAGCATCTGGTTTATTATTGACGAATTATGAGGAAGAAAATAAATTATGAATACACTTTTCGACCATCCAATAAAAAAAAAACAAGTAAAATATTCGTAAATCGAAGAACCGAAGGATCTTATAAAGTATCTGTTGAAAGGACACTATATTATTTGCTACAATGCATTTTTATCATAATTATGAATCCCAAGAAACAGCCGTGGGTCGAGCGCTCCGCCGACGTTTCCGTTGTAATCAAACTCAAACAGATTACGACGCACACGGTGACGGACGCTCAGGCTGACACTCGGGCGGTCTGCAGTCGGCCCGGCTGGACGAAATCTAACAAACCAAACCATCCTGGGCGTTTTCATTGTTTTGATTACAGCCGACGTTCGGCGCCGTTCGACGGAATGTTCTAACAAACCGTAGCTTTAAAAAATACCCAGAAAGAAAAAATTTGTGATTTTACCTCGTTGGTATTACACTTGTCAATTTCTTGGCCAATAAATTGCACAATAAATTGGCCAAGAAATTGTAGACAACGTGGTACCTATGTTTTACACCATTAATAAATTGGTCAATTCATTGTGCAATTTCAATACCTACTACCTACACGAAAGCAAAAATACTTATGCAAACATAATAAGTAAATAACTCCATGAATCGCAAAAATCTAATAAGCAATAGTTATACATTAGTAAATGTGAATACTAAATAAACTGGAGCGTAATCTATCATTTCCCGTAATTTTTTTAAAAGTAACTAAAATTGGTATTAAGGTCGTAACACAGAAAATCCCTATAAATACCCAAACTTGCCACAATATTTTCAAAAAAGTGGCTATTTATACATCTGACATATATAAAAGTCGCAATACGTCTTGCGCTCTCATTGGTGGAATGAGTCACGTGACACAGAACCTTATTTCTATACTCAAATTATTTTAAGAAGTCCTTACTGGGACTGTCAATTGGTAATTTCGATATCCTAAGTTGGCATCAATGCAGCAAAAAATGCAACCGGGTCATAAGTTGAGGTCAGTAACGAGCCCATTTGCACTAATAATACGAAAAGTAACAAGAACAAGAAAAACTCAGATGACGGTAAAACTCACAAAACGTAGAAAACCCGCGAATATTTTCATTACCGAATGTTTGAACCAGTTTGAACGATCTGGAAAACCTTCACTGTCACTTTGACACACCGAAGCTAAATTTGCGTGAGTCCGCCCCTAGACGCTGCCAAGAGCAGCTGATTATTACAAAATACCAAAACGAAAGTGTTTCCATGACGTTTAAATTATTATTGAGTTGTAGTCATAGTTATTTTTATTTGTAGCGGCATAATCGTGATTGCAATAGGGTTTTTATTTTATTATGCTCTTTTTTCGTATCACTTGGGTAACTTTTCACGTCATAAATCAACGAGTGACGTCATTAACTGTTTGAGACACATATACCAATGTTATACCCATGGTTAACAAAAAATTCCTAGGGATTTTGTGGAGAATGTCATCTGACAAAATCGGGACTTCTTACAGTAATCGGGGTATACTGTCCGATGGATGATGAATCGGCTTGTTTACATCGCTGCCGACTGCCACAATATGGTGTGAATGCCCCTTCTTTTTTCATACGGCAGTGCCTATCCCCCAAAAAGGAGGGCATACGCTCCTTAATACAAAGATGCTTGAGAAAAATGCATTTCCGACGGCTTCCGACGTATCTAAATAAGTTTACTTCGGACGTGTACGGAGTTAAACGTACGTCCAAAGCAGTCACTTGACTCAACTCGCCAATGAGAGCGCAAGACGAATAAAAAAAGAAGGGGACATTCGCACCATATTGTGGCAGTCGGCAACAATAATAATAATAATAAAATGTCTTTGCGAAGTGTAGCTACTATAGCCACTCAAACTTAACCTAAACCGAGACCTAAACAATGGGCGCTGCCATATGGAAAAAGGGGTAATTATTACCAATGGTGTAACCCACCCCCGATTTTCTTGACATTTTGGCTACCCCCCCTATTTTTGTTCGACATTCAGCGGGCATAATGTGTTGATTTTCATGAAATTCATAAAAGTGCAAATATTTGGAAAACTAGGTAACGAATTTTACTAGGGTCAATATTTATCGAACTATTTAGTAGAGTTTGTCAGTGATGAGCTGACATAGCTAGGATAAGATAAAATAGTTTCCATTACCTGCCCTATTTAGGAACGGTTTTCTTTTAGTATAACCACAGAGTTGGTCCCTATGATACTAGGAGCAGGGAGCAGGAGATCCATGTACATAACAGCCACGACAAAATTGCACATTATAAAGATCACATACTTGATACATCTCCTCTTTTTTAATTAGTCTGTTATAGCTATGAGAACTCATATTTTCAAATAATATAATATCTACAAATACTTACAATGAAAGATTTACAAATGATCTACACAAACATGATATCCAAATATCCATAACATAAATAAATCACAAAATATATAGTATAGGTTATAGAAATGCGGCGTCAATGCTTTTGGCCGGTAGAACGAAAATAGTTATGGTTCGGTGACTCCATTTCTCTGCTCGGTGAGCGACGTCAGCTCCACCTTGTAGGGTTGGATGGAACCTTGGGAGAAGCGGGAAATTTTGACTGGGATTTCCTACTGGAATATTTAACTCCATACACGTCCAAAGTAAACTAATTTAGATACGTCGGAAGTGCATTTTTCTCAAGCATAGTTGCAATAAGGAATGTATGCCCTCCTTTTTAGGTGATAGGCGCTGCCGTATGAAAAATAAGTGGTAATTATTTCCAATGGCGTAACCACCCCGATTTTCTTGAAATTTTGGCACCCCTTCTATTTTCCAAAATATAACCAAAATTTCAAAAAGATTGGGGGAGGGTTACAGCGCCGAACGTCGGGCGAAAATGGGGGGGGGGTACCTAGCCAAAAATTTAAGAAAATGGGGGGTGGGTTACACCCTTGGAAATAATTACCGCTTCTTTTTTCATGCGACAGGGCGTTACTGCCGACTGCCACAATATGGTGCGAATGTCCCCTTCATTTTTTAAAACCCTCCAAAAAGGAGGACATACGCTCCTTATTGCAAAGGCGCTTAAAAAAATGCACTTCCTACGTATCTAAATAAGTTTACTTCGGACGTGTGACGTGTATGGAGTTAAATGAACGTCCAAAGAAGTCACGTGATTCAACTCGCCAGTAATGAGAACACAAGACGTACTTATACCGGCTTTTATATACGTGGAACGTATAAATAGCCACCGCCTATTTTTAATTATTGCTTTATTTAAAAAAAGAACGCATGTGATATATTCGGCCAAATTAATGTGTTCCTTTTTAGAAAGACTAGGTATAGGAATATATTGTAACGATTATTTCCCTCATACTGCTTGCATCCAATAAGGTAGCTCCTTCCATAAAAATCCAACCAATCATATGCCTCTGCTAGCGATAATTTGCACTAAAGTCTATACAAGTTACAGAGGCAGTGGATAAAAACATTGGCCACCACGTGACCTATTCTCTTATTGGTCTGGCCGTCATAAAATGTCAAGTGTTTACGCGGCGAGCAGAATGCAGGGCCGGCTCTTCCCTCAGTCGAGTTTCCTGCATATTTTAGATCGGATCGCGAGCAGTATATTCTGTAAATTTATTTTGTTACTTAATTTGAGGAAATTTATAAAGATCCACGAAAGGTAAAAACACAATTTTCAGAACTTCTAAAAGAATTAGTTCAGAATTACAAGCCACATGGAATCTCATATTAGTCCGACCCTGGTAATAGATCGCAAGGCGGTCATGTGACTTTGTTTATATCTACTGCCGCTGTAACTTGGATAGACTATAGTGCAATTACCGGTAATTGCACTTGTGCAAATTATCACTTCGTTGCTTAGCAACCGCGAATCTGTTGGATACAAACACGTACATACTTCTTAAAGTTTGTGTGTTTCACACTGTTCTAAATTGTGCAGCTTATAAATTATGTTGCGGTATTATTAAGCATTATATCAATGAATTTATATGACTTTTACATTGCTAAATTCTTGTTATTTAGACTTCCGCCTCCGTTTAAATTTATGACACATTTCCATCACACGTTTGTTGGCCTGAGGCCCCAGGGCCCCATTTTCTTTCAGTTTTCATTGTTTTCCCTGTAGAGCTTCCATAACCCAGATAGCATAATTACATGCCTGACTCATACTTGATATATTAACTTTTGGAATGTTCATATGAAAGCCACATACTTTTTACGTACACCATATTTCAGACATATGCTAGGAATATGTTACAGAGCACCCTATTTAGGGGCTGAAAAAGTGCTTGGAATATGCCACGGAACTTATATGGCATATCGCTATCACATGCTTGGCCTGTTGTAGAGAGCAATATGAAAATTAGGCACATGTTACGGAATATGCTATACACTAGATTAGTAGGTATGTGAAATACAATTATATAGTAAGGTACTTAGGTTCGTGTTCCTTGGTTTTGCATGTGTGGAGATCTCAACCCTTTGTGGTGGTAGTTGGCGAGCGGTATATACAGGGTGAGCCACAATTTATTTTCTTTTAGTGTGGGCCTAAGGGTGTACGACGGAAACACAGGGATAGTTTAATATGTATATTAAAAATAAATACGATACCGTACATTGAGTTAACAAAATACAGTTTAATAGGAAGTTTAAAAACATGTGCAATAATTATTATTGAATAAAATTAAAAATCTATAAATTCGCACAATGCTACACTCAAGATATCTTAAAATATGACCCTTTTCTAAGTAACAAAACCCAAACGTTTCAAAAGGTACACTGTTTAACAATATAATTTAAAATAAGACACAAAACAACATGACAAATTGGCACAAATACAAAACTATGGCATAAAATGACAAACCTTCAGATTAAAAATACAAAATTGCAAAAGATTCCCAAATAGAATAAATTTACTCGATTTTCTAAATAGAATAAAATTTCTTGACTCTGTATAGCTTTGCTTGATTTCCAGTACTAGTTTGTATACGAATGTAATTCGAATTTACTCCAAATTTCTGACACAAAATAGTTCAATTAAAAACAAAATTCTGATTTCAACGGCAAATTATTCGACTCTAAATAGTTTCCCAAAACCCTTTCAAATTTCCAATAAAAGTTACAAAATTATTTCTGTTTGAATAAAATAAAAACTCTGACATCTACAGTAAAATAATATGGTTCAAAATAAATTCCCAAAAATCATAATACGGTTCACAAAAGTTATCAAATTATTTCTAACTAATTAAAAATGCACAATAAATTGAATTTCTCTAAAAGTTTCCAAAATAATTCAAAATAAAAAGGCAATTCAGACACAAAGGAATTAAAACACAAATATTTGGGTTTTTTGCCAGTCCAAACTTACTGCGGTGCTTAAGAAAATACTTCTTTCTTGGTTTTCTTCATTAGCAACTGGGTGATGGCCTGCGGCTGGCTAGCCGCAGGGGCTGCCGCCTGCCCTCTTCAGTCGGGCAGGGGTTCCCCTTGCAACTGCTGATAGTCGGTTTACTACTGGAGATTCGCGGATGCGGTTCCCCTTTTATATCATTTCTCGAGGCCCTTCAGCTGGGATTTCGCTGCGCAGCGCAGGTGGCCTGATATTTTCCTGGAATCTCGCGTTTAACCTTGGCACGTGTGGCCTGGCCAGCTTCATAGAAACGGATGGTTTTAAGTTTTAGGAATCTGGAATGCTGGGCCTCTCTAGGATACTGTAGGAATATTGTGAATTTAAATATTCTGGCTTTAGGCGCTTGCCTGGGCATTACATATGTACCTTATCGGTGACCTGCATGTACTAAGTATACAATTTCCAAAAATAGTTTGCACCCTTTAGTACGTTATAAGTTGTTTATAAAAATAGTACTAATAATAGCATTTGATTCCGTACCTCACGACTGGCTCACAGGTATCTTAAAGCTGTATAAAATAGATCATCATACAGTTTCCTTTTTAGAACACGTTATGACAACCTGGCGCACTAAGATACAACTCAGAACCGCAAACAGTAACATCGAGACCGACACAATCAACATCCGAAGAGGGATTTTCCAAGGAGATTCACTCAGTCCACTGTGGTTCTGCATGGCGATGAACCCTCTATCACATCGGTTGAACTCCACAAAATATGGCTTCGCTATCAAAAGCAACAACGCAGAAGCGATCAAGTTGAATCACCTATTATATATGGATGATTTAAAACTGATCGCCGCAACCAAAAACCAACTAACGCAAATGCTTAAAATTGTAGAGGAGTTCTCCAGGGACATCGGAATGCAGTTTGGACTGGACAAGTGCCGCACCCTTAATATCATCCGGGGAAAGCTCGAACAAAGCGCACACGAGATGCAGGACGGCCAGGAGATCGAAGCAATGAGCATGGGGGATACATACGAGTATCTCGGGATGAAACAAGCTCAAAGGATAGACCATCGAACAATGAAGACTGATTTAACGAATGAATTCATCAAGAGAGTAAGACAAGTAGTGCGAACTGATCTTAACAGCAGGAATTTGTTTAAGACCCTGAACGCGTATGCGTGCTCTGTACTCAGCTATTCGTTCGGAATAGTGAATTGGACCAACACGGACATCAACAACCTGCAACGAAAATGACACTACTGACAAAAGCGCATAAACATCATCCCCGTAGCGCCGTAGAAAGAACAACTCTGCCACGTCAACTAGGAGGAAGACGATTGGCAGATCTCAGCAAGCAATTGGACCAACAAATATTAAACCTGCGTAATTATTTCTACAGGCAGGCCAACAGCTCCACACTACATAGGGCTGTATGCGGAGCAGACGTCTCAACACCGATTCGTCTGACGGAACACGAGCGTCAAAATCCTCACCGAACCGACAACGATAAACTACAGAGGTGGTTGGGGAAGCCGCTGCACGGGAGGCATCCTAATGAGGTTAACCAGGAACATGTCGACAAGTTCGCGTCGAACTATTGGCTGACCTCGGGACGAATGTTCCCCGAGACAGAAGGCTTCCTACTGGCCATACAAAATCAGGTTATACCAACTCGCAAATACCTAAAATTCATTGTAGGAGATGCATCGGTAGTGGATGACAGATGCAGATACGGGTGCCCAACTTCAGAAACAATCCAGCACATAACAGGAGGATGTCAGATGTTCGCATCAACGGAATATAAGGAACGGCACGATTCGGTTGCTAAGATCTTGCACCAGGAACTGGCGGAAAAACTTCTGCTTGTGCAGGCAGAGAGGATCCCATATTACAGCTACACACCGGAGCCTGTTCTTGAGAACAGCAACTACAAGATGTACTGGGATCGTACAGTTCTGACAGATCAACGAGTTGCCCATAACAGACCGGACCTTATAATAGTTGATAAAATTTCTAGGAAGACAACTCTGGTTGATGTGGCCATCCCGAACAACAACAACCTGCGTGTGAAGCAAGTCGAAAAGATCGCGAAGTACAGAGACTTAGAAGAACGAATTAGAAGGCAATGGGAAATGGACAACGTTCAGACGATTCCAATCATCGTGTCCACAACTGGTGTCATACCAAAAAGTTTGCTGAGGAACATCAAAGAGCTGGGTCTAACTGATAATCTTTACAGGTCCATGCAGAAAGCGGTACTACTTGCGACAGCCCGAACCGTCAGGAAATTCATGGGGAGTGCAGGAACGTCCAACAACATCAATGTCACCTAAGGCCCGATAACATGGCAAGGGTCTCGTCTCAGAGAGGGAGTGCGAATGCCTTTTGGCTAAGTCGATAATAATATTAATAATAATAATAATAATAATAATAACACGGACATCAACAACCTGCAACGAAAAGTTAGGACACTACTGACAAAAGCTCATAAACATCATCCCCGTAGCGCCGTAGAAAGAACAACTCTGCCACGTCAACTAGGAGGAAGAGGATTGGCAGATCTCAGCAAGCAATTGGACCAACAAATATTAAATCTGCGTAATTATTTCTACAGGCAGGCCAACAGCTCCACACTACATAGGGCTATATGCGGAGCAGACGTCTCAACACCGCTACGTCTGACGGAACACGAGCGTCAAAATCACCACCGAACCGACAACGATAAACTACAGAGGTGGTGGGGAAGCCGCTGCACGGGAGGCATCCTAATGAGGTTAACCAGGAACATGTCGACAAGTTAGCGTCGAACTATTGGCTGACCTCGGGACGAATGTTCCCCGAGACGGAAGGCTTCCTACTGGCCATACAATATCAGGTTATACCAACTCGCAACTACCTAAAATTCATTGTAGGAGATGCATCGGTAGTGGATGACAGATGCAGATACGGGTGCCCAATTCAGAAACAATCCAGCACATAACAGGAGGATGTCAGATGTTCGCATCAACGGAATATAAGGAACGACACGATTCGGTTGCCAAGATCTTGCACCAGGAACTGGCGGAAAAGCTGCTGCTTGTGCAGGCAGAGAGGGTCCCATATTACAACTACACACCTGAGCCTGTTCTTGAGAACAGCAACTACAAGATGTACTGGGATCGTACAGTTCTGACAGATCAACGAGTTGCCCATAACAGACCGGACCTTATAATAGTTGATAAAATTTCTAGGCAGACAACTCTCATTGATGTGGCCATCCCGAACAACAATAACCTGCGTGTGAAGCAAGTCGAGAAGATCGCGAAGTACAGAGATTTAGAAGAACGAATTAGAAGGCAATGGGAAATGGAGAACGTCCAGACGATTCCAATCATCATGTCAACAACTGGTGTTATACCAAAAAGTTTGCTGAGAAACATCAAGGAGCTGGGTCTAACTGATAGTCTTTACAGGTCCATGCAGAGAGCGGTACTGCTTGCGACGGCCCGAACCGTCAGGAAATTCATGGGGAGTGCAGGATCATCCAACAACATCAATGTCACCTAAGGCCCGATAACATGGCAAGGGTCTCGTCCGAGCCAGATCCTTTTGGTATCCGGGATACCCGGGATCTGAGTGAATGTTCCCCGTAGAGGGAGTGCGAATGCCTTTTGGCTAAGTCGAGATAATAATAATAACCTCACGACTGGCTAACAGGTATCTTAAAGCTGTATAAAATAGATCATCATACAGTTTCCTTTTTAGAACACGTTATGACAACCTGGCTCACTAAGATACAACTCAGAACCGCACGCAGCAACATCGAGACCGACACAATGAACATCCGAAGAGGGATTTTCCAAGGAGATTCACTCAGTCCACTGTGGTTCTGCATGGCGATGAACCCTCTATCACATCGGTTGAACTCTACAAAATACGGCTTCGCTATCAAAAGCAACAACGCAGAAGCGATCAAGTTGAATCACCTATTATATATGGATGATTTAAAACTGATGGCCGCAACCAAAAACCAACTAACGCAAATGCTTAAAATTGTAGAGGAGTTCTCCAGGGACATCGGAATGCAGTTTGGACTGGACAAGTGCCGCACCCTTAACATCGTCCGGGGAAAGTTCGAACCAGGCGCACACGAGATGCAGGACGGCCAGGAGATCGAAGAAATGAGCATGGGAGATACATACAAGTATCTCGGGATGAAACAAGCTCAAATGATAGACCATCGAACAATGAAGATCGATTTAAGGAACGAATTCATCAAGAGAGTAAGACAAGTAGTGCGAACTGATCTTAACAGCAGGAATTTGTTTAAGGCCCTGAACACGTATGCGTGCTCTGTACTCAGCTATTCGTTTGGAATAGTGAACTGGACCAACACGGACATCAACAACCTGCAGCGAAAAGTTAGGACACTACTGACAAAAGCTCATAAACATCATCCCCGTAGCGCCGTAGAAAGAACTACTCTGCCACGTCAACTAGGAGGAAGAGGATTGGCAGACCTTAGCAAGCAATTGGACCAACAAATAATAAATCTGCGTAATTATTTCCAGAGACAGGCCAACAGCTCCCCACTACATAAAGCTATATGCGGAGCAGAGGTCTCAACACCGCTACGTCTGACGGAACACGAGCATCAAAATCACCACCGAACCGACAACGATACACTATAGAGGTGGTTGGAGAAGCCGCTGCACGGGAGGCATCCTAATGAGGCCAACCAGGAACATGTCGACAAGTTAGCGTCGAACTACTGGCTGACCTCGGGAAGGATGTTCCCCGAGACGGAAGGCTTCTTACTGGCCATACAAGATCAGGTTATACCAACTCGCAACTACCTAAAATTCATTGTAGGAGATGCATCGGTAGTGGATGACAGATGCAGATATGGGTGCCCAACTTCAGAAACAATCCAGCACATAACAGGAGGATGTCAGATGTTCACATCAACGGAATATAAGGAACGACACGATTCGGTTGCCAAGATCTTGCACCAGGAACTGGCGGAAAAACTGCTGCTTGTGCAGGCAGAGAGGGTCCCATATTACAGCTACACACCGGAGCCTGTTCATGCAGAAAGCGTTACTACTTGCGACAGCCCGAACCGTCAGGAAATTCATGGGGAATGCAGGAACGTCCGACAACATCAATGTCACCTAAGGCCAGATAACATGGCAAGGGTCTCGTCCGAGCCAGATCCTTATGGTATCCGGGATACCCGGGATCTGAGTGAATGTTCCCCGTAGAGGGAGTGCGAATGCCTTTTGGCTAAGTCGATATAATAATAATAATAATAATAATAATAAAATAAAGTTTGGGGGCTTTTGGGACAAACTATTTTCGGTAACTGACTAGCATCGAATATTCTAATGGATTGCATTTACAGATAATGCACAGGAACGGATCATGGCTTAAATTAATCTATAACGACTATAACGAGCAGTGGTCGCCGTGGTCGGTAAGATGTAATTCTGTCAGAAACCGAAAATAATGAAAGTACTTATAAGAATTCGGCCCAATAAATGGTCGAGGTCGAGGTATGCATGTTTTATATTCTCTTTGATATTTTGTGGGCTCTTTAGTGGAAATGATCTTATTTGTATTAAACAAATTATAAATTATTATGTATTATGTTTCGGCGCCTCGTCCGATGAGATTATTCACTTTGTGGTACCACCTTCAGGTGTTACAATGATCACAAGTTTAAAGAAGAATAATTGGAGCCTATATTCCCCCGGGTAATTCGGGTCTACATAATTTGCTGACCAAAATGAAAATTCAAAAAATTCAGGATATATTGTACGAAATGGACTAAGTCATGTACAAAACGACTACTACCGGTGAAAAATCAACTACTACCCCTTCGGACTAACTACTACCGGCGAAAAATCAACTACTACACTCTGAGGAAAATGGACCTAATAGAGTTTTTTGCTACGACCCACTGACTTGCGACTAAGAGATTTCTATTAATGACAAATTTTTTATTTTGTTGTCACAGTAAGATGTCTTTTTTTGCTACTAACAAGTTACTTATTAGGCGCCAATAAAAAAATAAAAAATATATTTGTGGCTAATCAGCTCCTATTTACGACAGCAAAGTTTGAAGTAACATACGCACTCATTAGTTGTAAATAAAGTATCATGCAGTAACAAATAAACACTAGACTTGTCACAAATATGAACCTATTTACCACTATGTCCGCGCGTGCGCAGCTACATAATTTCCTCTCCTTTGCGGTCTCTAGGTTCGCACTCCCGCCGCTGTCCCCCAGTCGTGAACATATAAAATACTGTAGTGACCCCGCGTTGCTCGTTCCAAAATTTTTCTTACAAATTACGTGATTTAACTAAAGTTACACATGAAACTCCTTCTTTTGCGGTAATTAAAAAATTGTTATTAACAAAGACATGGAGGTATGCCTTATTATGTGCACCTTTGGAAATGAAAAAATTTAATCTTCATAATACATTCCTACGTTCCTACGAAGTTTGTGTACCAACAGCCTGAACAAGGTAATTAGTGTTCTTTTCAGTGAATTTGACACTCATACAATGGTTACCAAGGAAAACAAAAAGATAATTACAATGTTTTAATATGTTTAACATTTTTTTTATGTAGACAATGATTCAGTAATAATTTTTCTCCAACTTGCCAAAAAACAAAGGTTTTTTCTTAAGCAACACTTATTTTCTTTTTGTTTAGAATTGAAAGTCATAATTTTAGTTTCCTATTATTTTGCCATGTTGAAAGAAAAAGCCAAGTATGTTAAGATTATAGTTATATTGTTCAAATTTACATGCATTTCATTTCCCAGTATAGTATAATGATAGAGGAGTGTTATCGGACTTGGCAAAAAACAAAAGTTTTTTCCTTAACCAAAACGTCTTTTCTTTTTTTATAATTGAAAGTCCATTTTAGTTCCTATTATTTTGTGATGTTGAGAGAAAAAACTCATAAGATAAGTAAAAGTTATTGTACATACATACAGTGTCAGTGTAAAAGTATATTTTTGCAAATAAATACTCATGTGTGAGCTTATTTGTTTCCTATGTTTCCTCTTTCTGGCCTTTTTAAATAATTAAGTGCAATCACAAAATAATACAGAATTGCTCTGTTCACTTTCAATTTTAAGAGCCGTCTCAAAACGGTTGTACTGTCATTTTGGTAGGTCAATTAAAATCCCCAGGACTGTTTTAGACCAATGACAGTACGAGAACCGTTTTGGGACGGTTCTTAAAATTTAACGCGAACAGAGCTGATATCGAGAGTGTTGCAAATGGGTAATTTAGGGGGGTGTCATATTCCTCTGAACTTAACACATGCTGTAAGTTTTAAGTAAGCTGTAAGTACATATTAATATTGTTTCGAAAATTTTTCTGATTTGGTCAAAATTCTCTCCAATCATTGATGCGCATGTCTCAAGTAGGAAAAATTTGTGAATTTTAATTTTCCGCAGAGAAATAAGGGCTGCATTTATACAGGGTGATTCAAAACTATGCGGCACCCTTTCAGGGGCGTAATTTACTCGTTAAAATAAGACGAAAAGTTCATATCAACATGGGTCCAAAAACGCTTCGTTGCGAAGATACAGGGTGATTAAGCTTTCAAAAAAATATCGATTTTTGTTTATACCTTCCAAACCAATAAGAATATTTAAACCAAACTTGGTACACAACAATACCCTCAGAGGGCGACATAACACATGTTAGTATCAGGTCTCCAAAGTAACCAGTGGCGGAGATATGGGTAATCAGTACCATTAATTAAACAAAAAAAATAGTACAGCCCTGTACAATACAAAAATGTATTATCTTGTTGAATAAACAATACAATATGGAACAAAAAATGTCTCTTTCATTTTTTTTCATATCTCTCTCCCTTTCGCGGAAAATTGGAGTTTTTCCTATTTCTCATCTTTTTTGGACTCTTTACTTTACCTTGAAGTAACTATTATTTTAAGTAAACGAAATTATTTTCAAATGGAATCGCAGCAGGAGTAGGTAATTTTTGATTATTATTGGTTTGGAAGGTATAAACAAAAATCGATATTTTTTTGAAAGCTTAATCACCCTGTGCCGCATAGTTTTGAATCACCCTGTATATAAAAAAAAGTTCTCTACAGGGAATAATCATGATAATTCTAAAAAACTAATTTTTATAACAGTTTCGTGCGACATTTATCTATCAAAGTTATATACTAATTTAGAAATGTTGTGAGAATTCTCCAAGATAATTTTATAGCACTAAATACTATTATACCTACTCTCTGTTCAACGAATGTTTATACCTACGTCACAACTCCCGTCCTTGCCTTACTCATTAATATACGATGGATAGGTATGAACATTCGTTGAACAGAGATTATGTAATTTCAATTGTTGATAATTGTTGCGTAATTCGAAACATTCGCCAGATCGACGATACCTAGATTTTATTTTCGATGCTGGTAGGATGCGTCCTGTAGTAACATTCCTATTAGCCACAGCCAATTCTTTTTTGGTAGTTAATAAGCCCTCTATTTGTGATAGCACAATGTCTATTTAAGGTAAATAGATATCCTATATTTAATAAATAAATAATTTAACAGCAACAGCAAGATACTTATTTGTAGGTAATAAATATAACTTATTTTTAGCAAATAGAAACTTTATTTGGAGTAAACATAAACTATGAACCACAAATAAGTCATCTGCTAACTGCAAATAAGTAGTCTATTAACTGCAAGTAAGTTTCTATTTACCTCTAATTTTGTTCATCTATTAGTCACAGCGAGATATCTGTTAATGTTATAAAATATTAGCCACAAAAGCTCATCTTAGCAAAACATGTCTGTTTGCTACAAATGGGGAGCTTATTTAATGCCTATTTAATGCAGATATCCTGCTGTGGCTAATAGATTTTTTTAACGGTTAAGAGAAATTTTCCTCAGTGTAGCACTTCTGACTAACTACTAGCGGCGAAAAATCAACTACTACCAACCGGAACAACTACTAGCGGCGAAAAATCAACTACTACCGCTCCGGACTAACTACCACCGGCGAAAAATCAACTACTACCGCTCCGGACTAACCACTACCGACGAAAAATTAACTACTACCGCTCCGGACTAACCACTACCGACGAAAAATTAACTACTACCACCTGGGAATAACTACTACCGGCGAAAAATCAACTACTACCACTTCGGACTAACTACTACCGTCGAAAAATCAACTACTACCACTTCAGACTCAATACTACCGGTGAAAAATTAACTACTCTCACTTCGAGTTAACTACTACCGGGGAAAAATCAACAGCTATCACTTAGGACTAACTACTACCGGCGAACAATCAACTACCGCCACCTGGAAATAACTACTACCGGTGAAAAATCAACTACTACCACTTCATACTAACTACTACCGGTCAAAAATCAACTATATACTACCACTTTGAATTAACTACTACCGGGGGAAAATCAACTACACCACCTTGGAATTACTAATACCGGTAATAAACCAACTACTATAGCACTTCGGACTAACTACTACCAGCGAAAAATCAATGAGTACACTTCGGACTAACTACTACCGGCGAAAAATTAACTACTACCACTTCAGACTAACTACTAAAGGCGGGCAGTAGTTGATTTTTCGCCGGTGGTAGTTAGTCCGAAGTGGTAGTAGTTGATTTTTCGCCGCGCTAGTAGTTATTCCGAAGTGGTAGTAGTTCAGATACTGAACATTTATCACATATTTACTATTATCTCATTAAATAACTAAAAGCTGCTTTATTGTTTTCAAAAATTAAAATTAAAAATTCCGCCTGTACACCAAATAGAACAAAAATAAAAAATCAATAACTGGTTTTTGCCTTCCTTGCTTGTCGTTCTGCGCCACTTGCATTTCTTTCGTTCCATATACCTGTCCACCGTTTTAAATATAATGTGAAAATTTTAAATATAATGTGAAAATTGTAACCTTTTCCCAATTATACATGTAAAAATTGGCGAAAAGTACGTATAATTAAGTTGAATTTTAACACTACAATTGTTTCTGATATGGTTTAGACATTATTAATTTCTGGAACGTTTTTCCCCAACAAACACTCAACTTCTGGATTTTTAATGGGCCATTGCTGTAATTGATGGATTTGTGATGGGATTGATTAGCCTTCAATGGCTCATTTCAGATAAAGTGTTGGAATACTATACCGATGTAAATATGAGAAGAAAACACCAATGGGCCAATAATGGTTCTTTGCTATGAAACCATCAACAAGGGATGTGCAAATATATGAATGATGTTTCACTTGCCAATTACCATAAATGGCAAAACCTTATGAGTTTACCGCGCTTGCGCTGCGTCATTGTGGCCGTTGCATCATTTTTACTACTGCCGTGAGGCCGGCGTCGCTGGCGCCATATTGTGGTCGTGTGAGTAGTAATACAAAGAGAGTACGGGCTCACTTTGACCTCAGTTGACCCCTTGATCCTGAGAGTCCCCTACGGCCCGAGGTCACGGGAGCAAAGTGGCTACGTCATGCCCGAGGTCACGTGACGTCACCGGATGACCCCAGTTGACCCCTAGATCCTGATAGGTTAACCTTTGACCTTTGGGCCACGTGTGACCCCCAGTTGACCCCCCCCCCAGTCTGATTTGCCGAGTTCAAAATGCAGTCGTTCCTGAATCACCTGAACAAGAATTTGATCGTCAAGAAATTCGAAAGCATTCAAAATATGGACGTGGATGAAAATTTTCAAATCACGAGCGTGGACAAAGTGAACACGCAATACGGAGAGAAGGTCTACGTAGAGTTCGAAGAATTTAAGACGGTGCTGCCGCAACGATACACGGCCGAGTTTACGCCCCAACGGATCGAAGAAATTAATAGGGATATCGGTAACGGAAGGAGGTATTACATGAAGAGTCTTGGACCCGTCGGCCGATCTACAAATATCGAATTTATTGTAGAACCATGACGAAGCTGGAGTACAGAAGAAAACTGCAACAATATTTGAAGAATTTAGAAGCATTGAAATATGAACTTATGTTATATGAAATTAAAATGAAGATAAAACATATTGACTTACACAATTAATTTTTAATAAACGTTTAAAAATCTTTTGTTGTGTTTTTTTATAAGAATCTTTGTGTTGAAGGGAAAACACCTGAAGCATCATATTATAATAAAACTCTCACTCTAAGCAATAATATCACTCTATTCCACTGTTATGTGTATACAGGGTGATTCTTAACTTATACACATAAATTTGGAAAATTGTAGGTTATGTCAAGTAATGGCTAATAATGAAAAAAAAGTCTAATAAAATTGTTATCGATAAGGTCTGCGTTTGTGATCTTATGAACCATAATTTTTAATTTATTTGTGCAAATAAACCCCGAATTGTTCAAGTACACAAAAATATAACTCAGCTGTTGCGTCGCATCGGGTTACTCGCTGCGAACGCGTGACCGCATAGTAAATATATAGTAAGAGAAAACACGTGGAATAGTTCACGACAGACGCCTGCTTTGTTTGGTCGAGCACTCAGCGATTTTGCTGAAACTGCATATAGAACAATAGGCTACAAATTTCACCCAATTATCTTCTAAATAAAAAAATCTGAAAAAATTGCAGATAGAATAATAAACGGAAAATTTGGGAAAATCAGCATGTAACGCAAACGATTTAGGCCGGAATCTTCAACTAGACACGTGGAAATCCGAGGTAGACTCCTTGGTATCAGGAAATGTGATACATTATGGTAAATAAGAAAACACGTGGAACCGTATATGATGCGATGTACAACGTAAACAATTAGTACGTCAGGGGCTCGGATTTTCTGCTGATGCAGGTGTATCGTGATTTCCAAATATATCTTCTGATCGGCTGATCGGAAAAAATCCTCATATAGCGCAATCGATTTTGGGGCCACCCCTTGGGGGGGGTGGACTTAGTCTACCCCGGGGTGGGTGGGGGGTGGCGGGTGGGCAACTACGTGCCAGGAGGAACGGAGGCCGAAGGCCTCCGTCCGACTGGCATGTAGTTGCCCGAACAAAATCCACCCTTCCCCCTTGCACGCGTTTCGCGCATGCGCAGTTCCGCACTTTTGATACCTATGAAAAATCGAAAAAATTTGAAAATTTTTTATTCAAAAAATGTAATTTTAAAAAGGTCCTGATCCTATAATCCCGATAACATTTTGGGAAATTTTCATTTTTTGACGGTGAAATGTACAAGACAAGACGAATGTTTTATATACAAGTGCAGATAGAATTTTTTCGAGTGACTGATAAAAACAGTTATTATAATAGTTAGTCGGAAGGCCCCAGATAACATAGGAAATTTTGTTTGAACAAAATCTGTAAAAAAAATCCAAGACGTGAAAATGTAGGTAGAATTTTCGAATAAGTTTTGTATACCGGTAAAAATATATGTAAAGGTAAAAATAACGTCAGTTTCACTTGGAAAAAAATGATGAAAAAATTTCAGTAAAAAAAATACGATGTAGAGGTTGTACCAAAAAAAATTGGAAATAATTATTTATTCCAGTAAAATATACACAAGACCGAAAAAGGTAATTGCGCGGCTGTCCCATTTTATACACCCTAGCTGTTTCAGTTCATCTCGTTTGGAAAAATTTTAGGGGTTATTACTTTTTTAAATACCGGTTTCCTCAACCTTATTTGAAAGTAAATATTTTTTAGTTCCCCACAGAAGGAAATAATGACGATATTTTATACCGGTGGATTCAAAAAAATATATAAGGTTAGGAAAAAACCTTGGTAGGCAAACGCGGCTCTGCTGACCAGACAAAAAAAAACCTTAGTCGACAAATAATGGCCTATAAGAAGGGTGCGTGATTCCACGTATCAGTTCGAGTGCTCCAAGATGCAAGTAAGTATATACCAGCTGTCCCATTTTTAAACAGCTAGATATTTGGAAACCTTTCGTAAAAAAATTCCCAAGGATTACATGAGCAAAAGAAAGAAAAAAATGTAAATATACCAGCTGTCCCATTTATAAACCGCTTGATATCTTGGAAACGAAAACTTATATAAAGGAAGTAAAAGCTATATCTTAATAGGCGGAGGACCGACTGTCATTCAGACAGGTGAAAATTTTTTGTGATTTTTTGTAGAAGTTTTTTGCCAAAATTTTTTTTTGTCAATTTTTTTTTGTCAAAATTATTTTTTGTCAAATTTTTTTTTTGACAATTTTTTTTGCCATAATTTTTGTTTGCCAAATTTTTTTTTGCCAAATTTTTTTTTTGTCAAAATTTTTTTTGTCAAAATTTTTTTTTGCCAAATTTTTTTTTTGTCAAAATTTTTTTTTGTCAAAATTTTTTTTGTCAAAATTTTTTTTTGTAAAATTTTTTTTGACATTTTTTTTGCCAAATTTTTTTTTGTCGAATTTTTTTTTGCCAATTTTTTTTTTGCCAAATTCTTTTTCGACACAATTTTTTTTGATACAAATATAATTGCTAACGTTTAATTTGTTTACCCCATTTACGAAAATGATAACAAAATTGGATCAGACAAGATGTTTTTTCGAAGTATAGTTTTTAAACACAGGGTGCCACCACCGGTTTTACGATATAGGTTTCAAAATGCGACGCAAGTACATAAAAAAAATACCCTAGAGATAAGAAAACAAAATACAACTCACCGAAAGATTCTTGATGATGTATAAAAAGAAATCAGGTTACATCTAATGCCCCAGACAGTAAAATAAACATCCCCGAGCTATCAGATATAACCAAACATCATTTTTCTAACGGCACAGTCATTTTCACGGGAAAAACAACCAGTAACCGTTCAAATTCCATAGATAGGTACTGCCGTAATCCAAAATTTCACTGAACTACGCGTATCTATTATACTGAAGTAGGTACTGATACACTTCCATCTTTCCAAAGAAAAACAAACACGAAACTCAGACTTTTCATATATTTATTACAACGCCTCGATAGAGTCTTTATTTGTGGCCACGACCGAGAATCTACTGAAGCAAGTGCGACGCATAGGACGTGAAAAGTGCCGAGTTGGTTTTATTAAACAATGAAACTTATACCTACGTATATATAAAATAAATGAGAAATATGCCAGAGATGTGAAACCTAATTGTCTTGCAAGTTTGAGGGTCCAAAAAAAATATTGGCTTTAATTTTTTAAGGTGAGAAACACATCTAACAGCCAGTTTGGAAATATACAAGGCAAAAAAAGTAGTGATGTGGCTGTCCTATTTTATGTTTTATACAGGTTGGGTTATTTTAGAATAGTTGTTCAATAGACCGAGACAACATCATAAACGCTTCCCGTTAGAACAGAATGTGATGAAAAGAAAAATTCCATCTGGGTCAAGCTACTACATAACCAAAATAAAAAATACTGAACGTTATAAAATTTAAAAAATCATATTTTCTACGGATTTTTATCCTCTCAAAATTGTTCTTGTGTAAAATTCAGTTTCTCTGGGTCAAGCTAGGTGGTAACTATATAACCAAAATAAAAAATACTGAACGTTATAAAATTTGTCACGACGCTTGGCCTTATGCGATAAACAATGTGTGTGGGTAGAGACATTCGCGGGAAAAGGTGTAACATAATATGCATGCTTTCTTCATGCAATGAATTGTAAATAAAATTCATACATCGAACTGTGACTGGTGACTGGATAAAAATGCCGTAATAAGAATCGACTGTTTTCATGAATAACCTCATTGAATTTTATGCAGTTTTAGAAAGTTAATGTGGGTTGGAAAATTTGTATTATATGCTGGATGCAGAGAAAAAGTGGAAATTTCATATAAGTTGAGCTGTTTATGAATGAAAAAAAGTTGAGAGAACAATACCTACTTATACAAACACAACAGAACGAGACAGTCTTAAAGAAAATGGGCAATTCACTCTTTGTGTATAGGACTCGAACAGCGACTTATTATTTTAATCGGTACTGTTGTAAGAAATTCAGAAATGGAATTTTGGTTTATTTAATAAAAATATATACTTACACATTTTATCTTTATCTTTTTATGGTGCACTTTAACATATTTTCAGTTTGTAACATGTTTCTCAGGAGAACAAAATCAGGAAATACTTGTCTCTAGGATTATATTATTATTACATTTTAGTTTCAACATGTTTTTGCACTTATAAGGGAGGATAGAAAAAAACCAAAAATATACATAAAACATATTTATTGTGTATAAAAATATAAAAGAAAATATACTTAAAAGCTAAGAATACGTATTAAATTTAAAACTAAAAGAAGGATAGGTATCTATAAACAACGTTGGAAAATAAAGACTCAAAATTTTTTTAAAAATATTTAATGTGAGAAAAACTACTTTTTTACCACATTAAATCTTTTTAAAATACCAGCAGACAGCCGTTTATCCCTCTCCATTTTCTCAATTTTGGCTATAGATACCTGCTCCCTTTTTCTCAGTCGTTCTTTCTCTCTCCTAATAGTCGCCAGTCGATGTTGCTCCTCTCTCAAGGATTTTAGATTTTCGGCGTCCTTTTGTTTCAGCCCTTTTGAGACCTGTAATATATAGGAACCGAGTGAAGTACTCCCAGGACTAGTCAGCTCCTCGAATTCATCCTCGCTGTCCATCTGCTGACTAACACTAATGTGCACGTCACTAAAGGAGTCCTCGCTGTCCATGCCCAACTGACGCATGTCTTTACCACCATTTCCTTTCAATTGTGGGTTATTCGTGTTTTCCACACCACACTGCTCGACGTCCTCTTGCCGATGAACCGGTGAAATAATGGAATTCGGACAGAATGCCATTATCTCGTCGTAACAAGGCACTTGGGAGGGCGACACGAAGGACGCACTATTCAAATCGGGCATGTTGTATGACTGTGCAGAGTCGATGGTTGGCTGAAAAGAAAAAAAAATAATAAGTTTAATTTAGAAAAAAAGTATTTTTCAAAAATAAAGTTTAAAAAATAATTTTGTATGAAAAAAATTGTTGAAGATTACCAGAAAACCAAGATTTATACTTACAGGCATTATTAGCATATTGCTAAGGATAGTAGGTTTCTTTGTCGAGAGAGACAACTTCTTAGGGTGCTGCATTGTAAGTATCCAAAATACACAAAAAACACACCACTGGAACTACTATTGTGAATCAAGAAACTTACTGGCTAATGGCCATTCAACAAACCTCTTTAAAGGGAAAAAATTCGATGTCAGTCAAAAAATATAGTAGGAGAAAAACGATTTGCCCACTCTAGAATTTTTAAAAAACTTGTTTATTGATCTGAGCGAGACTGTGTGGCGTTATGCGTGGTCATTAAATTTAATATGTGGTAAACAAGAGGCCACGGGGATGAACGATATAATGCAATGTAATCCAAAAAAAATTAGCTAGACTGTATGGCGTTATACACGTTCTTTAGGGCCGGACTGGGCTGATGGACTAGGGGGAATTAGATTGTTAATACATCGCAGAGTCTTTGCGAAATTGAATGTGATAATGTTTAAAGAAACAAATCGCGCATGGGTTGTCCAATCATATCGTTGCACAGTTAATTAAAAATGTAGACGCAAAAACATATCTCCCAAAAAAAAAAGTTCAACCTACTTTCCGCTTAAAAATCGAACAACAGAGGTATCTCCCATCGCTCACAAAACCAATTCCAGAAAGGACAAGAACGCCAAGGCCGGGCGCACTCAAATTTCGTATCGGTGTTTTCTTTTAGTCGAAAAATATTTCCAAGGTAAAAGCTGAACTTTTGGGGTGTATGTTGAAAATTTACATTTTGGGGTACGAATGAGGTTGATCGCGGCGTCTCGGCTAGAAGGTCAAAATGGGTCAAAATGGGCCTAAGGTTTTGAAATTTTTTTTTTACACCTACCTAATTCTTCATCTTGAACAAGTTTCATTAACAACATTTTAACGTGTAAGCTACAGAAAAGGCACTCTTCTAAAATAGTATAATATTTTTAATTAAAAGATACCTCTGTAAGGATATTAGGCAGACTTTTAGGCTATGTGTTCTCTAGAAAAATTGTTAGAGTGCTTGCTTTAGGTAGCGAAAATCGCAGGGGTAGAAAGTCACGGTGGAGTCATTGATAAACGGTTCCACTTATCGAAATTTGGAAGGAAGTCACTGTGGTAATCATCGTTAAAATCTTCTATTACCTACGCTGCTATAATTAAATATTTATCTACGGCTTGGTTCTGTTTCTTTTCCAATGTGTAAATAGTACATTTTATAATATTAATTTTGTTTCCTCTCCAATATATTGTACGGTGTTTGTATCACATATATCTGTGAAAACAACGTTTCAGATATTTCTCAGTTTTTAAGAGCGGTGTTTGGTCAGAAACGATCTAGTGGATGATGGGGTAGTAAAAAGGCCGCCGTTTTTCCAGAGCCTGTTTTGAATACACCCCACCAAGTCTTGACTTGTCATTATGATAGGTATTGCATACTTTTGTATAGGAGTCAGCTTTTGTTAACCCAACTTCTTTCTGTTATCTTCTTCCACCATTTTAATCTCAATTCATCTACCCGACGCCACAATATGTTACTAATCGTGAATAAATAGCACATTTCATAGTGAAGTTTATAAACCAGTGGGATTTGGCAATTTTGTTTAAATATAATGAAAAATAGCTCGTTTTGGTCTTGATTATTGTTAGACAAATTATCGCAAACTTCACTTTTCAGAAGAATGATTTTATTGTGATGTAATGATTGTACAAAGACGCCAGCGCAAACACGATCACGATAATTAACTGCTAACCTTAAACAAAACAGCTGACGATTTTATGCGATTTTTATTATGACTTAGCTTGTTGTTCCCCTGTTCCGCGCTGACTTAGCCTATTCTTCCCGTGTATGGGTATTTTAAAGTAATACGTATATTGTGACCTAGCCTGTTTTTCCCCTGACTATTACGTTGGTTTGAAAGAGCACACAATTTACCACAAGATGGCACTGTAATCCCAATTTCAACAAAAAATGACTTGGCCTGTTTTTCCCGTGTACCCTTCATATGGTTTTGTTTCTCTCAAGATTGGGTTTCAACCCCAGTGGCGAAAGAAGGAAGGCCCCAACTTGCATTATCTAGTTTTTACTCTAATCTTTTCTAGTCTATATTGTTTAGGATTTGTATGAAAAAATGAATTTTGTATCATCAAGTTCGCGACTCTCCCTGCAGCTCGAAACGGTTGTTTGTGATTCCATACTTTCATAATATAAGCTTATAAGGTAATATCCCATATTTTTAAATTACACTATTCTTTGTATCTCTCTAATATGTTTGATCAAACATGGATTAGACCTCCTGCGCCCTGCATTCTACCTCAAAGGTGGTGGGAAAATGAATGCATATAGTTTTGTTACAATTTAAAAATATATATAAAAGAACAATTCAACCTATTTATAACTAATATCCATATGAAACTGTACGTCTAATTTGCGATTAAAAATTTTTGTTGAAGGTGTGAAACATTTTCGATTTTTTTTTTATTGCGTTCTGTATTCTACCTCGAAGTAGGAAACGAACGCATGATGATTGTCAGTTAAATGCGACGTGGTTCTTCAATTTCTCGGCCACGCTCGTCGGCCAAATTTTTTATCGAGACTTGCACAGCAAAACGCCGGGCGCCACGGAGCGCCGCTGCGTCTAGGGTTCCGATGCAAAATATCTCAGCCGCGCTCGTACCTGGATCGTGGGAGCACAGATGTTTGATGACACCCGGATTTCAGAGGCGTACATCAGGGTGTAGTCTAATTTCTTGCTGAATCATCAATGTTGGAGGATTTCGGCAATAATGGACCCGATTTTGAGGTGCTTTGTGAAAAAAAAAGAAGAAAAATTGACACAAACATTTTATTAGGGGATCTATACATGGTGTTATAATTTATTTCTCCGTAATTAATACATGAACAGTTTTCAAAAAGTTTTTCTGAATTGGTATTAGAACAGAAAGACGTAAATTGATTAATTTTCTTAATATGATTCACTAGTCTTGACGCATATCCTCTTCGACGATATTCTTCATGGGTAAAAACAAAATTGAGATTTTTCGGGTTGGAGTGTTTGTTTAAAGGGTCGAAATCAATTTTTGACATTAGGACAAATGAAACCGGTTTAGCATCAACGTATAATATATAGCACGATATTTTTTTATCTAGGCACCACTGATCGAACATACTTCTTGCAATACCATCTCTCACGACTTCTTGTCTTATTTTGTTTACTGCTTGTCGATCAAAAAAGAATCTGATCTCCATGTTGCACAGACGTTTGAATGAAAAATCATCGGTCACACACTTTTAAGACATTACCCCCACCACTTTTATATTTTTCCATACACTTTTTAAGACGTTACCCCCACCACTTTTATAAATTTTAAACTAGCCGAAACCTTGACCCATTTGAGATGTTAAGATATTTGGGGAAGCGTTTGGAAGTTGCGCCAGCAGCGAATTGCATAAGGTCAAGCGTCGTGACTCAGTCATGGCGATAGAAATATTTTTTGCCAGCAAAACGGATCAATTTAGCAGTGTAACGTCTGCAAAAAGGACGAAAATCCGTCGAAAATATGAAAAACGATTCCCTTGAAATTGGCCAAAAGCTGGCGCCCATACACCACGCGACGGCGAGTATGCGACGCACCACGTAGCGAGGCATCTCCGGGCAAGTTGACGGCGGCGCGGCGGCCAGATTTCAACAAACGAAGTGGCGCGCAATGCGTCGAAAGGCCGAGATGCTTCCATCTCGAGCGGCGATTTGCATGTGACGAAACACCGGCGGCTCTCCCACGTGGGCGTATTGAAGGCATCTCCGTTGGAAATGCCTGATTAGAATCGCAATAGGTACCTTTGTTTACTTTTTACCAGCAAAACGGGTCAATCGGTGTCATCGCTATGTTGTCTGCTATATTTTTTATTGTAAATTAGGCCATTTTTTTCTTGACCTGAATATTTCTCTGTTTTCGATACGTATTATAGGCTTACTATTCACGTAAGTAAAGTCAACAGTGCGTTTTGTATTTTAGTTATTCATTTTTATCCGTCTAAAATATCAAGGAATACCCCCAAAAGCTAGCAAAATGGGCAAACAGTCGATAAAAATTCCGTTGAATAACTTATTACTACTACCTATGGTGTCTTTTTTATTAATCAGAAGTGTATTATATGAGTGAAAGTATTGTTTTGGTAAATTTTTATTTTTAATTTTTATTATTCATTTTTATCAGTCTAAAATATCAAGGAATACCCCCAAAAGCTAGCAAAATGGGCAAACAGTCGATAAAAATTCCGTTGAATATCTTATTATTACTACCTATGGTGCCTTTTTTATTAATCAGAAGTGTATCATATGAGTGAAAGTATTGTTTTGGTGAAATTTTTATTAAATCGGTTTAAAATGAGCGATTTCTATGTTTTGAGGTTGTAACTCCTTGTAGGTAATATGCAAACATGATTCAAAAGGAATCCAACTGACCATTATTAAACTACAACTTTTTGTCTAAAAAATTTTTTAAAGAGTTTAGCTTCTAAGATTATAAGCTGTTACAATTAACTGTTGATAAACTAAACATATTTTAATCGCATTTACTAAACAATTTAAGCCAATATTTTTGGATCCTCTAACTTACGACGCAATAATAAGGCTTCACATGATATCTAGAAAATTGCCACTCGCAATATTTTTGATTCTAGATAATCGAGAAAATTGTCATTATTAAACCTAATTATTAAATTGAGTTGAAAGTCAACGCACAAAGATTTTTGTATGATATTTACTCTCAGGGTCGTTGTCTCAGAATTCTATAAGAGATTCTTAAGATTTTTTTCCTATTATCTCAATTAGTAACTTATTGAAACTCAATTTATACAAAACCAATTTTCAGAGGACAAAAATCCCTTGAAAATATGATTTTTTAAATTTTATAACGTTCAGTATTTTTTATTTTGGTTATATAGTTACCACCTAGCTTGACCCAGAGAAACTGAATTTTACACAAGAACAATTTTCAGAGGATAAAAATCCGTAGAAAATATGATTTTTTAAATTTTATAACGTTCAGTATTTTTTATTTTTTATGTACTTGCGTCGCATTTTGAAACCTATATCGTAAAACCGGTGGTGGCACCCTGTGTTTAAAAACTATACTTCGAAAAAACATCTTGTCTGATCCAATTTTGTTATCATTTTCGTAAATGGGGTAAACAAATTAAACGTTAGCAATTATATTTGTATCAAAAAAAATTTTGTCGAAAAAGAATTTGGCAAAAAAAAAAAATTGGCAAAAAAAAATTCGACAAAAAAAAAATTTGGCAAAAAAAATGTCAAAAAAAAATTTTACAAAAAAAAATTTTGACAAAAAAAATTTTGACAAAAAAAAATTTTGACAAAAAAAAAATTTGGCAAAAAAAATTTTGACAAAAAAAAATTTGGCAAAAAAAAATTTGGCAAACAAAAATTTTGGCAAAAAAAATTGTCAAAAAAAAATTTTGACGAAAAAAAAATTGACAAAAAAAATTTTGGCAAAAAACTTCTACAAAAAATCACAAAAAATTTTCACCTGTCTGAATGACAGTCGGTCCTCCGCCTATTAAGATATGGCTTTTACTTTATATAAGTTTTCGTTTCCAAGATATCAAGCGGTTTATAAATGGGACAGCTGGTATATTTACATTTTTTTCTTTCTTTTGCTCATGTAATCCTTGGGAATTTTTTTACGAAAGGTTTCCAAATATCTAGCTGTTTAAAAATGGGACAGCTGGTATATACTTACTTGCATCTTGGAGCACTCGAACTGATACGTGGAATCACGCACCCTTCTTATAGGCCATTATTTGTCGACTAAGGTTTTTTTTTGTCTGGTCAGCAGAGCCGCGTTTGCCTACCAAGGTTTTTTCCTAACCTTATATATTTTTTTGAATCCACCGGTATAAAATATCGTCATTATTTCCTTCTGTGGGGAACTAAAAAATATTTACTTTCAAATAAGGTTGAGGAAACCGGTATTTAAAAAAGTAATAACCCCTAAAATTTTTCCAAACGAGATGAACTGAAACAGCTAGGGTGTATAAAATGGGACAGCCGCGCAATTACCTTTTTCGGTCTTGTGTATATTTTACTGGAATAAATAATTATTTCCAATTTTTTTTGGTACAACCTCTACATCGTATTTTTTTTACTGAAATTTTTTCATCATTTTTTTCCAAGTGAAACTGACGTTATTTTTACCTTTACATATATTTTTACCGGTATACAAAACTTATTCGAAAATTCTACCTACATTTTCACGTCTTGGATTTTTTTTACAGATTTTGTTCAAACAAAATTTCCTATGTTATCTGGGGCCTTCCGACTAACTATTATAATAACTGTTTTTATCAGTCACTCGAAAAAATTCTATCTGCACTTGTATATAAAACATTCGTCTTGTCTTGTACATTTCACCGTCAAAAAATGAAAATTTCCCAAAATGTTATCGGGATTATAGGATCAGGACCTTTTTAAAATTACATTTTTTGAATAAAAAATTTTCAAATTTTTTCGATTTTTCATAGGTATCAAAAGTGCGGAACTGCGCATGCGCGAAACGCGTGCAAGGGGGAAGGGTGGATTTTGTTCGGGCAACTACATGCCAGTCGGACGGAGGCCTTCGGCCTCCGTTCCTCCTGGCACGTAGTTTTTCAGATTTTTTTATTTAGAAGATAATTGGGTGAAATTTGTAGCCTATTGTTCTATATGCAGTTTCAGCAAAATCGCTGAGTGCTCGACCAAACAAAGCAGGCGTCTGTCGTGAACTATTCCACGTGTTTTCTCTTACTATATATTTACTATGCGGTCACGCGTTCGCAGCGAGTAACCCGATGCGACGCAACAGCTGAGTTATATTTTTGTGTACTTGAACAATTCGGGGTTTATTTGCACAAATAAATTAAAAATTATGGTTCATAAGATCACAAACGCAGACCTTATCGATAACAATTTTATTAGACTTTTTTTTTCATTATTAGCCATTACTTGACATAACCTACAATTTTCCAAATTTATGTGTATAAGTTAAGAATCACCCTGTATACACATAACAGTGGAATAGAGTGATATTATTGCTTAGAGTGAGAGTTTTATTATAATATGATGCTTCAGGTGTTTTCCCTTCAACACAAAGATTCTTATAAAAAAACACAACAAAAGATTTTTAAACGTTTATTAAAAATTAATTGTGTAAGTCAATATGTTTTATCTTCATTTTAATTTCATATAACATAAGTTCATATTTCAATGCTTCTAAATTCTTCAAATATTGTTGCAGTTTTCTTCTGTACTCCAGCTTCGTCATGGTTCTACAATAAATTCGATATTTGTAGATCGGCCGACGGGTCCAAGACTCTTCATGTAATACCTCCTTCCGTTACCGATATCCCTATTAATTTCTTCGATCCGTTGGGGCGTAAACTCGGCCGTGTATCGTTGCGGCAGCACCGTCTTAAATTCTTCGAACTCTACGTAGACCTTCTCTCCGTATTGCGTGTTCACTTTGTCCACGCTCGTGATTTGAAAATTTTCATCCACGTCCATATTTTGAATGCTTTCGAATTTCTTGACGATCAAATTCTTGTTCAGGTGATTCAGGAACGACTGCATTTTGAACTCGGCAAATCAGACTGGGGGGGGGGTCAACTGGGGGTCACACGTGGCCCAAAGGTCAAAGGTTAACCTATCAGGATCTAGGGGTCAACTGGGGTCATCCGGTGACGTCACGTGACCTCGGGCATGACGTAGCCACTTTGCTCCCGTGACCTCGGGCCGTAGGAGACTCTCAGGATCAAGGGGTCAACTGAGGTCAAAGTGAGCCCGTACTCTCTTTGTATTACTACTCGTGTGTTGCCGTGTATGCGTGCGTGGTGCGTGCACGCCGAGTTCGTTCGGCCCATAGTGCATCAAAATGTGGTCAAAATATAAGCCGTTCTATATCTGCATGTTGTGAGGAAGCGACTTTAGATTTGGATTATGGATTAATGCATTGTTGTCGTAAATAGGTGCAAGATAAGGAAATTTAATAAATGAACCTGCTGGCTATGCATACCTGATACCTGCAGGTTAAATCGAAGTTATGAGTCTCACATTGATCCCAACGTAATTTTATTCTTAATCAAACATCCAAAATATTTGCCGTTTTTAAAGATAATACCTACGCTATAAATAATGATAATATAGATATCTCTTTACATGTAGCAATGCTAAAATTGGCTGGCAAAACAACATCTAACCATTTATTGCCCATCGAAGGGCACCCCTCGGAAAAAATTCTAGTTAAAAGAAAAAATTAGTGTAGGTATTTGATAATTTCAATAATTGACGTTCCTTCTCTTTCCAGGTAAACATCTGGTGTTTTATTACAATTTTGTATTTTTGTTCTTGTTTTTAATTTTTATAGTGATTTATTTTAAGTTTTTTTAGAATTTTGCATTTTTGTTTTTGTTCTTAATATATTAATTATTGTTTATTATTATTTGCCTTTGATTTAAAAATCAGTGTATAGATAAGTCGAAAATCCGAAAATATTCCTTTGATGGCCATGTGATGTGTACAAATTAAATGACCAACAATGTTTGAAGTATAAAAGACCTTTAATGGTCCAGTATAGTTATAAGTTATAACACACAACCTCTATTGGTACTCCTATGGTGGACCATAAGTAAATTTGTACTGGCCATCCATGCTGGAAAAGTGACTGATGGAACGCAGCCGGCCACGGGACATTACGGACCCGGGCCAATGATGGTTTCCATCATCGTTCCGATGATGCAGTGATGGTTACCCAATACATTTTTACAAATGGCCCATTTATCAGTGTTTGTTGGGTCGGTTGACTCATGAGAATTCTTGTAAGTAATTTTAAAAAAATAATTTTTAAGTGTTTTTGTTTGTATAGTGAAAAATCTTTTAAGCATTCCCTAACCTCTATTTTTTAGCAAATTACTCTATGTAAAATTGTACTTGAGGATGGCCGCTGAGCCGAAACGTACGTAGTGAAAACTATTTTAATAAATGTTGTTTTATTCGGTTAAATTATGTACACTAATTTCTATCATGTAGATATCACGTGTTATTAATATGCCATGAATGAATACTCCTTGGGGTATACATATACTTGATATGTGCCAGAAAGTTCATGCGAATAACATACCTACCGGTAAATGCCTGAAACATTATACCCTACTAAAACATTCCGACTAGTAAAATAGAATTACAGAAGAAAATTGTCAACTTTGAAGAAGTTGCTGAAGAAGAAATTGCCCAAATGAAGACAGAAATTAAGATGGAGGTACAAATTGAACTTTACAAAATAAAAACGAGATTTGACAACAGTGAAAGAAGAATAGAACAGCTGGAGGCGAAGAGGAATCAGCTGTAGCTACAGGGTATATCAAAATTAGAAACAGGCATGACCACATCCTCTATGAAAATGAAGCCTCCCAAGTTTGATGGGAAAGCGGCATGGAGCACTTACCTTAACCAGTTTGAGGCTGCTGCAGAAGGAAACTTCTGGACAGGAGAAGAGAAAGCTCGGAATTTGAAGTTATATCTGCGAAGTGAGGCCACCGAAGTGTTGCGAACGATACCGGCTGACGCTCAGAATAATTATAATTCTCTGGTTAGAGCCCTCGAAATGCGATATGGGTAAGCCCATTTGCAACAGGTATACCAGGCCCAACTGAAAGGTAGACGACAACGCACCGATGAGACCCGTCAACGATAATTTGAACCAACATTGCCCGCCTGGTGAATCTGGCCTACCCAGGGACTCTTTACAATAAGGGGATCCAGCAGGTCACAGTCTATCACATAGGAAAAGTGAAGCCTTGAGGGGAAGTTTGTTTTCTGTCGACGCCAAGGAGACCACAAGGGGGCTTGTAGAAGGTTATGTTAGATGTCAGTGTCCAACTGCCATCAGGTTTTACGTGACATGTCAGTGCGAGTTGCGGTCCAGCACCGGTGGAGGTTGGACGCAGGTTATAGTCAAAGTAGTGTGTGCTAACTAGTTTAATCAATAGTACTAACATTCCTATGTAATCCTCTTCCTTTCTTAAAGGACTGAATAATTGACAAGGATCTGACGAGTTTAAGGTATGGATACGGATCCAGGGGGGTCTCCCCCCGGATCCTCCTGACGGACCTCCCAATACCAACCCCGTTCCTTCGACCTCGTCCCGATATCCTACAAAACATATTTATAAATATACAGACAAAGGGCCGTTTGAAGTATATGTGGAATCTAAAAATCAAAATCAGAATATTGGTAACTATTCATTCCTTAGTATTCCAAGGGACCTACATTCACTTAACCTTGGAACTTATAAAAAAAAGTAGCAAAAAAAGGCAGAAACCGTATCAGTATAGAATTCAAAAAGTTTAAGGATGCTAATGATTTCCTTACAAATAAACAGTTCATTACTAAGGGATAAGTATAAAATATTTATTCCGCTAAACAAAGTAACATGTAAGGGGATAGTTAGGTATGTAGACAAATCTTTCACGGAACAGGACTTAACAAACAAAACGGTTCCATCGTTTACGATATGCCCTTCTTGGGGGGTCCTTATGTGGGACCGGTTGTGCAATGCCATAATTGTTATTTGTATGGACATACGAAGAAACTATGTAAAAGCAAGGTAAGCTTTTGCTATACTTGTGGGGAGAAAAAAACGAAGAACACAAAGAGAATTGCACGAAAAAATGTAAATTGTGCGGTAGTATCGAACATAACAGCACTATCAAAATTTGCTCTGAGAATCTGAGACAAAAAACAATAAAAGAAGCTATTGCAAGAGACAACCTCTCTTACTATGAGGCTAACGAAAAATTCCCGAAAATATCTAAGTCAAATGAAGATAGATATTTAATCACTCAGTCACAATTCCCTTTATTATCCACTCCAGTCATCAATGATACACTCTCATCGAGTGAAAAATTTAATGAATCAAGGGAGGTGGGACTCCCCAGTCGGTAAAGTTTTACAAAGCCCTTATTATATCCCTGACACTCCAAGCCCACGGGTTTTCAGGGTAGTCGATGAAGAGTCTGATATGGAAACTGATTTTCACTTATCAATGGCGTTAAGAAAACTTACCACTCCACATTACAAGCAATCGGTCATCAATTATATCTCGAAATTTACAGGTCAAAATATTAATAATCAGAGATTCACATCTCAAAAACCTTTAAGGGAATCGTAATAGTCTTAGAATTATCACCGATATCCTTAAATGCGATTATAGTAATTTTCTAATTTTATTAATTTTAATTTTATAATTTCCCAAATTTTCAATTTAAATACGATTATGTTATTTTTATAATTTTATAAAATTTTATTTTATAATTTTCCAATTTTCCAATAATTAGACCTATCGTCTAGATAGGCAATAATCGAAATCCCGAAAGTATAGGTCTCTTGTCATTAATATATGACATTTAAAATCCCATCATTTCAGTTATAACCAATATTATATACAATAATTTCAATACACCTAATCAGCTGAAACCGGTCCTCCTAATTCCAAATCTTATACCTTACGCTCTGGATTATTTACATACTTATTTTGACTTTGATAATTGACATTGACATCCCATCTTTTATGTAACGGGTTCTCCTACTATCATCCGAGGCACCATTTCGGGGTTTGTGGGTTTTTACTAACTCCTTTCTTAGCACATCAGTTCAAATAGTAGTTCGAGGAGGCATGGATTAAATCCAGACGGTACTCCTTGAACAAGTAAAGGTGGTGAAATAAACACCGACACTGGGTCAGTGGTGAAAACCTAGCCCAAAAAAGGAAAGAAGAAGAAGACATGTCAGTGCCATAGATTCTAAAGGGGGCAAAATATTTCCCATCATAATTCACATCAACTTTCAAATTTGAATTTCCCAAAAATGACTTGGTTACCTTTAATTATCTCGTTATGAAATAATGAATTGACTTATAAATATTATCTAAAAATCTTAGAAAGTATATAATTTAACTACCCTTATTATAGTTCTGACTAGAAATTTTGTTTGGAAAAACATAATAGCTTACCAAATTTCCCGCATTGAATTGAAGTACATGTATGTTATATCCGACCGCAAGCATCACCTTGATCATAACCTTGTTTTTACCCTTGATTCTGTTTACTGTTGGATATTATGTTCTCATTCTCTATTGTTCAAGATGCTTACTACAAAGATATCATTTTCCATTGTACACTTCCCCCAAAAATTAACGCACCACCAAAAAACAGGCTATAATTGAGACACCCGGTATTTATAAAAAATAGGTTTCTATGCAAATACAGTTAGTACACCAACGTTCTGGAAGAGACAACCTATCATTAAAAAAAAATTCGTCCAAATCGGACTATTGGTTTTGACAAAAATTTACTTTAAACTTTTGGGTATTTTTTGGTGGTGCGTTAATTTTTGGGGGAAGTGTATATTGTTCTAGAATGATTACTAGAACATATCATATTCTTTTTGAGTATTGTTAAAACTTGCTTACTGCAAGAATTGCAGAATTTCCTTCCCTTTTTATTATATTCTTTCCCCATGAGAACCACAACACCTCAGCATAACAGATCTGTATAAATAGGACCTAGTAAAGTAAGAGTGCCAATTCTAGTCTTGTCTGTAGTCTAAGCCGAAACTCTGTAACTCGCGTTATCGAAATAAAAGTTTTTTTAAAAAGTCTTCGTCTTCACGTCGCCCGTAACAATTTGGTGTCAGAAGTGGGATCCTCGATAAAAGGGTCTTCAACGAGGGAGATCCGGAGGCACTTAGAAGGACAGTCTCCTCGGGGGTCACCACACCACTACGATTGGAGCCAGCTGAAAAGGGTCTTCGACAGGAGATCCGGAGGCACTGAGAAGGGCAGTCTCCTGAGGCCAGCATCCAGCAACAACAGCAGCTTCAACGACATCCAACGAGCATGAAGTCACTACTATTGTAAGTGAAAAACTTGAAGTGAATTTTTGTGTGAATTTTTGATATATTGAACCTTTTTACTTTATAAACTATATAACTTTTTCATTTCAACATGCCGAATAACGAAGCTATAAACTCTAATGTAAACAATGAAGCAAACGCTTCAAATAACGACGAAGATTAAGCGAAATATTTTCTATCATCCCTGAATACGATGGGGATCAAATCAAATAAAAAATCAATTAAAGGGATGTGCAGCCCAACTTATCAATTCAAGAGATTTGAGTACCTGGCACGAAATCAAACAATTACTTAACGTTCATTTCGGAGATCCTCGCGATCTAACTTCATTAATTCAAGATTTACAAAGAATGTGTCAATCCCAAAATGAAAATGCTTTGACTTTTGTAGGCAGAGTTCAAACTCACTGCTCAAAAATGTATGCCGCAATAGGAAAACAAAGCCTTCACACTAAGGAACAAAAAGAGTAGCAAGCTACATTAATCGATAGCATGTGTCTAAATACAGTTTTGACAGGTCTAGAACCAAGAATAGGGCAACTAATTCGTGCTAGCAATCCACCAAACATGATGGATGCTATAGCTTTAATTATGAGAGAATTGCAACTTTCTTATTTTGAAAATCAAAAATTTCAGAGGCAAAATCGTGTACCAGTCTTCAGTAATAATGTTAAAAGAACCAATAATAATTTTTCAAAATTTTGTAACTATTGCAAAAGAAACGGACATACTATAAATGAATGTCGAACAAAAAACCAAAACAATTCTTATAGAAATGGCCCAAATCCTTCTAACTATTGCCAAAATAACTCCCCAAGAAATAATTTCTCCCAAAATAGATTCCAACAACAAAGACCTTGGAATACATCTTTTCCTCAACAAAATAAGTTCCAAAATTCCTCTCCTTTCCAACCTAGGAATCAATCCCAAACCTTCCAACCAAGAAATTAAACCTTTCAACCAAGAAATCAACCTCCTAGAAATTTTTCTAATAATATTCCTAGAAATAATTTCCCCAGAACTTTTAATAATAATTCAAGTTTCCAGCCTACTAATCAAAATTTTACTCCTAGATTCCCAAATTCAAATCTTAATAACCAAAATAGAGCTCCTCAACAACATTATTTGGAACAAACTGAAAATTTTCAAATAACAGCCTCGGACCAGAATCCTATTCCGAACTTCAAGAATCTTGGTATGACCAATACGGACCAAACGTTTGCATAAATACCGTTGACAATAGCAATCTATATTATATCAAAAATAATACTGATAAGTACAAAATTTTAATCGACACAGGAGCTGGTATTTCAATTTTCAAACCAGAGACGGTTTAGCAATTTTTAAATCAATGTCCAGAAAATTTTCAAATTAAAGGTATTTCTGGCCAATCAATTCCTATTACTGAAGCGGTATTTGTTTCTTTTACTGGTCCTCTTTCTCCCCATAAAGTTTATATTTGCGATTTAGATATAGGATTCGACGGAATTTTAGGCGCTGACTTTCTAGAAAGGTACGGTGCAATAGTAGATTTTAGAAATAAACAATTAATTACGTACTATAAGGTACACGAATTACTAAAAGACGGAGATGAATTTAACGAGCTTTCGAATAATAATGATGATAATAATCGAGTTGTTTATAAAAGACAAGTTAATGTTGACGAAAGGTACGATAGCCTTCATATAAACGCTTATGAACGAAATAATAATAATAATAATAATGATTATACGGAAAATATAAATAATTTTGAAAGCGAAAATACGAGTTATAATATAAATAAGGTTACGATAGAACCGCGTTGCGAAAAAATATGCAAGTTTCATACGAATAAATATACGAATAAAGAAATGATTTTATGCGCACAACGTGTAGAAAAAGTATATGTGCCAAATTCTATAGTAAAAATAAATGAAGACGGTAATTTTTACACCACAATATTAAACGCTAATGCCATAAAAAGGGATATTTGTTTCGAAGAATTTGAATTTGAGCCTTACATTAAAGAAACGAACGCTAGTACTAATATTATTTGTAATTTTAATAAAACGAAAAGCAGAGTAGAAGAAATAAAAGAATCATTAAGGCTTGAACATTTAAACGAAGAAGAAAAAGAACTAATTACTAATTTATGCTTGAATTTTGAAGATATATTTTACTTTGACGGAGATTTCCTAAATTTCACTAACGAAATAAAACATACTATTGATACAGGCGATGCCAAGCCAATTTTTACAAAATCCTATCGATATCCACAAGTTCACAAGGAAGAAGTAAAAACGCAAATTAATAAAATGCTTTCTCAAGGAATAATTATTAGACCTTCTGTTTCACCATGGTCGTCCCCAGTATGGGTCGTTCCTAAAAAATTAGATGCTTCAGGCAAACAAAAATGGAGAATCGTAATTGATTATCGAAAATTAAATGAATTAACAATTAAGACAGGTATCCACTGCCTAATATTTCAGATATATTAGATCAGTTGGGTAATTGCCATTATTTTACTACTTTAGATTTGGCTTCTGGTTTTCAACAAATTGAAATGAATCCAGAAAACATTTCGAAGACTGCTTTTTCCGTTGAAAATGGTCATTTTGAATATTTACGTATGCCCTTTGGCCTTCGTAATGCGCCCTCAACTTTTCAGAGGGTTATGGATAATATACTAATGGGGATACAAAACGAAAAGTGCTTAGTTTACATGGACGACATTATTATTCATTCTTCCACAATTAATGAACATATCTCTCGTATTACTGAAGTTTTTCAAAGATTAAGAAATTCAAATCTAAAAATACAGCCAGATAAGTGTGAATTCTTACGAAAAGAAGTAATTTACTTAGGACATGTTATTACACCTGAAGGGGTTAAACCAAAAACACAAAAGGTACAAGCTGTTATCGATTTTCCTCAACCTGCCAATACAAAACAAATTAAACAATTTTTGGGTCTTACTGGTTACTACAGGAAGTTTATTCCAAATTACGCAAAAATGACAAAGCCTTTAACTCGACTTTTAAGAAAAGACGTACCATTTATTTTTGATAAAGATTGTCGTGAATCTTTCGAACAACTTAAACATGCGTTAATAAATTCACCAATTCTAATATATCCTAATTTTAAAAAAGAATTTGTTATAACTACAGATGCAAGCGCTTTTGCTGTAGGCGCGGTACTTTTGCAAGGACCTCTTGGAAATGATCTTCCCATAGCATACTTTTCGAGAACCTTAAGTCCAGCAGAAATGAAATATAGCGTCATAGAGAAAGAACTTTTGGCAATAATTGCTGCCGTGAAAAACTTTAGACCTTACCTTTTCGGACGAAAATTCTTATTGGTTACAGATCATAGACCTTTAACCTGGCTTTTCTCAATAAAAGATCCCGGTAGTCGTTTAGCACGTTGGCGACTTAAATTAGAAGAATATAATTATCAAATAATTTATAAACCAGGAATAATCGAAATGCCAACGCTTTGTCTCGAATCAAAATCAATCATATAAAAGAAGCTGTTTCCTTTCACACTTCCCTAGACGAACCATCTACTTCCCATGATAATCCTCAAGACATTGACCCGCCTATTGACAATAATGAGACTGACGAAATTACTATAATCTGTAATGAATTTGATAGATTTTTTGATTTATACAAGACGACTTCAATGATCGACTATTCTAAAATCCAATACACAAATAATCAACTTTTAGACAAAACACACAAAGACATTGTACTAATTTTTCAACAAGACAAATTAACAGACCTTCACGAAAAAGTTATTGATGATTTACTTGAGCTAAATCCTGATTTTAACTATAATAAAGCAAATGTTCTTTCCAGTCAAACCGTAGCTAAAAGAAAATATTACATAATTCCTGTTCCTTTTAATTTTAAAACTGCAATACAAGTACTCTTCATCTCTTTATTATAGTAAAGATATATTCGAAGAAAATAAAACTTATTACATTGAAAACAATCCAGACTTTCCAATTTTAGAAATGTTTAATTTTTTGTTCTCAGATAAAAATTTCCAATTAACAATTTGTCAGAACATTGTGACCATACCAGACGAAGACCAAATACCTATAATAATAGATCAATTTCATTCAGGCAAAACAAACTTGCATCGAGGAATAAACGAAACAATTAGACTTATTAAACAAAAATATAATTGGACAGGACTAACTAAAGACGTTGAAACATTTATTCGGCAGTGCGAAATCTGCCAAAAAACGAAAATTTGTAGACAAAGCTTGGACAGTCCTTTAGTCATTACTGAAACTCCCAAAACTCCTTTCAAAAGAATAAATATTGATATCCTAGAAATCCCAGTGAAAAATAATATCCTTACCATAAGAGACGAACTGACAAAATCACCCAAGCTTATGCACTTCCTAATAAAACAGCGAGATCTGTAGTAGACGCTCTTTTACTCTATTTTCAACATTTTGGAACTCCTTTAAGAATCCATTGCGATGTAGGTAAAGAATTTAATAATCAACTAATGAAAGATCTTTGTAAACTATACAATATAAAATTAACTTTCTCTAGTGTTAGTCATCCGCAATCAAATGGTTCTTTAGAAAGGTTTCATGCTACCTTAACTGAAATGATACGCGCGTGTAGTACAGAAAATCCTAACGAACATCCATTTCAAATGCTTCCTTACGCTTGTATAGCATACAACAATTCTATAAATAAAACACACGGCTTTACTCCTTATGAATTACTGTTCGGTCACACCTCGTCCCGACCTCCAGAAGTTTTGTATAATCAGCAAGAATTAATCTCTAAGTACGTTCGCGATTTAAACAATAAAATAAAGCAATAAAGCAAAAGTGGCAAGAAAGCGTACGGATATGCGCAAGCAAAAGGCAAAACAGCGACAATTTCGCGTAGGAGAAAAGGTTTATGTCAAGGAGTCCAAAATAAAAAATAAAGTAGCTAACAAATTTAATGGACCCTATAAAATTAAAGAAATTTATACGAATTCAGCTTTGCTACATAACGCAATTACTAATCAAACTACAAAAATGAATTTTGATATGCTTAAGAAATGTCACGAATTGGAGGAAGAAGAACTAACGGTTAAAGAATTATTTTATACTCTAGATAGAAAAATCCCTATTGAAAATAATAACGTTTCCATTGAACTGGGCAATTTATTTGATGCCCCTGAAAATATTTCTTTAGCCCACTGTGTATCTAAAGACCTAGAAATGAATGCAGGAATTGCAAAAGAATTTAAGAATAAATTTGGACACGTAGATGAACTAAAAAATCAAAATAAATCAATTGGTGAAATAGCAGTACTTCAACTTGCGACAAGAAATATTTATTATTTAATAACTAAAGAATTTTTCTATTATAAACCAACATATGCTAATTTATTTAATTGCTTAAAAGAATTACGAACTATTTGCCTCGAGAGCACTGACGAAAAGGATAAAGTTATAGCCATCCCCAAGTTAGCTTGTGGATTAGATAAATTAGATTGGGACACAGTTCTCCCTATGATCAAATATATTTTCAAAAATACTGATATTAAAATAATTTGTTATATCGAACCAAGTTCCTAATTCTGAAACTTCGTTACAGATTTTCTTTGTTCGCTACCGCTATGGCACAATATACACTGCGACCAATTAATAACACCATAGGCGTGTTCTATCAAGAGCAATCCGGACTCAAAATTTCTAATGACAAGTGGAGTTTATTAGTATATAAAGACATTTCATCCCTAAAAATAACAATAAAATTTTAGAAAATATGCAATTTGTAATTCAACCAAAAGACGTACGAATGGCCGCCTTTCTAAGCGAAGTTAAGTCACATCTCACTTTACTAAATCAACTTTCCGAAAACATTGCGCTTAAATTTGAAAAATTAGCTATTGATGTAAGAAGATACAAAAGAGGTTTAATTAATGGCTTAGGGTTAGTTTGGAAATTTATTACCTGGAATTTAGATGCTTCAGACGGACAGTATTATTACGATTGTATTGACAAAATTAACAGAGACGAACACGAATTAGAAAAATTAATGAAAAAACAACTATAACTACTTCAGTTATCAAAAATTTTAATGACTCTATCAACAAATTACAAATTGATGAAATTACCTTTAATAATGACATAAAACAAATCGAAAATTACATTTATAACATTTCCGATAATTTTAACTATTACACTGCAAAATTACAAGTTTAGAGATGGCCGAAAGACTCCTAGAATCCTATACCTTTATCGAAAGCAATTTAAATGACATTCTAAACTCTATTACTTTTGCAAAACTACGAATCATTCACACGTCAGTTATAACTCCTGAAGACCTGGTTCATCATTTGCAAATAATCGCTCAAACTTTAAACAAAAATAATTTACCCTTAACTCCTCAACTTCTAAATGTTGCAACTTATCTTAATTTTATAGAACTAATGGTTTTTCAAACAGAAAATAGGCTTGTTTTTATATTAGACATCCCTCTACTAGAACCTCAATGGTATACTCTTTATAGAATTTATCCTATCCCAAGTTTCGATAATAAAACTGGATTTTATCACATGGTATCCACTGATACTAAATATGTAGCAAAAAGCAATGACCCAGCTCTCTACGTAATTCTTTATGATATAAAAAATTGTAAAGAACTAGCCTTCGATTTAATAATGTGCAAAGATTTATATCCTACTCCTATTGACTCACATTCAAGATGTGAAGCTCAATTATTACAGGTAGAAACCCATTTACCTAATACCTGTGACATAGTCACAATTTCAATTGAAAGTTACAATGTACAATTGATTCAAGAGAATCAATGGTTAATAATTTTAAGTGAAATATTTCCCATAACCATTAAGTGTAAAAATCAAAATCCTTTGTCTATAATGCTAGACAAAACTTCAATTTTAACGTTAAAATCCGAATGCATTACTTATATTGTAAGTACTAAAATTCAAACGAAAAATTTAAATAAATGTAATCAAACCTATAAATTTCACCCAATTAGTATTTCATTTGAATGTTGCAAAGAAACTCCAAATAAAATAAAATTTCCTGACTTAAAACCTTTACAATTAAATAAATTTAATTATGACGATTTAAATGTCGCAAAGCATAAATTAGACGAATATGCAAAGGATCTTGATCTTGATAATATTATTAACGAACCAACTGTAAATAAGTATACGCCAATATTGACATATCTATCCATTACTTTAATCATATTTTTAATTATTGTGTACTTTTATATTAAATGTAAAAAATCTAGGAACATTAAAATAGGCATTATTACTACTAATAACGGAGACGATCCTCCACAACCTCCTAGAACTCGAAATCGCGTTTTTCAATATTTAAGAAAATTTGTTACTGTCAAAAGAAGAAGAAATTGAACTAAATTCTAATACCACAGACATATATAGCTTCGCTACAGACAGTGCCTGGGGACCCAATTGTTTGAGCTGGCACCAATAGAGGGCGCCGCATGCGGGAAATTCGAATAAAAATATAATCGGCGGGCCTGACGACAATAATTCAGTGGCCTTGAAAGCACCTATCCCATAAAAAACGCTGCAACGTTGTCAGTGCAAGAACATGTGGATAGAAGCTATATAGGTCTGTGATAGAAGGAATAGCCGGTATACGAGTATTAATAATACGGCAGCCACAATTTGAAATTATTAGATTTATTCCAGATGCACCAATCCGCGATTGGAGAAAATTGTCTGCCAAAAACTACTCCCTGCATCCCTTTAGCGAAATAACTTCATACCTCCAGTAGGGCGTTCAAAAAGTCTCAGAAATAAAAAACTGCGGGAAAAAACTACCCCTTCCCATCCCCGCAGTTGTTTTTGGTCAGATCCTCGCCATTTTTAAAAATTGCCGGACAAGACTACCCCCTGCATCCCTTTAGGGAAAAAAATGATAGTTCCATTGTTTCTGGTCCGATTTTCGCCGTTTTCACAAGGATGTTAAAAAAGTCAGTCTCAGAAATAAAAAAAACTGCCGGAAAAAAACTACCCCTTCCCACCCCCGAAGTTGTTTTTGGTCGGATCCTCGCCATTTTTAGCAAGGACGTTCAAAATTATTCCAGAAGCACCAATCCGCGGTTGAAAAAAATTGCCGGACAAAACTACCCCCTGCATCCCTTTAGGAAAAAAATGATAACGCCATTTTTTCTTGTCCGATTTTCGCGGTTTTCACAAGGATGTTAAAAAAGTCAGTCTTAGAAATAAAAAAAACTGCCGGAAAGAAACTACCCCTTTCCACCCCCGAAGTTTTTTTTGGTCGGACCCTCGTCATTTTTACCAAGGACGTTCAAAATTATTCCAGAAGCACCAATCCGCGGTTGAAAAAATTTGCCGGACAAAACTACCCCCTGCATCCCTTTAGGAAAAAAATGATAACTCACAAGGAAGTTCAAAATTATTCCAGACGCACCAATCCGCGGTTGAAAAAATTAGCCGGACAAATCTATCCCCGCAAGTCTCAGTGATAAAAATGTTGTTGGGCAAAAACTACCCCTCCCCGCCCCGAAGCGAGTTTTTTTTGGTCGGATTATCATCGTTTTCAACAAAAACGTTTGTCTGGTGAGCAGGCGGGTATGGTAAATTTGAAAATAACATATACTTAGTACAAGATTATTATTATTTAAGTGGACTTCGGGGGTGGGAAGGGGTAGTTTTTTGTCAGGCAGTTTTTTTATGCTTCTGAGACTCTTTTGAACGTCCTTGTGAAAACGGCGAAAATCGGACCAGAAACAATGGAGTTATCATTTTTTTCCGTAAAGGGATGCGGGGGGTAGTTTTGTCCGGCAATTTTTTTCAACCGCGGATTGGTGCTTCTGGAATAATTTTGAACGTCCTTACTAAAAATGGCGAGGATCCGACCAAAAACAACTTCGGGGGTGGGAAGGGGTAGTTTTTTTTTATTTCGGAGATTGACTTTTTTAACATCCTTGTGAAAACGGCGAAAATCGGACCAGAAACAATGGAGTTATCATTTGTGAAAACGGCGAAAATCGGACCAGAAACAATGGAGTTATCATTTTTTTCCGTAAAGGGATGCGGGGGGTAGTTTTGTCCGGCAATTTTTTTCAACCGCGGATTGGTGCTTCTGGAATAATTTTGAACGTCCTTACTAAAAATGGCGAGGATCCGACCAAAAACAACTTCGGGGGTGGGAAGGGGTAGTTTTTTTTTATTTCGGAGATTGACTTTTTTAACATCCTTGTGAAAACGGCGAAAATCGGACCAGAAACAATGGAGTTATCATTTTTTTCCGTAAAGGGATGCAGGGGGTAGTTTCGTCCGGCAAATTTTTTCAACCGCGGATTGGTGCTTCTGGAATAATTTTGAACGTCCTTGCTAAAAATGGCGTGGATCCGACCAAAACAACTTCGGGGGTGGGAAGGGGTAGTTTTTTTCCGGCAGTTTTTTTTTATTTCTGAGACTGACTTTTTTAACATCCTTGTGAAAATGGCGAAAATCGGACCAGAAACAATGGAGTTATCATTTTTTTTCCCCAAAGGGGCGCAAGGGGTAGTTTTGTTAGGTAAATTTTTTCAACCGCGGATTGGTGCGTCTGGGTAAATTTTGAACGTTCTGGGAGGGGTAGTTTTTTGTCGGGCAGTTTTTCATTTCTGAGACCAGAAACAGTGAAGTTATTGTTTTTCAGGGTGCAGTTTTCCCGGCAATTTTAAGTATACAAAAATCTCAACAATCCTTACCTACCAATTCCAGCTTCCTTGCCTCTTTTTGACTATAAACACAGACCTGTATCAGCAAAGATCATGATATCATCTTTTATACAAACACAGATATATATGTCTGTGATAATACCATCCGCTTGTATGGATAGTGGCAGATGTATTTTTATCCCTAAAATGGGCCTGATAGACGACATTTGGCAACGACGAGCGGAAAGATGTAGAACTCGGCGACCTCTATGGCACGGTAGTGGAAATATTTGTACGAATTCCTACAAAGGATGCCAACTCGAGGGACTTGGCATCCTTTTGGGTTCGCCTAAAAATATACGGCGAAGCACAGTCTGTAGCGAAGCTATATATGTCTGTGCTAATACTAAAACATATGCCTAATTTAATGTCAAAATTTGTTAACACAAATTTTTAATATAAGATATATATCTTATTCGTAAGTTACATAAGTGTAATTTGCGAATAAGATATATATCTTCCATCCTTTGGGGAAGAAATGTTTGGATTGTTTCTGTAGCAACGTAAATCAAGAGCACATTTTAGGTTATAAAGATAGTCAAAGTCATCAGCTGGCATCAGGATATATAAAAAAATGAACATGGGTGGAGGTGTGGGAAAGAATATAGTTTTACAGATTAAAATGAATACCGGCGCCTTCATCAAAAGTCTATATATATCGTTTTTTTTTACTATTTTAAATCATGATTTTATGATTATGCCCATACCAAATAAAATGGTAAAATAAACTAGGTAGATAGGGGCGGCGGTGTCCGAGTGGGTCTTTGGATTAGACCCACGCTTTGGCACCGTACGTCGTGGGTTCGAGTCCCACCACGGTATGTGCCATGGGTGTTGTGTTTGTATTTATGTTTGTGTGTTTGTCTTTAGGTTTAAGTTAGGTTTAAGGATATGACAATATACAGCTGGCAAGGAGATGGCTCCGAGCCAGACAACTCCTGCCAGCGAATCGAAGGAGGGTGAAATAAACCTCGGATCTGGGTCAATGGCCGTCGTTGTCTAGCCCATAAAAAAAAACTAGGTAGATGTGGGTAATTCTTCTTTTGCTTAATGGACTAATACACCACTTTTTTTTATTTGCTTATCGGATAGTATTGGGTGAGATATACTTGCTGTATTTTTTTTTTTTAAAAATTTATGTCGCCCCCGTTTTGCCGCAATTAATTTTTAAAGTTCAATATACGTAACTACCTGTTGGATTTTATTTTTCCCTAAATTTACCGCCATGGCACCAGGTTTGGCAACGCCGCACCTCAATGCCAAGCTGTCAGCCTGCGAGAACATAAACATAACCTATTTTGTGGCGTCACAAATCGGAATATCGGATCTCGAATCCCGCGGCCCCGCGTGTTTTACAAGCTTTTATTTTTTATGATTTGAACTATTTTCACCATTCATTCTAATAATCCATGACGGAAATGAACCATTCTATTTTGCTGAGGAAAATGCTGGGAACACTAGGTATTGATATTGATGATTCGGACGTTATGCTGGTTGGTTTACAACCAGGTGTAACATTTTAGCTGACGATTTTAGATTAGTGGCTCTGCCAAACGATTTTTTACTTGTTATCAAGTATATTCCACCGACTGCTAGTTGTTTGAAGAAACTGATGATATTTTAGCCTCAATACCTATAGTGCCACAGAATAAATAGCTTCACAACAGAAGCGTCCATAAAGACATATGTCAAAAGGATGCTCGCTTTGACGCGAAATATCTTCTTAAGGGATAAACATTGTGCATTTTGTTTGATTTTACATTAATCCACTTTGCAAAGAGATTGTATTAGGACCAAATTTATGTACAAGTTATTGGTTATTTTCCTGTAAATTGAAATGGAGGCTCGCTTATTTTTGACACGTCTTTATGGACGCTTCTGTTGTGAAGCTATTTATTCTGTGCTAGTGAGAAAAGTCAATCCTATAGACGTCAAGCACTTACCTGGTCCGAATATAAAAAATTTATTACTTTAATTTCATGAGCCCTTACTTACAGAATTAAGTTAGTAGTTAGACCTGCATCGGTTCAAAAATGTAACGCAAGAATATTGGAGAAGGTGCCAGTTCTTGCGGTGATGTTAGAAATATAACATATAAAACGCAATAAAGCCAAGTTTTCAGTAGAAAAACTTTATTGTCATAGCTTGAACTATTTTAGACCCATTTAGGTAAATTATATTGTGATTGCCGAAGCATCCTCATAAAAAATGACATTATTCTTTAGGATTTTTTCACTATACATATTATATATTTTTTCTGGAAAATAAATTTTCATAAGCATATTTTGTGATTTGTGTGTGGTTAATGGAAGTTAAAAATAAAAAATATAATGCAGCAGCCGGCCAAAAATTAAGATTTGTTTAATTTGCAAGAAAAAAAACATTATTTTGCATTCTATGGCAAAACCCCAAATAAGTTATCTATTAAATTTAGTGAAAATATTCCAAAATCAAATAATACAGCTTTCATGTCGCATGCACAGAGTGTAACAAACCGGATGTTTTTTTGGGGGGTTTCTTCTATTCTGCGAAGAGATAGACAAAGAGTAGGTGGGTGTACTGTGCTCGATTTTTGAGGGCAGTGGAAAGCAGTTGAATCTCAAAATCTCGATTCGTTTTGGAGGTTCAGGGCATTTTTCGTTTTTTAACATGTCAGACAGTCCCTCCTTGTAATACGTTTTCTATTTTTGCAAAAAATTATCCTTCATACTACTCCAAGTATGTCGGTATGTCTTTGTCAACTAAATCCTGTAAAGTAGACTTTCATATTTTTTATTGCACTTGTGTTGACTTTTTCCAATATAACAATCTACTGATGTTGTCCATGATTCTTCGCTATTTCCAGGAAGTCAGCAAAGAAAAGCAATACCTTGCTTACATTCATCTAAAATAAGTTTTCCATTAATATGTGCAAAAATTTTACGCGTACTTAGTTCTATTATTAGTTGACAAAGTTAATGTCACTAGTGCAGAAAAGACAACTTTCCGCATCAAAATGGATGCAACAAAGTGTACTACTACGGACTTAATTACTTAAATACTTCATTAGATCATACAAGAAAAAAATACCCGCAAAAAGTAGTCATTGACGGTCAAGCACTTGATATCGAATGAAACTCTGCTGTCAAACTTGCATTGTCTTTAGATTATTTAAATTAGTTCTGAATCATGGTTTTTCACATGTAGATATCAACGATCGATTTCTTGTTTTGATAATCGATTTCAACATTGGGGTGTGCGACACCCCCACGCCCCCTCCCCCATATTGTAACTATAGGTATATACACAATAAGTATTTCTTTACTGTACTAGCAACTAAACTAGAAGCACAAAAAGCTGTATCTACGTATGTGCCACGATGTATGATCCTCGTACATCGTGGTATGTGCATAATTTAGGACTAATCTGCTTATGTTGGGTAATTACAACATAATATACCTACTTCCACAACTATTCAGTTGAATTTCTTCATTTTTAACCACAGTATCATTAACATTTTTCTTATTAATTTTGTTCCTCTGACTGTCTCCAATAACATTGTTACCATAATATTTATTCTCTAGTCTACCTAAAACCAGAATTTAAGCTATATCATCATCATTAAGCAATATTAAAACAATATACAAATCAAATAACAAACATACCTCTTCATTTCTCCATGTTTTGCTCCCCGTTTTTATTGATAAAATTGACACACCATATCAAAATCTATGCAAGGCAAGTTATCAGGACAAGCTTTATCAAATCTTGTCTTCATTATAAACCGAAAAAATAAAGTATTCACAGCAAGATTCTTTTAAAACTGAGAATATAATTTATTTAGTTTTCACTAAGGTTATTAACCTTGGTTTCCGCGTTCCGCGGGCGAAAGTGAGGTTATATGCAAAGTGCGGCGTTGCCGACGATTTTCTTTAAAGAATTGAGTAATATGTCATCTGTCATATTTTATAGGGGGCTTTTTTTCAATTTTTGAGCAAACTAATGGAAAAAAAAATCTGTTGGTTGGGTTTCGTGATTATCTAGACATGTTTTACAAATTCCAAGGCAAAAAAATATTTTTCATTTCTAAGTATACTTGTCCATTGCACACACGAAAACTTTGTTTTTGCAGGCGAGTTTCGCTAATCATGTTATCATTATCAGGAGATTAGACTTCATCTTCATTAGACTTAATCATCTCCCGATGATGCTAACGTGGTTAGCGAAACGCGCGTCGAGAGCGCGACAAGTGCAAAAGGTTCCTGATTCCCAATTTAGGTAGGTAATCACAATTTTATTTCATAATTTGGTAAGTATCTTCGATAAGTTATTATTTCAAGAGAATACATAGAAAATGCAATCATTCTTTCAGCTTGTTTTTAACCCTTAAGAGCCCAGATTTTGAAATTTTTCAAAAAATGTTTTTTTTCTTTACATATTAAATCTATGTTGTCTAGAAAACAAGAAATTAAAGTAAATTTTGATAATAGTAAATTTGAAGGTGAGATTTGAAGTGTTACATATATGTAACGCTAGGCGATTTAGGGGTAAAAAAGATTATAAGCATTCTGAATGTGTCTTTATTTTAAGGAAGGTTACAAAAGGAATAAATCTCTATTTCTTATGAAAATTCACGTTACAGTCGATACACACACCTAAATCGCATTTTGTACACATAGTTCTGCAACTAGATGTGCATCCCTCGTTGGCACAGCGCCTCCTTTTCTTATTTGGAATGTATGTTATAAAATGATCTGTTCTATCGTATCGTATATCGTCATTTATTCGGTTGCCAGTGTTGCTTGATAAAGCAGTAGATGGTCGTCCAGGTCCCTTTGCCTCTGTCCCATATTTTGCTAAATAAGTTAGAACAATATCCCTACGAAAATCTATCTGTTTTCCAGGATGCCCTGCTTTTTTATATAAGTACCAAGCATTTTCTATAGAGGCGTCAAGCATCCACGTAAAAAGGCACCACCACCATTTCTTTGAACGAATGCAGACTATATCTACCAATATTTTGGTCCATAAGGTCTGTTCCTCCCATAGAGCAGTTATATTTACCAATTAGACTTGGGCGAGGAACTAAAATTACTTTTTTCTCTCGCTGCGAATACCTTTTTACCTGGGTGAGGGGTTCTGCCCCGAAAGCAGTTGATGCTACAGTCACTATATTGTTATCTACCCACCGAACAAATACTATGCCATTGTTAGTATCTAGTATTGAATGGTATGTGCCTCGATTAGATTTTTTCAACAACTCTTTCTTTTCTGGTAAGGGTATATTTCTTGGTAAACGATTTTCACGCATTGTTCCCGTACACCAATGGCCAATTTCACGGAGGTCTCTTAGCAAGTTGATGCTAGTAAATAAATTATCCACATACAATTTATATGGCAGATTTTGTTTACTTTGGGGAAACTCGCGTAGCATTGTCATTAGCGGAGCAGTAGACTTTCCATATAGATCTTCATCATCTTTATTACTGTTCGGATTATTTCCCTGATATATATCAAAATTTATCAGGTGACCACTTTTAGTGTTCAACGACCACATTTTGAAACCAAATCGTATTGGCTTTCCTCTGATAAATTGTTTGGCGCTGTGTCTACCATAATATTTTACCATAGATTCATCATAGCTTATATCTTCCTCGGGTACAAAATACTGTAAAAATTTCTGTTTCAATTTATCCATCAACGGACGAACTTTCCAGGCTTTGTCATTTGTATCAGGATGGTTATTGTCAGCCCAATGCAAGAACTGCATAATTTGAGAAAATCTATTTTTACGCATGGAATTTTTTACCAATGGATGACCCATATCAGGCTTTGAGTCCCAGTAGTACCGTTTTCCTGGCCTCGGATTATATCCGCTAAGCATAAGAATAGCCAAGGTACATTTCAGTTCATTGCGAGTTATATTGGGATTGGGATAATTTTTAAAAATAGCATATTTGTTACTTTCTTCAAACAAATAATCAATAAGTTGATCATCCCAAAATAATTCGAACAGTTGCACAGGAGACATTTCAGAGTACTCCGAGAAATCTGGTGACATAAATGTATCTTCTCTATTTTGTAGTTTCCCACTAGTCCACCAAAAAGTGTTTTGTTTACTTGATTTACATTTTACATGTCTGTTATTGCTATTTTCACTGCCACCAATTCTGTCATTGTTGGTAATTTCAATGCCACCAATTCTGTCATTGTTGGTAAGCTTGACTTCAGCTAATGCCCGCAGCTGCCGTCCCGGTAGATGGTCTAGGTCGCCGTCAGTTTCCTCATCGCCAGATTCTTCATCGGTAAGGACATTGACTTCCGGGGGTTCTGTATAAATCGCTTCGATATGAGGTTGAACTTCATCGGATAAATCATCTTCGTAGGCCATTTGTAACGCTTCTTCGAGTGTAAACGCTTTCCTAAATAAGCCAGAAAATAAAAATGCTTAAAAGGTGATTTTGCAAACGGAATAACCTAGTGTTACATATATGTAACACTCAAGTTTGACATGTTGTACATTCTATGTAAGTCGATGTTTTTTATATTTGTCAACAGGATACATTAGTGTAATGACTAATATAACTATTTACAAAATGTCAAACGCTGGAATATTCTATCATAATGAAAAATATTACTTACTCTAAACGAAGGTCCATTTTCACACGAAATAACGAATGGCAACTTCTAAGATCAGCCAACAAATGTAAACAAACATCCTACTACTTCCAAAACTGTACTGAAAGGTTAGGTTAAACACATGACAAGGTAAAACTAGCGCCATCTATCAAATAGTAGACAAACTAGCAACGTGGCATTAGACATATGGCAGCATATTTAGAGTTACATATATGTAACGCAAGGCTATTAAGGGTTAATTTAGAAAATATATCCGAACAATGGCAAAGGCAAAATCTTCTATGTAGCCTCCGCTCTGCTTTTAATTTACATCTGTCCAATTCATCCACTAATTTTTTCACCAATAAGGGCTTCCGTAAATTGCTGCAAAGGGATGTTCTGCTTTTTATATATCATCCAAAATAGTTATTGGTGGCTGTGCACCAGGAAATTTGAGTTAATTTTGTAATCTAAAATATAATTTTATATTTTGTAATTTAAAAAAATAAGTAGGTATGGCCTGGTTCATACAGCTTCTTTATCTTTTAATTTTTCTTTATCTTTAAGAAATATTAAATGTCATTGGTCAGTTCAAATCAACGAACAAATGCCATTGGTTATTTCTTAAAGATAAAGTAAAATTAAAAGATAAAGAAGCTGCATGAATCAGGTTTAAATAAAGGTAAATAGTTACTTAGAGTGACTATTAAGGTATCTACCTTATATTATGTGTTAGGTATATCATCTCACAGTTACTTTATTGAGTTTAGTCTTCATTTATTCTATAAGACCTCTGCATTACCATCTCTTATAATAATAACTTTGTGGAACATTTTGTGATAAGTACTGGAATCATTTTAAATACATAATAATTCTCAGAGTTACTTTTGCTTTTGCTCAAATGCGCACTGAACCTTGAACCACATGTTAGTTTTGCAAAAGGCACTCTTTTGGTGAGTTGCAACGGATGATTGCAAGTTTATGTGTATATTTTATAATCTTCTTGAATTATTTTGCAGTTAAAATGACAATGTCGTTATACTGCTTTGATTACTCTCTCAAAAATTTACTTGCAAGCCTATGAGTCAACATCCCACATGGTTTTTGCTTTACCTCAGAGTCACTACTTTTATGCAAAACCAATTGAAATTTGATGATGACAGTTGATTGCAACAACTCTCCTAATAAAGGAACTCTAACCTATGTTATATAGGTATGTGGTGTAGGACCTTTGTTAGACGTTAAGGGTTTACTTACAGTTCACCTTAACGCTAAGAAAATCCTTAGAAACCGGGTTTTATGGATTTAGTTTTAAGCGTTTTAAAATTCCCACCTTAAGTAAGGGTACAAATGGCCGCCGTCCTTGATTGAAAAGTTACCCCGGTCGGTTGTCTCTTCTGCGCCGTATATGTATTACATAGGTATGTGGGTCAGCCGGCCGGCGTTCGCCACAAAAAAGGAACTAAAATAAAGGTGCTGGCCCTTGGCGTTCCTCATTTGTCAAATGTCAAACTTGTCATGTCACGCCGCATCGTTTATCGTTTTACCTTTTACCAACTACAGGTCGGTAATAAGGACGTTTTGTAAAATCTATCCTACCTGAAGTAATTAAAATTATACCAATGGTTGTGAGAACCGACTATTAATAATATTTTAGTATTATCGTGACTTTTTTACAACCTTGCCATTTTATGTAAACGCAGCCTCGACCACCATCTTTAAAAAACCAACCTAAAAATAAAAATATGTTGAAATCTCCCATCATACAAAATTGTTACAAATTTGAAATTAAATAAACAATTTCTCACAAATACAATGAGAATTGACCATTCTGTTAATTTTTCTAATTTTCAATAATAGCCACAAAAATGTTTTTTTTATGATTCACATTTTTTAGGTGGATTTTGTTTTATACAATATATTTGTATTTTCAAAAGGGATCTGTAATATTTCCTCCTATCATCTCCACATTCATCAGTAAACTTGTCTGCGTTTCCAAATTTAAGTGTAGGGGTTATCCGTTCATGTTGTTACAAAGCCCGTACCTAGGTAGGATTCCTTCCTATAAGTTATAAGTTATATCATCCATATTGCTTTTGCGTTTGTGGGAATTATTTCGTTGCAAACTCTCTCTGCAATCCCGACGTCGCGTCCTGAAAAAGTAGGATTTGTAACAAAAATTTGCACCAAAAGTCATTGCGCCCGCGTCGTGGCGACCCAAACTTCATACCCCTTTTTGGTGCATAAATTGGTCATATTGAGAGTGTGATAATGTACCAAAAGTCGGTGGGCAACGTCGTGACGGTTCGAATTTTGTTCTTCATTTTGGTGCAAACTAGGGTTATATCGAGGTAAACACGACATCGGGTCCCAACGTTTGGTCGGAATTTGAAACGTTGTTGCAACGTAATAGTGCTAGTTGGGTTAGTAATACCAAGGCATCTAGTTCAAGAAATACTATTTTCAAGTCACAATGAACCGTTGGCAAAGGACATTTAGGTATTTCAAAAACTACTAAAAAAGTTAAGGATAGGCATTTTTGGGATGGTCTACCAAAAGATGTAGAAATATATGTTAAGGTTTGTCGGGACAGTCAAGCTCAAAGGGGAGTGACAAATAGGAAACCAATTTCAGTGGGGTTGCCGTTTCAAAAGGTAGGAATAGATTTATTAGGGCCATTTCAAAAGTCTGCAAATAATAACACGTTTATAGTTGTAGCGACAGATTATGCTACTCGGTATGTCGAATTGGAAGCAATTCCTAACCTAATGGTAAGGCCGATACAGTTGCCAATTTTATTTTTAAAAATGTTATTAGAAGCCATGGGTGTCCAAAAAAATTTTTGTCAGATAGAGGTCAAGTGTTTAGGTCAGAATTTTTGAATGAGTTGTTAAGAGTTATGGGTATAATCCTTGTCTATAGAAATGGATAGACAAGGGTATAATTAAACAACAGACGAGGTCATATCATCCGCAATGTAATGGGGCGACAGAAAGAATGAATGCTTAGGAAAAGGGAAAAGGAAAAGGCGTTACGATGGCAACCATAGGCACGTAGAATTTAAACAGGGTGATAAAGTCAAAGTGTTTACCCCAGTTAGAAAGATTGGCAGGTCAGAGAAATTATTGTTGCTGAAATATTTTGGACCTTACGAAATTATCCGTAAGTTATGGCCAGTAACTTACGAGTTAAGAATGTAACTGTCTAGAAATGCCAAGACAGATGTGGTCCACGTGAGCAGGATTCTGGATTATCATGATCCTAGGAGCCCCGACCCTGAAATTGCCGAGCCATAAATTTCTTCCTCTTAGGGCAGAGGTTGTAATATAGTATAATAAGATTATTTTATTTATCTTTAGGAGGCCACCATATCTATAATTACAGCATAAGCAACGAAAAATAGTAAAATAGATAGCTGGTAGATGTAGAAGATAAGGATTTAATATGACTAGGCACTAGATATACAACGATAATATGGAACGAAGTTTTCTCGAAAGTAATATGAAAATTATGTTAGGTGGACGATTAGTATTGTACAATGGAAAATTACTATCAAGGGGTGGAAATAATTAATGACTCCTATTAAAACTGCAGGTTATGTGTATGTGAGAGAATGAATCTGAGAATGAATGTAAAGTTTTAGGCCTAGGCATTGATAAGAGTGATTTAAATTGGTTGTCCACAAAAATGAAACGATTTTTTTTAAATTTAACTGGTACCAGATAATAGTAATAATTATATGTATTTTAGTAATAGCATATCATGTATACCTAGATATAAGTCTTAGTACCTAATTAATGAATAATGGATAATTTTTATTGTATTGTAACGAAAAATGCCTCTAAAGTTGTTATATCAGCTTTCAAGGAATATGTCTGCACGGTTTTCTAACCTACTCAAAGATTTAGCAGGTAAATTTTAAGTTTGGGTATTTTACTTACAGTTTTATATTTTTTTGTACTTAATTTAGGAGCATTTTCCGTCATATCTTTGTTGGCCTGAGGCCCCCAAGGCCCCATTTTCCTAGATTCATTGTTTTCCCTGAAAAGCTTCCATAACTTTCTAGAAAGTTTGCTAGAACTTTATGATTTGTGAACTATCATTGGCCAAGAATATTCTAAAGTATTCTCCAGTCTTCCTTTTGAGTATATAAGCCCTGGGAATTGGGCCTGGGAAAAGTGAAAGGTTAGAAAGCGATTTTGTGCGAATTTTGGAGCAGAAAGAATATTCTTGGACAGTGACAGTAATCTGACAAGTTTATTTGTGATTTTTGAAGGCTAAACAATAAAGGTGGTAACCAAGGCAACGAGTTTGGACTGTGATTGTTGAGATTCAGTACATTTGGTGTCAGAAGCGGGACTTCAAGAGGACCCTGAGGTGAATGCCCACAACCAGAAAACAAACCGCAATGGAAATGGAAAAGTTGATGAAAATGTTTATAAAGAAATTTGACGAAATGGACAAGAAACACGAAGAAAGAGAAAAGAAACAAGAGGAATTAATGAAGAATCTTCAAGAAGAAATGAAGAATTAATTAAAGAAGAACGAAGAAGAAATGAAGAAGGAATTAAAAAATAATGAAGAAGAAATGCAGAATGAATTAAAAAAACGAAGAAGAGAGACGCAAGAATGAAGAAGAAAGAAACTTGAAGCAAGAAAAGCTGGTGAGCGGCCTTATATAGAGATTAAAACTGGACGAGATGAAACCAACATGAAATTAGAAGAGATTCAAATGGAATTACAAAAGAAAATTATCAACTTTGAAGAGGTTGTTGAAGCAGAAATATCCCAAATGAAGGCAGAAATTAAGATGGAGGTACAAACCGAACTTGATAAAATAAAAACGAGATTTGACAGGAGTGAAGGAAGAATGGAACAGTTGGAGGCGAGAATGAATCAGCTGTCTCTACAGGGAGTATCAAAATTAGAAGTAGGCACGACCACATCCTCTATTAAAATGAAGCCTCCCAAGTTTGATGGAAAAGTGGCATGGAGCACTTATCTTAACCAGTTGGAGGCTACTGCAGAAGGAAACTTTTGGACAGGAGAAGAGAAAGCTCGGAATTTGTCTACGGGGTGAGGCTACCGAAGTGTTGCGAACGATACCGGCCGAAGCTCAGCATGATTATAGTTCCCTGGTTAGAGCCCTTGAAATGCGATATGGGGAAGCCCATCTACAACAGGTATACCAGGCGCAACTGAAAGGTCGACGACAACGCATCGATGAGACCCTGCAACAATTTGAAGCCGACATTGAACGCCTGGTAAATCTGGCCTATCCATCGGCCCCAGTCGAATTTCGGGAACAAATTTCGGTAAGTGGCTTCATATTAGATGGCGTGCGTGACAGTGAGACTAGCCAAGCACTTCGGCTAGCCCACCACAAAAATATCTCCGGGGCCTTGGCGCATGCTTTGGAATTTGAAGCCGCCACGCAGGCCCCACGTAGACAAGTGAGGTTAAGGCAGGTGCGACCACAAAACAGAGGCAGTACTAGTAATACCAACGTGGAACAAATGGTACAGGACATTCAGAACATCCTTTCACGTGCTACGACCTCCAAAGGCGGGATGGGTGTTCGAAGAAATACACCACTGCGCTGTTGGAATCGTGGAGTTGAGGGGCATTTGAAACGCCAGTGCCCCAATCCTGTTGATGGTGAGAAGCAGAAAAACTCCGAGTAGCCAGCTTTGAGGGGCGAAAGCTGGCTGGGTGCTACCAAGCCCCGCCTATTAGGATAAAAGTTAACCGGCTGCCGAATTCAGGAGACATCTTGGTAGTACCAGGAAAGATCTGCGGCCGGGAATGTGACATTGTGGTGGACACTGGTTCTAGTCATATCATCGTGAGGCCGAACATCATAGCCCACTGCAGGATTGCACCACCACCAAACTACATCGTCGAATTGGCAAATGGTGAAGAAATTCCAGTTGCAGGAGAGCACGACGCCTTTATAATCATAGGCTCTAATAAGTTTAAGTACAGGGTCCTTGTGGCCTATGTCATATATTAGGACCAGATGTCATGCATGAACAGCGGTTCAAGATAAAAGTTCACGAGAGGATTTTGAGGACAAAGAAAAGTTTCTGATGACACGTCCTAACATGGCTGGCAACACTACCCGAACACTGTGACCGCTTATGAAGATACCACGGTTCCGGCTAATTCAGAAAAGGTTATCAAGGCCACCTATGATGAACTGAATGGCGAAACAATTATTGTGGAACCTGAAGAAAAATGCGGACTGTAGAGAGGTATATTCCCTGAAAAGACGCTGCGACCACCAAAAGAGGGCGTGTAATATTTGTGCGGATTGCTAACCTGAAGAATTATGATCAAAATTTGAGCAAAGGCGAATAGATTGGGTTATGCCATGAAGTTCAGACAGTTATGAGAAATCAGGTTACACCACAGCAAGTTCCACAGCCCCTACCAGAGAGTCTGAAGAAGATGGTCGAAGAAGCCAATGCTTACTTAACAATGGAGCAGCAATACCAACGGCGAAAACTGATTGAAGAAAATCGTGATGGGTTTGCTACGTCTGAATGCGATTTTGGAAGGACAGGTTAGTAGTAATACAAAGAGAGTACGGGACCACTTTGACCTCAGTTGACCCCTTCCTGAGAGTCCCCTACGGCCCGAGGTCACGGGAGCAAAGTGGCTACGTCATGCCCGAGGTCACGTGACGTCACCGGATGACCCCAGTTGACCCCTAGATCCTGATAGGTTGACCTTTGCCCTTTTGGCCAGGTGTGACCCCCAGTTGACCCCCCCCCACTCCAACGGTGGGGGTCAGCCCCCACTCCAACGACGGGGCAACCCCCACTCCAACGGCTTGGTGGGGAGAGGTCTATATATCCGAGCGCAAGAGCAGTTTCCCCTTATATACACTTGGAGTTTTATGCAGTCTAATTTGCCGAGTTCAAAATGCAGTCGTTCCTGAATCACCTGAACAAGAATTTGATCTTCAAGAAATTCGAAAGCGTTCAAAATATGGAGGTGGATGAAAATTTTCAAATCACGAGCGTGGACAAAGTGAACACGCAATACGGAGAGAAGGTCTACGTAGAGTTCGAAGAATTTAAGACGGTGCTGCCGCAAATTTTCAAGTCACGAGCGTGGACAAAGTGAACACGCAATACGAAGAGAAGGTCTACGTAGAGTTCGAAGAATTTAAGACGGTGCTGCCGCAACGATACACGGCCGAGTTTACGCCCCAACGGATCGAAGAAATTAATAGGGATATCGGTAACGGAAGGAGGTATTACATGAAGAGTCTTGGACCCGTCGGCCGATCTACAAATATCGAATTTATTGTAGAACCATGACGAAGCTGGAGTACAGAAGAAAACTGCAACAATATTTGAAGAATTTAGAAGCATTGAAATATGAACTTATGTTATATGAAATTAAAATGAAGATAAAACATATTGACTTACACAATTAATTTTTAATAAACGTTTAAAAATCTTTTGTTGTGTTTTTTTATAAGAATCTGTGTGTTGAAGGGAAAACACCTGAAGCATCATATTATAATAAAACTCTCACTCTAAGCAATAATATCACTCTATTCCACTGTTATGTGTATACAGGGTGATTCTTAACTTATACACATAAATTTGGAAAATTGTAGGTTATGTCAAGTAATGGCTAATAATGAAAAAAAAAAGTCTAATAAAATTGTTATCGATAAGTTCTGCGTTTGTGATCTTATGAACCATAATTTTTAATTTATTTGTGCAAATAAACCCCGAATTGTTCAAGTACACAAAATTATAACTCAGCTGTTGCGTCGCATCGGGTTACTCGCTGCAAACGCGTGACCCCATAGTAAATATATAGTAAGAGAAAACACGTGGAATAGTTCACGACAGACGCCTGCTTTGTTTGGTCGAGCACTCAGCGATTTTGCTGAAACCGCATATAGAACAATAGGCTACAAATTTCACCCAATTATCTTCTAAATAAAAAAATCTGAAAAAATTGCAGATAGAATAATAAACGGAAAATTTGGGAAAATCAGCATGTAACGCAAACGATTTAGGCCGGAATCTTCAACTAGACACGTGGAAATCCGAGGTAGACTCCTTGGTATCAGGAAATGTGATACATTATGGTAAATAAGAAACCACGTGGAACCGCATATGATGCGATGTACAACGTAAACAATTAGTACGTCAGGGGCTAGGATTTTCTGCTGATGCAGGTATATCGTGATTTCCAAATATATCTTCTGATCGGCTGATCGGAAAAAATCCTCATATAGCGCAATCGATTTTGGGGCCACCCCTTGGGAGGGGTGGACTTAGTCTACCCCGGGGTGGGTGGGGGGTGGCGGCTGGGCCGGACGGAGGCCTTCGGCCTCCGTTCCTCCTGGCATATAGTTGCCCGAACAAAATCCACCCTTCCCCCTTGCACGCGTTTCGCGCATGCGCAGTTCCGCACTTTTGATTTTTTATTCAAAAAATGTAATTTTAAAAAGGTCCTGATCCTATAATCCCGATAACATTTTGGGAAATTTTCATTTTCATTCATTCATTCATTTTCAAGACAAGACTCAGACGAATGTTTTATATACAAGTGCAGATAGAATTTTTTCGAGTGACTGATAAAAACAGTTATTATAATAGTTAATCGGAAGGCCCCAGATAACATAGGAAATTTTGTTTGAACAAAATCTGTAAAAAAATCCAAGACGTGAAAATGTAGGTAGAATTTTCGAATAAGTTTTGTATACCGGTAAAAATATATGTAAAGGTAAAAATAACGTCAGTTTCACTTGGAAAAAAATGATGAAACAATTTCAGTTTCAGTAAAAAAAATACGATGTAGAGGTTGTACCAAAAAAAATTGGAAATAATTATTTATTCCAGTAAAATATACACAAGACCGAAAAAGGTAATTGCGCGGCTGTCCCATTTTATACACCCTAGCTGTTTCAGTTCATCTCGTTTGGAAAAATTTTAGGGGTTATTACTTTTTTAAATACCGGTTTCCTCAACCTTATTTGAAAGTAAATATTTTTTAGTTCCCCACAGAAGGAAATAATGACGATATTTTATACCGGTTGATTCAAAAAATATATAAGGTTAGGAAAAAAACCTTGGTAGGCAAACGCGGCTCTGCTGACTAGACAAAAAAAACCTTAGTCGACAAATAATGGCCTATAAGAAGGGTACGTGATTCCACTGCGTATCAGTTCGAGTGCTCCAAGATGCAAGTAAGTATATACCAGCTGTCCCATTTTTAAACAGCTAGATATTTGGAAACCTTTCGTAAAAAAATTCCCAAGGATTACATGAGCAAAAGAAAGAAAAAAATGTAAATATACCAGCTGTCCCATTTATAAACCGCTTGATATCTTGGAAACGAAAACTTATATAAAGGAAGTAAAAGCCATATCTTAATAGGCGGAGGACCGACTGTCATTCAGACAGGTGAAAATTTTTTGTAATTTTTTGTAGAAGTTTAAAATTTTTTTTTAACAAAATTTTTTTTTACCAAATTTTTTTTTGCAAAATTTTTTTTTGCCAAATTTTTTGTCGCCAAAATTTTTTTTCGTCAAAATTTTTGTCAAATTTTTTTTTGCCAAATTTTTTTGCCATTTTTTTTTGCAAAATTTTTTTTTGCCAATTTTTTTTTTTGCCAAATTTTTTTGTCAAAATTTTTTTGACTATTTTTTTTGCCAAAATTTTTTTTGTCAAAATTTCTTTTTGTCAAAATTTCTTTTTGCAAATTTTTTTTTTTTGCCTCCATTTTTTTTGCCATTTTTTTTTGTCAAAATTTATTTTTGCAAAATTTTTTTTTTGCCAAAATTTTTTTTTTTGCCAAAATTTTTTTTTGCCGAAATTTTTTTTTCCTTAAAATTTTTTTGGTAGAATTTTTTTTCGCCAAAATTTTTTTTGCCAAAAATTTTTTTTGTTGCATTTTTTGTCAAATTTCTTTTCTATCAAAAATTTTTTTTGTCAAAAATTTTTTTTTTGCTACATTTTTTTTGTCAATTTTTTTTTTACCAAAAATTTTTTTTCCCAAAATTTTTTGTATAATGTCAATTTATATATTCCCAATGTTTTTTTAACTTTTTCACTTTTTTCTATTTTTTTTTAGTGTAGCAAATGTGACGTCCGATAGGTATATAAAGAGGTCTCGCATCGAACGGCATTAGTCTGCGATCGCACGACGAACATCATGGCTGCGGAGATCTCCGTAGTGAGTGACGACATCGTCGAAGTTTGCGAACAGGCTTTTCGATTACTAACAAACTGTATGGACATGACGACGCGAGAGCGCTGGCTGAAGCTAATTAACAGAAATATTAGACTGGTTTACGCCGCCATAAAAGTATACGATTGCAATCCCGGTACGATGACGAAACTTCAAACGAATTTGGGGCATTTAAAAAGATTCAGAGCTTACTTAAAAACGAGACACAGGGGGAGCGGTTTGACGAGACGCGATCGGGTGAAATGGGAGGAAACTAAGTCGGCATTTAAACGTAGAATTCGTTCGGGTATAATCATAAATCTGAATCATAAAGACTTAAAGGAATTTTTGAATGACGCTTTTCTCCTTCTAAAACGTCGCGTACCTATGATCGTGAAAGAATATAGGATGATCAAGATAAACACCGTTTTCTGCGGTGAATTTATAAAAAAAATCGGAGACGAAGAAATTTTGGAAAATAAATATTTCAGCCCGAAAAATGTCACTATCGACGGGGGGGCGGACCTAAAACGATGGCTCGCCGACCACGTTACCGATAGCATCCTAAAGAGCCTGAAGGAGTTCCAGGAGTGCGATTCCGGTTGGGCGCTACATCGAATTTTAAGTTTAGAAGTTAATATAAGCAAAGTCGAAATGGGAAACGGCGGCGGGACGTACGTGAGGCTACCGGATGAGATTTCGAAGAAGAAAGCTTGCGTTAACGTTAAAAACGACGACGACGCCTGCTTCGCGTGGGCCGTCGTTTCCGCGCTATACCCCGTAGACCGTCATTCGGAACGCATGAGTGCTTACCACCACTACTCGGAGGTTTTGCACTTGGATGGGTTAGAATTTCCCATGACGCTAGCTAAAATCAATAGGTTCGAAAAGTTAAACGAAATATCCGTCAACGTGTACGCCCTAGAGTTAGTATGTGAAGATCCGCGTAAATTTCATACCGGTCCGGTGCGGTTAACTAAAAAGAAGATGGATAGGCACGTGAACTTACTCATCGTTCAGGATCAATATTTCCCGAATATGAACGATTACGAGACGCCTCCCGCGGAAGACGTCCCAATGACAGATATAAAATATCATTTCTGTTGGATTAAAAATTTATCGCGTCTAATTTCAACGCAAATGAATAAACACAACGGCAAAATGTTCATATGTGACAGATGTCTGAATTATTTTCAAACCCAAGCGAAATAAGACGAGCACGCGGTTTACTGTCGAGAACGGAATAATTACCAGGTAACGTTCCCCAAAGAAAAATTTATATACTTTAAAAACTACGTACATAAGGAACGTACTCCTTTCGTCGTGTACTCGGATTTCGAGTCTATTCTAAAACCTTATCACGACTCTGAGCCGATGTCCCAGACTTCCAAGTATCAGAAACACGAGGCGTTCAGCGCCGGCTTTTATTTTAAATGCTCCTACGATAACTCTCTGTCTTTCTACAAAAGCTATCGAGGGCCGGATTGCATGTCTTAGTTCGCGGATCAGATGGAGGAAATCGCGAAATTTGTCGCGTCGAAACTGACAAACGTCGAACCGATGAAGGAAAACATAAGTTTGAAAAATGCCACGGCGAATTGCCATATTTGCGAGAAAAGATTCACTCCCGATGACATCATAGTTCGCGATCATTGTCATTTGACTTCGCGGTTTCGTGGGTACGCCCATCAGAGCTGTAATCTAAATTATAGAAATTCGTTCATGATCCCCGTGGTATTTCACAATTTCAGCGGTTACGACAGTCATTTCATAATCAGGGATCTCGCCAAACGCAATCATATCACCCTGCTTCCCATAAATAAAGAAAAATACATAAGTTTTACGATTTTCGACGCCGACACCAACGTAAAATTCCGCTTTATCGATTCCCTCAGATTCATGGGGTTTTCACTCGACACGCTAGCTTCCTCTCTCACAAAAGCGGATTTCGTCAATACTGGAAAGGAATTTCGTGACGTTCCTTTCGACGATTTGACATTGTTAACTAGAAAAGGCGTTTTTTGTTACGACTACATCGACGACTTGGAGAAATTACGAGAAAATTCGCTTCCGCCCATCGATAAATTCTATAACAAACTAAACGACACCGATATTGGTGTACCTAATTAGCGTCGAATTGAATAAGACGCGTATTAACTTTAATAAACCGCTGTATATAGGAATGGCGATTCTAGACATATCCAAAACCTGCGTCTACGAATTTCATTACGATTTTATCCTAAAAAACTCCTCGCCTTCCGACTGTCAATTATTGTACACGGACACGGACAGTCTCATCTATGAAATTTCTTGCGATGACGTTTACCGCGATGTCATACTTAAAAATTTAGCTCGTTTCGACACCTCCGACTTCCCACCTAATAATGGTTACGAAATTCCGCTAGTAAATAAAAAAGTGCCGGGACTGATGAAGGACGAGTTAAACGGTAGGATCTTAACCCATTTCGTCGGACTCCGATCGAAAATGTATACTTATCTGGTAGACGGGGGAAAGAAGTGCGTGAAAAAAGCCAAGGGAGTCAAATACGTACCAGGATTACGTCGATTGCTTGTTCGAAAAGAGGGAAAAAATCGCCAGCCAGTGCACCATACGTTCCTACGCCCATACGGTGTTTAGTATCGAACAAAGCAAAGTCGGCCTCAACCCTTTCGATAATAAGAGATATCGTCGACAATATAGTCACCCTGCCTTGGGGTCATAAGGATATCATAGATGTAGATTGAAATGTGAGAATGTGTGGGTGTGTGAATAAAAAAATATTTTTAAAATGTCGTTTTATTTAAGAAAACCTTCTCCTATACAAGTCAGCTAACAAAAACTCCCTATCAAGATAAAAGAGTTCATAAATACAATACTTTTCTATGTTACACATTGGATTACAAAGTAACTTAATAGTATCTCTAATACTTATTCTAAAATTACTTTTTATCAACATCTCATTTACCGTATCTAAAAAATTAAAATAGAAATCAACTAACTTAAAACTGTGCAATAAAGCGATTTTAAAAGAAACATCCTTATCTATGCGTAGCAGTTCGATACAACATGCCTCGCTGAAGTAAAAGTATACGCCGTTTCTGCCGAGCGACACGATTTCTAGTCCGTCCGAATTAATCGTGTCCAATTCCATGTCGCAACCAAATTTCACAGGCAGACCATCACCGTGTTCGAAAAACTTATACAGGTGCAAGATAAGTTCTTTCCACTCCACGTGGTCCATGGTCATAACGCATTCTTCTCGGGTACCTTGTCCGCAGACGATATTTACAGCAGGTGTAAAAAATCGTAGTGGACTCAACCCACAATGTACGGTATATACGTGACCAGGTGCCAAATGAAAACATGTTTTCAACAGAAGAAGTCTCTCTCTTTGAGACGTTTGCTGTGGAACGTCGTCGACATCGCCGGCTGCGTCAGATTCGTAGCCACTACTGTCACCCATGCTCCGCCACTACTACAAGACGTCTGTTGCGTCTATCCAGGAGTCGTGGGTTTTATCGAACCCCAGCCAACGGACCAAAATCTTCTTTCCTTTTCTACGCAACACCTTTTCTACCAAGAAGACGTCTGGATCGGACATTTTTTGCAATTCCTCGGAGTAGAAACCCCCCTGGATAGGTCTTCCGTTCAAGTCTTCCAAGAGATATGTGGGAGGGTTCGTAATTTGAACCTTTGAAATTTTAAACAATTCAGTCGTCCAGTTGAGCGTGTATCCCTTCTGAAAGACGTGCTTGACTTTGCTGATCCTAACTATGTCGCCTAGTTTAAACTTTTGTTTATCGAAAGTCTTTACGTGACTGAAAGAGGCATTAAGAACGTTCCATTCGTTTGTTTTGTTCACATCTTTGGGTTTCATTCGTATGATTCTATGTCTCCTATCATTATATTCGTCAACTAGCGTCGGTAAAATATCGATCCACTTGTACGTGCCACTTAAACTGAAATACTTGAACAGTTGTTCTTTCAAGGTGCGGATCACTCTCTCTACTATCGCCGCTTTCGTGTCGCTAAACGTGCTATAGTGGTTGACGTTAAAAGTATTCAATAATTTCTTAAAATGACAGTTGTAAAATTCCTTGCCTTGATCGGTCTGGAGATTTCGAGGTCGACGCCCCGAGGAATTTTTGAGAATATCGGCGAAAGCCTTCGTGACTTCTTCTCCCGACTTGGATTTTAACGGTTTGCACCAGACAAATTTGGAAAAGCAGTCGATCACGACTAGTATGAATTTAAAGTTTCTATTGCGGCTGGCGTACTGATCCAGCTGCCCTAGGTCGGCTTGCCAAAGATCATCCAAACCTTTAATAATAGTTCTACGCCTAGGGTATTTTTTTCGTATCGGTTTATGCAATTCCCTAATCAGTTGAATTTTTTCCTTGGTATACTTAGAGTTCATATCGAAATTTGTTGACTGCTTTCTTCGGTGCGACTAAGTTATCTGATGACTTTAGCTTCCTTCAGTTCGTTTATAATGGCTACGATTTCGTTGTCGTGAGAAGTGTTGCCGGCGTTTTTGGGTGCTACCAGTAATCACAATCTGTCAACTAATTCGTTGACGTCGTCCCAAAACATGTACTCCACCGGTTTTTCGTTATAAGTGAGACGCATATCTTTACCGCTTGCCCCCTCATCATCTCCGCGTTTTAGTAACGGTTTAATAACATTCGTGTACTTATATCGAGATGAACCTCTAAATTTACCCGCGCTATTCAGATGTACCGACGTTTCGGTTAGAATTTTACTATAATTTTTCATCTCCACCAAATTGGCTCGAGGATCGTTATAAAAAATCAGTTGAAAAAGTCCTTTGGTACCTTTATACCTCTTCCTACCCACTATTATATCCGACGTTTTTCTATCGAAATCTAAAGTTTCTTTTCCCAAGGTCCATTTTGATTCGCTTGCGCTATACTTGGGTCCGTATACAAAATCGATTTGGGGTGCCTTTGCGTTATATTTTTGAATATACGGTCGAGCTATTTCCGGATATGCTTCTAGGTAGTCCTCCTACAACGGTAGGAGAATACTGAGATACATCTTCAAAAATGTCCTCTTCCTCTTCATTTTTCTCTTCGACTGATGGCAATGTCGGACTAAAATCTGCCGTTGCCTTTTCGGCGTGTGGTGGAAGTTTCGGGATAAAATCTCCTTTTAACTTTTCAATCCGTTGCTTTAATGTTTCTACTTTTTTCTGTATTCTTATATCACTGCTTTCGCCAATTTCTTCTTCTTTTTTATTTTCCACCTCAGTTTTTTCTTTCTTCGGTTCGATGTCTAGAATGTCTTTTTTTATTTGTAACGTTTTGATAGATTGCGTCACTGGTTTGAATATTTTTTCCAGCAGTCTCGTCTTCCTCGAATTTCCCCAACTTCAAAGCCGTGTGTTTTTTTCTAATCGCTCGTGCAAGTTCACTGATTTTCCTTGCGCGGTGCGCTTTTAGAATTTGATCCTCTGACGTCAGCGGCATGTTGACCACTAACGTCAGAGAAGTACTCACAGCCTTATATACTTATCGAAACCTTTCCTATACCGCCCGTTTTTCAGACTAAAATCCTTAACTATGACCAGAGTGCCATAGCTGTCGTCCCAACATTGATAGCACAGCTTTTTGAAATCTTCGTACGTGACGTCTGGCGACACATGTTCCTCGTAAACGTGTTTCAGATTTACGTCGTCTTGTTTAAATAACACGATCACGTTGCAATTATCGCGTATGAGCTGCTTCGGAATTTTCGAATACGTTTGACATAAATAAGCGACGTCCACCGCTTTGTGGCGCCCCATCGAATAAAATTCCCTGATTTTATTTTGTCTATCACAGGCCACATCATCAAATATGAATATCGAATTTTCTAGAGCTTCCGACGGATCGATGACATCCTCGTTTATCGTATACGGAAATAAGCCGATGCAACCGACTTTTTTACTACATCCTGCAATAATTGATATTTCGGTTGGTACAACGATTTCGTATATAAGTAGATATTTTCGAATTTCAGACCGTTTTCGTTGAAAATCAAACTAAGGAGTGCGTTCGTTTTACCACACCCGCTAGGTCCACACAAGATTGCCCTAAACGAGTCTGGTAGTAGGGTACCGTGTTTTGATTTTACCGTACCCCCTTGTATGACATCTAGATTTTCGATAGGGAGACAAACTTGCTGTTGCTGAACTTGCATCTTGTCAACTGAGAAATTCTGCGTGCTACTTCTCAATATATAGGCGACTGACCCCAAAATAAAAACAAGTTTTTGTTTTAAAATTTTATTTGTTTTATACATTTACTACATAAATAGCTTATGGTAGATAGACACGCACTTTTTCACGTATCATCGTTCTGCACAAAGGACATGAGGAGATTTGAAGTGCGCATTCTATGCAAAGCATTACGTGTCCGCAGGGAATCATCACAACCTGTATATCGTTGTTGTAGCAAATTTTACATAAATTACTTTTTGATGCGGTTTCAGGTTGACGAACTACGGTATCTTCGACGACGGAGTTTGGTAGTATTGCGACCACTGGCAAGGGTTTAATATCCGCGAACGTTGTATTAAGTCCCGCATTACTTGCTTGGATGAAAGGGCAACTGGGGCTCCAACTTGCGTGGTCTTGCAATGGATCGTCGCCTTCTTCCCACCGGTAGCCTTCTATGAAGCAAAATGGACACTTGACTACGTCTTCATAATCTGTGTAATGGAATCCCGCTTCAGCCAATTGTATTGGGGAAATCGACGGATTTGACCACTTCGCGAAAGATTTCAATCTATCATTTCGGTTTCTATAGTCACACACTTCTTCCATTTTATACACAGTAGGGACATGCTCGCTGTGTTTAAATAGGTATGAAACAGAAGTGGGAGGCGTTTGTGGTGGGGGGAATCATAAAGGGAGGCGCCTGCCTCCCACTACCGAGCCAGGCAAATAATTTCTCGCTATTTATGAAACTGCACATCCACATTGACTCTTGGTTGTGGTGTGCACACATCGAAATGCTTTTTTCAAATTTAGGTACCCCTGAATGACGTTCCAGGTTAATTACTTCGGCATCGATGGTTTCTCGTAGGAAGCGTTCTTTCTGTTGGCCCTTGACGTAGACGCGCTAGACACTGAGATATTTTTTTAGGAGACCTTCCATCTCGACGCAGTCAACATGGCCGCTAGTGTATGCGATCCCCAAATGATTTTTCTCCAAATACCGCACTTGTCTTTTGTCGCGTTCGTTGAGATCACCAAAGGTTTTCGGAGGTCTTATAAGAATATGTAAAGTTTCATCGTTAACTTTTATTGTCAGCTCTTTAGGACAGAAACGTCCGTCTATCATAAATCCCTGTGCGTCCACTACGGCGACCTTCATCTTAATGGGGATCTGTCTACCCCAACCACTTTATTTATCGATTTCGGAAAATGTATGGTTATGGGAGAGAAAGGAAACACCGATATTTTATTTTTTGTTATTTTATTAGGTCAAGTACAAGTACAATAATACCTTATACCTAAAAAACTCTCCGTAAAATTAAACTACATAAGTTCCCTAACTACTTCACTTAATGGTAAATATTCGATGGTACTATCATGTATAATAATACAATAAGCTCGGGTTGAGGCTGGAAATCCTTCGTTACTCTCGATGTCCAGCTTTACGTCAACCGTGGTGCTTTTCATGGACTCTATTCGTCGGGAACAGTCGATGACAAAGAGAGCTGCGTTATTTTTGTATTCGGTGTAGCTAAGCAAGGAGTGCCTCTCATTCATATAACTAGAGCAAAAGTCTACGTAATTATGGTAGGCCTCCAGATAGTCATTGCCATTAAAATCCAATCTCAGCCGTTCAAAAGGAAAATATTCACCATTTAAAATCAATCTGACATCCGCTATATTTATATTATCGAATACGGAAGGGTCCTTTCTAGCATTTTCATTGCGACTCCTTTGAAATCCCACGTTAACGTATCGAGGACTCGACACGGCCATTGAAGTTTTGACTGACCAAATTTCTCGGTTGGCATTGACCGTAAGACTTGGCAGTTCATGAAGTTCCCATTTACGATACGGTATAATTATAGGGCGATCACGTTTAATAGACTGAAGCAGATCCAATCTAATGAAATCGCTAGGTTGAATATGTTTCACTTTTAACTCGACATTGGAAACTGTTATTTCCGCCGTCAATTCGGCAGCAGATGCAGGATCATCTTCCAGAAGTAAAGAGTTGTTATCGTTTCTAGCTCGTGTTAATCTTAAAGTTTGTTTTCCGCAAGTGGCCAACTGATAATCGTTAAATATTCCAAACAAATGTTTCAGAGGTATTCTCAAGCTAAATGTTCCATCCAGATTTACGGTCAAAGGCTTGGTTGGACCAGACCAACTTGCAGTTACCAGGAATTTTTCATCGCTGGGGGCGTAGCATAGATATGTTCTGATAGCACTCACAATTCCAGGATTTCGAACTGTTTCCAATTCCTTTCCATTCAGTTCATATGAAATCGAATCGAAGAGAAACGCACCTCCATTATTAGCAAAACTACATTTCCCGGTTCCCGTTTTCTTCTCTATTTTACCTTTGATATAAATTGCAGCGTCATACATCAATAACCAAGTGTCTCCTTGGTTAATCGTTATCTCCACAATGTCATTATTCAGAAAAGATTTCACAAACGGGTAATATGTTCGTTGCTCTAATCGCTGAATGGACTCATCGAAGGTTGGAGTGCGGTGCACGTCGAATACTTGAGGCGTTAACGACATGGTAGCCGAGTGCTTCTAGAAATCGACGGTTTTCTGGCGTTAGATTCAAGTTGCAATGGTGTTTCCACTTCGATGACGTCTTCGTCAATGAGGGTCGGAGGTCACTAAACCGCCTTTTATACGGTTGGTAGTTGCCTCCAAAAACCAAACGCATTTCACATAGACAGTCGTTTCACTTCCAATCTAACGATAATTTCTTCACCTCTGAAATTGACAGGCTTGAAATTCTGATCGAGGATGTTTATGGTCAGGTTGTTTATTTCACGTTTCGTGACAGGCACGTAGAGTTAATTTTTAGGGGTTTCGTCTATGGCGTAACCGGGATCGACCCCAACGGCGAATTCGTAAATCGTGTGCGTAGGTCGGTTTACGTAATAAGCACCGGCTGTGATGTTACAATCTATATGTATCGTTCTAACTTTAACGATATTTACCGGCAAATCTGAAACGTGCACTTTGCCTTTATCTAAGTATCGTTCGGAAAACCCCAAAAGTCTTCCAATAGACCCGGCTGTAACAAAATCTATGGTATATTGATCGCTGTAGATCTCACACTGCAGAGTGCTCTTGTTCGCTTGTATGGATATGCTACCGCTATCGTTTTCGTCTTCCGATTTTTTCAAATTTTTCCGTATGTGCTCTTCTATATTCTTTATCTCGTATGAACCGGTGGAAAGTGATATTTCTTTGCTAGCACCGAAACTACCGGTTAGATAACGAAAATTGTTGTCGCCGCTCTCCTCTTCGATATTCGGTATGCTGTTGAACGTGTGGAATCCCAGCAAAGCTAAACCGTACTCGGCGCTTGGGTCCAAAACTATCGGACTGTCAAAATCGATGGAGAGCGTGGATGTGCGTCCGTGTAGAGTAAACAACAATGACATGACTGGCGACTTTTAAGTTGTCCCCCACCTTTTATAGAGAAACTCAATGCACAAATGACCGCAATTTATTTCGTTAAAATTTTGATCGGCGTCGTTATTGTACGTGACCTTGACACCCTTTCCAAAATATCGAATCAGTTCTTTGGGCGGTTTCAAAGCGCCAAAGCTATCGAAATATTCTACGGCACAGCCTCTTTTTTTGTAAGCTACCCAATGCGTTCCTTTGTTGCGTTGCACGTCTAAATTTAAACGGAAGTGTATCTCTCATAAAGATGCCTCTGAAATATGGTATTTTTAAAATTTCGACGTAATTCAATATATCTTCGTCGGACAGCGGTCTATTGGGTAGCTTCATTGGGAGTTTTTTTGTTTCTTGAGGAACAGTCCTAATCCATTCTTATTTTTACGTAAATATAAGCCGGAGCCTTCCTTTCCGATGGCTTCCATCGATCGATTATGCCGTTTTTGTTCTTCCAAAAGCTTCTTCGCATTATTTGCGTCGATAATTGTCTTGGCTACAGCACTGGCACCGCCTGCCACCGAACCAAGGGCGCCCAAGGCACCTAGGAGGGGCAGTAAAGGAAGAAATCCGCCGGTATGCTGGAACGGAATTGTGCGAGGAATTTTCACGTTCCTCTTTCCACCCGCCTTCTTAACGGCTATTCGTGCCGCTTTTAAAGCAACCAACGACGCTTTCTTCAAGTGCTTCATGCAATGACGTCAAAACCTATAGACGTGGTGCCCCATTGTTAAAATGCCCTTTATTTTGACGCCAAGATTAAATATATCCATACTACTCTAACAACATGCTACAAACAAAGACAGAAAGTCAACCATCAACCAACTATACACCCGGTGATTCCTGGTTATAGTTCCTCCAGAATCACACTTAGATATCGCATGTTTTTTCTTGTTTGGGGGCGCCGGAAGCATCGGAACCTCACCTGAAGACTTGGGGGATGGTCTAACGACGCCAGCCTCCGATCCCAGAGTCGAAATAAGTTCGCTACGGCTCGACAAAAAGGGGCAATTTCTGACAATCTTGCGACATTTTCGGAATAATTTAATGGAGCGCTTAGATTGTGATTAGTTCTGGGCGTCAAGCGTTTATCAAAACAAACCTGTCTATAGGTTCTGACGTCATTGGCTTCATGTCATTCAACTGACTGTTGCTCAAAGTTTTTTTCAGAGATCTTTAAACTTTTTTGACGATGTCTCTTTTAAACGAAACCGGGCGCTTATTTATGCCCATACCAACCTTGCGTTTGACCTTCATCGTATTTGTAACGAACCACGCAGCAGCTTTTGCGTCGAATTTAGCGTCCCTCGATACCACTCGCTCCCACGCTCGATTTTCCAATTCTTTGTCTGCTCTATGTCTCTCTTCCAGAGACTTATTTTTGGAATATGCGATGTCGTGATCTTTGCAAGAGGCGTCTAGCTTATTGATGCCGGGATCTCCACGAGCAAGGCGTTTCTCCAACTTTGTTCCTGGACCGCAGTACTGGTAGCCGGGAAGGTGTAATTCGACTGGTAACCTATTGATGACGTTATTAACCAATCCACTTCCAGCGAAAGACGACATCACACTGAGCTGAATGAACAACGATGAGTTTTATTTATACCTTTTTCCAAGATTTGAAAAAAAAAAACAAATGGCTTTTACCCGTTTATTAGAAATCAATTATTATACATATTTGTTATATTTTCTTATTAACTACAGCATATCACATTCAAATTTTTCAAATGTCCAGTTTTCTCATTCTACAATAAATTCGATATTTGTAGATCGGCCGACGGGTCCAAGACTCTTCATGTAATACCTCCTTCCGTTACCGATATCCCTATTAATTTCTTCGATCCGTTGGGGCGTAAACTCGGCCGTGTATCGTTGCGGCAGCACCGTCTTAAATTCTTCGAACTCGACGTAGACCTTCTCTCCGTATTGCGTGTTCACTTTGCCCACGCTCGTGATTTGAAAATTTTCACCCACCTCCATATTTTGAACGCTTTCGAATTTCTTGAAGATCAAATTCTTGTTCAGGTGATTCAGGAACGAATGCATTTTGAACTCGGCAAATCAGACTGTATGAAATTGTAAGTGTATATAACGGGAAAACTGCTCTTGCGCACGAATATATAGACCTCACCCCACCAAGCCGTTGGAGTGGGGTTGCCCCGTCGTTGGAGTGGGGGCTGACACCCGCCGTTGGAGTGGGGGGGGGGTCAACTGGGGGTCACACGTGGCCCAAAGGTCAAAGGTTAACCTATCAGGATCTAGGGGTCAACTGGGGTCATCCGGTGACGTCACGTGACCTCGGGCATGACGTAGCCACTTTGCTCCCGTGACCTCGGGCCGTAGGGGACTCTCAGGATCAAGGGGTCAACTGAGGTCAAAGTGGTCCCGTACTCTCTTTGTATTACTACTCAGGTTTAGTACAGCACAGGATAAATACTGGTAATAGTCCTCCGATCAAACAGGCTCCTCGAAGGATACCCCTTGCTAAACAAGAAGAGGTCTCAGCTATGATAAAGGAAATGGAACAACAGGGTATCATTGAACCGTCACAGAGCCCATGGACTTCTCCAGTTGTCCTAGTGAAGAAGAAGGATGGTTCTATGAACTATGAGGTTCTGCGTAGACTATCGACGGTTAAATGACGTCACCAAGAAGGACAGCTACCCTCTGCCCAGAATAGATGACACTTTAGACACTCTATCTGGTTCTAAATGGTTTTCCACGTTGGACTTGAAGAGGGGGTACTGGCAAGTCGAAATGCACACTCAAGATAAAGAGAAAACTACATTTTCTACTGGTACAGGTTTATGGCAATTTAATGTTATGCCATTTGGCCTCTGTAATGCACCAGCAACCTTTGAGAGGCTCATGGAGTCTCTGTTAAGAGGTATGACATGGAAAACCTGTCTAGTATATCTGGATGATGCCAGTATTTTGGGAAGAACATTTGAAGATCACTTGAAGAATGTCCGAGAGGTAAGTAGATATCATAGTAGTAGCATGGCGAGCGGCGTGAGCATTTGCGAGCGCTGCTCCGACAATTTCATTGTCAGTACAAAGTATATAGCTTGTGAAAATTGCAAAGGTCGCTACCATCCTGCTTGTGTAAATGTTAAAGATGATTACTACAAGTTTATTTCGAAGAGTGACAACACCTATTGGTTCTGTGACATTTGTAAGCCACAAATCTCTCAGAGACTGTCTAAAAATGGTGGTTTGTGCAATAATGCGGATGAGGTTGAGTCCTTGGCTATATACAAGAAAGAGATCGAATGCCTACAGCGTGAAAAAAACACAGTCCTATAGCGAAATTCTACAAAAAACTATAAAGGATGACACCGCAGTGTTATTGGTAAAATCAAACACAAAAGGGACAAATCAAGATGTCGTCAAGTGTCTTATGCAAAACATCAAACCCGCAGATTCAAACATACACATAAATGGCACAAAAAGCATTAAGGATAGTGCACTTATTTATTGCCGGGACTCTGGTAGCCTCGAAAAGATTAGCGAAGTGTTAGTGTCTAAATTTGGAAACACCTATAAAGTTAATCAAGCGCAAAAACTACAACCTCGCATATTGATAAAAAATGTCTCGCTGGAAAATATCAATAATAAGCAAGAATACAGTGAAATTATAAATACAATTTTTTCTTTGAACGATATGAACTGATACAACACTGATGGTATAAAGTCATCACAAAAATAAAAAGTTATAATAACAAACACCATATTGTTCTGGAAGTACCGCTTCAAGTTAGAAAACACTTAATTGAGAAGACTTTCGTATGGTTTGGATGGAGGAAGTGCAATGTGTCTGATCATCTGAATGTTGTCCAGTGCTTTAAGTGCGCGTACTTTGGGCACCTTGAGAAAAACTGCAGAAATTCAATCGCATGTTTTAATTGTTCTAAAGCTCATAATCAAAAAAATTGTAAGTCGGAAGAGGAAGAGTGTATAAATTGCATTAACCACAATGCGAAGCCCAAAGTCAAAATTTGTGTTGGACATCGACCTGATGACAAAAATTGTCCTGCCTATAAAAATTATGTCTCATATTTAAAAAGTAAAATCAATTATGATTAAGGCAACTGAACAGAATATCAAGTTAGGCCTGTTAAATGTGCGGTCCCTCATGTCGGATTTTGACTCTTTTGTGAATGTATTTGTATTACCAAAGAATAAATAGCTTCACAACAGAAGCGTCCATATATAAAGACAGGTGTCAAAAATAAGCGAGCCTCCATTTCAATTTACAGAAAAATAACCAATAACTTATACATAAATTTGGTCCTAATACAATCTCTTTGCAACGTGGATTAATGTAAAATCAAATAAACTGCACAATGTTTATCCCTTTAGAAGATATTTCTCGTCAAATCGAGCATTCTTTTGACACATGTCTTTATGGACCCTTCTGTTGTGAAGCTATTTATTCTGTGGTATTACAAACTGATGATTTTGATATTTTTGCAATCACTGAAACTTGGCTATCCCGACGAGTTCCTTCTGATGTGGTAAGTGTTCATGACTATAACTTCTATCGAAAGGATAGGGAATCTCGTGGGGGAGGGGTCGGCTTGTATATCAGGTCCCAGCTGCATGGTCAAATTGTGGACGTGGACCTTGTTGATTCTCCTTGCATCGAACATTTATGGGTAAGGATCAGCGTACATAACTTTGTTATGGTTGTGGGTGTTGTATGTAGACCGCCATCTCAAAGTATTCGAGACTGTGTATCTGCTTTTGATTTGATTTTCCCAACTATACTTAGCCAGTATGGTAATGTTATTGTGCTTGGAGATAATTCTGATTTGCTGGGAGAGCCTAACGTCTTGATGGAGTGCTTTTCTCACCACGGATTTTCTGAAATGGTGAGACAGCCTATCAGAGTCACTGAAACTACTAGTTCTTTGTTGGATCCAATATTTGCTAACATTCCACACATTGTCGGTGAATGTATCACTAAAGATGCTGGCTCCCTATCAGATCATAAGGTTGTCTCCACCAAATTACTGATCCCATCCTTTAAGAGGAAAAGCAAATTTGTTACATATCGTGACTTTTCTGGGTTCGATGAAGACTCTTTCCTTCTGGACTTGAATTCCTTGGATTTGTCTGGGATTTATTTGATCCATGACATTGATGAGAAGGTAAGGATACTCACTGATGCTCTAACCACTTTATTTGACGCGCATGCTCCACTCAGAACAGTTTGTGTGACTAAACCTAGGGCCCCCTGACTAACATATGCTCTTAAACTAATATTAAAAGAAAAAATCGTGCTTATGCCAATTATAAATTAAATAAAACACCCGAGACTTTGGATAGATACAGAGAATTAAGAAATTATGCTCTAGCTTCCATTAGGCAAGAGAAACGTGCATACCTGGTCTTCTTAGAAGCTCAAAAAAATACAAAACAAATGTGGTCCGAGCTGAAGCGTATGAATGTAAGCCATGCGATCCTCATGAAATCCTTATGAAATTATTAAAATTATAAAAAAGTTAAAATCTAATGGAAAAGTCATTGACGAAATCAGCCTTATTATGATAAAAATTAGCCTGCCATTTATCTTACCCCATATTATACATATTGTTAACATTTGTTTAGAAAAGGGGCATTTTCCGGGCTTATGGAAAAATGCAGTTATTATTCCCCGGCCAAAGAAGGTAAATCCTGGGGGCTTGACGGATCTCAGACCAATTAGCTTACTTCCTACCCTGTCCAAGATACTTGAAAGGATTGTACACGCTCAACTCTCTGAGTTTTTGTGCGAGTGCTCAGTTTTGCCTAAGACTCAGTCGGGATTTCGCAGATCTCATAGTACTACCTCAGCTTTGCTAAATATATCTGACAATATAATTCGTGCTCTTGACAAAAAAATTGATGTAGCCTTTGGTGTCTATAGATTATTCAAAAGCATTTGATAAAATCAATCACACGTTGCTGTGCAAAAAGCTGAGTTATTTCGGGTTTGATAAGCGCTCACTGAGGTTTTTTCAGGGATATTTGACGGGTCGATATCAGTGCGTTTCTATTGACGACCAGCGATCAGCACTGCAGTTAATAAACTCCGGACTTCCCCAGGGGTCTTCTAGAATTCACTCTTTTGCAGATGATACGCAACTGATTAACTGTGCTGCCCCGTAGATACCAATGAGGTGCCCCGTAGATACCAACCAAAAATCTTATTTTATTTTACCAAATAACACGAGGCAATGTTAGCTAAAGCCTTGAAATTCTTCTTCGAGGAATCATAGGGTTATGATTCAAACCACCGGAAACTAGGAACATTAAGTTAAACGAAAAACCATGTTGTTTGCATCTTGTAATTATCAAAACGCCAGAAAAGTTCGCTACGGTTATTAGTATTCTTGGAAAAACTTGCGCTAAAATCATGTTGTTTATACATTCCATCCGCCCACAAAAGCGTTCTAAAGAACACGTGCAAATCCTGGAATCGAGGCGAGAACAAAGAACCAAACTGATATAAAAGGGGGTTACTCCCAACGGAAAGTCGTCGTCGCCGACCAGCACTTGCCGGGCGAAGTTCTGCCCGGCAAACCAGCGAACGCCAACCATGAGAAGAAGCAGTAGAAGATTCCGAGTCTCAGGGCGAAGTACTGCCCGAGAAGTCAACTAGAGTCTGTCGCCTTGCCTGCCATACATCCAGCACCAGAGCCTCAGTACAGTATGCTATCCGTTGAACTGACCACAGAGTAAGCGATTGAATTTTGTTTTGTCGGGTTTTGTCGACTGAGTTGCCTTCCTATTTCTAGTTAATGAATTTATTTTATTTTATTTTATTTAGAATGCTAGTAGTGTTTAATTGAGGTATCGAAAAGAATGGTTATATAATATTTTACGCTAAATTTTGGGTATTTTTAAATACGTTTTTGTGCCAATTCCAAGTTATTTTAATAATTTTGTGTCTCTATTATCAATTTCGAATCATTTTTAATTTACATATTTTATTATCGCATTTGTGTAATTAGGCTAAACTGCCTAGTGTGCCAATAATTTGGATATTATTCTTGGAATATTTTGAGCTACATTCACGTACTATTTTTGCAGTTTTTGTTATCAGTTTATCATATAAACTAGTATTGTTCGCCACTTAGGTTTGAAACCAGTTACTAAAATTTAAAGATAATTATTTTGCGCTAAACTCTTTATTGTTAATTCTTTTCTGTTATATTTACTTAGCACCATTTTTAATTAATTCAATTGTTCACGTTTGTGCATCCTCAATTCATTTTACTGTGTAATTCGTAACCTGTATATTTTATACGCCATAGGCCTACCATTTACTTTTTTAAATATATATATTAAAATTCCCCTGTTGTTTCCGTTAATCCTTAGGCCCACACCAAAAATAAATTAACTTATAGACCACCTTTAAACATACCGCTCGACCAACTAACATCAAAAACAAAGGTGGGCACCATATAACTATATAGACGCTGAGGAAGTCGATGAGGCGCAATTGAACTTAAATAGGGACATTACAAGCTTACATGAATTTTCAAGAAATCATAATCTTTCAATTAATCCAGATAAATCCAGTATTATTATTTTGCAGTAACTCCGAAAGGTATCAAGAGCTAACTTCAGCTCTAAAGGTCAAAATAAGTGGCCAGGATATACCTTTTTCTGAATCAGTTAAAATTCTTGGACTTACAGTTGATAATAAACTGCGATTTAAACAACATATGAAAAGTTTGTCTCAAAAAACCTATGTTAGAATGAGAGCTCTTTATGCAAATAGAAATATTCTGAATTTTAAATACCGGAAAAAAATTATGCGAGTCTCTTGTAATTCCTATATTAACATACGGTTGAATTGTGTACTACCCTTGTTTGGATTATGTCTCCAAACTTCGTCTGCAGGTTATTCAGAACAATTGCGTTCGACTCATATTTGGATTGAGCCGTTTTGACCATGTATTTGGGAGCTACATTGATCTTACGTGGTTAAAATTGGAAGTTATGGTTAACTACCACTACCTTGTATTTGTACATAAACCCTTTCTCACATCTGTGCCGGGTTACCTTAGGGAGAGGCTGATATTGAGGGATGAAGCACACGATAGACTGGTTCGGCATAACACAATTTCCATCCCTTACCATCAACAGCTCTATTTCGGCGCTGTTTTACATACAATTCTGCGCTTCGTTACAATGGTATTCCTTTTAACTTGAAAATTCTTCCTCTTCCCAAATTCCGCTTGCATGTCAAGGACCTCTTACTACTTTGGTAGAGCTTCGCGGAGGTTGGGTGCTTGCGATTTTGCATCTTCACAATACTCAATATATATAATATACCTATATTTTTATGTTTATATAATTTTTCATTTCGTCCATTACATAACACCTTATATTTACTGCTCGGTGGTTAAGTGTAAGAGTAGCTGTAGCTAAACTTTGCCACTACAGCTCCACACTATGTAAACTATAACTATTCTGTTCTAGTTTAATAAAGACCAGTTATGTAAGATATTTTTTAGATGTTTTGATATTTTGTAAAATAAAGATAAATTACTTTGGGTTTATTAGCATTTTTTCAATAATTTCAGGGCGCTCTGGACCTCGATAAAGTTTAAAAATATCCTACATATTGAGTTGTCCTAGAAACAAACATCCTGTATAATATTGTATTGGATTTTTGCATATCAACACCTTGAGTGTTCCTGTTGACCATTCAACTGTGTCTAAGTAATTCCATGACACATTCGACTCGAAAGATGCCCTTAAAATTCCTATTTTGACCAACTTTGGCAACCTGCAGAATAAGAACTCCCTGTATATTTTTTGTTCAAATTTGGCACCTGGAGATTTTTGGGTGTCCTGATTAACGCTGTGGGGTGTGGGGTCAGATTTCAAATAAAAAAAACGCTAAATGGTGAAAATCGGGGGGTATAAAGAAAATCGCAGCCGTCCCTGGATGAGCATTTTGAAAATTGTAGCAGGGCATGTTTTATATGCTCTGATGGTAGGAAGGTCACACGAAGCGGTTTTTGAAGGCCTCCCAAACAAAAAAAAAAGTTCGGGCCATTATCTCCAAAAATAAAGATTTTATGGGATTTATATATGTTTGAAAGTAGACACCTTGTATATCTGTCTGAGAACTATTCCTGTTAACTTATTTTTACTATCAATAATAAATAATAATATAGTGTTTTGTAAACCAATAATTTGTAGTGTTAATTGGATTGTGTGTATTATAGCTACATGTACGAAATACGTTCATTTATAAAAGTATAACGCGTAAGCCCAAGCCGTGAGGTCCGCGGTGACGTCACTCCACCGCGGCGATTGGACAACATTGCAAGTATAGGAATCGGACTCAAGGTCGATTGATTAGGAGGTTGCCTCTTTAAATTTCAAGGCCAAAATCGCCGCCATGTTGCGCGTCATCTGGTATATAAAATCCAGCTGCTTTCGTTTGTTTACCGTGTAGTCCTGTGAATTATTTTCGTATATTTTCGCTTTATTGCCTTTGGGAGGTATTAATTTACCTTAGAATGAAGTGAAAATATACGGTGACAATATTTTTGTAGATAAATTATTAGTTTGGTTTTACCGGATTCGTCAGAACCCTTCAAAGGTAAAAAGTTCAAAGGTAAGCCATTATACAGAAGTTTCCTGCTTATAAGAAAGGTGAATGTACATTTCATAAAAACATAAATACCAGTACCTACCATTTGTGGAAAAGGGATCAATTCACATAGAAACTACCTCTCCACTAGTATAGAGGCTGTCTGGTAGGATGCACACAATGGTTCTAAACATGGACCGTTTTCTTAAAATATTATATCCTACATCTACCCACTAAGAATAGAACCTTGCAAAAAGTTCCCACAATGTTACATCTACTTACACGATGTAAAGTTGCGTACTAAAGTTTTGCCAATTTTCCAGGAACATTTCTATGCGAATTTTGCATTTGCAAGATTACCAAAACTTCTTTTTACAACTTTGGTAGCATATTATTAATGTAAAGTTCCTGCAACCTCCCATTCAATTACCTGTGAGATATTACATTGTTAGGCTCTGTGAATGTTGTAGCAACTTTTTTAAATTAATTTTAAAACAACATTTCATAGTGAAATTCTTGCAACCTCCCATTCATTTACCTGTGAGATGTTACATTGTTAGGCTCTATGAACGTTGTGGCAAATTTTCTAAATTAATTTTGAGACAACATTCCACAGTTAAATTCTGGCAACCTGCCATTCATTTACCTGTGAGATATTACGTTGTTAGGTTCTTATGAATGTTTTGGCAACTTTTTAAAATTAATTTTGAGACAACATTTCTTAGTGAAATTCTCACAGCCTCCCATTCAATTACCTGTGAAATATCACATTGTTTAGGCTCTGTCGATGTTGTGGCAACTTTATTAAATTAATTTTGAGACAACTTTCCATAGTAATATTTTGAGAATTTAATATCTATGCGTAGGTACTTTGAAACAATATTAAGTCATATAAACTTTTCGGTAATTTTTTGAAATAAAAGCACGCGTCCTCTAACATTAAACAAAAAACCTCTGTATTTTTATTCTCTTCTTATTGTCTATGCGGACAAAATGCGAGGTTGTCAGACCAACGAATTTTTCATAACAAATTCAAATAAGACTAAAATAATTGATTTAACGACTTAATAATATGGTTTTAATTAAGAATACAGGATATCTATACGAAGCCCTTCTTTCTAAATTGTGGCATTTATACCTATATACTAACCTATAATATAGAAACGCGTAATAAATGGTGTAGGTAATTTCCCTCAAATAACCTAACAATACAATAATATAAATAAAATGACTCTAGTGATTTGGCACCAGTGGTATGTGGCAATAAAGACGTTTAAACAGCAAGACTTTATTATATTTTTTGTGATAACTTGCAAATAGAGTAATTTCTGGAGAAATCTGGCAACAGCCTGCGCGCGTTTTCGGCGGTTGCGGTCTAGAGGTCGTGCCGGTCGCCGACGCCGAATCCTCGAACGTTCGAGAAGAGAGAAGAGACACCAATCCCATAACGCCATCGCCATTATTTTTGTATTAGGTATGTTTCGTTTGTGTGTGGGAATAATAGTTTATAGTTTAGTGTTCCCTTCCACAATGGCATTCACCGACGACAAGGTAAGCTGCTTGAACTACCTGTATAGAGAACATAATTTATATTGTTCAGGTGGCACAGCTCGATAGTTCGATTTTTATTTATTTATTCCAATGACGTCAGAACCTATAGACAGGTTTGTTTTGATAAACGCTTGATGCCCAGAACTAACCACAATCTAAGCGCTCCATTAAATTATTCCGAAAATGTCGCGAAATTGTCAGAAATTGCCCCTTTTTGTCGAGCCGTAGCGAACTTATTTCGACTCTGGGCTCGGAGGCTGGCGTCGTTAGACCATCCCCCGAGTCCCGAGTCTTCAGGTGAGGTTCCGATGCTTCCGGTGCCCCAAACAAGAAAAAACATGCGATTTTAAAAGGGGGTTGCCGACAGCGAAAGTGACGTTAGATTTCGTATTTTTTTAAGTTGTAGGTATAGCATAAAATCTAATAACATTTTACCTGGAAAAAATTTAGTACAAACATCTCTGTCTTCATTTTAATCATAAGATCTTAAAAGCATATGCAATGGAATTATTATTTTTCCCAAGATTTTCATAACCTATAAAACAAAACACTGCTTGTAAGATCTTATGATTAAAATGAAGACAGATATGTTTGTACTAAAATTTTGCCAAGTAAAATGTTACTAGATTTTATGCTATAGGTACAACTTAAAAAAAATACGAAATCTAATGTCACTTTCGCTGTCGGCAACCCCTTCTTAAGTGTGATTCTGGAGGAACTAGAACCGGAAATCACCGGGTGTATAGTTGGTTGATGGTTGACTTTCTGTCTTTGTTTGTAGCATGTTTTTAGAGTAGTATGGATATATTTAATCTTGGAGTCAAAATAAAGGGCATTTTAACAATGGGTCACCACGTCTATAGGTTTTGCATTTATTAAGTAAGTATTTAAACAATTTATTACGTCACTATTTAATTTTTGATATTTGAAAGAATAATAAATTAATTTCACTCATTGGTTTTTGGTAAAATTTACTAAAGATTTTCACACAGTAAAATAGTTTTCAAATATCAAACTTTGCCACGATTTTATAACACATTTTTGGTGATATTTTTTCTCTCTTGTTTTCCCATATAGGTACCCTACCTCACGAGCTGCAAGCACAACAGCAAGGACAAGACCTGTGAAGAGCACACTGCACGTTGCACATTGGTTTTGATCGAGGGAAAACATCAGGAAAACCGAAGCAAACCAAGCAAAGAAGATCCTGCTAAGCCTGCTGACAGCTCAAACCAAAGAAGGAGGGTAACACTCTTTTATTATTATAAAAATCTCCAAAATGTTACAGTTTTAAAATTCCCACGATCAACTTGAAGTCATTGATATATTTTTTTTTATATTTCTCGTACTCAATTAACAACCACTGCTTATTGTGTGATAAATTTTTAAATATACTTGTTAAAATTTTTGTGTGTGTTATTTCTTGCAAAAAAGGTGACTCAATCTAAGGCCGCTAGCCAGAGCTAAAAATTTGACGTGTTTGTTGTTGCAGTTTGAGGGTCAATTCAGAATCAGTTTGAAACTAATAACTGCCAACGTCATTGGTAAATTTATATTTTAGCTTCCTTTGAACCGATCACATTGGCAGTTGCTAGTTCCGAACTGGTTCTGAATTGATCCGCGAACACAGCTATTTTTTAACAAATATTTTGGAAAATACGAGTATAAGCGATATTACAATAGATCTTCTTTAATAACGGCTGTATTTATATATCAATGAAGTAAAATAACGGGTATTTCAGTCAAAATCATGTGTTATTTTTATTCTTTACAATGAACCAAGCTTTCGGCCATATTTTTGGCCTTCGTCAGGGCTAAAATAGTGTTTGATATATTATTGAGTAAGAGTTATTTATTTATTTATTTATTTATAGTAAGAATATAAATAACTCTTACTCAATAATATATTTTAACAAACAGTATTTTAGCCCTGACGAAGGCCAAACATATGGCCGAAAGCTTGGTTCATTGTAAAGAATAAATAACACATAATTTTGTCTGAAATACCCGTTATTTTACTTCATTGATAAGCGATATTCTTGGAAAGTTTATTGTAATTATTTCTGCAAGTTTCAACCATTTCCCCACAAAGTTGCATGAACTTGGTAAGTATATTTCTGGGGAAGTTCCTAGAAGGTTGCATACACCTGGTAAGCATGATTTTTACGAATTTGCCAGGAAGTTGCATAAAGCTCGCTGGAACTCACCCAAGACATTTCTTGGCGAGTCTACTAAACTTTATTGCAATGTTGCTAGAACATTACAAGACGTATCGCTGGAACATTTTAGAAAGCTCCTGTTGTAATGCAACTTTACATTGCAATGTTTTGTGGTGGAGATTATAACTTTGCTGAAATGTTTAGAATAGCTCCCAGTGCCACTGTAAGCAACTTTACACTTTTCTTTGGATTGTTCTTGCAACTTTGTGGAAACTTATATTTTCTTAGTGGGTAACTAGGTACTGAATATAAGCACGTCGTTTACATTTTTGAGGAAGTCGAGGAATGTCAAAATGTAAGTACCTAATTATAAATTTTACTATTGTAGAAGCCCAAAGGAATGATTTGTTGTGAAGCTGTCTGCAAGGTAAAGGAATATGGTGAAGATACTATGTCTTTTAGATTAAAAATAGATAAAAAAATCGCTAAATGGTGTTCGTGAAAATCGGGGGTATAAAGAAAATCGCAGCCGGACCTGGATTTGCATTTTGAAAATGGCAGTCACAAGAAGTCGTTTTTGAAGGTCTTTCAAACAAAAAAAGAGTTCAGGCAATTATCTCCAAAAATAAAGATTTTATGGATTTGTATATGTTTGAAAGTAGACACCCTGTATATCTATCTGAGAACTATTATTCCTATTAACTTATCTTTACTATCAATAAATAATAATATAGTATTTTTAAAACAATAATTGTTAATTGTAATACATGTATTAAAACTACATGTACGAAATACATTCATTTATACGAGTATAATGCGTGAGCCCAGCCGTGAGGTCCGCGGTGACGTCAATGCGCCGATCAGAGCTGGCGAACTTTTACTAACTTTTACGCGGATCGGACTATCCTGTCTGTTACACCATCCTTGCTCTCTACCCTCCTTCCATCCACGATAGACTTACCCACGGTATGTCAGTAACGATTCCGAAAACAAAGCAAATCTGTGCATCTACGTCAGTTGCGAGTCACGAATTCAAAATGCGGTTGTGTTTTACGATTTTTTATAGTTTACAGTTTAATGTGTCAAGAAAAAAGTGTAAACAACTGCCAGTCCAGCTCGACAGTGCTTTAAAATAGGCCAGAAATGCCGGGATGTGCAGTCAGCGTTTGACCAAATAATAACAGAAACAGTAAGGGAACGGAAATTAAGTACTATAGATTTCCAAAGGACAATAATCTTGCCAAAAAATCGATTGCTGCATGCCGCAGACAAGACATATGAAGCAATTTAAATTCTGACTCGCAACTGACGCGTCACAAGATGCGCAATGACATACCGTGGGTAAGTCTATCGTGCTTCCATCTACTTGTCAATTCAATGGATAAACATTACCCTACTCCGACTAATCGGATGAAACTTTATCCTCGACTCTCGTTTGTGAACGATGTAAAAATTACCTGGTAAAACCAGAGCATATAAAACAATTTACCAGAGCATATAGTAAAACCGTGAACGACCAAAGACGCGCTCGGGATGCGCTGGACACAAGCCCGGGGAAGATCGTGAACGCGCCCCACATAACATAATCATTCAATTAAAAACTAAAAACTTAATAAACTATAAGGACAATTACAATTTACAATATTTTCCTTTTCTGACCACCAAATATATAATTCCTAACCTTATTTATTAATTTCTTTACAATTAACATTGAGTTAGGATGGGGGGGGGGAAAGCTGTCACGTAACCCAAAACGGGTTCACCCACGTGATAGACTACCAGAACAACGTCAATTTGTCGACTCGGTGCTAAAAGTGCATTAAAAGTGCAGTTTTCCTTGTTATTGCGAGCTATTCACCTCTGGAAATAAATATGTCATGTTCTGTACGTTGTTGCAGTAGCAATTCTAACGTGGACAAAAAGAAATTCACAGGAATTACATTTCAGAGGTAATGTAAACAGTAGACAGAGCCGTATCAATATAATTTATAATATCCACTTTGGTACTTTATGAAAAGAAAAATATAACATTTATAACTACTCTAGGTACCTATGTATTTGACTGACTGACTGACTGACTAAACCCAGCTTTTGATTTCGTCGTTGTTAGTTTTAGTTTTTTTACATTTTTTATAATTTTACTAGAAATACTGTTTAATCAGACCCTGGAGTGGCTCACAGACTTAGCCACACCCCCTGAACCCGTTTGCTATATGCGACATTTTTGTAATGTAAAAAAAATGTCGTGACGCTCCCCCCATCCTAACTCAATGACATTTAACCACATACCTATATATAGGTATGTGCATTTAACATCTGTCCAATAAACTAGCAAAAGCACCACAAGTGGATGTTGTGTGAAATATAACATCGTCCAAGGTCATCCATGTAAGGTGGCATAAACACACATGGCATTCAATACTACCAACCCAAGTGAGTTTTTTGTGTTTATTTTGAAAATCGTTATGTTTTTCAAAAAAGCAATGCTCAACTCGAATACTGCATTATATTGCGCATACTTGGATAAAAAATCAGAAAAATCTGATGTCTCGTTTGGAAAAACAATATACCTAAAGTTTCTGGTAATTTTATATTAGAGAAGCAGAAGAAAATACATTTCAGGTATATTGTTTTCGCAAACGAGACATGAGATTTGGCTGATTTTTTGTTCAAATATGTGCAATATAATGTAGTATTTGAGTTGAGCATTGGTTTTTTGTAAAACCTAGTAATTTTAAAAACAAACATCAAAAACACACTTGGGTTGGCACTATCTGTGATAATGCCCCCTTCTAAGGCAGGTATCTGTATTGTGGATTAATCTAACGTGTTCTTTGGTCCTTGTGTTGATCAACTTTGACGGTCATATAAGTATATTTTCTGGTTTTTATACCTATACTCTTTTCTCATGATTAATGTTTAATTGATGAGATTAATTATTAATATTCCAGAAGGTATTATAATTTTCATTCTCCAAAACAAATCGAATGTCAATCGAGTAGTTGCAAACTTGTAATTTGAAATTATTAGAATAGGTAGTACCTACTTCTTATCGTAAGGTAAACCTAAACCTCTATAATCGGTGGTAAGGTACATGCCTAGGTACCTACCCGTTTGTGTTGTATGTGTAGTTTTCGATTATTTTTTGACTTGTAAAAAAATCGCGAAGCTACCGTAAAAAAATGTGCGTGATTGTCGTGGTGTGCATGGAAGAAAACAAGTAGACTGCATCAACAACGCAATAATGTAAGTGCAAATAAATAATCTATAACTTAGGTATTATTTCGTGCCTGGTTTATGTATTGTACCTACATACTGAGTAGGTATATCTAGTAAGAATAGCAGGAAGTCCTACCAGAAATCCTACATCAATATTTACATCTTGGGAATCAAGCCAGGGCCCCAGTCTTCCTTTGGACAAATTTGCGTAGAAGATAAGACATGAGTAACTTATGTACAGTTGCGGCCAATTTGAACTTGCAAAGACCGTCTGAACTCTATGCCGAAATCAGAGAGACCCGGTGACATCCGGCAACACCGCTCTTTCCCGCCCTGCATATTGTGTTTCAAAAGAGCCGACGGTAAAGGGAACGAAGATGAAAGAGGTTGGCGGCTAGCGATGTAGCGGGATGGCCTCTCAGAAACCCCAAAGATATTGCAAGTTCAAATAGCCGCAGCCGTACATATTTCCAAAACATCATACCTAATACCAGTAATTCACACAGAATATGCCTATCTACCTACACTGAAGAACAATTAATGAAGCATTAGCTTTAGAAGGTGGAGTGCCATAGTTATTGGCCAAAATGTTCGTTTTCCATACTTCTTTAATTTTCAGTATGCTCATTGACGAGGAACGGATGCTGTCAAAAGTGACAGTTAATTCTTGCAGAAGTAGGTATACCCCGATTAGGTACTTTTGCTGAGTTTGTTATGTCTGAACCGGTTACAGTTAGTGCAGTGCAGTTATTTTGTCAGATGATTCCTGGTAAGAAAAGTGTAGAAATTATAATTAGTTTGACCACATCTCTGTGCGAACGTCTACATCAACTGTCAAATCAAACATCCAACTCTGCACAGGTTTCATCGTCCACCAGTACGGTAAAGCTATTTTATTAAAGTAGTTTAAAGTAATTTCAAACATTTTTGTTGTTTTTACGGACATAGTTTTAGTGAAACTTCAATTTTCAAAAACCACATTGTATGATTGACAGATTAACTTCTTGCACCTAACAAATTTCTGTAACAATCAGTAGGTATAACAGGGTGACATACAACAAGCACATAAAGGTTGGAATAAATTCGGTAAAATGTTGTACTGTTCGAATAAAAATTAAACCTGCTTAAAAATAGAACTGAGCAAAAACTAACACTACAATGTAGATACAGTCGTCTAAAGGTGCGTCCTGACCTGAACATTTTATCCTGAACGAACCGAACGCGCAGAGCGCGCACGAACAAATGAAACAAATGGACCGCGCAAATGTTCGCTGTGTTCGGAGCATTTGCTGTGTTCGCCGTGTTCCCGATCATTTTACTTTCAGTATTCTCGCAGATTTGGCCTTTTGCCGAGGGGGTAGCCACTCTAGAAAAATCTGTACATGTATTGCAGAAACTTGCATTATATTGTGTAATGCAACGTAATGCAATGATAATCTCTTGCATTATCATGTAATGCATAGGTAATTTCTCTCATATTTTGCATTACCAGGTAATTCATATGTAATCTCTTGCATTCCCACGTAATGCAAGAAATTGTTATGTAATGACACGTAATGCTAAGCGAACTCAATGTAATGTTGGTAATGCAAACTTTTTTGTGAGTAATGCAAGGAACGCAAGCATTAATTTTTGTAATGCTGGCACGAGAGCTTGTTTTAGTTTTTAAAAAGACATAGATAAGTTTCTTTTTCCACCGCGGGGACTAAAACGTGCACTTTAGTTGCTCATTTTATGAACAAAAATATTTTAATCTCTAGGTGGCCTATTGTACTGAAATATTTTAATTCCAAGCACATTTTATCTCATTTTAGTTTATAGCCCCTAAAATGTGGGAGTAATGTGCAAGATTTAGTTTATTTTCTTTTAACCTTTTATTAATAATGTTTGTACACCTCGTTTTACACCAAAAGAATGTTTTTCATATAATTTCGTATACACTACCGTGTTAAAAGTTTTTTTTTATATAAATTCTTGAAACAGTTTTATCAACAGATAAGCAGATGCATTGGTTAAGTCCAGGGACTCTTTAAAGTAAGTAAAGAGTCCCTGGGTAAGTCAGAAGGATCTGGAATTAATTAATAATCCTGAAATTTGCTACATGCGTCTCTGTTATAATCTCATCAAGATTTTTAAAATTGATTGCAAAATTTCCAACAAGGCTAAAAAGCAAAAAATAATAAAATTTAAATAATTTATTTTAATATACCACTTTTTAAAAAAGACTAAAAACTATTAAATAATATAAAAACGGACTAAAAAGTAAAATAATTTCTCCTAGCCTCATAAAGATTCGAAAAACCCGGGGCGCATGCAATAGATAATAGTACCTAAGCAGTGTAGAGGGGAAGCTGCCGACGCTGCCGTTGAGAAAACATATATTTTATACTTTTTAGTCCTTTTTAAAAACGTGCTACGTATATTTAAAAAAATATTTAAATCTTATTCTTAATAATGAACTTTGTTCTATGGCAATATACATATTGATAACTTCTTCATTATCAATTTGATTTAAAATAGTTTTTTCTATATTCACTATCATAAAAGGCTCTAATCTAGTATCTTGTAATCTACAGATATGTCCGCATTTGCTTCTGAACACTCTAGAAATCTATGAAAAGCCAAGTAAAATTTAGCACTATATATTTTTTTAGATTCACCTAAAGGAAAATATCTCACATACACTACCATTTTGATTGAGTGATTATTCCATGGCTAGGTTTTTTTTAAATGAGCAATTTCAGAATATCATATTAGGCATTCTTTTAAGAATAAGCCATCGCATTGGTCATAGTTCAAATCGTATTGTACAAAATATCAGTAGGTACTGTAAGTTAGATAGTATACAAAGTTCACAAACTGGGGCCAAAATTAAAATAAAATTAATAGTAAAAAAATATTTTTAAAAACAAGCTTTTATTTAAATGCTCTGAAAAGAAGAAAATAAACTTTATAATAAATCAAACCAAGGCAAACCCATAATTTTGTTACATTATACAACTGTATATGATATAAAAGCTTGTCGCGAAATTTTCGTGTGTAAATTTTTTTTATAGAAAAATACATTTTCTACTTAAAATTACTCTCTTGTATAATGTAACAAAATTATGGGTTTGCCTTGGTTTGATTTATTATAAAGTTTATTTTCTTCTTTTCTCTTCATGCCATTTCATTTGATACCGGGGGTTGACAAAAAAATACATCATCTTCCATCTTGGAGCGACGGCCATATTGAATTTAGTTTGATGTCACTAACTCTATCGTTTTCTACTCTTCAAGCCCTTTCTATTGATACCCATATTAAGGGGGTTGACTGACAAAAAAATACATTATCCTCCATCTTAGAGGGGCGGCCATATTGAATTTAGTTTGATGTCAATAACTTTATCGTTTTCTACTCTTCAAATCCTTTCATTTGATACCCATATTAAAGGGGTTGACAAAAAAAATACATTATCCGCCATCTTGAAACGGCGGCCATATTGAATTTAGTGTGATGTCACTAACTCTATCGTTATCTATTCTTCAAGCCCTTTTATTTGATACCCATATTAAGGGGGTTGACAAAAAATACATCATCCGCCATCTTGTGGTGACGGCCATTTTGAAAGTATTACAATATTGAGTATTGTATATTGTATTATCACCGGAACTAAAGGTGTATGCAAAATTTCAGCTCAATCGGATGTCAGGAAGTGGTTGTAATTCAGCTTGCAAGATTTGACCTAAACATACATAGTTCACTATCTCGTTCACCATACATATTGCAAATTAAATAAAAGCTGGTAAAAAAAGATTTTTCAGAGTACCCTGTATGAACCGCAGGGCACAGGTTGGAGGTCTTTTTTGTAAATCGATTAGGTAAGCTTTGCCTGAGGTATTATCGTACCTACGTAGTATAACCAGTCTAGCTCATACAGGGTGTTCGTAAAAAAATAAAATTTGACGGCAAATCATTTATTAAAAAAATTATCCAAAGAAAAAATCGATTTTACATTAGGCCCCTAGGTAACTGTCAAATATGTAGAAGCTATCGTTTTTGTTTTCATGGCATTTCAAGGCATCCCTGATTTGATTGATATGTTGATGAATAAATCATAATTATTAAGGATGGAGGATGATGTCTCCAGTTGTTAGGAAATGTTAAAATCAAGTATGCTTTCCAAAGGGAACCGACATAATGCAGTAGAATCCCGAAATTTTTCTTAAAAATATTTTTTTAAATACATGATCTCATCAAATTTGATTTTCTTACGAACACCCTTCTCTTCCCTTACTAAATTCAATATGGCGGATGATGTATTTTTTTGTCAACCCCCGGTATCAAATGAAATGGCATGAAGAGTAGAAAAGAAAAGAAGAAAAGGGCTATACTACGTACAATAATACCTCAGACATAGCCTAATCGATTTGCAAAAAAAGATCACCAACCTGTGCCCTGTGGTTTATACAGGGTATGTACCTTTATTATTTTTGGCCCTACTTTGTGAAAGCCCTGTATAACTTAGAGTACCTACTCATATTTTATACAAAAGGTTTTGAGCTATGGCCAATTCGATGGCACCATCTAGGTATATATTTAATGTTGAAAACGACCGTTGACATCACAGATTAATGAAGGTGTTCACATTCAACTTGAGAAATAGGCAATGTCATGCAGAAGCCGAAGCAGAATATGCAACTTGGAACATATTAGGAAGGGAAGAAAGGGCCGGAATGGGCATAGGGACGTCGCGTCATCGTTGATTGCGCTGAGGCCGCGGTGATGATTATTTCGGCATTTTGCGAATGCCGTATGTCCGGTAGCTGTCCAGGCCGGCCCAAGTCGGCCTGATTGTGACCGGCCCTTCGGGCATTTGCCCGACTGCCCGACTGTCCCATCCGTCCCTGCCCGCAACTGTTTTAAAGGCGCCTTGCGCTTCTCAATTTTTAAGCGTGACTTTCTCAATTTTTAAGCGTGACTTTTCTTCTAAATAGACCAATATACCAACAGAATAGATCCAGCAGTATAAAAAGTATTAATTATTAATTTAGCCATAAAGCCACACAAAGTTTTTATAAGAGGCTAGATTCGATAGTTCAGAACTAGGTATCCCATTAATAATATACTTGCTTAAATTTTCATAATTTAGGCACTGCTGAAAAATAGGATGGTTATACTTTCTATTATTGTACCTTGTACCACAGCTTACCCTGTGTTAGGGGATCTTCTCTGGTTAGTGTAAGCTGTGATTGTACCTAGGATTATTTTAGACTACATTGGTACATGCTTTGTCTTTATTTCCACTAAAAATTCCAGAAAATTGCCTTGCAATTCACAATCGCAATAAAAAAAGGGTTCTCTGGCTATTTTTCTCGGCAAATAAAGTTGTTTTTATAATGAAAATAAGGTGAACGCGAATAACTGACATTAAACTACCTTTCTGCATTTCTAAATCATAGCTGGGATATACATATCTTTGAAAACAAGTACACTGAAGTCTACACTTTGCCGAACCGAGCACGGAACAAATCTGATTTGGAACTCAGACGGTATTCACACCCAACATTATTGATTGTAATGGGAGATAATGCAGAGTAATGCAATATATTTTTTCAATAATGCAGTGTAATGCGACGTAATGCAGCGTAATGCAAAGTAATGCAGCGTAATGCAAAGTAATGCAGCGTAATGCAAAGTAATGCGGGATAATGCAGGGTAATGCAGCATAATGCTGTGTAATGTAAGGTAATGCCACGCGAGAGTGTATATGTATTGCCGGAGTGGCAACCCCCTCGCCTTTTGCCTTCTGAAACTAGCGAGCATGTTGTCCATTTTCATCTTTGATTCTCTCTTAGAACACTCCATTATTCCGTCAATAATTGCCCAGGCGTCGTTTTTCTTGGCTTTGTTGTAATATAAACCATGTTTAGGATTCCATAGTATGGGATATTTCTCAAACTGATCATTTAATTCTAAACATTTTTCTCTATCCCATTCCACCGATTCACTCATTTTAACTGCGAACGGTACGAACGCTACGAATACACTGTCCTGACTGTGCACCAGCGAGCAACTGCGCGCCTTTGAGCAAGCCAGATTTACCGACAGCCGATGGAAAACATTTGGTGCCTTCTGTTCGGTGTGGATACACGTCCTGACTAGCCGAATTCGTTCGTGCGCGCTCTGCGTGTTCGGTTCGTTTGGAGTAAAATGTTCAGGTCAGGACGCACCTTGATAAAGAAGTATCTAAAAACTTGATAATTTATGTTAAATTTAAAATTTATGAAAATTTTTTTATGTAATATATTATTATTATTTGCGTACCGATACAAGAAAACTGCGTTATTTTAAATGACGCTATTAAAAATAGTGGTTGCGAGTTGAAAAAAGATGACATCATAGCTTGGTTAACCGATGTGAAGTTAGCAGCCATTTTCTAGCAGGCCAATATTTTAGCAGCCAGTCGGTTTGTTTGTGAAGTTGGCAGCCAAATTCTAGCAGGCCAAAATTTTCTTAGCAAACAACTTGTGGAAACAAAGGTGAAATTAGTATTAGTGCTGACGTACATTAAAATAACAGGATCTATGCAAAAATCCCTTAGGACCTGTTGGAAGGGCGGAGATAGGGCCAGGCGGAAAACTTTCAATATTTTTTCAAGACCTCAAGACGGTCGTGTCCCAGGCTGATTTTTGGTAGAATTAGTGCTGATGTATAGTAGAATAACGGGATCTATACGAAAATCCCTTAGGACCCGTTGGAAGGGCGGAGATATGGCCAGGCCGAAAACTTTCAATATTTTTTCAAGACCTCAAGACGGTCGTGTCCCAGGCTGAGTTTTGGTAGAATTAGTGCTGATGTATGGTAGAATAACGGGATCTATGCAAAAATCCCTTAGGACCCGTTTGAAGGGCGGAGATAGGGCCCCGAAAACTTTCAATATTTTTTTCAAGACCTCACGACGGTCGTGTCCCAGGCTGATTGTTGGTAGAATTAGTGCTGATGTATAGTAGAATAACGGGATCTATGCGAAAATCCCTTAGGACCCGTTGGAAGGGTGGAGATAGGGCCAGGCCGAAAACTTTCAATATTTTTTTAAGACCTCAAGGAGGTCGTGTCCCAGGCTGATTTTTGGTAGAATTAGTGCTGATGTACAGAAGAATAACGGGATCTATGCGAAAATCCCTTAGGACCCGTTGGAAGGGCGGAGATATGGCCAGGCCGAAAACTTTCAATATTTTTTCAAGACCTCAAGACGGTCGTGTCCCAGGCTGATTTTTGGTAGAATTAGTGCTGATGTATAGTAGAATAACGGGATCTATGCGAAAATCCCTTAGGACCCGTTTGAAGGGCGGAGATAGGGCCCCGAAAACTTTCAATATTTTTTTCAAGACCTCACGACGGTCGTGTCCCAGGCTGATTGTTGGTAGAATTAGTGCTGATGTATAGTAGAATAACGGGATCTATGCGAAAATCCCTTAGGACCCGTTGGAAGGGTGGAGATAGGGCCAGGACCAAAACTTTCAATATTTTTTTAAGACCTCAAGGAGGTCGTGTCCCAGGCTGATTTTTGGTAGAATTAGTGCTGATGTACAGAAGAATAACGGGATCTATGCGAAAATCCCTTAGGACCCGTTGGAAGAGCGGAGATAGGGCCAGGCCGAAAACTTTCAATATTTTTTCAAGACCTCAAGACTGTCGTGTCCCAGGCTGATTGTTGGTAGAAATAGTGCTGATGTACAGAAGAATAACGGGATCTATACGAAAATCCCTTAGGACCCGTTGGAAGGGCGGAGATATGGCCAGGCCGAAAACTTTCAATATTTTTTCAAGACCTCAAGACGGTCGTGTCCCAGGCTGATTTTTGGTAGAATTAGTGCTGATGTATAGTAGAATAACGGGATCTATGCGAAAATCCCTTAGGACCCGTTTGAAGGGCAGAGATAGGGCCCCGAAAACTTTCAATATTTTTTTCAAGACCTCACGACGGTCGTGTCCCAGGATAATTTTTGGTAGAATTAGTGCTGATGTACAGTAGAATAACGGGATCTATGCGAAAATCCCTTAGGACCCGTTGGAAGGGCGGAGATAGGGCCGGGCCGAAAACTTTCAATATTTTTTCAAGACCTCAAGACGGTTGTGTCCCAGGCTGATTTTTAGTAGAATTAGGGCTGATGTATAGTAGAATAACGAGATCTATGCGAAAATCCCTTAGGACCCGTTTGAAGGGCGGAGATAGGGCCAGGTCGAAAACTTTCAATATTTTTTCAAGACCTCAAGACGGTCGTGTCCCAGGCTGATTTTTGGTAGAATTAGTGCTGATGTACAGAAGAATAACGGGATCTATGCGAAAATCCCTTAGGACCCATTTGAAGGGCGGAGATAGGGCCAGGCCGAAAACTTTCAATATTTTTTCAAGACCTCAAGACGGTTGTGTCCCAGGCTGATTTTTAGTAGAATTAGGGCTGATGTATAGTAGAATAACGGGATCTATGCGAAAATCCCTTAGGACCCATTGGAAGCGCGGAGATAGGGCCAGGCCGAAAACTTTCAATATTCGTCTTGAGGTCTTGAAAAAATATTGAAAGTTTTCGGCCTGGCCCTATCTCCGCCCTTCCAATGGGTCCTAAGGGATTTTCGCATAGATCCCATTATTTTACTATACATCATCACTAACTCTACCAAAAATCAGCCTGGGACACGAGCGTCTTGAGGTCTTGAAAAATATTGAAAATTTTCGGCCTGGCCCTATCTCCGCCCTTCCATCGAGTCCTAAGGGATTTTTGCATAGATCCCGTTATTCTACCATACATCAGCACTAATTCTACCAAAACTCAGCCTGGGACACGACCGTCTTGAGGTCTTGAAAAAATATTGAAAGTTTTCGGCCTGGCCCTATCTCCTCCCTTCCAACAGGTTTTTAGTAGAATTAGGGCTGATGTATAGTAGAATAACGGGATCTATGCGAAAATCCCTTAGGACCCATTGGAAGCGCGGAGATAGGGCCAGGCCTAAAACTTTCAATATTCGTCTTGAGGTCTTGAAAAAATATTGAAAGTTTTCGGCCTGGCCCTATCTCCGCCCTTCCAACAGGTCCTAAGGGATTTTCGCATAGATCCCATTATTTTACTATACATCATCACTAACTCTACCAAAAATCAGCCTGGGACACGACCGTCTTGAGGTCTTGAAAAATATTGAAAATTTTCGGCCTGGCCCTATCTCCGCCCTTCCAACGAGTCCTAAGGGATTTTCGCATAGATCCCGTTATTCTACTATACATCAGCACTAATTCTACCAAAAATCAGCCTGGGACACGACCGTCTTGAGGTCTTGTAAAATATTGAAAGTTTTCGGCCTGGCCTTATCTCCACGCTTCCAACGGGTCCTAAGGGATTTTCGCATAGATCCCGTTATTCTACTGTACATCAGCACTAATTCCACATTTGTTTCCACAAGTTGTTTGCTAAGAAAATTTAGGCCTGCTAGAATTTGGCTGCCAACTTCACAAACAAATTGACTGGCTGCTAAAATTTTGGCCCGCTAGAAAATGGCTGCCAACTTCACAAACAAATTGACTGGCTGCTAAAATTTGGGCCTGCTAGGAAATGGCTGCTAACTTCACATCGGTGCTTGGTTAGTAATGACATCACAGGAACAACAAATATGTCAAAATATGCGCCTTTCAAAATTATGTTGTAAGTGTCGAAGCGTATTTTTTAAATCCCACAGTCCATTTTACCAAATTTATTCCAACCTTTACGTGCTCACTGTATGCTTATTGATTTATAATGGTAAAGTCGAGGGGTGGCTCACTATCACTAGCTCAAAAATGTGACAGTATTGCGAAAATTGGCAATTTCTAACAGTCTGCCAGGGATTTCCCACAGACTGCGAATGATTTCTTGGAATGGCAATCATTACTTCTTTTTTAAAGTTAATAAATTCATGGGCACATAATAATAAGCTGGCTGGGTTGGGGGTGTAAATATAGAGACCCAAACTCCAAAAACAAAAATAGCAATGTACGCACCCAGGCTCACATCCAGGTTTCCACATAGTAATACTATTTAATCCTTCATCCCTCGGTTAATTGCCTTGAAATTGGAACTTTCTCTGCAGTCTTCTTGTCTCAATTTTAGTTATAGTCAGGCTTTACCTGTATTTTAACACCATTTCGTAATTGTGTGACATCACGTAATGAGACTAGTAAGGCCATTTTGGCTTTCCTATTGAGTCTTGTTTTTGATTCACCTCATATACAGATACAATGTATTCCAGCCGCAGCTCGTGAGTTATTGTAGAAGTGGGTCAAATTGTGGTGGATAGTACCGCAGGCACTGGCCCGCATTTTTAGAGTGCTACCCATAAATTAACTGTTAATTTTTTTTATCGTGTTGACTTTTAAATAGAACAAAGATATCCCTTGAGATATCCTTTAGACAATTATTATGAAAAATACTTAATACCTAATATCATTGAGTGAAGAATAATAAGAGGTGCTACCGTCGCGTATAATAGCGAGTCCACAATCTCAATGCCGATAGATCCCGGTCAATTGTTTTAGGACGAATTGAAGCGGTTTCTCATCGATCATGTCGTTCTATGGTGTCGCCCGGGATATAAATCTCAGTGCCGATAGGTCCCGGTCAACTGCTTTAGGATGACTTGATGCAGTTTTTAAGTCACCCTAAAGCAATTGGCCGGGGCGTATAAATATGGCTCGAAATCTTCGCAATAGATGTGCTTCTTGTTATAAACGCCTAGTCTGGTCCTGCCGAACCTCCTAGGTGTTTATAGTTGCCCTCGCTTCTCAAAAAATGTAGTATGTATGTAACGCTTTCCTTTGGTCACGACTAGCGGGCGCAGTTTTCGATATTTTAAGTCGTTCCGCCTTTTGAGCCATTTTCTGATTTGGTATGCACCAGGGAGGGAGTCGAATTTGGCGCGCCATGCCGAACAAGTAAAAGTAAAGTCCCTATACTAAAATCGAGCAACTCTGCCGTAAACAAGAGCACGTGGGCTGAGATATTCGCCAGTGCCGCAGTGAGGCACAACCTGTATTTAATTTTAGTTTTACAATTGTTTACATAAAAATATTTCGGAAGAAAATTATTGGCTTAATTAAAATGGTTCAAAACATCGATAAAATTATTTGTGGCAGTGGCTAAATAGCTGAAAACAACAAGATAGAACCGCGTATATATACTTTTGCGATCAAGTACGCCCCTGTTGCTAGGCTCGCTGAACACATGGTTTCATTTACGCCACGATTTTAGTTATAGAAATCGATTGAGGTATCCGCAAAAGAAAATTGGTTAGTTTTGTTTTGTTTGCCTTTCCGAGAATTTTTTAATTTTCTGGCAGTATGGGCTTTTACTTAGTGAGTAGGTAGTATTCACGCGGTGAACAGGTAATTGCGCGATTGCTTTTACTGTACCTACCCTAACTTGATTGTATACAATGCTCTCGATGTCTTCTATTTCCTTCTTTTATTTGGGAAAGCTAGGCCAGAAAAGCTTTAGAATCAGTCCATGAGAAACTTAAGTAGGCTTTTGCACCTGACGATGCAGCCCCTGTGGTGCAGAACATTGTCAAAAGTTAATGCGAAAAGTGCAAACAATTTCAGGTTATTTTAGATATGAGCAAACTCATGGAAAGAATTTACAGAAGTGGGTATAGCCCTTGTTTATGGAATTCCTAGTTAGCCAATGTGTGACAGAGTCATAAGGATACGAGAGCAATATTGGGTACAAGCAACAGATGGCGCCAAAAATTAAAGTGGCCTAGTCATTGCCTACTAATTTTCTACTATTAAAATCTAAGAAAAAACAGCTGGACAACTTTATTTTTTGCAAAACCTGTCCCCTGTATGTACTTTATTTCTGTCATGTCCTTATGTCAGTGTCAGACATTGGCTAACTAGAGTATCCATAAACAAGGGTATAGCCCAGTGGGTAAAGGCACGTAGAAAAATTTATTTATTTATTTCATCGTAGATTCAAATCCCACACTTTTTCTTTTTTTATCAACGAAAATTCAGATTTTATTTTTTATTTTTATTGTATACTATGATCTAATGTCATAATAGTAAACAATACAATCTGCATTTTTGTTGGTAAAAATAATAATCATCGCTTTTTTATGCAAACGGAAAATTGAATTGCACACAAAATTCGCTTCTTTGGCACATAGCATTTATATTATTCTTATATATTATTGACATGCATTTGAAAAACGTTTCATCTTCCAAATTGTGCCATTTTTGAGGCACTATTTAATTTGAATAAGGATGTACAGATTAATTATTGTTTAGGATGGAAGGTAGAAAAAATACAGAAAATTTATGTTATTAACATTAATGAAGCTACGCTTAATTAGGCCTCACCTATATTTAGCACAGAGATTTGCAGTCTCACAAGTTTCAGTTTTTTTTTATATGGGGATTGTCAGAAAATTATTTAAAAAAAACAAGTCTTTTATCACGGAATGTTAGTAATAACAAAGATCTTTGGTAATGACTATACAGGGAGTAGCAAAAAATGGTCAGTTCTTATTTCCATCTTCCGGTTTGACTGGTAGTGAGTATTTTGCGAAAAATTTCTTGAACAGTTTTCGATTTTTATTTTGTCGCAAAAAATCCAAAAGGAAAAATCTTATTCTTTTTGTGTAGATCAATCTCAGATATTTTTGAGGGACACGTAAGAGATGTATGAGTATAGAGTATAATATAGGATGGGCCGTTTTTATAAAAATAATACTCGATTTTGTTGTTCAAACGTTCAGCGTTTATTGCATCAAAATTCTCTTGACCTTCGAATCACCTAACCTCACTCTCTCTAACATTTCCGGTGCGCATAATAAGGCGCAAAATTTGAATTTTCGAATTCGTCTTACAGTTCGGCCATATCTGACACGTTGATTGGCCTCAATCAACCATGCTCATAATTGTAACAACATAAGTGACATAAATAACATTCCAGAGGTTAACAACATCAGTGACATAAGTTAGATTCTAAAATTTACTAAGTACTCCTAAATAAGGTAAACATAAGGATACAATAATTTCCTAAGCAAATACATAAGTGGGATAAACATAAGGGTCCACATCAAGTTACAAAGTCATAAGTTTATAATTAGTCATAATCGGTAATACTAAAAATCTCAATAAGGATTGGTTATGATAAGAATCAATCAGTCATACTCAGTTTGTTGGGTTTGCTCTGTACCCCAAAGTCTAATTCGAGAACTATCAAAGATTCCTTCAAAAGGTCTCTGTGTAATTTGAAAACCTTCTACGTCTGTGATCACATATCGGTCGTGGGGTAATATTTTCTTGATTACATAAGGTCCTTTATACTTTGGAAGTAACTTTTTATTAATACCGGGTATTACATCAACATTAAGTCTCCGGCTTCTTGCCTTAATCTTTCAAGATCTCGATTTTCATCTAAACATCCTGAATCACTAAGAGACTCTAAGAAATATTTCATTGAACCACCAATTGTACCTAATTGTCATACTCCAAATAATAGTACAGACGGAACCTGTCCCGTTGATTTATTTATTGTATTATTGATAGCGAACTCTACGTTTGGTAAAACCTCATCCCATTTATTAGGAGCATCAACTAGTTTAGATATCATAGGAATAATGGTTCTATTGAGCTGTTCTACTTGGCCGTTAGCTCTAGGAACACCAGTAGCTACTTGTACATGACAAACATTATTTTCTTTCATGAAATCGGTGAAAAGTTTAGAACTAAAAGCTGTTCCTCTAACTCATAAGGGCCTACTATACGTTTCAAAGTAATGTTTAAGGTGTTTTAAAATTTCCTCCGTTCCTGTTGATTTGCAAGGATAAAGTCTTATAAATTTAGTGAAAGCATCGATCACCGCAAATATGTGCTTGTTTTGTTTTGAAGACTTCTCAAGTGGGCCACAATGGTCAACGTGTATTGTATGAAATGGTGAAGTAGTTTTAGGAATACTATGGAGAAATCCACTTTGCTTACCACTATCTGAACTAAAAACAATACATTTAAGACAATCGTTTACATACTGTTTCACTTTTTCTCTCATCTTGGGGAACCAGTAAGTTTGCCTTATAAATTCAACACATTTTTCCACACCAATATGTCCCATTTCATCATGACCACTTCTAATTACATTATTTTCCATGTTTTTTGGAACATAAAACAAAAGTTTATCCTGATTTTTCCTATACACAATACCATTTCGTAACTCAAAGTTTTTACTCTCACTTTTTTCTAATTCCTCTTTTATTTTCAAAATATCTTGGTCTTGCGTTTGCCTTATACTTAGGTTCATCTCGAAACTAGTCTCCTCAAGTACTCACACATGTGAAAAATGTCTACTAAGGGCATCTGCATGCTTCATTTTAGTATTATCGCGATGTTCTATTGTGTAATCATAATTTTGCAATATTAAAGACCAACGCATAATTTTAGGATTAATTTCTTTCTTTTTAAGTGCTAAATTCAAGCTGTTACAATCTGTCACGATTTTAAAGGAAAGGCCCTCTAAATAAACTCTAAATCTGTTTAAACTATTGATTATTGCCAACATTTCTAACTCAAAACTATGCAGCTTGGATTCACTTTCCGTGGTGCGTCTGCTATAATAAAATACAGGGTGAAACAATTTGTCTTTCTGCTTCTGCAATAAAATACCACTATACCCGTGTGAGCTTGCATCGCAATGAAGTTGAGTATCTGCCAAAGGCGAGTAAAGAGATAAAACTGGTTGGGAAATAAGAACATTCTTAATTTTGTTGAAACTTTCAACTTGTTCCGATCCAAAGATAAACACTGCATTTTTTCGTAAAAGGCTATATAAGGGACGTGCTAATTCGGCAAAGTTTGCGACAAATTTTCTAAAATAAGAAGCTAGACCAATAAAACTATGCAATTCTTTTGTGTTCCTGTTGGGAAATTTTTGATAGCCTTAATGTGATTGTCACTTGGCTTGATATTTTCACCATCAATCACATAACCCAAATAAGTTATTTGTGTATTAAGAAACGAACATTTATCCAATCTCAAATTGAGTTTGTTTTCAACAAATCTGTCAAACACAACTTCCAGAATTTCTAGAGTTTCATCAATTGTTTCTGTTGCTATCATTATGTCGTCAATATAAATTAAACGTTTTCCTTCGGTAATAAGATCTCTAAAAATTAAGTTAATATAACGAGTGAACACAGAAGGACTGTTCTTAAATCCAAAAAGAGTTTTCAAAAATTCGTATTGCCCCGTTGAAGTTACAAATGAAGTATATTTTATGGAATTTGGTTCAATGTCTACGTGATGAAAAGCACTCTTAAGGTCTAATACGCTAAAATATTTCTTATCCTTCAATCTGTCGATTAAGTCATCAATTAACGGAAGGGGGTAATTATCTCTTAAACATATCTTATTCAAGTACCTAAAGTCTACACATAAGCGATATTCACCTGTTTTCTTTTTTGTAAGAACTATAGGGGAACTATATTCAGATTCACTTCTACGAATAACATGATTTTCTTCCATCTCATTAATAAGTTTCTCTACCGCTTTGTTCTCAGAGTAAGATAGTCGACGAGGTCTAAAGAAAAACGGTGTATGTCCTGGTACTAAAATTTTCATTTCATACTTAGTTTTAGGATATGGTGGTCGAACAGGTTTCACGTAAGAATCATTAAAAATTTCAATAAGTTTTTGTTTTTGTTCGGGTGCTATGTTGAGATTAATTTCAAGGTTGGTTTCATCTTTGCTAACATAATCGATGCATAAAATAGACGAAATTTCATTTGAAAGGGTTTCGCTACTTTTCACAGGTTCTACATCTAAGTTCTCTCCCTGAAGTATAAATTTCATTTTATCATTGCATAATAAATCACGACCTAATAAACAATCACAAGGTATTGCCGTATCCTTTACAACGTAAAGGTTTGAATTCAACGTAATATTAGCAATAGTAATTAAAATATTAATAAAACCCAAAATTTCCAAATCTGACTGATTAACTCCCTCATATTTACTATTATCAACACAATTTTGCATAACCAAGTTCTGCACAACAGACTTCCTAACCAAAGTTATAGCGCTACGTGGATCATAGACTGCTTCCGTCAAAACTCTGTGTCCTTCAACTTCCCAGTACACTGGTATCAGGATTGGATTAACTGATTTTCGTTGCACTATTAGCGTTTATTCTGGATGAGGTTCCCGCCTCACATTAGAATTGGTAGATGTAGATATTGCTGAAGTAGACGCCATCTTTTTCTGAGGACAGTCAACCATCAGGTGACTTGTTGATCCACAGCCATAACAAGATCCTCTCTGACGAACAGGTTTCGGACACTCACTCAGCACATGTCCCCGATGATTACAATTGAAGCATCTTCCACCTTTTCCCCCATCATGTCTCACGAAATGTGCTGTACTACTTCCTTCCCTCTTGCCTTCAGGTTTCCTAGACTCAACCGTTTTGCCTTCACCTTCTTTCCTCTCCTTAATCCGAAGACGTCTGGCACTATCAATCTTCTCAAATGTTATAATGTCCTGGTATAACTCATCTTCATCCAAATGATCTCTTGAAATTATAAAGTTACTGAGTTCCTTCGACCATAAACCAATAATGATTTGTTCCTTTGTTTCGGGAAAAGAGAAATGTAATAGTAGTAATACAAAGAGAGTTCTAACCCACGACCTTGAAAAAAGCGTGCAAAGTGGCTACGTCATGCCCGAGGTCACGTGACGTCACCGGATGACCCCAGTTGACCCCTAGATCCTGATAGATTAACCTTTGACCTTTGGGCCACGTGTGACCCCCAGTTGACCCCCCCCCACTCCAACGGCGGGTGTCAGCCCCCACTCCAACGGCGGGGCAACCCCCACTCCAACGGCTTGGTGGGGTGAGGTCTATATATTCGTGCGCAAGAGCAGTTTTCCCGTTATATACACTTACAATTTCCTACAGTCTGATTTGCCGAGTTCAAAATGCAGTCGTTCCTGAATCACCTGAACAAGAATTTGATCTTCAAGAAATTCGAAAGCGTTCAAAATATGGAGGTGGGTGAAAATTTTCAAATCACGAGCGTGGACAAAGTCAACACGCAATACGGAGAGAAGGTCTACGTCGAGTTCGAAGAATTTAAGACGGTGCTGCCGCAACGATACACGGCCGAGTTTACGCCCCAACGGATCGAAGAAATTAATAGGGATATCGGTAACGGAAGGAGGTATTACATGAAGAGTCTTGGACCCGTCGGCCGATCTACAAATATCGAATTTATTGTGGGTCAACTGGGGGTCACACGTGGCCCAAAGGTCAAAGGTTAATCTATCAGGATCTAGGGGTCAACTGGGGTCATCCGGTGACGTCACGTGACCTCGGGCATGACGTAGCCACTTTGCACGCTTTTTTCAAGGTCGTGGGTTAGAACTCTCTTTGTATTACTAACGGGAATTTTTTTACGAAAGGTTTCCAAATATCTAGCTGTTTAAAAATGGGACAGCTGGTATATACTTACTTGCATCTTGGAGCACTCGAACTGATACGTGGAATCACGCACCCTTCTTATAGGCCATTATTTGTCGACTAAGGTTTTTTTTTGTCTGGTCAGCAGAGCCGCGTTTGCCTACCAAGGTTTTTTCCTAACCTTATATATTTTTTGAATCCATCGGTATAAAATATCGTCATTATTTCCTTCTGTGGGGAACTAAAAAATATTTACTTTCAAATAAGGTTGAGGAAACCGGTATTTAAAAAAGTAATAACCCCTAAAATTTTTCCAAACGAGATGAACTGAAACAGCTAGGGTGTATAAAATGGGACAGCCGCGCAATTACCTTTTTCGGTCTTGTGTATATTTTACTGGAATAAATAATTATTTCCAATTTTTTTTGGTACAACCTCTACATCGTATTTTTTTTACTGAAATTTTTTCATCATTTTTTTCCAAGTGAAACTGACGTTATTTTTACCTTTACATATATTTTTACCGGTATACAAAACTTATTCGAAAATTCTACCTACATTTTCACGTCTTGGATTTTTTTTACAGATTTTGTTCAAACAAAATTTCCTATGTTATCTGGGGCCTTACGACTAACTATTATAATAACTGTTTTTATCAGTCACTCGAAAAAATTCTATCTGCACTTGTATATAAAACATTCGTCTGAGTCTTGTCTTGTACATTTTACCGTCAAAAAATGAAAATTTCCCAAAATGTTATCGGGATTATAGGATCAGGACCTTTTTAAAATTACATTTTTTGAATAAAAAATTTTCAAAATTTTTCGAATTTTCATAGGTATCAAAAGTGCGGAACTGCGCATGCGCGAAACGCGTGCAAGGGGGAAGGGTGGATTTTGTTCGGGCAACTACATGCCAGTCGGACGGAGGCCTTCGGCCTCCGTTCCTCCTGGCACGTAGTTGCCCACCCGCCACCCCCCACCCACCCCGGGGTAGACTAAGTCCACCCCCCCCAAGGGGTGGCCCCAAAATCGATTGCGCTATATGAGGATTTTTTCCGATCAGCCGATCAGAAGATATATTTGGAAATCACGATATACCTGCATCAGCAGAAAATCCGAGCCCCTGACGTACTAATTGTTTACGTTGTACATCGCATCATATACGGTTCCACGTGGTTTCTTATTTACCATAATGTATCACATTTCCTGATACCAAGGAGTCTACCTCGGATTTCCACGTGTCTAGTTGAAGATTCCGGCCTAAATCGTTTGCGTTACATGCTGATTTTCCCAAATTTTCCGTTTATTATTCTATCTGCAATTTTTTCAGATTTTTTTATTTAGAAGATAATTGGGTGAAATTTGTAGCCTATTGTTCTATATGCGGTTTCAGCAAAATCGCTGAGTGCTCGACCAAACAAAGCAGGCGTCTGTCGTGAACTATTCCACGTGTTTTCTCTTACTATATATTTACTATGCGGTCACGCGTTCGCAGCGAGTAACCCGATGCGACGCAACAGCTGAGTTATATTTTTGTGTACTTGAACAATTCGGGGTTTATTTGCACAAATAAATTAAAAATTATGGTTCATAAGATCACAAACGCAGACCTTATCGATAACAATTTTATTAGACTTTTTTTTTCATTATTAGCCATTACTTGACATAACCTACAATTTTCCAAATTTATGTGTATAAGTTAAGAATCACCCTGTATACACATAACAGTGGAATAGAGTGATATTATTGCTTAGAGTGAGAGTTTTATTATAATATGATGCTTCAGGTGTTTTCCCTTCAACACAAAGATTCTTATAAAAAAACACAACAAAAGATTTTTAAACGTTTATTAAAAATTAATTGTGTAAGTCAATATGTTTTATCTTCATTTTAATTTCATATAACATAAGTTCATATTTCAATGCTTCTAAATTCTTCAAATATTGTTGCAGTTTTCTTCTGTACTCCAGCTTCGTCATGGTTCTACAATAAATTCGATATTTGTAGATCGGCCGACGGGTCCAAGACTCTTCATGTAATACCTCCTTCCGTTACCGATATCCCTATTAATTTCTTCGATCCGTTGGGGCGTAAACTCGGCCGTGTATCGTTGCGGCAGCACCGTCTTAAATTCTTCGAACTCGACGTAGACCTTCTCTCCATATTGCGTGTTCACTTTGTCCACGCTCGTGATTTGAAAATTTTCACCCACCTCCATATTTTGAACGCTTTCGAATTTCTTGAAGATCAAATTCTTGTTCAGGTGATTCAGGAACGACTGCATTTTGAACTCGGCAAATCAGACTGTAGGAAATTGTAAGTGTATATAACGGGAAAACTGCTCTTGCGCACGAATATATAGACCTCACCCCACCAAGCCGTTGGAGTGGGGGTTGCCCCGTCGTTGGAGTGGGGGCTGACACCCGCCGTTGGAGTGGGGGGGGGGGTCAACTGGGGGTCACACGTGGCCCAAAGGTCAAAGGTTAACCTATCAGGATCTAGGGGTCAACTGGGGTCATCCGGTGACGTCACGTGACCTCGGGCATGACGTAGCCACTTTACACGCTTTTTTCAAGGTCGTGGGTTAGAACTCTCTTTGTATTACTACTTGTAATTCTCTACATAAGTGAGCTTTCTCATAAAAGTAAGCTGTAACACTCTCTTTTGGTTGCTGAACTCTGGTTTGCATCTTTTGCCACAACTCTGTCTTGCTTGTTTCGTACATAAATGATCTGGTAAAAGCAGCTTTAAATTGTGACCAGTTTTTTATGGTATGTAGCCGGCTGAGCAACTAGTGTTTTGCGGCACCAACAACATTTGATATCGCCACTTGGAAAGTAACTGTTTCGGGCCAGTTATTAATCACTGCCGACGTTTCTAACTGTTGTAACCATTGCCTTGCTACTATACGCCCTTTTTCTTCATTAAATGCAGAGATTACCTTCGTCATATCTGGTATCATGTTTACTGCAGTTGCTTCGGAAGGTTGAGCGATGGTTTGCTGTTGATTAAGCTTCAACATCTCCAACATTTGCATATTTTGCTGCAGAAGGGCGTTAACGGTGTTGAGCAACATAGTCGAATCCACATTTCCATTTATCGGTGTATGTTGGTTTGGTGTTTGGTTCGGGGTTGGAACCATGTTTACAACTGGCTTTACCCCTTGTTCTCGTCGCTCATTCTGATAAAATTCTTCAAAATCACTGTTGTTCGCGCTAAAGACTGGATTAGCGTCGCTTCCATGCATATTACCGTCGTGGTTGTGGTCTTAAAGTCTACATAATCGTCGATTATGGAGCGCGTAAACACAAAATATCACGGTGTCCATAATACACACGCAAATTTGTGTTGTATCCCACTTCTGAGGTTGTAGGATGGGCCGTTTTCATAAAAATAATACTCGATTTCGTTGTTCAAACGTTCAGCGTTTATTGCATCAAAATTCTCTTGACCTTCGAATCACCTAACCTCACTCTCTCTAACATTTCCGGTGCGCATAATAAGGCGCGAAATTTGAATTTTCGAATTCGTCTTACAATAAGTACTGATTTTTTTTGTGTAAATCAATGTCAGTCTCAAATATATTTTTGGAGGACACGTAGGGGATGTAGGAGTAGGTATTGAAAAAACATGTAGGGGTGCCTTGGGTAACGACAGAGGCGTCCCAAAAATTCAAGAAAAAATCTTATTTGTTGTGTAAATCAATCTCAATCTCAAAGATATTTTTGGGAGATTCAAAGGGGATGTAGTAATATAGAAAAAACCTGTAGGAGGTGCCGTGACAAACGTCATTGGTGTCGCAAAAAAATTCAAAAAATCTTATTTTTGTGTAAATCAATCTTAATCTCTAAGATATTATTTTTGGGAGACGCATAGGGGATGTAGTAATATCGAAAAAACCTGTAGGTGCCGTGACAAACGGCATTGGCATCTCAAAAAATCCCAAAAATCTTATTTTTGTGTAAACCAATCTTAATCTCAAAAATACTTTTGGAAGACACACTAGGGATGTAGTAAGTATTATAAAAACAAAACCTGTAGGGGTCATGTGACAAACAACCATGGCGTCGCAAAGAAATCCCAAAAATCTTATTTTTGTGTAAATCAATCTCAATCTCAAAGATATTTTTGGGAGACGCATAGGGAATGTAGTAATATAGAAAAAACCTATAGGAGGTGCTGTGACAAACTACATTGGCATCACAAAAAATCCCAAAAACCTTATTTTTGTGTAAATCAATCTTAATCTCAAAGATATTTTTGGAAGACGGAAAAAAAATCGCGTAGGCGTTTATAAGCCTGCCGCGGTTTCAGCGCGGCGACAACTTGGCACCCCTCAAGTTGGTGGCGCTCCGAGGTCGGTACTTGTTATTCCTTCACTCAACGATAATATTGAGATAATTCCGAGGATAATTCACTCGCCTTTTAGAAATTCGGAATAAACTTGTGCGTGTAGTCAAGTTGCTGGTGGCATTTTTGAAGAACTCTTCTAAACAGTACTGGCAGGTAGTGCGTTTGTACATTTTGTGGTGCACAGTTTTAATTATTGATGCTCAACATTTTTGGGCATGAGGAACATTGATATTTACAAAATAAGAAAAGGATTGACACTGGAAATAAAAAAAACGAGTCAAAAAGGTAATAAATTAACTTAGACTATGATGTTTTTATCGTCACAGCAGAATATTTCGACATTTTTTTAGATTTCTCTAAAAACTTGGGTATAATAAAAACTTACATTTATGATAATATGTTGTGCAACTGGCAACTGCACACCAGCCTTGACGTACAAGCTTAAGCGCGAGGTAGGGGTTTTAATGCATTTTGGAAAATACATAGGTATATTTTTATTTTTTCCACCTGTGGTTAAATTTTTTTACATCTTGACTGAATCACCCTGTATTTATTTACCGAGTTGTATATTAATACCACTTGGGAATTCTGTCATGTCACGTGATGAGACGAGTAAGGCCGACTTTTCTATTGTGTCGTGCTTTTTTTATCAACCCCGCATATAATTTTTTTTAACCTGTATAGTTAACGCCCGAGTTAATGCCATTTTGAAAAAAAAAACCAGATCTGGGGAATTCGGTGACGTGATCTCATGATATGCTGAAGCAGACTTTTTATGTTCTTTCTGTTTTATTGTTTGTCTGAAACTGTATGTTATGTATAAATCCTTTATATATGTGTATGTTGGAGTTATTTCCGAAAAGGAAACCTCTGCAATAGGCAGGCAATATATTTGGTTTGGTAACCGAGCCATAGATGACGCTGAGAGTGCTGAATTCATTTAAGTTTTTTGCCTCCTTTTCTTGGAACCCACAAAAGAACGTTTCTTGTCGAAATATTTCCTTTCCGTGATATACTTTCAAACAGCTAAGTTTGAACAGCCCCTGTTTATTCCCTTTTTGTATTAATAATAATATTATTACCAAATACGGAACCTGGTGTTTAGGTAAGCTACGAGCCCCATCCCAGTGAAGTTGGCCCAATCATTCAAAATATTAAATTTGTGGATCTGTAGCATGTCGAAGCAGACTTTTTTGTAAATGTGCTATTTTTTTGTTTCTTTACAGATTTTAGAGAATGTTTAAAAACATTTTTAGATATATTTAGCTTTAAGTTGGTTGTTTTGTATAATTATTTGATTGTAACAAAATACACGACGAAAACAGCTTAAGTTAGTCTGTTTCTAGTAGGCGGTTTTGAAATAAATCACAATATTTGACGTTTCAATAAGTTAGTGACATTTCACAACATATTTGTGCATTCATTGTTACCTATTGACAAATAAAAATGTCACGTGGTAAGGCTATTTCTGAAGAAATAAGGGATGTTATAATTCACTAGCATTCAAAAGGTAAATCTGCTGCGCAAATCGCAGACATTGTTAATTTATCACGATATACAGTGCGAAATATTATTAAACTTTACAAAACTACTGGAGCCATTTCTCAGAAGCAGAGAAATGGAAGTCGGCACCATTATTCTGATCCAAATTTAAGGGCTTTGAGAAGGACTGTTGTGCAAAATCGTCGGGCTAATTATGGAGAATTGAGTTTTATAGAACCAGGCAACAAATAAATGTTTTTCAAGGGCAACTTATCACAGGGCTGCCCGAAAACTAGGGTTTAAAACTTACAAGGTTAGCCCAAACAGTTTTCAATTTTACTATCTATAGGCAAAGGAAAAGCCTTTACTAACAAAGAGGCAGAAGAAAAATAGAGTTTTGTGGGCGAAAGAGCACAGAGCTTGCTCTCAGCATCAATGGAACTCAAGTATGGCGTGATGAGGCTAGATTTGAAGTTTGTGTTGGTGATAGTCGAAGCCGAGTCATTAGAACTAAGGGAGAAGTGAATCACACGGACTGCCTTAAGAAGAAAGTTATGTTTTCGTCCTCTGTGATGATTTGGGGATCCATGTCAGAGGGGTCCGGAAAATTACACTTTGTAGATGGCATCATGAATGCTGATAAATACATTAACATCCTTCAAAATAATTTGAAACTAAAAATTGAAAAACTGCGTTTGCAAAATATTGAATATATCTTCCAACAAGATGGCGCCTCTTATCATATGGCTAAAAAGTTAAAGATTGGTTGTTAGAAGACAATATTTCACTTTTAAAATGGACGACTGGCAGTTCAGATCTTTCGCCGATTGAACCATTATGGCATATAATGAAGAAGTTGCGATCACAAGCCACTAGAATCGTTCCAGAGTTGCGTGCTTGTCTCCAAGAAATTTGGAATAGTTTCACTCCAGATGATTGCCAAACATTAGTTAACACTATGTTGAGACGTATCAAGGCAGTAATAAGTCCAAAAGGCGATGTAACACAGTGGTCATCTATTTAATTTTTGTAGATTTTCTGTTTATTGGCAATATTAGGAATTTCTATAAAAAATTTCTTTGTTAGAATAAACTTTTCGTATATAATTAGAAAAATGTGTTGATTTTAATAAATTTTCTGTTAACATGATAAATTTATTTAAAAACATATTTTTATTAGTATGGGCCAACTTCACTGAGATAGGGCTCGTATATAAATAGCCCAGTTTTAATGCATTGTTTTAATCATGTGCTGTACACTTTTTAGACTTTCTGGAAAGTATACAACAAAGGTATCGCCCATAAAATAAAATTTGTCGCTGCATTCCAACATTTTTTATTTATCCACATACACGCTTGAAGAAGCCCAAAAGTTTTTTACGCCAGCAAAAAATCATGGTTATAACTTACGGAGAGATGTTTTTCATAGAGTTTTGGGACTACAAACTCGTCGTCAAAGCCAGGTACCATCAAATGTGCAGCCAGCTGATAGCCAAAATTCGTCAACTGAGGAAGTCCCATCGATGGAAAACCGAGGTAGGAATAGTCCGACTCGTTTTTTTCGGCATCACCTTTGGGTGGTCATGTGCCAAGTTGGGGCACATCAAATGCTGTTCAAGGCATTAATTCGAACGGGGCAGATCCCAATTTGCTACAGCAAAATGAAGGAGCTGTGGGGGGCATTAATAATTTTGTGCCATCGTCCATGGTTAACGGGCAGCCACCTAATGCAAATTTGTTTAATTTTCCACCACCATTATATCAACCGAATATGGTTACCATATGTCAGGAGGATTTGTCGGAATCGTCGCACAAGTGGTTGCCGAAGTACAAAATTTAAATATTAATAATCCAGTAAATAGTTCAAGTTCAAACAATGAAGAAAATTTTAATATTGTAAGACCAAGGGCCGATATTCCTATTTTTGAAGATAAGCAAGACTTACATCCCATTGATTTTATAAATAAAATAGAAACGATTTTTCACAGTCAAAATGCTCCCTTCGGTCAGTTTTTGACAGATGGTGTGGGATGTTTATTTTTCAAAGGTGGTGCAAAAACTTGGGCAAATGCTTTTTTGTTCACTTTTGTAAATTTTGATGATTTTAAACAAAATTTCTTATTGCAATACTGGAATCATACACACCTGTTAAAGATTCGGTTAAGATTAGACGCAGATGTTTTTTCTGCAGCAAGAGGTCTCACTTTTGTGGAATATTTTAACAATTATGTATTGATGACATCCTCAATACAATTAATTCCTCGCCATTTCCCACCAAGTGTGTCTTGTGTTTTGGTACCCACTGGGACTTTTCAGGGTGCTCTCAGACAAGCGGAATATTATTTCAGAGGTAATATAACTGATTTCTCTTCTTCATATAACTCATTTGGCTCAAATGAGGTTATAAATCAACCAAATACACAAAATTTAATATCACATTCTCCTCAAATTGAGAAATCAAGTTCATCACGAATTTTTAATAATAAAAATAATTTTCCACAAAGAAATTTCAGAAAAACTGTTGCAAATATGCAAACTGTTTGCGACACAATTGATGAAAATGGTGATGATTCGGGAAACGAATATGTACACCACAGTTAAGTCCGGCTGTGGAGGGCGTCTTGATGAGAGCTAGTGTATTTTCCTCACTAAATAACCCGAGGGAAGATTTAGTTGATAAGTGTGAGTTTGTGCTTGAAATTGTGAGTTTTTGTTCACCTGTGCATGAAATCTGTGTTTGTCATAAATATTTCCCTGGACTGGTTTGGTTGACTCTAGGAGCGATGTCTCAGCTATTTCTGAAAATGTTTGGACTCAGTTGTCAGACGATGAAAAAAGGAATATCCCATATTTTCCTTGTACATGGGTAAAAATAATTGAGCTTTTAGGGCAAAACAAAGAAAAGTTGCTAGATGTTTGGGTTAAAGAGTTTATTAATGAATTTTCAAAGGGCCTTCTCAAAGATACCGGGTAGAGTAAAAACATTCAGGCACGAAATCTGTTTAGTGGATGAAAAACCATTTTATATAAGATCTTATCCCATTCCTGTGGTGCATAGGAAAGCAGTCAATAATATGTTGTGTGAAATGGAGAGGTTAGGTATCATTGAGAGGTCGCCAACCCCGTATGTCTCGATAACAGTTGTGGTTAAGAAGGATAATTTGGTGCGTATTTGTCTTGATGCATGGCGTTTGAACTCTGAAATGGAAAAAGACCACGAATCTCCAAGGCCAATTGAAGATATCCTTAACACATTTTACTTGTTCTCATCCACTGGAAAAAAGTCTTTCTCTCGCCTCGACGCAACTAATGGTTTTTGGAAGATAACAGAACAATCCAAAAACTAGACAGGATTCATGGTAGGTTCCACCACGTATGTTTTTCGCATATTTCCATTTGGCTTGTCACATCATCGTCTTCTTTTATTAGAATGATAAATTCAATTTTCGGTCCGGAATTTGAGTAATTTCTTATAGCATATGTTGATGATATGTTAGTAGTTTCTGATAGTTTTGAAGAACATATTGAACATTTGAAACGAATTTTTGTACGCTTAAATGAAGTTGGTATAAAATTAAAATTAAAAAATGTGATTCATTTGTAATTAACTCAGTTTTTAGGCCATTAATGAATACTTGCCTCCAAAGAATATTAAGGCACTTCATCGTTTTTTTTTTTGGAATGTGCAACTATGATCCGGCATGTGTGCACCCCTGACAATGCTTTTAAGGAAAAAATCAACCTGGGTATGGGGCGATGAACAAACAGTAGCGTTCAATAATATAACGATATCTCTAATGGAAAGTACCTTATTATATCATCCAGATTTAAATGCTCCATGGCACGTTCCAGTAGATTCGAGTGGTTATGGCCTCGGGCTCATGATATCAGATAATAAATGGGGAACAAGGTACAGTAGCTTGGGCAAGCCGCCTGCTATTGCCTAGGGAAACCAGATATCACAGCAACGAGAAGGAAGTTTTGGCTTGTGTTTTTGCACTAACTAGATGGCGAGTTTATTTGTTAGGTGGGCATTTTATTTTGCATACAGATAACCGTGCCGTTACTTATTTAAATTCTTGTAGGCTTTGGTCTCTCTGCATTGCTCGATGGGCTCTGTCTATGCAGTAATATGATATTTCTATCGAACACATCCCAGGAAAATTAAACATAATTGCTGATGCCTATCTACAATCTACACTGAAATTATTGAAAGACTTTCTTAAGAAACTGAAAAACTTAAAAGGGAGGAGGATCCCAAGTTGAGTGATATAATTAATGAATTACCTAAGAGTGTTCTTTTACAGTCTCGGTTTGTTCTTCAAAATGAAATTTTATATCATAGACAGGCTTTGGACGAAGCTTATTTAGTATGCATTCCTTCTGTATTGAGGGAAGATTTTTGTCATGCATATCATGAGATGTTAGGTCACTATGGTGTACAGGGTGGACCCATAGTGAAACTTGAGCTTTGGGGGATCAGCTTTGCTTGATTAGAAATTAATTTGCACCGTATTTTTATATTTTAAAAATTAAGCAGGCCTTGACAGGGGCAATTTATTCATTTTTAGTTCAGGTAAACTACCTTTTCCTTAAGAGATATCGAAAAATTTGATTAGAAAAAGTTGTTCAGAATGCAAATCCAAGTCCCCGTACCAAATTTTAAAACAATTGGCACACATTGTTTTTTTTTAATTTATTTTTGCGGTTTTCGCGCAAATCAAGTACATTTATCGAAAAATTTTATCAGAAAAAATTTTTCAGAATGCAAATTTAAGACCCTGTACTAAATTTTAAAACAATCGGCATACTTTGATTTTCTTCCAAAAAATCAAGTTGAAATTTGACATAAAAATCAAAGTCTGCCGATTGTTTTAAAATTTGGCACGGGGACTTAAATTTTCACTCTCGACAACTTTTTCCAATAAAATTTTTCGATATCTCTTAAGGAAAAGGTAGTTTACCTGAACTGAAAATGAATAAATTGCCCCTGTCAGGGCCTGCTTGATTTTTAAAATATAAAAATATGGTGCAAATTAGTTTCTAATCAAGCAAGGCTGATCCCCCAAAAGTCAAGTTTCATCTTGAAAATTTTTGTCTTTTATACCTATCGTATAGTCCATCTGGGTCTACCCTGTATATAAGACTTGGTCTGCCATTAAGAACGAGGCATGGTGGCCTAGTATGTATGCGTCTGTAAAAAAAGTATTGAAGTATTGTGATATATGTCAAAAAACTAAACATGTGACCTTACCTAAACCACCTATACATCCTATTGTGCCAGAAAACAGGGGGCATTTGGTAGCCCTTGACCTATATGGACCATTACCTCGGAGCCGAAGGGATGCCACATGTATTCTTGTAGTATTGGATGTTTTCACAAAGTATGTGGAGTTGTATGCCTTAAAGAAGGCCTCTACTCGTGCATTATTAAATAGATTGACCTTGGAATATTTCCCAAATGTAGGACGCCCTAGGCCTGTGAATAAAGAACCCCAGGAAGGAGCAAATTTGGGCTTTACGCTGGACCGGTCCAGCCTCTGCATATGGCGGCATGCCGTTTCCGGTTTTACAGTGGCGTACTACTTTAAAATGGTATAAATGAAATATTTAAATTTTAAACATCATTTTAATCTTGATACATAGTAAGTAATATAAATGTATTCTTAAGTATTCGATACATATATTTTTATAAATTCTATCATTTGATATTTTAATAAGCATATTATTTGACTCTCACTAATTTATTTATCTTTGCCAAAACTCAAAAATGAGGAATATATAGAAATTTAAGTTATAAACAGTTACAAATAATTTTAAATTTGATCCTTTATGTTAAATCGAAATCCTTATAAAAAAGCTAATGAAGGAAAATCCAAATGACACGAGAGAAAATTTAAATAACAACTTGAATAATCATAATGGAGCTAAATAAATAACACCACTTGCAAATATTATAACATTTTATTGGCCCTTAAATAAAATATATATAATTGAAGTAACCTATTGGTATTTTCCAAGCTTCATTTAAGCAAACTACCATGAATAACAAAGCTTCTTTAGCTAACTCTATATTGCTATCCCCATGTAATCCATTCCCACAATCTGCATACTCATAATATTTGTCATTAGTAGGTATATTCTAAATGCTATCTAATAGTAATTTCGTCACATAGAGCTCCCTATTTTATCAGAATGTTCCACTTTTGATTTTAAAAAATTAAACGGTTCTGTAGTGAAACCTGGATGAGCATCTACAGAGGAATATCACTTTGCTAACGTTTTTGGGAGAGGTAAACTATTATAAAATTTTTGCCTTACATGGTCATAAGCTCTAGGAGAAAAGAAATGTAGTCACAGCAAAAGATCTTACAGAATGCTCAAATGTTTTTCTTATCCCCTTATTTTGTGTTTTTTTAAACAGTCTCTGAATTATGTCTATTTGTTTTAAAATGTTCTGTCTTGTCTTGCTCTTCCAATAATAACTTCTGTTTCTTTAAATCGACCATCATGGACTTCAACGATGATATTTGTTTCTTCTGCCGCCATCTGATCTTCTGCACATTTCGTATTTTGTGACTCTATAAGATGTATATTTTTTGCAAGTCACTGATTTTCCTCTTTAATTCCTTTTTTTGAGGGCTGTCTGGGTCTGGTAGTGATGCATATTGTCACATCCCAGGAGAACACACGCGTTACTAACGACATGAGGTAATTATAAAAACTTGGTTTTATTCAGACGACTCACAGTATGACTCTTAGGACACGCATCCTGGCGATAGGGCGGCGACTCGGATAGGCGAGGGAGGCAGGCTTTTCACGACCGTTCGGACCTACGGCGAGCGGGCCGCGGATCCTGGGTACCGGATTTCTTGGAACACCTTTCGACCTTCAACTACCCCATCGCTCCAACGGTGACGAAAACGCCGATGCCCTTGCAGCTAACTAGGGGGAACTCCACCTGTTTCGACCCCGGTGGCGAACACGCCGATGCCTTGGTCTCCACAGGGGAGTAGTCGAGGATCTAGTGGTGACTAAGAAGCCGATGCCACTGATGCCCAGCTCTTGGCTGGCGCCGAATTTATACCCGTCGATTCTGCCGAATCAGCAGTGGACTTTAATTTGTTATTGCTATTACTTATTAATTGTTCCTCGTATTTACATTATCGACTTCCCCTTGTATACATTGATGAGGATGTTTTCTAAACATTTTAGTAATTAGGGTCATCCGCCTCCAGGTGTAAAAATAATTAGTTAGACTATTTGAACATAGATGGTTCTCAGTGTCACTTTTGTGACAATATGTAGGCAATCTGTGGATGTCAATTAAACTTGGCATTATTTGAATCATTTGGCTGCCAACTTTGCACTTTAGTATCAATATTTTGAAAAATTATATTTTCATTTGAAGAATTGACTGATATGCACTTTTGCTATGGACTTGCCAATGGCAATAATAAACATGCGGAAACGCATAGTTGCGTGTATTGAAAGAGACGGCGGTCATTTCGACATTTAATAATTTAATTTTCTAATAGCAATAAGTTTCTTTTATTATCGTTTTTGCTTTTGTATTTTGTTAAATAAAGTTTAATTGACATCCATAGATTGCTAGATTTATTCTTAAAGTGACTATTGTCCATTGCAGCGTTGCCGTTCTTTAAAAATAATTAAGAAACGGCTGCGAATATGAAAAAATACTAAGAGATACTTTTTGTTAACCATTCTATTCACCACTCAAAACAAATTTAAAAAATGCGATTATACAGGGTATTCATATTTTTCTGAACTAATTACTTTTACTAACACCCTGTATCTCCGCAACTGGGAGCCTCAGAAGCTTCATGTACACCTTAAGTTTGACGGCTCATCTGCTCATGTGACACGCCAAGTTTGAAGAAAATATCTCGTATACTTCTAGAAATACTAAGAAATATGTGTATTTTTCTCCAAACTTCTACGCTCTGTATAAAAAAAACTATGGCCCGTAGGAGAAAAAAATATATGAAGAAGTGCCCTTATTTTGACTCCAAGAATACGTGGTTTCATTTTTGACCATCAGTTTAGTTACACCCTGTATATCACACCAATAAAATTATCTACTTAGAAACCCTTATAACTTATGAAAACTACGTTGTATTAAGATAATTTTGAATTAGAACTACATTCACACAATTTTTTCCTATAAATCTCAATGAAAACAATTAAAAATTATAATAAATTACATAAGGAAACATAATTTTGTGGTACTTACGTTGTAACTCCGCAGTGATACACAATGAACTAAAAGGTCGTAAAACACTTCGCCGCATCGTATGTAGCACTTTTTGTACCTTGACTTGCACCTTAAGATGTTTTGGAGACCATGCGATGTTTTCGCATATACAAATTAAATTTGTTTACATTTTTATGTGACTTACTTAATTCGGCTTTTTCTCTAAGACTATGCTATTCCACCTTACGGTAATTTGCTGGAAGGTGCCTGACTGTTTGGTAGTTACGATAGTTCAAAAAACCCATTTTCTCCAAATTTGTCACTTAACGATGTTTTGGCAAAAATGTGTCGATATAGTATGATGCAGACTTACATTTTTAATGGAACACTCCATATAAATATCTATCATTTTTAGTTTAGGACATATAAAAAAATTTTACTCCTACGTGGAGTAAATTCATTTACTTATTTAACTAATAAAATGGAAATAACACTAAGAACATTGCAACATGAATCTTGATAATAACAAAGACAGATTTTTAGTACCTGTAGGTAATTATAAATTATAAAGGATGTTTTAGTGGCATATCAATTCATATCATTTACCTGATATGCCACTAAAACATCCTTTATTATTTATAATTACAGGTACTAAAAATCTTTCTTTCTTAATATTCTTGGCTTGACATTGTAGGTTAGAATTTCCACGTTCGATACTTGCATTGATAATAATTAATAATTAAGTTTTGAATATATCTTGGGCACAGACTTAGTCAATGATTTTGTATATTTAGGACTTAATAAAAACTGAATTATGGACATGTTCATAAAACTATACTTACATATTATTTTAATCGAGGCACTTCAATAGTAGGCGCGATAGTCCTACTTTTATCCAAGATGTTCGATCGAAACATTCTTCAGCAAAGTGGCGTGCACATAGGAAACTATATTCTTTTGGTGTCCACCCTGGTCTGTTCGTAAACTTAATCCAAAAGTTTCTTTGTTGAGCATCTTGAGGAAATCTAAAAAAATATGAATAAACTCAGTGCTTTATAAAAACAGTTTTTTTATAACATTTCCTCACTCGAGTAAATTAAAAATATACTCTAGAGATTATATATATACAGTAATAGGTGTATTAGTAGGTATCTACAAATTTTTTAGAATTAACATTAACAAATTATGAATCTTTAAAAATTTAGAATCTTCTCAAAAAGGTACATACATTGAGTTGTTTCAAGAAATAATCATCATTTTCCGTGAAATCGTTGCAATGTAGGCCAAAAATTATAAGGCATATTTATCTATGTCTTTAATGTTTTCTTTGAGTTAAGGAATCCTTGATACTATACTAATTTTAAATTTACACTTCTACCCAGTAAGAAGTAAGTAGGTACCTACACAATGATACGCTTCTGGCGCTTGGTGCATGACCTCTTGACCTCTAAAGTTAGTTTGAATAAAGTCAGAACACAATTTTATCCAAAAAGTAAATTAAATTACAAAAGTACTTACCGATGGAATGTTATCCTCCAAACATTTTGTTCTGGTAGGCACAGAATAGCCGCAGGCTGCACAACTAACCATAATAGATCTCCAAAAAGGACTTATCGAAGAACTACACAAATAATATCACAAACCACCGTGACAACTGTCAAATATAAAAATATTTTGCCAAAACTCAAAATTCAGTTTCCATACAGGGCGATTTCCGTCACACGTATTTTATAATGCCCGTAGAGCTTTGGCTCCTTCCTGGGGTTCTTTATTCATTGCCCTAGGCGGATTTTGTCCAATCATAGATCACAATTCACCGCCAAAAGATGGAAGCATACGTTAACGTCACTGGACATACAGGTTATTTTTAGCCCCATCCACAAGGCAACAGCTCTGAAAGAGTTATGCGCGAATTAGGACGCCTATGTAGAGTTTATTGTGAAAGAAAACATACTCGTTGGACTTTTGAAATTTCCATCCCCGAGGAACTCCAGTTTGATTGTGAGTGAGAAATTTATCTGCCAGACGAGATGAAGGGTCCAGGACCTGATAGGTCTTTTCCGACAGGTAAGCAGAAACTATTATTTGCTCGTGAATTATTGAATAAGGCCGCTTGCCGTGGGGTAAACTATCAGTCCCGACCATTCCCAAACCTTGAGGACGGTGCCTCATCTGAAACAAAGAAGTTTCTGCTCCTTTTCGAGGGTCCTTATAAAATAAAATGAAAACTGAGTTTTGACACATACGTATTGGCGGATCCAGAGACATTTACGTGTCTATAATGTTGCTCCCATATTGTTGCTCCAACCCCCATAATTATTTTTATATAATATAATATACCTGTTTTTATCATAGATTAATGTGAGCTAATCTAACTGTTATGAGGACAGCTTCTAGCTCCCAGAGGGGCAGATGAAGCAGAATTTTTATATTCTTTCTGTTTTGTTGGGCACTAACATTGTTTTGCACTAATAGTGTTGTGAATCATTCTGAGTAATTTCCGAAAAGGAAACCTCTGCAATAGGCGGGCAATATATTTGGTTTGGTAACTGAACCATAAATAGCACTGAGAGTGCTAAATTCATTTAAGTTGTTTGCCTCCTTTTCTTGGAACCCACAAAAAAACGTTTCTTGTCGAAATATTTCTTTTCCGTGATATACTTTCAAACAGCTAAGTTTGAACAGCCCCTGGTTATTCCCTTTTTGTATTAATAATAAAATTAAAGAAACACTTTACATCAATGTTCGTCTTCTTTTGATGTGACGTATAATAGTCTTCGACTGAGTTGTTAGAAGTTCCCGATAAAGTCCACGTTGAGACTAGAACTGCGACCAAGCTTAGCTGTCTGCGCTGATGTTGCTAGCTCGGAATCTCAGGGTTTTGGCCAAGTCAGCTGCCCCAGTATCAGCTGGTGGTCTGCAGATTGTAGGAACGTGTTCGCCGTGTCAGTCTACTGGTGTTTGCTCGTAACGATTGTGCATGAAATGACTTAAAGTAAAATAGGCAGTGCTAAAGCCTTGTCAGTATACAGTATACTGCTTATTTATCAAAGAAATTCAGTAAATATTAATTAAGGCTTAAAATTTATAAAAAGCTATATATATCCAAAAATACAAGTTTTAGTTAGATTAAATCCAATAGATACTATAAAGTATATTCACGAATACACCCCCCGTTATATTAAATGAAAATAGAAAATACAAACTTGACTTGACTAACTGCGAGCCAAAGAGAAATAAAGAAATCTTTGCCGTTTAAGTTAAAAAATTGCAAGTTTGCAAACGACAAAAAATTCAACTAAATGAGGTCACGATACCCTCAAAATGACTTAAATTTGCAAAACTATTAATTGAATAAACCCGAAATAGTTCTGGTTTGGTCTTCGACTAACCAATTTGGAACTATAAAAATATTACGACAGAAAACAGAAAAAAACCTAGTCAGGCAATTCAACCTTGTGTGCTAGATTAAGAAACAAGTGTGATCACCGACCAAATATAGGTACCCCAAACTTAATCGAGCAGTACAGATCGGGACAAGGCAGCCACGCTCATTTCTTGATTGAAAGCAAGGAAGGGGCGTGCAAAAAGAACAGGCATAGGTGAGTTATACAAATATGGATTGACCACAAAATTATAAAGAAATAATTTTTCAATAACTCACCTGTCCTTTTATTCCAGTCCTGTCCGGTGACTTGCTACTTTGCTCCCAAAATACTGGAAAACGTGGCCGGCCGCAACCGCTACACGCATCCTTAACCCACAAAATGGCCGTCCTTGGACATCCTCGAAAAATCCCAACAGCCTCAAATGCCGGTGATCCACATGAAAACACAAAAATATACCTTAAATTGTCTACACTAAAACAAGATACTACAAATAAGCACGCAAGATTTCAAAAAGATAGTATCGGGGCGGCGATAAAGATGGATTTAAACTCCGAAAAACCAATGCACACGATGCTACCTTTACCTGAACCTCTCATTTTTGTAGACCAGATCAGAGTGAAGGGGCAGGGACATCGTTGACGTTCCTTTTATGACAATTTTTCAAAACATACTCGAATTAGGTTCTTGATCTAATGACGTCAGTGCTTTGACAGAAAATCTAACTTGAACCATAAAACGGTTACCGGGTCACAGAACCAGACCCAGTCAGTTGTTTGGGTCTGGTTGTTCACCAAACAGATTACTCGAATCCGAGCACTGACTGCGATAGATCCGTGACTGAACCAAACTGTTTCTACCAAGCGTGAATCAGTGTACCCTAATGCTGAACGTACCTTGGATCCTTACAGATGGGTTTGTTTGTATTCACTCCGTCACACTAAAAATCGATATCGAAACGAGTTGAGAGAACTGGAATTAGACTGAATAAGGTTCGAATTTGCGATTTCAGAACAAAATACTCAAATTATATGTTCAAAGGTTGTTAATAATTATTTAAAACGTGGTAACCGAGTTTTAACAAAAAATTCCGTTACAACGGAACCTGGTGTTTAGGTAAGCTATGTAAATAGCCCAGTTTTAATGCATTGTTTTAATCGTGTGCTGCACACTTTTTAGACTTTCTGTAACGTATACAACAAAGGTATCGCCCATAAAATAAAATTTGTCACTGCATTCCAACATTTTAGATTTATCCACATACACTCTTGAAGACCCCCAAAAATCTCGCCACAACCCATAAGGTCGTTTTGGGTTTCATATTGCGTCATAGTGTTCATCCGCCCTTGTATATCAATTTTTTGATATTTCAACATGTACATTAACGCTGTCTGAGAAACATTGCTTGCATTTTAGGTTATCAAGCAAAGCAATCGCTTGCAAGCGAATTGATATATTCCTCTTTGTTTTATACATAGAAAAACAAAGACAGATCCACTAATTCACAGCAAGTGATTGCTTCCACTTGGAAACCTTAAACACAACAATTTTCTAGATATTGAATTCTGGGATATCATTGAAATACTAGCTTACATTCTTTTGACATTGTGGCAAAAGGCGTCACAGCACATGGTATCATTTGGATACATCTTTACTGAAAGGCAATGTCAAACTAAATGGGCATCTCTAAAAAGGACTTATACTTATAAGAGTGTTAAAGATCACAACAATAAAACTGGCAACAGTAAGAGGTATGAGGTAAGAAATTTTAGTGTTAATGGATCCAATAACTTTGCGGTTCTTGAAAATTTTTGCTTCTGGCCTAAAGTGGAAGTTGGTTTCTAATGTTTTCAGGCACTTGATGAAATGTTTGGGAACAAACCGTGGGCCACCCCTTTGTCAAAATGTATAAGCAAAATGGTTATCTTTGAGCGCCAGAAGCTTGAACTATTTGTTGGTTAGATAAAATAACACATTTTTCTATTTACAATATATTTACAAGTTGGAATTGTACATTTAAATGGTTACAATAAAGTGAAGAAAAATGTATTACAATGGAGCGAAATAACTGAGCAGAAAACTTGATTATTCACAATTTAGAATTTGTTAAAAAACTGAATAATGTTTAAAGTGTACAATATAACATCGGAGATGTTCGTGAGCTTAATAGAAAACACTAAGAAAAGTTCACGTGAGAATTGAAAGTCTTGTTTACGAGCACTTCGAAAATTGGGACTACTGATTTCAACAGAGTACCTTAAATGTTCTGGGTCGTTGACACTGGTGAGTCGCCACCGCTGCTCCAAACTTATTATCGTTGTAGTGATCACCTCGGCTAGACTCGAGACTCAGAGCAGAGTGGGGTCGTGGACGATTCAAGTTGGGGCTACACGATGTGCGACCACTATCAGACCTGTGTCGTAGGATGGTGTGTGTCCGTACTCCGATGGTGCTTCGCTCACGTACCAGAGTGCATGTAAAAAAACACAACGAACAGTCTCCGAAAACCTTCAGTCGAAGTTTCGACGCGTTTACAAATGATCGTTAAATTTCTTAAATTTAAAAAGAGGTTGAAAACAAATTAAATCTGTACAGATTTTTGCAATTGAAATTTGTTAAATTTAAATTAGTAACCTTAAGGACTAAAGCGTGTGACTTTGACCTATGACTTAATATTTTATAATACATACTATAACAACACTACTCATGCCTTCATACTGATGAAATAATTTATTACTGGGGTATTTTTAATATATTCTCTTCACAAGAATGATTAGCTGTGTTCTTTTACTTGTTAATTACTCTGGATCTATCATTTGGGCGGTTTATGTTCTGTAGTGTATGATTAAATAAACATAAGTACCTATTACCTATTTGAAAAAATAGTCCATTTTCTTTCAGTGGAGTAGGAGGGTAAAATTAAACGAAGCAAAATTCTCTCAGTCAAAACTTCACAAGCAGTTTTTTCGAACTACTAAGGGTTTATCTTCTAGGCTAGTGGTTCATCTTCATCTACTGCTGAAGATTGAAGATGAACCCCTAGCAGTTCAAAACATGTAGAGTTTTAATTTAAAACTGCTTGTGTAGTTTTGACTGAGAGAATTTTGCTCTGTTTAATTTTATTACCTATTTGTATTTTTTTAAATACATTAAAGCGTTGTTTTGTGCCTGTCCGATTTTCCCTTTTTAATATTTTTCGGTGGGCTTCCGATAGCCTCTTTTCTAGTTACGAAAGAGAAAATTGGACCTCCGGCGGCGCGGTTGCTCAGGCGCCAGTTTTTTAGAACGGTATACTCTGCTGTGCCCAGGATAGCTTTCGTCAGAGAAAAATTTGATTCCAGAGGTCTGTGGTGTGTCGAGGGTAGGGTACAAATAAGAGGGTTTTGACAAATTTCACACGGTTTATTAAGTACAAAATATTCCAGTAACAGTAATTAATTATTTCCACGGCCGGCCCAGAGAGATCCATGTATCTGGAAAGAAGAAACGTGCAAGATAAGTTTCTATCGCGGAAATTCTATCTCTTATTGATGCGGTTACATCTACAGGCAGTTAGGGACAGTTTCTACCTAGCAATGCTCACCAGGACTATATCGTCAGAAGGAGAGTGGGTATCACTCGAAGAGAGAAGGGAGAGCCTCCTTGGCCACCGTAGCCTATTTATTGGACCTGAGTGGCACCCTCTCCTGCGCTGGCCGCCCATTGATCGGGGCCGGCGGAGGCTGAACAGACAGTTGGGGGTTGTTACACCCCGTACAGGTCTCTGACGGTGGTCTCTCCGGTAATCAAAACCAGGATTTAATTAAATGCAATGAAAATATCGAATGTCGGCCTCCTATGTAGAAAACGAATCATCGGTGTGAATATAAAAATTTATTTCAGTCTTAATTATATAAGCTAATACATTAAAAGATAGGCTCATGTAATAAAACAATATTTTACTTTACCATAAAAACTTACATATACAGGATTAACTATCTCTTAGTACAAAAGATTTTACCACGTGTGCACGGTGGCTTAAGAAAACATAGAAAAATATTTTTAGATTTTTTTACGATCTTTAAATGAAATGAAATGTGAATATATTGTCAGCTGGAAGTGATTTTTCGCGGTGTTGTCGTTGTTTTACGAAGGATGAAAATACCTTTTTACTCAAATTAAAAAAATACATAAATAAGAATCGATTTGAATCTGTACAGCCACAGCGCTGCTAGATTTACCCGAGGTTTGCCTAGATTCACCTTACCTTAGCTTGAAATTTGAAAACAGAAAACAGGATATGAGTCCCGAGGCTCATCTCGAGCTCGGTCCCGAGGCTAGGTAGGTAATCCTGAATTCCTACGCGTTTTTGTTTTTGCATTTTCGCATAGCAGCACCAAGTAACACTTCTCGCGATACCACGATTTCGGGACCGGTAGAACCAAATTCATTCGATATACCATAGATTTCAAAAAAGTAAAAATATATAGGGTGATACTGTAATAAAAACACCTAACCCCCTTTTTTATTTGATGTTCAATTCTTTGGTAAAACTTCCACATGGTGGAATCTAGTTATTTACCTAGGTACATTCCAAAATGTTGACAAAAAATAATCTTTTGGAGAAAAAATATTTGTAATGAAAATAGGTACCTGCTTGGCTGTGCAATAGTCACTAGAAAAAGAGACGGATTTATTTGTAAGTACCTACTTCATATCGATATTTCATTACTTACCTACCTAGCTATAGTTATTGTAATAAATTGGTAGGTATAATTGTCGCACCATGGAACGCACTCCCGATTTTCTTGAAATTTTGGCTACCCCTCTATTTTCGAAAACCTGCAAATAACTAGTACAAATCAGTACAAGTTCATCCCGGTTACAAGTATAAATATCTCCATGAAAAGTGGGGTGTCAAAAGGAAATTTGAAAACTCATTTTCTCGGAAAATATGCCCGACTGTCAAAAACTAAGATCAGATTCGTATTCAGGGACCTCTAATATGGTAGACAAAATTTCAAGAAGATTGCGGGTGGGTTTCAGAGTGCGACAAAATTTACCTACTAATTTGTTTTGTTATTGTAGCATTTTTTAATAAACAATTTTTTATTCTGATTGTCTTGTTTTACGTACCTCAGTTTCACCAATCATCTGTTTTTTCTCCTAACGGCTTCTTGGCTGTTTGTAGTCGTCCCATGGGACAAAAACTACACCAAAACACACGCAACAAGGTAAAGACACGAGAATAATGTACTCTAAGTTCTAAATTGGACAGAGAGTACAAATAAACAATTGGCAGGTCGCACTTTGTTACTAAATAAATGGTAGCAAGAAAGCACAATGAGAGGTACCAAAAGCGGATCTCAACTGAACTTTACAAAATACAAAATATATATATCTGAACTATAAAAGTCGATATTTCGCACGCAAGGCCAATGAAATAGGACACCTGCTGGTCATAAAAAAACTGGAGGAGACTGGGGGCGGGGTGGGGGGACGAGGGACCGGCGACTGACGCAAACGGCAACCAACAAAACAATGTACGTAGGTACAAGGTGATTATTTCTGACCACCTGAGAATACAGAATAAAATGGCATATATTATTACCATCACAGAATGAACAATAGTCTATTGCCATTATAATAAAAAAATAGTAGGTATATTGGAATAGGCAGTAAAATGAGTAAAATAATATTTAGGTACCTATATTATATTTTAATAATTAATTTTTTTTATTTTTTCAAGGTTGCAAAAATTCTTATCATCCTCAATTCTTATGTAAAATATAAGCGGATTAGTAAAAGAATGGTTCATTTTTATCAAATATTAAAGGAGAAAAGTGCGAAATGGAGAATTCAATATGGCCGTCACTACCATAGAACATTCTTAGAACAAATTGTTTCTTTGCATGAACAGTATCCCACTAGCTCAACTACATCATTTGAATCATCTTCAGTAGGTACTAATGTATTAAAACGCTTGTGGTAAATCGGTGGAACAAAGGGCAGGAGACTTTTCACATCTTGCAGTTTTTTTTTTAATTTATTCTTACTGGCCCCAATATCACAACAGTTATGTAAACATCAATATATATTAAAAGTGAAACTTCTGTATATGAAATTAGACATGAACAATGGTAAAGTGATTAAACACCGACACAACCATATTCAGGTTATTTTGCCCAAAAGGTTTCAAAGTAAGCAAAACGAAATGAAAATGTAGGTATGGCTCCAAAAAGATGACAAGCCACATGCCAAAAAATTGCCTGAAAATACTGTTGCTTTGTCACTGTCAAATTTATTTTACATAATAACAATTAGATATATTTAAACTCAAATAACTTGGGGACAATGAATCGCTAAAGCCCATTTTTTAGGAAATATAATTTTTCAGGATATTTTTTGCTCTTATAATGTGACGATAGGGCTGGCACCAAAAATTTGATAAGCCACAAATTATTTTGAAGCAACTTACCTTGCTTGAAGAGACATCTTATAATTTTGAGGTCTGTAGTCTTCATCTATGAAATGTTGTGCATTATAAAAATCACTCTCACTGCTTGATTCATTTTCGGAATCGCCTTAATTGAACAAATTTCATTTCACGTTCACAAAAAGACTGTTACTGACCACCATGATCGACTGTAGCTTGTCAAATGTTTCGCCCGAAACGTCACAAAAAGTTCGGGAGTAACAATCTGATTATATGATTTGTGGCGACATCTTTTAGAAAATTAACAAAAGTATTATTTAAAATAAGAGGTTAAAGCAATAGAAAACTGTAATGTGAACAGACACATTTTTCAAATAAATGTGGCTTGTCATACTATTGCACCAAGGTCTTCAATTTAACTTATTCCACAACGTCAGTGTGACAGTGTGTTCTGCCAAATTATTTTCGTTTATCAAAATATTCATTTAGCGGCTATTACACGTAGAAAAATACACTGTACATCTTGAACGATTGAACACTTCTTCTACGCTGTTGTGCTGAATCCTTGCCCTTGTGCAATAAAGCCATCATATCCACCCTCGTACAATAGTATATTGTGCAACAAGTTAACACGTTCACTGTGATACCAGTCACATATGTTCGGTACCGTTCATTGCAGTATGACAGGGACTGGTTGTGCCATCTATTATGTTGTGACGAAGGCTGTATCTTCAAAACTGCGTTTCCTACAGTAATGTGACAGGCAGCTATCTGAAGCTCGCATTAAGCTTTTCTTTTTTAAAATACGTAGTACTTACCGGACACATGTGACTGATACGTACCATGTTAAAACAGTTTCATGTCTGTGCGGTACCAGACACATGTAACTGGTGTTGCCCCAGCAGGTGCATTACACAGCTTGTGCGATATTGTAGTGGTTTATTGCATATATTTTTATTTATTTATTTATATATACACAATACATTACAGAATGGTACACATTCCAGTACATCTAATAAAGTGAACACAAATACATACTTCAAAAAGAGAATCAAAATAACAATAATAAAAGTTAACTTTGTGCAAGAAACTGATTACAATAACAAACAGAAGCCAAGATGTGGGCCTACATGCGAACAAACCTCAGATCATTTCTGAGAGCAGACAAGCTCGTGTTCAAAATATCCCAACCAGCAAAGAATCTGTTATTGCCTGAGCAAACTCGTTCTACAGTGCTCTACCAATGGGGACCAGGTACGGTTTGCTCACAGCGCCTGTAAAGCCGCAGAGCAGAAGATTAGCTTCCGGCCCTTTACTCTGAGCCTGAGCGATTCCTCTGCCCCCATCATGATAGCGAACACCTCTGCCTGGAACACGGTAGTGTGCTCCCCTAGGGAGGTAGTCAACCTCCTAGCCAGTTCCTGACAAAAGGCACCGGCCCCCGTTCCCTTCCCCATCTTGGATCCGTCTGTGAACCAGATGAGCCCGCCTTGGGGGTTGCTGTTCCCCTCGGCCCACTCGTCCCTGTCTGGAAAGACAAAGCGGAGCCAGCCATGGAAGCCGATGGAAGGCGTCTGCACATCCCTTCTACAATTAATGAAATTTTTCGATATCTTGTCGAGAAAGGGCACTTAACCTACACAGAAAAGAAATAAATCGTTCCTGTCAGGGCGTACTTTATTTTTCAAAATTAAAAATATGCTGAAAAATATTTTCTAGGCAAGCAGGCCTGGACCCCAAATGGCCAAATTCGAACTCGAAAATTTTTGGTCTTTTACACGTCTCGTTTCACTTATCCTGGGACACACTGTATAAACGGTTATTTAAGAATAATTAGTGTATACTTACTAGTATATTATTCAGTAAATATATTTAATTTACCATACTCCTAGGTAGTGAGTAATAAATACCAATCCATGTTTCCAGCCATTACAGGTATACCCAAGAAGAAATTGAAAGTTAACGTATTACGTTGCTTTCTCGGCTGGAAATGCATACCTACTTCCCGACTTCCGACAAACAAAATCATTCTAATTTTAATTCTTATAAATTCAACAAATTAGTAGGTAGGTATGTACACTTGAATTAATCCGCTACAGTGGATTAATTTATTTTTATATGTTTGCTTTAACGGTAGTTAATGTCTATAGACTAGCTGTTTCTCGGGTCTATTGGACTTTCTAATGCTTTGTTTCGTTTCATATTAATGTGGGATAGTGTAGATCGGGTCATTTTGGGAGAGTGGGTTTCGCGGTTTTGGTCCAGGAAAGTCTTCGACTGAAGAGGTATCTCGAATTGAAAATCATGAAAACATTAAAACAAAATTATTATTAAAATACAAAAAAGAAAAAAGTATCTCAATAATTACAAAAATCAATCATCGACCCGCCGCACGGCGGCTCTTCAGCGCTGCATCAACTTGTCTCGACAAGCTTTGTACGCAATAAATAATGCAAGAGTCTTGCCAACAAGAGTCTTGGTAGCAAGACTCTTGCTGCGATGACGTCACTAAACAAAAAATGCAAGATCAAGAAGTTGCAAGAAGTCTTGATTGCAAGAAAAGATTTTTTCCAGCAGGAGTCGGGCAAAACAAGAATGAATTTAATTTCTTGTCTTGCTTTGCAAGACAAGACAAGAATAGGCGTAGCAAGACAAGAAATCTTGTCTTGTGAAACACTAGCTTAAAAGCACATTAATTAGTAAAACACCCTGTAATATCAAAAAATATTGGAATAACCAAACAAGTTTATCAATAAAAATTACTCCATTCTGATGAGTGGGTCGTTTTTTCATTCTTCTGCCTTGCTTTGTCTATCAAAAATTTTCGGTGATTTTTAATGAAAACTTTAACTTAAATAAAAAAAACAAAAATTGCAATGAAATGGCGACAGGTACGTAAAAAAAGAAAGAAACAATTTTTGTAGGTAATAAAGTCGCCTATCTAAAAATGCCTTCAAATTAAATTGTGGTCAGGGCCGTACTAAGTTTTTCTTAAATTAATGGACCCTCCTCCCCTCTAACTCCGCCACTGGTTTGTTTTGGGACACTACAATTTCCCAAACTATGCCAACTGACAGGACACTATTGTGTACCAGAGTTGTTGCAAATATCTCACATGGTTACGAAGATATTGTAAAAAAAATCACGAAAACGGTAAAGAATTGGATAACAATATATATGGGGTTTTTCTTGTTTCAAATGACGTCCCCTATCACCCATTTCCGTTTGGACCATGACTTACAGGACACCCTGTATATGCTGATGACTTAAAACTCTTCTTAAACGTATCTAATGTTAATGATTGCATCATGCTACAACGTGACTTTACAAGCATATCTCAATGGGGTCTGGATAATAACCTGCCCTTAAATCCAGCTAAATGCAATGTTATGACATTCTCCCTTAAATCTCTGAATATAGCATTTGACTATTAGGTAGAAAATACTGTGCTTAATCGTCCAGACACAATATTACTGGCCTCAGCATAGTTCTTGACCCCAAGCTGTCATTTGCACCACACATTGAGCATACAGTATCTTCGGCAATTAAGACTTACGGATTTGTCGTTAGAAATTCAAAACATTTTCATCACATCGATACTGTCAAAATCTTGTATTATGCTTTTGTTAGATCGAAGCTGGAATATGCGTCGTTAGTTTGGTGTCCACACACTTGTGTTCATACTGATATGCTCGAGTCTGTTCAACGTAAATTTCTAAAGTATATATCCTATAAACTGGACAATGTCTACCCGGTTGTGGGTGCACCCCACAAAGAACTTCTTACGCGGCACTTTCCATAGTCGGCATAGTAGGCTAGAACGAGCTCGACCTTTTACCTTCGGCGACCATGTATTGATTTACTCAAATGTGTTGTGTGCCTTTTAGGATCTCGCGTCTATTTATTGTATATTTGTTGTATATTATATTCATGTATTCCTATCCTGTAAATGGCTTCGGCTGTTGGGTTATGTATGTATTAAATAAAAAAATAAATAATAATAACAATACTTTATTGATGCCAATACACGACCGTGTTTGCACAAATCAACATTCAATTTTTAAAATAATTTACAAAATCAAACACTTTAAAATCTTACACAGACAATAACTGTGAAATATCATAGCAGCATTGCGTCAATAAAAGCGAGATTACGTGACAAAAACTCATCACATGAATAAAAGGCCTGCCCAATGAGATACTGCTTCAATTTAATCTTAAACAGTGATGTGGGGAGATCCCTAAAACTACTAGGCAACCCGTTAAAAAAGTTCACAGCAAGGCACCCCGGTCCATTCCGACACCTCTCCACGCGACAGTATTTTGGAACTAGGTCATTTCTAGTTCTAGTGTTGTATGAATGAACATCACCATGGTTAGGGTAGTCATTCAATTTACTCTTTATGTACACAAGGTTCTGCAAAATATATTCACATGGCAGCGTTAAAATTCTCTCACTAATAAAAGCTTCCCTGCAGTCATCTCTGTATATATCCTTACAGCCTTGCGCTGCAATCCAAAAACCGTTTTCGCAGCCCTGGCATGTCCCCAGACTAGAAGTGCATAGCTAATGTGCGAATGACAAAGAGTGGAATACGCCTGTCTCAGAGCATTATACGGTACACAGTTTGTCAGAGCAAAGACGTTAGTACTTAATCTGGAGCAAATAAAATCAACATGTCTTATCAAACAGTAGGAAGCTATCCAGAACCACTCCCAAGAACTTCACGCCTTCTTGATTAGTTATTTGAGGTGTTATTAAAATAAGGGCACTTCTTCATTTTTTTTTCTTCTACGGGCCATAGTTTTTTTTTATACAGAGAGTAGAAGTTTGGATAAAAATACACATATTTCTTAGTATTTCTAGAAGTATACGAGATATTTTCTTCAAACTTGGCGTGTCACATGAGCAGATGAGCCGTCAAATTTAAGGTTGACATGAAGCTTCTGAGGCTCCCAGTTGCGGAGATACAGGGTGTTAGTAAAATTAATTAGTTCAGAAAAATATGAATACCCTGTATAATCGCATTTTTTAAATTTGTTTTGAGTGGTGAATAGAATGGTTAACAAAAAGTATCTCTTAGTATTTTTTCATATTCGCAGCCGTTTCTTAATTATTTTTAAAGGACGGCATCGCTGCAACGAACAATAGTCACTTTAAGAATAAATCTAGCAATCTGTGGATGTCAATTAAACTTTATTTAACAAAATACAAAAGCAAAAACAATAATAAAAGAAACGTATTGCTATTAGAAAATTAAATTATTATATGTTCGAAATGACCTCCGTCTCTTTCAATACACGCAACTATGTGTTTCCGCATGTTTATTATTGCCATTCGCAAGTCCATAGCAAAAGTGCATATCAGTCAATTCTTCAAATGAAAACATAATTTTTCAAAATATTGATACTAAGGTGCAAAGTTGGCAGCCAAATGATTCAAATAATGCCAAGTTTAATTGACATCCACAGATTGTTAGATTTATTCTTAAAATGACTTTTTTATTGCAGCATTGCCGTTCTTTGAAAATTATTAAAAAACGGCTGAGAATATGAAAAAATACTAAGAGATATTTTTTGTTAACCATTGAATTTACCATTCAAAGCAAACTTAAAAAATGCGATTATACAGGGTATTCATATTTTTCTGAACTAATTCATTTTAATAACACCCTGTATCTCCGCAACTGGGGGCCTCAGAAGTTTCATATCAACCTTAAATTTGACAGCTCATCCGCTCATGTGAAACGCCAAGTTTGAAGAAAATATCTCGTATACTTCTAGAGATACTAAGAAATATGTGTATTTTTCTCTAAATTTCTACGCTCTGTATAAAAAAAACTATGGCCCGTAGGAGAAAAAAATATATGAAGAAGTGCCCTTATTTTGACTCCAAGAATACGTGGTTTCATTTTTGACCATCAGTTTAGTTACACCCCGTATAGTCCGTTAGCTGCAAACCATTGTTCAGCCACTTCATGTGCCTCATTCAGTGCCGCCACTGAACTGCGTATGTCATCCTTACTTGTTAAGATAGTGGTATCATCAGCAGGATGTGTATTTCTCTGAGGTGGCTTGATTTGGAAGATCGTTTATATACAGTGTGTCCCACTTAAGGACTGACCACCCCTGTAAAATTTTTATTTATGGCTCGATTTTCATAAACTTTTTTTTGTTGGATAGAGCTTCAAAAATGGCATCAAACACATAATTCAGCTGCCTCGTGCGTTAAAGTCATGGCCCACTAAGACGGTGTTTTAGTGCTGAAATTTCTAGAAGTACTATTAGGGATTTTTTTAGAGGAAAATTAATGCCAGACTCTTATTCAGCATTGTTCGAAACCCAAACGTACCAATTTGCATTGTCGTAGCTCTACAGGGAGTTTCAAAATTTTTATTGCCACACCTAAGGGCTGACCACCCCGTAAAATTTTTATTTATAGCTCGATTTTCATAAACTTTTTTTTGTTGGGTATAGCTTTAAAAATTGCATTAAATGCATAATTCAATTGCCTTGTGCGTTAAATTCATGGCCCACTGAGACGGTGTTTTAGTGCTAAAATTTTGAGAAGTACTATTACGGATTTTTTAGAGGAAAATTAATGCCAGATTCTTATTCAGCATTGTTCGAAACCCAAAAGTACCAATTTGCTTTGCCGTAGCTCTACAGGGAGTTTCAAAATTTTTATTGCCACACTTAAGGGCTGACCACCCCCATAAAATTTTTATTTATAGCTTGAGTTTCATAAACTTTTTGTTGGGTAGAGCTTTAAAAATGGCATTAAATGCATAATTCAGGTGCCTCGTGCGTTAAATTCATGGCCCACTGAGACGGTGTTTTAGTGCTGAAATTTCTAGAAGTACTGTTAGGGATTTTTTTAGAGGAAAATTAATGCCAGACTCTTATTCAGCATTGTTTGAAACCCAAACGTACCAATTTGCATTGTCGTAGCTCTACAGGGAGTTTCAAAATTTTTATTGCCACACGTAAGGGCTGACCACCCCGTAAAATTTTTATTTATAGCTCGATTTTCATAAACTTTTTTTTGTTGGGTATAGCTTTAAAAATGGCATTAAATGCATAATTCAGGTGCCTCGTGCGTTAAATTCATGGCCCACTGAGACGGTGTTTTAGTGCTAAAATTTTGAGAAGTACTATTACGGATTTTTTAGAGGAAAATTAATGCCAGATTCTTATTCAGCATTGTTCGAAACCCAAAAGTACCAATTTGCTTTGCCGTAGCTCTACAGGGAGTTTCAAAATTTTTATTGCCACACTTAAGGGCTGACCACCCCCATAAAATTTTTATTTATAGCTTGAGTTTCATAAACTTTTTGTTGGGTAGAGCTTTAAAAATGGCAATAAATGCATAATTCAGGTGCCTCGTGCGTTAAATTCATGGCCCACTGAGACGGTGTTTTAGTGCTAAAATTTCGAGAAGTACTATTACGGATTTTTTAGAGTAAAATTAATGCCAGATTCTTATTCAGCATTGTTCGAAACCCAAACATACCAATTTGCTTTGCCGTAGCTCTACAGGGAGTTTCAAAATTTTTATTGCCACACTTAAGGGCTGACCACCCTCGTAAAATTTTTATTTATAGCTTGATTTTCATAAACTTTTTGTTGGGTAGAGCATTAAAAATGGCATTAAATGCATAATTCAGGTGCCTCGTGCGTTAAATTCATGGCCCACTGAGACGGTGTTTTAGTGTTGAAATTTCGAGAAGTACTATTAGGGATTTTTTAGAGGAAAATTAATGCCGGTTTCTTGTTCAGTGTTGTTGGAAACCCAAACGTACCAATTTGCATTACCATAGCATATGCATTTAATGCCATTATTGAAGCTCTATCCAACAAAAAAAAAATTATGAAATCGTGCTAAAAATAAAAATTTTACAGGGGTGGTCACTAACTAGTGGGACACTAAAAATTTTGAAACACCCTGTAGAGCTATGGTAATGCAAATTGGTACGTTTGGCTTTCAAACAACGCTGAATAAGAATCCGGCATTGATTTTCCTCTAAACAAGTTCCTAATAGTACTTTTCGAAATTTCAGCAGTAAAACACCGTCTCAGTGGGCCATGAATTTAAGGCACGAGGTACCTGAATTATACATTTAATGCCATTTTTGAAGCTCTATCCAACAAAAAAAAGTTTATGGAAATCGAGCCATAAATAAAAATTTTACAGGGGTGGTCACAGTCCTTAAATGGGACACACTGTACATAGAGCAGAAATAGAATGGGTCCCAATATGGACCCCTGAGGAATGCCTATACATGCCTATACATTCCTATACAATTTTCGGTTTTTACCATTTGATATCGTTCATTGAGATATGAAGTTATTAATATTATGCTATTTGCATTGAAATTATACAGCTCAAGCTTCTTCAACAGCAGATCTGGACGGACACAATCAAAAGCCTTAGTTAAATTGCAGAAAGTAACAATAGAGACTTGGCTCCTGCCGAGATAAAAAGAGCACACAAAAGTAAGGGAAAGCGACTTGAAAAATGTTTCCCAGCCACCTTGATTACTCAGAAAACATCGTTTTCCGCAAACCGCGACGAGCACTGTCTGACAGAGCCCACCAGCCTCGCCTAAATTGCCGGCATAGCACAACCGTCTCGCCAAACTTGCCAAAAGGCTGAGTGTGGCACCCACCGAACTATATTCATACTGGAAAATCAGTGCCATAACAAGAAGCATCCCAAATTACGACCCCTCGCGCATCAGTTTTCTACATCAGCTTGTCCATTTGAGAGAGGACGCACAGATCCGGTCTTACCGATTTTTACATGTCCACATTTGAACTATATACGAATAGTAATTTGTGTCTTAGGCAAATAAAACAATAAATAAATATACCGATAACAATAAATATAAACTGCTATTTATCAGCCACAGGTTAAAAACAAGCACAACACAACGTACAAGTACACCCACACAACGTAAACAACAAATTTGGCCGGTATACGGACCTGGAATGATCTCGCAGTGCGCATGGCTATAAAAGTAACTAATAGAACCAATCAGATGATACCGCTGTCGTCCGTAATGTAGCTATTTTTACTTTTGCGCACGCACGTTACTGATTTTCCAGTTTGAATATAGTTCGGTGGTGGCACCCAAAATTGACACACGCGGATGAAGGCTGAGTGTGGCAATAAGCCGAGGGGACGTGAGGATGCGAAGCGTCCGAACTTCGACGGCGGCGAAGCCGCCGCTATGACCAGACCGTTGAGGTTCCCGAGTGAGTCACAGTAAACAAGGTTGCGGCGGCTTCACCGCCGCCGGCCTGGGGATGCGCCAATCCTGCGCGCCAGCGCAGCTGGGCGAATTTCTAGTCTATTTTTATTAGTTTATCTATTTTTATTATTATAATATATCATATTTACGTATTTAAATAAATGTAAACCTGGTGTTTTTAATATGCAATATAATTTTTTAATGAGAATTCGATAATACAAACAAACGCCAAATTCGAACAACCCTCATTCCCAATTAGTTTGGAGTATCGAGGTTGTACTGTATTTGGCCTAAAAGAAAGGAATGAAAATGCATTGGCCGATTGTTATAAAATGATAAAATGAGTAGGTTTATTTTATCAACTTATAGAAGTATAACAAAACTATTTCAATAAAAGCACGATAAGTAAAAACAAATGGACAAATTTATCGACAAGAACTATTATAAGAGAAGAAACAGAACTGCCAGTTCCAGTAATAAGGAATTGCAATCAGCACATTAGATTTGGTTCTCTAAATAAGCGCAATATTTGGTTATAATTATTATTAGCATGTTTTCTCCTTATTTTTGGTATTTTAATTTAAATCTTTGTTTTGCTTTTTTTCCTTGGTTTTGCATTTTTTTTGTTTCTGTTTTTTACAGAGAGGCATAAACAGACTGGAAAACTGTAGAGACATGGCCACACATCCAGCTTGTAGTCCAACGGGTGGTAGGCTCCGTCAACAGCGCTCGAACTCAGTTGGAGCACGTCTTTCCTTCCGCGGTTTGCATGCGCTGCTCAGGGAAGGATTCCACGGTATTCAGTGAGTGGTCAATTCATGCCGGTGTGAAGTCCGTCGCTGAAGATAGCAGCTGAAATTAGCGTCGCCACCCAAATCGCCAGGCCTCTCGACGAGTGCCTCGAACATCTGGCTCAAGACCATCAAGCATTCCACTTTTTCACTTAATATTTTGAGAGTGATCTAGTAAAATTTTATGTGGGAGAAAGTAATTGTCCAAAAGTAAGCAGATATGAAATCCTAGATGATAAAAGCTTGCTGCTTTAAATGGATGCCAAAATAGTGTCATAAATCAAGTACCAGAACCACAAATTATTTGTAATTACATATAGAACAAAAGTTTTGGGAAAATTTGTAATGCTTGATATTAAAAAGTACAAACAATTTAATGAATCATTAAAGTTAGTTGTTTGCACATTATCTGGTAATATCAAGAAACAAGTATAAGACTGATGGGGACCATTATCTTCAATTGCCCCCAACCTTCTTAGTATAGTCCTCATTTAAATATTTTGTGCATGAAATTTTTCCCAAAACTTTCTTTCCATACATTATTTCAAAAACAGGAAGCTTTGACACCTACCTATTTAACCCTTTCGGGACCGTACCCAGACGAACACGGAGATAAATGTTTTGTCAGTGGGACCAGAACTGACTCTAAACGCAAACAGGGAGGCATGAGAAAGGACTGGAACCGAATGGACACGCCTTTACTAGGGATACTTTGGAACACCTACTTTCCATTGGTCATGCTCACAATTAATGTTGTTGCCTAATTTTCTAGTAACGGCATCTATTCCTTTCCAACCTCAAATTGGGAATAATCAATTTCATATTGAGAATAAACAACTTCAAATTGAGAATAGTCAACTTCAAATTGGGATTAATCAATTTCAAATTGGGAATAGAAAACTTCAAGTGGATTTTTGAATTGCACGCCTTTTTCCGATTCCAACAATATAAATATGTTATATGTTTGCTCTAAGCACTCGCATGATATTCCAAATTGCAGATAAATACGATATTTATATTTAATCAAGGTTGCCATGGAAAAACATTTCAACTTAACCCTTTCGGGACCGGACCCGGACGAACACGCATATAAAAGTTGGGTCAGTGGGACCGGAACTGACTATAAACGCAAGCAGGGAGCATGAGAAAGGACTGGAACCGGACGGACACGCTTTGACTACGGATACATTGGAACGCCTACTTTACATTAGTCATGCCCCCAATTAATGTCATTGGCTGATTTTCTAGTAATGGCATCTAGTTGGGTGGTCCTTCTCGTAAAAAAAAACTTACTTAGTGTTACTTAAATACATCAATAAATTCGAACACAAGCTCATTGGCATGTGGGTGCATGCAAAAATGATTTATATTGTGAAAAGATCTGTTGTTATGTAATGACCGTTTTGCAATTAAGGACCGGAACCGTACATACACTCATGCGCTTCCTGCTGTGGTCCACTGGGCACAGATCCTCAGGCGGCCGCAGTCCCGAAAGGGTTAAGCAAGAGCATTCCTGTCAATCCATTATTTTTGGGACAATACACTTTGGTACCCTACAACTTTCATTTAAGTAATTTTTTTCTAACTCGAAAAATAAAGGCTCTAGGGGTGGGCCAAAATATACGGGAACACCCTGTACATGTTTCAACCCATCTAGGGGGTCATCTTCAGCAGTAAATTATCTTATATGTGAGCTAACAAAGCTTCCTAGACATGGTGTGTAAGTTGGCTGTATGTGGAAAATTTGTCAATAAAATAATAGGAATTTTTATATATCCAATGAGTTAAATTAAAAAAAAATTCACAAACTATTAGTTTTTTATAATTGAAAAATGGCGTCTTCATCATACCCTACTTTTTGATGATGACGCCATTTTTCAATGATAAATAACTAATAGTTTTTGATATATTTTTTTAAATTTAACTCATTGGATATATAAAAATTCCTATTATTTTATGTGTTTGTGGAGTTTCGACTGAAAGTTTTTTCCCTTCTCATTATTGTGTATTTACTTAGATATAAGTAATTAAAATATTGCTTAATATGAAGTTGTTGATTTTCAATTTAATATTGAATATTACCAATTTGAAATTGTTTATTCTGAATTTGCTATTGACTAGTCCCAATTTGAAGTTGTCTATTCCCAATTTGAAATTGACTATTCTCAATTTGAAGTTGTTTGATTATTTTCAGTTTGAAGTTGAAAAGTATAGTTGGGTGCTCCTTCTCATAAAAAAAAACTCACTTGCGCACTTAAATACGTCAGTAAATTGGTATACAAGCTCATTTGCATGTAGGTGCATGTAAAAATAGATTATATTGTAAATAGATCTGTTGTTACCTAATGGCTGTTTTGCAATTAAGGACCGGAATCATACATACACACATCCACTGCGGTCCGCCGGGCACAGATCCTCAGGTGACCGCAGTCCCGAAAGGGTTAAGATCGAAAAGCTATGAACCTTAATATAGGAAACTTTCTATTATGACTACTGTTTTTTGCACACATTCATATTTTGGGCCATAGATTGTAAAAAATACAAATGAAAATTGGGGCTCACTCTTACTTTCTGAGATAATGTTTTTAAGGAACCAATTCAAGGAATGTTTGAATTATTATATTTCTTGTGTAACAATACTTACAAGTAAAATATAGTTGTCATAAAAACATTTTTTGCATTAATTTTAACAAGTATTGTAGATTGGGCAATTTCCCTTATGACTTCCGATTTTGGAAGTCACAATGTTTCCTATATAAAATTACATCAGCATGACAAGGACACCACCAGCAGTCCTTTGCTGAAAAAAGTGGTGGAAGTCATAAAATGATGCGAGCATATACTATATATGTGGTTTTTAGTTCGGGTGTTGATCGCTGGCGCTAGTGTCGCACTTGTAAAAAGAGTGAGTACATCGTCATGACTTCCGTTATGTGTAATAAGAAGCTCGAATTAAAAAGAGCTATACAGGGTGTCCCGAAATTAGCCTGCCATAATTTACCAGCGTATTCTACGACCTAAAAAAATGAAAAAAGTTTGTATAAACATGGCCTCAAAAATGCCCCCTAATGGGGCTATAGCCCCCGAAAGGGGCAGTTTCACAAACGGTTTTTTCTATTTCCAGAACGAACAAAGATAAAATTATGAAACTTGGTATGTGATGTACCTGTGAGATTTGACATTTGCCGAGATAGCGATAGTTAGAAATTTTTAATCATAGGCATCCAAAATGGGGGGGTTAAAGGGTTAAAAATGCCCTAAATTTTTTGTGTGTGCTTTTTCCCTAAATTTATTGCGAAATTATAAAATTTCAGGGTATTCTGCGAAAAAATGGTGCTCTTGGTGAACTTTGATAGCGTGCACCGTTTTCGATTAAAATCGTATTGAAATTTTTTTGCAGAGGGCCATGAAAATGCGTATTAGTAATTAGCCTGCGATATTTTACCAGCGTGTTCTGCGACCCAAAAAAATGAAAAAGTTCCTATAAACATGGCCTCAAAAATGCCCCCTAAGAGGGCTATAGCTCCCGAAATGGACACTTTGGCAAACGGTTTTTTTTAAATATTTCCAGAACGAGCAAAGATAAAATTCTGAAATTTGGTATGTGACATACCTGGGAGAATAAATCGTGAAAAACCGCACAAATTTTTTTTTGGATATTTTTTACCCCTTGACCCCCCTTATTTCGGACGCCTATGATGAAGAATGTCAAACTATCTCTACCTCGGTAAACGTCAAATCTCACAGGTATATCACACACCAAATTTCATAATTTGATCGTTGTTCGTTCTGGAAATATTTAGAAAAAACCGTTTGCTAAAGTGTCTATTTTGGGGGCTATAGCCCCCTTAGGGGACTTTTTGAGGCCATGTTTATAGGAACTTTTTTAATTTTTTGTTCCAAAAAAGGTGGTGGTAAATTATGGCAGGCTAATTTCTAATAGGCATTTTCATGGCACTCTGCAAAAAGTTTTCAAAACGAGTTTACTCGAAAACCATGCATGCTAGCGAAGTTCAACAAGAGCACCTTTTCTTCGTAGAATACCTTCAACTTTCATAATTTTGCAAGAAATCTGGAAAAAAGTATACAAAAAAATTTAGGGGTAATTTTAACTCCTGAACCCCCCCCATTTGGGACGCCTATGATTAAGAATGTTTAACTCTCGCTACCTCGGTAAATGTCAAATCTCACAGGTACATCACATACCAAATTTCAGAATATTATCTTTGTTCGTTCTGCAAATATTTATAGAAACCTGTTTGTGAAACTGCCCCTTTTGGGGGCTATAGCCCCATTAGGGGGCATTTTTAAGGCCATGTTTTTAGGAACTTTTTTCGTTTTTTTAGGTCGTAGAACACGCTGGTAAATTATGGCAGGCTAATTTTGGGACACCCTTTTATTTTAAGATATCTAGTTTAAAATTTTTTTTATAAGTAATATAGATTTAATTACTTATTTAATTTTATATTATTTGTGAAAAATATATTTCTTGCAACTTCCAAAATTGCTTTAAAAGTGTCAACGCTGCATTTGCTGCTCGGTTACAAATGGTTTTGGCCTTTTTCCGTGTTCTGGTGGTTGTGCGACTAACCGCGTATTAATAGGGAGAGGATTTATACTTTCAAAAGTTTATTATTATAGTCCAGTTGATAAGAAAATCGAAAGTGCATTTTCATCATAACAGTAGATTAATGTTGCTGAAAAAGTTATTAACAATAATAACAATTTAAGATTAAAATACGCGCTTCCAGAATATTTTTATCTGCCTTTTTTTAAATAATTCATCAGAATGATTTCCTATGGTAAAAATGTCCGCAATACGGTTTGTTCTAAATGAAAATTACTACAAAATGGCCCTGGTTTGATTGTTCTAAATGCAACTTGCTTGTAAAATTGATAATTATTTAGAAGTTGCTGTGAAAATTTAAATAATAGTTCAAAATAAACAAAATTTACTTCAAAATATTTACAATCAGCACCCCTAACTCCAATATCAGATATATAAAAAAATTGTACAACGTGGCACTAGTGACCCTAACCTATTGCCCCTATAACTTTAGACTTTTACACAGTACAATAAAAGCTTTGCATACTATTCGGTTGTGCACAAATATTATTTATTCTTTCGGAATTTTACTGAGCATTTGTTATATATTTTTTAATAATTTTTGATCGAATTCAAACCTTGCCCGTTGTGTATGGGATGGTAGGACACAGAGTACCCGGAAGAGTTTACTTTTATTATTTGTTTCAATTTTTTTGAATCAAAAACTTACATAGAAATACTCATTCTACTTTTGCTAATTTGGTACCATAGAAATTGATACACTGATTACACTTTATATTTTAATGCAAGTAACAAACTTGTGAAATTTATGTACTAAACGCCATTAATTCTGTACTAAACGCCATCAAAATTGCAAAAACAAATGAAATTTAATTTTACAAAAATGATTTGATTCCTAACATCTCACACTATATTTATACACGATCCCAATACTATGCGAAGCTTGATTGTGCGAAACTCCAAATTTATTGTCGCCCTAGGGTGATTCAGTTTTATTCTAGAACACTTCGACAGGTGATATAAAACCATAAAATATTACTATTTTGTAGTACAATTTTCTATCCATAGCCGCCTCATTTTCAAGATACAGGATGTTTAAGTTGTCAATAATCTTAACTTTTTATTTTTCCAACCGCTAAAGGTATCAAATGGAATTTGGGACACAGCATACGTTGATCAAGTGTCACAAAACGTGATAATACCAAGTTTCCAATATAGCTAGTGGCGGAGATATGGGTATACACCACATCAAAATTTTCTTTTATACATTTGGATAACTTTTTATTCTAAGCAAAAAGTTCTCTTGACATTTTTTTGTATTTGCCACATTTTCACGGCAAATTCAATTTTTTGGACAATTCTCCTTTTTTGCATTTATCCAATTTTAAAAAATGACAGCTTTTGTGTTCTATTTTATGAGGGCCTGGAAGGGACACTCGTCTTTTTTAATATTTTTTTTCTAGATCCACTCCTAATATTTCGGCATATAACTCGAAGCTTTAAAGTTATACAATATACCGGGGTATAATATTGGATGCATTCGAGCACCTAAAAAAAGAAGGATTCTGCGAATTTGCGTACAATACAACATTTTATATTTTTCTACTCTTGGAAACAAGTATTCTACAATTAAGTAACAATAATAGTATTCCACATACCTACTCGTATATCAGTTTCATAAAAGCATCTTTCTATATGATATAATTGCCACGAATGTTCGTTAGGTCCCTCTTGTCTGTGAAGCACCCGTTTGTATGATTATGGGTCTTTATACGGTGGCAAATAAACTTGTTGATTTTCAGGAGTGAACCATATTTTGTTACTATACTGAATTCTCCACTGTATTATCCAAAGGCATCGTATCCAATGCCTTTGGTATTATCTGACAATGAGTCTAGTTAGCAAGATGTCACTAGCAATACATACATTCATTTTTCGTTGAAATTAGGTGATATTATGATCTACTGATATGAACTTTGAACGACGAAACCATGGTTTTTCATACTTTTCGCATTTTCAAAGTATCATACACCCTTAACTACTGATTCTAGCGAAAAAATGATTATGACCTTTTTTGTAGAAAATTCAATTTACTTTTATTTCGTATAGAATAACCTTTTCCCTAGATCGCTTAGTTTTCGAGATAATAGGGAAAAACCTTAAAAACGGCCCTTTCCACCCCCCTAACTCCTAACGCATAATATCTACGGCTGGGGACTTTTGGTATGTTACTCCTAGGCGTCAACCCTACAACTTAAAATAATAATTCGTTGAGCACTATTTATTTCCGAATTGGGGGATTTTTCGGTATTCGTTTCCTGGCGTATAGTAGGTATTCGGCATTTGGCAAACCCCGCACGTGTGGTGCTGTCTAAACTTGCACTTGGAGGTGGTTCCATTTAGTATCAGACTGATAGTACCAGAGCAGAAATTTCACAAAACATAGTAAACACCAACAAGCCTTGTAATTCTCTTTGAAATTTAATTATGGCAAGGTTTCCCAAAATAATCAAGCTACTGAACTGAAATTTGGCACCGCTATGTATATAAACATAAGTCGTTTCTGAGATACAAGGCCTTGAGTTCTCTTTTTGAAATTTGATTATGGCAATGTCTCCCAAAATAAGAAAGCTACTGTACTGAAAAATTTGGCACCACAGTGTTTTTGGGGATGGAGAATAAGCTGAAAATGTCAATTTTTACGGATCTCATAGAGCCACTTGCGCTATTTTTGGATCGTGCTTTTACTTCTAACTTTTTGGTCTTGCAGGTCCATCACTTTAGCGCATCTTTTTATAATGATAAAATCAACTGTTTGGGTTGAAATTGCCAAAACAGGCTCCAAAACACCAAACACCTGTTAACTCCAACATTCGAAACATAAAATTTTCACCTATCGCTTTTAAATGTTACATATCAATTGGACATGCAAAATGACGAAAAAAATGCCAAATAGACATTGGTCAAAACATCATGGGTTGTCTCGAAATAGGGTGTCCAAAGTTTGTCAAATTCAATCCTTTCTATTTTGAAAGCGAATAATTTTTGATTCATTGTTCGTAGGGTTTTTCTCACTTTAAATGGTACAGTTGATCTATAACATTTGAAAGCGGTAGATGATAATTTTATGTTTTGAATTTTGGAGTTACCCAGTGCTTTAGGGCACGTTTTGGCAATTTCAACCCAAACAGTTGATTTTATTGTTATTAGAATAATTTATTCATGATAAATCAAATCACAAAACACAATACAAAGAGTGGGTCATACTTATCTACTACTAACTATAACTGCACCTAGGTTTGCAAAACCTGTATGTGCAGTGGGAAGATCATATATAATTTTCTAATTCTAAAAACCAATCTTCACAGATAGTTACAACAACACACACAAGCGAGCAGAACACGGCACTAAATTAAATTAATCTTTGGAAGATGTGAGAGTTTTCATGAATATATCTTCGACATTTCTTTGTAAATGTTTTTATTCTTTGTATATTTCTTATGCTCAATGGCAGCTCATTATATAGTTTGGGTGCCAGATAATTTACAAATCTTTGAGATGATTCCTTTTTAAAGAAAGGGAGCAATAGTCTGCCACCTAATCTGGATCTTGTTCCATAACAATGTTCGCGATATTTGTGACTGTCTTTTTTCTTATGAAAAAAGACACATACTGTTGAAAAATACATAAAACGGATATTTGGTACATCTTCATTATACAGGAATTGCGTGGAGCTTGTTTTATTCTTGAAATATATTATACGCATTATGTAATTTTGAATCACATTCAAATCTGAGAGCGCTGTCGTGCAATCCACCCCATATCGCTATTCCATGTCTTATAAGAGACTCCACTATAGCTTTATATACCATGATTAAACATTTCCTGTTCATAATCATCCGTAATTGGTAGAATTTGTATATGAATTTATGAAGCTTTTTTGTAAGTTCCCTTATATGGTTATCCCATCTAAGATATGGGTCCATAGTTATACCTAAATATTTAACACAATTTGTCTCCCTGATGTACTCTGTTGTGCCATCAATATATATTTCGTCATAGTCTGGTCTATTACAATTTGTGATAGAATATGCCATATATGAACTTTTATTAATATTTAAAGATAATTTACTATGATCCAGCCAATACTTCACCCTTCCCATACCAACAGTTGCTTTTTCTCTTACAATTTCCCAGGATTCACCATTAAACATAATTGCTGTGTCATCAGCATATGACACTACAGTGCCTTTTGTATCCAATGATAACAAAGAGTTAACATACACAACAAACAGAAGTGGCCCCAGCACTGTGCCCTGCGGTACCCCAATCTTTATATTTAGAGGATTGCTATATGTATTTCTTATTTTTAAATACTGAGTCCTGTCAGTCAGATAACTCTCAAACAGCTTTAGCACAGTTCCTCTGACTCCATAGCCTTCGAGAACGTTCAAGAGACTCTGATGAGGCACCGTGTCAAAGGCCTTGGCCAAATCCAAATAGACTACAAGGCATTTCCTGTTAGATTCTAGCGAAGTTTTTATCCCACTGACTAGCTGAAACATAGCATCTACAGTGCTTATTCCACTTTGGAAACCAAATTGATTTTCATTTAATATACCGTGCTGACACAAGTGACTTCACAGCCTCTTTTTCAAACATTTTTCAAATATTTTACAGAAATTATTTATTAAGCTAATTGGTCTGAAATTATTTACATCTCTTGTGCTACCAGCCTTGTGTATTGGAACTATAAGTGAAATTTTAAATTTTTTTTGTACTATTCCTGTCTGAAAAATAAGATTAAAAATATGCTGTAAGGGATCTAGGATGTACTCATGGAAACGCTTAATAACCTTCATTGTCACCCCATCCCTCCCTGGTGAACTACCACACTTCAAAGAGCCAATGAGTTCAATTAACTCATTCCTGCCAACAGGATCCAGGAACATTAAATCCCTAACCAACGGATAATTAATGTCATAGTTTTAAGTTATTATTAATCATTGCTGCCATGGAAATACCAATCTGATTATAATGCTCATTAGCAAAATTCGCCATATCCCCATCACTCAAAAATGGTTTACCTTGGCGATCCAATATATTCATACCGTTGTTTGATTTTGTTCCCATATTTGTAGCTTCATTCACAACTTGATATAGTTTTCTGATATCACCCTTGTTATTGTTTATCAGCTTTTTGTAATAATCTCTTTTTGCAGCCTTGATTATTTTGTTCAGTGTATTTCGATAGTTTTTATATTCATTAAGCAATATCACACAGGTTCTATTTTGCATTGTTTTTTTCTTTAACCTGTCCCTCTTTTTTATGGAATCTATATTACCATTTGTAATCCATGGTTTAATTTTTTTATGCGCCAATTTTTTCTTACTACAAGACGTTTTACATCTTGTATAAACATTGTTAAAACACTTAAAGAATACCTCAAAAGCTTGTTCAGGATGTCTCGATACCAGAACCTGCTCCCACGACTGCATACCAATAAGCATGTCAAATTTGTCATAATCAAATTTATTTATTTTAATGTCCACTGATGAAGATACAACCTTGGTTATTCCTTCATAGTAAACAGTCAAGAGCATAGGAAAATGATCGGTTACAGGGGAATCTATCACGCATGCATTGTAAGTCAGAGAACTTGAGTTTAACTTCTTTTTTGCAAATATATGATCAATACATGATGCTGCACTTTCCACCACCCTGGTATATGAATTTATGCAAGATATAAAACCTAGTGCTGACATTTGTGCAAGGTAATCATTCCCTACTTGGTTAGTTCTATCCAAAATATCAATATTGATATCACCAACAAAGATCTCAATCTGTTGAGTTGATTTTTTTGTCAAGAAGGACTCAAGTTCCCCTACAAAGACACAAGATATAGTGGATGGGGAGCGATAGCAAGCCATTACCGAAATATCAGTCTGATTGATTTGAAATTTAACATCAGTTACAGTTACTTTAGATACTGGCAATACTTCATTGACATATTTATAGTTAATGGACGATTTTATGAAAATTATCACACCATCATTTTGATTTATCCTACTTTCATTATATAATATGTTATACCCAGGTAAAGAAAAATCATCAACATCATTTATCTGCCAGCACTCGCTTAGAATAATAAGATCAAGGGATTTTAAATTATATGTTTCAAGAAACAATAACATTTCGTCAAAATTTTTTTCTGATGCTCCTTATGTTGATATGTAAGATATTCACCAGACCATCACTAGCCGGAACAGTAGTCATGTGTTTGTTTATATAATCAATGTCTTTGATATCCCACTCATCACTCTCGCCAATTCCCAAATCCTCTAGAACATTGATTATAGGTGTGTGTACCATTATTTATTTATTTAGTAAATTGTTTTGTTTTTAAGTCTTTGTATTTGGTATTTATATGAGGGACATTCTTGGTCAATTGGAGAGTGACCAGTGTTGTATGTTACTTTATACACTTGATTTGCATGTATGCAATTAGCGCAGCAATGTTTATCTCGTGGACACCTCTGTTCCTCATGAGCCCCACTGCAGATGGGACATACCACCTCATTTACGCATCCCTGACCCTTGTGATGAAACTTTTGACACTTATAACATCGGAGTATACTAAGGTCCTCGTATACTGGATACCTTTCCCATCCGATATATATTTTTCCCAGAGCCATTATCCTTCTGAATGTAGTTGGGGTACATTCACAAAATATTGTCTTGCTGTTATTTCTTCTGTTTTCTCTGATATAAACGATCTTGAGTCCATCCGTTAGATTGTTTTGTTCATATACATAGTTTTCAATTTCTTGAGCTGTTAAATCCTTATCAAAATTCGTAATTTTAATTTTTGGAAGTCTCATTTTAGATAAATCAATGTCATAATTCTGAGATAATTTTTGCTGAATGGTATTTCATAATAAGTCTGTCTCATCTTTTGTCTTACACGTGATTGATACTGAACCATTGTGTAGATTTTTAAAACTATGAACTATGAAACAACAGTTCACTTTTGTTGCAAATGAAAATATGCACTAGAATGACGGACTTGCAAGACCAAAAAGATAATATCAAATAAGTTACGAGAAAAGGCAAGATTCAAGCATGTCTCTGTGAGACATGTAGAAATTGATATTTTCAGCTTATTCTCCAAAAACACAGAAGTGCCAAATTTTTTTCTACAAAATGTCAAACTCCTGATCAAAAAACCTGGGACATCCTGTATAAAAAAAAATTCAAACATGGTTAGATAAAAGTTTATACTTGCTGAATACTGATAAAACAAAGTTTATCACATTCTCACTGTCCGCATGTACCCTCCCTGAAATGCAACACCTTAAAATGCATGATCCACAATGCGATTTGGGCACACAATGTAAATGTGATAAACATAAAGAAAGGAATTCTTCAATTAAATATCTTGTGGTCTTATTGGGTGAAAACTTGAATTGTATAAAAGAGGAGAAGTACTGTATAGCTAAAAAGGAAATAATTTAATGGATAGCGGTAGTAAGTATAAAATTAACATTGTGACAGAGAATTGTGCACAATTTTCTAGATAATTTTATAAATAGTATGATAGATAAAGTAAAGAGGGATTGCAGCATAGAGACTGTTAGGTTAAGCAATAATACAAGAAGTTTCTGCAATAAATCATTTTATTTTAGTTTGAATTGTGAAGGAAAACTTTTGTTCTGGGGTATTGTTTAGTTTTGAGGGGTTCATTATGTATAATAATAAGAGAAGCAGTAACTATTGCTGAATAAATAAATAAATATATACATACACACAAGTCAAGCTAATAAAAGCGTATTAAAAAGCGATAACTTGGGGAGTGGATTTAACTCCGTAGTTACAAAACTGCATTTTAACACCCTGTGGTACAGAACCTGTATTTTTCATTAGTCATTTACGGAACCACATTTATAGTTCAACGCAGGAAAGAACGTTTCTAAAGAATGCGGGCAGCGTTGCGAGATTTCCTATACGAGTAGTCGACATTTATTGCCGAATACAAGTTTTAGCATATTGAAGCCGAATTTCTGAAATCTGTAATACCGAAAAAATAAAGCTTGCACCACTCATTTTTGTTTATCATTTTTTTTTAACACGGTGTGATAAAACACCTATTATATTTTTTTCGTCGTGTCTACCATCGCCTTTGAAATACGGCAACAAAGCACTTCTGCCAGCGAGTCGCCGAAAAAAAAAAAACAGTTAGCCAACGCGTTTTGTGCCTGTTTCTATAGTACGTAAAGTTAACTGTATTTGGGCTACCACACAGCGCTCACTTTTTCTGCCACCGGCAACCTTGGCCGCCAGTGCAGAGAGCTCAGTGGCGTTTCGTATGTTCGGGAGTTAACGTGCACAAAATGATTAAACAGGGAAGAACGTTGTATTCTCAAGCACGATAAACAATTGCCAATGTTATAAGGGTTTGCCTTCCTCCATAGTCTAAGGCATCACCCCGTTCAGAATAATATTAACTATAAATTAAATTACAATTATATGAGTTAAACAAAGTTGAGCTACGCCCCTGAACTGTGACTAATTCTATAATATTTACGAGTTCCTCCCCCTTACATCGCACGCATTCTGCCGTAAGGAGGACTATACATGAACTTTTTTGCTTGAAACCAAATTTTCTATCATATTCTTACTTGAAATATTTGGAATCTATATTTTGACGTCATATGTAATAGCTATTCTTCTACACAATATGACCACTTTTTTGCTTCTGCCATCACTTTGGGATGTTTCAACAATAATTAACAGGTATTTTTAACTATTAACATAATAAATAAAAGCAACTAAATTCCTTGACTTGAAAATAATATGCTTTGTTAATCGATAAAGTTCAAATATTTCTATTGCAATATATCGTGCCATTCTCAGTTTGCCTCATGGCAAATTGCCATCGGAAGTTGGTTTGGCGGGTATTTTACATTTTTTTACTAACAATTACATAACAAATGAAATACGGTGCTACAATAATTATGTCTCAGAAAAACACCGATATTAAAATTGAGTTTATAGAAAACCATATTCATATGTTGATACTATCGTCAAACATGACAAGCTGTAAAAGTGTTGAATGGTTTAGAACTTCTGGGTTTGAATATTGACGTTTTATTTCATGGGCATACAGAACGTTTATGCAATTTAATTTGTATTCAAGTCAAAAATAAGTTGTAATTGATTTTTTAATGACTTGAATAGACCGATTTGGGCACCATTTGGGGAAAATTTTGACCTCATTTGCGGTTCACCCAGTATACCCACACAAAATTCCTCGCATGTTTACATTTCTTCTAAGGCCCCTAACAATGTGTAAAAAAAGTCAGCTAAATCTAGTGAAAGCCAGGATTACTCTTATTCCAGTGCCATGTCTTTACCCTCAAACATGAGTATATTTAAGAAAATTATTCTTCGTCAGCTGCTATGGATAATTTTCAAAACATTTTTAAACTGAAACTTTCCCGGTAATAATGCAAGCACTTAACAAAATTTTGTTTTAATTCCCGGACATTCATTTATAAAATTGTCTAAAAAAGAATAAGATTAATGTAAAATTTGGCATTTGAATATTATTTTTAATTCTTTTATGACCTTTCTTCATAGAATTTTTCACTATCCTGTACGGAATGATCCTATGAAATATAAAATGTTAAATTTGAGACAAAATGCGAAAATAAACTAGATGGGTTATTTTCAAATTTTAATGACTTGGTTAACATAACCTTTTCAGCAACAGTCAGCATGGTTTCTTGGTGAACCTTTCGAAACTGTCCTTTGAGATAACGTGGAATGTTTACTTGGTGATGGACGGATGATCCTTGGCATGTGGGAAATTCCTGGATTTATCCAGAGCTTTTGATTGCATTGACACAAAAGTAATAAAGAAATTTTACTACTACAGAATAAAAGGAGAGCTAGAATGGGTAAAATCGTCTATCAAATAAAAAACAGTTAATTAGAGGAAATTATGATATTGGCAATACCTACGCACAGTCAGGGGCATTATGGGTTTTGATTGGTGACCCACAGGGGAGCACCTTGGAGCCACTGCTCTTAATATTCATAAATGATATATTTTGTCTTGCGGATGAAAGTAAACTTATAATCAGTTATGCTGATGATACAAACCTGACTTATCTGGGATTGCAGGGCAGGGAGTGCGATATTCTTGTCCCTACAAGATTGGGTTTTCAAGAACAGGCCACTATTAAATGCAGAAAAAACGAATGCTAGTTTCTTTAACGTTGCCCAAAAAATATCGAACTACTTACTAAGTTTAAACTTACATAATTTAAACATGCCATTCTCAGACTTCTTCAGGTGTCTGGCATCCTAGATGAAACATTAAAATATAGAAAACATGTAAATGGGATTTCGTCGAAATAAGTAAAGAATATTATGGACTCAGGGTATTAATCAAGATCTTCAATATCAATATAGTAAAGATCTTCTATTATGCAAACGTGTGTCGAAAAAAAGTTCCCGTTTTTTTGCTTGTAACCACGAAATCCTTAGTTTCAGCCTGCTCTTGAAAGTGGAAACTTATTTTCGAAATGGTTTATTCTATCGCGGAAAGGATAGAAATTGTTGCAATTTGTTATCGAAATCATGATTGCGCTAAAGTTACAGCACGGATTGTGTAAAAATTACTATGCGTCAGTGGATTGTCAACTTTCCGTCTTTAGCCAATAATTCTGTCAAATCTCAACAGATTTCTAAAAATGATACATCACTGTATTTGCAATAAAAAGGGCTTTAAAATGATGTCCCACAAGGGGGGTAGTTCCATTTGAAATTTTAAAGTTGGGGTTGCTAGGGATTAGGGGGATGAATATATCGGGTTGGCTTGACTGTCAAAAAAGCTCCCCAAAAAACAAATATCGACGGGTCTCGGCGAATTTTCAAATATTTTTTGGTTTTCTAATTTTTGGGAAGGTCAAGTTTTCGTTGGGAAACCCTGTATAGGGAAAAATTGTATGTTTCTGGGAAAAAATATGGATGGCATCACAGTGGCCATTTTCCCAATCATCCAAAAAGCTAATTTTCAGTCATAATTGGACCTTAGTATGTCCCATTTAAGAACCCCTGTTTGAAATTTTATTTTCAGTTTTCATGTTCTCGAAATAGGCCTGGGATATCAAGTTTCGCTCACCCTGTTCATTGGTTCTTGCACCAAGCACTTCGTCCTCGTTTGGATGATTCGGGACTGACGTGGCCGACCCCATCTTCTCCAGATTGCCAAATGTAAATGTTGGGCTTGGGAAAGTAGCATACAGGGTGTTTCTAAATTATGATGCTAATCTAATATGACAGATAGAAAATGTCATTTTGAACAAAAAGTTTCCTAAAAACATGGGTCCTGAAATGCATGATAAGAAAGTTACAGGGTGATAAAAGTATAGTTTGAAAAACGTCTCTCTCGCAATAACTTCTACAGAAGTGATGCAATTTAAATGAAACTTGGTGCAATTCCTTATTAACTGAAGTGAAACAATTTTGTATAAAAGCGATTTAATGTCCGTGAAGTTAGCGACGGATTTCCAGCGACGAATTTTTAAAGCGGAGGCAAATTGCGGACATGGCCAATCCGCACCACAGCTAATTCTACAAATTAATTTGTTTTATTGTTCCTTAACCTGAGGGTGGGATAACCCCAAAATTTTGACAGGTGACGCACAACCCCTCAGGGTTAAAGCTGAGAAAAAAATCCATCGTAACTACCGTAGAAGGGTTGCAAAGCTAGGGTGAAAGAACCGAGCACATATGACGCCGTCTGAGGCCGCCGGAGAAAATATTTTTTTCTTAAAAATTTGAGGGGGTTACACCTTCAGCTGTTGACAGGGGACGGGCGACACCATGGGGCTTAAGTCGACAGAAAAAAATCGACCGTGACTACCGTCGAAGGGTTTCAAAACGAGGGTAGAAAGGCCGAGATCATATGACGCCGCCGGAGAAAATAATTTTTTTTTTTAAAATTTGGGGGGGTTACACCTTCAGCTGTTGACAGGGGACGGGCGACACCACGGGGCTTAAGTCGACCGAAAAAAATCGACCGTGACTACCGTCGAAGAGTTTCAAAACGAGGGTAGAAAGGCCGAGAGCATATGACGCCACCAGAGAAAATATTTTTTTTCATAAAAATTTGGGGGGGTTACACCTTAAGCTGTTGATAGGGGACGGGCGATACCACGGGGCTTAAGTCGTCAGAAAAAAATCGACCTGACTACCGTCCAAGGGTTTCAAAACGGGGGTCGAAAGGCCGAGAGCATATGACGGTAGTCACGGTCATTTTTTTTCTGTCCCTTGGACGGTAGTCTCGGTCGATTTTTTTCTGTCGACTTAAGCCCCGTGGTGTCGCCCGTCCCCTGTCAACAGCTGAAGGTATAACCCCCACCAAATTTTTAAGAAAAAAATTATTTTCTCCGGCGGCGTCATATGCTCTCGGCCTTTCGACCCCCGTTTTGAAACCTTTGGACGGTAGTCACGGTCGATTTTTTTCTGTCGACATAAGCCCCGTGGTGTCGCCCGTCCCCTGTCAACAGCTGAAGGTGTAACCCCTCAAATTTTTAAGAAAAAAATTATTTTCTCCGGCGGCGTCATATGCTCTCGGCCTTTCGACCCTCCTTTTGAAACCCTTGACGGTAGTCACGATCGATTTTTTTCTGTCGACTTAAGCCCCCTGTGTCGCCCGTCCCCTGTCAACAGCTGAAGGTGTAACCCCCCCAAATTTGTAAGAAAAAAAATATTTTCTCCGGCGGCATCATATGCTCTCGGTCTTTTCACCCCCGTTTTGAAACCCTTGGACGGTAGTCACGGTCGATTTTTTTTGTCGACTTAAGCCCCGTGGTGTCGCCCGTCCCCTGTCAGCAGCAGCTGAAGGTGTAACCCCCCCCCCAAATTTTAAGGAAAAAAATTATTTTCTCCGGCGGCGTCATATGCTCTCGGCCTTTCTACCCTCGTTTTGAAACCCTTTGACGGTAGTCACGGTCGATTTTTTTCTGTCGACTTAAGCCCCGTGGTGTCGCCCGTCCCCTGTCAACAGCTGAAGGTGTAATCCCCCCCAAATTTTTAAGAACAAAAATTATTTTCTCCGGCGGCGTCATATGCTCTCGGCCTTTCTACCCTCATTTTGAAACCCTTGGACGGTAGTCTCGGTCGATTTTTTTCTGTCGACTTAAGCCCCGTGGTGTCGCCCGTCCCCTGTCAACAGCTGAAGGTGTAACCCCCACCAAATTTTTAAGAAAAAAATTATTTTCTCCGGCGGCGTCATATGCTCTCGGTCTTTCGACCCCCGTTTTGAAACCTTTGGACGGTAGTCACGGTCGATTTTTTTCTGTCGACATAAGCCCCGTGGTGTCGCCCGTCCCCTGTCAACAGCTGAAGGTGTAACCCCCCAAATTTTTAAGAAAAAAATTATTTTCTCCGGCGGCGTCATATGCTTTCGGCCTTTCGACCCTCATTTTGAAACCCTTGACGGTAGTCTCGGTCGAATTTTTTCTGTCGACTTAAGCCCCGTGGTGTCGCCCGTCCCCTGTCAGCAGCAGCTGAAGGTGTAACCCCCCCCCCCCAAATTTTAAGGAAAAAAATTATTTTCTCCGGCGGCGTCATATGCTCTCGGCCTTTCTACCCTCGTTTTGAAACCCTTTGACGGTAGTCACGGTCGATTTTTTTCTGTCGACTTAAGCCCCGTGGTGTCGCCCGTCCCCTGTCAACAGCTGAAGGTGTAATCCCCCCCAAATTTTTAAGAACAAAAATTATTTTCTCCGGCGGCGTCATATGCTCTCGGCCTTTCTACCCTCATTTTGAAACCCTTGGACGGTAGTCTCGGTCGATTTTTTTCTGTCGACTTAAGCCCCGTGGTGTCGCCCGTCCCCTGTCAACAGCTGAAGGTGTAACCCCCACCAAATTTTTAAGAAAAAAATTATTTTCTCCGGCGGCGTCATATGCTCTCGGTCTTTCGACCCCCGTTTTGAAACCTTTGGACGGTAGTCACGGTCGATTTTTTTCTGTCGACATAAGCCCCGTGGTGTCGCCCGTCCCCTGTCAACAGCTGAAGGTGTAACCCCCCAAATTTTTAAGAAAAAAATTATTTTCTCCGGCGGCGTCATATGCTTTCGGCCTTTCGACCCTCATTTTGAAACCCTTGACGGTAGTCTCGGTCGAATTTTTTCTGTCGACTTAAGCCCCGTGGTGTCGCCCGTCCCCTGTCAACAGCTGAAGGTGTAACCCCAACCAAATTTTTAAGAAAAAAATTATTTTCTCCGGCTGCGTCATATGCTCTCGGCCTTTCGACCCCCGTTTTGAAACCCTTGGATGGTAGTCACGGTCGATTTTTTTCTCTCGACTTAGGCCCCGTGGTGTCGCCCGTCCCCTGTCAACAGCTGAAGGTGTAACTCCCCAAATTTTTAAGAAAAAAATTATGTTTTCCGGCGTCGTCATATGCTCTCGGCCTTTCTACCCTCGTTTTGAAACCCTTCGACGGTAGTCACAGTCGATTTTTTTCTGTCGACTTAAGCCCCGTGGTGTCGCCCGTCCCCAGTCAACAGCTGAAGGTGTAACTCCCCCAAATTTTTAAGATCAAAATTATTTTCTCCGGCGGCCTCAGATGGCTTCATATGCGCTCGGTTCTTTCACCCTAGCTTTGCAACCCTTCTACGGTAGTTACGATGGATTTTTTTCTCAGCTTTAACCCCGAGGGGTTGTGCATTACCTGTCAAAATTTTGGGGTTATCCCACCCTCAGGTTAAGGAACAATAAAACAAATTAATTTGTAGAATTAGCTGTGGTGCGGATTGGCCATGTCCGCAATTTGCCTCCGCTTTAAAAATTCGTCGCTGGAAAACCGTCGCTAACTTCACGGACATAACGATTTATTCCCATCAACCAGAGGCGGAGGGGCGGGGTAGCGCAATGGGTTTTTACTCATTACTTTTTTTGAGGTTATCTTTTTGGTCTCGTAGGTTCATCATTTTAGTGCATCTTTTTATTTTGCAACAAAAGGGTACTCAAAATGTGCCCCAAAACACCTGTTAACTCCAAAATTCGAAAAATAAAATTATCCCCTACCGCACTTAAATGTTTTACTGATTAATTGTACGTTCAAAATTAAGAAAAAATGCCTAAAGGATATTGAGTAAAACATCACTGGTTTTGGTGAAATATGGATTTCAAAATTTTGTCGAGTTCAATCAGTTCCATTTTGAAAGCAAAAATTTTTTTATACATAATTGATAGTGAATTTTTTGTCACTTTAAATGTTACAATTATTTTGTAAAATTTGAAAGCGGTAGTTGAAAATTTTATTTTTCGAATTAGAGTTAATATGTGTTTTGGAGCACATTTTGCTGATTTCAACGCAAATGGTTGATTTTATCGTTATGAAACGAGAGTACCCTTTTGTTGCAAAATAAAAATATGCACTAAAATGATGAACCTGCGAGACCACAAAGATAACCTCAAAAAAGGTATGAGTAGAAAGCCCATTGTGCTACTCCACCCCTCCGCCTTTGGTCGATGGGAATGAATCGTTTTTACATAAAATTGTTGCACTTCAGTTACTAAAGAATTGCACAAAGTTTCATTAAAATTGCTTAACTTCTGTAGAAGTTATTGCGATAAAGATGTTTGTCAAACTATACTTTCATCACCCTGTAACTTTCTTATTATGCATTTTAGGACTCATGTTTATAGGAAACTTTTTGTTCAAAATGGCATTTTCTATCTGTCTTATTAAGTTGGCACCATAATTTAGAAACACCCTGTATGGTATATACAAAACAAAATCCGACGCATGTTAAGTGGCACTCTGCAATCTTCTTCCCTCGGCATAACTGGCATTTCCTGAAATTATTATTTTTTAAATTCATTAAAAACCAGGAGTCTGCTGGCCAGACACAAGAGAGGAATTGGCTTTGTTTCACCTTGATTTCCCAAATAATAGGCTACCACTGTCCTGTTAGACTGAATTAAAATTGATTTGTGCATATATAGCAAACATCACTTACCAATTAATATGCCAATTTTGATGCTGAAGGTTCTACTTCTGACTGTAGGTTTTTATGTCCTAGTGATGTTCTCCAGATTTGGAGCATTATTGTGTCAGACAAATGATTTTTTGGAAATAATGGATCACTGGCTACCTACCTAAGGAAGCATGAGGCCGGCTCTCTGTGTTATTTTAGAATACAGTCTCCTCACTGGGGTAGTATAAATAACATCATAAATTATTGTAATTTGTGAATTGGTCCAGCACTTACCATCGTGGGTTGAATTGTCAGGAATATTTTCTTATCTAGTGCCCTTGCCTTTTTAAGAATGCCTGACTTATGATTGTAGGCTGGTTATATAAGAGGTTGACGGGTTCGCTTGCTGATCTCTTCTATGGTCGAGAGTTGTTCTGCACTGACTTCGGGTGGTTGATTTCATCCGTTCTTTGTTATTTACCTGAAAATGCAAGCATTGTGGACGTATTTGCAAAAGGAATGGTTTGTTTACAGTTTGAACTCTGAGCAAAATAAATAATAACAGGTGTTAAGCGTAATACTAGGGGTTAGGCATTGGTTTACTTACCAATTTCATGGGTTGTAACTTTTTGGCGAAGAATTTGAAGCAGTCCTAGTTGTTCTTGCTTGAAGATATGCGCTGGTATCGACCACATACTATTTTTGATCAATCGCCATGTTCGGCTGTTGACGATTCCGGTCGGCCGTTGCACAGACTGCCTGTCTCCTCCTGCGGAAGTCCGTGATGCACGTGCTCGTTCTGCGCATGACGTCGTCAACGAGGCAGTCAAAATAGTATCTGGAATTTGCTAACCTTTGTAAATTGTTTATTGTTATTGTTGCTTTGGCTATCCAGAGGATCGGCAATATGGTCTGGTTAAGTTGTGAGCCCGATGGTTTTTCTTTTTATCCTCTATCTGGTTCTCTGATGGTTCCTGAAATCAGTTTTTGAGTGACCATTTCCGGTCACGTGACACACCAACGTCATTGGAGGGTTCTCGCCCCATTCTTGGAATCAGTTTTCAAGTTCGGTCGGCAAAGTGTGTACGAGTTTTTGGAAGTTGCCAAAATTGTGGCTCTACATTTTGTAGGATTTTATTCAAAAAATTCGCCAAATATTGTGTACCTTGCAGTTTAGTTTCGTGAGTTTGGTTTGCGGCACACGAATGACGACTTTTGTCGCATTTATTGCACACTTTACACAAGTCGAACCGGTGAGTTGCTCCTCCATTTTGTCTTTTTTTCTCGACTTGAAACCCCTTTTCATTTTTGTAGAACTTGATGAGAACTATATTTACTTCCTGAAGTTGTCCATCCCAGGGGTAAATTACAAGAAAGCCACCCACTATCTACGTAAGCTACTTTCACCTCGTAAGTTTTGTCGAGTTACGTAATTGCATAATTTTTAGGGCTTTTTATTTTCGCCGAGCTTTTCACATGTCATATTAATGGTCTCCGGTTTTGTCCTGTTGAACACTTGGCTGCGCTAGCTGGGAGCTGGTCTTTTGGTCCTGTCAGAGGATGCACGAGGCCGTGATAGAGTGAAGCTGCCGTACCATTTGTGCCGGGTCAAGCAAGTGAACTCATCCCTTCTGGATCTCCATTTACCACCCTACCTACAGCTAAGTGTAGTTATACGGAATAATAATTGATATAACCCCGATCTTCCACAGAGAAACATTTCGTCTACCAAAATGTTGTCTAAATTTTAAAATGTTTATAAATAATACTATACTTATTAGTTGCACCGAGGTCCTGTTTTTTTTAATTACTGTAGAACTTACTGTGTTCTTCAGTTCGTTAATAACTTTCTACTTCATTATTACATATTACATTATAAATATGTGATCTAAATAGTTGGTACTTACCTAGCGGTGATATATAAGTAGCCCATATTTTGTAGCACTGTTTGTAAGCCGTGCTCACGTGAGAACTGGTAAAAAAGAGGGTTATCTGAGAAGCTAATTAGCTACCTACCTTACTAGAAATAGTTGCTCAGAAGTACTTATTAGCGTGTGATATACCCGCTACTTGGGTAAATTTTATAACAAACTTTAACCAATATATTTTCTTATTAAATATTTATAATAATTTGCAAAATTCATATCTTTTATTTCATTACGCAATCACCATTCGCTATAGGAAGCCACTCCCACACGCCCACTTGAGCTGGCTAGTGGGCCGTTTTGCCCGTTTCTCTCTCTCTTTGGCCTCAAACGGCGCACTATAAACAAATTTGTTCGGGTTATCACATACAGGGTGAACATCTTCGGCCCTGCACATAAGAACTTGATTATAACAATTTTATTACCTTGTTTCAAAGTTATACAGTGAAACCTCTCCTAGCGGACACTTCTCTTGAACGGACATCTCTCTTGAGCGGACATTTTTTCTAGAACCAAACACAGACATACGTTTTAGCATGTACAGAGTTCTCCCACGAGCGGACTCTCTATTGGACGGACGCGGACAGTGTAATTTTCCCCGAAATAGATTAAAGACTCTCATATGCGGACGCGAAACTCTAATGAACGGACTTATTTAATTCGGGAACATATTCAGAGCTGTATTTTCAGCCCGTGTGTGGAATAAAGTTGGTGTAATATACGATTCATATTAAAAGATAAAGATGGAATGATACCCCTACTCAATAAGTATGTAGGCGGGCCGTATTCCCAAGTTGAATTATGGCCGAGGAAGGAAGTAGTGGAAGGGGGCAAGAAGGAGAACGCCGTGTAAGGAGGGGACCGCAGACCGCAGAACCCAGCTCCCCCCACCCGCGGCATCCTAACAATTGGAATAATGGAAGCCATAAACTGGTGGGGACATGGGACAGTTTGGCCATAATCTCACCTGGCTAATACTTCTCGTTAGAAGAAGAGAGAGAGGGCCTCTCATCATGACCCCCATAAGCGTAATAGATATCCTAGTTGCCCTAGCAAATACTTGACAACTCCTCCTACACCAAATTGGATTGGCTTAATTCTTTGTACTCGAACTGCAGGACATCAAACTTGCTATTTTTAGTTTTTGGTGGGCATTCCCCTTTTATGAAATTACATCAGCATCGGGTTTCACATGTTTTAGTTCTGGTTTGATAGCGTAAGTAGGAAGTGGCACGGCATATTTATCAAATTAGATGTAGAGCTCATAATGGCACCTCCCAGAAAAGTACTAACATTAAAGGAGAATATGGAAGTGGTCAATGCTCTGGAAAGGGACAGTTTGTCCGTTCGAAAGATAGCAGAAAGGTTCGCCATTTTAGTTTAATGCTGACATTACTTTAAATATTATGGGTATAAAAAAACTACAAATTTTACGTAGATATTTTTTATGTAAGATGTTTTTGTTCTAGGTTCAAAATAGGGAAAACACAAGCAGCCAAAATAGCCAAGGAAAAAGAAAACATACGCCAGAAATGGCAGACGGGCATCAATATTATTCAAAAAAAATCTCTTTTAAGAAAGGAAAGTGTTCAAATTGATCAGAAATGTTTTGAGTGGTTTTCACGTGCAAGAAGTCAAAACATACCCATATCAGGTCCATTAGTAAAAGCCAAGGCCAAAGAATTAGGCGAAAAACTGAATTATGGCAACTTTAGTGCATCAACAGGATGGCTTGAGAAGTGGAGGAAACGACATAACATCAGTTTCAAGTGTATTGCAGGTGAATCAGCTGACGTAAATTATGAAGATGTTGATCAATTCATAGAAAGGCTCCCTTCTATTTTACTTGGATACCGCGCAGAAGATATCTACAACGCAGATGAAAGTGGTTTATTTTTTCGTGCCCTTCCGGACAAAACTTTGGCCTTCAAGTCTGAAAAATGTGTCGGTGGAAAACTTTCAAAAGAGATACTTACCATATTGTTTTGTGCGAATATGGCGGGAAAGAAAGAGAAAATGTTAGTTATTGGAAAAGCAGCTCGACCTTGAGCTTTTAAGAATGTGTCTATCAAAGATTTGCCAGTCATTTGGAAATCGAACTCCAAATCTTGGATGACTCGAGACATAATGAGTGAATGGCTAGCACAATTCAATCGAAGAATGGGTGTTGAAAAAACGAAGATAATTATCTTAAGTTATCTTTCTTCCTCCTAACACCACTTCAGTGTGCCAGCCACTAGATCAAGGCATTATCCAAAACTTCAAGTTTTATTACAGAAGTTTAATTCTGAAAAACATTTTGTCTAAAATGGATGACATAAGTTCTGCGTCTGAACTCTCAAAATCAATCAATATTTTGGAAGCAATTTATTTTATAAAAACAGCATGGAGTAGCGTCATTCCTATAACAATTCAGAATTGCTTCAAAAAAGCAGGTTTCAAGAAAAATAACCAACAATTTATTCAAGACTGGGAACCGGGAGACGATGTACACGCGCGGCCCTTGAAATCGTTCCAATACCTGCGGACGCAAAGGCGTTCAACTGACAACATTGCAATTACCCCTCCCCTCTCTCGCGGTTTGAAAGCCAGCGATAACCTTAAAAGCGTAAGTGACGGCAAATCTAACATCTTATTACGCAACATTACCTTACGTGACATTGCCCGTTACAGTGCAAAAACAGTAAATTCGGCGCTGTTAGGTTGGCCTTAGATTGCACGAATATAATAGTGGAAAATCTTATAATCCTGCCCACGGACATTGGTGGCTTTTTTCGCAAAAGTCTTTCAACAATCTCGAATAGAGCCGTTCTAAAAATCAAAGAAGGTGGTAAATCTCTTAATTGGATGTCGTACTTTCCTCCGGTACCAAAAAGAACCTCGAAAATTCGATATATAAGAGAAATTCGTGATTCACGATTAACCACTTTCGAGAAACGGGACGGCCGAGGAGACGGCTATAGAATCAATGAAACCGACGGAAAATTCTCTGAAACCACTATTGGAAATTGCTTGTTTTTTTCTCATTTCTCGAATTTTCAAGGGCCCGGGAAGCATCAGAACCTCACCCGAGGACTCCAGGGAAGCTTTAAAAATTGAAATAAACCAAAGATTTGGTTCGCGGTTAAGATAAAGAAGTGTAATAAACCAATGTAAAAAACCACTACGAGATTCTTCTATAATAACACAATTATACTTAGATATTATACCTTATTTAACTAATACAACTTTGACAATCAAAGAAATCCGCATAATTTCACGTTACGTGAATTTCAAAACACCAAGAAACTGTGTAAAACTTTAAATCCGCTTTATTATAATGATAATGCAGCAATTTATTAACCTATTTTCGTTGACTGACGTATCGCAATTTTTATTTTCTACGGGGAGGAGCGGGTCGGTACGAGGGAATGTAGGGGAAGTTGTTGATTTGAGAAGCCTTGGAATTGGCGCAACGTTGCTGCACTTACCCGAAATTCTTGATTTCTTGCTTATTTCTCATGCCTAGTGGAACGATTTATGAGGCCGCGCGTGTACCTTTGGCGACATTGGCAGATTTTTTTAAAAATGTTGCAGATATGCAGAACACACAGGTTGAACTATTGAATCCTGTGGACTTTGCTACCATGGATAACCTCATTACTACCGAAGAGATGATCAATGATGATGAAGCAAGCGAAGATAACGAGCCTGATATTCAGGTGCAAGAAAATGAAGATGACGAAATGATTTTGGAAGTCGAATGTGAAATAAAATCATACAATGACGCTCTCGTTGCAATAGGCAAATTAAAAATATTTCCAAGAGATGATTATGCAGCCTTTAATCAACTAAAAAATTTAGAAAGCCATTACGAAAACTGCATATTAAAGCAAAAAACGCAGGGACTGAAACAGTCCAAATTTTAAGATTTTTTCAAATAAGTCTAAGTTTTTACATATATATTATGTATATTTCTCATTCTATGGATAGTGTTTTGCTTTCTTATTATATCTACATATTATGTTGTCAGAGTTAATATGTACATTATATATACTATATACATGTTTTATGTATGTATATTTTTTAATATTTTTTACTTGAAAATACATTCATATAAAAACATACTTTGTCATTATTTCGGTGAATTCTTTCAGTCAGCTTTTCCCATAAGCGGACACCTCCCACAAACGGACAATAAAGTTGGAACCATTGGTGTCCGCCTGTGGGAGGTTTCACTGTAATTATATTATGGCAGAGATCTATTTCCTTTGACGATAATTTATTACGCTGTTTCTTTTTAACGAAATCTATTACTATTTATATTTACCTGCGGAAGAAATAATTTGGTAAAACAGAAAAATAAAAAAAATCCTATGAGAAATATTTATTTGATGGAATTAACGGAAGAAGAAGAAAATGTTCAACCTATCATTTATAGTTTGTTTATTGTATAGATTTTTTAGAGTATAGATAATTTTATAGTGCCATGGAGTGTGAAAACTGTTTTATCTGCAAAGACACTCTCGCAGAGGGTCAGATTATTTAAGTTAAAGAAAGAGTTTGGCCACATTTTGACGTTTAAGGAAGAAGAGAAAAGACGGTAATATAAATTTTTTAAAACGATAAAAAGGTTTTGAAAAATACATTGAGCAGAAGGTTAGATAAACAATAAACATAAATTATAAACATTAGGTTGAACTTCTTCCGTTAATTCCATCAAATAAATATTTCTCGTGAGATTTTTTTTATTATTCCGTTTTACCAAATTATTTCTTGCTTCCGCAGGTAAATATAAATAGTAATAGATTTCGTTAAATTGTAATAAACTGGCAACACTGCCCACTCCGAACCCAACGACACAGATAGTGGTGGGGGTGCGTGTACAGAAATGTGCAAGTAAATATCCATTTTCACTATCGATAACATACATGCAGCAATGAATCGCCTGTCGCGCCTAAACTATTAAAGTTAGGAGAAAAAAGCATAGAACCTTTCTTGTAGCAAATTTTCTCTTCTATAAATATATTAATAGTTATTCGGCGACAGGAGGCACCAAAAGCGAGATATTTTGAAAAAATCCGTTTTGAGCGCCATCTTGGCAATATGGCGGCGCGCGCGGCAGAGGTACGGAAGGGCAAATGTAGTATGTTAAATAGACACTAAAATCTATCGATTCCCAAAAAATCAAGACTTCCTCACTTATTTGGAGTAAAAAGTACCTGGCGACTGGACTATTGGTGTAAATGCCCTATCGAAAGTGAAAATCAACAATGCTGCATTAAACGACCATTTGGCCAAATGCTTGCTTTCGCCTTCATTTGCTTGGTGAAAACGCGGTTTAAAAAGTTCATTAACTACTTCACCAAAATTGCAAAAATAAACGAAACTGAATTTTGCAAAAAAGTTCGGTTCCTAATATCTTACACTATACTTATGCACAAGCCCAATATTATGCCAAGTTTGTATTGTTCAAAAATTCAAAGTTATAGGCAGGCTTTATGTATAAAACATCGTTAAGCAAAAAGTTTTGTATATCTGATATTGCAGTTAGAATGTGCTTATTGTAAATTAATCATTAAAATTTTCGGACCAATTTAAAATTAACTCTTAGTTTTCATGTAAAAACTTCAGTGTTTTCCATTTTGAAAGTTAATTGTTGCATTTACAACAGTGGAACCAGCTGTATTTTATAGATGTTTTCATTGCATACAAATTTCTATCCAGGCATTTTTACCATAGGAAGTCATGCTGAGGAGTTATTTAGGAAAATGTAGCGAAAAATATTTTGAAAACGGCTTTTTTATGTTAAATTGTTAATAACTCTTTTAACGACACGCAAATTTAGTACTCATCATCATCATCAGTACAAGGGGTGGCCGCCTCTGATCGGCCCGGCACGTAGGCCTCCATGGGCCCATTGTGGGCCCGCAGTCCCCTCAACCTGACACCATACACTTCCTCATCGCACAGCCTAGCCATGCCGAAGGACTCGAATCTGATCCTGTCGAGCGCAGGGCACTCTGTTACTAGGTGGTGGGGGGTCTCCTCTTCTTCCAGGCACCATCTGCACTCCCACTCCTCCTCCACCCCAATGAGGTGTAGGTGGTGGGGCAGGCGACAGTGCCCAGTGAGGACCCTCACCAAACCCTCAACCTCCTTTCTTGGCATTTAGTACTCATTTACACATGTTGTTATACACATTATTCTGAACAGATTGCAACATTAATTCAGCTGTTATGACGAAAATGCACAAGACGGGTACTTTTGGGTCCTCGCTAACTGGCGTATACAGAAAAATGTGGTATGTTTAGTAAACGCAAAATGAAAAAAATTAGATTTAAAGTGTTTCATATGGCCATAACGCTGTGGTTGTTAGCAATTTTTTTAATTTTTTGGCAAAAAGTTATTTATAAAAAAAAATCTTGTATTGAGACTTTGAAAAAAGGTATTAGAATTCCAAAAATTTTAACAGGATGTTCAAAAAACTAAAATTACCCCAAGAGTAAAGTACTCTCTTATTTTAAGAGTAACTACAAAATGTTTGTAGAAAATTTGTAAAAGTTGTTTCTTATATTAAGGTGAACTCAAATATCTAATAATTTCACAAAGAAGATATCTAAGTTAGTGTATTTACAGGCCATATGATTCCATAAGTCAAAATTTTTAATTTTTGAACTAACACGTTTTTCCTTATGAGGGCAGTATAAGTAAAGAAAGTATAGAAAGATGTATTCTCTGAACTGAAAATACCATTCTCTTACGAATGGTTGTTGTTTTTATTGCATGGCCAATGTCAAATATTAATAAAAAATGTACTGGTTGTATATAATTCAAATTTTAATTATTGAATTGAATTTGAACCCTGTGTAAAATGTTTTAACAGTTAACTACTGCAGTGACAAAACACCTTGTGCATTATGTGCCATAATTTTGATAGTAGAAAAATGTGGGCTGTGCTCTATTTAATTATCTCCCAAATTCTTTAAGTGATAACTTCAAGGACCTGGGTGGCGACTACAAATGATGCTGCTATATTTGGCGGCTGCTTTTGCTTTTGTTTATTTCAACAGGTAAATCCCTTGATATTGTAAGGTTAAGTTAAATGTAAACTGCCTCTTGGATTTATTTTTTCAGGGTACTAATGATAACTTTCATGCTTCATGAGAATTTTGAAATACTAGTTTGTTATGACATTTTTTTTATTGAAAGAAGCTACCAATAGAAATTAGAAGCCTTTTATTGATTTTCAGTTAATGGTAAAAGTTTACTTTCACTACTTCTCTCCAACTTTCGCGATTTTTTGTATACCTGTCTATTTTGTGTCGCTGATCACGAATCTGTGAGAATTTTTCGGCGGAAACCTGTAGTTTTCGAGTTACATCTTTGTAAAATCGCCGTTTTTGGGTTACTTGTATTACAAACCGCCTGTGTTGTTTTCAACTGTTTTGTGATTTTTGACGTATGTCAGTGTCATTGAAAAGTGAGGTTAGATTTTTGCTTGATTATTTTCAAAAATAAAAACATTACATAATTAGGAGTTCCCGTGCAAACACAAACACTGATCTATATCAGCTACATCAATGCAGGGATTATCAAATACAGTCTGCGAAAGTCTTCAAGCAAGAAAAAAAATAGTTATGCAATTGCAGTGGCTTTAGGCAATATTTTGGTTTAATTTCATTACGTCTTTGAAAGAATTTGTGAGAAATTGAAGACTTCTATTGTGTCCTTTCTGACTGCACACGAAATTCCGGTGTGCCTTATTTTCTATAGGTCAGCGCCTATCATCTTCAAGTCGGCTACTCTTCTTGTTACTGTCAGCAGCGCCCATTGCCCCGAGTAGGCTACGACAGGGCAGCTATGTGCAGCCGAGGATACACCTTGTTCCGCCAGAAGGTGGTACCCATTACCCCGAGTCGGCCATTATAAGTGGCATATGCCCCTTTTTTTCACTCTGCTGGTAAGTACCACAATAAAAAATAATCTATATATATTTTTTCATAGTACCCAATGTTGCCAATCTCTACCACAAGGGGCATATGCCCTCTTCTGTTTTTATACGGCAGCGCTCATCGCTGCCAACTGCCACCAGAAGGTGCGTATGTCCCCTTCTGTTTTTTTACGGCAGCGCCCATTGCTGCCAACTGCCACCATAAGGGGCGTATGCCCCTTCTTTTTTCCTACGGCAGCACCCATCTCTGCCGACTGTCACCATAAGGGGCGTATGCCTCCTTCTTTTTTCTTACGGCAGCGCCCATCGCTGCTGACTGACACCATAAGGGGCGTATGCCCCCTTCTTTTTTCATACGGCGGCGCCCATCGCTGCCGACTGACACCATAAGGGGCGTATGCCCCTTCTTTTTTCATACGGCAGCGCCCATCTCTGCCGACTGTCACCATAAGGGGCGTATGCCCCCTTCCTTTTTCATACAGCAGCGCCCATCGCTGCCTACTGACACCATAAGGGGCGTATGCCCCCTTCTTTTTTCATATGGCAGCGCCCATCGCTGCCGATTGCCACTATGAAAAAAGGAGGGGGCATGGCATATGCCCCTTACGGTGGCAGTCGGCAGTGATGGGCGCTGCCGTATGAATAAAGAAGGGGGCATACGCCCCTTATGGTGCTACTATATGAAAAAAAGAGGGGGCAAGGTATACGCCCTTAATGGTGGCAGTCGGCAGCGATGGGCGCTGCTGTATGAAAAAAGAAGGGGGCATACGCCCCTTATGGTGGCAGTCGGAAGTGATGGGCGCTGCCGTATGAAAAAAGAAGGGGGCATACGCCCCTTATGGTGCTACTATATGAAAAAAAGAAGGGGGGCAAGGCATACGCCCTTAATAGTGGCAGTCGGCAGAGATGGGCGCTGCCGTATGAAAAAAGAAGGGGGTATACGCCCCTTATGGTAGCAGTCGGCAGCGATGGGCGGTGCCATATAAAAAAGAAGAGGGCATACACCCCTTATTGTGTCAGTTGGCAAACATCCTCTTTACAGTAGCAGTCTGCAACGATGGGCACTGTTTTTTACAACAGGCTGTAATGTTGAAAAGAGAAAACATATAGTTAACTTTAAAAACAATTATATCACTATTAACGTTCATTTTTTGTCTATGTAAAATACATTAATTTATAGAGTTCTTCAGTCCTTGATTCTACCAAAATTTTAACTAGGAGATCCAGTTAAATATATTGAAGCCACAGTAGAAATCTTCAATTTGCCACAATTTCTTTCCTAAAAACAATTAAATAAACTAATAGCCATGGTAATGTATAACTTTATTTTTATTAATGGAGACTTTCAGAAGGTTATATTTGATGATTCATGCATCCATGTAGCTCTTGTAGCTGTTATAGACAAATTTTTGTTCACAGTTGCAGGGAAACCTCGAACTATGAAATATTTTACATATATTATATGAATATATTTATCCTATATACCTATGTGCTATTTTACTTTTTCATTTTTTGAAAATTTTAAAAAGCAAAACAAAAACACTAGTCAAAATTTAAATCAAAATCTAACCTAACTTTTTGGTGACTTTTGGAGGTCGATGTGTTTTGTGGTGACACAGACATACGTCAAAAATCATAAAACAGTTGAAAACAACACAGGCGGTTTGTAATGCAAGTACCCCAAAAACGGCGATTTTACAAAGGTGTATCTCTAAAACTACAGGTTTCCGCCGAAAATTTCTTGCAGATTCGTGATCAGCAACACAAAATACACAAGTATACAAAAAATCGCCAAAAGCAGAGAGAAGTAGTGAAAGTAAACTTTTACCCAGTTAATTATTAAATTATTCATACAAATGTGAAGTAGTTAAAGTTATTTTAAGATATTAAGTTAGTCATGACTCTTCGATGTAAATAATAATTATTGTCAACAATAATTTGACAGTTTGTAGATTTGCTGTGATTTGGTACTTGGTTTTCCCTAACGTGTTTGATAATAATTCTAAGCTGTTAAATTATTGCTTTTAAAAATGGTGTGCTACACAAAAAAGACAAATTAAACATTATTTTAATTTGTGGCGAGTGCCATCAAAATGTCTGAGGTAGAACGTTTCTATTCGACAGTTCCCACACAGACCGAAACCTGATCACAAAATTTAAGTTTGTGTAAAAATTTGGAAACTTAAGAAGTTAGTGTTAAGAAGTTGTCATAGCCTCTCGAATCGATCTTGTGAAGATTTTGATCTGCAAAATTGTATTAAAATTATATTTATCTTATAGGTCAATATTTCAAAAGGGCTAGTTACAACAGATTAAATGTGTAACTATAAAAAATTAACACAGCCTTAAAAAATTAAAGTTAAACAATGAAAAATATGTTTTAAATTTACAAGATAACATAACTCAATTTCTAATTTTTGGTGATATGGTGATAATATATTATAGAAAGGAGAAGTTTTGCCCCAGAGGGTTACTCTCAATCAAATACTACCTGTAGGACAGTGGTAGCGCTGTTCTACTCCAAAAATAAAGCAACCCGTATTTTTTTTGTTCAAATCTCTATATACAGTGCTCGCCAAAAAGTCTGCACCATATGGAAAAATTTTTTAGTAAATAACTTACGGAAAATTTGTTTGCGGCATTAGGTTTTGCTTGATCTAGAACCAAAATTGACATAATCAAATGTTGTGACGTAGTCTTTTTTATATGTCAAATTTGACATTAATGAAAAAAATGTCCGAAAAATGGGCTTATTTAACCGAATTTCGAAAAAAGACATAAGAAAAATATTTTTCTTTCGCAATTTTATACCTCTGTTCAAAATTTCAAGAGCCTACTACGATTTTCATATTTTGCCCTTTGTTGCCCTTTTCCATATTTGTTAATCCATAAAAGTCGATCCTATGTAATTTAAAACACTCATTGACTGAATACATACTGCACAATACTTAATTTACGGTCTAAGTATCCTTCTTTTCCTTTTTTTTTTTGCAAAAAAATTAAGATGAAGGCTTGTTGAAGAAGCACGCTTGGTGCAAAACTGATCTCATTTTTACAAATAAACACATAAATTCGATTTACAAACTTCTTTCTCTAGTAAATGGTTGTAAAAACACACAAATATTTTTGTCATGCTGATCTGATCAGAAAATTTAAAATATTTTGTCCAATAATATCCAACAAAGGGCAAAATATGAAAATCGTAGTAGGCTCTTGAAATTTTGCACAGGGGCATAGAATTGCGAAATAAACATATTTTTCTTATGACTTATTGCAAAATTCGGTTAAATAAGCCCATTTTTCGGACATTTCTTTTCATTAATGTCAAATTTGACATATAAAAGAGACTACGTCACAACATTTGTATATGTCATTTTTGGTTCTAGAGCAAGCAAAACCTGATGCCGCAAACAAATTTTCCGTAAGTCATTTACTAAAAAATTTTCCCATATGGTGCAGACTTTTTGGCGGGCACTGTATAAGGGCCCTACGCTATATCTTCTAAACGGCTTGATCGATTTTGATACATGTCCATAGGTACTTATGTCGCAAAATTATATTATAGTCCAATGTCCGAAACCGCTAAAGGTCACCACCATAGAAGAACCTATTACCTATTATTATAAAAATATGCCTAATATCACAGAGATCAGAATACAGAGAGTCCATCTTGTCAAATATGCCAAATGGAGCCCAAGTTTAAACGGTAATTAATTTATAGTAGGTCACTGTGGATCTTCCTCAGTTTTAAATTAATCTATAATAAATGAAGAGCGCAGTCTACTTCATAGTTTATCTGAACGATCTTATCGGGTGTATGAAAAAGTACGTAAAAGTTGGGCTCCATTTGACATATTTGACTGTATTCTCTTCTGGTTTTTTAAAATAAAATCTGCCGTTTTGCCCTAAAGTACAGTTTGATGCCATGTCATTAAAAAAAACTATATCAAAATCAGAATAAATAGAAATTTTATAGGGGTGTTCCGGTATAAAGTGGGTAACATTGTATATTTGCTCCAGCTGTTTGGAAAATGTTCGACATGTGAATCCTATGTGGGTCACCTGGTGCAATTCATCTGGAAAATTTGAAAGCAAAAAGACACTTTTTGCTGATTTCAACGTGAACTGTTGATTTTATCATTATGAAACAAATATACACTTTTGCTGAAGACACTAAAATGATGAACCTGTAAGGCCAAGCAGATAAATTAAAAAAAGTTACGTGTAAAAGCTATAACCAAAATGGCCTATAGAAGTTGGTTGCCAATTAATTATACCTTTTATAATTTTCATAAATAAGAAAATTACTGAGTACAAATAAAAAAAACCAAATACTATGTACAAAGTTTAATAGATTTGCAGAAAATTATTTGATTTTATACAGTGGCAATAATTAGCTGAAAAACCATCAGAGTTAAGTACGAATGAAAATTTTAATTAAAATGAGAGTTAGAATTAAAATTAATATTTTTGGTATGTAAATAAAACCTTGGATTGCTTCGAACACTGGACTTTGAAGGTTCTTTTCAATTTCAGACCACCGCAACTAGTAGGGATACCTTGATTTTGATGTAAATAGTCACTTGTCTGCCAGACGTCACCTAGACTCCTTTGATTGTGCTATAACCTGCAGAACTAGTTCTAGTCGGAAGCTCGTGAGCTTTGAGTGGGGTTCAGTGGTGTGTGGATTCAAGTCTGCCAGGGGACCTCCTCCATGGTCCCGTGGTCCTTTCCTTTTCCAATGTTACATGAAAAGGTAAAAGCAAAACACTGTCCGTTCAAAAATGCAGCAGCTAAATTCTGTTTTTACAAAGTGAAGATACTAAAGTTAACTTAAATATTAAATTAAAAGTTGAAATTTGTATGGGAGGTGTTATGTGTCTGTGTTCAAGTAATTTTCAGAATAGTCAATGATGTCCACAAATCAATCTGTGCTAATTATTCTTGACTTAAAAAAACATATTTTAAATTTATTACATTACAATTAAATTCAGCTTGATTTCTTTGACACCTTAAGAAAAGAATTAACTATCAAAATTGTTTAAACTGAATACAACAAAAAATTGGTGGGCTTCTCAATTTAAAAATCGCGAATTAACCAATATGAAAATAATACAAGATAAATAATCATATAACTGACAAAGCTTTAAATTTCAAATTAAATCATTAAATAAAAATGTTCCCGTTGTGACGAGAATTTTTTGGAGGATATTAGAAAACAGTTGCGGACAAATTAATTTTTGTAAAGTTCCATAACATTGCAAAAGCTAGACATTATGTTATTTCTGTGACATTTTTGCAAAGGAGCAAATATAAATAGAAACTTTATTATCTATCTTTATTTATTTATTTACTATGGTTTTTATTAGGATAGGACGTTAGGCCAATTTTGAAAGAAAACAAAGGGATGTTATAAAAAATTGAAAAACACTTATTCGATGCAGATCATCATTACAAAAATTTATACCGCAAAAATATTATTCACAAAGGTAATAATAGTACCTACAGAATATTATAATAATAATTGTACATTATTCACTTAAAAGAAATCTGGCAAAACGAAACTAATATACATTTTAAATGTAATAATTTGATTACTCGTCCGCCTATACTGTGCATAATGTAAGGATTAAACTAATTTTCTCCAGAAACTGGTAGGGCCTTCTTAAAAATAACCCCTACACATTTATCGCCCAATGGTTTCCAAAAACGTCAATGAAGTTAGCTGCTCAAATGGCCATGGCTACTGCGTTAGGTAATTTTATATATTTGACTGATAGGTGGTTTGAATCACTCAATGGCTACGAAATATATAAAAAGCTATTTTAAAAAAGTTCGCCATACAAATATCAAAATTCGACCAGGAAATCGAAAATGGGAAACAATTCTTAACAACTTCTCGGTTTAATCAGAACATTATAACTTATTTTCAATAATTAGGCAATAGTAGAATTTTGAAGAAAACCCATGACAATAATGCTATGCCCGTTGACTGACATATTTACAAAGACTTCTCATGGCTATAGCTTTATGTCCTGGAAAACAGATGGCTCTGATGGCTAACAATGTATTCTGCATTGTATTTTATCTCCGAAAAGCGCATGGTGAGCCAAAAATGTGTCAGCTGTGAGCAGTCTTTAATAATATATCAGTCAACGCTATGCCTTACATGCTATCAATAAAAAAGTTAGTGGGAACATAATAAATTTTGAGAACACCCTATACAGCTATGGAAATGTATCTAATATAAACCTTTCAAGAAAATTTTATTTGCTAATTTGTATTATGTACTTAAACTGTCATAGCAACAAAACTAAAACCAACCTAGAAAATTCAAGGTCAATGAAATGTGGTAAATATTAAAAAAATGCCCAACTTTCTATAAAATAGTTTTTTCTGGTGAAAAAATAATGATAATAAAGATATCTGTTATAAATTTGGACACACCCAGTGCATATAGGTAAATTATAAATTTAAAGAAAAATATTCAGCTATTATTACTTAAGTTAATTTTTACTTTATTTAATTATCATTTGTATTTACTCTCGCCCACTTACCCCAATTCTCAGTCTACGCCTTCAATGTTGTATCATCCTTAGTGGTAAATTTATGGAAACAGTTGTCTGGACATTTATTTTTTGAATTACAGCTCTCGTAGAAATACTTCTTATTGCCAGATATTATGATTTTAAATATACACCACTCCACACTTGACAATTGGATCAGAATAAGTTGACTATGAATAGAATGTTTGCTCTGTGCAACCGCAAAACATAAGTATGGAGTTTCTTTCCAGAATTCTTCAAATCGCTCATTTGCGGGAATACTGGCACAACTAAAAAATTGGCAATTTCGAGATTATTGCGTTAAAATACCTGGAAAGGTACCTACTTTTTACAGAAAGAACGACAAAGCGGTAGTTATAGTGGTTTTTGAAAGATGCCGCCACTCCCATTGTCACAACTCAAGTTTCAACCTCTTAAATTAATGAAAGAGTGGCAAATCCCAAAATAAGCCTAATTTATTTATGTTTTTGTTTCACGAATAACAGATTATTTTGTGGTAATCCGCTAACATATCATCATGTTTTGTTATAAAATAAAGGCACATTTTTTTGTGCCATTATTTAGAAACAGATTAGGATGCAATTTTGAATGGATTAATTTTTTTCTCTCAAGTAATGACACAAAAAGTCAATAAAAAGATTTTTTTTTCAAAATAAGGAAAATTAATCTACAAAAGCAATAAATTTAATCATATTGTAATGCACAGTAACAAATTTGGTAGTTACATCTTTTAAAATATAACTTTAATTTGCAATCAAAGAACCAAGAACTTTTAAACACAATTATTTCAATTTGATGTTTTTCGAGTTATGCATCTATTGTTGCAAATGAATGAAATATAGCGCCGCCGCAAGCCAGGTGATGCTGTTACATCTAAATTACCAATACGATTACCCTCGTACGTTCAAATGTGGCGTGCTCTAGCGCACAATAGATTTACTTTGACACTGTCGGTGGGGTGCGGTCCTGAATAATAAATGGGCTCGTATACCACATTTTTTTATTTTTGCAATGGCTAGATATCGCCTTTAAACGACCGGAAACACTAAAGAAAAATTTTTTTTGCGGTAGTTTAGTTGCAAAATTGAGTTGAATACGTAATGAAATGGCTGTGACGTAGTTAGCATTAATTTAAGAACCGGCAACGTCGCCTTCTCCCCTCTTCGTCTTTCGTCAAATAAAATAACCTGACATGGCCTGTTAACCTTTATAAATACAACCGCTATCAAACTGTCACTAGTTGTCTGAAAACGTTTCTACCTGCGAAGATTATCAGCCCTTTGCGCAATGCGTTAGCAGAAAATAAGCAAGTGATCTTAGTTATTTACTAGTTTGCGCGTCGTTATAATAGTCATGGAGGTTGTTCGTTCCCTCCTGTGAAAACTCCAGCAGAAACTCTGGAAAATTGTTTTTATCAACTCTGACGAAATTCGCCGAAAACGGTGGTTGGAAACAGTTGGCCTTCCAATGAAGAAAACGTTTTTGTATTGTTGCGAAGACCATTTCAACGTAAGTACATATCTGTTATAGATAGTTTGAAGCACTTTTACTTCTTTTTTTAATACTTACTGTCTTGGGGTTATAAGACTACATCTACCTGAATGTAATAAACCTCAAAATAACCCCTGTTAATAATATTTTTATTACATATAGAGATTAAAAGTTTATAATAATATTAAGTATATATAGTTTATATTATTGTACTCGTAAATCAATTCTTTTCATTATAAATTCAAAATTTTATTTAATATTTAAGTTCTTACTTACCTACTCGAGCAACTTTTATTGCAATAATTTTTGTATAAGAATAGTAAGATACATTTTTCTTTTTTTTTAGCTTGAGCTTGATGGTAAGAATTGAATGTTCTTGAAAACTGTGGGAAGCAAGATTATCTTGAGAAAGGAAGTTGTGCCTCAGCGCTACATAAAAAGCAAACGAATTGCTTCCCTTTCAATTCATGTAGATAGGATAATAAGACGAATTCGGGAATTTGCAACGCTCAATATACATTCGAGGGTAAACCATTAATTAATATACCTTTTATAATGGTTATTGTGTGAGGCCTTTAATTTTATGAAATATATTTAAGTTGTATTGTAAATTATTACTCAATAAACTGGAAATTATGTTGTGTTCATTCTTTCCCTAATTGGTTACCTTTTTATAATAAAGTTTGAATAATAATTCATTTTCTTTTTGTTAATGACAAATATTCAGAACCTAAAAAGAAGAAACGTTCTACAATCATAGCAGAGAGACCGGAGAGGCGGGCAGGGACGTAAACCCACGGCTTCGATTTGGATGGCGAATCCCGCGCGGGATGGACGTGAGGCCGCGAAGCGGACGAACATCGCGGTGGCAAAGCCGCAGCATGGCCGATCCTCCGAGGTCCCCCCGAGTTTAATAAACGAACACACCATTTCCAATTCCACATAATATGACAGATTGTCCGATGTCGCCTTCACTAATCCTTGCTCCATACTTTGAAAAGTTCGATTTGCTATGTAAAAGACTATTCAAATAATAACACAAACTTGCAGTGCAAATTTGAACTGTATAAGTAAGTTCTCACACGTCAAACGTTGAGTGTCAAATGAATCGCCGTAAATAAGCAGTATTGCCAAACTTGCATGGCCGTTTACCTGGCAACTGGGGTCGTATAGAATGTATTAATTTCAAATAATTCAAATTAAGAATAATTTATTCATGATAAATCAAATCACAAAAACACAATACAAAGGGTGGGTCATACTTATCTACTACTAACTATGACTGCACCTAGGTTTGCAAAACCTGTATGTGCAGTGGGAAGATCATATATAATTTTCTAATTCTAAAAACCAATCTTCACAGATAGTTACAACAACACACACAAGCGAGCAGAACACGGCACTAAATTAAATTAATCTTTGGAAGGTGTGAGAGTTTTCATGAATATATCTTCGACATTTCTTTGTAAATGTTTTTATTCTTTGTATATTTCTTATGCTCAATGGCAGCTCATTATATAGTTTGGGTGCCAGATAATTGACAAATCTTTGAGATGATCCCTTTTTAAAGAAAGGGAGCAATAGTCTGCCACCTAATCTGGATCTTGTTCCATAACAATGTTCGCGATATTTGTGACTGTCTTTTTTCACATACACATACTGTTGAAAATACATAAAACGGATATTTGGTACATCTTCATTATACAGGAATTGTGTGGAGCTTGTTTTATTCTTGAAATATATTATACGCATTATGTAATTTTGAATAACATTCAAATCTCTGAGAGCGCTGTCATGCAATCCACCCCATATCACTATTCCATATCTTATAAGAGACTCCACTATAGCTTTATATACCATGATTAAACATTTCCTGTTCATAATCATCAGTAATTGGTAGAATTTAATAATATTTTTGTTAATTACCATGATCTGCATTGAAATTATATTGAAAGATATTAACAATAATAAATTCTTTTAATAAAAGTTATAACAGGTATTTAATAATACCATAATATGCTAACAAACTATATCAGAATTCCAGTAAAATTTATGAAATAGCCCTTGTATAAGGAAGGGCAACTACGTCACAACCTTTGGCGGGAAAGTATTATTTATAAAATTACAGCAAATCTAAAGCAAATATGAAAAAAATGAAAGACAGATTGATTTTTTTCTCATTTTCTACCGATAGATAAAAAAAAATATATCTTTGTCCGAAGTATACGAGCCCATTATGATGAAGAATAGTGAAATACTATTTTTGGATACCATCGACAGTTGGAGACACTCTTTTGGTATCTAATTCTGTGTCGAAAGTTTAACATGGTAAATACAGGACTATTTACTCATTGGGCTATGACAGTAGATTAATATAGATAAATATTCTAAGCACCAAATCAACTGGAAATGCAGTGAGATTAGGTACGATGATTAAAGACCCTATTGAATTGTGGTAAAAATAGAAGGAAAATAACTGGATGGTCCAAAGTAATATTGGATAATCCAAAGTTTTTAATTCAGTAGTAACGGAGAGTTGTATAATTTCCATTACAAAGCACGATCCAAAAACAGTGCAAGTTGCATCCTTTGTGGAAATAAGCAGAAATTGACACCAGCTGCAGCTGATTCTCCATCCCAAAAAACACAGTAGTGCCAAATTTCAGTTCAGCAGTTTGATTATTTTGGTGGATATAGCCATAATTCAATTTCAAAAAAGGAACTTCAACGCCCTGTATATCCTTAACGAGCGACATTGTTATAAGGCACAAGGTATATTACATATATATTTTGATCCCCCCTGTCTCTTTTCGGGATTTTCCATTCCCAATGAGTCACCCTGTATATGTAAAGGGCAATTAAACATATTAATATCAGGCTCCTCAAGCCTTCACAGGCATTTGTTTTACTTTCTATTACTCCCTCAATCTTCTTATTGGGTAGAAACCCAATCATGTGAGTCTCTGCCGAGACAAAAAGACATTTTTTTGTCACCAAAGTGCATTTTTTCCAATGGAAAATTATTTTTTTCTAAACCAACGCACAAAACACTAAATTTTAGGTTAACTTTCTTTTTTATTCATCTGGTTCTGGGGACACTGGTCCGTAGTCATAATAAACCCAAAAAGTTTTTTCATTTGTAAATGACTCTAAGAAAATAGATAAAAATAAAATGTTCAACCAGCTGGAATTTAATATCTTTTATTTTTAAAAATGTCAGGTTGTTATTTTTTAGCCATGCTATAAAAATAGGATTTTATTAAAAATGATCTCCCCATAGAAATGGGGCCAAATATTCTTATTTTTAAAATTACTGTTTGGCCTAGGTACTGAATATTCGGTACACCCATAACTTAGAACACTTACCTTTTAACTTTGAAACCAGCAACCTTTTTGTAAAGACATATTGATCTATATTGTTTCGTTTTGGTGTCTTATTTTTGATATTGCCTATTCTTAACGAATTATATTATTAGTAAATTAGTAAAAATAAGTGGAAAGAGATCTGAATAAAATTATATTTTCTTCTCAAAAGAACGTAGCTAGGTTTTAATAAATTAAGTCCCGACTTAACTTGTGTCTCATGGTTGCATGTAATCAAACTTTATTACTATTAAAGAGAACCGTGTCGAGATTTACAATTTATATTACACAATTTATTACAACAAATATTTAAGTTTCATTAATGTGGTGATATCGGTGTAAATTTAGAGCCTCAACTTGAGTGAATCAAATTGTAATTACATATACAGTATGTTCCAAAAAGTATGTAGGATAGGCAGAACTTTTTTTATCGATATATCATAATAAGAGGCAAATAAACAAGAGTTAGCTTTATTTGTGGAGTTTTATTAAAATCGTGAAATAATAGTTATTTATGTACCAAGGCACTGAAGTTCAACTTTTTATGACTCATGTGGAATTTGGTTGCAGAGGCCTCTGGCCGAGGCAAATAAACCACATGAGTCATAAAAAGAACTTCAGTGCCGAGGTACATAATATTATATTTTTTTGAAATCGGAAAAAAATGTTTTATTAGGCAAGAAAATAATAATAAGGGATCACCCGTCCATGGTCAAGTGTGACAAAGACACGGTGGCTTCGAACAGAAAAACCAAACTACTGCTTGTTGTGCAGCCTCCATAATAAATCTATTGATATTCAAACCTACTAAAATATTTATACTGATAGATTGCGCTGCTATATGTAACAATTTCGCAATATTTACGAATAGTTAAATAGGCCTTTATTGACCGAGCTTTGAATATTTGGTCACTTGACGGGCGATGGCTCCGCGTCTGACGTTTGATGTTTACATCTCGCCACGGCCTACTTATTGAAAAAATCGTACAATAATTGGTTACTTCAGTGCCGATTTCTAAGCTTTTAATGACGATTTTGGGACACTTCACTGCCGAAAAATATTTTATGATGTGGTATATTTAGCAATTTAAATATAAGAGGTCTCTGTATGACAAGGGAACAGTTATTGCCAGAAGGCAGTAGATATTACAGTGCCTGTATAACTAAATGAAGAGTAGATCAGAGAAAGTTATGAAGAAGACATACAGGGTGTTTTTAATAAGTGTCCCACATTTCAGAGGACAATTCCTCAAGATAAAAAGTTCATATAAACATGGGTCTGCAAGGCCTTAATTTTTTAGATATGTGGTGTTACAAATTTATTTTTACTTTTGTTTTTCTAAATAATGGGCCAAATTAAGATGGAATTTGAATTTCCGATGGTAAAAGACCCAAACACAAATTTTCGTCCAAATATCGACAATAATTCAAAAATTATTTAATAACGCCTAGTATCTCAAAAATGAAGGCCTTGCGAACCCATGTTTATATGAACTTTTTATCTTAAGAACACCTGAGGAATCATACTCTGAAATGTCAAACACCCTGTATATTGCCTTCTCCATACAAAATGTTTCCAGGGAAACGATGAGCATTTAGAATTTGTTGATTAGAATTTTATGACAAGTAATGCAAACAATTTTTATTCGACACAATCGGTTGGTGTAATTTGTCATATCAAAACTGCAAACACATCTACGGAGTTTACAAAAGTTCATCAAATTCTCCAAAGTAAAATTCCAAAAACCTGGAAATATATTATCTCAGATATCTAATCCCTTTAAATTACATCTTAGAAATTCCTTATAATTGATTTTAGTTTTTACAAATTCGCCCCTTCTTATCCGTTCTTAAAGGATCTCTATATTTGTCTATCTTTTCCAATCTTCTCGGCATTCTGCACTTGTCACTGTTGTTTTGAATAGCCACATCAAGTTATTCGCATAGAAAATTCCCGACATTTAATATTTTATGAGTATGTAAGATGCTTCTGAAGACAGTAAAATGCAAAGCGACTGGACCAGTACATGGACTGGTGCACACATTACCCTTGTTTGCAGAAATGGCTGTCATTACATGCTAATTTTAAAATATTCTGTTAGGTGCTTACGCTAACTAGAGTGTCTATAAACAAAGCCATTGACATTAAGTAAAACATTGTATTTATGTAAATAGGAATAACAGCTGTCAAATTTAACAGGTCATGAAGCAAGATGTCACCATTTATCTTTGAATGTTGACACAACAATGAATTTTACATTGTGTTTGAAGCAATTTTTCTTTAGTAGAAGGCAACAGGTTAATTCAGCACCAATGAAATGTCAAATTTCATAGTTGTTGGTCCTCTTTATGGTATCACATATTTTATTCAATGGTATTGAGTACATTTCTATGGAGCATGATAATATAGGTATATTCCTATGGACCATTATAATTTTTCATCACTGTGCTATGGACAAAAAGTACATGTGCATCTCGTGGTACAAAGGAATGTTTTTATTGTTAACTAAAACTTACATAATATTTGGCGTTGACTGAAAGACGCCAGACCTTGGGCCCTATACATATCCATTCGAAAGATTCAGTATGTTTAAAACTGGGAATTTTAGCAATTTGCAATCCTATCAAAGTTGCTATCGACTTCCGGTATAACCGGAAGTGATCGGAACTTGAAAATATTTTAGAAAGAAAGTTTACAACCTGTTATATAAGTAACCAAAATTTCAAATCAAAATTCGCACTCCTTCCCCGTAAACTTCTAATGAACCACTTACGTGAATCACCCTGTATAATTCAAAAAATGTTTTATCAAAAATTTGTACGCATATTGTTTGCCGTGAATTGGCGGCATTGAATTTTTCTTCATGTAAACAACTTCGTTGCTATGGCAATCAACATTTTTCTTCCCACTTGGAAATCAAGTTTCCATATTGGGTTTCCAACTTGATGAGAACTGGAGTAATGGAGTCCAACCAAAGGAGGTTATTTTTAGGAAAATTAATTTTTTCTAAATTTTTTCTTATGGAACCCCATTAAAATTGTATACAGACATATTCAAAAATGCAAAGAAAATATATCATTCCATTAAAAAAACAAATTTTTTATAGCCTAAAAACTTTTGTAAAACATTTTTTTAAAGCTATGAATATTTCAGGAAATGTAACGTCCGTCAGTTCTCCAGAAATTCACAGAAAAGTAATATTAACGGTTTCTCCAAAACAAGCATCCATAGTTTCACATAAGTCCAGCACTCCCCAGAAATCACACAAGTTCTGTTTATCTACTATTTGTGAAGTTACGCATGTGGTTCAAATGTGGCTTTTCTCTGAATTTTCCAATGAAGATTGCTTTTATTTTCCAAAGAGTTTTTCTTTTAAGACTCAATGTACAGCACGTACGTGGTGATTCAACATTTTGACCCATAAAATGGCTTTTTTCGATCTGTAGCGAGCAACACGCATAATTTTAAACTTTTGGTCAATACAAATTTTAATCTAAGTAATTACTCACATTTTGAGACAAAAATTATTTAAAATTATTTATCACAATGGTAGTTATTAGGCTTATTGTGCAAATGCTAATAGCGGCCATTGTAATCAATCTTTTAAAATAATTTTTGTCTCAAATTGTGAGTAATTACTTAGATTAAAATTTGTTTTGACCAAAAGTTTAAAATTATGCGTGTTGCTCTCTACAGATCGAAAAAAGCCATTTTATGGGTCAAAATATTGAATCACCACGCACGTGCTGTACATTGAGTCTTAATTGTGCTGTAGTTTAGTCCAGTATGTCAAAATTATTACCAATAAATTTGTCCAGAAAATCATAAGGATCTAATGATATGTCTCCTGCTCTCCTGTAAAACTTTATTTCTGTGACTTAACCTATGTCATTCACTAATTAGGCCGACTTAACCACCTTTCCGTACTTTTTACTCAATAGGTGTGTGAATAATGATTTTTTGGTTTAGGACAGTTAAATACTAATAATAATATAATTCTCACCCTCACACTACTTTAAACTAGGAGTACCCCAGAAGCAACCACATGCTTGTGCAGAAGAGGGGTGGCAATTACTATTATTTAAGCTTTATTGCCATTTGCGTCAATGAAGCGGTACTATGCAAAACTCTAGAAAACCCAGTGAATGTGGGACAATAATTATTAGTAAACACTGATAAAGGTATTAAGGAGCAATACAGAATTTTTTCTTATATATTTTTCCTCGTAGTGGTCTTAAAATATAATATACAGGGTGTTCACTTTCAAAATGCCCACTATTGGTATTTTTGAAACGGTAAGAGCTACAAGGCTGGTTAAATTAGACAAAAGTTGCGCATTTTGAAGTGTTTCAAGAATCTGTAAAGAAATTTGACATAGCTCACGTGGTTACTAAAATAACCTGAAAAAACTGAAAACTTCCACTTTTTTATTTTGTCCGTAACTTTTTTAATATCAAACGGAATTGAATGAAATTTGGTGGAATTACGTAATTAGGTACGGGATTTCGAATGCGCTATTCAGAAAAATTCTCTGCCTACTGGATCTTTATGTGTTCATAACCAAATTTCGATTTTCTTATGGCGGCCATATTGGATTTTACCACCATTGGATAGAGCAAAAAATTACGAATACAACCATGTATCACAACACCTAATTAAACCCAATTAAATGTCAAACTTCTAATATTTTAAATATTTTGAAGCCAGGCAGTAGGCCATGATTCCGAAAACAATATCAATAACTGTCACCTAATAAACAGAAACGTCAAAATTGATGTCAAAAGTTTATTTATTTAACGTTCTTTTAATATGAACAAGAAACTAAATACTAATAAAAAATAGTAGATATTAAAAGTTAACAACAACCCCACTTTAAAGCAGCTGCTGAAAATGCCGTCCATTATTTTGAATGCAAAGTAAGGTTCTGCGATCCATATCATACATGGTTCTGTGCTTTTTTAAAATCTTGTTAACTGCCCCTAAAGACAAACCACATTCCCTAGCAATTTTCCTTTGCGATGTCTCTGGATTTAAATGAATTTGAGCCAAAACATTGTTTCACTTACAGCTCCTCTAGCTCTTACAAAATAATTTCATCTCTTGTTTTGTAAAGTCGCATCCGCTTCCATACGCCTACACAACCTTTGGAAAATAGTTCTGTTAGGCTGCCTTCGTTCGGGGTATAATTCTTGATACTGGCAAGAATTACGGTAGTTTCGAATATAAACATTGTACGTATCCAATCTTTCATTTATTGGATATTGTTGGGGCATGATTCAATAAGCTTTAGTCACTTAAGACGGTTAACACACAATTTTAAGTAGTTAACAAAGGTTATGGGAACTAACTGACGTTTCAGTTTATTAGGTGACAGTTATTGATATTGTTTTCGGTATCATGGCCTACTGCCTGGCTTCAAATTATTTAAAATATTAGAAATTTGACATTTAAGTGAGTTTAATTAGGTGTTGTGATACATAGTTGTATTCGTAATTTTTTGCTCTATCCAATGGTGGTAAAATCCAATATGGCCGCCATAAGAAAATCGAAATTTGGTTATGAACACCTACATCCAGTAGGCAGAGAATTTTGCTGAATAGTGCATTCGAAAGCCCGTACCTAATTACGTAATTCCACCAAATTTCATTCAATTCCGTTTGATATTAAAAAAAGTTACGGATAAAATAAAAAACTGGAAGTTTTCAGTTTTTTCAGGTTATTTTAGTAACCACGTGAGCGATGTCAAATTTCTTTACAGATTCTTGAAACACATCAAAATGAGCAACTTTTGTCTAATTTAACCAACCTTGTAGCTCTTACCGTTTCAAAAATACCAATGGTGGGCATTTTGAAAGTGAACACTCTGTATATAGAAATATAATATCATAATAGTAATGTTTATTCGTTGACAACCTTTACAAAAACAAGTACATAATGACACAAGTAAATGAATAAACATATTGTAACTAAGTAGATTGGTTGCTCACAGAAGCAGAAAACTGCTTGTACATGAGTAAAACATTAATATAGCCAATACCCAAGACAATGGTAGGAAAGTAACTCACATATCCTTAAAAAAAGTTTCAGCCTAGTCACATCATGTCCCAATCATATTTTTAGTATATCATATAATATATTTTTAATATTCAAAATTCACGCATTTCGGTAAGTATTTTCATAACAGAGAGCTTGGTCAATTTTAGGGTTATGTAAATACAAAAATTAGTATAATATTAATATTGGCTTCATTATTCCGACATTTTTCCCACAATGTTTGATTTAAAAAAAAATGGCCATTTTTCTGGCTTCAAAGTTTTAAACCTTGTATGATTTTTCCTGCTATTATTCTAAGGTAAATTTGGTCTTTTTGGGTGCTAACATATAGGCAATAATTAGAGCTACAATTTGTACTGAACAAAAATCTGAAAACTTGCTTCGTTTTCATGCTACAGCCGATACCACCTATTTTTAAAAATGTCCGGTTAACAGATTTATCCGGATTACTGGAGTATCCAGGTTAATGAGTTTCCGAATCACAGAAGTTGTACTGTATATAAATATGTTGTATCTTCGTGTAATTAATTTGGAAGGTACATAGTTTAAAACATAGTTTCATTCATTGCCTTGCGACGATACCTACTTTCGTGGACTTCCCACCTGGGCGTGGTTCTGGTTTTTGACATTTGTAATTGTTTAGGAGATGGGCATTTTTCTTTTTTCGCATTTCTTAATCGTTTCCTAACATTTTTATTTGTGAATATTTTCGATTTTTTTATGTAGAATAATTGTGTAGAATGATGTTTTCTTTCGGTAGCGGTTTTGAACAGATGAATCCCCAAAGGTCGCAAATTAGCTCCCAAGATCAAAGAAAAACGCCCAGTATCTTCTGACTAATCGAGATGCAGTTTACTGCATTCCATTAAGTTCAAAATCGAGCTTTAGACATCCCAGCTACATATTGTCTACCTCTAAGGGAAATAGGAAGGATCCCTGTAAAAAGTCCAATTTGGGACATCCTCTGCTATTTAGGTCGGGGCCAGAAGATTAATTTGAAAATTTATTGTAATAAATGATACCTATAATACATAGTTCTGTGTTGTTATTTTCTCATAACCCCTCAAATTTTACACAATTTCAGTTAACCATTTTTTTCACCATCATGCGCTCTTCAACGCTAACGACTATTTAACAAACTTTTACAGTAGACATTATATATTTAATTTTTTCTTGTAGATTAACCCGTGTATATATACAGGGTGATTGAATCATGATGTAAACAATTTTAACCACACAGATACACAGTGAAGGAAAATGCAAAAAAATTGACGAGTTTAAAACATGGAGCAAATCAATCTTATCATCCAAGTAAATCAACCCAAATCATTGGAAGATGAGCGCTGTTGTCACATTTCATCGTACAATGTAAATTATTGTTGAATGCTTGGTTGAAGGTTACGAAGAAGGAAGAAAAAAAATACTAATATCACATTTGCATTTTATTCGTGTTGTCAGTCTTAATTATACAAATAAGTTGTATTGTTGTAATGACACAGCTGCTGCATTTGCCTGAAGACTTTTCTTTAAATTTCCGCACACATTGCTCATAATTTTTAAGTTACAGATAATACATATTGCTAACTATAGAACACTATATAAAATCGTAACAAAATCTACATAGCGATCTGTCTTGTACGTTTTCGTTTTTTTCTTGGTTTTTTAAGCAAGAAAGAAATAAGTCGGATGTCTACTAGCACCTAGCGCATCACGCTTCTGGTGGAGTGGTGATGACAGAAGCTGCAGTGTATGCAACATTTTATTCCTTAATGACAGATACTTTGAAAAAGTGGTGAAGTTGCTAAGAAAAAATTAGAATATGCTGGGTTATGTAGATACCTATTTTGAAAAAGTGGCAAAGCTGCTAGGGAAAAAAATTATAATACTTAGGCAGCAGAAAGCGCACGCTGGAAGTGATGCTGGTGGTATGGTCCAACTTTCGATTTGGCGCAGGAAGATGGAAGATTGTAAGAAAAGAAGTCATCTTATGGTGATGTTCTGTGGAGTTGATAGAACGGTGTGTGTGGTAGAACGGTTTGTGTCCCGTCTCCAGGTTCTCGTTGTCTGTCCCCTCGAATGACACTTCCCTCTCTTCTATCTTGTGATTACTTTCTTCCCCGACATTTTCTTTTCTTTTTGTTTTATTTTGTGACAAGAGGTCCAGGGGATCAGACTCATACTCTTCATCCTGAATATTTTCTTCGGTAGGGATATCGACATTTGCGTTGAGACATGATTGACCGTGGTGACGACCACAAAGTATTGAACAGGACAGTCCAACTTTTCTGCACCCGCTATTGTGTGCAATTTGTGTGCATCCTTTAGTGCAGTTGCAAAAAATACTATTTAAAAGTACATCTGGTGCAAGTGGCAATAAAGTCCTAATGGTCTCCAAAACATTATTATTTATCGTCCATCCCCATTTTCAGGTTTTACATCATTACCAAGCCAATTCTGTACTTGATAATACACTCGACTTAGATATTGGCGTGCGGCTGCGACAGTAGGTGGAAGTAACAACAATTTCACTTCGAAGTTAAGCCTTGTTGACTTTGCAAATGTCATGTACCGATAGTTTCAATGGATAATTATGATTTAGGGGCTCCATAGATTGCCAAAAAATGCGTTATCCATTTTCCAAAATTGTCTACAAATTTCCTGCTTAAAAACAAATTGATGCAACTCAAGGTGCTTCCAGAACATTTTAAAAACTTATTTTTCCTTTGTTAAAGAGTGCCGAGGTTGTGTCACAGCCAGTAATAGCATATAATAGCAACATACGCTTTTTACAATTTGCAAAATTATTTAGGCTAGAGAAGAGTAGGTTTTTGATTTTATTTTCCCTTTATCTGGTTTAAGGAGGAAAATATCCTGGTTTGAAGGAGCAAGTCCTATTATAGAAGAACTAATGGGTCTACACCTTCTCCAATGATAATAATGCTGTTGTGTTGTGATTTCCCAAGTTTTTTGTCTCTGCTACTAAAACGTCAGCCTCGCCCCTAGCTTGTTTCTCAGCTATGTTGATAGATTGTAGTTTTTACATTAGTATTGATATTGGATAGGAAGTTTTCTTGGCTGAGTGTCACTTGCATCAGCTCGTCAAAAATGACCTCTACCGATCCAAAAATTGAAGCAGTTTGTTAAAGTTGTTCCATTGCTTTTATATTCTTGCTATTGTCCCTGTATCCATAAAAGACAACTATTATGTCAGAGCCAAAATGTTTTTATAGATAATCAACATATCTTTTGATAATGCAGTAAAAGGTATCGGCTTTTTGCCACATGTTACGGTGAAGTAGGAAACCACCATCAATTACGTAAGCATAATAATGTTATCAGCAGGTATTTGATCGAAGCATTCATAGATCATTGATTTAGCAGTTTTCCGCATGCCTGCATCATCAAAGAGTGCCACCTGATTCTTACTTTACTAAATTTTTGACAGGCAAATTGTCCGAAACTTTTTTGTCGAGACATAATGTGTTACGTGCCTTGCAGCATAATTTATCTTCGTGTTATTTAATGAACCTTTGGTTGTATGGAAAATACTTATATAACCTTTTTTGTAGAGAAATTCTTGTTCTTTATTTTTTGTAATAACGCAAAAAGTCATACGACTCACGAAATGCAAGATATTTTAGAAAATAATAGTTTTATGACCGTTTATCTTAAATAACTAAAAACACAAGCGCGATATTGATGGGGACTTTTTCGATATTGCTTCCAAACTTAAAATAAAGGTGTATGTGCTATGCTCAATACTCGAATTCGGGTAATGCCCGAAAAAAATGCGCAAAACTAGTTTTGGTCAACGAATATTTCCCAAGCCCGAAATTATACTTTTATGCGGCTATTGAGCGTTACAAAATAGTCAGAACTAGTTTTGCACATTTTGAATTGCGCAAAACTAGTTTTGTATATTTCTGATTGACCAATACTCGTTTTATTTAATCAACGCCCTAACACAAAGTAAGCAGAACTAGTTTGGGAATATTATTTAAATGTTTTATTTAAATACAGACAAAGAAATATAACAAAAAATAATTTCGAATTCAGCTTTCTAGTTATATTATACTTATAGCTAAAATCCAGGTCAAAATTATAACTATATCATCCACACATCCTCAATTCACGAGCACAAACGAAAATCAAAACATATAAACAAACAAATAACTGACCCTACTTTTTATTCGTATTCAGCGGAGCTAGTATTGGTCATTCAGAATGTACAAAACTAGTTTTGCGCAATTCAAAATGTGCAAAACTAGTTCTGACTATTTTGTAATGATCAATAGCCGCACAAAAGTACAATTTCGGGTTTGGGAAATATTCGTTGACCAAAACTAGTTTTGCTCTTTTTTTTTCGGGCATTACCCGAATTCGAGTATTGAGCGTAACATATGCAAATTTTAGGCTCACATGGATTTTTTAGCATATGCTGCTTTTTCCGGCCTAATATAACTGTATTATTTACTGCCGGTTTTAGCACAACTACAGCTTTATTAAAAATATGTGATGAATCATATTATAAAGGTTTGGTAACAGGTTTAATTTTATTAGATTGTAGCAAAGCCTTTGTCACATTGGGTCTTACAATCTTATGCAAAATATTAACATATTTTGGGTTAGGTGAAGTTGAAGAAAATTTTTTTAAGGAATTACCTTGATCAGCGCTGCCAAAGGGTCACATATATAATAACCAAAAATGCTGGTAAATCTGATAAATAATTGAATATTGTTAACTTAAACCAGTGATTTTGTATAACTCCCAACTCGTAATGGCGAATTTAATAATCGTTTCCTTCCTTATTAAAGAATACCTAATTAGTGAATAGTTATTTATTATTAAAACTTATACAAAAGAATGACACATGAAAACACAAAAACATATTCTAGGGATAAAAGAACTGATAAGAAAATGGTTTCAAATACATACAGTGTGTCCACGGATAGAGTTCACGTAGCGTGTAAATGACAAAAAAATTTCGAGTTGAAATTTGAGCTTCTGGGGATCAGCCCTGCTTGGTTTTAAACTAATTTGTGACATAATTTTACTTTCGAAAAATCACGTATGCCTTGGGAATTTTGAAAAAACTAATTTTCCACATCAGTAAAGTGCCCTTTCTGTAGGTTTTATGACAAAATGTTATTAAGGAAACTTGTTCAGAATGAAGAACTGAGTAGGTTTGCAAAATTTCGAAAGTCTAGGCCTACTTTGATTTTTTGGCATTTTTTTCCACTTTTCTTCAGAAAAGTGCACTTTGGGTAGCTTTCACATTAAAATGTTAAATGTTCACAATGAAAAACTGGATAGGTGTGAAAATTTTCAAAAGCCTAGGTTGACTTTGATTTTTTCTGCTAAAAAATTTAAAACGCATAAAAATTATTTAACTAATACCACTCTGACAATCAAAGAAATCGGCGCAATTTCACGTTACGTGAATCTCAAAACACCGAAAAACTGTGTAAAACTTTAAATCCACTTTATTATAATGATAATGCAGCGATTTATTAACCTATTTTCGTTGACTGACGTATCGCAATTTTTATTTTCTACGGGGAGGAGCGGGTCGGTAAGAGGGAATGTAGGGGAAGTTGTTGATTTGAGAAGCCGTGGAATTGGCGCAACGTTGCCGCACTTAACCGAAATTCTTGATTTCTTGCTTATTTCTCATGTATAGTGGAACGATTTATGAGGCCGCGCGTGTACCTACACATAGAAATTTTAAACTTTTACTTAGTAACATTTAATCTTCCACAAAACATTCTGCCACAGTTTTTGTCATTTTGCTTCATTTTTGAAGGTTATAGAAGCTGTGACATCACACATTAACGTTTACATAACATTTCAATCTTCAACTCGATTTTTATAGGTATTGTTATAACCTAAGAAAGTTCGACCATATTTCCGAAAAGTTAGATGGTTAGATACTTGGTTAAGGCTCAAGATTTCTACAAAATAAGCTTCTTATACTCCATCCCATTGCATTGTTGTAAAAACATTCGCTTATGCTGGCGTGTAAAAAATATTTAATAGCATCCCCCAAGACGTAAAAAACTCTAATAGGTACAATTGCGGAGTATAAATATAGATACATGAAACATATTTGAGAGTTGAGACATGTAGGTATGTAGTCATTCTTAAAGTCCATGCATACATACCTATCGTTGTATACATAATAATGGCGAATACATTATAATTGCCTCTTGTGTAGCGGATCTTTATCTTAGGGTTGCTTGGATGGGTCTCGACAGGGCTTTTCGGCCCCAAAAAAGCACCAGTTATGGCAGGTTCAAAATGGTGGATTGGTTCACGTGCTGGCGTGGATTTCTAAACGATAGCCAAAAAAGACACACCAATTACACAAACACCTTTTACAATCTACCTTTGCTTACCTAAACGATAGACCAGGCACCCTCGGCCTCAAGAGCGAAGCTTGTTTCAACTGCTGGTTCTGCCACTAGTTTGCTGGTGCACGTTCACGATGTCGGTACCAGAAAGAACTTTCTGAACGGCGCTGTAGAGGATACATTAGATTTATGAAAGAACACACATTGTTTTTAAATTCTTTGAGTGGTGGTAGCACTCCGGTCTGATAGAGGGTGTCACGCATTCAAGTAATATAGAGTTTGCTATCTAAAGCAACAGCAACAGGAGGGTTCCGCCACATCTTGCCCGCCAAACCACAAGGGCAATATTAGCCTTTAACAATTTGGAATTGGGGTTGGTAAATTATAAAGTTTCAAATTAGATGCATGAAAAATACCCCTTTCCCTTTCCCATCAGCTGCTACCAGCTGATAAGTGGCATCACTGATCATTTTCCTAACACAATACGGCCCTTCAAACAAAAGTAACATTTTCTTAGTCTCTGCCCGCAAGGCAATAGAGGTATTATTAGCCCTCAACAAAACTAGGTCCCCAGAAGTGAACCCTGGAAAAGGTCGATCCAGATTAGCTATGGCACGGTGGGCGGCCTTATTACGCAAGGTAGCCTCAGCAAGAACAAGGTTACAATCTACGAGTACAGCCCTTATAAAGTCCTCGAGAAGAGACAGGCTTGGGAGTCCCCAGATGGAGTTCATTTAGTGAGAACCCCCTGCTTTTGTGGGTGACAGAATTTAAGAATTCTGTAAAACGAGGTACCTCCCATGCCCATCGAGAATGCCGCTCACTGCAGTAAGTTCTCAGAGGCCTACCCAGCTCCCTCATAACCCTCTCGAGAGGGGTTTGCACAAGGATTACGAACGGAGCTGTACACCAATCCTATACCCATACTCGTAAGGGTGGTCATCCACAACTTGGATGTAAATTGCATAGCATTGTCATGGAGAAAGCGCAGGGGTTGCCCAAACTTTGGAAAATAATCATGCACCACTCTATTTAACATGACTCGTGACGTGGCCTTTTTCAATGGATATAACATTACGAATTTCGTGAACAAATTATACAACACAAAAAGGTATGCTATACCACCGTGACTAGGAATCAGTGGCCCAAAAATATTCATAGACACTATGTCATTTTTATCCGTCGGAATTATTTTAAGTTGTTTTGGGTTAGGCAGTGTAGATATTTTTGCTCGTAGACAAACATCACATGTTTTTATAACTTTTTTAATGGACCGATGCATATTTATCCACCAGACTTCGTGCTTCAAAGCGGTCCAGGTATTATAGACACCGAAATGACCTTAACCTGTACAAACCGCTCTATAACCGCCTTGGGTACGCATAAAAAATACTGCCCTGCCTCACCATTCTTGTATAACACCTTCTCCGCCAGCGTAGACTTTAACTTAAGTTTGGTATTTTCCGGTAAGTTGACCTTAATCTTTTTTAATTTGGGGTCCTCATCTTGTAAATTGGCTATTTTTTCAACATTTTATTAAATTCTGTAGGCAGTTTGATTAAACTTAAAATGCAAGAGATTTATCCGCGAGACTAGGACAACGAACACACGAATATCTGCTGAGGGTATCAGCTTGTACATTTTGTTTGCCAGGTACAAAAACTGCGTGAAAAGAATACTCTTGGAGGACTAACGCCCACCTAGAAATGCGATCAGACAACAGACGACATTGGCTGAGGTAGGTCACGGCTTTGTTATCCGTACGCAAAAAATCTTTTCCAAGCAAATATACGCGCCACTTTTTCAAAGCGAATAACATGGCAAGAACCTCCTTTTCTCTAGCCCCATAGCGATCTAAGAGGAGTCGCGAGGTATAGGTTACCATGCGCCTGACCCCGTCAATTTCCTGGAAAAGTACGGCCGCGATCCCGGTATCACTGGCGTCCGTCTGAACATGCCAGGGAGCGATTTCAGTTTCTGAAATGTCTGTTCTTGGGCCTCTCCCCAGCAGAAGGATGTTTTTTGCACAAAAGTAACGTCATGGGGGCTGAAAATTCGGCAAACTTATCAGAAAATATTCTGTCATATTGAGAAAGACCGAGAAATGACTGCAATTGCTTCATGTTAGTAGGCCTAGTATAATCCCTCAACGCTTGAAATCGGTTAGGGTGTGGTTTTAATCCCCGACTACTAATGAGATATCCGAAGTAGGGTATTTCCGACTGAAAAAAACTACATTTCTTTAATTTAAGGGTAAGGCCAGCTGCCTTCAACCGGCCCAAAACAAGTCTCAAATGCTCTACATGCTCCTCAAAAGTAGAATTAATTACCAGAAGATCATCTATGTAACAAATTAAAAAACTAGGAAAACTTGCACCAAAAATAATATCTAAATGCACTCACGGCAGTAGGCAGTACTCGCAACCTGTAAGTCCTTGTTCCCACCATAAACCCTGTATATTGGCAGTTTTCAGCACGTAAAGGGATTTGCCAATATCCATTTGATAAATCGAGACAAGAAAAGTACACCTTTCCTGACATCATTTTCACTATTTCTTCCACCGGCTTGGGCATTTCGTAATCCGGCTCCATAAGTGAGTTTGAGTGTCGGGCATCCAAACAAACACGTATACTATCGTCTTTCTTTTTAGTTGTCATTAAAGGCGAAATATAGTGCGAAGGCGCACGCTCGATAACTCCCCAATCCTCCATCTGTTGTACCGCCTGATCTAACTCGGCCCTATGTGCCAAAGGAATCGGATAAGGTTTAATAAAAAAAGGGAGTGTCATTCAACAGGCATATTGAGTGTGTATATTTATACGTCAGACCCGGTCTATCTGAAAAACGGTCCAAGTATCCCCGCAAAAATCAATAAACTCTTTATTTTCCTCAACACTAATGTCACCACCTGTCCGAGAACATTTCTCTCAATGCTACCTATCTCACAAAAAACATCAGTACCCGCACCATGCTTGTTCTCGATTAGCTGACGAAAATTTAACATCGTAATATCTAACTTTTTATCTCCTTCGTACTAAAGTCTAAGGCAGCTGTTCCCAATATGGTATTATTTTCAGTTTCACAACAATTTAAAATGGAAATACTACACTTACCTTTACAGTGTTATCCACACACAAAATATGGGGAAAATCTTTAGCCCTTAACATCATGGTAGACATTTTAAAACTTTCAGTCAGCCTAGTGTAGAGGGTTGATCTTTGGTACTACCAAACACTGGTTATCTTTTCTAATTATTACTTGATTTGAACCGAAATCTACATTAACAAAATACGAATGTAAAAAATCTCAACCGAATATTACTGGATATGTGAGCGTATCGATGACCAAAAACTCGTGGAAAAAACCACATATTACTAAAGTTACATGAAATCAAAGCTTGGCAAAATTTAGGTTTAAATGCCCCATTTTAACCCATGTGACTAGATCTATTATGGTTAACAAAACTGTCCGCTTGTCTTAGGCCATCCAGCGCTTGTACTAGTGAATTGGTACCGTCTAATATCGTAGCAATATTAGGTGGATCTGTTCTCATAACTAAACAAATCTTTTCACAAAATAAAATACATCAATTTGTATTAAATATGCAACACTGCATGGGATGATGTGCTGGCGGAGCCTGATGTTGATAGGGCCTATAGTATGTTCAATAATATCATAAAGACTAACATTAATCTAACATTCCCCAAAAAGAGGTGTAAAATCAGACCTCATCAAGAACATGGATTACAAATGGTATAACAATTTCTAGTAATAAAAAAAAGGACTCTCTACGAGGGAGTTATTGATGGCACTGTTAGTAAGCAATACTATAAAACATATTCTAATATATTGAAACAAACTATAAAGAAAGCAAAAGCAATCAGTAATTCTCAATATATTAAAAATGCAGAAAATAAAACAAAAGCAACTTGGTCTTTAATTAAAAATATTACAAACAATAAGAAAAACAAAATCTCTCTTTTTGAATCATTTTTGAATCATTTCCTGGTAAATAGAATGAATGATTTTTTTATGAATGAAAGTTAAATCTTGCAATAAGAGCTTTTTCTTAATGCCGGTAACAGAATGTGAGGTATATAAGTATATAATTGGTCTAAAAAATAAACAATCGGTAGGATTTGATGAGGTGCCTGTAAACTTACTAAAACAGGCTACACATATTATAGCCTCACCCCTTACTCACATAATAAATATATCTTTCTTAAATGGAGTATACCCAAAAGCTCTAAAAGAGGCTTGGATCAAACCAATTTATAAGAAGGGCGATTGTAAGCAACTAAATAATTACAGACCAATATCATTACTGTCAAATGTAAATAAAATTCTTGAAAGGGTGATTTTTGATAGATTGTTAGAATTCCTAAATTCGGAGCATGTTCTCATGGATCAGCAGAATGGCTTTAGAAGGGGTAGGTCCACCATTACTGCTATTTACCAAGCATTAAAAAACATTATAGACTCATTAAACAACAAAAAAATTTTTGCATTCTTGTGTATAGACTTATCAAAGGCATTTTATAGTGTTGACCACGAGGTTTTGCTCAGGAAAATGGAGCGGTATGGCATGAGGGGTGTGGCATTGCAACTATTTAGGTCATATCTGTCAAGTAGAACGCAACATATAGTCGATGTTGATGTTGATCTGAAGGGAAATCGGGTGACATCTGATAGTATGTGCGGAGGGGTGTTCCACAGGGTTCAATCTTGGGGCCACTTCTCTACATATTATATACAAACGAACTGGTGAATGTGATCGATATGGATGTTGTTATGTTTGCTGATGATACCTCGGTTATGTATACTGTGGAGAGCGAGAATGAGCGTGAAATGCAAATATTAACTGATATGGAAACTATGAATGAGTGGTTTTCGGCCAACAATCTCTTGCTAAATGTACCAAAAACTCAACTGCTAGTATTTGGGAAAAGAAAACAACATCATGTAAATATTGAGTTTGATAAGGCAAAAATTGAGTCGGTCGAAAGCATATCATTTCTGGGAGTAAAAATTGACAAAAGTCTACATTGGAAATCGCACATAGAACTGCTTGCAGGAAATATTTCTCGTTACTGCTACGCGCTTAGAGTTATCAGTGAAAAAGTTAATAATAAAACAGCTTTGACAGCGTATCATGCCTATGTACAGTCGAGGTTAAGATATGGCATACTCTTCTGGGGAAACTCAGCTGAGGTGAACCGAATCTTTGTGTTACAAGATGACTTAGAGCTATATTTAAATTAAAACAAACAGACTTGTGTAAAATTCTCTTTAATGGTTATAGGGTCCTTACATTGTATGGTATCTACACCTATGAAAGTGTACTATATGTTATTAACAATTACTCTCAGTTTATAGAGCTTCAGACAGGACATAATTATGAGACTAGGAATAAACATCACCTAACAAATGAAAAAGCAAATTATACCTATATCCAAAAAAATATTACCTACAATATTGTTAAGATTTGGAATAGAATTCCACAACACTTTAAAAGGCAAATACCTTCTAGTCAGAAACATATTTTAAAGGACTTTCTGGTAGAAAAGTGTTATTATAGTATTAAGGAATTTTTAGAGGATGTTGATGTTAATAGACTGGGGTCCTCCACATAATGTAGGCATAATTTATCAATTTATCAATGTAAAAATTTTAATGTGTACTATGATAGTTCAGATGTAGGTTTTAAATCAGTGACACGGTCTACACCTTTTTGGTATTTCTGTATATGACCTAATATTGAATTAAATAAATAAATAAATAAATAAATAAATAAATAATGTCTCGCCACCATCCCTATTAACTAATTCTGTAAACGGTGGCTGCAAATGCCTAGCAATAGATACATATTTTGTTAAAATCGTCACAAAGGATAATGCCCTATCTCTCAGCGAAACGTGCCGACTCAACCGCTAATTTACACCTAAGTTGGCATTCTGCCCCCAGAAATTTGCTATAAAATTGCTCTTAAAATCAATATACGCCAAGAATCTATCACCAAAAGTGCCCCACCTCGTTTTTACGGATTTCTTGAAAACATGATTTAAAACCAGCTTTAGGTATATTTGTAAACGGCAAGTTATTGACGTCTAGAAAGTTTTCGAGTTGGTTTAAAAAATCTATTGGGTGAACCGTGTTTTCATCATCAAACACTGGTAAAACTTTTATAGCTTCTAAAGGAGAAATATACTGAGAAAGAGTGCCTGCCTCACTTACATTTTGTTGTCTCTGATTCGATAAATTATTAGAATTATTTAATCCTACATTTAATTCCATTTGATTAACTACACCACATATTACTAACTCTTCTGGTGTTGGCGGAGGGTAAAAAATAGGCTGCGGTTGGAACGGCAGTTGCCCCCCTGATGCTTGGGGGAGCTGTTGATGGTTTCCATGTCCCCTCAGAGGCTCATGGAAATTGTTATTATTATCGACAAATCTTGTGGTATATTGTGGTAATGCTTCTGCGGGGTTGCCGGTCGCTCCCAAAATGGTAGCAGGCTGCCAGGCTCCCACCGGCCCTTCTTCGGCATCGGGATTTGGTGAAAACATACTACCTTGCCTTTCCCGCGGAGAATCTGCTGTTGCCTGGTAGCGGAGTTCAAGGCTGCACCTCGTGTGTCCCAGATGTTGTGGGCCACCTCCTTAGGCAGTTTGAGCAGCCTCAGGGAAGGTAGGATTCACCATAGCTTCCTCCAGTGCGTGTGGAGTCGCCAGGCGATGGTTGCTGAGTGCCTATAGTTGGTCGTTGGTCGTCAAGTTGTAGCGGATCTTTATTTCAGGGTTGCTTGGATGTGTCTCGACAGGGCTTTTTGGCGCCAAAAAAAGCACCAATGGATTACAAGGCTCTTTAATCACAGTTATGGCAGGTACAAAATGGTGGATGGGTTCACGTGCCGGCGCGGATTTCTAAACTATAGCCAAAAAAACAAACCAATTACACAAACACTTTTTAAAATATACCTTTGCTTACCTAACTGATAGACCAGGCACCCCTGCCCTCAAGAGCGAAGCTTTATACAGAGGAAAATAACCCAAGGTTCTGCCGCTAGTTTGCCGCTGCATGGTCGCGATGTCGGTACCAGAAAGAACTTTCCGGTCGTCGGCTTGCGAAACACCGGGAAATGGAGGGACGGCGCTGTAGTAGATACGTTGTATTTATGAAAGAACGCGCATTGTTTTTAAATCTTTTGAGTAGTGGTAGCGCTCCGGTCTGATAAAGGGCGTCACCCATTCAAGTAATATAGAGTTGCCTATCTAAAGCAACAGCAACAGGAGGGTTAAAAAAATATCTTTAATTTCAAACAATTTATCTCCGTTCCTTTACATTTGCCTGTGTGTTTGTTCCGCCACACTTGTAAATCACAAAAAAAATTCGAGTTGAAATTTGAGCTTTTGGGGATCAGCCCTGCTTGGTTTGAAAGTAATTTGTGACATAATGGACTAATACACCACTTTTTTTTATTTGCTCATCGGATAGTATTGGGTGAGATATACTTGCTGTATTTTTTTTTTAATTTTTTTTTCGCCCCCGTTTTGCCGCAATTAATTTTTAAAGTTCAATATACGTAACTACCTGTTGGATTTTATTTTTCCCTAAATTTACTGCCATGGCACCAGGTTTGGCAACGCCGCACCTCAATGCCAAGCTGTCAGCCTGCGAGAACCATTTATTCTAATAATCCATGACGGAAATGAACCATTCTATTTTGCTGAGGAAAATGCTGGGAACACTAGGTATTGGTATTGATGATTCGGACGTTATGCTGGTTGGTTTACAAAACTTTTTTTTATTGGAAACAAGTCGATTTTATCTATAAAACGACACAATTCGTAAGTACCTAACTGAACTTGCACAAATTAGATATCTAGACTTGCTGATATATTAAAGACAATAAAGAACCAACCAGGTGTAACATTTTAGCTGACGATTTTAGATTAGTGGCTCTGCCAAACGATTTTTTACTTGTTATCAAGTATATTCCACCGACTGCTAGTTGTTTGACGAAACTGATGATATTTTAGCCTCAATACCTAGTGTCACAGAATAAATAGCTTCACAGCAGAAGCGTCCATAAGGACGTGTCAAAAGGATGCTCGCCTTGACGCGAAATATCTTCTTAAGGGATAAACATTGTGCATTTTGTTTGATTTTACATTAATCCACATTGCAAAGAGATTGTATTAGGACCAAATTTATGTACAAGTTATTGGTTATTTTCCTGTAAATTGAAATGGAGGCTCGCTTATTTTTGACACATGTCTTTATGGACACTTCTGTTGTGAAGCCATTTATTCTGTGCTAGTGTTAATCAACAGCATTGATTGGTTATAAACTAAACTAAGAAAAGTCAACCCAATAGATGTCAAGCACTTACCTGGTGCGAATATGAAAAATTTATTACTTTAATTTCATGAGCCTTTACTTACAGAATTAAGTTAGTAGTTAGACCTGCATCGGTTCAAAAATTTAACGCTAGAATATTGGAGAAGGTGCCAGTTCTTGGTGATGTTAGAAATATAACATGTAAAACGCAATAAAGCCAAGTTTTCAGTCGAAAAACTTTATTGTCATAGCTTGAACTATTTTAGACCCGTTTAGGTAAATTATATTGTGATTGCCGAAGCATCCTCATAAAAAATGACATAATTCTTTAGAATTTTTTCATGTATTTTTTCTGGAAAATAAATTTTCATAAGCATATTTTGTGATTTGTGTGTGGTTAATGGAAGTTAAAAATAAAAAATATAATGCAGCAGCCGGCCAAAAATTAAGATTTGTTTAATTTGCAAGAAAAAAAAAACATTATTTTGCATTCTATGGCAAAACCCCAAATAAGTTATCTATTAAATTTAGTGAAAATATTCCAAAATCAAATAATACAGCTTTCATGTCGCATGCACAGAGTGTAACAAACCGGATGTTTTTTTGGGGGGTTTCTTCTATTCTGCGAAGAGATATACAAAGAGTAGGTGGGTGTACTGTGCTCGATTTTTGAGGGCAGTGGAAAGCAGTTGAATCTCAAAATCTCGATTCGTTTTGGAGGTTCAGGGCATTTTTCGTTTTTTAACATGTCAGACAGTCCCTCCTTGTAATACGTTTTCTATTTTTGCCAAAAATCTTCCTTCATACTACTCCAAGTATGTCGGTATGTCTTTGTCAACTAAATCCTGTAAGGTAGACTTTCATATTTTTTTATTGCACTTGTGTTGACTTTTTCCAATATAACAATTTACTGATGTTGTCCATGATTCTTCGCTATTTCCAGGAATCTAAAATAAGTTTTCCATTAATATGTACCCACCTGCAAAAATTTTACAAGCGTACTTAGTTCTATTATTAGTTGACAAAGTTAATGTCACTAGTGCAGAAAAGTACAACTTTCCGCATCAAAATGGATGCGACAAAGTGTACTACTACGGACTTAATTACTTAAATACTTCATTAGATCATACAAGAAAAAAATACCCGCAAAAAGTAGTCATTGACGGTCAAGCACTTGATATCGAATGAAACTCTGCTGTCGAACTTGCATTGTCTTTAGATTATTTAAATTAGTTCTGAATCATGGTTTTCACATGTAGATATCAATGATCGTTTTTACAAACGCATGATTTCTTGTTTTGATAATCGATTTCAACATTGGGGTGTGCGACACCCCCACGCCCCCTCCCCCATATCTTAACTATAGGTATATGGTATATACACAATAAGTATTTCTTTACTGTACTAGCAACTAAACTAGAAGCACAAAAAGCTGTATCTACGTATGTGCGACGATGTATGATCCTCGTACATCGTAGTATGTGCATAATTTAGGACTAATCTGCTTATGTTGGGTAATTACAACATAATATACTTACTTCCACAACTATTCAGTTGAATTTCTTCATTTTTAACCACAGTATCATTAACATGTTTCTTATTAATTTTGCGCTCGGGGGTAATTTTTGCCTTAACCGGGCATTATGCATTTATTGCTATGTTCTTTCCTCTGCGTGTCTCCAATAACATTGTTACCATAATATTTATTCTCTAGTCTACCTAAAACCAGAATTTAAGCTATATCATCATCATTAAGCAATATTAAAACAATATACAAATCAAATAACAAACATACCTCTTCATTTCTCCATGTTTTGCTCCCCGTTTTTATTGATAAAATTGACACACCATACCATATCAAAATCTATGCAAGGCAAGTTATCAGGACAAGCTTTAACAAATCTTGTCTTCATTATAAACTGAAAAAATAAAGAATTCACAGCAAGATTCTTTTAAAACTGAGAATATAATTTATTTAGTTTTCACTAAGGTTATTAACCTTGGTTTCCGCGTTCCGCGGGTGAAAGTGAGGTTATGCAAAGTGCGGCGTTGCCGACAATTTTCTTTAAAGAATTGAGTAATATGTCATCTGTCATATTTTATAGGGGGCATCTAATAAGTTCAGAATGGGATCAGTAAAATCCAAATATTTCATTGAAATGCTACGAAATTTGATTATTTCTCATCAGGCGCATACAAACTGAATCTAATAATTTGCCTGGGAATGCTTGGTTATATAAAAAAAGACGAAATAAGTACTAAGAAAGTAGCAGGTACTTATTGAAATTAGGGATCGTGACGTCACATTCCCTACTTTTGCGACCGTTTTTTTCAATTTTTGAGCAAACTAATGAAAAAAAAAATCTGTTGGTTGGGTTTCGTGATTATCTAGACATGTTTTACAAATTCCAAGGCAAAAAATTATTTTTCATTCCTAAGTATACTTATCCATTTTAGTTTTGAGCAATCAAGTATGCCTTGGGTATTTCGAAAAAACTGATTTTTTACACTAGTAATGTGCCTTTCCTGTAGGAGTTACGCAAAATGTTATTAAGAAAAGTTGTTCAAAATGAAAAATTGAGTAAGTGTAGAAAATTTCAAAATCCTACGCCTACTTTGATTTTATGCATTTTTAATAAAAATATGGGGAAAAGTGCATTTTGCTTTTAAATTGTGCTGTCTTATTCATTTTTGCATTCTTAACCATTTTTCCTAGTAACATTTTGTAGTATCTTTTACCAAAAGGGCATTTTTCCCACTTTTCTAGTAAAAAAGAGCAAAAAATCAAATTACCGAGGATTTAGAAATTTTTTTACTCAGTTTTTCATTCTGAACAACTTTTCTTGATAACATTTTTCCGTAACATCTATAGGAAAGGCCCTTTACTATAATAATAATAATAATAAGAGAGAAGGGCAGTGTTGCGATATGAGGGCACAGACCCATTGAGCAGACCACCACTACCAAGATTGAATTCTTCCAGGAAGCTTGCAATCATGCTCGATATTATGAACACCAGAATTTTACCTAACTATGTTTCAGTAACACAAGAGTTAAATTGCGCAAGACTAGAACCACGAATGGCTCAATGGGAGATGCGACTAAATCGAAGGATCGAGAGTCTCCGTAAAGATATAGGACAAGTAATGAAATATATCAGAGGAGTCAGAACTAGAAGCCGATGCCACAAATACGAGTTACCCTAGCAGAGAACAGGTCAACAGTTTCTGGAGAAATCAACTTGCCACACCAGGTTCATGCAATGTCAGTGCAGGCTGGATCAGCGCCGGAACTATGGCCAGATGCAACACGAGCAATTCACAACCGATGAGGTCTCCAATGGCATCAAGAATTCCCACAACTGGAAGGCACCAGGTCCAGATCATCTCCAAAGTTATTGGATTAAGAAGTTGTGGTGCACGCATGAACAACCAACTGCCTTAATTAATGAAGTCTTGCTCGATCCTCTGAAAATGCCATTGTTTCTTACACAGGGTGCAGCCTACTTGTTACCAAGAGACCGGCAGAATGCGGATAGCCCTGCCAAGTGCCACCCAATAACCTGCTTGCCTACGCTGTACAAGATAATCACATCTTGCCTTACTCAGCGAATATATGCTCACTGCGAGCGGAACAACATCATGGCAATGCAGCAGAAGGGCTGCGCGAAGGGCGCAATGGGATGCAAAGAGCAACTCATCATAGACTCTGTCATCTGTAGCGAGGCTCATTCCAAGCAACGAAACCACTACATGGCTTATGTAGACTACAAAAAAGGACTACAAAAAAGGATTTGATTCCGTACCTCACGAGTGGCTCACGGGTATCTTAAAGCTGTATAAAATAGATCATCATACAGTTTCCTTTTTAGAACACGTTATGACAACCTGGCACACTAAGATACAACTCAGAACCGCAAGGAGATGGTAAGTTTCGACCTTCGAGGTGTGCGGTAGATAGGTTGGAGGTACAGTTTTCCTCCGAAAACCACCGTGCTCAAGAGCACAATAAATGACTTTTTTAAATAGGGCCGTAGGACAAGAAAAATGTCAATGGCAAGCAAGAGGAAGGAATGCATAAGAGATTAAACATTTAGAGTAACATAAGTGGAGAGCGATATGCAATGCGATCACAGAATGCCCTCTCTAAGAACGAAATCTTCAATGTGTTATATGTATCATTACCGGTCGCGGTCGCATTTGTGAGGCGATCTAGTGTGTCATGCAGGAACTTTTTGTACGCGCGAAATTTGAATAGATAGTGAGATTTTACTAGTATCAATTTTTTTTTTTCAAATAACTATATAAATCTGTCCTGTAAATTAAATCAAGCCTAATAATTAAATTAAGTTGGCTTCATTTAGCCAACAAGACAGGTCTACTATCGTTTCCACAGAACAGGTTAGGTTAGGATGATAGATATTATAGTTGTTCTGCCCAATAGCGGAACTGCACAATAATTGACACATTGATAATAAGTTATTAATTAAATTTCATGGTAAGAGAAGAATACGAAAAATTTGCTTTGTTTGCTTTAAATTTTAAAATAAATTTATTTCTAGTTTCATACACGTGTTCTTGATTTTTTATTATGTTTTTATTTTTAAAAACAAACAATAAAATATTGTAGCAATATAGCTGCCTTATTGTCATTTTATTTGTTTCTTGGAATAATAAATTTGTTGGGTACATATAATTTTTTTATATATAATTTTTAAAAACAGTTTTTTTAGTCTGCATATTCACTGGACTAACTAGCTCTATGGCTCATTTAGTCTCCATATTCACCTTTACTGCAGACTAACTAGCGCTAGGGCACGTCTAGTCTGCATATTCACTAGACTAACTAGCTCTTAAAGCTCATTTAGCCTCCATATTTATCTTTAGACTAACTAGCGCTAGGGCTCATCTAGTCTGCATATTCACTAGACTAACCAGGGTTGTGCTTTTGACCTAAGGCAAATGTACTAGAATTGTTTACAAAATTGTACTAGATTGTAATAAATTGTAATAGCTCCAAATTCCTGTCAAATTTTACCCACCTTTTTTTATTGAAACAGTTTTTGGTCATTATATAATAAATAAAAACGTTCCATTTCTAAAAAAAAAAATAAAATTTATCCTACAAAAACAAAAAACATAAAAAAAAACGCACCAGTAACAGTAGGTACCCATAAATTTGTACAGTTAAAAATAAATAAACTTAAAAATATAGTAAGAAGTTACGAGGTGCTTTCCATCGGACTGCTCCAAAGTAATCTACTGCTCAAGGTCGCTTAATCGACCATTCACCTATAATGGCAGCAGCCGAAATTGTAATAGATTATTGGGATTTTTGCTATTGTAGTAATAGCGTAATAGCAATTGGTAAATTGTAATAGATCTAGTACAATTGTAATAGCAAGCACAACCCTGAGACTAACTAGCTCTATGGCTCATTTAGTCTCCATATTCACCTTTACTGTAGACTAACTAGCGCTAGGGCTCATCTAGTCTGCATACTCACTAGACTAACTAGCTCTTAAAGCTCATTTAGCCTCCATATTTATCTTTAGAGTAACTAGCGCTAGGGCTCATTTAGTCTGCATATTCACTGGACTAACTAGCTCTATGGCTCATTTAGTCTCCATATTCACCTTTACTGTAGACTAACTAGCGCTAGGGCTCATCTAGTCTGCATATTCACTAGACTAACTAGCTCTTAAAGCTCATGTAGTCTTCAATTCAAAATAAGAGAGAAATAAGTAATTACCAATCATCGTCGTTCCTTGCTCTAAAGTGTTTCATGTGCTCTACAGCTATTACACCTTCGTAACGAGTTTGATTGGCACATCTTTCAGATCCTAGTTGTTCACGTACTCGATATCGATCATTCCCAAGACTTTCAGTGACTGTGAATGGTCCTCTGTATTTTTCCTTTAACTTATGTGTGTTCCCATCACTGGGAAAGTTGGTGACCTTAATTAATACTTCATCGCCGACTTCAAATTTAGGCCCTAGTATCCTTTTTTTATTGCAGTGTTCATCTTGCTTCTCTCTATTCTGGGAATAGGGTATTTCTCTTTCACCGTTATAGTATTAAGGGCTCTATAATCAACGCATAGCCATTTCTCATTATTTCTCTTGTTAACTAATAAAACAGGGCTTGCATATGGTGAAAAACTTTCTCTTATAATTCCTGCGGAAGCTCGTCAATTATTTTATTAAGCGCGATCTTTTCCGCTTCGGCCATTCTGTACGGATTACGTGCAACCGGTCTGTTACTTGTTACTTCTATCTTCATAGATACACAATCAATTTTACCCAAGCTCTTAAATGAAGACGTAGAAATACAGTCTTTATAATTGTTTAACAAAACATCAACCATAGTAGTTACGTCTGCATTACCCGAGTCAGTTATCCGATACACAGATGGATGGTTCTTTGAATAAACGAATGAAAGTGTCTCCCCCACCCTAAAATAATTTATGGCTTTATTTTCAGTAAAATTTCGTCCGATAACAGTCAAAATCTATATTATTATCTGGAAGAACATAAAGAACACATGGTAATGTTATTTCTCCTATAGTAATTGAGGCGGAAACTGCTTTTGATGTTTCGGTACTTTTATCTAGAAATCCGGATATCACCACCAGTTTTTCTAATGACATAACATTTAGATTCATTTCTGTAGCTTTGCTGTGCCGTAAAATAGAGCAGTCACTGCCAAAATCGACAAAAGCCACAGTTTTACAACCATTTATACCAATATTGAAGATAAATTTGTTTTTGTAGTTCTTACTTTGAATAATGTTTATTTTTTTCTCTGTTTTTTTTAAACGTTTATGTTGCTGTGCCTTTTCTTTCTACATATATTTTCTGTATGGCCTTTTATGCCGCAAAATGTACACTGAGAATTATTAAATCTACACATTGCTTTTTTATGATCCATTGATCCACAGCAAAAACAAGTTACCATTTTACTTTTTCCTGGTTGGTTGTTCTTTTATTCAACAATCTTGTTATCTAGATTATTTTTATTATATTTTGCATTTTTATTGTAATAATATAAATTTGTAGATTTGCTAGTATCCGGAATTTCATATGTCCTATCTCTTAAATAATTTGCCAAAACACTTAGTTTAGTCATGTTTGCTGCTTTTACAGACGATGTAACAGTTACATCATTTATCGCCCCCGTTATCAAGGAAACTTTATCGGTTTCTGAAAAATTAACTTTTAATTCATCAATTTTTGCGAGATGGTCGAAATGGAAAGAATAAAGGGATTCTCCTAGCACTGGCTTATGGTTTGCTATGCCCATAAATAGCTCATAAGTGTTTTTTTTTGTGTCGTAAAAGTTGATTGCAGGATATGTTCACATTTTTGCCAAGTGAAATTTGCCCAACCTATTTCAGTTTTTATAAAATTTTTGTACCAACTATTTGCTGTACCTATTAGTTTATTTAACGCCTAAAATTTAATGGTATTATCATCCCACTTATAGCAATTAGCATGTTCGTCCAATATTTTAAGCCAATCTTGTACATTGTCCCTTTTGGGATAGAACTGGGGCACTAAATTGATCAGATTATGGGCAGATGTTCGTTCACGCAATGAGTTCATAGCCGCACTTACCCCAATCTCGATTAACTTCAGGTCCTTTTGTTTTTGTTTCGACTCACGGTTCTTTCTTTTTCTATATTTTGCCTTTCTTTTAGAACGCCTTCTTCTATCACTACTAGCGGAGCGGGAGCTGCTACTTGATGAATTGGTACTAGTTGACGAAGTTGATGAGCTTGAAGTTGATACTTTTCGCTTCCTTTTTGGCATGGCGAGAGAGAGAAAAAAAAATCGCACGAATTTGGGCACTATCTGTATAAATCCCACTTCTGAGTTGTTGGGGTCTTTGGGAATGAAATAATATCTCCAGAGGTTCGTAGAACAACAACTTGTATTCCCTTCAAGTATACATCACCAACTGACTCACAAACGAACAAAATGATTATATCATCCTAATAGCTATTACACTCATCTCATAAAAACTAACTAGCCCATGTAGTGTATGTTCCTTCTGGTGGATATAGTATACATTCCCTAACAAATATTAGGAAAATCATTCTGAATTGTCTCTTTAAGATCATCCCAATTATCCTTTATAAAAAAACTATGGTATCATCTGCATAGCTGTGAACATTACCAATACAATTAAAAGAAAATAAATCATTTATATGAAATAATAAAGGACCTAAGATAGTACCTTGAGGTACACCACACTTATAAATTTTTGGTTTACTGATGTGATTATTCACATTTACATAATTTAGCCTGTCCCGCAAATAACTACTCACAAGATTCAAAGCAGGTCCTCGAAATCCTATTTTATCTAATTTATTTAAAAGTAATTCCCGGTTAATTGTATCGAAAGCTTTTGCCAGATCCAAAAATAGCTACAGAAAGCTTATTTTCATCAATAAACTTACAAATTTGGTTTGTTAGATAGGATATTGCATCAATCGTAGATTTGTTGGATTGAAATCCAAACTGTTTATTTTAAATAAAAGTTATTTTTTGTAAATAATTTGGAATCCAATCTTTTAAAATATACTCAAATACTTTTGCCAGTGAAGAGATTAAGGTACTTGGTTTCCATATTTATAAATTGGTTTAACTAATCCTGTTTTAAAAGCTTTAGGGCATACTGCTGTTTTGATTATTGTATTTATCAAAAAGGTCAAAGGTTTAGAAATGTGGCTGCTCACCATTTTTAACACTTCTGGCGTTATGTTGTCTATTCCTGGGATTTATTAGGTTTTAATTTTGATATTATGTTTGTTACTTCGTGATAATTTGTTTCAGTTATAAAATATGAATTTGAATTAATTAACATATTATTTGATATTCTAGTACTATTATTCCGGCTTTAATTTTATTGGCTAATGTTTCATTTACAGTTGAAAAATAATCACCAAATATGTTACAAATTTCTTCTTGATCATTGGTAACTATGTCATAATTTGTTTTAATACAGTTAATATTATTATCTTTCTGTTTTTCATTGCAAAAACTGTTTATACATTTCCATATTTTTTTAGTAGATGTATTGTTTGTCAATTTGCAACTTATAGTATTTAAGCTTAGCAGTTCTTATAATTTCCAATAATTTATAATATTCTGTCCAATCGATTTCTGAAAAGTGTATTTTTAACTTTTTGTAATCAATATAAGTTTGTCTAGTTGCATTATTTCTGTTAATTTTATAACTTTTAATCTGTTTTCTAAGATAATCGGGTAATGATCCGTTATTTGATACTTAAAAATAAATTACTTAAAATTCTCAGTTAAATTTTGTTTAGATTTTACAAAAATATGATCTATGCAAGTTTCGCTCCCATTTATGTCCCTTGTAAAATTATTTATCAAAGAAACAAATCCAAATTCACATAACAAATTCAAGTAGCTATTTGTTATCCGAAATGATATTAATATTAGTGCCACCCACAATAATGGATGTTTCATTTTCATTTATGTTATTTTTATTTTTTACTAAAAATGTTCGAAACTCTTCAATGAAGTTAATAATACTTGCTAATGGTGGTCTGTATATTGTGAATATTTAAATTGTTAATATATAATTTAATGGAAATTATTTTGATATTATTAAGACATAATTTCATATTGATAGTTATAATGAGATTTAACAAACACTAATACACCATCATTTTTGTTGACATTTCCTTCATTATAAATTGTGTTATACCCAGTTAGTTGGAACAAATCAGTATTAAGAATTTTCCAGGTTTTTGACAAAATTATAACATCAAAATTTTCATTTAATCTGTTAAGGAATAATTTACACTCGTCAAAATTTTGTGATATACTTCTAATGTTATTACGAAATTTATAAAATTTTGTTCAGTGTAGTACATATATAAAAAATTAATAGATTCATCAATAATTTAAATATTGTTTCCTCATTATTAATAATAATTGGCTTGTCGTTGTCTTCTTTTCTCACAAAAGTAATTCCATCCTTACACCAAACATATTTATAACATTTGTTCTTCTTTAGTTCTCTGGCCTTCCCAAATACATATTTATTTTTATTAGTTAACTTTTCATTAATATATATTATAGATCCAGAATTGTCAATATCCAAATTAGAAGTTGTTAATTTACCAAAGTTTTTAAAGTAACTTTTAGATTGGTATAAAACTTTCTTCTTCATATCTTCATTCTTGAAACATATGGTAATAATATAATCTCTGACATTTCCCTGTGGTTTTCGCTTCTGTTCCAGTCTTTTCACACTTAAATCTTCTATATTAACATCAGCCTTTATTTTCTTCAAAATTTTTGTGCAATATAGGTATCCTCAGTTTTTAATTGTTTTTTGATTCCTTGGATCTATGAAGTTTTTCAGTTTCTGTTGTTCTTCGTTGTTATTTTTGTGTTAGAGTGTTAATACCTTGCTTTAAAAATTCCATGTCCTTTAGCTTTAAATTTTCTTCTTTCAGTTGTTCTTTTTCTTTCTTTATTTGCTTCAGTATCGTTAGGATTTCTTCGTTTTCCTTATATACAATATCATACTTTTCCGATAAGAAATTAATAGACCTTTGTATCTGATTTAATGTCTTCGTTATAATATTTCCATTGTCAAGGCTCATTATACCCTCTAAATCTTCTAATGAATTCAATTCTTCAGCACAAGTATTGCATTTCCATTTTTCTCCAGCTGGTTTTTTTTAATTCTCTTGAAAAATGTTCAATTTGTTTAACATCTAACTTTGAGCATTTTGAATGATACCAAATTTCGCAGTTACACTGAATTGCAGTTTGGTTTGATTTCAACTTTTGTTTACAACATCCACAAAAGAAATCTGTTGATGATCCACATTCAGTTCTGTCTAAAGATGATACAATAAAATTCTTCAATTTTTCTTTAGTTTTATTATCAGTGGGATTAGTAGGATATTTAAATGATAAGCTCTCTTCATCTGTGTTCTGGCTGAATGATTTCTTTTTCTTGGACATAATATATATATTCTTCAAATGTCTTTCACCAAAAAAATCACTTTTCTCCTTATTTGTTGGTTTATGGTAGTAACTTCTTTCTTCTTCTTGGAAAACTAAAATTTCTCTTTATGGTAGGTAGTGTTTTTTTTGCTATATTATATGAATTATATTAAATATTTGTAGTATATATATGTAGTAAATGATTTGATTCGTTGACTGAAGGTCATATCTGTCGATTAGTGGACTTCAACTCGGGATCTAACTTCACTTTACATTTACAATAATATTTACAAAAGAGAATCATGGCTGGACGAAAATACAACAGATATGAATAAATGAAATTTCTCGGCACAAAATTATATATTGTCCAAGACTGAATTTAAGTTGACAAATTTTTATTTGATATTATATTATAAATAAAAATAATTATTTTTTAACTAAATTGTTTTATTAATTTTTTACATCTAATCAATAAACATAAACAATAATGAATATGTAATTTTTTAATAAATAGACAGTGAATAATGTAAAATGTGAGCATGTAAACGTGAAATCTTTTTAGTCTTATGTATTGTCAAAGTCATCAATTCATCATCAATCATCAGTATCATCACCGTAATCATCGTGTAAAAATTCAAGGGGGTCAATTCGATACTCAATAAAATATGGTGTCACTGCCTTTGCTGTCTATTAGATTAGGACTAGATATAGTAACAATTTAATTATCAATTTGAGAATAAAACAAATTATTGACTAACTTTATTTTGTCAAATAGGGCATTTTAAATGTTTCAATTTTGTGTAGTTGACATGTAGTTAAAGTTATGTAGTTAATAGTACAAAAATGACGTAGTTAATTGCATTAACTACGCTCCCAACCCTGGTGACAGGGCTGTATTTAATTTTTTGTCAAAATACAGAAATGTATTGCTGCTTCTTCCAAAGTTGTTTGTCTGGGTGTCTAGATAGAAGCAATGCAAAAATAGGTCGGTTCTGTTTTGTTTCGACTTTTCGACTCTAATACGCCCCTGGGTCTTTTGATCACTCTTATGAGGGAACGACATGAGAAATTTGGTTCTTCTGCTGCTTCTGTAGTTAAGTTTTCAACCCGCCTTAAAAACATTACAACTAGGAGTGCCTGGGATAGTTTTTTAAATTCCGTGAGATTCTAGCTCAATTGTGCTGAGCCACTCAGTATGTTTTTTTCTGTCGAAGGAACGGTTTTCCTCATCTTGTGAAAGGGGAATTTTCCCCACCGCCAGACTGAGCCATTACGCCAGATAGAGAGTGTTCTCACGAGGATGTGCTTGAAGGGTGAGGGGGGAGGTAAAAAATCTCACTTAAGCTCACATCCTCATTTGTAAAAGGAACTGCCACCAACTGAGATATAGTAAGAATTCTTGAGAAAAGTGGCAATTGTCCGAACTGATTATATTATACATAACAGTCGAAAGCAAACAAATTGTGATCATCTCTGCTTCTTTATAATTATAATTCAATATTTGAGATCACGTTGTGGAAAATCCTTCACGCAAAAAAAAACACTTTGAATCGCCACAGGCGTGAATCATGTGTAGCACGAGGTACTAATAATGGTGCCCCTTAAACAAAAAAGTCAAACTTAGTCATAAAGTCATGTGTTCTTAATGTAAGATCGAGATGGATGCTGATTTACTGAGTGCACATAACAAGACACGAATGTATAAAGATGATGCTTGTACCCAATCAGATAACTATAGGATTTCAAATTGTTAATAAAATCGAAGAAAAAAACGTAAAGCTAATACAGGATGACATGGAAATACATAGGGCAGTTAAAATTAATATGGAAGTGTTTAATTTATATGTACTGGAAACCAAAGAATTATATGAGATCAAGTCTTAATAGAGTCAATAAAATTGTGGGCCAGGGGAGTAATGTTGACTATATATAGGCACATTTTGCGAAATGCTGTTGGCCAAGGCAGAAGAATTAAAAAAAAGAATCAAGGTAAGAAACCTAATAATGTTTTAAAATTAATATCTAATGGTTTATTGTGTCAACATCAACAAGTACATTCCAATGAATGGTTCTTCATACATCAAACTCACAAAATACATGGAGGACAAGAAGGCCGTTGTCAATGTTGTGAATTAGAACTAACATTGTTTTCTATGGGCTATTACTTCGGCAATGTTTCCAGCGCCCCAGAATGTTAATCAGATGTCACCGTATGCGCACTTCTCAACATTATTCAATATGACAGGTTTGCATTTTCCTATGAAATTAAAGGATATTTCCAAATTTGAAAATTTAAATAATATTTCTGTAAATGTGTATGGTCTTAAGCGTGTGTTTGAAAGTAATAAAGTAGGTTATGAGATTGTTGGGCCATTACGTTACGCAGAGAATAAATTTTAGCCAGAGATATAAATTTGCTGATTATAACAGAAGATGCATCAGAACATATGCATTATTGCTGGATAAAGGATATGTCTCGATGGCGAAGTCGGCCATAAAATCAAGAGAAACGGGTTGTGATTGTCATACCTGTTTTGTGTTATTTTCTTTGAATGGTTCCAATGAAATATATTGAATTGAATATATTATTATTTTTATTTTAATCGGGACGCAATAAAAGGCATTGATTACTAACAAATAAATGAAAGAGAAGAGCTAGAACTACAAATGACTTCCATGATTTCCTACAGCCTGGTTAGCCTTGTAATCTTTAAGGACGGAATTAAAATATTTTAACCTGGTGTCGACCGTCATTTGGCCGTGTTCTTAACTATGATAAATGTTGCTAAAACAGAAATTGGGTACGGGAGTGCAAAAAGTACGCAAGTGTTGGAGTTGGGGTCTAGGGGATTGGATTTGGGGTATATAAAAAGTTATCCAAGGTCTATTAAAATTTGTTCGTTATAAAAATAAGCAATCTTAAGAGAGTATATTATGTCTTTAAGGTATACCAAAATAGTCCGTTTATCATTAGAAATTTGGTGAAAATAAAGTCTTACTGTGTTATAAATCGTTTTAAGAGAATATTGTGTCGGATTTTCTTCATATTCTGCTGAGATGAGTGTTCCGATGCCGAGGTACATAAACCTGAAACAAAATACTTTAATCAGCCAATGCTGCTGTGTTTACAAATCGTCTTCTGAATCTACTGACTTAGTTTCTTCTATATTATCCGTTTCATTTAAGTTACTTTGATTTCAATTTTGTTCTTTACTATGACATTCTTTCAACATATAAAAATCAACTTTAGTTGTTTGATCCGTTATCGGATTATAGATTAGACAAGAATTTTTATAAATTTCTCTAACTTCATAAGGTCCGTTAAACTTGTTAGCTAATTTGTTTTTGATTTGTGATTCTTTTAGCCCAACTTTGTCTCCAATTTTAAATTCTTGTTGAGTTGAATTTTGTTTCTCAAATATTCCTTTAGCTTTTTGTTTTCTCTTCTCAGGTCAGTGCGTTTCCTAACATTTCATAATAATGTTTTACTTTGGCATTTAGATCTCTAACATGTTTTGAAATTAATTGTTCTTATATGGATAACAACCTGTTGTGTGATTGATAGAGTTATTGTAACAAATACAAGCATAAGGTAATAATTATTGTATACAAATATTTCATTAATTGATTGTTAAATTGTCGTCTGCTGCTACAATGCATTCTTAAAAGTGTACCGTAATGTTGAAAATATTAATTTAAAACATTAACTACATTTTTCGCTGTTTTGTTTTCAAAAGGATAGGCTTGTGTAAATTCATTTAATTCATCACGAACTGTTAAAACTAAATGTCTTGTTGGGATTTCTAAAATGTGTAAATTTATTCGTTCAAAACTGGTTCGAGGTGTTTCGGTAATAACCAAAGGATTTGATAAGTTTTCCTACAAACCTTAGCTTTTTGACATATTTCACACTGTTTTATACAATTTTCTACGTCTTTTATCAATCTGGGCCAATTTTATTTTTGTCTTATTGTTTCATTAATTCCTCTGTGAAAATTTGATTTGCCTGAATGGTAATTATCTATCCCTATTGGGATTTGGTCTGCATCCGGGATTTCAATTATATTTTGAAAAATTATAAATCTTATTTCTTTATCTGAATAAATAAAACCTAGCATCTCTAATGTTGGGAAATCTGTATTATTTTCAACATAATAAGTTTTAGAGCTGGTTAAAACATCTTTAACTCTATACAAAGAAACAACAAGTAATTGTATAGCCATTTCGGGATTATAGGGTAAAACAATAATATATATTATAAAGATCATAAAGATACAATTTTATTTATTCAACAAGACAAAATTAGCGAAATGCATGACAAAATAGTTGATGATATTTTTGCAATGGAACCCAAATTCGCTTATAATAAAATAAGTGTAATGTCAAGTCAATCCATTCCGAGAAGAATATATATATATATATATATATATATATATATATATATATATATATATATATATATATATATATATATATATATATTAAAAAAAATAGCGAAATGCATGACAAAATAGTTGATGATATTTTTGCAATGGAACCCAAATTCGCTTATAATAAAATAAGTGTAATGTCAAGTCAATCCATTCTGAGAAGAATATATATATAATATCAAGTCAATCCATTCCGAGAAGAATATATATAATATATATATATATATATATATATATATATATATATATATATATATTAAAAAAAATAGCGAAATGCATGACAAAATAGTTGATGATATTTTTGCAATGGAACCCAAATTCGCTTATAATAAAATAAGTGTAATGTCAAGTCAATCCATTCTGAGAAGAATATATATATAATATCAAGTCAATCCATTCCGAGAAGAATATATATAATATATATATATATATATATATATATATATATATATATATATATATATATATATATATATATATTCTTCTCGGAATGGATTGACTTGACATTACACTTATTTTATTATAAGCGAATTTGGGTTCCATTGCAAAAATATCATCAACTATTTTGTCATGCATTTCGCTAATTTTTTTAATAGCAAATTCATAGTCTTGTTCGTGGATATCTTCATCAGTTATTGATTCAGATTCTTTAGAGGTTGAAGGTTCATTATTTAAATTAGTATGAAAAATTTCAGCTTCTTTAATAGGGTTAATTTTTATTCTTGAAAGCTCATCAGCGTTTTTGTTCATTTTGCCTGGTTTATAAGTTATTTCATAATTGAAATCTTCTAATTTTAAACGCCACCGTGCGAGTCTACTTCCTGGATCTTTAATTGAAAAAAAAGGTAAGTTAGTGGATGATGATCGGTTACTAATTTAGAACTCCTACCGTGAATGTAAGGACGAAATTTTTACAGGCCCATACGATTGAAAGTAATTATTTTTCTATAATGCTCTACATTTTGATTCAGCTGTGTTTAGTGTCCTTGATGCGTATGCTATTGAAAGATCTTTACCGATTGGCCCTTGTGATAAAACAGCACCGATTGCGAGAGCAGATGCATCAGTAGTTATTACAAAAGGTTCTTCAAAATCTGGGTACTTTAAAATTGGACTGGTAGTTAAAGTTTAATTGATTAAAAGCATTTCCACAATCTTTATTGAAATTAAATGGAACATCCTTTTTTTAATAATGGTTTTGTTATTTTCGCAAAATTTTGAATAAATCTTCTCTTATATCCAGTCAAACCTAGAAATTTAATTACGGCTTCTACTTTTTCGGGATTTGGTTTTACTCAGTCTTTGGTAATATGACCAAGATAAGCTATTTCTTTTCTGAGGAATGCACACTTGTGCTGAATTTTCAAATTTAAATTTCTTAATCAATCGGAAACGAAATGTCGGGAAACGTGTTCTATAGATTGAGAATAAATAATTATATCGTCCATATATGTATACAAGACATCTCTCATTCTGAATACCTGCAAGGATATTATGCATAACACGCTGGAACGTACTGGGCGCATTTTTAGACCGAAAGGCATCCTTAAAAAATCTCAATGTCTATTTTATACCGAAGATGCAGTTTTTTCCATATCTTTTTTATCCATTTCTATTTGATGAAATCCTGACGCTAATTCTAAAGAGTGGTAAAATATAGATACTTTCCTAGCTGATCAACAAGTCTGTTATGTTAGGTAATGGATATTTATCATCGACTGTTACTTCGTTAAGCTTTCTGTAATCTATTACCATACGCCATTTTTGTTTCCCACTGGCATCTAGTTTTTTAGGAACCACCTAGACTGGTGACCTCCAATGTGAAATAGAAGGTTGTATTATTCCTTGTTCCGACATTTTTGCCATTTGCGGTTTTACTTCTTGCTTATGTATTTGCGGATATCTATACGCTTTAGTGTTTATTGGTTTAGACTCGTTTGTGTTTATTGAATGTTTGATTTTATTTGTAAAAGTTAATTGATCACCTTCTAGGAAGAATATGTCTTCTTCATTTAAATGTTTTAATCGTAAATTATCTGTAATAGCGACTCGCCTACTATATGAAGACATTAAAAATTTGAACTGTTTTTGAATTTCGTCCTTTTTCTTTTTGTTGCTTTAGAAATTTATTTATTTCTGCTTCAAGATTGAATAGGGATTATCTGGAAAATTTTCTTCGAGTGGAAGGGATTTCCTTCTAAGAAATTTGAATGTGTTTAGATTTTTTTATAAGGTTCACATCTTACATTTCCCTTTTTATTTATACTAGGAACTTTAGAAAAGATTGGAAAAATTTGTATATGTGAATCTTTTGTGACATAAGACGTAGATTCATTAAAATTTTGACCTACTTTGAAATTTCTAATTTGCATATAATTATTTCAATTTCTATAAAGCGAAAAACTAAATTAATCATTCTGTTGACTTTGGACCATTTTAATTTATCAATTCCACAACCAATCGTAGGCAAGGCTGTGTTTTAACATTATTTTTCATGATATTTCTCATAATTATTTCAAACAAACCCTTAAAGTCTTGAATAAAACAAAATATATGTATGGACGTCCTGGGGGGTTTATTTAACACTGAGCATATTGTACATCTTCTACTACATGTTTCTTTTACTATAGTTCTGAAATCTCTATTCTCATTCCCCTTATTTACTTAACTTCTACTGCTACTATCAACTGTTTCTCAAGCCACACTCGACCTCATTCTATTCTTCTATATTGCTGAATTGCCCCTTTAAATAATAATTAATTTGTTTATATTTTTCTTTGAATTTAACCGCATTCCTGCACTAAAAAAGTCTAAAGAAACGCAATGCGCTAGCGAATATCTGTGGCATATCGAATAAATTATTATTAACTTCAATTATTTTAAGACAATCTAAACTTTTATCTTTCCTAAATTCTCTATACTCATTATCATTTTTTATGTCAATATTACAAAACTTAGTAACATCAGCATTAAACACATCATCACATATTCATTCGTCATCAATACTTTTATGAACTTTATTTTTATTAATTTTACTTCATAATAAACTTCATTATTATTATATTCATCTACGTTATTAGTAGGATCATAGTAATTATTTTCATTATAAGGTTCTATTTCTAATTCCTTAAAATTAATTACTTTATTAGATTCGTTATTATTTAAAATTGTTATAAATTCTCCATTATTGTCTATATGAACTAAGGCATTAGGTAAAATAAACATTCTCAACAGTTTTTGCTGAAACAATTGCATCTGTATTTTTATGTTTTAAAGTTCCAAGCTTACATATATTTCTTACTCGAGGTTCTATTGAGATTATATTTTCTATATTTTGTGGAGAATCATCTACGGTACAATATAAAGATACTATTCCTTCGTAACTTATTAATTGTCTTCCAGGGATATCAATAAAAACATCAAAAACTTTTAAAATCCGTTCCAAAAATTCCGTCAAAAGCTATAGGAAGGTTAAAAACAAATACTTCTTGTGGAAGTTCATTTCTTCCAAGAAGGAGGTAACAAAATCCTGTGACAGTGTATACTTCGTCTGAAATACCATTAATTTTTATATTCTCTGGTGTTATAACTTTATTTAAATGCTGAATTACATGAGGTTTTATTAATGAAATAGACGTACCAGTATCGATTAAAAAATTAAAATTATTCGAATTTTGATATAGTAAAGTTCTTCGTTTGGTTCACAATGCAAATTTGCTTTATAGACAGGGTCTACTTTGAAGACATGTTCAGATTTCCCATTTGTGAAGTAATGTCAGAGACTTTGAGTAAAATTTACGTCAGTTGAAGAATGTTGGGTTATGGAACGTACTCTGTTAAAGTTGAATTGGTTGGATTTTTGTTTAGACTCCAAGGGAAAGTCGGTTTTGCATTTATGTGATAAGTTCTAGTGGAGTTATTTTGAAAGTTAGGTCTAGAATTTTATTGGGAAATTGCCTCTGATTTAAAAAATTTTGAAAATTATTACGTGGGAAATTAAAGTCGGTTTTGCATTTATGTGATAAGTTCTAGTGGAATTATTTTGAAAGTTAGGTCTAGAATTTTATTGGGAAATTGGCCTCTGGTTTGAAAAATTTTGAAAATTATTACGTGGGAAATTAAAGTTTGAATTTTGAGAATAAAAGTTGTTCTGTCTATTAAAATTATTATTTGGTCGAGAAAAGTCAATTGGTCTAAAGTTATTATTATTATTTCTTTGGAAATTAGTGTTGTATCCTTCATTTTGATTTCCATAAGAATTTTGAAAGTGATTACTAGGTGCATTATCTCTTTTATTTTCACTTCTGCATTCTTAAATGTCATGTCCTTGTTTTTTTACAATAAGAAAAAAATTTTGGCTTAGAATTTTTTTTTATTTTGGGTATTAAAGGTATCATTCACATAATTTTGTTTTGGAAGTCTTTGATTTTCAAAATATGTAAGTTGTAGTTCCCTTTTTATTCGATTTGCAGCTTCTAGTACGGTATCGAGATTACTATTTGGCCAATTTTAGGTTCACGACCTGTTAAAAGAGTTTGAGGGTCATATCTTCGATAAGTTATGATTGAGCTTGCTTTAAGGTATTGTTAAATTTTGTTTGGAAATTGCATTTATTTTGCATTCTAGAATGTACATTTATTAGACGATTGCAGAACGTTAATGGATTTTCATTTGACATTTAACGTAATCTTTGAAGGTCTGAAATTAATAAAGCATTCAAATCTCGCGAATCTCCGAAATGTTTGTAGTAAATTGTTAATACCATCCCACTTGTCTAAATCTCTACTATTAATAAGTTGCGCTGCCTTTCCACGAAGTTGATTTTTAATTCTAATTGTTACAAATAATTTCTGTTCCTCATTGCATATTTGAAATGCGGTTTTACACGCGCTAATAAATGTGTTTAAGTCTATCGGATCTCCATTGAACTCTGGTATTAAAGCGAAAATGTCCCTCAAATTGTATTGCGGTTCGTTAGTTCCTACTTCCCGTTCTTGTTCTTTAACCATTTTGACAAAATGATGATTCGAAGTAAACAACAATAAAATAAACAAACAATCAAAAATTAACAATACGACAGGAAAAGTTCAAAAGTCAAAATTGCCACTCACGAAATTTGTAGTTTCATCTGTGCTGCTCAGGAACCCGTTGGTCAGGAACTTCAGTATCTTCGAAGTGTAGATTGTGATCCACTGGGTGTCTTCTTAACCCCTCTTCTAGTGGATCCCACCGCTGCCACCAAATTGTTACGCCAGTGCCGGTAAAAATTACTTTTGAAATTGTTACCAGCTGTCCGAGTCGGAAGGACTTTTTTATGAAAAACACAAAAAAAAACTAATAATCTGATGTTGGCACGCTGTCACCACCTTATTTAAATAAGGAAAAAATAATAAATAATAAAAATACTTGGTTATTTGGATCACTGTTGATGTTTAAATTGTTAAGGGCGTACGAGGATTCGCTTGCAACCCCAGCTATACTTGTTATATCAATCCAGGTGAGACCCAAGGTAAAAATAATAATAATCGACAATTTTCTTAATAAAAATATACTATATTAAATGACTAGGAAAATATAAGAATAATCCAATAATAAACAAAAAATACAGAAAGCTCAAGTAACTGAGTAAGGGACTTAAAAAATAAATTTTATAACTTCACTAGTAATATTCTAGCAATAAAATCGTAAGCAAGGTACAAGAATAGACAATAACTAATATAAAGGATGTAGAACGAAAGAAAGTTACTGATTTTAGATCAAAATTAATCCTTGATATTAGTTTGATACACTTCTAAGCAAAAACCCGTAAATTCCCACTAATATTAATAATGCGCTAAGAGCAAACGATCACTAGAGCAAGGTAATAATAAAAATAAAACCCAATAAAATAAGAACCCTAGTAATAGCAACAGGTGTAGCACAACAGGTAGGTAATAGAGCAAAAATTCAATTAAGTACGTAAAAGTTCAGAGCAAAAAAATAATAGTTTTAAAATGATAGCTTACTCATGTTTAGTTGACGGTCGACAAGGTTGGCGTTTCGAGGATCGGTGTATGACAGTTTGACGCGATATGCACAGCTCGGGTAAGCACTGGAGATTAGCCAAGAGCCCGTTGTTCTTTAGGTTTTTATCCAAAAGTTGGATCCTGCTTGCTTGTCGGTAGTCACGTAGGCCTCCCGCCTTTTGTGTATATTTCCCGAATGTTAGTCTCATGATTCGTACGTAATTCGCGAAGGGAGGTTAGAGGTGAGCCTAATTTAGTCACCCAAATTTGATAAAAACCGCGTGATGCTTTAATGACGTAAATTAAGATAAGAGTCTCCGGGTGTTGTATAACTTTTGGAAAAATATTCCTTTTTGGTCTTAAAATAATTACTGCATTTAGATTCGAAAAATAGGTATTTGCTCCCACCTGTCACAAAAAAGGGAATATTTATTTGATTTAACTTTGTACACTGGTTTGGGATATTAGCTCGTCGAATGGCACACAACGTAACTTGAAGTAGTGGAAACTATCTGTATTGCCGACTTAATCTTACTCTTACAACTGAACTCTGAATTTAATGTCTAACTTAACTGTCTAGTTTTTTGGGTTTCGAAGTATTTATAGGGAGACAAAATGCTTAGGCAAGCTTCTGGATCTTTTCTAGAGAAAAACATCTATAAGTGTAATTTGATTAAGGAACTATTGTTAGCAGAAATCTGAATACAGGAAAGAGTCAGTAATTCGCAAAGATGGTAAACATGATAACTAAAGGTAGTGCGTAATTTAAGTGAAACGTCGGGAATATTCTGGATGTAACAAATACTTTCCCCTACTTTAAAAAGTCGGTGCTTATGGTAAAATACAAAAATATGAAATTATCGATTAGTAAGGTTCTAGATTACAATATTAGTACATTGTGTACCTAGTAGGAAAAGCTGAACATTCCCGGACGACCGTAAAGATTGCCTGTCGAGGCGTAAGCCGAGACTGGCAATACGGAGTCGGGGAATGTTTCCTTACAGTACATATTTCCTTACAGTACAAAAATAAATATTTCCTAACAGTTACTTTCCGTTGCCTGGCAACGACTAAGTGCAAGGAAATATTGACTTTTTCTTTCAAAAATGTTATCAAAAATGTCAATATTTCTGATTGATTTTCGGAAAAAAATAATAATATAATTAGGTAATAATATATAGATTAATTACAATAACCAATAAGTAATAGTAAACAATAGTTAAGTAATAATAAGAGTACATACAGTTTAACATTATTTTTATACAGTGGATTTATTTAAATTTAACTCAATATCTTTGCCTTCCTCGATTGGTTCACCAATACGAAATAATCTAGGAATAGGCCTTCTTCTAGTAGGTATAAATCTTTTTAATTTTTGGTTTACAGTTTTATCTGCAGGCAAGGGTGAATAGTCATCACCTGAATTTTCGTTAGCAATACCTATTTTTAATCTAGGTATATTATATATTAAAGATATAACTAATGTAATAGTTAAATAAGTAAACCAAGGATAATATTTCTCAACAAAAGTCGGCTTCATTAAATCGTCGATATCTTTAGAAAATTGATTTAATTAATGTTTGGATACTTGAAGATTTTCGTAATTAATATCGTTCATTTTTAAAGGTTTTAATTCTGGCAATTTAATATCTTCAGGTACATTTTGATAACAATCACATGGTAAACTTATTGGTTCGTAAGGATATGTGATATTCTTAGTTTTTTCGTTTTGTGCTTTTATATAAATGTTTCGTATACAGGATGAGTCATTAGTAATGCCACATAGTGCAACCGCATATATTTTGGTCCAAAATATTACGATTGAGGCTAATATGCCTTATAGAAATGTTGTTTGTTTAAGAGATACAGGGCGTTAAAGTTCATTTTTTTAAATTGAATTATGGCTACATCTCCCGAAATAATCAAGCTGCTGAACTGAAATTAGGCACTGCTATGTTTTTGGGGATGGAGAATAAGCTGAAAATGTCAATTTCTGTGTATCTCACAGAGGCCGCCACTTGCGCTGTTTTTGGATTGTGCTTTTACTCGTAACTTTTTTGAGATTATCTTTTTGGTGTTGCAGGTCCAACGTTTTAGTGCATATCTTTATTCTGCAACAAAAAGGTACCTACTCTTGTTTAATAACGATCAAATCAACCGTTTGCGTTGAAATTGCCAAAACGTGCCCTAAAGCACTTGTTAACACCAGTTGATTTCAATATTCGAAAAATAAAATTTTCACCTACTGCTTTCAAATATTGCACAACGACTGTTCCATTTGAAGCGAGAAAAAAACACATGAATAATGTCCCAAAAAATGTTCACTTTCAAAATGGAACAAATTTGGACACCCTATTTCAAGAAAACGAATGTGTTTTATTTTTCGAATATTGATGTCAACAGGTGTTTTGGGGCACGTTTTGGCAATTTCAACGCAAACGGTTGATTTGATCGTATGAAACAAGAGTAAGGTGCAGAATAAAGAGATTCACTAAAATAATGGACCTGCAACACCAAAAAGATAACCTTAAAAATGTACGAGTAAAAGCACGATCCAAAAACAGCGCGAGTGGCTCCCTCTGTGAGATACGTAGAAATTTACATTTTCAGCTTACTCTCCTTTCTCAAAAACACAATAGTGTCAAATTTTAGTTCAGCAGCTTGATTATTTCCGAAGATGTAGCCATAATTCAATTTCAAAAAATGAACTTCAACGTGTTATCTCCTAAACAAACAACATTTTTATAAGGTATTGGCCTCAATCGTAATATTTTGGCCCAAAATATATGCGGTTGTACTATGTGGCATTATTAATGACTCGCCCTTTATAAGCGAAACAATTTTTCTGCATTGTCAAAATTGAGTTTTCCTTTATTACAAGAGAAATTGTTTTGTCGTCGCACTTAATGGTCGTTGGTAAGTCTTCAAGTCACTATTAACCATGTATGTGGTTGTTGTTAAAATGTAGATATTATATCCTTTCATGTTCACCATTATACTTTCACAAGTTTGTGACGTCTGGATTTGGAACTTTAAAAGTTTCGCTTCACAAACAGCATCATTGTCTATAGGCACGGGCACTATGTCTACACAGTTTCATATTTTGTTGCATATTTTTACAATTTTCATAATTTTGGTTTGATATATAAAGGCTTGAATCGTCATTTTTGCCAATCTATGGTTTATTTGAACTAGTAAATATAGTATGAACTAAGTGTTGGATAAATATGAAAGATTGTATAAGTTTGAGGTTCAACATGTGGTGTTTCTACAGCAAAAACTAAGTTTATTTCCGTTTCAAATGCTTTTAATTCAGAGATATCAAGATAATATCCTATGGTTTCTAATTGTACTGTAAAAGGTAATTGATTTCTACTCAAATTTTCGGAAATTCGTTTTAGTTCGCTGTGAAGGTCCATAGGAGAAATTATTGAAGTATGTATTGTATTTAGTCTAGCGAAAGTAATTGAATTTAGCATGTCACTTAAAGACATTTCAATAACAGAGTATGATTCCATCAGTTGCTCAGCAATCTCCAATATTTGTAATTTAGCATCATAAGATTTAAGGTTATCAGTAATATCGTAGATAGACTCTTCGATTTGTTTTATATCATCATCAAACGTTTCTTCATCGACTTGTAATTTTCGTAAAGTTTCATTGAAATTTTTAATAAGAAGTTGTAACCGATATTTGTTCTTTCATAAGATTTTCTAGTTCATGTTCACCTCTAGTTAATTTATTGATACAATTATAGTATTCACCATAAGAATCAGAAGAATCAAGATTTCCAGTTATAAATTTAAAAATTGAACATGCCAATTATTATGCCTCATTTTGATCTTTTACTAACATCGTATTTTAAATCTCTAAATTTTGAACCAATGTCATTCGAAATTTGTTGAAGTAAGTTTAAATGAGATTTTATTTCTGCTCTAAATCTTTCCATACGTGGATTTGGGGTATATAAAAAGTTACCCAAGGTCTATTAAAATTTGTTTGTTATAAAAATAAGAAATCTTTTTATGTATACCAAAATAGTCCATTTATCATTAGAAATTTGGTGAAAATAAAGTCTTAGTGTGTTACAAATCGTTTTAAGAGAATATTGTGTCGGATTTTCTTCATATTCTGCTGAGATGAGTGTTCCGATGCCGAGGTACATAAACCTGAAACAAAATACTTTAATCAGCCAATACTGCTGTGTTTACAAATCGTCTTCTGAATCTACTGACTTAGTTTCTTCTATATTATCCGTTTCATTTAAGTTTCTTTGATTTAAATTTTGTTCTTTACTATGACATTCTTTCAACATATCATAATTAACTTTAGTTGTTTGATCCGTTATCAGATTATAGATTAGACAAGAATTTTATAAATTTCTCTAACTTCATAAGGTCCGTTAAACTTGTTAGCTAATTTGTTTTTGATTTGTGATTCTTTTAGCGAAACTTTGTCTCAAATCTTCCTTTAGCTTTTTGTTTTCTCAGGTCAGTGCGTTTCCTAACATTTCATAATATTGTTTTACTTTGGCATTTAGATCTCTAACATATTTTGAAATTAATTGTTCTTATATGGATAACAACCTGTTGTGTGATTGATAGAGTTATTGTAACAAATACAAGCATAAGGTAATAATTATTGTAAAGGGTGTTCTCCGGGTTGTAGTAAAGTCATCGTTCTTATAATTTCGAGTAATGTCGCGTGAAATCTTTCTAACGAGCCATTAGATTGAGGATGATTGATACTGGAAAATGTTACATAGTGTACACTATAACGACAATTTTCCTTGGATGAAGGAAAACTGGTTATATGACTCGATTGTTGATACCCCAGGAATAAAACACACGTATAAAAGTGTTTACAAAGGTGGTTTATTAAAAAAATATTAAGGAATGTTGTTAACAGTAAAACTTGTGAAATTATGATTTACAATAGAGGTTATGTACAAGCAGTGAAATTGAAAACTTGATAATAGTTTAAATTTAAATCTAACTTGAGGAAAACTGGATAATACAATAAGGTGAAAGTCTAAAGTTTACGAAATTGGCACTGACTGATAAAGAAAGTTCGAAAGCTCAAATTTATAGATAACAAAATTCTGCACTGTTCCGAGTTTAAATTTGGAACGATTTGTCAAAACACCTTACTTGAACGTGTGTTCCTTACAAGGTTCCGGAATTGTTTTCCGAAGTTATCTGCGACCAAGCTTCACAGTCTGTCAGCTGCGTTATAGGCTCTGATGGTTGGCTAGCAGGTATCTCAGAGCTTTGGCCTCAGTTCAGCTGACCCTGTATCGGCTGGATGGTCTGCAGGCTCTCCTTTGTGTTGACTCGAAGCAGCTCGTAGAGGTGTTGGTGCCTTGTGCAGTTTTGAGCGTGTGGAAAATTCAAAAGCAATTAGACACAGCCAATATACTCAGTCAGTGACGTCAAATGTTTATAAATGTTTATTCACAAGAAAAATGCTCGAAAAAAATATTAATAATTATAAAAAATACAACAATTTGCTTAAGTTTAAGATAATACACTAGTTAATAAACCCCAAATGTATATTACAGAATATACCCTGTATAATAACACTTAATTGACTGGATTGCGAGTTAAAATCAAGGACAAAAAAAATTTACTTAATTTAAAGAAAGTTATCCCGACGTTTAGAACCCAAGGAAACCGACAATAAGAGTTCACGAAAATTTAGGTATTTAATGTACTAAAAACAAAACGTTTAGCTATTTAACAGCTACAAACGCTCTTTCCGATACAAAATAAGGAAAATTACGGTCTAAATTGAGGTAAACGATAATTAAAACAACGATAAACTAGAAAAGATAAAAAAAAATCTCCGTCAGGCTATTGGTACATATTGAGTGCGACGTGCAACTTTACCGATACAATAAAACTTAACTTTTGAGCAGACCAGGACTGAAAGGCAGCCACGGTTATTCTTCCTTGTATATTTGCAATTAAGCTGGGAGAAATCTCCAAAAAGAATAAACGTGCCTGGGGCAAGCCACAGGTGAGTTTCAATAAAGAAGGAAAAATTACCAAAATTATAAAAATAATTTTAAATGAAACTCACCTGGTACTTGTGTGTGTCCACCTTTCCTGTGCCCTGCTCAAAAACAGAAAAAAAACCTCGCACGTTAAAATTTCACGATGGCTTCCCGCATAGGGCATGGAACCAGACTCGTAGAAAATATTTGCTATGAACTAAACAAGTGACATCAACAAATACGTAGCGGATTACTTGCTAATCACCTTAGTGCTAAATGTTGGAACATACATTCGACTCGATGCACAAAAAATCACTATATACTTCCACTAGTGCATCTATTCACCGCTAGATGGAAGCACACATACCAAAAGAAATGAATTTAAATAGAAAATTGTGTTTCATCTTACTAAAAACGATGTATTATTATTTAAAACGTGGTAATGGAGTTTTTAAACAAAAATTCCGTTACAACACAAATATTTCATTAATTGATTGTTAAATTCTCGTCTGCTGCCACAATGCGTTCTTAAAGGTGTACCGTAATGTTGAAAATATTAAATTAAAACGTTAACTACATTTTTCGCTGTTTTGTTTTCAAAAAGATAGGCTTGTGTAAATTTATTTAATTCATCACGAACTGTTAAAACTAAATGCCTTGTTGGAATTTCTAAAATGTCTAAATTCATTCGTTCAAAAGGGGCTCGAGGTGTTTCGGTAATAACCAAAGGATTTGATAAGTTTTCCTAAATAAAACCTAGCATCTCTAACATTGGGAAATCTGTATTATTTTCAACATAATAAGTTTTGGAGCTGGTTAAAACATCTTTAACTCTATACAAAGAAACAAAAAGTAATTGTGTAGCCATTTCGGGATTATAGGGTAAAACAATAATATAATATGTTCTTCTCGGAACGGATTGACTTGACATTACACTTATTTTATTATAATCAAATGTCATCAACTATTTTGTCATGCATTTCGCTAATTTTGTCTTGTTGAATAAATACGATTGTATCTTTATGATCTTTGTCAAGTAACTCTGAATTAGAAGTTTGTACTTTAGAGTAAGTAGTCCATTAAAGCTTGGGTTTTGTATAAATTCATAAATTTAGCAAATTCATTGTCTTGTTCGTGGATATCTTTATCAGTTATTAATTCAGGTTCTTTAGAGGTTGAAGGTTCGTTATTTAAATTAGTATGGAAAATTACAGCTTTTTCAATAGGGTTAATTTTGATTCTTGATAACGCATCAGCATTTTTGTTCATTTTGCCTGGTTTATAAGTTGTTTCATAATTTCTAATTTTAAACGCCACCGTGCGAGTCTACTTCCTGGATCTTTAATTGAAAAAAAAGGTAAGTTAGTGGATGATGATCGGTAACTAATTTAAAACTCCTACCGTAAATGTAAGGACGAAATTTTTACAGGCCCATACGATTGAAAGTAATTCTTTTTCTATTACGCTACATTTTGATTCAGCTGTGTTTAGTGCCCTTGATGCGTATGCTATTGAAAGATCTTTACCGATTGGCCCTTGTGATAAAACAGCACCGATTGCGAAATCAGATGCATCAGTAGTTATTACAAAAGGTTCTTCAAAATCTGGGTACTTTAAAATTGGACTGGTAGTTAAAGTTTAATTGATTAAAAGCATTTTGACAATCTTTATTGAAATTAAATGGAACATCCTTTTTTAATAAGGTAGTCAATGGTTTTGTTATTTTCGCAAAATTTAGAATAAGTCTTCTATAATATCCAGCTAAACCTAGAAATGACTTAATATCTTTCGGATTTTTGGGAGTAGGAAATTTAATTACGGCTTCTACTTTTTCGGGATTTGGTTTCACTCCGTCTTTGGTAATAATATGACCAACATAAGCTACTTATTTTCTGAGGAATGCACACTTGTGCTGAATTTTCAAATTTGAATTTCTTAACCAATTGGAAACGAAAAGTCGGGAAACGTGTTCTTCTATAGATTGAGAATAGATAATTATATCGTCCATATATACAAGACATCGCTCATTCTGAATACCTGCAAGGATATTGTCCATGACACGCTGGAACGTACTGGGCGCATTTTTTAGACCGAAAAACATCCTTAAAAAAATCTTAATGTCCATTTTATGCTGAAGATGCAGTTTTTTCCATATCTTTTTGATCAATTTCTATTTGATGAAATCCGGACGTTAAATCTGGATATTTGTCGTCAACTGTTACTTCGTTAATAAGCTTTCTGTAATCTATTACCACACGCCACTTTTGTTTCCCACTGGCATCTAGTTTTTAGGCACCACCCTGACTGGTGAGCCCCAATGTGAAATAGAAGGTTGTATTATTCCTTGTTCCGACATTTTTGCCATTTGCGGTTTTACTTCTTGCTTATGTATTTGCGGATATCTATACGCTTTAGTGTATATTGGTTTAGACTCGTTTGTGTTTGTTGAATGTTTGATTTTATTTGTAAAAGTTAATTGATCATCTTCTAGGAAGAATATGTCTGCAAACAGAGATCAGTAATAATTTCTTTTTCTTCTTCATTTAAATGTTCTAATCGTAAATTATCTTCAATAGCGAGTTGCCTACTATATGAAGACATATTAAGAATTTGAACTTTTCTTTAATTTCGTACTTTTTCTTTTTGTTAATTTAGAAATTTATTTATTTCTGCTTCAAGATTGAATTGGGATTATTTGGAAAATTTTCTTCGAGTAGAAGGTGTTTTTAGGTTTTTTGTAAGGTTCACATAAAGATTGGAAAAATTTGTATGCGTAGATTCATTAAAATTTTGACCTACTTTTGAAATTTCTAACTTGCAAATAATTATTTCAATTTCTATAAAGCGAAAAACTAAATTAATCATTCTTTTGACTTTGGACCATTTTAATTTATCAATTTCACAACCAATCGTAGGCATGGCTAAGTGTTTGACATTATTTTTCATGATATGTTCTCGTAGTTCTTTCAAACAAACCCATAAAAAACTATATGTTGGTTTTTGCCAAAAATGCCTTTTTGTTACTAGATAATATACAAACCTATTTGGATTTTTGAGAATTGCAACTTGTCCTACATTCCTAGATTGTAGATTTTTCTCGGGTTCGTTTGGCCCTAATGGCCTTTCTCCACTGCGACCTATGTAGATCTTTTGTGATTGACCCTACTCTAATAAATGCCGAGGTCACCTAAGCTTTTAATAAAGCTCAGTATTTTCCTTGGGGCCATGTTGAAAATCTACAGGGTGTTCAACTTTAAAACTGTACAAATCCGTGGAGATAAGTTTATTATCTCCAAAAATGAAGATTTTACGGATTTGGAGATAAGTTTATTATCTCCAAAAATGAAGATTTTACGGATTTGTACAGTTTTAAACTTGGACACCCTGTATATTCATTATAGGATAAAGATTTTTATATGTTCCGTTTTCATCTACTTTATTAGTAGGATCGTAGTAATTATTTTCATTATAAGCCTCTATTTCTAATTACTTAAAATTAACTTTATTAGACTCGTTATTATTTGAAATTGTTATGATGAATTCTCCATTATTGTCTATATGAACTAAGGCATTAGGTAAATAAACATTCTCAACATTTTTTGCTAACACAATTGCATCAGTATTTTTATGTTTTAAATTTCTAAGCTTACATATATTTTCTACTCGAGGTTCTATTTGAGATTATATTTTCTATATTTTGTGGAGAATCATCTAAGGTACAATATAATGATACTATTCCTTCGTAAGTTATTAATTGTCTTCCAGGGATATAAAAAAAATTTAAAATCGGTTCCAAAAATTCCGTCAAAAGCTGTAGGAAGGTTAAAAATAAATACTTTTTGTGGAAGTTCATTTCTTCCAAGAAGAAGGACACAAGATTCTGCGACAGTGTATACTGCGTCTGATATACCTTTAATTTTTATATTCTCTGGTGTTATAACTTTATTTAAATGCTGAATTACATGAGGTTTTATTAATGAAATAGACGTACCAGTATCGATTAAAAAATTAAAATTATCCGAATTTTTATATAGTAAAGTTCTTCGTTTGGTTCACAATGCAAATTTACAGAGTAGACAGAGTCTACTTTGAAGACATGTTCAGATTTCTCATTTGTGAAGTAATGTCCGAGACTTGTTAAGTAAAATTTACGTTAGTTGAAGAATTTTGGGTTATGGAACGTACTCTGTTAAAGTTGAAGGGGTTGGATTTTGGTTTAGACTCCAAGGGAAAGTCGGTTTTGCATTTATGTGATAAGTTCTAGTGGAATTATTTTGAAAGTTAGGTCTAGAATTTTATTGGGAAATTGCCTCTGGTTTGAAAAATTTTGAAAATTATTACGTGGGAAATTAAAGTTTGAATTTTGAGAATAAAAGTTGTTCTGTCTATTAAAATTATTATTTGGTTGAGAAAAGTTAATTGGTCTAAATAAATTATTATTATTTCTTTGGAAATTAGTGTTGTATCTTTCATTTTGATTTCCATAAGAATTTTGAAAGTGATTACTAGGTGCACTATCTCTTTTATTTTCACTTCTGCATTCTTAAATGTCATGTCCTTGTTTTTTTTACAATAAGAACAAAATTTTGGCTTAGATTTTTTTTATTTTGGGTATTAAAGGTATCATTCACATAATTTTGTTTTGGAAGTCTTTGATTTTCAAAATATGTAAGTTGTAGTTCCCTTTTTATTCGATTTACAGCTTCTAGTACGGTATCGAGATTACTATTTGACCAATTTTAGGTTCACGACCTGTTAAAAGAGTTTGAGGGTCATATCTTCGATAAGTTATGATTGAGCTTGCTTTAAGGTATTGTTAAATTTTGTTTGGAAATTGCATTTATTTTGCATTCTAGAATTTACATTTATTAGACGATTGCAGAACGTTAATGGATTTTCATTTGGCATTTAACGTAATCTTTGAAGGTCTGAAATTAATAAAGCATTCAAATCTCGCGAATCTCCGAAATGTGTATGTAGTAAATTGTTAATACCATCCCACTTGTCTAAATCTCTACTATTAATAAGTTGAGCTGCCTTTTCACGAAGTTGATTTTTAATTCTAATCGTTACAAATAATTTCTGTTCCTCATCGCATATTTGAAATGCTGTTTTACACGCGCTAATAAATGTCTTTAAGTCTATCGCATCTCCATCGTACTTTGGTATTAAAGCTAAAATGTCCCTCAAATTGTACTTCGATTAGTTAGTTCCTACTACCCCTTCTTGTTCATTAAACATTTTGAAAAAATGATGATTCGAAGTAAACAACAATAAAATGAACAAACAACCAAAATTAACAATGCAACAGAAAAAGTTCAAAAGTCAAAATTGCCACTCAAAATTTGTAGTTTCATCTGTGCTGCTCAGGAACCCGTTGCTCAGGAACTGCAGTATCTTCGAAGTATAGATTGGGATCTACTGTGTGTCTTCTTAACCCCTCTTCTAGTGGATCCCACCGCTGCCACCAAATTGTTACGCCGGTTATTTGATTTAACTTTGTACACTGGTTTGGGATATTAGCTCGTCGAATGGCACACAACGTAACTTGAAGTAGTAGAAACTAACTGTACTGCCAACTTAATCTTACTCTTACAACTGAACTCTGAATTTAATGTCTAACTTAACTGTCTAGTTTTTTGGGTTTCGAAGTATTTATAGGGAGACAAATGCTTAGGCAAGCTTCTGGATCTTTTCTAGAGAAAAACATATATAAGTGTAATTTGATTAAGGAACTATTGTTAGCAGAAATCTGAATACAAGAGTCAGCAATTCGCAGATGGTAAACATGATAACAAAAATTAGTGCGTAATTGAAGTGAAACGTCAGGAATATTCTGGATATAAAGTCGCGTCCAGACTGCTTGTTGTGATTGCAAGCATCAGCGAACATGAACAGCACAAACATCGCGAACGCTTAATGTGGACGGTTTTTCGGTGTTTGCAAACATCTACGAATCTTGCGTGTGCCGTTCGCTGTGAGAGCGGATGTATACATCAAACCGTCTGCCGATCGTTTTTTCGTGGTTATTATGACCTTTACAAGCTATTGGCATAGGATAATCAATAGTTTTTGTGACTGTATTTTTTGCATTTTCTTGCTAGAAATCCTGACGTACTTACGGCTCAAAGCATTTACTTACTAGGACATTTGCCCACATGAACCGCAGACGGGAATCAATCGATAATTTTGACCATTTTTACGCACTTTCTGCCTAATTCATTCATTAGTATTTACGAATATTTTAAAAATAGGTAGATACCCTTATTTTTCGCATAACTTTCAAATTAAAATTACATTTATAAAGGCAACCAAACAAACAATTCACAGGGCACGCTTAATTCGTTGTGTTAAGCAGCGGGTTGAAAAAATATTCAATATTTCAAATGTTACATCAAGATTCTTAATTTCCAATAGATATTGATGTTATTACAAATGTTATACAAAATATTTATGTCCGTAGTCCATTTATCTTTTAATGTCAGTAAATGTAAGCAAAACCATGCGAAAGCTAAATTTTACTTAATTGTTTTCTGAGGAGAACTGCGGCTTTTAGATGCCACATATTTTCATCTGCACTCTTTGCTTGACATTTTCTGCTAAAGCTACCTCAAAAAATGTCTCTATTGAGTAAATTATATAGCATACTCCGCAAATAATTGAACGGAGCGAGTTCGTCTTTGTGTTCGGAACGAAGCCTGACCAATAGAAGCGCGAATTATGATCGCGGGTTCGGAAACACGATTTTTAAAAACGACTTTTATTTGTAGAAATTCGTACAGACAATGGGCAGAGTAACGTTCTGTATTTTATTACAATTATGACTGACTTGGGTTCTTTCGCCGCGATATTTATATAATATGAATACGAGGGTACGAAGTATTTTTTGAAGGAAGTTATTTAATCTTTGAATATTTAAAATTTCATTATGTATGGACATATACTTATCTAATATAAGATAAATCGTTTATTTTTGTCGCGGATATTTAGTATTTGAATATATTTCTTTTACAAATTTGTTATATCTAAAATTGGTAGAAGAAGCATAGGATATAATCTTATTTTGATTTTGAATAATTTCTGATTGTTTTATTTCTAAAGCATTAATATGGTTTGACAAAAGAACAAGATCGTCATTGTCTGGATTACCTGTAACGTATTTTATTGCGTTGCCTAAAAAGTTCAATAGTCATCGTTTGTTCCGTGGTCTATAAATTTTGTGGAAGTTGTCGGAAGTTTCAGTATAAAAATGATTTTATTGTGCTAGTAAGGATTGTGTATGAGTGGAATTTGTTTTGTTAATTAAGTCAAAATTTAAATATACTTGTTGCAAAGTAGATTGGATTTGGGTTAAGTTTATTGTTATTATGTGTCTATGGAAATGGTCGAATAATTGAGCATTCCTAGGGGTTCGGGAAAATATCCATTAGTCACTAAGGGATGGATCTCGAAGGACGGCATTCGAGCGAGGAAGGACCTGTAAACGAGAGGTTTTTCTTAGTCTTTTAATTTTTCAAGGGTGTGTTGGTTTCTCGGGAGTTCCGTGTTAAGCCTTGAATTTTAGTGGGGATGGTTTTTGTGACTTTTATAGGGACAAAAGGAGCGGTTAATTTGTTGCGGTTATCTTTGGATATATATATATATACAGTTTCGCCTACATGTGGTTGCGGGGTGTCTTGTGTCAGTTGTTCATTTCTTTTGTTAAGAATGTTTGTTTGTTTATTTAATTGTTTTTGGTATAAGTTTTGTAAAAAGGGTTGAAGTTCGTTTTTGTGTTTTTGATTGTAAAGTTCGTAGACTGGTGTGTCGAAGTCAAAATTTATTTCTTCAGCATATGGTCCATAAAGTATTGAAAAAGGTGAATGGATTGATTATAAATTAGGACACAATGGGTTACGGTATCGTCGAAATATTCGTTGGGATTTTGTTCTTGCATAACACGTAATTTTTCTATGAATGCAGAGTGGAACCTTTCTATGGGGCTGTTAGAGTTTGGGTTATTTATATTGGTGAAATGGAGTTCAATAGAGTGAAGTTTACAGAATTCTCGAAAGAGGGAGTTGGCAAATTCTACTCCTTCGTCGCATACTATTTTTCTAGGGTAATTATGATGGGAAAAGTAGTGTCGGAGTTTACTAAGTACAGTAGGGTGAGTTTTGTCGGAAAGTTTATATACTTGAGCATACTTGGAAAATGAGTCGATAACGGTTAAGTGAGGAGTTTTGTTGCAAGCAAAGAGGTCAATGTGTAATATGTCAAAGGGTTTTTGTCCAAAGAGAGGTCCTTTAAAAGGGAGCTTATAGGGATGTCGTTCGTATTTATTTTTGAGGCAGATATCGCAGTTATTTATGAAATTAATAATATCTTGCTTCATGTTAGGCCAATAAAATTTTTGTTTTAGGTGTTGGTAAGTTTCTAAGATTCCATTATGGTTTTCTTTGTGATAGTTAGATATACAAGTGAGTTGATTTTCAGGTCGTTCTAAATCTTGAAGAAATTTTGAACAGAAAAATAATTGAACGGTATTATCATATTTTGAGCGAACATAATTAGAGAGATATTTTTGCATACGGGGGTCTTTTAATAAGATATAATAGCGTTGGTTTGGTCTAATTATTTCAGTAAGTAGACGTGTGATTTCGTTTTTCCAATTTTCGTCAGTAATTTTGGCAGTGAAGCGATGTTTGTTTTTAAATTTTAGTTTGTAAATTGTTTCGGGTTTATCGGAAAATTATTTGATTGGAGAAAAGGTTAATAGGATCGTCTGAAAATGGGATTTCGGCAATGGGATTTTCTATAGAGGTGTGTTGTGTAGAATTTCCGGTTTCTCTTTCAGCTACTTCGTTAACAAAAGCGTCAATGTCGAAGTCATCATTAGCGGAAGGGGGTTCTGCAATTTGGGATTCCGTTTCTAGGGCATTAATTTCAATACGAGATAGAGCATCGGCAACTACATTTTCTTTTCCTTTCTTGTATTTAATGTCGAAATTGAATTCTTCTAATTTTATTTTCCATCTGGCTAAGCGCGAATGAGGTTCTTTTATTTTATAAAGCCAAACGAGAGGGTTATGATCAGTTTCGATTTGAAATTTTGTTCCATAGAGATATGGGCGAAAGTGCTTACAAGATTCAATTATAGATAACAACTCTTTTTCTATAGTAGAATATTTTCTTTCTGCGGCATTTAGTGTACGAGAATAATAAGCGATAGGTTTTGCTTTTTGTGATAGTACTGATCCTAATGCTACATTTGACGCATCTGTTGTGAGAGTAAATTGTTCGGAAAAATCAGGATATTGTAGGATAGGACTATTAGTTAAAAGAGTTTTACACTCAATGTATTGTGGATGATTGGTATCTATTTTTGTTCCCTTTTTTAAACATCTAGTGAATGGGACAGTTAGTTTAGCAAAATCCGGAATAAAACGGCGGTAATATCCTAAAAGGCCGAGAAAACTTTTGATTTCTTTTGTGGATTTTGGGATTGGAAAATCTTGGATCGCTTGGATTTTTATAGGATTGGGTTTTATGCCATCGGGGGTAATTAAATGTCCTAAGAAGGCAACTTCTTTATTTAAAAACTCGGACTTATCTAATTGTACTTTTAAATTTACTTCTCTAAGTCTTGTGAAAATGTGTTTGATATGAATTAAATGGTCTTGTAGGGATTTTGAAAAAATTATTACATCGTCCATGTAAACAAAACAAAATTTATGAATAAACTCCCGGAGTACTTCGTCCATCATTCTCTGGAATGATGCTGGAGCGTTTTTGAGACCAAAGGGCATTCGTAGGTACTCGTAATGGCCATTGGGGACGGTAAAAGCTGTTTTTTCGAGAGAATCTGGATGGATTTCTATCTGGTGAAAGCCTTGAGCGAGGTCAAGTGTCGTAAAATAAATGCTTTTTCCTAAATTTTCTAAAATTTCGTCGATCCTTGGGAGGGGGTATTTATCTTCTATTGTGTTTTCGTTAAGTTTTCGATAGTCAATTACCATACCAAATTTTTTCTTGCCGGAGGCATCTGCCTTTTTTGGTACTATCCATACAGGTGAAGAATAGGGAGAAATAGACGGGCGGATAATTTTGTTTTGGAGAAGTTTATCAATTTGGTTATTTATTTCGATTTGCATATTTCTAGGATGTCTATATGAACGAGTATATATAGGGTTTTCATCTTTTGTGCGAACGTGGTGTTTTACGGAACTAGTGAAAGTTAGATCAGAATCTTCGTAATAAAAAATATCTTTAAATTTATGACAGAGAGAAATTATTTTCGAACGTTCTTCTAGGTTAAGGTGTTGTGTACGGATTAGGTTTTCATTAAAATCAGAAGAAGACATGGGGGGTCGTGATTCTTCATAATGGGTAAAGGCTTCTACTTCGACTGGGTTATCAAAAGAAAAATTATTTATTTCGATACCGGGGACTTCCACGAAGCCATTTCGCGACTTGTGCAGAGATTCCGGTATAATAATTTCGTTATTGTGTATGATAGCGGGAAGTATTGCGTCACCGTGATTAATGTTTACAGGAATTTGTAAACGATTATTGGCTTGGTACATGACTTCGAAAGGAATACTTATATTTAATTTTCTTATTTTAAAAAGGTGGGTTTCATAGTCTATAATTGCTCCAAGTGAATCTAATTCACTTGTGCCGAAAAGAATGTCAAAATCGGAATGCCAATCGGCAATGCGAACTATAAGTGGTTGCATTATTCCGATTTCGGAAAATAGGGGGTAAAATAAATTTCTATTATAATTAGTAGGGGTTTTCATAGATATTAAAGTGAAAGGTTCTATATATTCATAACGTTGATATTGGTCTATTAGTTCTGCAGCTTGGGGAGTGATAAGGGAATCTGAACCACCTGAGTCTATAAGGACTTTTATACCAGAATTGGGAAGGTAAAAATATGGGAGTTTCTTTTTGTTAAAAACATTATTTAATTGAATTATTGTTGGCTGGCTTTTGTAGTAAAGTCGGCAATTTTGATGTCCATAACTCGCGGTTCGTCGTCAATGAAGTACGTACAGGCATAGTTGAACCAAACTCTGGTTCGTCGTATAACGTATCGCATGAAAAATAAAAAATCAAGGGTATCCCGTTTAGGAAAAATCGATAAAAAATTAAAAAGATTTAAGTTTGAGATATTTACCTGAAATTGGACAATTTAATGGGACTCTAATTTAGAAAATAAGCTAGGTATTTTACTCTTGACTTTTAAAAAATAATAATAACAGTCAGACTATAAATATAAATTTAATCTGCACTGTGATTTACTAATTGAAAACTTTTCTGTGTAGCAAAATACTTGATTAGTCAATAATAAAAAGCTTTCCGTATATGTGTTGCATAAGTTCAGGGTGTCTCAAATTGGACACATTTCACATATTTCTCGAAGAGATAAGACAATAAGTAGATAAGGTGTCCAGTGCTCCATTTTCGAGAAAAGTCGAATGCCGCATCCCGGTGGCAGATACAGGACGTTTCTGGTTTTGTCGTATTTTTAAACGTGCTATAACTTTTTTGATTGTGAATATATTCGATTTCGGTAAAAACATTTTTTGTTTATTTTTTACATAGAAGTCATTGCTGATATTTTCTTTTCTAACCATTTTAGACAAAAAGAAACAAATAGGTATGTCAAATTTGAACCACATGATTTTTTTCTTTAAAACTGCTAAATAAAATCTCGTAAAAATTAACAAAAACGTTTTTACTTAATCGAAAATATTCACAAACAAAAACGTTACGTTTAAGAAATGTGACAAAATGAGAAACGCTCTGTATCTCCCAAACGAATTTAGATATCAGGGTGCGAACTTTTCTTGAAAATCGAACACAGTGGAAACCTTAGCTACTTTTTGTCTATCTCTTCTGGAATCGGGAAAGCCCTCAAAAGTGATCAATTTGGGACCCCCGTTCATATAAGCATATGGGTACTATTTATTTAGAAGTACTCGCTCAATACCAAATTAAACAGATGAATAACTTAAAAGTATACAGGGTGTCCGGAAATTACGTGCACATACGGAAGGGGGTAATTCTTTGGTCCATTTTAAGAAAAAAACTTCATATGGACGTATGTCGTAAACGTCCTAACTTTTGAGATACAGGGCGTTGAAGTTCATTTTTTTAAATTGAATTTTGGCTACATCTCCCGAAAAAATCAAGCTGCTGAACTGAAATTTGGCACTGCTATGTTTTTGGGGATGGAAAATAAGCTGTAAATGTCAATTTCACCGTATCTCACAGAGGGCGCCACTTGCGCTGTTTTTTGATCACGCTTTTAAGCGTAACTTTTTTGAGGTTATCTTTTTGGTCCTGCAGGTCCATCATTTTAGTGCATATTTTCATTCTGCAAGAAAAAGGTACTCTTGTTTCATAACGATTAAATCAACCGTTTACGTTTAAATTGGCAAAATGTGCCCCAAAACACCTGTTGACTCCAATATTCGAAACATAAAATTTTCAACGACCGCTTTCAAATGCTACATATCAACTGTACATTCAAAATGAAGAAAAAAATGCTAAATGGATATTGGTCAAAACACCATTGGTTTTCTTGAAATAGGGTGTTCAAATTTTGTCAAATTCAATCCTTTCCATTTTGAAAGCGAATAATTTTTTGTGCATTGTTCATAGGGATTTTTTTCTTCATTTTGAAGGTACAGTTGATCTGTAGCATTTGGAAGCAGTCGTTGAAAATTTTATGTTTCGAATATTGGAGTCAACAGGTGTTTTGGGGCACGTTTTGCCAATTTAAACGTAAAAGGTTGATTTAATCGTTATGAAACAAGAGTACCTTTTTCTTGCAGAATGAAAATATGCACTAAAATGATGGACCTGCAGGACCAAAAAGATAACCTCAAAAAAGTTACACGTAAAAGCGTGATCAAAAAACAGCGCAAGTGAGATACGGTGAAATTGACATTTTCAGCTTATTCTCCATCCTCAAAAACATAGCAGTGCCAAATTTCAGTTCAGCAGCTTGATTATTTCGGGAGATGTAGCCAAAATTCAATTTAAAAAAATGAACTTCAACGCCCTGTATCTCAAAAGTTAGGATGTTTACGACATACGTTCATATGAAGTTTTTTTCTTAAAATTGGCCAAAGAATTACCCCCTTCCGTATGTGCACGTAATTTCCGGACACCCTGTATACAGGGTGATTCAGTTTGATTCTAAGACACTTCATCATCACCATACAATAGTTTAAAAAATCTGAAATAAAAAAAAACTGTACCGGATATAAAAATTATCAAGAGGTGCTTTTTGTTCCAAATTGAATGGACTATCCAAAAAAGGCAAAAAATTTAAATTATTTAAAATTTAAAGTAACTATTTGTATCTACGCCGCTGCTCATCTGAACGGGGCCAAATTATTGCACAAAATGGCAACCCTCCAATGCATAATGTGTACCAAATTTGGTTAGAATTCCTAAACAGGCTCTAAAGAAATTAAAAAAATATATTAATTTTGGAAAAATTTCAACACGTTGTATATGGAGAACCAATCGTTTTTGAGCTAATGTTTATTAAGCAGATGTGGTTATTTTAGCAAGTTCTTCCATTGAGTAAAGGATAGAATAAGAGGAATTGAGCAAATGGCCGGATCTGTAACACCTTGCTTTTTGACGCCGGTGAATTTAACCCAGATAATTCACCACAAATTAAAAATGTTTTTGAAACTGCTTGAACCTATCTACCACTGCCTGGAGATCGATGTTACCTTGCGCGTCATCTAATTCACGGTAGGTAAATGTTGTCTTGGACAAGAACCAAGTGCAGAGAACCAGACACACGTTGCCATTTATTGGCTATAGTGACGGGTGCGGTGTGTTTTGACCTTGACCCAAAAAAACAAATGCGAAGTGAATAGTTTCCTTCCAACGACGATTTGGACAAATTTAATAGCAATGTGCTTTGAACTGGCGAATCCTCTGACGTGACCCGGGCGGGTTCCCACTTCGTTTTTGTTTTATATACTCGTATTAGCAGCACAGTCAGCACAGACTTACCTATATTAGCGAGTAGCTATACTCGTAGGTCTGTGATATTAGGAATAATTATTAATTATTACTATTTATTTTTGTTGTAATTACTATTTTATTTTTTATTTGGTACCTATTATTTTACTATTTCCGCATAAAAAAATTAGGGAGGAATAGATAGATATTTTATAAGCGCTAATCGTTTTGTATCCCCTATGCACATTATGTCGAAAAATAAAAGAAAATGGGGTGTTTTAATTGCAAAACAAAAATAATGACAACAAAAATAAATGCTATTTAAGTAAAAACACGTTTTTTTTTTAATATGCACCGATAAATAATTGGTCGTGAAACGCTATAATTACCGGTATGTACAGGGTGTTCTGGGTTTTTTAGCCCATTTTTTATTTTTTGACATGGAAAAAAAAACGTTAAAAATGTTTTAGGTAAAAGTGTGCAGTTTTTAACCATTATGTAAAAAAATATACAGAGCGTTCAAGTGTGGTAAATTAAACTTTTTTAATGGAACACCCCGTATATTGTAGATTCATCTGAAAGTGCTCAAAAAGGGCTTATTTCGCCAATATAATACTTTGTGTATTATCCCTCTGGCAGTTTTTTAAATATTAATAATTATTTTTCGGTAGCATTCTCAGCTTGCTTAAAACAAAACGATGTGTCATTAACAGTCAATATAACGCGTTTTCTTGCCTGTTTTGTAGTTTTCGATATCTGTGCCATAGAATTGAACCAAATTTTCCAATAATTAAGTATTATTTTAATTATATTTTAGTGAGAGTGCTCATCGTCATTTGTGATATTTTCCGCAAAGGTTTCATTTTCCAAACAATGGGCATCAAGGTGCAAAATTCAAAGTTTCAATGTAGAATATCTTCCAAACAGCTGGACCAAACAACGTATATCATTGGAATCGCAAAAATACGTAGATTACAAAAATATAAAAATGTACAGGGCGTTCTAATAAAAAAACATCGATATATCTCCAGTATGTCCACGTTCATGGTGTCCAATAGGAAAAATTATTTTTTTTATTTTATCCAAAAAGTTACTCTCGATAAAAATGTTGCTTCTTCTTAAAATAAGATTGGCAAAGAAATAATTAATACAAAAAGTTATTAGAAAAAGTTGTTCCAAATTAAAAGATAGTCCATAACACCATTTTTTGAAAAAATCGGCCTACTTTGATTTATTTCGAATTTTTTTACCCGAAGACTAAAAATTATTACAACTATAGTTTCAGGTTAATAAGTTACTATTTAATCTTCATGCAAAGTATTACAAAAACGTATTAAAAGATTTTAATTATTATTTGTATTAATTTTTTGTTTGTTGATGACATTTTTCATCATTTTCGATAATTTAAGTTCCAAGCGCATGTACTATTACTAGCTTCTATTTATAAATTTTGCATATTATGACGTTGCTTCGGAAGAAATTACGCAGGTAAGAAAACACTTACAAATCCCTCAACGTCAATTGAAGGAACGCCCAACGCGTGCGCGTCTAAAGGGAGAATCTTCGCCAGGGTCGGCTCTTCTATAGTCCCGTAAAGGATGATCCAAATTTTAGGACACTGTCTATTTTCTGTTCATTTATAATTATTAATATTAAAATAAAATATGTCCAATTATATAGCTTATAAGCTGTGATATGTATAGGTGATTTAAGTTGTTAACATGTGACAAAGCTGTTCTATCGTCCTCTATGGTTTTATATAATATATGGCATCTCGAAAATTTTTGTACATCTCTGACAAGTGAGTATTACGCAAATTGAAAAGAAATTCAGTTTTCACGACGTTATTATACGTTTTTCCTCTAAATTGTGTCATGCTCTCTTCCAGGTGGTACTGATGATGGCATAAGCCTAAAGCGCTCACCATGCCAATTTAAAGAATATATATTTTTGCACGAAAATACACCTCGCCTTTTCATATATTTAATCACGTGCACACAGCCTACACTTCGCAATAACTATTGCAAACCATATAAGAACTAGAAAAATTTATCACAAAGAAAAAATTTCACAAAAAAATATACTATTCCAGTGGGGTAACCATAGGAATTTAATTTGTAAAAGATAAATTCAACGGAGTTGGGACGTCACACGCCATTCTCAAAAATTTACTTGTCATGTAATAGCTCTAAACTACAGAGAATATAAGCTAAGCGGAGCTCAAACTATCTATTCCTTTTCGGTTGTCGGCGCCCCGCATTCTCAAGCGGCACCTACTCGTAGTCCCGCAGAAGCTTGAGCCGGCCCTCATCCGGCAAGTGCGCATTCATTCATTAATACATTTGGTGTGAGCGAGCGATCCGGCAACGTCCAGCGTTACGCGGAAGAGGGATCTACAGGAAAATATTAAGTTTTAATAATTTTGCAGCGCACTAGATGGCGCGAGGGATGAGACTGATATTTTAATAAATTTGCGGGCTACTAATAGAGGGCGATCCTTGTTTCCTACAAATTTACCTGTTAGCAACTCACAACATGGGAGCAATTCCTCTTCCCCTATTATTCCTTTACTCAGTGGTTCTACCTTGTGATTTCTGCTCTGCCTTTAGTGTGACTCACCCAGTATATACAGAGTGTCTGACTTAATAGTGAAAAAAAATAGTAAAAACTAACTACCCCTATTAATTTTTTTGCTCGAACATTTTTACGTAATAAAAATATGATTTGTGTGGCCCTTTTATTTAAGAATTTTTTTCTCCTCTACATTTTTTCTCGAAAACAATATTTTTCATACAAAAAAATAATTTCATGCCAAATACCATTCCCCTGAGTTCCAGAAAATCAACTACTTATGAGGCCATATGAAAAATGTGGTTTATTCCACAAAAGTAAACCCGATAGATGAATTACGTAATAGAATTTTTGATATCGCTACTGAGATAAAAAAAATTCAGTGCAAACATTGCAGGGAGTTGATTTTAATTTGATCAAACGGTTACAGACTTGTGAAAGATGTCATGGACAGCATTTTGAGCATCTACTGTAACATATTTTTTTTACCCTGAAGCTGAATTGTTACCTGATATTTTTGTTGTTTTAATGTTCAATAAAAATAATTAAATGGTTTGACGCCCGCCTACTATGAATTTTTACTTGATTTTCTGGAACATTCAGGGGAATGGTATTTGGCATGAAATTATTTTTTTGTAGGAAAAATATTATGTTTTCGAGAAAAAATGTAGAGGGAAAAAAGTTTCTTAAGTAAAGGGGCTACACAAATCATATTTTTGTTATACGTAAAAACGACCCACAAAAACGTTCCAGCAAAAAAAATTAATGGGGGTCGTTAGTTTTTACCCTTTTTTAGGGCAGTGTGTAAATGAATAAACTACCCTAAGTCTTCCAGGAAGTAAATAACACATACCAAATTTCAAATTTTTAAGTAGCGCCGTTATTGAGATATACCTAAATAAGAAAAATACTTTTGGGTCGCCCTGTATACCCGAATAACTTGGCAAGGAAAGCCCAAATCGAAAAATTTTATATGAAAGATCCCCTTAAAACCACCTGCCGAACACCCCTTTAAAGTATTTATTATACATTCTGACGCACCCTGTATATACCCTACGCCATATAAAACGACAATCGGCGCGCGACGCGGTGATACGGGCAGTAGCTATGATACGGGAAGCCAAGAAACTCAGTTGGTTCCTCCCGGACACTATACAGTTAAGTTTTGCCTCATACCTAACTTTGTTAGGTATGATGCAAATATTCGCGGACACGCGGTCAAATTTGCAGTTTTTCGGAAGACCATGTCCCTAGACTGGTTTTTGAATGGGGGATTTATTTCAAAAATTACGGAGTCAATCAAGTGTATCATCTTCAACTGGAAATCCTACACTTACCTACCCACCAAATATTTACGCAAAGGCTGGAAATGAGAAGAGATGAAACTCGGACGACTGTTTGAAATTTAGTACCATATGGTGTAATATCTGGTACAGAAAACGTCATGAACAATATTAATTGTAAAGCAATTTTAGAATTTGTAACCTCTATTAGAAAGAGATTTCGAAGAGTATTATTTTGGCACCGAGATCTCGACAAAGATAAAAAATAAAATAAAAAGTATACGGTTGTGGAGTTTTATTTGGAGAACCCTAAAATTTATAACGGTCGATGTAACTATGACAATGTTTCATTAGGTAGGTACTATATTATTTGTAAATAGCCAAATAAAGTTAATGACTTATTGACAACATTTTCGATTTTTTATCGTAGTTGGATTCTTTACTCGCATAAGTTATTTTGTGTTCTGCACTTTTTCAAAAGTAGGTACTACTGGGTTGATTGCCTTCTTCTTCTGGCGATGCCACTGATGCAGCATTACAGCCATCTCAAAATGTGACCATTAATAAATATTTCAGGCCGCCGGCGCCGTTTTTCCTAGGTGCGCCTGCGGCCACGTGAAAGTAAATAACGGTGTCGCGAACGCGAATGGCAGGATACATGCAGATGGTCCACGCCGCGATCCGCGTACGGCGCGTACGCAGCTCTGCCTGCACTCTGCTTTGGGTTAGTATACTGCATCGCCCCGCCTTTGAAGGTCGGTGATCGGGGTTTGTTAACAACTCGCGAGGTCTCGCGATCGCAAGGCAAATGCAACGAATCCCACCATAAGGGAAAACGCTATGTGAAAATGTGTAGTGGTTAACAGTGACCCCAAAAAGAATCAGAAATAATGCAGGTATGTTATTGCACCTCTGTTTGGAGGCTAAAATAGAAAATTTTCAGATTATGATGATTTTAACACATAATAGGTCAAATCAGAAGTAGCACTTGTCGGAATGTTTTGTACTAGATGCGCACCGCAATTATCGAAATAAAGGCTGTCGTCTCTGGGCTAGCGCTGTCAGGGTTGTCAGATTTTATGAACTAGAGTTGTTATACGAGTGGAATTGTAACACATTTATGTCAGAATTTAGGCAATGGATATATAGATAATCCATTCTAAGAAATGTGGCCAAATGTTTTTTTATAATATGCGAAATACCGCTAATAACATTCACGTAATAAGGCAACATAATATAAGTACCTACTTTTCAAAATAGACTTTAGGAGCGCGCGAGAAATGATAACGTGGATGGTCCATCAAATAGCGATCAGCTGGTAGTTGTATATCTACATTGTTTACAGTTTAAAATTTGTTTAGGTGCATTTTAAATCTTTTGGAGCTTAGTAAAAAGTGAAGGCAAAAAATTACGTATTTTATAAGGAATCGGAATTTAAGTTTTTTTTGTATGTTTTATTGTTAAATGGATATTTTCGTTCTGCTAATCTCTTTCAAAGGCCAAATTATTTCAAAAGCTTGAACCGAAAAGGACTAAATTACCTATTGGGTGGTGCAAAATAAGTCGGAATTTCCAATTTTCTTATAGATTTTTTATTTTCGATCAGATTTTATTCGTTCTGATCTTGTTGGGAAGCCAAATGACGAGGCTTTATGTTTCAAGAGCGAGTTTTGGCCCTTTTACAAAATCCAAAAATCCATTAAGATGGCGCAAACTCTGAAATTTAATGAAACACAGCGCTGGAACTTTTATAAGCTATTAAATCCAACTTTGGCCAAATGCGACAGAACGTTAATTTGCTTCCAATGAGAATGTGGGGTCGACATAAATAAAAGAAGTTAATAAGATATTTGACCTAGACTGGAATTTTACTGGATATTTTACTTAGACTGGAATTGTATGTAGGGGTTACCTAGCCGCGTTTTATTGGCGCGTCACTAGTAATACTGGTGAATCTAGTGGCAGATAAACAATATAATTAAAACGGGTTAACACATGTCACAACATTCACAGTTACACCAACAAAACACACCTATTAATAACTATATTTTGCTGCGTACGATATGTCTGAACCGGTTGCAGTTAAAGCAGTTCAATGCGGTATTTGTCATGCGATCGCCTATTAGAAAAGTATATAAATTATTGGTAATTATTTCGCATGGTGTAGGTAACCACACCTCTGATTTTTTTGAAATTTTGGCTACTCCACTATTTTCGAGGTCCCTAAAAACGATAAAAAGGGTTATTAAATTTTTTCTTCTAAATACGTACTAAAAAGGGAATACCTACCCTTCTTTAATATGCCATATGCCTATCACTTTTTTATAAAGTTTTATATAGGTATAGGCCCATTAAGAAGGATAATCATCCTTTTTTCAAATTAGTTATTTATGTACCAAGGCACTGAAGTTCAACTTTTTATGACTCATGTGGAATTTAGTTGTCGAGGCCTCTGGCCGAGGCAAAAAAACCACATGAGTCATAAGAAGAACTTCAGTGCCTAGTTACATATTATTATTTTTTTTAAATCGGAAAAAAATGGTTTATTAGGCAAGAAAATAATCATACGGGATCACCCGTCCATGAACCAACTGCGCGCGGCGTTGCTTGACTTTGACGATCGCTTTACCTAGGTCAAGTATGCCAAGACACGGAAGCCTTCGAACAGAAAAACCAAACTGCTGCTTGTTGTGCAGCCTCCATAACAAATATATTGATATTCAAACCTACTAAAATATTTATACTGAAAGATTGCGCTGCTATAGGTAACAATTTCGCAATGTGTACGAAAAGTTAAATGGGCTTTTATTGCCCGGGTTTTGAATATTTGGTCACTTTTGACCGGCGATGACTCCGCGTCTGACGTTTGATGTTTACATCTCGCCAAGGCCTACTTATTGAAAAAATCGTACAATAATGTGCTACTTCAGTGCGGATTTCTGATATTTTAATGACGATTTTGGGACACTTCACTGCCGGGATTTCAAGAAATAGGTATTTATGTACCAAGGCACTGAAGTTCAACTTTTTATGACTCATGTGGAATTTAGTTGCCGAGGCCTCTGGCCGAGGCAAATAAACCACATGAGTCATAAAAAGAACTTCAGTGCCGAGGTACATACTATATATTTTTTTTTAATCGAAAAAAAAATGTTTTATTAGGCAAGAAAATAATCATACGGGATCACCCGTCCATGAACCAACTGCGCGCGGCGTTGCTTGACTTTGACGATCGCTTTACCTAGGTCAAGTATGCCAAGACACGGCGCCTTCGAACAGAAAACCAAACTGCTGCTTGTTGTGCAGCCTCCATAACAAATCTATTGATATTCAAACCTACTAAAATATTTATACTGAAAGATTGCGCTGCTATAGGTAACAATTTCGCAATGTGTACGAAAAGTTAAATGGGCCTTTATTGCCCGGGTTTTGAATATTTGGTCACTTTTGACCGGCGATGACTCCGCGTCTGACGTTTGATGTTTACATCTCGTCAAGGCCTACTTATTGAAAAAATCGTACAATAATGTGCTACTTCAGTGCGGATTTCTGATATTTTAATGACGATTTTGGGACACTTCACTGCCGGGATTTCAAGAAATAGGTATTTATGTACCAAGGCACTGAAGTTCAACTTTTTATGACTCATGTGGAATTTAGTTGCCGAGGCCTCTGGCAAATCTATTGATGCCGCGCTAACAAGGCACCCGTGATAATTGCGTTTTAATTAAGAACATATACGTAATTTTTTTTATTACGTATCAGTCATTACGTGTCAGTCATTACGTGTCAGTGTTCGTAACAATGGGCTTACTTATAACCTAAACCGTCACTTAAAAGGTATGTTACTAGCATAGGAGTAGAAAAAAAACTTAAAAATACAATGCGAGTATGCTGTCTAGATAAAACATTGCCGTTCGGCAATCGCCATTTTTTTTTTAAACCGTTTATTATTACTAATAACATACATTCTTATCCTTCTATACTTTATAGACTAGTACATCGTGTGAGTTTTTAACTTAACCTAAACAATAGCTTTATAGCATATTTGGTTTTCGGTGCGAGTTTGGCATCGGCGTTTGCTTTTTCGGTCGGATTTACCTACTATAAACACTACACTAGTAGTTTATTCCTGCAAGGTATTTTAGGTTCCCCCTTAAGGACTGACCTTATCGTAGTAGATTCTTCTGTCTTAATTTACAATTTGCACCCTCTTTCGTTTGCTACAAAAACCCTTTTGCAGGGCATCTCACATTATTTCATCTTGACACCTTTGCTAGGATTTCATGGATTTGTTGATGTAGGAGTCTCGATTGAACTCCTTGCACAAATTTTAATTCTAATATATCCATTCCATTGGTACAGATTTGGGATGAGCAAATGGGGATATCATTAGTAGGTATAGTATTTTTAAAGTCACTTGAAACAGCATAAAAAAACTCTAATTGCATAAAAAAACTCAATATAGGACATAAGCGTCACGCAGTTTTTTAAAGATATTCATGTTCTAAAAGCAACATAATATTTCACTTTTAAGGGTTTTTTAAGGTTGTCGTCAAACACAACGTAAAGGTTAATGCACCATACAATATTGTCAAAAGGTCTCTAAAAAGCCACATCGATTACAACTATTTACGCAAGTATATCCTAAAATCTGTGAAATTATCGCACGCCTATCCACCGCATTTCGCTGTACAAGCGGCCGGCCGTCGAACAGTGTAGCCCATGCAAGTATTGGTGATATATTTTATTAGGCGAGCATGCAGTCAATTGTTTTTACTGCAATATCTATCGTCTCTGTCTCCTTCATCTCATTTTACTTATAATACCAGGTGCGGTCTAATATGGTTAAAAAAGTGTTTTGACTCGTATTTCATTGCAGGAAGAGCCTGTTCTCGAGCTACCCTGGTAAAATATAAATGAACTCACTTGGAACACAGTGATATACGAGGCGCGATCTATTTCATAGCTTTTACAACGCTCTGCTACTGGTAAAAATACCAGACTTATCAGCCGAAATCACCCGTATAAAATTCACATGTTTTTATGCTGTTCCAAGTGACTTTAGAAATACTATACCTACCACTTTTAGCAAAAATCTAAGTTCATAATGTGTGTACTGCTTTTAAAAATCAAAATTGATTTTTGCGTTTTTAAATTATAATTAAATAATAATAATTAAAACTATAATTTAATAATAATAGCACAGACCTATATATGGCTTCGCTATAATGTCTGACATTATAGTCTAATTAAATTACGAAAAAAAGACCCATCGAGCTTGCATTAAATTGTAACTGGATGAAATAAATTGTATCTCATGTATTTTGATGCGCTCTGTCCAAAAAAATAAAAAATAAAATGTAGCCCCGGGTCGAAATTTTCTAAATTGGGAAAAACCGGGTTTTCCGGATTTTCCCATGGAAAATTTTCTTAGAGGTACCTATCGAACAAAATACGAGATTAATAGGATAATCCATGCTATGGCCAATAATAACTCTTGCAAAGTTGGCTTTGAAAACAATAATTGTCTGCGAAGAATTATTTTACATGTCAAACTCCGTTATTGTCATTCTGCAACTATGCCTGCACTTAGTGTTCAAGATAAAGTTGAAATTGTTTTAATACACGGTGATAATTATCATACTTGTCGAGAAACATCAGATATTTTCAATGAACGACATCCAGACAAAAACATCAACTACTCAACTGTGGCAAAAATTCTTAGGAGTTTTAAGCAGTTCGGTTCAGTGCAAAATAAATATCAAGTACCACATAGAAAAAATGTAACAGGTAACGAAGATAATGAAATGGATAATGTCCTCTCCGTTATTGAGAATCCTAAAATGCTGCTGTCCCAAAGGCAAACAGAGTTGAACAAATTTTTTGGCAAATTTATTTTTAGTTACTGTTTTCATTTAAATTATTTATTATTAAAATTTGCCAAAAAAACTACTTATTTTATTCAATGGACACAAAAATTTAATATTTTTAAACTCTGATTTCGATTAATTTAAATTTCTAGCTGCTAATCGAACAAAATTAAAGTTAAGTAGCAAATTCATGTGTTATCCGATGATAAGTTGCGCTTGCGGTATTTTGTTTTTTTTTTGTAATACACAGGGTGATCGAAAAAAATACAAAAAAGTTAAATTTCTTTTTTTTTTTTGACTAAGTGGCTGTGACTTTAAATCTGACATCCACTTTTGATTCCAAACAACTTTTGTAAGTAACTTTTTACCGTATTTTAAAAAATAAGGGTAGTTTACTCTTGACCTATTTTGACATTTTTGAATCTACCTCGTATCCGAAAAGAGATATTTAAATTTTGGTATATGCGTTTTGAGTTTGAAATGATGCACCAACTTTTATCAATAATAAAATTTTCTGAGAAATTAATAATAAAAAAGTTTTCCATTTGTGTCCAATTACATTTTTAATGATGACAAATATGAACACAAGCGTAGTCTATTTTTCACGTCGTTAAATACATTCATCTAAAAGGAATTATGTAGGCAATAGTTACTGTCTCCATAACCCACTCATTTTTTTTACTTAAACTTTTATAAGAGATAAATTTCCATCGGGAACCGCTAATTTAATTTCCAAATGAACCAAATGTGTTCATTTATTTGTATTCTCTTTACATAACTCCTTTTAGATGAAAGTATTTAACGACGTGAAAAATAGACTAGGTTTGTGTTCATCAAACCTTTGAAATTAAATCAACTTTGCACCAAGCTTGATATAATTTTTTAAACCAAATAGAGATTTTCTAAGAAATCAACTGGTTAGGTTAGGTAAAAATACAACTTTCAATAAATACATTTTAGTTGAAATGTTTGGAATTTTTTTTACAAAAACACGCAAGAAGTTAAATGTTGTCTCTGAAAATTGGTATGTAGGCCAAAAATTGCAAAAGAAACAACTTTTTCTAATAACTTTTATCGGAAATGTGTCAAATAAAGCCGATTTTGGATAATTTTTGAAAAAAAATGTAAATTTTGACAGATACCGCAAGTCACGTGGTCGACTCTTGTGACGCCATTTTCATCCTCTGACAAGCACAAATCGATGGCAAAGTCAAATTAACATTTTATCCAAAAATAAAAAAAATCCCTTATGGTGCCTACTTCAATAGTGACACTGTACGATTTTTGGATCCAGCGGAGCGCGTGTAACGGGACTTTTGTCGGGAGAATTCTACAACTTAGAATAGACATACAGACTTGTAACTTCGTACACATGTTGAGACGACATCCAATTTAGGTTTGCCCACCTTTCAGACCAAGTAATTGAAAATTGCCAGTTTTAGGCAACTTTTCCCAAAAACCATGTTTTTTTGGTACTCACACAATGAACAATGTCAGAAAAATAGATAAAATATTTTTGAAGAATTTTCTATAACGTAGTGGTATTCTAGACACATTGAGGTACTGAAAAAAAATTCTAGTCATTGGGTGCATTTTTGGCATTTTTGTGCCATTTCAGATTTTCAAAAAAAATATTTTTTTTGGGGAAAAAAATATTTTAATTCTTTGATATCTTTGCCAATTATAGTCCGATTTCGGTAAAACTCATACAAACATAAGAATGGACATTCAAGAGTAAGCTCTGTAAGTGGCATTACAAAATTTCAAATAGTTTGCCTGTTACAGGCAACCAATGAAATTAGGTCATGGGTACACTTTGCCCCTCCGCCATATGCCCAATTTTGGGATTTTTCGTCCCTCTGGATATCAATAGTCTCGTCCCTTACATTCAAAACGCATTTTTGTTTTTTCAAATATCTTAATTTTTACCAAAGTTATGAAAACTTTAGTGTTCTAACATTCAAATTTTCGGCCTTCAGCACCCAATTTTTTCTCAAAATACTACATACATTTCAATCGTCTATATCTCGGGAACGGTGCCTCGGATCAAACTTTTTCAAGGGACATAAAAATTGCCATTTTTCCTATGCTTTAAAATGGTGTAAACCCCGTTTCAAAATATTGATTCGTTTCCAAGATACGCCTGCGCAAAATTGAAAAATGAACATAACCCCAAATTTGGGCAATTTCGACCCGGGGCTACATTTTGTTTTGCTTTTTTCGGAAAGACCGCCTCAAAATACATAGGATTCACTTTAATTCATAATGTTACAATTTTTTGCAAGCTTAAGTCCGTAATGTAATTCGACTATTTGTAATAACAATAATAATATGCCTATTGCTAACTGTAAATTATCCGGAATTTGGTATAAAAATGTCCACAATATATCTTTTTCCGAAAATGTGCCTTAAATTTATGCCACTAGGATACTAAGGATAAATATTTGTGCAGATATTAGATGCTTCCACCATCTACACCAAATTTTCAAAAATCCGTTGAAGAATCCCGTTGATACAGAGGTGTCAAAATTAAATTTATGACACTGTATTTTTACTTTCATAAAATCCGTAAATCCATTTTTAAACTTTTAAATGCCGACCGGCGCGCTTTTCGACATTCATGCAACTTTTTTAACGTGTTCCACCTCGCGGTCTTACTGTTTGGTACCGTTAGTTAGAAACGTCCTTGGGGACCTCTTTTCTCTAAATCGATTTTTAAATTTTATAAATTTTTTAAATGCCGACCAGCTGTTCTCTTTTCATGTCAATTTTTTGACATCTTCCCGAACCTCGCGGTTCCATATTCGGTATCTTTGGGAAGATACGTCCCTAGGAATGCCATTTCCCTGAAAACATTTTTTGCCTATGTCGATTTTTAAATTTTGATTTTAAATTCCGTCCGGCTTGCTTTTCGACATTTATATCACTTTTTTACGTGTTCCGTAACCTCGCGGTCATATTTTTTAATATCCTTAGTTAGACCCTGAAAACATTTTTTTGCCCAAATAGATTTTTCAATTTTATGAATTGTTTAAATTCTGGCCGGCACGCTTTTCGACATTCATGTCAATTTTTTGACGTCTTACGGAACCTCGCTGGCCAGTTTTTGGTATCATTAGGAAGTACGTCCCTAGGGATGCTATTTCCCTGAAAACATTTTCCTAAGTGGTTTTTTAAATTTTATGAATTTTTGTAATTCCGGCCGGCCCGTTTTTTATATCGTTAGTAAGATACGTCTCTAGGGATGCTATTTCCGTGAAAACATTTTTTCCTAAGTGTTTTTTTCGATTTTATGAATTTTTGAAATTCCGGCCGTAGCGCTGTTCGACATTTATGTCAATTTTTTGACGTCTTACGGGACCTCGCAGGCCGATTTTTTGGTATCATTAGGAAGATACGTCCCTAGAGATGCCATTTCCCCGAAAGCATGTTTTGCCTAAATGGATTTTTCAATTTTACGAATCTTTAAAATTCCGGCCGGCGCGCTTTTCGACATTCATGTCAAGTTTTTGACGTGTTACGGAACCTAGCGGCCAGATTTTTTTTGTATCGTTAGTAACATACGTCCGTAGGGATGCCATTTCCCTGAAAACATTTTTTTCCTAAGTAGATTTTTCAATTTTATGAATTTTTGAAATTCCGGCCGGCGCGCTTTTTGATATTCATTTCAATTTTTTGACGTGTTCCGGAACCGCGCGGGCCGATTTTTTAGTATCGTTAGTAAGATAAATCCCTAGGGATACTATTTCCCTGAAAACATTTTTTCCTAAACGTATTATTTATAATGTAGCAGCATGGTAATTCACTGGAAAATTATTTAAATTTTTCAAGCCGGTTTCAATTTTATGATTTTTTTTATTTCCGGCCAGCGCGCTTTTCGACACGTCAATTTTTTGACATGTTCCGGAACCTCGCGGCCCGATTTTTTGGTATGGTGAGTAAGATGCGTCCCTAGTTATGCTATTTCCCTGAAAACATTTTTTCCTAAGTTTTTCTTTTCAATTTTATGAATTTTTGAAATTCCGGCCGGCGCGCTTTTCGACATTTATGTCAATTTTTGACGTGTTACGGAACCTCGCGGCCAGATTTTTTTTTGTGTTGTTAGTAACATACGTCCCTAGGGATGCCATTTCCCTAAAAACATTTTTTCCTATGCGGATTTTTCAATTTTATGAATTTTTGAAATTCCGGCCAGCGCGCTTTTCGACATTCATGTCAATTTTTTGACGTGTTCCAGAACCTCGCGGCCCGAATTTTTGGTATGGTTAGTAAGATTCATCCCTAGGTATGCTATTTCCCTGAAAACATTTTTTTCTAAAAATGGATTTTTCTATTTTATGAATTTTTGAAATTCCGGCCGGCACGATTTTCGACATTATGGAACCTCAGAGGTATATTATAGCGAGTTGTAAATAGTCTCCCCACACGTTTTTTGGTCCCCCCACTCCTTATTCGTACATTACCCCCACTCCTACGCCCCTGGCCACGTCCACTTTTCCCCGCCCCCCCGCGCATGCGCACCGAGCGTATGACTTCCCTTTGCACCCCGCACCCAACATACCGTGTAATTGCCGCGTAATGTATTTACAATGCGACGGGTATCTATTTTCGCGAAATTCGCACAATAAATAATTATTTATCGATTACGCAGTCTGTACGTGAAGAACTAGTTAAAAAAATAGGTTACTACGCTCTTTTCCAGCATTTTTTAACTAATTACACTATTTATTACGTATTTCTGCGAAATTTGAAGAACGTGAACGTGAAGAACCATTTAAAATAGACTCTTACGCTATTTTCCCGAATTTTTTCACTAATTACACTATTACGTATTTATCCTTTTGCTGTAATAAAAAGTACAATGTACTGTATACCGTATTATGATCTATTTGCGTAATTAGAGCAATAAATGATTATTTATCAATTATTTTCCTCTTTGCAACCACAGAACTACTAAAAAACTCAAGTTTTTTTCACCTACCGCGCCTAATAATTAATTTTTCTTGAAATCGGCACTGAAGTAATCCATTATTGTACGATTTTTTCAATAAGTAGGCCTTGGCGAGATGTAAACATCAAACGTCAGACCCGGAGCCGTCGCCCGTCAAAAGTGACCAAATATTCAAAACCCGGCCAATAAAGGCCCATTTAACTATTCATACACATTGCGAAATGTGAATGTGAAATACATATTTTAGTAGATTTGAATATCAATAAATTTATTACGGAGGCTGCACAACAAGCAGCAGTTTGGTTTTCCTGACCTAGGTAGAGCGATCGTCAAAGTCAAGCAACGCCGCGCGCAGTCGGTTCATGGACGGGTGATCCCTTATTATTATTTTCTTGCCTAATAAAACATTTTTTTCCGATTTCAAAAAAATATAATCCTATCCTGTCCTATCCAGTGCAGGGGGTGGCCGCCTTAAATCGTAGGCCACAGTGGGCCCGTTGTGCCCCCACGGCCAGCGTCACACGGCGGCCAGCAAGCCGGCCCTCTTAATGAAGGCCCGCAGCTCACCCACCCCGACACCATACACATCCTCTGCGCTCCGCTTGGCTCAGCCAGAGGACTCGAATCTCACCCTGTCAAGTGCAGGGCATTCAGTAACCAAGTGGTGCGGTGTCTCCTCATCCTCCAGACACCATCTGCACTCCGACTCCCCTCCCACCCCTATAAGGTGCAGGTGGCGAGCCAGGCAGCAGTGCCCAGTTAGGACCCTCACCACTCCCCTCAACTCTGTCCTAGGCAGACGCAGCAGCTCTCTAGACAGGACGGACGACGGCCCACGAATCATGAGCCTGGTCTGCCCCATCCCCGGGGCCCTGCGCCACTCCTCGACGAACCTGCCATGCAGCCATTCGTCCAGGGCTCCAATTGCTACCCGTGGTGCAATCCCCAATATTGGTTCAGGCCCCACCGGTCTTCTCATGGATCCCTCTAGCCAGTAGGTCCGCAGTCTCATTCCCCGCTATGCCCGCGTGACCTGGCACCCACGATAGAACGACCCTGTTCCCTTCGGCTACCAACTTGAGCAAACTCGTTCTACAGTCCTCCACCAATGGGGACCAAGTACGGTTAGCTCTCAGCGCCTGTAACGCCGCTTTACTATCAGAGCAGAAGGTCAGCCTACGGCCCCTGATTCTAAGCCTGAACGATTCCTCTGCTCCCATCATAATGGCGAACACCTCCGCTTGAAACACGGTGGTGTGCTCCCCGAGGGGGGTGGTCAGCCTCCTGGCCAGTCCCTGACAAAAGGCCCCTGCCCCCGTTCCATTCCCCATTTTGGATCCGTCTGTATACCAGACGAAGCCCGCCCTGGGCGTCGCTATTTCCTTCGGCCCACCCCTCCCTGTCTGGAAAGACAAAGTGAAGTCGGCCGTGGAAGCCGATGGAAGGAGTCTGCACATCCCTTCTCATTTCCAGGATGGGCACCTCCTCTCTTAGCTCTGACCACAGCTGCCGGTGCCCGTGGACCGAGCCACTGGCGACCCAAAGGTTGAGGCCCTCTAATCTGAGGGCCGCCTTCACCGCCTCGTACTCCACTACCGCGCCCAATGGAGGCAGCCCCACCAGGGTTTAAAAATACACTTCCCCAAAAATTAACGCACCACCAAAAAAAAACAGGCTATAATTGAGACACCCGGTATTTATAAAAAAGAGGTTTCTACACAAATACAGTTAGTACACCAACGTTCTGGAAAAGACAACCTATCATTCAAAAAAAAAAAATTCGTCCAAATCGGACTATTGGTTTTGACAAAAATTTACTTTAAACTTTTGGGTATTTTTTGGTGGTGCGTTAATTTTTGGGGGAAGTGTATAATATGTACCTCGGCACTGAAGTTCTTTTTATGACTCATGTGGTTTATTTCACATGAGTCATAAAAAGTTGAACTTCAGTGCTTTGGTACATAAATAACTATTATTGACTTACATATCGCTGTATAGCATATATTATGCTCTATTTTCATGAAATAAACAAATAACTTCTATTTGTCCTAGATCTACTAAAAAATTACAAACGCATTCCTTTCCTCTGTCTTTCGTTAAACATTATTGTTGTAATAATTATCCATCCAAACCTACAACGTTACATACTTCAAATAATAATTGAAACAAAAATTATGAAGACCACATCACCCTGAAAATTTCCAGTCTCCTCCACGTAATTAGCTTATGACGTCACAGCCAACGCCCATATAAAGGTATTTTACTTACATTTCTCGCCCTCCAAGTCAGTTCATAATATGTGGAGATACGAAAATATTATGAAAAAACTCAATACAAACAGACAATAATAAAAAAATCTCAAAGCTCAAGTTCCCTCAAACTATTTTCATATCAGCTGCATTCGTCCGGATTCGTTCTCCCAAAAAACACAGCAACCACCGCTCACAAAAACAGTCTCTCTCTACACACGCGCGATTTATCGAAGCGCCTCCCGGTTGAGTACCGCGTCAGAACTCGTTCTCACAAGACACGCGCGACAGTATTTTTTAATTATTCAAAATATCGCTACAGCACACGAAAGAAATATGTAAGACTATACCATGAAAATCAGCCGAGATCTACTGATGTTTCAACGGATCCGGCAACACTGCGAATATATCGATCGCAACCCCAAAGGTCATTTCGTACCGCCCAACTCGTCGAAGGCAACCGCTAGGGACAGCGAGCAGAGCGCTCGCTGAAGGGCAAGTAGGTACTAGTTTCCATGCCTGGGGTGCGCTACATAGACCGCCATCCGCCAGTGGGAGGTACTATGGGTGTCGGCCGCGACGCTAGACAGGCAGACAGGCCAAAAACTAGAGTGCGAGGATAGCGCGTGCGAGGATTAGGAAATATTTTACACAAACTGCTTATAATTTTGAATGAAAATCAGCCGAGATCTACTGATGTTTCAACGGATCCGGCAAATCTACGAATATATCGATCGCAACTCCAAAGCTTATCTCGTACCGCCCAACTCGTCAAGGGCAACCGCTAGGGACAGCGTACAGAGCGCTCGCTGAAGGACACGGCTATCCGATCGATGGAAAGTAGGTACTAGTTTAGATGCCTAGGGTGCGCCACATGGACCGCCGTCCGCCAGTGGGAGGTACTATGGGCGTCGGCCGCAACGCTAGAGCGGCAGGCAGGCCAAAAACTAGAGTGCGAGGATAGCGGGTGCGAGGATTAGGAAATATTTTACACAAACTGCATTTAATTTTGAATGAAAAACAAATTAAAAGCGGATACATTGCAGTGCTTTGATAGTATTTCAGATTATACGTATAGGTATACGTACTAGCGGAATTAAAGAATAGCTGATAAAGTAATTTACGGAAAACCAACGAGGTAATTCATATATTATAATCTATATGAATACATACACCCAAATATTTTAGCAACTATTATTAAACTCAAGCTCTATTGTAATACTATATATTTATGAGAAGTGGTGGTATACGTTACAGATACAAGCCGGGGATTGTAGCACTTAAAATCATTATTTTTGAACTTTGAATCCGGCATTGTATATTTTACCTAGTAATTGGCCCGTCTCTTAAAATTATAACCAATATATGGGTACAATATTCAAACCAGAATTAGTGTGATGCCGTAGATCTCGAGACAGGTATTGAAAGAATTAGAGCAGAATTACATAACCTAGAATTTGATATAGGTCGTACACCTCCAATTATGATTCACGGTTGTGTACTGATTCCGAAGTTCTTCGGGAAACTTTAGCCCAAGAGGGAAAGTTCAGTGAAGGAGTGAAAATATGTGACAAGTACTTGGTTGGGGGAATGGAATTGAATGATTTTTGTGCTAAAATGGTAGAGATCGACTTGAAACAATTTTTATTCGATATTTCGGATTTTTTACCCGAAGACTTAGTAGAAAAGTATGGGCTCGTAGAATTAAAAGAAAACGGATGCTACTAATCATTCGACGAGGAAGATGACTAGACTGATTGTTTGTAATAAATATGTTATAAAATAATATACTTTTTTTACATACCTTATTGTAGTCAATAAAACTATGGTATATTTAAATGTGTTTTTATTTCGTATTGGGTTATGTGAAGACTGAAAATAATACACACCAAAGATATTATAATTCTTAATTGATCAATTATAAAAATACAAGTACATACAATAAATTCAATACTGAATACCAGTATTTACAGAGCCATCATAAATATTATAGCTCAAATATGAATCATGTATAATTAAGCATAAGCTCTGGTGCCTTTTGGGAACTCTGGAGCAAAAAGTTTTTTTGAGCAATCCAAATTCCATCATTCGTATGGGTAAACATCCGAATTTAGATAGAGACGAACATTGCTAATATCGGCGTTAGTAAACTGAGTGGCATCTTTTGTGTGATCATCGGATTGACCTGTAGATTGGAATCCGATAATAATATAGCGAGGTCTTTCCAAACTCGTACTCGTTATTATTGCCCAAAAGTCGGATGAAGTATTACGAAGCGCTGGTAATTCATAGAGATCCCATGTACGATATGGTACTTAACTATTGCAATAGTGCCCACCTTTATTTATTCGTGAGAGCAGTCTAAGTTTTTGTTTACCCTCGAGTACAATGTGACGTATTTTCCACTCGATCTTTGTGATTTCTAATGCAGCATCAACTTCTCCGATATAACAGTTTTTAAGGGATCGTGCAATAATAAATATTAATTCCTGTTTTACGTTCAAAATTCCTTTGGAATAATCTTCAGCAAAATCCATCAAAAATTTAAGTGGGAGTTTTCCGTGAAATGTGTGGGAAGTAGAATCTAGGACGGCGTTATTTTCTTCAGATAAACCCCAACCACAAGTAGTAAAGAAATTAGATTGTCTTATTGAATGGTACCATAGTTTTTAAGGCTGTTAATATACCGGGTTTTCTAAACACTCAGACTTGGTCACCTCCCATTTCATAACGTATTTCGTCGAAAAGAAATGCAAATGCGTTATTGGCAAGGTGGCACTTCTTTGTCACGTCATTAGGTGTAAATTTGCCTTCAATATAAATGTAACTATCAAGAATAAGGTCCTGCAAATGTATTGGGATTCGTATTTCATGCGAGTTAGTGTATTTTGGTGACCCGTACGGTTTGTAAGTGTGTTCGTGTAGACTGATAATGAGTGATTGATCAAATATAGGTTCTTCGAATACCTCCAATTTTTTACTGGTGACAACCATGATTTACAATAAAATTTACGATCTTCCCATGAAAGACGTCTTGATGCTCCACATACTTTACATGGACTGAATCTAAATCCCTTGATATTTTTGCTTTCATTATCGGATACTTCTTGTTTGTTATCGTATATTTTACATATCTGGTTCTTAAAAACAAATCCCATATTAGATTAATTTTTTAGCTCTAGTTTTACAATGATTTTTTCACCGTGAAAATCGACCAAGTTACCACTATCAGCCAAGATGCGTAGTGTAATGTTTTCGATGTACTGACGTTTTCTAGGATTTATTGGATGTATACAGGGTGTAACTTTGATAAGTACAGAAATTTTAAGGGCAGGTCGGGAAAAATGCACTTGTTACGCCTATGCAATTAAAATTTTTCTAAAGTGCATATTAACGTCAGAAATAATTTTTTTTAAAACGCTATTAAAACCCCTTTTTCCGACGCTACGGCCATGGGTCCTTGACCTTGCCGGGACCAGCTGGAACTGAGGCCGGTTCCGGCGGATCCCCCCCAATTCCGCCGTGCAGCGTTGTCAGACGTATAGCTCTTTCACAGTATTTCAGGAATAGTCTTTCAACTAGTTTTTGAACAAATCTTTAATGGTTCTTTTAGCGAATAGCATGCAAAAAAACTACCTTTCGGATGCCTGGATGATTTTCCTTGCGGGTGTCGTACTCCTTTCTTATGTTATCCAAAAATCCTCTCGAAAATCACAAGAAGCACTAGGTAACTGGTTGCCAGTCGAATCGCTTTTTCCGAGGCTTTTTCGCAGTATTTGAAGAATATTGACGCAACCATGTATCATTTGGTGTATGTGGAGATTAAATAAATAAATAAATAATTTTTGGACAACTCCTTAAAGGTTCTTTTAGCGAATAGCTCGACGAATAGCATGAAAAAGCCTACCTTTGAGATGCATCGATTATTTTTACTATTTTCTTGTGTTTAGGTACTATCCAAAAGCTTCACAAAATCACATAAAGCACTAAGTACCTACCTAACTAGTGGCACTGTTTTTATACGATGGTCGCGAAGGTATAACACTTCATAGTCTCTTTTTACGGAAATACGAACAAAACACTTGTTTTTTTTTTCACTGCACACTTAAAGCGGCGCGATGCCAAATATTAGGGACGTCTCGGTTTCCCTCAGCTGATTTATTCCAACGGGGACTCGACTAGGTGGATTGTACAATTAGATCCATACCGTATGCGTCTAATAAAACCCGAATTTTCGCGAACCCTTGAAGCTGCTTCTTTTATCCTCGCGCGTAATTGGGGTACCTAGTAGGAACCTATCTAGCACTGTTTTCATACGAAGGCCGCGAAAGTTTAACACTGCATTTCTTAACGGAAATATGAAAAAATCACTTGTTATTTCACTGCAAATTCGTAGCGGCAATTGCAACAGGTTTGGACATCACTGCTGGTCCAAAAAAATGGCGAACGGATCTGGAAAAATGTACAGAAGCAGGTTCAGTTCCGACGACAGTTCGTAAAACAAAGCAAAGTAACGGAACAATATCGGTTAGCGAGACGCGACGTTTGCATACGCGTCCACGTTTTGGAAACAGAATTGTTATACCACAGAATAGCCACACGTAAGGCATTCTGTATAATAATAAATTGCTTGTTGAAGCTGGCGCTCCCAAAAATTACAGGCGGACGCGGATCGATATCAATCAGCTGTTAAATCCCATAATAATCGGACGGACGATCTTCGACTAGCGCGTCGGCTACGGCGCGGCGGTACGGTGACGGCGCACAAGCTTTCCCCCATACCATTCAATACCACTATTCGGTGTTGCCGTTTATGCCGACATGTCCCCAAACTGACTTAAAGTCCCTTAAATCCGATTTTTGATTTTCGCCGATTTATACGGGGTTTCTTTCGTTATAAGTTAATCTACTATCTCGTATAATTATTACGCACAAAAACGGGTAAATCCATGTAAAAATCCACTACACAATTAAATTTATACGGAATTAAATTACTAAATCAGGTAAATTTTCAGCACACTTGGCAACATAGTAGCGCCGCCCCGAGAGAAGTAGGGGCCGCGAGCCGCGAGCCGCGATTGGCTAATATCGCGCACTAGTTATGAGTAGTGGGGATCACCTGTAGTGTCGATGTCAAGTGGCGCCCCGCGCTTGCGCTCCTCGCCCAGCTGTAATTTAGTAGGTCGGCCGGGCCGGGCGGCGTGGAAATGGAGCAAAATCGAGTGAATCAGTGCCAGTGAATTCATTCGTAATTGTAATTATTGCGCGATTCGGCGCGGCGTCGTTTTTGTGTGAAGTTGGCGTCGGACGCCAGCGCCCGACGCCAACGTCATATGCCCGCGCCTGGCGAATCTCGGCGAAGGAATGTCGGGCAGTAGTCAAGGGCACGCTTAAATTCACCAGGAGGAGTCGCTGTTTTTCGGTTTTTGGGGACATTACGCGACATTTCGCCACCAAGTTTTTACGAAAAGTAAGAGGAATGGTAAGGAATTAACTTGAGAGAGTTCCGAAACGGCAAAGGGTTAAAAAATGCGGAAATGATAAGCACGCCAATTTGACAGTCTTCCCCAACTATTTTCGGAACCGAATAATTTTTTATTTACAACCATGTATGTAATATCGACATTTCTGACTTTTTAGAAGTTTGAAAGTGTCAATTTTTTGACTTTTACTTCCCGCCCTCCCGCCCGGGTGGAAAGTTTACTTTATCTCGAGACACCTCGGTGTGTAATATACTATTAAAAGTAGACAATAGACAGGACAACAACCCTGAGGGGGTTTAAAAGTGGCGCACCATCAGGCAAGGGTAGAAAAATATTAAAAATGATGAACAAATCGGGGCCGCGCGTTAAATTCACATCAAATGACAGTCTTCCCCCACTTTTTTCGGAAACGAATAATTTTTTAAAAGTAGATAATACATAGGACCACAACCCTGAGGGGGTTTAAAGGTGGCGCACTATCGGGCAAGGGTTGAAAAATATTAAAAACTATGAACAAATCGAAGCCGCGCGTTAAATTCACGTCAAATTACAGTCTTCCCCCACTTTTTTCGAGATGATAGGGCTACAGGCGAACACTCGCTAAAAAAAGTAACGCGCCGCTGCTCTACGCTCTACCCTATGGGTGGTTGTGGAAATTTGCAATTTTTACAGATAATTTGTATTTTAAAACAAATACTTTATTCAGTTGATTGCCGATCAGAAATTTATTATCCCAAGGTGTCCCAAGAGATGGCTAATTATTAGTATAAAAAAATTGCGGCCTGAAAATCAGTTGTAAAATAGGTAGGTAGGTAGATACCTACTCCACAAAAGACTTGTCAAAAAATTATGAGTGTGAAATCAGCAATGAGTTTTCTAGCAATGACTTCTCCGAGCGGCGCTCGGATACATTTCTGCTGCCTAGGGACTTAAAATAACAGTAAAGTGATAAAGACTGACGTGTTTGTTAAATTATTGTGTGCGCCTGTGAAGAAAGCAATAAACAGTTCGTCACAGCAACCGACATCATAAAAAAACGTGGATACCTACCAGCAGTAATTTTCAAAGGTACCTAGGTACCTAATTCTGCAAGCAGATTTATTCCACTCTGACATGCGGCAACGTCGCGGTATTCCCCTTCCTAATCTAACGTTATTCCCCTCCATCTCCTAGGGAGAGGTTAGACCTCCCCTCTCAGCGCTTCTAGTGACGATCCAGCGGCGTGCATTGAGCACGGATAAAGATTGATTTGCCCCATTTTCTAAACATCGATTAAAAAAATTTTTTTTTTCATTTTTCGGTTTTATGAACGTCCCCGATTACGTGGTTAAAATTTCTGTACCTATCAAAGATACACCCTGTATAATATTCTGAGGCTCCTTTGTCAGTTTATATCCTTGTTCTGCGTCAATGTCAAATTGGAAGAGCGTGTGAGACTCAGAATTTTGATACCCGCCACCAATTATATTACAATCAATACAGATTATTCTTACCCTCATTATATCCACAGGTAATGTCGACTGGTGGACGATATACGGTTGTAGAAATGTTTGTTCAAAACCTAACAATGTTCCTATAGAATTTTTATATGTAAAATCAATCTTATAATATTATTACCATGTAGAGGGATTTTTTTTGCGTTCAGTTTCTGACGTGTTATCTATCTTCATAGCCCGTAGTATTGCCATATAAATTTCATTAATTTCATATATGTGCCCGGTGGAATGTGGATAATTGTTGAAGCTTTCGAATCGGGGGGTTTGTATGCAAAACAGTTGTTTGTTTCATACACGTTGAGTATCGAATTGTAGGTATAGAATCCAATTAGTCCAAGACCATAGTTGCAGTTTGAATCCAACTCAATCGGTGGATAATAATCTGCACTAATTATACTTTTATGTTCAGAAAGAGTAAACGTTCCAGACATAACTGAAAAAACTCAAGTTATTACAATGTTTTTATTATTTTTATTATAACTAAAGACATGAGCTCTTCCTGTCATTAGCAGCGATTTATTAGACATAGTAACCGTAGCGGAATTATCTGATGCCATTCCAACATGTCTCATATTACAAACAGCAAACCAATCTTTCAGGGTTACAGTCTTCACTATCGCAATCATCTTCAGAAACATGTTTGGTGCAGTACAGATATTTTCGAATATCAACATCGTTCTGTATATGTTCGGGCAATTTATGCCAAAACAATGGTATCTCTTCTGATGCACAAGCAATTATTACTTCTTTGGGCATATCTGCTAATTGTTTTTACTTATTTTAGTTAAACTGCGTAGACGAGAAAACGCTAATAGTGAATGTGCCATTCTTTTTATTGTTTCACGATCCATTTTATGGTTTAAGTTTCAATAACAATTGCCCTCACCAGACTGTATCAAATTCTTGCTATCTTTCATAGTTGTAATATATTTTACTTGCATTTTTCATGCCCATATACATAATAAGTAGTGCACTATTTCTGAAGGAGGCTGGAAAATCTCCAAAACTGTCGTAATAGCTCACTATGGGTCCGATTTTTTTTTAAATGCGGTCCAATGCGTCCCCCTTTCCCTCCTTTCTATCGAAGTTCACAATGACGGATTCGTTAAGTAATGGTCCTCCTTTAGGTAGAGTGTCCCGCATGAACACACCCCTAAAATATGGAATTTTTAACTTTTTCGCAAAAAACTCAATATCGATGTTGGAGAGGGCCCTGAGGGGTAGGGACTTTAATTTTTTTAATTATTATTATTTAAATACAATCCATAGCCTGAGCGGTATGGTTTCAAATACATTCCTTTTCCCAACGCAATGACCTCCACAGTTTTGTTATTAAGGGTAGCCTCTATTAATTGATTTCACGCATCCTTTGCGTGATTAACAGCTTTTACAATACCTGCTGCCCCACCTGCCAACGCACCTAGCGCAGATAGTCCAGCGAATATCGGCAACAGCGGTAATATGCCACCGCAAATTTGGGAATTGGGTTTATACAAAGTGTTTGTAACTTTCCTTTTCCGCTAGTATTTTTAAGCATTTGCGAGCCGCTTTCAAAGCCACCGTGCGGTTGAATGTAGATCACTCCGAATTGTATGTTTGCCTCCCGCTTTTTTGAGAGTTTTACGCACATCTACCAAAATACCTCTACCTCTACCAAAAGTAACTTTTTTATTTTTATTTGAAGACTTTCTTGATGTACTATGTTTGATAGGTAGAGAAGTGCAACCCATTCGCGTCTTTGGATATAACTCGTTCCCACGCTCGTTGTTCAAGATAGTTATCAATTTTATGACGTTCTTTTAAATCACTGCTACGATTGTATGACATATCGTGTTCCTTGCATCTAATCTAATTTATTAATTCCAGTCTCACCTCTACGTTACCTTTTTTGGAGATGGGTCCCTGGCCCGAAAATTTGATATCCTGGTAAATGAAGCTCAAACGGGAGTTTATTAATTAACGTATTAATAACACATCGACCAGTTTGTAATCGTCGTCCTTTACGGGAGCGTCCACTACGTGTACTACTATACATATACTTATAAACATTTTTAATTGAATCATTCGTGAACCACCTAGCGTGGGAAGAACAACAATAGATGAAAACATTCGGGATGAAATAGAACTTAAACGAAAATTAGTTGAAGCTACGGAAGCAGTGCGTAAGAAATTTAAATCCGTTCAAAGCAGAAATTTCGAGGATAAAAGAGTAATCGAGAAAATGTATGAACCTATCACAAAACCATTGAATATAATATGTATATCCTAAAATAAAAAGCGAAAAAGATAAATTTTTGGATATAAACAATAGTAATAATGATAGTAACGATAGCAGTACAACAAGTGAGAGTGTAGAAAGCGAAGACAGATCATCCCTCTTAGAGCAAAGTATTTCCAACACTGAAAAAACTAGACGACAGATGTTGTTCGAAAACTTGGAGGGCGCTAAAACAACAGAGCAGAATACGATTATGATTATGGAATACGTTTTGATAATACGACAAATAAATTTTTCATGGGCGATGCAGAAGTTCAATTTTCACCAAAAAAAATTCAATTGTGCATGACAATAACGTTGTTAGTTTTGATGGTAACGATGAGATTTCCCATGTGATTTTCTTGAAGTTGCCCGAAAACATCCTTAATAACGGACTTGTAATGAAACCAAAATGGCTTATACTGAGATTTTAAGATTAACAGGGGCACCCTACAAATACTATGATCCCAGTCGGGGCGTAAACGTAAAAAACAGAAGAAAATTTAAGGTTATAGAACCACTAATGAGGGGTTATATTAATTCGGTGGGGGGTTCTGAAACAAAGGAGGGTGGTTTGTTTACACTACCTTATAGGAAAACAAAAACACAAGGAACTAGTTGATTGATTACGTTTATTATGGAGCTCAAAAAAGGGCTTTAAATACCGGACTGGATAATGAAATAACCTAGGAGCTTAGGTAGGAGGGAATTATATATTAACCTATCCACCCAAGGTTTTTTATAAATATCATACAGGGCACTAAATAAATCAGTATGTGTTGGATAGTATGAGTGGCAATAATTATTCCACAATTGATAAATTCGGTTGCAAGAGAAGGCGACGTTGGAAATGTACCACGTGGACCCGCTGGTGTTGGATTTAAACTCACCATAGATAAACATTTCGATATTGATGGAAAACGTTTGTGTAATGTTGCAGAACCTGTACCTATCTGATACAGATGTCGTAACACTTAATTATATTAATAGACAGGTTAAAGGTATTGAAATTGCAGTGCAAGAAACCGCAAAACTTATATTGAACAGAACAGGGCAATATGTTGAAACATGTATTAATAAACGTGTTAGCGAAGTAACAAACAAATACTTGAACGTATTGATGGTGTAGTTAGGGAAATCAATCAAGATCGAAATCAAAATACAAGACCTCTTCATGCACTTATAGGAAAGTTTGATTCCTTAGAAACATTTGTTTTAAAAGTACACCCCCAATTAACAAATCGCATACCTTCCAAAACATCGGCTGGAGTGGTACTGAAAAGTTTGGAAAAGTGACACCGAAATAGTTCCCACACAATCAGATATTAAACGTTGACATATTGGAAAGGTCGCAGATACTTAATTATTTTACTGTAGGAATATGAGCAGCCGCAAACTAGATATTGTTGATGAATTACACAAGATGGCCCGTAGGAATTATCAACGACGAAGGACGTTGAGTAAGGGATATGGTGATTTATGGCAAATAGATTTGGCGGAGATGCAACCATAAGCCCACATAAATAAAAGTAATAAATACATCTTGATAGTAATTGACTACAAAATAAAACCGGTGTTGAAGTGTCACGTGCTATGTAAACCGTTTTGAGAGAATTCGTCTATACACCGAAGCATATACAGAGTGATCACGGGACAGAATTTTATAATAAACATTTTACAAAGTTGATGGAAAAATACAATATAAATCACTACTCCACATTCAGCACCATGAAAGCGGCTTTAGCCGAGCGAGTTATCAGAACTTTAAAAAATTGTTCTGCCACAGTGGGAGTCCTGGGTTCGAGTCCCGGCTGGAGTGCATTTTTTCCAATTGATATCCTTTACCTGATATGCCACTAAACATCATTTATTAATAAAAGTACAGTTTGACGAACATATTTTTGGCAATAACTTCTACAGAAGTTATGCAATTTAAATAAAACTTGGTGCAGTCCTTTAGTAACTGAAGTCCAACAATTTTGTGTAAACACAATTTATTCGAATCGACCAGAGGCGGAAGGGCGGGGTAGCACAATGGGTTTTATACTCATTTTTTTTTGAGGTTATGTTTTTGGTCTCGCAAGTTCTCATTTCAGTGCATCTTTTTATTTTGCAACAAAAGAGTACTCTTGTTTCATAACGATAAAAGCAACCGTTTGCGTTGCAAATCGGCAAAATGTGCCCCAAAACACCTGTTAACTCAAAAATTCGAAAAATAAAATTATCGCCTACCGTATTTAAATGTTACAAATGAATTTTACGTTCAAAATGAAAAAAATGGGTAATGGATATTGAGTAAAAAAACATCACTGGTTTTTCTGAAACATGGTGTCAAAATTGTGTCGAGTTCAATCCGTTCCATTTTGAAAGCGAAAAATGATACATAGGGAATTTTTTGTCACTTTAAATGATACTATTATTTTGTAAAATTTGAAAGCGTTAGTTGAAAATTTTATTTTTTGAATTTTAGAGTTAACAGGTGTTTTGATGCACACAACAAAAAAAGTTATGAATTTAAAACCCATTGCGCTACCCCGCCCCTCCGCCTCTGGTCGATAGGGATAAATTGTTTTTACACAAAATTGTTTCGCTTCAGTTTCCAAAGGACTGCACAAAGTTTCATTTCAATTGCGTAACTTCTGTAAAAGTTATTGCGTAAAGATGTTTTTCAAACTGTACATTTAACACTGTAACTTTCTTATCATGCATTTTCGGATCCATGTTTATAGGAAACTTTTTGTTCGAAATGACATTTTATACCTGTCACATTACGTTGGCACCATAATTTAGAAATACCCTTGTATATCTCCAATAAATTTCTTCCCTTTCGGATAGATCCTTAAACGGTTTCTGATTTTCTGTGACATCATATTGGTTATAATTTTAAGAGACGGGCAAATTACTAGGGAAAATATACAATTTCGGATTCAAAGTTCAAATCGAATGATTTTAAGTGCTACCATCCCCAGCTTTTATCTGTAACTTATACCCCCACTTCTCAAAAATATATAGTATTACAATAGAGCTTAAGTTTAATAATAGTTGCTAAAATATTTGAGTGTATGTATTCATATAGATTATAATATAATAATATGAATTACTTCGTTGGTTTTCCCTAAATCACTTCATCAGCTATTCATTAATTTTGCTAGTACGTATACAGCTATACGTATCCTCTAAAATAATATTAAAGCACTACAATGTATCCGCTTTAAATTTGTTTTTCATTCAAAATTATATGCAATTTGTGTATTTCTTAATCCGGATCTGTGCACCCGCTATCCCCGCACTCTAGTTTTTGGCCTGCCTGCCACTCTAGCGTCGCCCGACGCCCATAGTACCTCCCACTGGCGGATGGCGGTCTATGTAGCGCACCCCAGGCATGGAAACTAGTACCTACTTTCCATCGATCGGATGGCCGTGCCCTTCAGCGAGGGCTCTGTACGCTGTCCCTAGCGGTTGCCCTCGACAAGTTGGGCGGTACGAGATGAGCTTTGGGGTTGCGATCGATATATTCTTAGTGTTGCCGGATCCGTTGAAATATCAATAGATCTCGGATGATTTTCATGGTATAGTCAGAGAACAACCAAGTAAGAGAATACAAACTCGGGGTGTGGTCATTGTTAGCGCTCAGCCAGAGGCCGCCATTACTTTGGAGAAGTCAGGCCCGTATTTAAATAAAATTGAAATAGATGGTTCGGGTCCGTAACGTAAAAATTAATCGGAATGTATTTAGAAAAACTAAAAACTGGAAGAAATAATATTACATTAGAAATGAAAGGTGTGTAAGTTTTGGAAAATAGCAATAATATATCCGCTAATATAAGTGCCTACATAGGTACAAGGGATTTTGTAGAAAGAAAGCAAAATTATGTTTAAAAAATTTATTGGTGCTTCCATACAATCATTTTATTTTTATTAATACATTTAAAATTTCTATTAATAAGTTTTAACGTATAAAATAGTCTTAACCTAAAATATAATTTAATAAGGTGAGATATTGGAAAATTTTCACAAGGGAGGTCAAATTGTATTTGTGTACTCAACGTTGAAAGATTTTTTATTATATTTACTAGTGTAGATAATTTTTCGAAATTATCTTTGAATAAAATTTTGGCAGCTTAATGATGCCCGATAATAATTTTATATTTGTTTCAAAATTGGAAATTCTATTCAACGATAATTTCGAAAAATTATCTACACAAGTTAATATAATAAAAAATCTTTTAACGTTGAGTACACAAATACAATTTGACCCCTTTGTGAAAATTTTCCAATATCTCACCTTATTAAATTATATTTTAGGTTAAGCCTATTTTATACTTATTAATAGCAATTTTAAATGTATTATTAAAAATAAAATGATTGTATGGAAGCACCAATAAATTTTTTAAAGATAAATTTGCTTTCTTTCTGCAAAATCCCTTTTACCTATGTAGGCACTTATATTAGCGGATATATTATTGCTATTTTTCAAAACTTACACACCTTTCGTTTCTAATGTAATATTGTTTTTTCCAGTTTTATGTTTTTCTAAATACATTCCGTTTAATTTTTACGTTACAGACCTGAACCATCTATTTCAATTTTATTTAAATACGGGCCTAACTTCTCCTCCAAAGTAATGGCGGCCGCTGGCTGAGCGACAACAATGACCGCACCCCGAGTTTGTATTCTCTTACTATTTCTTTCGTGTGCGGTAGCGATATTTTGAATAATTAAAAAATATTGTAGCACGTGTCTTGTGAGAACGAGTTCTGACGTGGTACTCAACTGGGAGGCGCTTCGATAAATCGAGCGTGTGTAAAGAGAGACTGTTTTTGTGAGCGGTGGTTGCTGTGTTCTTTGGGAGAACGAATCCGGACGAATGCAGCTGATATGAAAGTAGTTTGAGGGAACTTGTGCTTTGAGATTTTTTATTATTGTCCCTTTGTTTTGAGTTTTTTCATAATATTTTCGTATCTCAACCTATATTATGAACTGACTTGGAGGGCGAAAAATGTAAGTAAAGTACCTTTTCTTGAAATCGGCATTAAAATGTCCCAAAATCGTCATTAAAAGCACATAAATCGTACAATAATGTAGCCCATTATTGTACGATTTTTTCAATAAGTAGGCCTTGGCGAGATGTAAACATCAAACGTCAGACGCGGAGAAATCGCCCGTCAAAAGTGACCAAATATTCAAAACCCGGCCGATAAAGGCCCATTTAACTTTTCGTACACATTGCGAAATTGTTTCCTATAGAAGCGCAATCCTTCAGTCTACATATTTTAGTAAATTTAAATATCAATAGATTTCTTGTGTAGGTTGCACAAAAAGCAGCAGTTTGGTTTTTCTGTTCGAAGGTGCCGTACGTCATTATACTTGTCCTAGGTAGAGCGATCGGTAAAGTCAAGCAACGCCGCGCGTAGTCGGTTCGTGGACGGGTGATCCCTTATTATTATTTTCTTTCCTAATAAAACTTTTTTTCCGATTTCAAAAAAATATATAATATGTACCTCGGCACTGAAGTTCTTTTTATGACTCATGTGGTTTATTTGCCTCGGCCAGAGGCCTCAGCAACTAAACTCCACATGAGTCATAAAAAGTTGAACTTCAGTGCCTTGGTACATAAATAACTATTATATGGGCGTTGGCTGTGACGTCATAAGCTAATTACGTGGAGGAGACTGGACATTTTCAGGGTGATGCGGTCTTCATAATTTTTGTTTCAATTATTATTTGAAGTATGTAACGTTGTAGGCTTGGTTTATTACAACAATAATGTTTAACGAAAGACACGGGAAAGGAGTGCGTTTGTAATTTTTTAGTAGATCTAGGACAAATAGAAGTTATTTGTTTATTTCATGAAAATAGAGCATAATATATGCTATACAGCGATATGTGAGTTTTTTAGTAGTTCTGTGGTTGCAAAGAGGAAAATATTTGATAAATAATCATTTATTGCTCGAATTACGCAAATATCAATTGCTATTATTACTGTTACTAAATCGTATTTGTTGGCAAGATCCACAGTTTAATTATGAAAAAGTGAAAAGTGTAATAAAGGTCACAATTAAACTGTAAGTTATGCCAACAAATGTATCATGACTTAGTACCTAATAAAATTGAAGGTTAAAATGCAAATTTGTTTGAAATTAATGTACTAAATTTGTATATAATAATATAATCTAGAACACACCTAAACAACGTCTTCTAATGTAGGTAACCTGTTCTCTAGTTTCTGTTCAGTTTCAATAATTTTATCAGCTATTGAAGATTGCATGGTCTGCATAAATTACTACTACTTTTTGGATACAATCCAAAATACATATTTCATTGGAGGTTGTGGTTGTGTAATTGGATTTGGAGTTAATTTTTAATCTAAAATACGAAATAAAATGCATCTTATTATATCATGCAGATACTTAATTATCATTATTTATTTATTCTATCTTCTTTGCTCTTTTCACTAGGGTTTCTGTAATAATAATTATGAAGACCATTTTGTAATACTGGAGTCATTTGAAATAATAATAATTCCCAGAGCTTTTACACTCCTTATTGCTAGCATGCTCTCTAAACTGTATTATTATATGCCATAATAGGGTATACAGTACATTGTACTTTTTATTACAGCAAAAGGATAAATACGTAATAAATAGTGTAATTAGTGAAAAAATTCGGGAAAATAGCGTAAGAGTCTATTTTAAATGGTTCTTCACGTACAGAGGTATAAATAATCAATAAATTACCATTTATTGTCAAAATTTCGCAGAAATACGTAATAAGTAGTGTAATTAGTTTAAAAAATGCGAGAAAAGAGCGTAGGAACCTATTTTTAACTAGTTCTTCACTTACAGACTGCATAATCGATAAATAATCATTTATTGTGCGAATTTCGCGAAAATAGATACCCGTCGCATTGTAATTACTTATTACGCTGCAATTACACGGTATGTTGGGTGCGGGGTGCAAGGATAAGTAATACGCTCGGTGCGCATGCGCGGTGGGGGGCGGGGAAAAGTGGACGTGGCCAGGGGCGTAGGAGTGGGGGGGACCAAAAAGGGGTGGGGCCTATTTACAACTCTCTATAATATACTACTAACCTCGCGGTCCTATTTTTTTTATCATTTGTAACATGCAATTTCCCTGAAAACATTTTTTCCTAAATGGATTTTTCAATTTTATGAATTTTTGAAATTGTCGCCGGCGCGCTTTTGGACATTTATGTCAATTTTTTGACGTGTTCCGGAACCTTGCGGGCCGATTTTTTCTATAGTTAGTAAGATACGGTCCCTAGGGATGCTATTTCCCTGAAAACATTTTTTCCTATGTGGATTTATCAATTTTACGAATTTTTCAAAGTCCGGTCGACGCGCTTTTCGAATTTTTTGACTATTTCGTTATCGTAACTGACCCAAATAAAAAATAAGTAGGTTTTTTAGGGTTGCGAGAATCTTTAAAAATTCACCCCTTGGGCTAAATTTTATTTTATGGAGCCCCGCTTTTTTAGGCAGTTTTTCATGCCGCTAAGACAACTTTTTTGAGTACCCCTCCAAAATCATATAAAAAAAGTTTTTTCGGCCCCGCCTAGTGCGCACTGTTTCTCAAAGTACTCTGACACCACACTACCCTGTTCATGATGTGCAGCTTTGACAACTGTCTAGTTTCTCAAAACAAAAAGTCCAGCGCCTTGCCACCACCAAGTGATTAGCGAATAAAATTCACTGGTTACGACCTATTGAAAGCCATTCTAAGCTACTTTTGATTAATGATTTTTAATTTTTTTATTAGTTCTTTCTCTGGGGGAGCTTTATGCCTAACATTTTAATTTGGAACAATGATTCATTTGACATGGATAAATTGTCAGAATTGATGGACAACTATCAAATGATTTTCTGTAAATAACTCCCTGTTAGTCTCAAACCTTGGTGATTTTTAAACTAACACCAAACACACACTGTATTAATTGACACACTTTGTGTACCCAGTGAATTTGTAGGCACTATTTGACCATCGCAATGTCTTAATGAAAGGGCTTGTAAAAAAGACTGTCAATGTCAGCAATAAACATCAAATTTTTACAAATGTAGATATAAAGCGAAATATTCATTGTTATTCATATAATATAGCAAAAAAACACTATCTATCATAAAGAGAAATTTTAGTTTTTCCAAGAAGAAGAAAAAATGTTAGTACCATAAACCGACAAATAAGCAGAAAATGATTTTTTGGTGAACGACATTTGAAGAATATATTATGTCCATGAAAAAGAAATCATTCAGCCAGAACTCAGATGAAGATAGCATAATATCATTTAACTATCCTACTAATCCCACTGATAATAAAAGTAAAGAAAAATTGAAGAATTTTATTGTATCTTCGTTAGACAGAAGTAAATGTGGATCATCAAAAGATTTATTTTGTGGAGGTTGTAAGCAAAAGTTGAAGTCAAACCAAACTGCAATTCAGTGTAATAACTGCGAAATTTGGTATCATTTAAAATGCTCAAAGTTAGATGTTAAACAAATTGAATATTTTTCAAGAGAAATAAAAAACCAGCAGGAGAAAGATGAAAATGCAATAGTTTAGAGGGTCAAATAGGCCTTGACAATGGAAATATTATAATGAAGACATTAAATCAGATTCAAAGGTCTATAGGTAAATTTCTTATCGGAAAATTACGATATTGTACTTATATAAGGAAAACGAAGAAATACTAACGATACTGAAGCAAATAAAGAAAGAAAAAGAACTGAAAGAAGAAAATTTTAAGTTAAAGAAGGACATGGAGTTTTAAAAAAACATATTGACATTCTTACACAAAAATTTAACAACGAAGAACAGAAACCGAGAAACTTCATAGAAATCTGAGGAATCAAAAAACAATTAGGTAAAAACTGAGGATACTTATATTGTACAAAATATTTTTAAGAAAATAAAGGCCGATGTTAATATAGAAGATTTAAGTGTGAAAAGACTGGAACAGAAGCGGAAACAACAGGGAAATGTCAGAGAAGATGATATTATTACCATATGTTTCAAGAATGAAGATATGAAGAAGAAAGTTTTATACCAATCTAAAAGTTACTTTAAAAACTTTGGTAAATTAACAACTTTTAATTTGGATATTGACAATTCGGAATCTATAATATATATTAATGAAAAGTTGACTAATAAAAATAAATATTTATTGGGGAAGGCCAGAGAACTAAAGAAGAACAAAAACTATAAATATGTTTGGTGTAAGGATGGAATTATTTTTGCGAGAAAAGAAGAAAATGACAAGCTAATTACTATTAGTGATGTAGAAACAATATTTAAATTCTATAAGATAATTATATATATGTACTAAAATTCAACATTATTTATGGCTAGTTTTGAAAGAGATTTAGAAGTTGATCAGTTTGAAACACATGTGGTAAGAGATAACAGTGAATTTAAAAGTTTTATTTTTAATGAACCAAAATTTAATGTATGTCATAATAACATTAGAAGTATATCACAAATTTTGACGTGTGAATTATTTCTTAACAGATTAAATGAAAATTTTGATGTTATAATTTTGTCAGAAACCTAGAAAATTTTTAATTTGTTCCTGTTAACTGGGTATAGCACAATTTATAATGAAGGAAATGTGAACAAAAATGATGGTGCATTAGTGTTTGTTAAATCTCATCTCAACTATCAATATGAAATAATTATATGTCTTAATAATATCAAAATAATTTCCATTAAACTATATATTAACAATTTAAATATAATAATAGCTACTTGAATTTATTATGTGAATTTGGATTTGTTTCTTTGACATAAATGGGAGCCAAACTTGCATAGATCATATTTTTGTAAAATCTAAACAAAATTTAAATGAGAATTTTAAGTCATTTATTTTTAAATGTCAAATAAAACAATATAAATTTTAAAAACATCTGATGAATTGGCAGATTATTTTGTTGAAGTTATCAAGGCAAGCATAGAAAAATTTAAATATATTGTTCACAAAAAGAAGGCACTAAAGGATTGGATAACAAAGGGATTAATTAAGTCTATAGATGTAAAAAACGAGTTATACAAAAAAATGCTAAAATACTGTTAAAAAGTGAATACAAAATCTTCAAAAATAAATTATTGGAAATTATAAGAACTACTAAGCTTAAATACTATAAGTTGGAAATTGACAAACATAATAAATCTACTAAAAAATTATGGAAATTATGTGATTATTTTTCAACTGCAAATGAAACATTAGCCAATAAAATTAAAGCCCGAAATAGTACTAGAGTATCAAATAATATGTTAATAATTCAAATTCATTTTTTTATAACTGAAACAAATTATCACGAAGTAACAAATATAATATCAAAATTAAAACCTAATAAATCCCCAGGAATAGACAACATAACGTCAGTGTTAAAAATGGTGAGCAGCCACATTTCTAAACCCTTAAACTTTTTGATAAATGCAATAATCAAAACAGCAGTATGCCCTAAAGCTTTTAAAACAGGATTAGTTAAACCAATTTATAAATATGGAAATAAATTTAAACTTAAAAATTATAGACCAATTACCTTAATCTCTTCACTGGCAAAAGTATTTGAAGTTGGTTTGATGATAACCTGTTAACTGTAAATTTTGATAAAAGTAAGTTTCTTCCTTTTAGTTCATATTCGAATAGTTTACGTAATATTCAAATTTTGAACTTTAATAAAGAAGCAACAATTTATGAAGCAACCAATATTAAATACTTGGGTATTATAATTGACAAAAGATTGAAATGGAATGAACACATAAATTATGTAATTAAAAAAAATTAGGTATATTATTCCAAAAATTTTATTTTTAAAAAACATTTTAGACAAAATCATTAGAAATAATATATTATTGTTAAATACAATCCCAATTAAGTTATGGTATTCTTGGTTGGGGAGGGGTGAATCAAAATTACTTAATAAAATATAAAATTAGGAATTTTACAAAAACTGTTTTTAAAAATTATACAGTGCCCGCCAAAAGTTGGAACCATATGGGTTTTTTTATTTTTGGGCTAAAATGAAAGCTCTCTAGGGCGATCATCTCTGCTTACAAAAAGATTCGAAATGAGATTATTAAACGCCGTGACATCGACATCATTTGACTTACCTGTCAAAAATGACATTTAATTAAATAAATGGCCAAAATACGATTTATTTGTGATTTTATCAAAAAAAGTTATTTGAAAAAGTTGCTTGGAATTTTATTTTACTCCTATGTGCAAATTTTCAGACAAAATTCTGACTGATAAATTTTTGATTGTTTTAAAAAATATAAAAACTAATAAATTTAATTTTTTTGGTATGCCATATTTGACATTAGAATTGTTTGCCTATCATCCAAAGGTGATATTTTTTTAGTTATGGACCCTTTTTGGGTCGTAATCGGCTAGTTTCAAGAAAAACTCGATTAACAAGATGCAATTTTTATATTTTTTAAAAAAATCAAAAATTTATCATTGTCAGAATTTTGTCTGAAAATTTGCACATAGGAGTAAAATAAAATTCCAAGCAACTTTTTCAAATAACTTTTTTTGATAAAATCACAAATAAATCGTATTTTGGCCATTTATTTAATTAAATGTCATTTTTGACAGGTATGTCAAATGACGTCACGACGATTAATGATCTCATTTCGAATCTTCTTGAAAGCAGAGATGATCGCCCCAGAGTAATTTCATCTTAAAAAAATTCCCATATGGTTCCAACTTTTTGGCGGGCACTATATATAAAAAAACTATATGTACCCAACAAATGTATTATTCAAAGAAACAAATAAAATGACAACAAGGCAGCTATATTGCTACAATATTTTACTGTAGTTTGGCGTATTGTGAGGGTGAGAATTATTATTATTATTATGTTTAAAAATAAGAACATAATAAATCTTGATAATTTATTTGACACATGTATGAAACTAGAAATAAATTGATTTTAAAATTCGAAGCAAACAAAGCTATAGGCCAAAAGCATTTAAATTTTTATTACCATATGTTTACGAAATTACTCCTAAGGATATTAAATTAACTAAAATATATAAAATGTATAAATTAAAAGTTAAAAATTGGATATTGAAATCAAATTTTTCATATTCTTCTCTTACCATGAAATTTAATTAATAACTTGCCAAAAAATTGGATTTCAAATAATAACATAATATGTAAATAACATATTAATATATATGTATTTCATAATAATTATTAATATCTTAATCATAATTTTGTATGTACTCACACAAGCCATGCTTATTGAGTACCTATTATTGAGTTTATTTGTAGAGTGTAAAATAACCAGTTATAAATGTATTTAAAAAAATGTAAATACACTTATCCAATTCAATTCAATAATTTCTTGTATGTTTTTTATTATATTAAACTTTTATATTTGCTAGTATAGAAAGTAACTAAAAAGTTTGCCTGACCAAGACAGTGAAAAGCAGGAAAAAGGCATCCTTTGTCAGCACAAAAAAACTATTTCTTATAAACACACAAACCAGAAACAAACCCACAAAATTGGAGACAGATAAGAACTGTAGCTTAGATCCTTAATTTTTACAGTTTTTAAATGCAATGCAAAAAATTTAGTCTATAGTATGGAATTGGTACTTCTTTTGGGTTTGTCTATGAAATAAATAGCTAATAGAAAGTCTATATTTTCGTTTTTATTTTGCTATAAAATCCTCTATAGAAAAAGCACTTTTGATGTTTCATTCGATATGTGCTTTTTGGAGCCCCTTAAACCGGATGCCCCGGGACGTCACGTGCTGCACCATACCCTTACTGCGGCCCTGACAGCAAGTTAATCTACCTGGGATTGTAATACTCATAAAACATCTAATTGTATTTCTTCACGGCACACATCAGTGCTAAATTTCAGTTCAGTACCTTGATGATTATTTTGGTAGATATAACCATAATTCAATTTAAAAAAAGAACTTCATCGCCCTGTATCTCCTTAACGAACAATATTTGTATATGGCATATTAATCTCAATCGCAATATTTTGATCCCCTCTATCTCCAGTTTTGGGATCCCTATTACCAATAAATCACCCTATACCTAAAATTCCCCGGCTTTATATCTCTGCAACGAAATGAGATATTTGAGTTCCGTAAAAAAGGCTGGTAGAACTCATCGAAGACTTTATTCATAGTCTCAAATTGAATTTCTCTATAGTAGATTGTAGATGACGCTGCAGTTGAAAGAATTTTTTTGTTTTCAGTGAGCTGGAAAAGGGGTTCATCCAAATTGCTCCTCAATTTAAAAAAAGTTATGTGCTATAAAAAAGTTTTAAAAATCAACAGTTTTTTAGTTATCGCAGTTTGAAGTTAGCAATGCATGCATGTGCAAAATCTGTATTAGATAATCATAAGGTTATTTCCAAAACTAAAAACTAGAAAGTAATTTTCTGAGGAGTTTTTAAAGTTGTTTTGTCATTTTAAACCTACAATGGTCAAAGATATGGGCTAAGGCTAACGAAAAATTCGTTTCGACCGTAGCATCATCTACAATTTGCAATAGAAAAAGTCAGTTCAAGCCTAGGAATAAAGTCCTTGATGAGCTTTATCGGCCTTTTTTTACAAAACTAAAAGATCTCAATTCGTTGCTGAAATATAAAGCTAGGGAGTTTTAGGTGCATCACCCTGTATATTGGAATTGAGAAAACAAAAGGAATTAAAAAATCGCAAAATATGCAACAAAAGAAATTAGCCAAGTAATACTCACTTCCAATCAAACCAGAGGTCAGAAATGGTAGGTACTAAAATTTTCTTGTTGTCTGGATTCGAGAGCAAGTGGAATCAATAAATGCAAATAGTACTAACTTTGCAATTAGACCTCGTATAGTGATTTGCATTCATTGGAAAAAACAAAACCAAAATAGTATTTTTGAACCTTGAATTTATCTTGTTCACTCAGGAAAAACTCGGCTTTTGTCCCAAATGGCAATAAAGCCTAAATACTAGTAATTGCCACAAGCACAAGCATGTGGTTGCTTCTGGGATACTCCTAGTTTGGAGTATTGTGAGGGTGAGAATTATTATTATTATATTACTATTGAGATCATCTGCATCATGGAAACAAATAAACCATGTGCAGTTCCAATCAAAAATGTTGGCAATGCCATTTAAAAATCACGCCTTCTTTGGCGAGAGTATGATGCCGTAGTCAAGAAATGTAGTCTGAAGTATTTTCTGAAATACGAAAATTTCTAATTCTAAAGAAACAACCCACTCTGTAACTTTTTTTCATATACTTACGACATGGTTTAGCACCAAGTTTAACTTTTGTACTACTAAATTTTATAGTTTTGTGAAACATTGTTAAAATTTCGGTTTTTTGGTATGTACATTGTGGCTGTGGACGTAACATTCATAGGGTCGCGAACTATTTGAATGGCATATTTTTCTGCCTTGGTTCAACTTTATAAAAAAACACTGTTGATGGCCAAGAGGGCTGGGCAAAATGAAGATTAACGGTATTGCTTCTTAATTGGTATTACTGCGGTTTTCTATGTTTTTCGTAGTATTTGAGTAAATGCTATCCTAGTTTTATCCGCAAATGACAATGAAGACGAAATAATAGTAATTGTCACCCCTCCCCCACACAAGCATTTGGTTCCTACTTATTCTTAATTTCGAGTATTGTGAAGGTGAGATTTATTATTCTGAGAAGTATTATTATTCTTCTGTAAAGCCAGTCTATATCTGATTCTCAGGTTTTTCTCCAAAATATTCAATATTTCAAATTTTGAATCATTGATAAACCACTTACCTATTTTTATATTGGAATGATCATATTTATTATGATCACGGGGAAAATCGGTACATGCTCTCATGGATACAAAATATGGCGGGATATTTAAATTGTGTTACAACTTTTTTGTCTGAAAAAATGCAAAGGCGGTTCTTCTTCAAATTTTTTTGCGTAAAATAGAATTTTATTTATTTTGTTGCTAGGTATCTGGAAATTATTTTCATTAGCTCTGTGCGCAGAGCATTTGTGAGTCCCAAACTAGTAACTGTCAATATCATTAATGAGTTTGAATTGTAGAATTTTGAGCCAAATGCCGCTTACTAGTTTAGAACCAGTGCGGGATCGCTCCGCGCACATAGCTATTTCGTTAGTCATAAATAGTGTGTTTTCCAAATTTTCTTTATGAAAGATGTAACTATTATTTGCTAAATTAAGATACCCTAATACATGCATTTCCACAAGTCATAAGGCGTAAACTAAATATTATTTTTCGGGATTCAATTATAGAATGGTATCTTAGAAACTTAAAAGAACAAGTTTGAAAGAGAGTTTTTGATGCTTCAATAAATTAATCCCCCTTTTGCGGTTTTTCTTATTCTATATTTTCACTAAATATTAAACAGACAAATTATAAAACAATTGCAAGACATTATTTGTTTAGGACTATCAGGTGCATGCATGACGGAAGAAACTGTATCCCTCTGTTTAAGTATCTATGATACATTTTTAACATGTTTACATTCCGTATTCTTGCGGAATGAAACAGTATATTACAAGTTAATGTTATTTTGTTGAGGTCTAGCTACTGTTATAACCCTAAACATACAAAAGTTAATCATGTTGCATACAACGCCACCTTATCCTCTAGGTGGTCCATGAGCGTGACCCCTTGTCAGAAGGCGAAGAGAAGAAAGTCACCCTTCGGCAGCGTGACGGTTCTTGGGCAGATGTTTTAGAAACTTCAACAGTTACGGACAGGAAAGCACGCAGAAAGTCATGGCACGCTACCAAGATTGATCGCAAACGGAGAAAGGGGGTGGCAGATGCAGAAGGCACATTGCAACAACCGAGGGAAAGGGGACATTCTTGGTGGAATATCTTTACTGGCCAGCCTAGGCCAAGGTATAAACAACAACAGAACAATGAAAATAGGGTCTGTAAATGAAGGTTAATTTTTTTTTATATACAGGATGTTCCACTGAATGTAATTTGTATTTGTATTTAAAAACAGATCCAGAAACGCTTAATAAAACCAAGACAGGGTAGTAATAGTTATTGCATTATTCATTTATTATTAATCATTACAAGATTCATACAAGGTGTCTACTTGTAAAGATATACAAATCCATAAAATCTTTATTTTTCGAGATAATCGCCTGAATTTTTTTTGGTTGAATGGCCTTCAAAAACCCTCTTCTTTTGATCTTGCTACCACTTTTAAGATGCAAATCCAGGGCCCACTACGATTTTTTATGACCTGATTTTCACGAAAACTAGCGATTTTTAATTTAAAATCTGACACTGCATCGTTAATCAGGACACCCCAAAACCCCCTATATCAAATTTGAACAAAAATATACAGGGAGATCCTTTCTGCACGGTGTTAATGTTGTCAAAATGGGAATTTTAAAGGCATCTAGTGAGTCAAGTGTGCCATGGCACAGATAAGATCACTCTGTATAATATTTTGTATTGGACCTCTGCACACCAACACCTAGAGTGCTCCTATTCACCATTGAACTGTTTTGAGGGGATTCCATGGCACACTTGATTTGGCAGATGCCTTTAAAATTCCTATTTTGCTCAACTTTGACACCCTGCAGAATGGAACTCCCTATATATTTTTTATTCAAATTTGTTATATAATGCTTTTGGGGTGTTCTGATTAATGCTGTGGAGTCAGATTTTAAATACATAAAAAAATCGCTAAATGGTTTTCGTGAAAATCGGAGGTATAAAAAAATCGCAGCCGTCCCTGCATTAGCATTTTGAAAATGACAGGAATGTCAAAAGAAGCGGCTTTTGAAGACCTTTCAAACAAAAAAAATGTTTAGGCGATTATCTTCAAAAATGAAGATTTTACGGATTTGTACAGTTTTAAAGTTGGACACCCTGTATATATACAAGTAATGGTTCATAGAACAACTGAATATATTTTGGGCCGAAATGTTATGATTGAGGCTAATATGCCTTATGGAAATGTTGATGATTTTGGCATGTCAATTTCGCCGTATCTCACAGAAGGCGCCACTTGCGCTGTTTTTGGATCGTGCTTTTACTCGTAACTTATTTCAGGTTATCTTTTTGGTCCTGCAGGTCCATCATTTTAGTGCACCTTTTTATTCTGCAACAAAGAGGTACTCTTGTTTCATAACGATCAAATCAACCGTTTGCGTTGAAATTGACAAAACATGCCCCAAAGCACCTGTTGACTTCAATATTCGGAACATACGATTTTCACCTATCACTACAAGATCAACTGTACCATTTAAAATGAAAAAAATCCCTATGAACAATGTACTAAAAATTAGTCGCTTTCAAAATGGAAAGGATTGAATTTGAAAAAATTTGGACACCCTATTTCAAGAAAAGCATTTCCATGCCCATTTGGCATTTTTCTGCATTTTGAATGTGCAATAATTGAATATGCCATAATTCAATTTCAAAAAGAGAACTAAAATGCCCTGTTTCTCAGAAACGAAGTAGTTATCAATTGGGAAATGATTTTGAGATATACAGTGTCCTCCAAAAAGTTCGCACCATAGGAGGGAAATTTTTAATTAATGCTTTATTTTGAAATTTAATTTGGGGGTTACCTTTTGCTTGAAAAAATATTTAAAATGACCCACTCAAACGTGGTCATGTGACTTTCGTCATTTAAAAAAATATATCGCTAAAAATGAGTTTATTTGTTAAAATATCAAAAAGTTTTACTTGAAAAAGTTGTTTCTTTTTCAATTCTACGTAAGTGTACCAAATTTGAAAAACTTATCTATAAAGTATATCACTAGCTTTATCATTCTATTAACTTTTTATTACTTTTATATATATATATATATATAGTGATGTACCTGTGAGATTTAACATTTACCGAGGTAGCGATAGTTAGACATTCTTAATCATAGGCGTCCCAAATGGGGGGGTTCAGGTATATATATATTTATATACGTCTCATCGTCATTTCTGCATCATTTTATCACACCATCGTTTTTGCGTCTACCAGAAAGAGTAGAGTATATCCATTTCTGATTTTATTTTCTGGAATAGATTGGATCCATGAACCTCTGTACCGCAACAGATTTTAATATACATTAACATTTAAACTTTTTCTTTTCCTGTACATTTGATCGACAATTTTGCATCCGCCATATGATGTCGATAATTGTGCGTCCATCTGTATATACAAGTATTTCTGCGTCCCTATATGTATATTATTTATACCGGCAGCCGTTTTCTGCATCCACCATGTTGCCAAATTTCGACTGTTCTATTTTCATAATTTATTAGATGGGCAAATATAAAAATAAGGTTTGCTCGCTCGCGGCGGACGCACAGTTGCAAGGAGAAACTATAGGAAACTTGAACAAGCACAATAGCACAATACAGTGTATCCACGTTACGAAATTACCACTGTTGTATTTTTTTATTTGTGAACCGATATTCAAAACCTTTTTTTTTTGTTAGATATAGGTCTTCCTAGCCTTTTTTTGGGAACAAATATCAGATTTTTGGAAATGAATGGGCTAAAACCTTTTTTGTTATTAGTTTTTGTCCTCCTCAAAAATATTCTAAATGAAAGGGTGAAGAACTCCTTAACGTGGACACACTGTATATGGTGCAAGTGTACTTTTTTATTTCTTACCAGCAATACACAGATAGTATACCTATACAGGGTAAGTCATAAATAATACGACATAGACCAGCATATATTTTGGGCCAAAATATTATACGATTGAGGCTAATATGCCTTACAGAAATGTTGTTTGTTTAAGGGAATTTGGAAAATGTACCATCAATAAACACCTGTTGACTCCAACATTTGAAAAATAAAATTTTTACCGACCACTTTCATATGTTACAAATCAACTGTACCATTTAAAGTGAGAAGAAAGTCACTGTTAACAATGTACCAAAAATGTATCGTTTTCAAAATGAAATGGATTCAAACTCGGCAAAATTTTGACACTTTATTTCACGAAAAAGAATGGTGTTTTGACCAATGCCTATTTGGCATTACTTTCTTCACTTTGAATGTACAGTAAAGTTGATCTGTAAGATTTGAAAGCGGTAGCTGAAAATTGTTTGTTTTGAATGTTGGAGTTAAAAGATGCACTAAATGATGAACCCGCGACACCAAAAAGATAACTTCAAAAAAGTTAGGAGCAAAAGCGCGGTTTAAAAACAGCGCCCACTATGAGATACGTAGAAACTGACATTTCAGCTTATTCTCCATCCACAAAAACATATAAGTGCTAAATTTCAGTTCAGCAGCTTAACTGTTTTGGGAGATGTAGCCAAAATGCAATTTCAAAAAACAAATTTCAACGCCCTGTATCTCTTAAACAAACGACATTTCTATTTTGGTCCAAAATTTATGCAGTTGCTCCATGTGCCATTATTTATGACATGACTCACCCCGTATACCTACTTATTTCATTCTTGCCACATTTATTAGATACATGAACAAGACACATATGTAAAAGCAGTGTGTACTGCGTTCAGAAGTGGAGAAAGTGGATTTTAGTACTTACTGGAAATGTATTGAAATCTCGAATAAATCGTAAAAGTAAAAATTAGCTAGGTAGGTACCAGCTAACTAGGTACATAGTAACATACATACAGGTAACTTGTTTGATCTTCAAAAAATACTAAACGTTACTTCAGGAAGATTTTATTATAACGGTCAGTTTTAAAGTGGCATGTAAGTTTATAAAATAATGAATTAACTACATTTTCACGAGATTTTTTGTCTCGTGACCTCAAAATCTGATTGTAAATCTCGTGGAGTTACAGCACTCGTCGCTGCGCGGCTCGTGTGCAACTTTTCCGCTCTCCTTATACAACTTTACAACTCTCGTTATGTAATATATTACCTGACTGTTTCTCACCATTCTGAACTGCTTGTATTGCAATAACATACCTATTAAAATTATACAGGGTTATTGCTTATGGCAATTCGATACATTCCTTTGAAGATCTGATAGGGGAAGGGGTAAGAAGTAAATTTAACCCTATATGCATTATGCAAAACCCAATTTCATTAAATATGTTTGACTTTTTATTTAAAATTTTCCTACGATCTAAATGTTTCGGTACTTTTTCCATTTCAAACATAAAACCATCACAGTGTTTGGTAAGTAATCCAGTTGAAAAGTTTTAAAAAAGTTCCATAGATTTTTTTGTCTACTAAGAAAAATTTAAATATCTCAAAAACTATTGAGGTTTGCATAATGCATATTAGGATTAAATTTACTCCTTACCTCCTCCCCTATCACATCTCCAAAGGATGTATCGAATTACCAATATCCTTGTATAATTGTTGAAATAAGTAACGTTACTGTATATGAAAAGCTAACAGGTGCTACAGTTTTTAAATTTATAGGTATATTATGATAGATAAGCAAGGTACAATTATAGAGAAGCAAGGTAAATAATTCTTTACTCAGTTAAGAAGAAAAATGTGATGTTTTTATTGGGGATGCAGTCAACAGGCAATATAAGAAAACTCTTTTACTTTTTTATATAGTCAAGCTTTCGGAATAATTTATTACAGGACAACTACAAATGGTAGGTATAAAGGAATATTATAAAAACTAAAAGACTAGTTACTAAATTGAGGTTGTATAAATTCACAAACTGTGAAACAGTGAAGCCTTTAAAATAATGTATAAAACTACTATACAGGGTGTTCCGCATAAGAACCGACACAGAGCAGGAGCATACAGGGGAGCCCAAAATAAGGTGATTTAACATTTAACGCAACTTACTTACTAAGTTGTACACTTGAAAAGTTATAGGCCTTGAAAGTGAGCTTTGTAATTTCGAAAAAACAATATATCAGTTATTTTTGAACTTCGAAAAACCAAATTTGGCACACACTGTTGCAAGGGCATTAATCGACAGACAACATAGTTCAATTGTACCATTTAAAGGGTTGATACAGAGTGATGCACCTTAAAAATGTGACAGAACTTTTTTGTCCATTGGCGGACTGACAAAATTGGTACTTTTTGTTATGAATAATTTAATTCTAGTACTTTTTTTACTCTTGTTATTTTTCAAAAGACTTTATCACTTTCGCCAAAAACGGGAATAACTAAAAACACGTGTTGCATATTATGTGATATTTAAAATCTTTGAAAATTCAAAAGTTGCCTATGAAATTAAACGTCAAACTTGAGAAGAAATTGAATGGAAAAAGAATTCAAATAAATGGATTGGAAGAGGAAATAATTACCCAAAGAAAGAAGTCACATTTATTTGGATTCTTTTTACATTAAATGGTTTTTGCGAATTTATACAACCTAAATTTAGTAAGTAGTCTTTTAATTTATATAATACTCCTTTGTTTAAATATTACCATTTGTAGTAGCCCTGATTCCCTGATAAATTACTCCGAAAGCTTGACTACATAAAAAAAGAGTTTTCTTATATTACCTCTTGACTGCATGCATCCCCACTAAAAACATCACATTTTTCGTATTGAGTGAGTGAGTCCAGACTTATATACCTTGCTTCTCTATCAAAGCAGTCCGGAATGGTGAGAAACATTCACAAACAATCTCCCAACAAAACTGTTCGAAGGAAAAATGCACTTAGCATGTAAAAAACAGTTTCTGGCCATCAGAAACACGGCATAAATCTTTCAAAATTTTGGTTTTTCTCCGGGTTTGGCGCAGTAATAATTCCTACATCCCACTTTAACAAAAAAAAAAACCGGATAGAACGCGGTTTGCCCGGCTAAAGACAGAAATACCTATAATGTCGGTTATATTTCTTACTTTACCCACGTTTCTTGGGTATTTCGCAGTTTACTCGGGTAAACCTAAGTTTAACCGTCAACCTTACTTTACCCGTAACATATATATTTTATATCTCCAGTGGTCTGAGGCAAATTGTTATCTACAACTATTCAACTGTTTCTTTTTATTCAAATATCGAAAAATAACTTTCAGGGTAATTTTCATATTTCACCCCCGTACAGAACTACTTTTGACACCTTGTGGTATTTTATAGCATTAATGGTGGGGTGGGGAATCATCTAAAATTTATTTTAACTTGTAATATGAAAGTACAAATGAAAATCACAATTTGAAGATTCATGGACTCTACTAAAAGAACATAAATCGATGCATCAGTTTTGTTCCCGTGGACGCACAAACAACAAACCCGGGAGGCCAATATATCATAATAATAAAACTACGTGAAAAAAAACCATGCGCGACGTTGCCAACTTTCTTGGATGCAGAAAACGCGAAGACATGTAATAAATATACACGAACGCGTATATTACCGGTGGCTTCAGCAGCGCCCTCGTGGCGGATTCCACGAACTAAAATATACACGTTTTTTCATCTCAAAGACAATTCGACGTCCACCTGAAAATTCGTATATAGACACTTCTCACAGTTCTGAGCACTTTGGCGACTTTTCCATTTCTGCGTCCGTATACGGACGTCGAATTACACAGGACGCAGAATTACATGCACAAACCATAATGTATGGACGCAGAAATGACGTACAGACGTATATATATATATATATATATATATATATATATATATACATATATATATATACATATATATATATATATATATATATATATAATTTGAATAAAAAGAAACAGTTGAATAGTTGTAGATAACAACAATTTGCCTCAGACCATTGGAGATATAAAATATATATGTTACGGGTAAAGTAAGGTTAACGGTTAAACTTAGGTTTACCCGAGTAAACTGCGAAATACCCAAGAAACGTGGGTAAAGTAAGAAATATAACCGACATTATAGGTATTTCTGTCTTTAGCCGGGCAAACCGCGTTCTATCCGTTTTTTTTTTTTGTTAAAGTGGGATGTAGGAATTATTACTGCGCCAAACCCGCAGAAAAACCGAAATTTTGAAAGATTTATGCCGTGTTTCTGATGGCCAGAAACTGTTTTTTACATGCTAAGTGCATTTTTCCTTCGAACAGTTTTGTTGGGCGATTGTTTGTGAATGTTTCTCACCATTCCGGACCTCTTTGATAGAGAAGCAAGGTATATAAGTCTGGACTCACTCACTTAATACGAAAAATGTGATGTTTTTAGTGGGGATGCAGGCTCTTTTTTCTATGTAGTCAAGCTTTCGGAGTAATTTATCAGGGAATCAGGGCTACTACAAATGGTAATATTTAAACAAAGGACTATTATATAAATTAAAAGACTACTTACTAAATTTAGGTTGTATAAATTCGCAAAAACCATTTAATGTAAAAAGAATCCAATTAAATGTGACTTCTTTCTTTGGGCAATTATTTCCTCTTCCAATCCATTTATTTGAATTCTTTTTCCATTCAATTTCTTTTCAAGTTTGACGTTTAATTTCATAGGCAACTTTTGAATTTTCAAAGATTTTAAATATCGGTCATTCGCGTTTTTGGCGAAAGTGAAGAAAAATAACAAGAGTAAAAAAAGTACTAGAATTAAATTATTCATAACACAAAGTACCAATTTTGTCAGTCCGCCAATGGACAAAAAAGTTCTGTCACATTTTTAAGGTGCATCACTCTGTATCAACCCTTTAAATGGTAGAATTGAACTATGTTGTCTGTCGATTAATGCCCTTGCAACAGTGTGTGCCAAATTTGGTTTTTCGAAGTTCAAAAATAACTGATATATTGTTTTTTCGAAATTACAAAGCTCACTTTCAAGGCCTATAACTTTTCAAGTGTACAACTTAGTAAGTAAGTTGCGTTAAATGTTAAATCACCTTATTTTGGGCTCCCCTGTATGCTCCTGCTCTGTGTCGGTTCTTATGCGGAACACCCTGTATAGTAGTTTTATACATTATTTTAAAGGCTTCACTGTTTCACAGTTTGTGAATTTATACAACCTCAATTTAGTAACTAGTCTTTTAGTTTTTATAATATTCCTTTATACCTACCATTTGTAGTTGTCCTGTAATAAATTATTCCGAAAGCTTGACTATATAAAAAAAATAAAAGAGTTTTCTTATATTGCCTGTTGACTGCATCCCCAATAAAAACATTACATTTTTCTTCTTAACTGAGTAAAGAATTATGTACCTTGCTTCTCTATCATTGTACCTTGCTTATCTATCATAATATACCTATAAATTTAAAAACTGTAGCACCTGTTAGCTTTTCATATACAGTAACGTTACTTATTTCAACAATTATACAGGGTTATTGGTAATTCGATACATCCCTTTGGAGATGTGATAGGGGAGGAGGTAAGGAGTAAATTTAATCCTAATAAGCATTATGCAAACCTCAATAGTTTTTGAGATATTTAAATTTTTCTTAGTAGACAAAAAAAATATATGGAACTTTTTTAAAACTTTTCAACTGGATTACTTACCAAACACTGTGATGGTTTTATGTTTGAAATGGAAAAAGTCCCGAAACATTTAGATCGTAGGAAAATTTTAAATAAAAAGTCAAACATATTTAATGAAATTGGGTTTTGCATAATGCATATAGAGTTAAATGTACTTATTACCCCTTCCCCTAGCAGATCTTCAAAGGAATGTATCGAATTGCCATAAGCAATAACCCTGTATAATTTTAATAGGTATGTTATTGCAATACAAGCAGTTCAGAATGGTGAGAAACAGTCAGATAATATATTACATAACGAGAGTTGTAAAGTTGTATAAGGAGAGCGGAAAAGTTGCACACGAGCCGCGCAGCGGCGAGTGCTGTAACTCCACGAGATTTACAATCAGATTTTGAGGTCACGAGACAAAAAATCTCGTGAAAATGTAGTTAATTCCTTATTTTATAAACTTACATGCCACTTTAAAACTGACCGTTATAATAAAATCTTCTTGAAGTAACGCTTAGTATTTTTTGAAGATCAAACAAGTTACCTGTATGTATGTAACTATGTACCTAGTTAGCTGGTACCTACCTACCTAATTTTTACATTTACGATTTATTCAAGATTTCAATACATTTCCAGTAAGTACTAAAATCCACTTTCTGCACTTCTGAACGCAGTACACACTGCTTTTACATATGTGTCTTGTTCATGTATCTAATAAATGTGGCAAGAATGAAATAAGTAGGTATACGGGGTGAGTCATGTCATAAATAATGGCACATGGAGCAACTGCATAAATTTTGGACCAAAATATTACGATTGAGGCCAATATGCCTTATAGAAATGTTGTTTGTTTAAGAGATACAGGGCGTTGAAATTTGTTTTTTGAAATTGCATTTTGGCTACATCTCCCAAAATAGTCAAGCTGCTGAACTGAAATTTAGCACTTATATGTTTTTGTGGTTGGAGAATAAGCTGAAATGTCAGTTTCTACGTATCTCATAGTGGGCGCTGTTTTTAAACCGCGCTTTTGCTCCTAACTTTTTTGCAGTTATCTTTTTGGTGTCGCGGGTTCATCATTTAGTGCATCTTTTAACTCCAACATTCAAAACAAACAATTTTCAGCTACCGCTTTCAAATCTTACAGATCAACTTTACTGTATTCAAAGTGAAGAAAGTAATGCCAAATAGGCATTGGTCAAAACACCATTCTTTTTCGTGAAATAGAGTGTCCAAATTTTGCCGAGTTTGAATCCATTTCATTTTGAAAACGATACATTTTTGGTACATTGTTAATAGTGACTTTCTTCTCACTTTAAATGGTACGGTTGATTTGTAACATTTGAAAGTGGTCGGTAAAAATTTTATTTTTCAAATGTTGGAGTCAACAATTGTTTTGGGGGTACATTTTTCCAAATTCCCTTAAACAAACAACATTTCTGTAAGGCATATTAGCCTCAATCGTATAATATTTTGGCCCAAAATATATGCAGCTGGTCTATGTCGTATTATTTATGACTTACCCTGTATAGGTATACTATCTGTGTATTGCTAATAAGAAATAAAAAAGTACACTTGCACCATATACAGTGTGTCCACGTTAAAGAGTTCTTCACCCTTTCATTTAGAATATTTTTGTTGAGGACAAAAACTAATAACAAAAAAGGTTTTAGCCCATTCATTTCCAAAAATCTGATATTTGTTCCCAAAAAAAGGCTAGGAAGACCTATATCTAACAAAAAAAAAAAAGGTTTTGAATATCGGTTCACAAATAAAAAAATACAACAGTGGGAATTTCGTAACGTGGATACACTGTATTGTGCTATTGTGCTTGTGCAAGTTTCCTATAGTTTCTCCTTGCAACTGTGCGTCCGCCGCGAGCGAGCAAACCTTATTTTTATATTTGCCCATCTAATAAATTATGAAAATAGAACAGTCGAAATTTGGCAACATGGTGGATGCAGAAAACGGCTGCCGGTATAAATAATATACATATAGGGACGCAGAAATACTTGTATATACAGATGGACGCCCAATTATCGACATCATATGGCGGATGCAAAATTGTCGATCAAATGTACAGGAAAACAAAAAGTTTAAATGTTAATGTATATTAAAATCTGTTGCGGTACAGAGGTTCATGGACCCAATCTATTCCAGAAAATAAAATCAGAAATGGATATACTCTACTCTTTCTGGTAGACGCAAAAATGATGGTGTGATAAAATGATGCAGAAATGACAATGAGACGTATATATATATATATATATATACGTCTCATTGTCATTATATATATATATATATATATATATATATATATATATATATATATATATATATATATATATATATATATATATATATATAATATATATATATATATACATATATATACATATATATATATATATATATATAATATATATATATATATATATACATATATATACGTCTCATTGTCATTATATATATATATATATTATATATATATATATATATATATATATATATATATATATATATATATATATATATATATATATATATATATATACAGGGTGAGTTTTTTCGATGCCCACTATGGGGATCTCGGAAACTAGCAGAGCTAGAACAAAGGTTAAATGGGGAAAGAATTGCAGTTTTGAATGCTCAATCTAATGCCCATTTGGATTTTTAAAAAAGTGCATGGCTCACTATATATTTTGAAAAGAGTGATTTTTTGCTATTTCATCAGATCTCTGTAGCTCCGTTATTTCTGATTATACAAAAAAAGTGTAGAGACAAAAATTGTAGATAATTTTGGGATAGATAATAAGATAATCTAATCCAATTTTTTTATGTTATTTGTGATTTTTGAGTTATGACATAAACTTGTGTTTTTTTAAATGTAAGTCATAGTTGGCTGTGGCCTTATCAAATCGGCCATTTTTTGAGCTTTCCAAAGATATAATACTCGGCATAGTTATTATAAAAAATAAAAGAGCTATGGCTAATTTTCTGTTTTTTTTTTATTTTCACATAGTCAGCCATGGAATATTTTCATAATTACGTTCTATTTTATAATTAGACATACTTCAAACTTTCTAATATTTTGTTTTTAGCTGGTAACAAAATATAACAAAATAAAACAAAAATTAAAAAACTCAAATTCAAATTATTATTATTTTAAAAGGTCACCTTTTAAAATAAAAAAGGTGTTCAAACAATCCACAATTATTATTTATGCAAATATTGCATCTTTTTAAAACTGAATTTGTCGCCTTTCTTAGAGAGGGCCTGTCAATACTGGCAATTGCTTCTAAAACAGCTGCTCTTAATTCAACAATTGTCTCATACTTTATTTTGTACTGTTCCCCACAAAAATAAATCCAAAACAGACAAATCGGGGGATCGGGGCTGCCAGGAAATAGGTCTATTTCCCCCTATCCAATTATTTGGATAGAGCTGATCTAGGTAAGTTCTTACGGGCAAATAATTATGTGGTGGAGCTCCATCATGATAATTTTTGTTTTATTTTGTTACATTTTGTTACCAGCTAAAAATAAAATATTTGAAAGTTTAAAGTAAATATGTTTTATTATAAAATAGAACGTAATTATCAAAATATTCCATGGCCGACTATGTGAAAATTTAAAAAAAAATCAGAAAATTAGCCATAGCTATTTTATTTTTTATAATAACTATTCTGAGTATTATATTTTTGGAAAGCTCAAAAAATGGCGGATTTGATAAGGCCACAGCCAACTATGATTTACATTTAAAAAAACACAAATCTATGTCATATCTCAAAAATCACAAACAACATAAAAAATTTGATTAGATTATCTTATTAAGCCTAAAATTATCTACAATTTTTGTCTCTACATTTTTTTGTCTCTACATTTTTTCTGTATCAGAAATAACGGAGCTACAGAGATCTGATAAAATAGCAAAAAATCACTCTTTTCAAAATATCTAGTGAGCCATGAAGTTTTTCAAAGATCTAAAAGGGGCATTAGATTGAACATTCAAAACTGCAATTCTTTCCCCATTTAGCCTTTGTTCTAGCTCTGCTAGTTTCCAAAATCCCCATAGTGGGCATTGAAAAAAACTCACCCTGTATATTAGATTGTGTTGTTTTATTTAGACTCCATCTTCTATACTTGGTCAGGCATATCCAAACAAATTATAACAAAATGGCCTCTTAGAGTTGGACGCCAGGTAATTATACTTTTTAAATGAAACAGAAACTGAGTATAGAAGATGGAGTCCAAATAAAACAACACAATAAAAAAATATAAGTATATAAATATAATACAAGATTTATGTAATAGGAAACTTTTAAAATTTTAATTGACAACATTAGGGGAAATCACTTAGCTTTTTACAACTATATTTATCAGACCAAACGTTGGTTAAACTTATTGTTGGAAAGTTCATTATATGTGTGTCCCAATTTGATACTGAACACCTCAGAACTATATGAAGGACAAGGAAAACAAATGGTCTCTATTTTGTTATTGGTAGTCCCAAGGGAGAGTATCTCGTAGGCGGTGGTATTTGGATGGGGTAATTATTTTATGCCTGCTATGATTTTCTAAAATAGCTAATTTTCAAGAAACCCTATTAGGGATATTTTACGACAAAATGTTATTAAGAAAACTTGTTCAGAATGAAAAACTGAGTAGAATTGCACAATTTTAAAAGTCTAGGCCTACTTTGATTTTTAGCTTTTTCGCCTTTTTCTCCCACTTTTTTCTTAGAAATGTGTCCTTTCTGGAGCTTACACGTCAAGTATTATTAAGGAAACTTGATCATCGTGAAAAAATAAAATTTTGACGTTAAATTTCCAGAAAGGACACTTTTCTAAGAAAAAAGTGGGAGATAAATCTAAAAATCAAAAATCTAAAAATCCCTAATGGAGTTTCTTGAAAATTTGTTATTTTAAAAAATCATAGTAGGCCGTGAAATAATTACCCCATCCAAATACCACCTCCTAATAAAAATATCAAAATAAAAAGTAATTAATGAACACCCAACAAGGTTACGGTACTCAATAAGCAGCCGATTTAGTGCAAAAGAACCTACTCAAAACCTATTATACTTTCACAGTGTCCTAACGAATTGAAAACAGTAAACTTTTTCACTGCAAAATTTAATATTAAACAACAATAAAACTGATCTGGTAAGGCGATCGGTGGATAACTACTGGCCCCAAAGACACAGCGAACCTGGGTGGTGAGGTATTTTTCACAAGACGGCAAAGCCAAAATTCAAGGGAATAATTTGAAAAATACACACCCCAAATTGCTGTATAGTGGCAGCTAGGACCAAAAGCTACCAACCCTCGCTGCTCAGCCTCCGAAGTGGTCCAAGTTCGTTTGGCCCGTCGAAAATCTAACATGACCGACGATCCTTAAATAGACACATAAATATTAGCACCGCAAGGTAAGCCCTAATCACAGAAAGTATCTTTACACTAAATCAGATAATAAAAATGAATATTATGCACAATGATCAAAGATTTGAAAAAATCACAAGGAGTATCAAACCTGCAATTCAACAAGAACCGTACCTATTGTGTTGATGAGTAGAGAAAAAGCCCAGGGAAAATTCCCAGTCTTATTTATAACCTCGGTTGGGCAAAGATTATGAAATATAAAAGTTAGGCTTCTTCTTCTTCAAGCAATCGACATATAGCTTTAGGCTGTTGTCCAGATACATATACATCATTCGGTCTAAATAGTTAATTATATGAATTTGTTTAAAGATAATTTGAAAGGCAAAGAAACAACATACCTCTATATGAACAAACTATTGCAAAATTCGTAAATTCCAAAAAGCACACAATTCACTCTCTGTGTATGACTGGCTGCATAAATAATAATAATAAATCCATTACAAAATTGAAAATAAAATTTTGGATTGCATATTGGAGGTTTACCACGAAAAAATTCTAGAGGAGATTCAAACAACTTCATATATTTCTATTGTAGCAGACGAAACAACCGACGTCTCAGCCAAATCTCAGATGGTTGTCATTTTTAGATATATTCTAAATAGAGATCCCGTAGATCGGTTTTGGACTTATTTAGAGCCACAAAATTTAAATGCAGAGAGTTTGACTGTTGATATTCTTAGTGCCTTAGACCCTATTTTAGAAAATTTGAAATAATCCAAAGTTACGACCGAGCAGCAGAAATACTGGTGTTCAGGCATGAGTAAAAGAAAGTACAACTTTGCTCATTTTGTACATACACTGCTATGCACATCAGCTAACTTTAATCATGGCTAAGGCAGCATCTACCAGTTCCCAAGTTCGAGTCTTTTTTGGAATTCTAACTCCATTTTCTAAAAAATTCTCCGCAACGTGTAGCTGTACTAAATAGAATTGTTGGAAAAAGAATTCCCCATGGTGCACCAACATGATGGAATTTTAATACTAGAACAGTGAACGTCGTTTTTGAACACCAAGAGTGTATGCTTGAATGCATGGAATAAATAGAAGATTTATTTAGCTACCAAACTGTATGCAGTGCAGCTTCTTCAATAAGCAGGATGCTACAAGATCCAAAATTTATTTTTTGGCTAACATCTGTATCGTGCCACATTGATATTTTGTATAATGAATTTAAAAAATAAACATTGATCCTGTAGAAATTAATAAAAAAAAAGTTTTTGAGGAGAGTATTATGACAGTAAGAAATTCAATAGAAGACATTATCAACGAAGCCAGCGAAGATATTATGTAATATCTTCGTTTGATTGTGAAGATCTAATGCCTTCTAAAAGAACAAGAAATAATGACAGTCAGTTTAATCACGGTATTGCTGCATTAGAAGTTTGTAATATAATTACTAACTGCGCTAAGGACAGATTTGATTAGAAAAATCATTTGTTAGCAGCGTCATTGTTGTATTCTGACTAGTTTGCTAACTACATTAATTGTTTTCCTGACGAAAAATTAAAAGCAACTTGCCACTCGTACCCTAACCTTGATAAGGAACGTTTAAAAACAGAACTGACAGTAATTTACTCCAGACCAGACTGCAGGTACCTACAGGGATCAATACCTTATTTAAAATTACTCATTGAAAATAATTTAAGTAATTCATTTAAGAAACTAAAAAGCTCTTGGAAATACTGATAACCATTCCCATGTCAACAGGAGAAGCCTTCTCCGCTTTAAAACGCATCAAGGCTTTTTTACGCAATTCTATGGTGGAAGAACGTCTGGTGGCTCTATCGATGCTTTCTGTGGAAAAGAAAATCGTCACCAAAACTATAAACTTTAACGACAAAATTATAGACAAATTTGCAGCAAAAAAATTGAAGAATCAAAAAATGACTATTTTATGTTAAAATTGAAATGAAGAAAAGTTTATGTAACCTCGGAAATGCCTTTCGTTTGAACAGAATCAAAATATTCGAAGGCAGGACGGGACATAGATGAATATTTGATGCAACTCAAACACCATGCAAATAGTGTTAGGTTAGGTTGGCAATCAGTTCACCAGTTCACTAATGTCACAGTCACCAGTTTGACTTGCTAAATATGCCAATAATGTTAAATTAGGTTACCTCCTTAAAACAATGTAAGGTAGAACCCTTAGTTTCCGATACAAAGCGTTTAAGAAAGTTAATATTTTTTTATTAAAAAATGGATTATCTTTGTGCTTCATGCATAGATGGAAATAACTTGGATGTAATGGTGTTATATCTTGCTATACGTCGGCCTCTCATGAAACTTTTTCTAATAACTTTTTTGTCAGTCGCCGTTTTTCGCTAATTCTGTCTGCTTTCAACTTGCATCAAACATTAATCCAAGTCCCGTCATGGAATTTTTTTGTCAGATTCTGTTCGAAGGTAGGCCGTTTTCTGGGTTACCTAGGCCTCCCGAGCAACTTTTCTAATAACTTTTTTGGTTAGTAGCCGTTTTTTTAAAATTCTGTCTAATTTTCACTTGCATCAAATATTCGCATAAGTCCCGACCCGTCTTCGAATTTTTTGACTCTGTTCGAAAGAAAGGCGTTTCCGAGGTTACGTCGGCTTCCCAATGAACTTTTTCTAATAATTTCTTTTTGATCAGTCATCGCTTTTCGGAAATTCTGTTAACTTTTCACTTGCATCAAACATTCGTCGAAGTTCCATCTTGGAACTTTTTGTCAGATTCCATCTGAATGAAAGACGTTTTCTAGGTTACCTTAGCCTCCAGAGGAAAATTTTCAAATAATTTTTTATTTGGTCAATCGCTGATTTTCGAAAATCTGTCTACTTTTCACTTGCATCAGACATTTGTCTAAGTCCCGTGATGGAATTTTTTTGTCGGATTTGGTTTGAAAGAAAAGTGTCTCTAAAGTTATGTTGGCCTTCGGAGCAACTTTTTTAAATAACTCTTTTTGGTCAGTTGCCATTTTTCGAAACTTATGTCTACTTTGCAGTTGCATCAAACATTCATATAAGTACCATCTTGGAATTTTTTTTTTCAGACTATGTTCTAACGAAAGGCAACTTTTTATAATAATTTTTTGGTGCCATTCTTTGGAAATTCCCATCTTAGAATTTTTTGTCAGATTCTATTCGAACGAAAGGCGTTTCCTACGTTACCTCGGCCTCCAAGTAACAATTTTTTTTAAAAAATTATTTGGAAATAAAAAAATTTGAAAAAAAACCTTTTATATTGAAAATTGATGGCACTGAGAAGCTTTATCCATCTACGTAGTCAGATAGTTTCAGCAAATTACACAGGGTCTTCGGCTCTCTTGAGACCATGAAAATTTTTGTTGATTCTAAGTTTTCTTAGTACAGTGCGAAAAGTTGGACATAGAGGCCCATTCCTTTTTTAAAGTCGCCTCGCTGACCAAAATTGCCATATTTTGTTTTCTTACGTATTTTCTGTGCGGCCTAAAATACGCGAGAAAATCGCTTAATAAGAAGTAAACAAAAACATTTTTATAGCCTCAAGAGAGCCGAAGACTCTGTGTAATTTGCTGAAACTATCTGACTACGTGGATGGATAAAGCTTCTCAGTGCCATCAATTTTCAATATAAAAGTTTTCCCCTGTCTCTTAAAATAAACATTCCACGGCTATTAATAGTTTTGCTCAATTTGAGGTTTTTTTAATATTGCGCGACAAGTTGGCCATGATGCCGATTTCTTTTGCAGCACCACTTAGCTGTCCAAAATTGCTACATTTTTGTTTCTTACGCTTTTTGTGTAGGGTGCAAAGTAAGCGAGAAAATGGCGGTGGTAGACCTAAAAAAATCATCCTGTATTTATATTTATTTGAAAGAAGTATATTAAATGTTTTTTGGCTGCAAACCCATTATTTTCATTTCTACAATATATTGTTATCAATATAAAATAATAAATTCCAAAGATTTTTTCCTACACTGAGGAAAATGGACTAAATAGAGTTTATATTTGAGCTCAACCAACTTGGGGTTAATAGATTTCTTTTTGGAGCAGCACAGCACCAATTTGACACAATTAACCGAAATTTATGTGGCAACAAAAAACTTTTTGCTAAAATCATTTTGCTGACACAAATAGATATATATTTAAGGTTTAAGCCCCAGTTTACTTATAGAGCTGACGGGGCCCAAATGGAATATAAAAAAGGTTAAATATCTGGGAGCCTGGAGGGATTCCAGATTGACCTTTGGGGAACATGTACTCACAAGGACCAAAAAGGCATGCAACGCACTTTGGGTATGTCACAGAGCCGTGAGAACCCCGAGGGGACTCAGCCCGAAGATCATGCTTTGGATCTTCAAGGCAATGATTGTACCCATGATTATGCATGGGGCTGTCAACTAGTAGTCAGGCACTCAGAGGACCAGACCGAAGGTGGCCCTTGACAAGATACAACACCTTGCCTATCTCTGCATCATGGGGGCCACAGGAACTGCCCCCTCTCATGCCCTGGAGACCCTGGTAGGTTTACCTCCATTGGGTGCCGTGGTGGATTATGAGGTGGCCAAGGGGGCCCCCAGACTGGAGAGTAAATGTTTGGGCCACTGGGGGCTCGCATTGCGGGCACCAGAAGCTTTGGTCCGAGTTAAAGGAGGTGCCTCATCCTGGAGATGAGAAAGGATGTGATCATGCATTCCATTGGCTTCCATGACAGACTACACCATTTCTTTATGGAAGGGAAGAGTGGGCGGAAGGGATTGGTGTCACCCACAGGGAGATTGTCTGGTACACAGATGGTTCCAAAATGGGGAAAGGAACTGGGACAGGCGCCTTCTGTAAGAAACTAGCCAGTAAACTTAACACTACAGTGTTCCAGGCGGAAGTGTTCACTATCATGATGGGGTGGAGGAGTCACTCAGGCCCCGACAGTAAAGCGGCAGTGCAGGCGCTGCGAGTAAACCGCACCACATTCTCTCTTGTAGAGGACTGTAGAGTGAGGTTGCTCAATTTGGTGGCCGAAGGGAACAGGGTGGCTCTGTCCTGGGTGCCCGGGCATTCGGGCATCGAGGGTAATGGGACCGCTGACATTCTTGCCAGGGAGGGATCCATGAGCAGGCCCTTCTGGGGATCGCACCTAGGGTGGCTATTGGAGAGCTGGACGAAAGGCTGCAGGGCAGATTTGTCGAGGAGTGACAGAGGGCTCCGGGGATAAGGCAGGTGGACCATCACCGGCCTTGTCTGGGGAGCTACTATGTCTGCCAAGAAAAGAGATTATGTGATTGGTGAGGGTTCTCACGGGGCAACGCCCTCTGGCTCGCCACCTACAGCTCATAGGAGTGGGGAAGGAATGAGAGTGCAGATGGTGCCCGGAGGAGAGGACGAGGAGACCCCCCACCATCTAGTTACGGTGTCCCCTGTGCTTGACAGGGTGTTTATGGTGTCAAGATAGGGGAGCTGCGGTCCTTCATCGAGAGGGCTGGCATGCAGACTTCCTTGTGATGCTGGCTGTGGGGTCGATCTGAGGTGGCCACCCCTTTGTTCAGATAAGATAAGAAGAGATTAATATAAAAGTAGTCTAATCTATTTGCTATAAAAAAGTCCCTATTTGTGGAAGCAAAATCTATTTGAGACAAATTAAAAAAATCTTGCTAAGATATATTTGATAATGGCTAGTGTGCATGCGATTTATGTAAGTATGCAAGTACACCACTTGCCACGCCATATTTATAAAAATGGTGAACAACTCTGATCCCGCCACCACTACTGTATCTCGACTGTTAAACAAAATGAGCCAAGCCTTGTGTTATAAGGTATACGAGTACTTTGGAACTTCAACAACCAATTTCGTAGATTTCAACATTTAAAGATCTGCAAATATCGTCATTCATCATAACACTACTGGATTACGGAAATTTGAATACCTTTAGGTATTTATTCCTCCACGACAATGTTGACAGAACTGTAATTCTAAAAAATAAAAACATATTTATTAGCAGTAAATAGGTCCATTTATTTGGTCTACCTATTAATCACAGCAATGTTATCTTTTAGTGTCAATTGGTAAACTATTTGCCAACCTAACACCATTGACGTGGTTAGCGACAGAAACTCATTGCCATTGGACAATATTGAATTAATCCGCCTCTGACACCCCCTCTCCCAAATCGCATGGCAATGGGTTCACCAGTTCGCTAACTTATCAGTCACCAGACAATAATGTTAGGTTAGGTTGGTAATCAGTTCACAAGTTCGCTAACATCTTGGTCCACACTCGTCAATGCTTTGTTAATGCATTGTCAACACCTTGTTAACGCGTTGCCAACATTTCATTAATGCTTCATTAACGCCTTGTCAACGCTTCGTGAACGCGTTGATAATGCTTTAACGCATTGGTAATGCCTCTTTAATGGTTGTTAATGCTTAGTTAAAGCATTGTTAATCCTTTATTAACGTTATTTTTACTTTAAATTATATACATATTTGATCTGTCATAATTTAATAGTGAAAGCGATTAGTCTGTCCATGTCGGTAATAGCAGAATGTAAAAAACATAATATCAGATTTGTACTGCTCCCACCAAACAGTACACATTTGTGTCTACCACTAGACGTATCCTTTTTTCATCACCTTAAAGTTTCATGGCGAAAACAACTTGATGCATGGAAGACAAAAAATAGAGGGTGCATACCAAAGGATCAATTCCCATCCTTGTTAAGAAAAACATTAGAAAATTTGAAAGATTCTAAGCAAAATTTGATCGGTGGCTTTGCCGCATGTGGAATTTTTCCTTTTGATGTTACACAAGGTTTAAAGCGTTTGCCATTATGGGCTAAGACCACCAATGAAGATGCTGAAAATATGAACTCGTCATTAATAGAGTTATTAGAAAATATGAGACATCCACCAGATAAGAATACTCAGACTCGGCGTAAAAAACGTCTAATTGTTCCTCCGGGGAAAAGCGTAACTAAAGAAGAAATTGGCGAAAGCAGCGTCCAAAGAGTAGAAGTTGATTGTCAAAATGATGAAGAATTGTTGACCATTTCGGAGGCGGACAAAGAAAATTCGGAGTTGAATATCGTTCAACCATCTACTAGCAAAGTTGGAAGAAAAACAAAGGACAAGAAACGCAAAAAAAGTATTCGAGTGATTCAGATTCAGAAGAAAGTATGCATTGTTCAGTCCACGATTCTTCGTCTGATTACGAAACGTTTGAAGACTATGTTAGAGAATACAATTCCTCAACTTTCGATGAGACTGAGACCTTTGCAGTTAATGACTTTCTTTTGGTTGAATTTCAGCCAAAAAGCAAACAAGCATTGTCAAAATATTATGTTGGGCAAGTAATCGAAATTATTGAGACTGATTCTGCTGTTCAGTATTTTTGCAAGTTTATGCGTAAATTTCTTGAACCAAAAACACCCGAAAATACTTTTGTATTTCCAAGTGTGGACGATCTCTCGATAATAGACAGTAAAAGGGTACAGATAAAGTTGGACAATCCAAAAATATCAAGAGGTCGTCACACTTTCAATGTAAGTGGATATGACAATATTTTATAAGTTAATGAAAATTTTAGTTTAGCAAACAGAGTCCTTTTATTATTTTATATTATTTTAAAGTCGTATACCTACCTGCCATATTCTTAAGGGTTGTGTTTTATTTTGGATCTCACAAAGGCTGTTAAACAAGTGTACCTATAGCAGAGTAGGCACAAACCATAGTTTAGATAGTACCTAATCATATGTTTGTAGAACTGACCTTTAATTTTGTTACAGAAATAAAGTTTCTTAAAATATGTGTTTTTTTGTATTTAAAAAAATGATATAAGGGTGTAAAAAATAGCAAACAAAATTATTTTTTAATTTTGATTGTTCCAAGTTACATACCAGCGACCACAACTATATATTTGGTGTAAAATTGTTGGTGTTTCATGTTGAGTGCACTTGTCATCTGACTTGGAACACCCACTTTTTCTTCTATATAGAAATTCAACTACTCGGAGGCACTAAGTAACTCATATCTTTAATTCTGTGATTGGTCACATAGAATTTCCACAGTGATCTTTAAAAGTTAAAAAGTGTTCCAAGATGGGTGCATTTACGGTACACGTAACCTATGTCAAAATGGCTTAAGGATACCATCCCCTTGCTGAGGGTACTTTGATAGGCGTTCAAAATAATCTAACACCTCTCCTAACATGGGAACTCAGTCGTGTCTTACAACCACGTCCTGGAAAGGACAATGTTTGCAGGGTGGTTACCTTAAAAATGGCAAAGGGTACTTTGCAGTGCCCTGTAAACAAAATTTGCCCTCTATCCTCGCAGTAAAAAATTCTGTGATATTTGTTGGGTGGCTAATGTACAATGTTCGTTAAGTTTGGGTTTTCTCAGTTGTTTTGATTTTTTGTCGTCTATTAAAAATAGGTAATTATGGGTAATCAAGTATAGGTGGCAGTTTTTGGTAACCTTTCACATAGAATTGTGTTTACTCTTATATATCTAGTTAGTAATCTGTAGCTCACAGTGTAGCAATCACGACTCTCGCGCGGTTGTCAATTGGTGTAGTTAGCATTTGTAAAGTAGCCGCCGCGTGGGTGAGATCACGAAATGGTTTCCACGAATGTTTAATATCATTTTCAAACGTCATTGCAACTGATAGCAGACCCTCTTGGAACTTGCAGAACGTATTCCCGGGGATAAGTGTCTGCGAAACCCGTCTTTGGTAAGTGCAGTTATTGTCATTCCGCTCAGAGTCTATATTTCATAATCATACAATATATATCAAAAGGTTTTCTGCATGACCAAAATATCTGTTTCGCTCAATTATGGAATCTATCACTTTCAGTTCTTCAGGGCTATAACAAGATTTACTGATAATGCTAAATAAGTGCCTAGCACCATTCTTACAAGACCAATTGCATTTAACTTTAAACCAGCATACGACATACACTTTAACTATAAACTCAGTTAATATTTTAAAGTTTTGAGATTGCTCTTTGGTGGCAACTTATAACCTTAGAACTCCATTGGCTGTGGTAAGCCATCTAGCTGGGGACATTTTCCCCAGTGTTTTTATAGCCAAATTGTCTTTTAAAATGTCAGTGGAGATTCATTGACACATCTCATACAATGTACTTAGCATCTTTTGTACTTAAAATATAATTTTCGTAGTATAGCTATGTATGTACAAGCCCACTTTCCCCATGCATTTCTGTGGGGGCTAAATCCTGCACTTTTTTTGACCAAGCTTACCCTCTCCTCTCCGACTTTTTAGCCACACCTCTTAACACACCAATCGCACTGACTCTGAACCCTACAAGGGGTGCCGAAGGTGTCCGAGTGGTCGCGCTTTTACCATTATCCCTCCAGGCCTCACCGACTGTTGACCTCCGAGCCGGTGATAAAATGTCAATGACAAGTCCCGGTGTTGCAGACACAAAAAATACGATAATGACCTCGCGGCAGTGCTGAGTCAGACCACTGAATCAATCATGTACCCTCGGACATCTTCGGCACCCCTTCGCAGGGTTCAGTTGGACGGTCTCGCGAAGTCGCGGTGGTTGGTCACGTTTTTACTACGTTTTAGCCCCCATAAGAAATACATGGGGAAATTGCGCTCGTAGCGCCATAACTTATCTACTCGCCATTACACAAGTTAGACAAATGGCTGAAAGTTCTTGTTTAAGTAAAGAGTGTCATAATTTGAAATTAAAAAAAAATACTTTTAAGTTAATTTCCGAAATTTCAAGGTGGTTTCGGCAGCCGAAGATATTGTTTTTGGATGTTCCTATTTTTTTCAAATACGAGTACGATAAGCACTCCCATTAAGCATGCATGGTGGTTAAATTTCAAGAATTCAAAAATAATGTTAATTTCAGAAATTTTAGGGCAGTTTTGGTAGCCGAAGATAACGTTTTTGGGTGATAACATTTTTTGACTTACTTAAGAGTACAATAGACACCTATTAAGCATGCAGGGTGGTTAAATTTCAAGAAATTGAAAATTCGCTCAATTAAAATGTTAATTTCTGGAATTTTAAGGCGGTTTTGGCAGCTTAATATAAGGATTCTGGACGTTCAGATTTTTTTGACTTACTCAAGAGTACAATAGGCATCTATTAAGCATACAGGGTGGTTAAATTTGAAGAAATCGAAAATTCACTCCATGCTACTATGCTCCTTATATCGGTCCAGATTCTTTATTAATGCAAAATAATGCACATAACACAGGTGGTACAAAATTAAGGAAGTTAAAATTACCACTATGGAATATCCAGCACGCAGTTACGACCTCAACCTGATTGAACAACTTTGGGATATTCCTGGCAGACATTTAAAATATTAACCAAACCCATCCAACAATCTTGAAGAAGTGGGAGAAGCGGTATTCAGACTGGTGCACATATGAAATGATTTGGGTCAGAATAATATTTGGTCGCTTATTTTAAGTATAGGTCGTCGATATCAATCTACGATCTTAACTAGGGGTAGAAATTGGGGGTGCACAGTGAATAGCTTTGGCCACATACCGAATATTCGGCCCAAACTTATAGTATTTCTTACCAAAACGCTTTTTAAGAGCCTCTTTGATGATAACTGAAAACTAAATCTACACATCAATATAAAAATGTCCTTTAGAGAAGCAAAGAAAGAATAATGTTTAGAGTAGAGATGCACCAAACATTCAGCAGACCGAATAATTGACTGAATATTCTTCCGCTCTTTGGGCATTGTCAACTATTTGGCAAGGCTGAATAATGATTTTAGGGCTGCCTGGAGATGCACCTGACATTTAGGTTACATAATAGTTGTTTTTAAATTTTTCATTGTTTCTTTACATTTATACACTTACGCGTCACACTCTATTAGTAGGGTGCTTTATCTAATAAATCAATTTAAAAAAAATGTCAGGTGAAATGTCTAAAACAAACAAAGTTACAAGTAAATTGCATCCCCTGTATGTTAGTGCCTAACAAGATTTGTCTAATAATACACATTATGCTAAATTGTAATATTTTGCCCTAAAATATAATATATGCAGTTTCTCTATGTATCATTATTAATAGGACACCCTGCATATAGTTTACGTAATTTGTGATGTTGTCACAAAAATAATTTGGAATTTTAAGAAAACATCAGATAATCTTCTACTTTATTTAACACTCACACTAATGCATCCTTAGTGGTTGTCTCGGAGACACTCACCGGCCACATCTGTTTCACTATCACTTAAGGTCACGCGCGTTTTCACTTTTCACTGTCGCTGGCCGCTGTCTATTCGTTCTCTGCGGGTTTCGGTTTGGTTGTTGTCCGACAGTACATTCTTGCTCCGCTGAAATCAGAAGGGCACTATTAGTTAACACTTCCTAGGTAGTCCTATCTCGTACTCACCTAAGTCGCAGATGGTTGTCTTCAATGTAGATTTTAGCCACTCTTGGCATTTCTTTTCTTCTTGGACTAGATTTGGGGACTCATATTCTTGAACTCGTTGTTTCGTCTTTTCTTTCTGTCTTTGCTTCTTGTTCTTTAGTAGTTCTGTATTTTCCTTCTTTGTAGGTACGTTACCGGGATTTTCCCAATGGGAACATACCGAATCTTGGTCTTGGGCATTTCTTTTCTATTCTCTTTTCTTGCCCTCCAATTTAGTTATAAGATGTTTGGGATTGTTTTACATTTTTGGTTCTAGAATTTCTTTTGTTTTGTTTTTGGGTATCAATTTGAGGTTATGTATGACGCTTGACACTGTTGACACTATCTTGACGTTTGACAACTGTCACTGGTCTCAGCTGGTGAAGGAACTTTTGCTATCATCTCTTAGGTGGCGCAAGTTGTGTCATTTTGAAGAACTCAAGCAGTCGGCCATTTTAGTCTTGCTCATAGTGTTGTGGCCTTGAGGTGGTCGACTTTACTGGTCCAAGATAGTGGCAAGCATGTTTTTACGCTATTTTTTTTTGTGCGCTTTTCAAAACGCAAATTTCGTGGGTTGAGAGTCCGAAAACGTCGGATATTATTCGGTTTTCGGCAGTTGAGTGAACTAGGTGATTTGGTGTGGCATAAGTGGAAGTGATTTTTGGAGTTATTTGCCATTTGGAAATTTGTGGAAAATTCTTGGCAAACCTCATTAGGAGGGAGTATAATCACTGGATCCACCATAGGAGCACCCAGAGTTGGAAATATTGGAATTTTGGTAGTTTGGTTTTCCGGGGCTCCGCCATTTTATATGGGGTTTAGAAGCCACCCACGCCTAATCGCTTTGCCGTCTTATTTTCCATCAGGCCGAATCACTGTCCTACAACTAGTACCAAGTCTTCGAGCGTCTGCCACAATCAAATGGTTGTTTTATGAGGTCATTTTGGACATTTGAGTAGTGACCAAGAAGGTTATTTGGGTTCAAATTCGAAGAAGCTGATTTATTGTTTGATTTTTCTTGAAGAAAAAAAAAACCCTCAACCTAGAGGTAAGTTTTCTTTGGCGGCTTTGTAAGGTACTTAGCCGGACATTTTGTTTTAGGGTTTTTATTTTGGGGCATATATTGTCGTTGGAGTTTGTGGAGTGTGGTTTGTCTCCGTGTTGTCAGTCTCCGCCTGTCAACGTCGTGTATTGAGGAGTCACCGACAGCCAAGTGGAGTGTGGCTTGTCTCCGCTGTGGCCTATCCGTGGATTGTCGACCTCCGCCTGACGACGTTTTGTTTTGAAGAGATACCGACAGCTAAGTCTTGCATGTTCATTTTACTTTTTCTACATTTTGCTGTACCGCAGCTAGAACAACTAGATTTATCGCATGCATAACTGTTATCACAGTTTATTACTGGCGTACGTTGTGAACTTTAGCGTACGTTGTGAACTCTTGCGGTCGTTTTTTTTTTGAACTTTTGTGTTAGTTGTGTGAACCTTTTTGCGTTAGTTGTGTGAACTGCGCGTGTACACGCCCGGGGGTTTAAACCAACCTGTAGATATCAATTCACTTTTGCGGAACCTTGTTTATTTTATATCGGTATAGATAGATACTGTACTCCACCACGAAGGTGTGTTACCTTAAGTCTTGTTTACATGTCAAATACTGTTTATTAATGTTTTACGCTTTATCTTAAGTTAATATTACTTAACGTACGTGTACAGGGAGATTGTATCACCTTGTGGAATAAACGTTGTAAATCTAGAAAGACCTTCTAGCTTTTCTTGTTTTAGCTTAATATGGCGAGGACCAACACGTAAATAAAACAAGTGGCGCCTGTATATTATAGATCTTATAGTTGACCCAGCCCGTCTCCACTGTCTAAAAGCTGGCGGCCGTGTTGTACTCGTAGGACTGCACTAAGAAGGTAACGAGTAACGTTTGGGAGTTGTTGGAATTTATTCCACTCTGTCCACCTGTACTTAGCAAACTTAGGAGAGTTGTTAATTAATTTTTTTTTGTTCTCTTTTTTTAAAACGCCACATTTTGGCGCCCAACGTGGGGCCCGATTCTTCAGAGGGGCCTGTTGTTTTTAAAGGGGGCCTGTTTTTGAAGGAGTTTGTCCTATTTTTGAGAGGTTACACGTTTTTGCGGAGGCAGTTGGTTGTCTTACAGTTTTAGGGTTGGTAAGTGACTCGGGTTCTGGTGAGTGAACTTCTTGGTAATAGTTTTGTCTTGCGATCGGTAGTATTAGTGGAAGCGTGGTATATGGTACTATAGTTGTTTAATAGGGTATCGTGTACACCGCATTGGGACCAATCGGCAGGATGGCCACCAGGAAGATGAGGCCCAATAGGCTCACTCAAGAGGAACTAGTGTACGAATTGACAGTGCGAGGTATGGAAGTAGGTAACGTGGAACCTATGAGGGCGTCGTTGTCACGCGCTTTGCAAATGGAGAGAGATGGCACTGGGGTAGAGCGACCGGCTTACCCCTACACTTTTGCGCAGGATTTGTCGGCGGTAACTGACAAATTGGAAGAGATTTCGACGGGTTTGGCAGGTTTCGCTGATGGCAAGGCTAGCCATGCCTACGCTAAGTGGGAGTCGAAGTTGAACCATGTTTATGGCAGGATCGAGAACATGCGACCAGAAGTAGAAGGTGAGGTAACGCAGGGGAACCAGGCGAAGAAGGCAGATTTGTTGGCCCAGGTTGCGGGATTGATGCTTCTTTTGGAGGAAAAGGAGAGGAAGTTCGAAGTTGAGCGGGATGCCCCTCCGGACATTTCGATTTTGGAGGTTGCATCTTCGTCAGAAACAGACGACGAATTTGTGGGTGTGACCGCAGAGGCTGATGTATCTAGAAGGTCGGGAATAGCACCTACAAGGCGTTATATAAGGTCAACTCCGGTTTCACGTTGGGATCTGAAGTTTTCAGGTGAGAAGAAGGGTATATCGCTGAATTCGTTTCTGCAGAGAGTCGAGGAACTTATGGTTGCTCGACATGTAGATTCTGAGGAGCTTTTTGACACTGCAGTGGACCTGTTTTCGGGAAAAGCGCTCATCTGGTACCGTGCCGTGCGAAAGGAGGTCACAAGTTGGGACAGCCTCGTGAAGTTGTTGAGGGAGGAATTCCAACCCACTGACTACAATGAGAAACTTTTTGAGGAGATCAAGAGGCGGACACAAGGTCCAGACGAATCTATAGGGATCTATCTCTCGATTATGTCAGCGATGTTTAGTCGTCTCACTTGTTCGGTGTCGGAATCTGTGCAGTTGAAGGTTATTTTGAGGAACATCTCTCCGTACTATCAGACACAGCTGGGGCTTGTAGATATCACTTCCATCGCACAATTGAGAACTCTCGGAAGAAGATTGGAATCTCGTCGTGAGGCGGTAGAAGCCTTTTCGTTGCCAAGTCGCCGGCCGCATGCAACGTTGGAGCCAGATTTGGCTTACGTTGGCGCTAGCACATCGGAGACCTGTAGTACTGTGTCGGAGAACCAGTCTACGAGTCAACTCGTTTGTTACAACTGCCATAGGCGTGGTCACAAGGCGATAGGGTGCCTTGAGAAAAGAAGACTCCATTGCTATAGATGCAAGAAGGAGGGGGTGACAACTAGGAACTGTCCGAACTGCAATAGGCAGGGAAACGGGCCACAGCGTTCCTAAATAGTCGTAATAGGAACGCTGATTTTCGAGTACCGACCCCTAATATTAAGGTCATTTTAAATTACATCATAGACCATGCGCAAGGGGATGAACGTCCTTACTTGAAGGTTAGTGTGTTGGGCAGAGATATACTAGGATTGTTGGATAGTGGTGCTTCAGCGACAATTTTAGGTGGACCTGGTTGGGGATATCTTCGGACTTTGAAGCTTAGTTTGAACTCGGGTGATGTTAGGAAGGTTACCGTGGCTAATGGTCAAAGATGTCAAAGTACAGGGAGTTGTGTGGTACCATTTTGCGTCAGAGGTAGGCTACGGCTAATTAAGGCACTGGTGGTGCCGGAGCTACCTCATATGCTGATTCTTGGGGTTAATTTTTGGAAGCAGATGGGAGTGGTACCTGATCTACTCCATGATGAATGGCATTTTTCCACTGATGAGGAGGTCCTAAGCTTGACAGAGGTGGACGAATCGACACACAGCTCGGGGCTGACGAGTCAACAGGAGCTTATCTTGGCGGAAATTGTGAGTAGGAACAAGGCACTTATGGGGAAGAAGTTGGGGTGCACCAGCTTAGTTGAGCATGTCATACGTACTACTTCACCACCCATTAAACAGCGGTATTACCCTGTGTCTCCAGTGGTTCAAGCCCAAATCAACAAGGAGCTTGATGAGATGCTACAGCTCGGCGTGGTGGAACCTTCCACGAGTGCGTGGTCATCTCCTATATTGTTAGTCAAAAAGAAGGATGGGAATTTTCGCTTTTGTGTAGACTACAGGAAGCTGAACTCAGTTACGGAAAGAGATGGATATCCTTTGCCTTATGTGTCACATACTTTGGACAAGTTACGTGAGGCCCATTACTTGTCTTCGCTGGATATTAAGAGCGCCTTTTGGCAAGTGAGCGTTGCGAAAGAATCACGATCTTATACGGCTTTCACGGTACCTGGTAGAGGGTTGTTTGAGTTCACCAGGATGCCGTTTGGTCTTCATAACTCCCCAGCGACATGGCAACGTCTTATGGATTCTATTTTGGGACCAGAACTACATCCCCATGTGTTTGTTTATTTGGATGACGTGGTGATAGTCTCGCAAACTTTTGAGAAACATGTTGAAGTTTTAGAAGAGGTTTTTAGGAGGCTTCGAGAAGCCAACATCACTGTTAGTTGGGAGAAATGTAGGTTTTGTACTCCGGAGATGAAATATCTGGGGTATGTTGTCGATAGCAAAGGCCTTCATGTTGATCCGGACAAGGTTCGAGCGATGGTGCAGCTTCCTAGTCCCTCTTCTGTCAAGGGGGTACGAAGATTCCTAGGCACTTTTAGCTGGTATCGGAGATTTTTGCCGGACTTTTCTACTCTCGTAGCTCCCTTAACTGCGCTTTTGAAGAAGTCCAAGAGTTTTGTGTGGACACCTGTGTGTGAGAACGCGCTTACGAAAATAAAGGAACATCTCATTTCTGCACCTGTCCTTAGCTGTCCGAATTATGAATTGCCATTTACGGTAGAGACCGATGCTTCAGGTTTTGGTTTGGGTGCCGTTCTTCTGCAGCAGTATCCAGATGGAGATAGAGTGATTTCATACCTCAGCCGTTCCTTAACAAGACAGGAAAGGAATTATTCTACGACAGAAAGGGAATGCCTTGCAGTTCTTTGGGCAGTGGAGAAATTGAGACCCTATTTGGAGGGCATACCTTTCCAGGTAGTTACTGACCACCATTCCTTGGTGTGGTTACAGAATTTGCGTGATCCTACTGGACGACTTGCGAGATGGAGTTTGCAGATGCAACAATTCGATTTTAAGATTATACACCGGAAAGGGAAGGATTTGGTAGTGCCTGATACTCTTAGCAGAAGTGTGCCTGTCCTAGACGTCGTCACCACAACCATTGAAGATCCATGGTATAATAAGATGGTGGATGAAGTGGCGAAGAGTCCTAGGAAGTTTCCCAATTGGAATATAATCGATGGGCAACTTTATAAGCACGTGAGAGTGCCATATGCGGACTTACGGGATCCGTCGGAAAGATGGAAGCAAGTTGTCCCCAAAAGAAGAAGAAGAGAAGTCATTGCTAGTCTCCATGATCCCCCATTGGCTGGTCATTTCGGTGTGGCAAAGACATACAACCGTCTTGCAGAGAAGTACTACTGGCCGAAGATGAAACGGGATGTTGCCAGTTATGTAAGGGCATGTAAAGTGTGTGCCATGCACAAGTCTGAAAATGCTCCTCCAAGGGGCCACATGACCATTCAGCCTAGGGCACTTCGTCCATGGGAGATAGTGTCTACTGATCTTATGGGGCCTTTGCCAAGATCTAAGCGAGGACATCAGTACATTCTAGTTGTGACAGACCTATTCTCGAAATTCTCTGTAATCGCTCCTTTGCGTTCTGCTAACGCTGAGATTGTGTCAAGAAAAATAGAGGAAGGTGTCTTTTTGATGTTTGGGGTTCCCCGTTTAATTATCTGTGATAACGGTCCTCAATATCGTTCCAGGCAGTTCCAGAAGTTGGCGGAGGAATATCACTGCAAGATACGTTATAATGCACACTATCACCTTCAAGCGAATCCTACGGAGAGAGTAAACCGAACACTTAAGACAATGTTAGCTAGCTATGTATCTGAGAGTCATAGAGATTGGGATTTAAATTTGGCGAAAATAGCATGCGCTTTGAGGACTGCGACTCACGATTCAACGGGTCAGACACCATTTTTTGTGAACTTTGGGAGACGTATGGTTCTGAATGGTGAGGAATATAGTAAGTCATTGGCTACAGGAGATTCTCAGGAGGTCCCTGGTGTACCAAACCTCGACAGTCGGACTCGGAACTTTAAGAAGTTATTTGAAGACGTACGGGAGCGATTAGATATAGCTGCTAGGAAAAGTGTCTCAACCTACAATCTTAGGCGAAGGGCAGAGGAATTTTATCCTGGACAAGCTGTTTGGAGACGCAATTTTGCTTTGTCAGACGCAGCCAAGTATTTTTCTAAGAAACTGGCACCTCAGTTTATAGGACCATTTTTGGTCAAGAAGCGGCTTTCACCCTGGACTTATGAGTTGGAAGGTGAAGATGGGCGAGTAGCTGGTACGTGGAGTGCGAAAGATCTGAAACCGGTTGTGCCTGGTGAAAATTTACTGAAGTAAATTTTCAGGAAGTAAAGGGGGAGTGTGACGTTGTCACAAAAATAATTTGGAATTTTAAGAAAACATCAGATAATCTTCTACTTTATTTAACACTCACACTAATGCATCCTTAGTGGTTGTCTCGGAGACACTCACCGGCCACATCTGTTTCACTATCACTTAAGGTCACGCGCGTTTTCACTTTTCACTGTCGCTGGCTGCTGTCTATTCGTTCTCTGCGGGTTTCGGTTTGGTTGTTGTCCGACAGTACATTCTTGCTCCGCTGAAATCAGAAGGGCACTATTAGTTAACACTTCCTAGGTAGTCCTATCTCGTACTCACCTAAGTCGCAGATGGTTGTCTTCAATGTAGATTTTAGCCACTCTTGGCATTTCTTTTCTTCTTGGACTAGATTTGGGGACTCATATTCTTGAACTCGTTGTTTCGTCTTTTCTTTCTGTCTTTGCTTCTTGTTCTTTAGTAGTTCTGTATTTTCCTTCTTTGTAGGTACGTTACCGGGATTTTCCCAATGGGAACATACCGAATCTTGGTCTTGGGCATTTCTTTTCTATTCTCTTTTCTTGCCCTCCAATTTAGTTATAAGATGTTTGGGATTGTTTTACATTTTTGGTTCTAGAATTTCTTTTGTTTTGTTTTTGGGTATCAATTTGAGGTTATGTATGACGCTTGACACTGTTGACACTATCTTGACGTTTGACAACTGTCACTGGTCTCAGCTGGTGAAGGAACTTTTGCTATCATCTCTTAGGTGGCGCAAGTTGTGTCATTTTGAAGAACTCAAGCAGTCGGCCATTTTAGTCTTGCTCATAGTGTTGTGGCCTTGAGGTGGTCGACTTTACTGGTCCAAGATAGTGGCAAGCATGTTTTTACGCTATTTTTTTTTTGTGCGCTTTTCAAAACGCAAATTTCGTGGGTTGAGAGTCCGAAAACGTCGGATATTATTCGGTTTTCGGCAGTTGAGTGAACTAGGTGATTTGGTGTGGCATAAGTGGAAGTGATTTTTGGAGTTATTTGCCATTTGGAAATTTGTGGAAAATTCTTGGCAAACCTCATTAGGAGGGAGTATAATCACTGGATCCACCATAGGAGCACCCAGAGTTGGAAATATTGGAATTTTGGTAGTTTGGTTTTCCGGGGCTCCGCCATTTTATATGGGGTTTAGAAGCCACCCACGCCTAATCGCTTTGCCGTCTTATTTTCCATCAGGCCGAATCACTGTCCTACAACTAGTACCAAGTCTTCGAGCGTCTGCCACAATCAAATGGTTGTTTTATGAGGTCATTTTGGACATTTGAGTAGTGACCAAGAAGGTTATTTGGGTTCAAATTCGAAGAAGCTGATTTATTGTTTGATTTTTCTTGAAGAAAAAAAAAACCTTCAACCTAGAGGTAAGTTTTCTTTGGCGGCTTTGTAAGGTACTTAGCCGGACATTTTGTTTTAGGGTTTTTATTTTGGGGCATATATTGTCGTTGGAGTTTGTGGAGTGTGGTTTGTCTCCGTGTTGTCAGTCTCCGCCTGTCAACGTCGTGTATTGAGGAGTCACCGACAGCCAAGTGGAGTGTGGCTTGTCTCCGCTGTGGCCTATCCGTGGATTGTCGACCTCCGCCTGACGACTTTTTGTTTTGAAGAGATACCGACAGCTAAGTCTTGCATGTTCATTTTACTTTTTCTACATTTTGCTGTACCGCAGCTAGAACAACTAGATTTATCGCATGCATAACTGTTATCACAGTTTATTACTGGCGTACGTTGTGAACTTTAGCGTACGTTGTGAACTCTTGCGGTCGTTTTTTTTTTTTGAACTTTTGTGTTAGTCGTGTGAACCTTTTTGCGTTAGTTGTGTGAACTGCGCGTGTACACGCCCGGGGGTTTAAACCAACCTGTAGATATCAATTCACTTTTGCGGAACCTTGTTTATTTTATATCGGTATAGATAGATACTGTACTCCACCACGAAGGTGTGTTACCTTAAGTCTTGTTTACATGTCAAATACTGTTTATTAATGTTTTACGCTTTATCTTAAGTTAATATTACTTAACGTACGTGTACAGGGAGATTGTATCACCTTGTGGAATAAACGTTGTAAATCTAGAAAGACCTTCTAGCTTTTCTTGTTTTGGCTTAATATGGCGAGGACCAACACGTAAATAAAACAAGTGGCGCCTGTATATTAGAGATCTTATAGTTGACCCAGCCCGTCTCCACTGTCTAAAAGCTGGCGGCCGTGTTGTACTCGTAGGACTGCACTAAGAAGGTAACGAGTAACGTTTGGGAGTTGTTGGAATTTATTCCACTCTGTCCACCTGTACTTAGCAAACTTAGGAGAGTTGTTAATTAATTTTTTTTTTGTTCTCTTTTTTTAAAACGCCACAAATTTCAGTTCAAAAGAACACAAAACTATACAGGGTGACCGTATTTCGAGTCTATGCATGGGGATCTTGGTTATCTTAAGAGATACGAGGTCGGTTAAATTGGGGCAAAGTTGCGGAATTTGATGCCGAGTAACATGGTAAAAAGAAATTTTGGCTGGTCCTTTTCGTTTTGAAAATAATGCGAAAAAACTGAAAAATTGTTGTTTTTGTTTTTATTTTTTTTAAACGAAAACGAATGGCGCTGGACATTTCTAAGTTAAACATTATTAGATTTACAAGGAATCTAAATATGACCTCTCATTTTTTTTTCTCGCCTCCCTGGACAAAGATATGACGATCAACTTTTATTTTTCTTATGGGCGCCATATTGGATTTTTCAATTTTTGAAAAGAGGATCTTTTTCTGGTTAAAATGATGTGTCACACATTATGCTTTACTTTGTTTTTCTTGCCTTAATATCAAAATAATCGTTTTTGCATAGAGTGCCTTGGGAACGTAAGCCCCATAATGTTTGACGTTTTTGCATAGAGTGCCTTGGAAACATAAGCCCCATAATGTTTGAAGTTTTTGCATAGAGTGCCTTGGAAACATAAGCCTAGTTACCCATTGTTGCGAAGTGTGCTTTGGAATATTGTTTACCACGAAAGTATGATCTGAGACCTTGTTATTTATTCGTCATTTGTCATATAACACATTAACACTAAAAGAGTCAAACTGGAAACACAAGAACAACAAAAACCTAGACGAGTAAACAATCCTATTTTTAATAAATGTTCAATTTGTCCTCCTTGTTCCTCAAGGCACAATGCAGCACGTTTCCTTAAATTGTTTATGGCTCGTCCAATATCCCTTCGACGTCATTTATATTTGAGGAATAATAAATTTGAATCATGTCACGCTTTTCTTCATGTGAAAATGACATTTTTATAAAGTATCCGTGACACTTAAAATTGTACTAAACTATCAAACGTTATATGGGGCTTATGTTTCCAAGGCATTCGATGCAGAAATGTCAAACATTATGGGGCTTATGTTTCCAAGGCACTCTACGCAAAAACGTCAAACATTATGGGACTTACGTTTCCAAGGCACTCTATGCAAAAACGATTAAGTTCATATTACAGCAAGAAAAACAAAGTAAAGCATAATGTGTGACATATCATTTTAACCAAAAAATCCTCTTTTTAGAAATGCAAAAATCCAATATGGCGCCCATAAGAAAAATAAAAGTTGATCGTCATATCTTTATGCAGGGAGGCGAGAAAAAAATGCGAGGTCATATTTAGATTCCTTGTAAAAAAGTGCCTTAATAATGTTTAACTTAGAAATATCCAGCGCCATTCGTTTTTGTTTAAAAAAATAAAAATGCAAACGACAATTTTCAGTTTTTTTGCATTATTTTCAAAACGAAAAGGGCCAGCCAAAATTTCTTTTTACCATGTTACTCGGCATCAAATTCCGCAACTTTGCCCCAATTTAACCGACCTCGTATCTCTTAAGATAACCAAGATCCCTCTGCATAGATTCGAAATACGGTCACCCTGTATATATGTATAGATCTGGATTCAGAAGCACAGACAAATATTTCTTAAAATATCTTTTTGACAGTCTCCCGTATAAAAAATCTGAAATTTTGAATATTAGAAAGTTCCAGATACTAGTTGACCGCAATTCATTTCATAAATGTGCATGGCTGTCAGTTGGTCAGTCATGAACTCTGTTTCAATGATTGTGACAAAAATAATAATTGTAAAATATAAGTTTCTTCAAAATATCTAGCAAGCAAGTCATGAAATGAAATGAAAGAAAAGCAAAACCAATGAAGTAAATGGACCTATTTATCATTTTACCATTGAATACACAGTAATGAATTTTGAAAGTAAAATTAAGATAAAAAATGTAAGTAAGCGAGTGTCAATAGAGAACAGAACTAAGTAATTAAATAAATTACTTGTCTTCTATAATTACTTTTTGTAATATTTCAGAGATATATCCTTTATTTTTAATTTTTTGTGGATAATAAGATCAATATAAATACTAGATAATTCTTATCCAACTATTTATAAACAAACTTCAATTATTTTTTTATTTATATCAAGTTATTACCTTATTTGGAATATTTTAATTTTAGATGAGATGATATGCAACCAGACATATTTGTAAGTGAATTGGGTGGCCTACTAAATCTTGGTTTCTGAACAATTTCATTTCATTGGTAGTAGGTAATCTGGACCTTTCACCCAAATTTTTAAATTACAATTAACTATTTTTTAACGTTGATTTCTAGGTAACAAACAAACAATATTTTTAGTTTTTTATAAGATGGTTTTCTTCAAAAAAATATTAACCCACATTTTTTCTTACTTTTTAATATATGCAGCAAGTTTAGACTGTGTTTCAGAAGAGTTGAGAACTGTTTTAGGTACATGTTTTTTGCCAGTTAAGCATTGTGCAACATACATACACTGTGAACAATTTATGAGTATGAGTTGTTTATTGTTATTAAACATTGACAAAACCCACTACCAATGGAAACACTATTTCCACAACACTTTTTAAAATCTGTTAAGAAAATTAAACTGCAATATTTCATACAAATTCTTAAGCAATATAATATAGAAGCCGATATATTGGCTTTTTTGGACTTTAATCCTCCCTCAGTAAGGCCAAAATTGAATTTCTTGACTTCAAAAACAAAGAAAACAATACATCACCCGTTATTTTAAAATTCACCCCTTTTCATCCCTCTTAACCATCCCTCTTTTGTAATAAATAAACAAATAAATAAATAGTGTGCTTTATTTTAAACAAAAGAATCATAAACCGAGCACGAAAAGGTTGGAATAAATTCGGTAAATAATGTTGTACTGTTCGATTAAAAATTAAGCCTGCTTAAAAATGGAACTGAGCAAAAAATAAGCACTTACAATGTAGGTACAGTCTTCTAATAAAGAAATGCCGAAAAAAAATGTTAAATTGAAAATTTATGGATTTTTTTATGTAATATATTATTATTTGCGTACCGATACAAGAAAAGTGCGTTCTTTTAAATTACGCTATCAAAAGTAGTGGTTGCCATTTAAAAAAATATATAGCTAACGTGACGTCATAGCTTGGCTAGTAATGATGTCAAAATCAACACATTTTTCTAATTATATAGGAAACGTTTATTAACTTTTGCCGTATAATTAAACTATATTTTATCTAAGAAAGTATGTTTTTAAAGAAATTCCTAATATTGTCAATAAACAGAAAATCGACAGAAATTAAATAGAAAATTACCACTGCGTTACATCGCCTTTTCGACTTATTAGTGCCTCGATATGTCTCAACATAGTGTCTCAACTAATGTTTGGCAATCATCTGGAGTGAAACTATTCAAAATTTCTCGGAGACGAGCACACAACTCTGGAACAGTTCTTGTGGGTTGTGATCGCAACTTCTTCTTCATTATATGCCATAATGTTTCAAATCGGCGAAAGATCTGGACTGCTAGTTGTCCATTTTAAAAGCGAAATATTGTTTTCTAACATCCAATCTTTCACTTTTTTAGCCATATGACGAGGCGCCATCTTGTCGGAAGATACATTCAATATTTTTCAAACGCAGTTCTTCAATCTTTAGTTTCATATTATTTTGAAGGACGTTAATGTATTTATTAGCGTTCATGATGCCATCTACAAAGTGTAATTTTCCAACCCTTCTGACATGGATCCCCAAATCATCACGGAGGACGGAAACTTAACTTTCTTCTTAAGGCAGTCCGTGTGATACACTCCTTTAGTTCTAATGACTCGGCTTCGACTATCACCAACAAAAACTTCAAATCTAGCCTCATCAGTTCATATAATTGAGTTTCATTGATGCTGGGACGAAGCTCTGTGCTCTTTTACAAAAGTATATTTTTCTTCTGCCTCTTTGTTACTAAAGGCTTTTCCTTTGCCTACAGATCGTAAAATTGAAAACGGGAAAAAATCCGAAACAGTTTGGGCTTACCTTGTAAGTTTTAAACCCTAGTTTTCGGGCAGCACGTGACAAGTTGCCCTTGAAAAACATTTATCTGTTGCCTAATTCCATAAATTCCATAAATTCTCCATAATTAGCCCGACGATTTTGCATGATAATGCTCCTCATAGCCCTTATATTACTATCAGAATAATTTGGCCAACTTCCATTTATCTGCTTCTGAGCAATGGATCCAGTAGTTTTGTAAAGTTTAATAATATTTCGCACTGTATATCGTGATAAATTAACAATGTCTGCGATTTGCGCAGTAGATTTGCCTTTTGAATGCAAGTGAATTAAAGTTTTTTAGTACTAACACCAGTAGCAATCTTGTTCTACAAACCGACCTGACTTGTTTTGCTGATTGTTGCAATGCGAATGGTCTCTCTCAATATATCCAAACGTATAACAATAAACTTTTCAAGATCTCCTAATCCTATCAAGAATATGTACAAAATTGACAACATAGCTTTGGTAAATAGCATGTCAGTTAATGACCTTGGTGTTATGTTTGACAGTAGCTTATCCTTTAACCAACACATTGATTCAATTGTATGCAGGGCCTTTAGAATGCTTGGCTTCATCATTAGGCACTCCCAGAACATTATCGATAGTAAGACCATTATGCCCTTATATAACTGCCTGGTTAGAAGTATACTTGAGTACTGCTCTATTATTTAGCACCCAAATTATTCAAGTCATATTGATAGAATTAAAAGGTTTCAGAAAAAGTTCGTTAAGTACTACTTTTTCAAGATTCGCTTCCCTTATCAAGATATATGCTATGAGGCAAGATTGCTATTGTGCAGTTTACAGAGCCTAGAAAATAGAAGACAACTTGCTCTTATTTTTTCTTTTTAAGTTAATGGTATAATCAACTGCAGTGCACTTCTTGAACAGATTGACTTTTTAGTTCCTCTACGGAGGACAAGACACACTGTCCTTTTTAATGTAAGGAGACAACGAATAAACTACGCCTTCCATCGGCTTCCATGGCCGGCTCCACTTTGTCTTTCCAGACAGGGAGGAGTGGGCCGAGGGGAACAGCAACCCCCAAGGCGGGCTCGTCTGGTTCACAGACGGATCCAAGATGGGGAAGGGAACGGGGGCCGGTGCCTTTTGTCAGGAACTGGCTAGGAGGTTGACTACCTCCCTTGGGGAGCACACCACCGTGTTCCAGGCGGAGGTGTTCGCCATCATGATGGGGGCAGAGGAATCGCTCAGGCTCAGAGTTAAGGGCCGGAAGCTGACCTTCTGCTCTGACAGTAAAGCGGCTTTACAGGCGCTGAGAGCAAACCGTACCTGGTCCCCATTTGTGGAGGACTGTAGACCGAGTTTGCTTAGGCCGGTGGCCGAAGGGAACAGGGTTGTTCTGTCATGGGTGCCTGGTCATGCGGGCATAGCGGGGAACGAGACTGCGGACCTACTGGCCAGAGAGGGGAAGACCAGTGGGGCCAGAACCAATATATATCTGCAGGGCAGGTTCGTTGAGGAGTGGCGCCGGGCTCCGGGGATGAGGCAGACTAGGCTCATGATTCGTGGGCCATTGACCGCCCTGTCTAGGGAGCTGCTGCATCTGCCAAGGTCGGAGTTGAGGGGAGTGGTGAGGGTCCTCACCGGACACTGCTGCCTGCCTCGCCACCTGCACCTTATAGGAGTAGGAGGGGAGCCTGAGTGCAGATGGTATCAGGAGGATGAGGAGACCCCGTACCACTTGGTCACCAAGTGCCCTGCACTCGAGAGGGTCAGATTTGAGTCCTTCGGCTAAGCTAAGCTGGGTGTGGAGGATGCGTATGGTGTCGGGGTGGGTGAGCTGCGGGCCTTCATCAAGAGGGCCAGCATGCTGGCCTGTTGGGGCACAACGGGCCCACTGTGGCCTACGTGCCGGGCCGATCTAAGGCGGCCACCCCCTGTACAAGATTGATAGATAGAACTACGGACAAAAGGCATTTGTCGACCACTTGTGTGATAACTATAACAGATTGTTTCCTAGTTTGGATAATTTCTATACGAGCTTGTCTGCTCTCAGAAATGGTCTGAAGTTTGTTCGCATGCAGGCCCATGTCTTGGCTTCTGTTTGTTATTGTAGTCAGTTTCTTGCACAATGTTAACTTTTATTATTGACATTTTGATTCTATTTTTGAAGTATGTATATGTGTTCACTCTAGATGTACTATTTCGAATGTGTACCATTCTGTAATGTATTGTGTATAAATAAATAAATAACATTCCTTATTTCTTCAGAAACAGCCTTACCACTAGACATTTCTATTTGTCAACAACAATGAAGGCACAAATATGTTGTGAAATAATGTCACTATCGCCTTGTTTAAACTTATTGAAACTTCAAATATTGTGATTTATTTCAGAGCCGCCTATTAAACTAAACAGACTATCTAACTTAAGCGGTTTTCGTCATGTATTTTGTTACAATCAAATTGTTATACTAAACAACCAACTTAAAGCTAAATATATCTAAACATGTTTTTACACATTCTCTAAAATCTGTAAAGAACCAAAAAATAACACATTTTCAAAAACGTCTACTCCAACATGCTATAAATTCATAAATTTAATATTTTGAATGGTTGGGCCAACTCCTCTGAGACAGGGCTCGTAGGTTGACCCAGGATCTGAGTTCCTTATTCCGTCTAGCGGGTAGCGAGGACTCATACTAGGAAGCTGGAGAAAGGGCAATAGGTTACCTGACCTGCCCCTCGCGAGTCTCTGTCGGGCTGTTGGTGTTATCCTAGATTGGCACCAAGAGCTGAGCAATTTGTCTCAACGCACAGCTCCATGTGCCACTTTGCTAGAAACGCTCTTATTACACCTATCCGTCGCGAACGCTTTCATCGTCGCGAGCCACCTCCGCCAAGCCTGGGTCACCACCGCCAAGATTTTGTCTCTATGGTGAATAAAGCCTTGATATGAACCCGACGCCCGTCTTCTTCAATTCCGGTCTCCCTTACCTGTGTTCAGTGTGCTACAACGAACTACCATCACTCGCCGGACCTACAGCCGATCCTGAAGGGTCCTAAGGGACTACGCAACCCGACCAGGGACATGACAATATTAATAATAATTCTCATCCACACTATACTCCAAACTAGGAGTACCCCAGAAATTAATAATATTGTGTCTTCGTTGCCATTTAAGGCTAGAAAACGGTAGTAATCCCAGTGAGTGTAGGACGATTTGTTACAACCAAATGTGATTTTAGTTCGATATTTGGTGAACTCGCTGGGGTCACTAGGAAATACCTAATAAAAACAATAATTGTTTTTCTACGCATGTAATCGCCCTGGAGTTACACGAGTATTTCCTGATATTCTTCTGTTTTAAATCCCTCCAAACTGCTTAATTTTTATCCGCTTCCTAAGTATGTTTCTGATGTAATCTCTAATTAGCTATTTCCGAAGGCAACTGCATCGCCACCTATTGAGCAGCGCCTGAGGCTACTATGTGTGCTTCCTGGTTCCGTGGTACCCTCACCGTGTTTCCTCGCTATTAATCACAGATGTCCTTCGGACCCAGTCTATCGAATTAAATTGTTCTTACACCATTTTTTTTGCGTGCTTGGGGATTTTCGAATACCTATGTCGCCAGTTGAGATTCCAAGTTCCGATATTACGTATTTCGCCTGCTGTGTGTATCTGAAGTGCCGAGACTTGGCTTTGTTGTTTCACGGACTTCTAGCCGCCTTTTTGCGGGATATATAATTTGCCGAAACCAGCCGTAAATACCTGGTACATAGGGATCCACTATTCAATACATCTCATTCCATCTCGAGATTACATTTTGGGTAAGTTCAACTGTGAATATGTTATTCTTGGAGCTGTTTTTTTGTACACAGTGTTTTCTTTATAGAGCACCTACTCCAACGGTTTTGTGCCGGAATTTCACTTTAATTCAAGGACACTTGTTGATAAAAAAAACCTCATATCTCGAGGTAAGATTTATTTTTGTATTTCAAGTCAGGTTTTAATTCCCAAATTAATTTATAGGTTTAGCCTATGAGGGTAACTAAAATAGGTTTTCTATTTTAGGTTTTTTTTGGCCTATAAGTTCTTAATTACGGCCTACGAATTTATCCTTGTTTTGGATTTGAGTTTGGAGCGTGGCCTTGATGATTCACTAACGGCGGAGACCTGGCGATTTTCTTCTTGGAGCGCACGTTGCCCTTGACTGCTCTAAGAGGGGTTTGGAGAACCTTGGCCCAAAAACATCGCAGTTTTGAAGACTCAACTTGCAGCTAAGTTTTGCATGTTTACCTTTTTATATTTATCGTGCCTGGACTAGTAAAACTAATTTGATTTACGTGTACAATCGAAAGCGTAGGCTGCTACTGCTTACCTTCCTTTTATTATTGTTGATTATTATTGCGTATATTATGTCGTGTCAACTCTTGCGGGGTTGTGATTAGTTGTTGCAACGTCCTGACTATTACTATTGTTTTTTTTTTGTGAACTGAACGTGTACACGCTCGGGGTTTATGATACTATACGCTTGTTTTACTGTACAGCACGTACCATTTTAATTATTAATATAGCTGGTGAATCTGAAGGGCATAGCTTTAAAGTAAATGACTAGTAATTATTGTTTATAACCTTGAGAGTATTTAGTGCCATTGGAGTAAATCTTATTGATATTTTTGAATTCAGTTTTTATTTACCTACGAAGGATTTTCCTAGTTTGGACTTAAAATAAATTGTGTGAGGTGTAGAGTGCACAAACTAGGTGGCGCCTATTATTAAAAAGATCTTTTATTTCCCACGCTTGTCTCCACTGTTAGCTGGCGGCCGCTCGATACTCACCAACCAAGAATTGAGGTAGGTAATTTGAATTTATCTTGGATTTATTTTTCTTACCATCGCGTTACGCATTGAAGGTAACAAATTAGTAAATCACACAGATAAAGCTCTTAAGGAGCAATACCGTGAATCTATATTTTGTCCAGCGCGCTTGGCCATCAGTGATGTTTTTCTATAAAGACATGTACACATAGTCTGCCTCGACCTCGATTTGATCCAAGGTCAATTGGGGGCAAAAAACGTGCAGGCTAAATAGTTAGCAATGCTCAAAATATCGCCTCTGTGGCCCCAAATCGCCACCGCCACGATACAATGAAACTTCTTAATAATAAGATGATACATTTACTAAAATATCAATTGCATGATTTTTCCCTGAATAATACTTAAATCAATTCATTTAACATGGTAAGGTGTCTGTCAGTTTTCTACAGTATCCTCTAACAATGATATTAAATCTTCAATTAATAATCAAAATAAACAACATTAGCAGGAGCTAACTACAACATAACTTCAGACCGTTTGATTTACACTAATGTACAGGGTGGGCCAAATTGGACACTTTTAAAGGGAAACTCCTATTTTTGACGGAGTTAGACGAAAACTGATATCGGTGTCTGAGGCTCATTTTTTATGATAAACTTAATGGCGAAAACCGCAAATCGATATCTGTCACCGTTCTTGAGTTACAGGGTGTTTTTCAAAAATGTGCATTTTCGAAAAGTGGCCGTAACTTTCTTCGGGTTGAAAATTTTGTGTTTCTGTAAAAACATTCCTAAAGCACTTTTTTAAGTAGAATCCAGTATTGCTACTACATTTTTTTTCAAGTCAATGGTTTAAGAGTTACTGATGAAAAAAATTGTTTTTTAAATGGAACACCCTGTATATTTTTGCATTTTTTAATAAAGCAAAAAATTACCATTCCAAAAATATATCACTTAATCATTTACTTAAGTAGTTATCCATTACTAATAGTTTTTATGATTTCATGTGTATAATTGGAAGTGCGCCCTTTCAACAAGTAGGCTTTGGACGGTGAGACAATGAAACAATCGTGGAAAAATGTTTACTGTTACCTGTCAAATTTTCAGTTAAGCTGTTTAGGCAGTGAAAAGATTTTTCTATTTTTGTGTAGGTAATTAATTTATAAACTTTATAACATACCTACAATGAAATTTGCAAGTTATGAAAAATGGGATATAATAGTCTGTTTTATACAATCCGGGAAAAATGCATATGCAACGACCAATTTATACTACGAGCGGTATCTATGAGAGAAGACATCCTTTCAATTCAAGGACATTTTTGCAAGATTGCGATACAATTTGATCAATAGTGGGCATTTTGAAAAGGATAGGCCGAAAAGGAGCGAGTTGAACACAGATAGGCATTTTCCTTGGATTGTATAAAACAGACTATCATATCCCATTTTTCATAACTTTCAAATTTCATTGTGGGTATGTTACCTGTAAAGTTGTAAATTACACAAAAATAGAAAAATCTCTACACTGCCTAAACAGCTTAACTGAAAATTTGACAGGTAACAGTAAACATTTTTCCACAATTGTTTCATTGTCTCACCGTCCAAAGCCTACTTGTTGTAAGGGCGCGCTTCCAATTGTACAGGGTTTTTCCGTATATTTTTCAACCCACCCTAGAACCTCCATTTTTGATCCTAGAAAAAAACTTTTTATATGAAAGTTATAGGATTTTTTACGAGCCATTTGAATCTGTTAACAGATGAAACAAATGAACGTCGGAAAATTGAGAAAAATATATAAACTTTTGTTTTTTAAATGGAACACCCTGTATATTTTTGGATTTTTGAAATCTACTGGTTCTTCTGATTCCAACGATATATATATGTTACATATTTGCTCCACCCGCCTGCTCAGTATATCACGTTGCATAATTTGACTATATAGTGTAAGGATCAAGAGACCCATGGAAAAACAAATTTGTATTTATTCATAGATATTTTAATAACTTTATTACAACAAGAAAAATAAAATAATAAATGGTTATATCTCGACGTATCCACCATGAACTTCGTAACATCTTGTGATATTGTCTTTCCATTTATTTAAGGCATTTCTAATGAATTGGGACTCTTCCGTATTTAGCTCAAAAATCTCTACTTCTAATTTATTTCGAAGGGTATTGATATTTTCCGGTCTGTCATAATATATTTTATTTTTTAAATATATCCAAGGAAGGCAGGTCCGGGCTGTTTGCCGGCAATCTAATTGAACCATGTCTTCCTATCCATGAATCATATTTGTCATTAAAATAATTTGTTACCGACCTGATGTTGTGTGGGGGTGCCCCATCTTGTTGCCAAATTAATTGTTGGCGGTTCGGAAGATGTTGCAGTAAGACTTCAATTTCGTTCTCAAAGTAATTTTTGTATCTTTCTCCGGTTAAACTGCCTTCAAAAATAATCGGCCCCAAAACTCTATTTTCTAATATGCCACACCAAACGTTCAGTGATTGTCGACATTGGATTTTAACAGCTTGGTACTTATGTGGATTTTCTGTGTTCCAGTATCTTTTATTTTGCCTGTTAAACATTCCTGCTGTTGCGAACGTAGCTTCGTCCGTAAAATTATTTTATTTAGTAAATCGGTAACAAATTATTTGAATGACAAATATGATTCATGGATAGGAAGACATGGTTCAATTAGATGGCCGGCAAACATCCCGGACCTGCCTTCCTTGGATATATTTCTGTGGGGATATTTAAAAAATAAAATATATTATGACAGACCGGAAAATATCAATACCCTTCGAAATAAATTAAAAGTAGAGATTTTTGAGCTGAATACGGAAGACTCTCAATTCATTAGAAATGCCTTAAATAAATGGAAAAACAATATCACAAGATATTACGAAGTTAATGTTGGATACGTCGATATATAACCCTTTATTATTTTATTTTTCTTGTTATTAATAAAGTTCTAATAAAGTTATTACAATATCTATGAATAAATACAAATTTGTTTTTCCATGGGTCTCTTGATCCTTAGTAGGTGGCCACATCGGCGCACCGCCCCGCGCCTAGGACCAAAGCATTGTATCCGCGTCTCGCACATTGTATTCGAGCTTGGTATTTTCCGAGCCTCGCACATCGCACACACGCCGGCTATTCTCAATATATCCACGAAAACGATCTTATTATATCTGCATAAAGATTATGACATTCACCAAATTTTCTCCTTTGTTAATTTATAAGATGTACTGTGATTTTATAACATTTTCCAAGTACCCGAAACTTTTTTAAACATGAATTTAATAAAATATCTTCTTCGTCGGATGATGATTCCGATGAAGACGACAACTAAATTAACTCCATTGCATCCAGGTATGAATTAAATAAAACAAGGCAGTTTAAACACGAGAATTACTACGAAAAGGCGATGCGCGGTGCGCCGATATGGCCACTGCAGGGCCAGGCTCTGTGCGAGGCTATGGTCTAGGTGTTGGTCCAAGCGAGGCGAGGTGCGAGGTGCGGTGCTCCGTTGTGGCCGCCGCTTTACACTATGTAGTCAAATTATGCAACGTGAAATACTGAGCAGGCGGGTGGAGCAAGTATGTAACATATATATATCGTTAGAATCAGAAGAACCAGTAGATTTCAAAAATCCAAAAATATACAGGGTGTTCCATTTAAAAAACAAAAGTTTATATATTTTTCTCAATTTTCCGACGTCCATTTGTTTCATCTGTTAACAGATTCAAATGGCTCGTAAAAAATCCTATAACTTTCATATAAAAAGTTTTTTCCTAGGATCAAAAATGGAGGTTCTAGGGTGGGTTGAAAAATATAGGGAAAAACCCTGTACACATGAAATCATAAAAACTATTAGTAATTGATAATTACTTAAGTAAATGATTAAGTGTTATATATTGTTGGAATGGTAATTTTTTGCTTTATTAAAAAAATGCAAAAATATACAGGGTGTTCCATTTAAAAAACAATTTTTCATCGGTAACTCTTAAACCATTGACTTGAAAAAAAAAATCTAGTAGCAATATTGGATTCTACTTAAAAAAGTGCTTTATGAATGTTTTTACAGAAACACAAAATTTTCAACCCGAAAAAAGTTACGGCCACTTTTCGAAAATGCACATTCTTGAAAAACACCCTGTAACTCAAGAACGGTGACAGATATCGCTTTGCGGTTTTCGCCATTAAGTTTATCATAAAAAATGAGCCTCAGACACCGATATCAGTTTTCGTCTATCTCTATTAAAAATAGGAGTTTCCCTTTAAAAGTGTCCAATTTGGCCCACCCTGCACATTACAAAAATAAAGTTTTCTGTGAAACTGTGCAACAGCTAGAATATATGATACAAGGTTAAGCAAATTTTTAAGGCTATTTGTGAAAAAAATACACATAAAAAATCACAGTCACATGACTGCCGTGGGCACCCCCTAACAGCCATACCAAGTTTGACTTAATACAATTTTTGTAGTAGCCTGTACCAAATTTAAATAAAAACTGCAAGCAGTGCTGTAATTACAGAAAAATGTGTTTATTTATGTTGACACTAACAACAATTAAAATAAAGAGGAAGAGGTGTATTTTCGTGCAAATTATATTTGTAAAATTAGCATGGTAAAGCGCTTTCGACTACATGGCCATCATCAGTACCACCTAAAAGAGAGCATGACACAACTTAGAGAAAAGTTGATGACTTATATGAACAAGAGGAACTAAATTTCTTTGGCTATGTGATACTCACATGTCAGGTGTGTACAGAAAATTAGAGCAACTGAGTCTAATACAGATATAAAAAGACGATGGAAAACCCATGTCACACATTAAAATGTCAAATTAACATCACAGCCATAAGCTTAACACATATTATGTAAATTATTGTAAACAAAATTTATCATGGTAAAATGGAACGACCGATTGCCATGCAATGCAGTGTGAGACCGCGAAGTATGAAATTGGGCATAGGCATGCCAAAGAATATTCCAACCGGCAAAGATGAAAGCCGAAATTTTTTTATGTAAATATAAAGATTTTTTTATTTACATAAAATATTTTTATAGACAGTGTCAACAAAGACCGCGAAGTATGAAATTGAGCATAGGCGTGCCAAAGAATATTCTAACCGACAAAGATGAAAGCCAAAAAAATATTTTATTTAAATATAAAGAATTTTTTTATTTCATAAAATATTTTTTGGCTTTCATCTTTGCCGGTTGGAATATTCTTTGGCACGCCTATTTCATATTTCGCGGTCTTTGTTGACACTGTCTGGGGTCTTCCGCCCGATTTAGTTACTTCTCGAAAGTCACAGTCTTGCATGGCAATCGGTCGTTCCATTTTACGTTGATAAATTTTGTTTAAAATAATTTACATAATATGTGTTAAGCTTATGGTTGTTATGTTAATTTGACATTTTAATGTGTGACATGGGTTTTCCATCGTCTTTTTATACATATCAGACTCAGTTGCTCTAATTTGTCATGCTCTCTTTTAGGTGGTACTGATGATGGCTATGTAGCCGAAAGTGCTTTACCATGCTAATTTTACAAATATAATTTGCACGAAAATACACCTCTTCCTCTTTATTAACATTTACATGCACGCAGCTGAAACCTATTCAATTTTTTAACAATTAAAATTCTCATCTAATAATCTAATAATGCCCTTTAATGCAAACATTCTTGCGTAGCTCGGTAAATTTACTAATGATAGAATCATGCAATATATTTGAGACCATTTAGATAAAATGTTACAATTGAGAGAACACTTCAGAAAACAAATTTTATGCATTGGTAGGATATATTTTTTTCATATTTATGAACCAAGCAACCGATCCTGTTTCTTTGACAATTGTATAGGGAATTGTGTGTCCTTTAAATTGAATTGAAATAACATGTTAAAATATTTTTAAACTCTACACAGAATGTTGTAAGAATTTTTGTCAAACCATGTAAAGATCAATTGTGCACTAGTGGAGATTTTTTAATTTTTTAATTTGTCCATGTCGTTTATGGAATTTTAATTTTAACAAAAAAATTTTAAACATTTTTGTTAACAATTTTAAAAACCTGATGATGGCCACAAAAAAAGGCCGAAACGTTAAAAAGAACCTAAATGTGTCTTAATCTGCAATAAATGGTAGAAGCCCAGGAAGTCTTTGTCTACTTGATTGTCACTAGGTGGAGGATGCCGTTTAACATTTCACAGTGAGGGTTGCTGGGGTGAAGGGCCCAATATTGAAGTTGGTTTTTTGAAATGAACCCATTTCATAATAGACTACCAACAATTATTATAAATTATAAAAAAATGTCTTTTAACATTAGCATTCATTTCATTTTACATGTAAACATAGACTTAGATTTGTTTCTCCATTCCTATATTATAATCCACTTATAAAGTAAGTAACAATATTTGTATGCTATTAGATTGACAGTGTTGATTTGTTATATCCCAGAAAAAGGAAACGTATATTTCTGAAAACTTGATGAGGCAGTAAAATGAGTTTTACTTAATACATCTCTCTTTGCAACAGACACAAAAAAACGATTGTATTATCTAACTAATAGTACAAAATACCGAATAAGCTCAACCTACCCTCATCTGTATTCATAATAAAGGTATTTCTTATAAAAGATAATGGATAAACAAACAAATCGCACATAGGTTGCATATTCGTATCCTTGCACAGGTACCTTTAACTAAAAATAATTATTTAATCAAGTTTTTTTGGCCCTAAAGGTTTTGAAATTTTTTACACTTACCCAGTTTTTCATCATGAATAAATTTCCTTAATATTATTTTGATGTAAAAGCTACAGAAAATATACTTTTCTAAAAGAAAGTGAGAAAAGGCTAAAAATTAAAGTGGTCTTAGACTTTGAAATTTCTCAAACTTACTCAGTTTTTCATTCTGAACAAGTTTCCTTAATAACATTTTGTCGTAAAACCTACAAGGTCACTTTATTGTTGTGAAAAATTAGTTATTTTTAGGAAAAATCAAAGTGGCCTAGACCTTCCAAACCTACCTAATTTATCATCATTATCCAGGTTCCTTAATAACATTTTAATGTAAAAGCTACAGAAAGGGCACTCTACTAAAAAAGGGTTAGTTCAACTAATTGTAATTAGTGTAAGGATATGATTGTAGTAGTGTAAGGATATGATTAGGCAACTCATGCGTGATTTGTTATACATTATCTTTTATATATAAAAAAAATACCTTTCATTAGTAATACAGATGAGGATAGGTCGAGCTTATTGGGGATCTTAGACCATAACCATCAAGATTATCCTTTAACTTATTTTCAGGAGCAAAAGTAAGAGCGTCGACCATGGAATATCCTCTCCACTTGGATGCAGTTCAGTGCGATCAAGAGCCAATAGTCAATTTGATAGCCTTGATAGAGGTAAGTTACAACATTGGATTACAACTAGAATTAGTGTTCTTACCATTGTCGAGTCTACTAAATATCTCGGTTTTCAAATAGATAATATCTTGGCATTTAGCAGTCAATTTCAATATATTTATAAGAAGATATAAAAAAAACTTTATTTGTTTTCTCGAATATCCAAAAATTTATCCATGAATTCTAAAATCACAGTTTTCCAATCAATCATTCAGCCACATTTTGATTATTGTGCTTCAGTGAGTTATATGTTTAATTCCAATCAAATTGGACAGCTACAAAAACTGCAGAACTGTGGAATGCGAATAATACTAAAGATTGGCAGATGTGCGCCAGTGGCAGTCATGCTTGATGTTCTAAAGTGGCTGCCAGTAAACAAAAGGTTATACTACCTAACAATGGTTTTCATCTTTAAGATATTGCACAACTTAGCCCCACCTTACTTTCAGGAATTTATAAGTCTAAACATTGACATACACAATTATTCAACAAGAAGAAACTGCGACTTTCACATCGATTGACTTGGTAATAGAAATTCAATGAACTCGCTCTTTTTCAAGGGATCCAGGGAGTTCAATATGTTGTCGGATGAGATTAAGAGTTCGACCTTGCTTAGAATTATTAGGAAAAGATTATTAGATGATATTAAAGCCAATTAGTAAACTAATGCCTTGTATTTGTGCTTTCTTATAATTATTAGTAAGGTATGTTTTTCTGGTGGTTGTGTATCACATTCAAATTATTTTGTTACATATTTGTGTATGTGTTGTTATGACTGTTGTTGACTTCCTACTAAGTAAGTTAACTATAAGTCAATCATTTGTATATTAGGGTTTCCTATTTAAATAAAGGTTCTTTCTTTCTTACTAGATTACTAATTTCATACTCATTGGTCGTATGCACTCCCCTGGAGGAAACAAAGCAACAAAACCCTTGTTTGTTGGATTAAGTGGCAATTTTCTGTTATTTGTTTAATTTCTCAATAATTTGGGCTAATATACATATTGTTGTGTGATATTAGTTTTAATAGTTTGGAGTCACGATTTGGTCAACTAATTCCGGCGATTGTACTGTTTCAAGGTTGTTCACTTTTGCAAAGTTTGAAATTAAGGGCACCTATTCAAAGAAATAATGTTTATTCTGCAAAAAATAATAGTGCTATGTATGTATGAGAGTGTATCTAATATATATTGGATTCATTTTGTAAAATATTCTTACTTTATTTAATTAAGCTTAGAAACATATATTATTTTTCTACATAATCTCCTGCCCTAAAACTACATTTTTCCCATCGGATTGGGAGCTTCTTTGAGAGGTCCAAAAAGATAGAAGTCACAAGGGGACAAGTTGGGACTATATGGCAGATGTTCCAGCATTTACCAGCCCAATGCATAAATTTTTAACTTGTGGCATTGGCCGCATGAGGCCTGGCGATTGCTTCTTCCTTTTCCTTCGAAACGACAATTTCAAAGCATCCAGTATTTCACAATAATATTGCGCATTAACCGTGCATCGTTCATTGAGTAAAGTCAACGTGAAAAGTAGGTTGCCCATGAAAAAACACTGTTGCCATTACCTGGCCGGCCACACTTGTACTTGGGCGGCGACCGTGACTGTCTTTCTCGACCTTTTCATGCCCTCCAGAAAATTCTTTGTGCCATGCAAATGCATGGGTTCTTGACAAGGTGTTTTCTCCAAACTGTGCCTGTAATCGTCACAAAGTTTTGGTTGTGTTCACCCTTCCCTTGGCCAAAATTTGATTATAATCCATTGCTCCACAGAGACATGCACTTCTGTCTCCCTAATGGTTTCTTTTCATACTAAAGGAACTTAAGCAAATTGCAGTCGGTTTCCCCTCTCCCTAACGGTACAGGCCATCTGCACATCAACTTCTTCAAGGTCACGGATCCAGGGGCGAGCTGACCCGGCAGCAGATGTCCAAGAACTGTTTTAGAGTACTTGTTCAAAAATTCTCTCACGAATAGTTTTCCGCTGAATACTTTTGTGCTTGCCAGTTACCGTAGCATCTGCGGAGAGATCATTTTCCAAATTAAAATTTATAAAAAACCTATCTAAGGTCTTCTATGAGCCAGAAGAGATTAACCGATTTAGCAGTAATTTCCATTGAAAGTATCCTACTTGATACAATAAAATATCAGTGATATAATATCAGAGTTTGCCAGTGTTAAAACCAGGAAAGTACCATTCGTTTAACTTGTATCTTGTGCCTTGTACCTAAGGAATAACCACAATATTTTAGAAATTTTTTTTTGTTCCATTTAGAAGAAAATGTTTTATTTATTTTTACAAGTTCCTACCTGTATTTTTTTCCGATGCAAAATATATTTATTTTCAGTTACGTTACATTATTACTTTAATACTAATTCTTTTTACATTTTTAGTTTATTTTTCTTTCTTATTTTAAAGAAACATTTACCTTGTTCCTTTCAGTCTGGAAATTCTACCAGACCCAAAACATATTACTCCATTATAATAAGACTGATAGACTGTGGTATTTTATTGTTATAAATACAGTGACCGGCAGAAAGTTGGACACAAATGTTTAATATTCTTAAACCCTTATTTCGTTTAATTTAAATTTCTAGCTGCTAATCGAACAAAATTAAAGTTTAGTAGCATATTCATGTATTATCCGATAATAAGTTGCGCTTGCGGTATTTTGTTTTTTTGTAATACACAGGTTGGTCGAAAAAATACAAAAAAAGTTAAATTTCTTTTTTTGACTAGGTGGCTGTGACTTTAAATCTGACATCTACTTTTGATTCCAAACAACTTTTGTAAGTAACTTTTTACCGTATTTTAAAAAATAAGAGTACTTTACTCTTGAGTTACATATTTTTGAGAATACATATTATTATTTTTGTTATACCTACCTAATAATTTTTAGCAATGACCTCTTAGGTAATCACAAGAGACGGAAAAGCCTTGTTTTTATAACTCGAAAGAATTTTTTTATTATATTCTGCAGACGGGCGGCCAAACATCTGCCACTGCACGGACCCCTCCACAATTAAAAAAATCAGTCCGGTTTATATTTGATACATCTTTGTATGTCCTTACTAATTAAAAGTTTATTTGTAAAAAGTGGAATCACCTACAATATTAATACGATGAATGCCACAATATTAGTCCAAATTAAAAAAATCCCAACAAATTAAAAAATGAACCACTTAATCCAACAAACAAGAGTTTCGTTGTTTTTTATCCAGGGTCGTGCACGCGATCAATATCGCTCATCAACAGAAGTCGCCATTTAACTTCAAGTGATAACTGTTTTGCAGAAATTATCAGTCATTTTCATGTATAATTTCGCCTTAAGTTTGTATTGAAGACTATCTTCCAGATTAATAACTAACAGGGACTCTTTAAAATAAGGGGACCCAGCATTTCACAGTCTATCACATAGGAAAAGTGAAGCCTTGAGGGGAAGTTTGTTTTCTGTATACTCCAAGGAGACCACATAAGTGGGCTGGTACAAGGTTATGTTATATGTCAGTGTCCAACTACCATCAGGTTTTATGTGATAGATAGTGCTATAGATTCTAAAGGAGGCAAAAAATGTCCCATCATAATTCACAATTTTTAAGTTTTCTAACTTTCTGATACTCAGATGTGACAATTAAAGAATTTAAACTATACAATAAATTTGTTTCATTTGACAGTTGCCATATTCTGTAATTGTAGACACAACATTGTCAAATCTAATTTTTAGAAATCATGGAAACCATTATTTATTTTTACTAACAATCAAAGTACCTGTTATATTCATAGATTCTCCAATAAAATGGCATACTTGGCATTACTGAGACCATTAGAATGATGAAAGAATAGGCCTATCTTTGGAAAGTATAATGCTGGGTCCCCTTATTTTAAAGAGTCCCTGATAACTATTAACCATCATTACTTCCTTGTTGAATAATGTAGGTTACTTTCTGGTAACATCGTTGTAACCGTATGAATAATTGTTATGAGTAATTTTGGCCATTTTTTAAAACCCGATAATAATAATGTAAGTTAGCCATTGCTATCATAAAAATTCTTTAAAAGTGTGGTATATGATTGTCGAATATTCCTATTAGAAAAACTAATGCAAGATGGAGAGCTAGCAACTATTTAGTGATTTTCTAAAGCAAATTTCTTATCTCTTAGTATAGTTGTGTCTCCCAATGTATAAAAGACACTCTGGCGGTTGGCTGAGGGGTATTGTGGAGGCGGCAAACACTCAAAGTCTGCAAAGAAATACTAAATTATGTGACATCCTGAAGGTTGTATCAGTGTGGATCTATATCTGTTTTTCCTGTTGGTGCCTGGCTATTAATCAATAATTGTCATTTAATTTTTAATGTATGACAGTATCATTCTGCTAGTCCATTAGTGGCGGGACGACCTGGTGCAATAAATTTTCGAGAGATTCATTTTATTTGGTAAGAATCTTGAATGGTATTTTATGTTGTTGTAGCATTTTTTATCGCATAGATTTCAGTCCATTTCGATTTAGCATAGATATACTAAAATTAGGAAAAAGTGGTCCAAAAATGTACCCGCATAGTCATTGGGAACTCTGCCAGTTTTCTATGTCCCCAATTTATGACTTATGGATTTTTCTTAATGCTGCAATAAGCTTAACAACTTTTTACAATGTATTTAATGTCTGAATCCATACCTTTCCATGTCCTAATAGGTGACATGAACACAGATTTACAGAAGGACGATGAAAATACCAAAGAATACAAAAACATAATGTCAACATATAACTTTTTTGCCTCTTATGTAAATGGGGTAACAAGAGAAAAAACAAAGACCTGCATAGACCATATTTTTGTCAAGGAACAATCTTGGAGTAGAGTAGAAGTCGCCAAATCTTTCATTATCCAGAGTGATATTACCGATCATCATCCAGTCCTACTGTTGCTACCATTTGTGTTTAACACAAATGAATCAAATCACAAGGAACATTACTGTTGGAAATATATAAATTATAAAAACTTAAAATGTGACCTGGGGAAAGAAAGATTGGACAATGTGTACGATGTGGCTGATATCAATGAAGCTACAGAAATATTTATCAATACTATAAAATATTACATAGATAAAAGTACAGGAGAACTTAAAATAAAAGAAGAAGGCAAAGATAGAGGGAAGAAATGGATTACAAATAAGACTATTGAAGCTATAGATAAGAAAAATACATTGTACAAAGAGGTATTACGAAACCCAAATAACGATAAACTAAAGCACAACTATAACAACTACAAAAATGACGTAAGAATGCTAGTACAAAAAGAAAAATCAAATTATACTAATAAAATTATCAATAAAAACAAAAATAATTCCTCGGCATTCTGGAAAGCGGTAAACGATCTTTGTGGTAAAAATAAAGCTAAAGGTGAAATAAAAGAAATAAAAGCAGAAAGTAATTTAATATCTGACAAAAAAATTTGAATGAATTCATCTTACTACAGTAAAGTGGGTGAAGAATATGCCAACAAAATACTTGTTCCTCACAATTTTGAGTCTGAAGTAAACAGTAATAAAAATACAATGTATTTACATGGAACAAATCCCTCAGAGGTATTAAATACAATAAATAAAAATAGCCTAAAAACAAGAAAGCTCCAGGTTGGGATGGCGTAAAGTCAGAAACAATAAAGTTAATAAGCCACCAAAAATTGGCCCCGCGCCCCGCTCCCCTCGCTTCCTATGGTTCCAATGATATTGAATTGTTTTTGAGATAGAGCACAGAGAGCGCGCAGCGCTCAAACATACATGGCATAATGCAAGGTTAACCGTAAATCCCGGTAAATAATACGTCGTATAAAGTTAATTAATTACTAAAAAATCCATAATTATGAATAATTTGCATTATTTATTAATTAATACATAATATTTAATATTTTTCATTTGTCAGATATATTTGTTTAATAACTTACCTACTAAATGTAATAAAAAAAATTGTTAAGTAAAATATTTTAAGTATGTTTTAATATATCTTTAATTATATTGTAAGTAGAAAAGGAATAGAGTGAATATATTTTTATTATATCTTTATTTAGTAATCATGTATCATACATTTCCTACAATTGAAGTTCAAATGTGGGGAGGATTTACCTGAACTTTAATAGTTGGTCGCTCGAAAATTTCCAAATAATTTTCATCATCTTCGTTGTCAAGGATCTTTTTCTCTAAACTCAAGGATTTCGTGGTCAAATGCACTTTCTTCACCAAGATCGATTTGATATGATGAAGCATTAAGGCAAGCTTGCCCATTACACTGGCCACAAACTAAAGAACATTGCAACCCCGATTTCCTGCATCCGCAGCCACAATCATATTTGCAGTTGTAAAATATTATGTTCAGTAGTTCATCTGATCCAGGAGTTCATTTTGCAGCACCCAAACCTATTCCTGGGTTTCTAAATTATTCCCTAACCAAGTTAGTAATTAATTAACTTTATACTCGTATGACGTATTATTTACCGAGACTAATGGTTGACCTTGTATTGTGACATGTATGTCTGAGCGCTGCGCGCTCTTTGCGCTTTATCTCAAAAGCGGTTAAGCATATAAAAAAACAAGATTTGTAGAGAATTTTATGCTCTACAATTTTCATAATAGATCATTATAACCCGCAAGAACAATCACATAATCCTTATCCTTAAGTCTTTAGTTAAACAGGCTGCGTTTTCAATTATCTTGTCAAACGATACACCACCCTTGATAATTGAAAGCAAGGAGAAATCTTCAAAGTATTTATGAACTGACAGAGCTCCTTGAAGGACTCTACCATTCTCATCAGAGAGGATAAATAACTTGTTTGAAGGTTTAGAAAATTTTTCACTTAGGTCTCAACCAAGATTCAGCTCTATGCTGTCAATGCAGGTGGATACCGATTCTGTCTGCGTTGAATGAGTCGAGCACTGTTGTTTAGGTGCACACATTTCTTGACGCATGACTTTAACTTCTTTCTGTATTTCCAGGAGTTCATTTAGAAAAGAGTTCTTGCTCATTTCGAGGGTGGATATTGTGACAATCATATCTCTATTTGTAGCCTCATACTCGCGTCTCATGCTTTCTAAGTCATGAATGAATTCTTTATCCTGTTTCAATTCATGCACGAACTAACAAAAAAATGTCGTCACATCTTCGAACAATGAATCACAATGTTGCCATTTCCTCAAAAAATTCAAATAACAACCACAGGGTTTTCACATTTTAAAAAAGTCTCTAGGGTGTCCTCTGTGCGACTCTCAGCAATTATTTTCCCAATCTGAGACCTGGCCTGGAAATTTCTTTTAATCGTAAAATATTTTGTATACAATAGTCAAACTTTTTAAGTTGCCCCCCCCCCCCCCCAATCATATTTTCTGGGTGCGCCATTGGACACCTGTCCTGCTAACTGTATAGAGGCTGATATTGATTTTTCTCTCCTTTCACAGAAGGCAGATACGCGACAAATCTAGGAATGCAGAGGCACAGTGGCGTAGTAGAAATATTTTACACAAGCTGCATATAATTTTGAACAAAAAACAAATTAAAAGCGGATACATTGCAGTGCTTTTATATTATTTCAGAGTAACATATAGGTACACGTACTAGCAAAATTAAAGAATAGCTGATAAAGTAACTTACGGAAAACCAACGACGTAATTCCTGCATAGATACTTTTAGCTTTGGATTTACAATATAACATTAACAGATTCATATACTCCCTACCACAATAAAAAATATACTTTTATTGGATGTACACAATTGCAGGAAAGAGGCCTCACATAGTTAAAAAAAACATTAAAAACTTATCGTAGACAGAGTCGAGTTTTGTCACCTAATTGTGAAATCTAGACCTCTCGCAAAACGTTTTAGTGCTATAATAATTATCTAACCACATCTACCCATATCCATACATATCCCATTTATTCAAACAACAGTAAAATTAACATTTTATATGGAAGCAATACCCTGCCACCATATTTTTCATATAATTATGATTCAATTATTCCCCTTTGCGATAAAAAAAATTCAATACCCGCCCCTGTATGGCTTATATTTTCGTCTAACTTGTTAATAAATATTTAACAATACACAAATTTATTCTATTCAATCTTCTCTTACATAGTTTCTTTTGTTTCTTTCTAACCTATATTTCCTTATTTCCTATAATTGGAGTAATATATTATATATTTATCCCTTTGCTGTAATGAGGGATTATATTGCATGCCCTGTATAGCATTATGATCTCTCTCCCACATTTATTATCTAATTAGAATCATTTTATTAATTATTATTTAATTTATTCTACCTACCTCCCTCATACGTTTTGTCTATTTTAAATCAATTATGCAGTAATGAAAGCTTGTAAAAAATATCTTATAACACGGTTCAAATACATTATACTTAAAATAGACAGGTACAGCGATATGTCATATAGACTCGTAAGTCTACTTATGAATGTTTAGTCTATAAGAAAAAGATGAAGACCAAGGTTTCGAATTTCAAGGGACGGGACAAGTAATTTTAGAAATACGTAAATAAGGGAGGTATACCCAATTGCTGTAAGAAGTCTGGATTTTGTCAGATGACAATTCTTCACAAAATCCCTAAGAATTTTCTGTTATTCATTAGCATATATGCATCACAACCAGTTAATGACGTCACTCATTGATTTATTATGGTAAGAGTTACCCAAGTGAAATGAATAAGAGCTTAATTAAATAAAAACCCTATTGCAATCACAATTATAGCTTTACAAATAACAATAATGATTTAAAATGTCATATATAACTTTTCATTTTGGTATTTTTTTGGTATAATCAACTGCTTATTGCAGCGTCTATGTGCGGACTCAGGCAAATTTGACTTTCATATGTCAAAGTGATAGTGAAGGTGTTCCAAATCGTTCAAACTGGTTCAAACATTTGTCAGTTTTACCATTATCTGTGTTGTTCTTGCTTTCATTGTTACTTTTTGTGTTATGCGAATGGATTCATTGCTGACCTGAACTTATGACCCGATTGCATTTTGCTGCATTGATGCCAACTTAGGATGTCGAAACTACCAATTGAGGGTTCTAGTAAGGACGTCATAAAAAAATTTTACTATACCTATTTAATCTTGGACCGTTTATATTTTGGCTGGTCTGAGGATATCCTAAATAAAAAAATCATTGTTTGAAATGTCTGTAGTTATTTGTTATTCGATATTGGAAAAATGTAACCCCATAATCAAGCCACTTATGCTATTGGGTAAAGCACGTATAGGAATTTGCAAAGAACAAAGGCAATGTAAATTAATGTTATCAAACCTTGGATTATATTTCTAGATAGCAAGTTTAAATCGCAAACGTCAAACTATTATTAGATTTTCAATATAGACAAATGTTAATTGTCTAATATCAGATTTACTAATTATATGGAGCATTGATGTCAAGAATTCAAAAACGAGAAAACAGTGTATACATATAATATAGCAGAAATGTTAACTAATAAGTGTTCTCTGAATACAATTTAATATTTTTGGTAAATGTACTAAGACCAGTAACGTCTCACAGTGAATTAGATAAGTAACTCATCAAAATTTCAAGTATTTTATTTAGGTAGGTATATCAAAAGAAAAATATCTCATAAAATATTTTATGTACAGAATGATTTTTTATTCCTACCCACAGTCTTTGGGTTATTATACCCATAACCCCACTTTTCAATCCTACTATACAGTACTACTCGTAATGAAGTTATGAACGATAACAAAATATTATAACAAAAAAAATGAAACAGGTTTGATAACATTAATTTACATTGCCTTTGTTCTTTGCAAATTCCTGTATGTGCTTTACCCAATAGCATTCGTGGCTTGATTATTGGTCACAGGGTTACATTTTTCCAACATCGAATAACAAATAACTACAGATATTTCAAACAATGATTTTTTATTTAGATCTTCCTCAGACCTGCCAAAATATAAACGGTCCAAGATTAAATAGGTATAGTCGTTTTTTTTTATGAAGACCTTACTAGGCGTCAATGAAGCAAAATGCAATCGGGTCATAAGTTCAGGTCAGTAATGAGCCCATTTGCATAACACAAAAAGTAACAACGAGAGCAAGGACAACACAGATAATGGTAAAACTGGCAAATGTTTGAACTAGTTTGAACGATTCTGAAAACCTTCACTGTCACTTTGACACATGGAGGTCAAAGTTGCCTGAGTCCGCGCATAGACGCTGCAACAAGCAGTTGATTATACCAAAAATACCAAAATGAAAAGTTTTATATGACGTTTTCAATTATTCTTGTTATTTGTAGAGCTATAATAATTTTGATTGCAATAGGGTTTTTATTTTAATAACCTCTTATTCATATCACTTAAGTAACTTTTACCATAATAAATCTATGAGTGACGTCATTAACTGGTTGTGACGCATATATGCTAATGGATAACAGAAAATTCCTAGGGATTTTGTTAAGAATTGTCACCTGACAAAATCCAGACTTCTTACAGCAATTGGGTATACCTCTCTTATTTACGTATTTCTAAAATTACTTGTCCCTTGAAATTCGAAGCCTTGGTCTTCATCTTTTTCTTATAGACTAAACATTCATAAGTAGATATAGTCTATCACAAGAATAGAATATATATTTTTTAATTTGCATTCTCAACACCAAATTTATTTGTTATTTTAACACTTCCCTGTATCTGTCTCCCCCTGGCACACAATGTATCCGCTTTTAATTTGTTTTTCGTTCAAAATTATATGCAGCTTGTGTAAAATATTTCTACTACGCCACTGTGCCTCTGCATTCCTAGATTTGTCGCGCATCTGCCTTCTGTGAAAGGAGAGAAAAATCAATATCAGCCTCTATACAGTTAGCAGGACAGGTGTCCAGTGCCGCACCCAGAAAATATGATTGGGGGGGGGGGGCAACTTAAAAAGTTTGACTATTGTATACAAAATATTTTATCATTAAAAGAAATTTCCAGGCCAGGGAAAATAATTACTGAGAGTCGCACAGAGGACAGTACATCTTTGATACCACCCTCGAGACTTTTTTAAAATGTGAAAACCCTTTGGTTGTTATTTGAATTTTTTGAGGAAAGTGGCAACATTGTGATACCTAGCGACCACAGCGGCAACTAACTTGTTCGAAGATGTGACGACATTTTTTTGTTAGTTCGTGCATGAATTGAAACAGAATAAAGAATTCATTCATGACTTAGAAAGCATGAGACGCGAGTATGAGGCTACAAATAGAGATATGATTGTCACAATATCCACCCTCGAAATGAGCAATAACTCTTTTCTAAATGAACTCCTGGAAATACAGGAAGAAGTTAAAGTCATGCGTCAAGAAATGTGTGCACCTAAACAACAGTGCTCGACTCATTCAACGCAGACAGAATCGGTATCCACCTGCATTAACAGCAAAGAGCTGAATCTTGGTTGAGACCTAAGTGAAAAATTTTCTAAACCTTCAAACAAGTTATTAATCCTCTCTGATGAGAATGGTAGAGTCCTTCAAGGAGCTCTGTCAATTCATAAATACTTTGAAGATTTCTCCTTGCTTTCAATTATCAAGGGTGGTGCATCGTTTGACAAGATAATTGAAAACGCAGCCTGTTTAACTAAAGACGGATAAGGATTATGTGATTGTTCTTGCGGGTTATAATGATTTTGCTAACAAAAAAACCTCCGAAAATATGGAGTATTCTTAAATTATGACTGCATGTATTGATGTACAGGGAGTCCCATTTTCGACACTTTTGTAAACTATCTCCCTTATTTTTAGAGATAGAGACTTGCGGTTTTCCCGACACAACAAAATTTTCATAGCCACCTTTGTTTTTAAGATACAGTAATAGTAAATTGGCAGTTTTTGGCTATCCCCTTTACCTCAGTACCGTTTCACATATAGGAACATGGAACATATAACTTTTTTTTGTAGAATCCAGTGGTGTAGTCACATTTTTGCTAGGTTTATCCATTTCGGAGATTTAAAGCAAACTTTTTTTAATGTAACAGTCTGTATTTGTATAGATATTTGAATTCGTCCTGTTTTCAGCTTTTCAGAAATATATAATAGTACAATATACTAATTTTAAACATTAAACGAATTAATTACAATTTTCTCAAAAACTATAATAGTAGGCCATGGCGCTGTTGACATATAAAACAATATTATATTTTGATACTAGTGACCTGTCATGAGAAAAATTGCCGAAATGAGTGTTTATCAGTATTTTGAAAAGTATGATAATAGCCCACAACGACAGGGTAGATTCGGCTTGAGCTTGGGCGACAAATAGCTTTTCGAATTTATGAAAGGAATCTTTCAACTGAATGCTACCTGAATATTTTGCAAGAAGCTATACCAGAATTACTAGACGACATTTCCTTGGCCCAAAAGACAATACATCCTTTTTGGAAAATCATTTTCATGAAAAATTGATAGAAACTAATGGACCTATAAGGTGGCCACCAAGGTCACTCCATCATTTTGAGCAACGTTTGCAAAGCAAAGTATCAAAACGATTTCGCAACTCTCTCCCAAACATTAATTTTGCTGGGCTATTTTTAGTGGTACAATGAGGGGTTATTCTGTAATCAAAAAGAAAATTATTCAAAACTTTGTTGATATTTATTTTTTTACTCGAGCCCAGTCCGTTACGTAATGCGTTTTTTATAGTTTTTACTGAGTTTTCGGCCGCTCCGTTTGAAGCAGGGTGAAAAGGTGGGGTAGTTATATGTGTTATATTATTTTTTTCTAAAAAATCTTCAAACTCTCTAGAACAGAAAGACGTTCCATTATCCGAAACTATTTGTTTTGGCAATCCGAACCTAGCAAAACATGATCTAAGAACTTCAATAGTTAGAGCAGAGGTTATGGAGTTCATAGGGTATACCTCTAACCATTTGCTATGAGCATCTAAAATAATTAAAAATTGTTTTTGTAAAAATGGCCCTAAAAAGTCAATATGCAGACGGTACCAAGGTTCATTAGGCCAAGGCCAACTAGTTAAAACTGCTTTGTCCGGTGACTTTTTATGCACTAAACAATTTTCACAGCTGCTGCACATTATCTCAATATTTTTACTGAGGTCTGGCCACCAAAAATACGAACGCGCCAAACTTTTCATTTTTACCACACCCATGTGCGTGCTATGTAAACTCTCTAACATGCGCAAATTAGTAGGTATAATTAAACGATTGTTCCACATTAAACAGTCGTTTTCGATACTCAATTCGTGGCGAATTTTATAGTATGGCGCTATAAAAATATCTTTTTTTATATTTTTACTTTGTGGCCACCCCAATTTCACTAGTGAAAATATATTTTTTTTAAGTTTCGTCTTTACCAGTGGCATCCTGGATAATTTTGAAAGACATTGGAATGTGTTCGTTCTCATTAAAATAATGCATAAAATTTAAATCAACTTCTTCTAACGAATCGTCTTCAAGTGGTTCCGGAAGCCTTGATAGCGCATCGGCACAATTTTTTTCTGACTTAACAAACTCGATGTCATAATTATAGCTAGATAAAATAATGGCTCATCTTCGAAGTCGATTTGCGGCATACTGTGGAATATTTTTGGAGGGATGAAAAATATATGGTTTATTATCTATCACCAGGGTAAATTTACGCCCGTATAAATATGTATGAAACTTACATAACCCAAAAATAACAGATAATGCCTCTTTTTCTAGTTGACAATAATTTGTCTCTGCAGATGACAACGTACGTGAACTGTAAGCTATGGGTTTTTCCTGCCCATCCGGACAAACATGGGATATGACTGCCCCCACTCCATAGTTACTAGCATCTGTAGTTAATTTTACTGGTAGATCAGGATTATAATGCTTCAATACGGGAACCGAAATTAATATTCTTTTTACGCTTTCGAAAGCCTCTTGGCATTCTTTTGTCCAGACCCACTTAGAATTAATTTTCAAGAGATTATGTAATGGGTGTAATATAGTTGATAAATTTTTTACAAATTTCCCATAATAATTTACTAACCTCAAGAAAGATTTTACAGTCGTAACGTTATGCGGGTTAGGAAAATTGACGGAAATTTTTGATTCCGATGTATGTAACCCTTCTTTATCTATATCGTATCCTAGATAAGTTATTTTGGATTCAAAAAAATGACATTTTTCAGAGGATAATTTTAATCCCGCGTTTTCTAATCTACCTAAAACTTGTTCTAGCCTCGCAATATTTATTCTATCTCGCCCTGTAATTAAGATATCATCCATAAATGATACAACCCCGTCTAAACCTTGTAGTAAGCTTTCTACAATTTTCTGAAATTTTGCGGGAATACTGGCTATTCCAAATGGCGCTCGGTTGTATCTGAAAAGCCCCTTATGTGTTGATATTGTGACTAATTTTTTTGACTCGTCATCTAAACAAACTTGTTGGTATGCCTTCGAAAGGTCTAATTTGGTAAATGTTACACCTCCTTGTAATTTAACAAAAAGTTCTTCTATCCGCGGTAAGGGAAATTGATCAATTTCAATATAGGGGTTAAGGGTTACTTTGAAATCCCCACAAAGCCTGACCGATCAATTTTTTTTTAAGCACCGGAACAATAGGTGTTCCCCATTCGGAATATTCTACAGGTTCAATGATTTGCAGCTTACATAAACGCTCTAGTTCTACCTCCACCTTTTCCCGAATCGCAAATGGTAACGGCCTCGCTCGGAAAAATTTAGGCGTAACAGACGGATCTGTCAACTTGATGGAAATAACCCCTTTATTAAAAGTACCCACACCCGGAGAAAAAACTTGCTGATATTTTATCATAAGAAATTCCAAATCTTCCTTTTGACTTATGGAAATCAAGTGCGAAATACATAACCCACACAGATAATAGAAATCTCGGCCTAACAATGGCGCCATAACATATATTTTCAAATTGTACGAAATATTTCTATACATAAACTCGCAAGTAATGTAACCTAACGGAAAAAGTTTAGTTTTATTATAAAAGGTAAATATTAAATCTGATTCGATTAATGGAAATATTCCAAAGAAAAATTCATTATAAAAGCTTTCAGAGATTACACTGTGACTTGCGCCTGTGTCCAAACTAAAGGTATATGTTTTGTTTTTAATTGATATGTCAATGAAAATTTGGTCATTGCCTCCTTCAATATTATATAAGGAATAGTCCTCAGAGTCTAGAAAATTATGCTTTCCAAAAGATTTTGGTTTATTCTGTTGCATTTTGTTTGGACACATTGGCGCTAAATGACCTTTCCTCGAGCAAATATGACAACAACAATCACGATACGCACACTTATCTGGTGTATGGTTTTTGCGGCCACAAACGCTGCATTTTTTCTGCTCGCTGACGACGCTGTAGAAGGCTCCCCACGAACTCCGGCTCTGACGAAATTTGCGCCTGCGGAGCTGGTGGAAGCGGCGTCTCCCGGGTCCCCTCGGTACGTACCCTGTCTGGAGGTTGGCGGCCGCGTTTGCTCCCCACCGTGTGCTCTGGAACCAGCATACTGAATCTCCGGTTCCCTATTCACCGACCATGTGCAATGAAGTTGAAGAGCGGCGCATTTTGACGATGCTAACTCCACCACTTTAACAAACTTCACTGTTGCAGCATCCTCTTCAAACAGTCGGTCTTTCACCTTACCATTTTCGTACCCAATGACAAATCTATTCACTAGGGCCTGTTCAATTTGCTCCGCATTTCCAAAACTACACGTGGAAGCTAAATTTCGCAATCGTGCTGCCCATTCCTTAGGTGTTTCACTAGGAATTTTTCTCGCCTCGAAAAATTTTTTGTGGTCGGCAAATACCGATACCTCAGCTTTGAAATACGTATCCATCAGATTGATAATCTCTGCATGTGTTTTCTTCTCGGGTTCTACTGGATAACACATGTCAAACAAGAGTTTGTACGCTTCTTCGTTTAATAAACTAAGAAGAATTGCTCTTTTCCTGTCATCGTTCTTAATTTCATTGGCAGTAAAATAATTCTGCAATCGACGTTTGTAAATTGACCAATCTGAAGTGGATGGCATGAATTCTTGAATATGCCCACTATATGGCACGTTAGTGTCCGTCATTTTAAACCGACTTAACACAACTCGCGTGAATTACAAAATCCTCGTCGCCAATATAATATCTTTGGCATGGGCGAGAGAAGTAATAGAATACTTGTATTTTTAGGTCTTTATTTTACCAAAACCCGAACAAGACTGATACAAAAAGAAAGCAAGGTACAATCAATATTAGCATAAAAAACAACTACCTTTTTTGCTCCTAAATATATATATATATCGGGAATACTACAATTAAAAAGACCAACAAGTATGTTTTATAGAAAAAATTTAACTGTTTTTGTTGTTTCTGTATTTATATAGCATTATAATAATATACTAATATTACTATGGTTATGATGATATTGTTCCTTTATTTCATGGCCTACTATACAGTCACACATACAATTTGAGAAAATTGTAATTATTAATCCGTTTATTGTTTAAAGTAAGTATATTATACAGTTGAGTCTGGATATAGTGAACTTGAAAATGCCTACAAACTACTTCACTATACCCAAGGTTCACTATAAAAGGAAAAATAAAATCTCCCATATTTATTACGTGTAATATATGTATCTATTTTATATGGTTACATGCAGATGAAATAAGTTTAATTTCATTATCCAGTTGTAAAAAATTTCATGAACATGTAAAGTCTTTTTTATCAGTTTTACTACCCCTTTCAGAAGCTTTTGCTTGAAGCATTGGGCCACTCAAGAGAACATTATCTCTCCTTTTTCGAGTAAACCACTGTAAAAGTCCCTTATCTAGCTCTTCATGAGCTGATTTTTTTTGCGATTATCATTAATGTTACCATATAATGATAAAATATATTTTTCTTGAAATCGGCATTAAAATGTCCCAAAATCGTCATTAAAAGCACAGAAATCGTACAATAATGTAGCCCATTATTGTACGATTTTTTCAATAAGTAGGCCTTGGCGAGATGTAAACATCAAACATCAGACGCGGAGAAATCGCCCGTCAAAAGTGACCAAATATTCAAAACCCGGCCGATAAAGGCTCATTTAACTTTTCATACACATTGCGAAATTGTTTCCTATAGAAGCGCAATCCTTCAGTATACATATTTTAGTAAATTTGAATATCAATAGATTTGTTGTGTAGGCTGCACAAGAAGCAGCAGTTTGGTTTTTCTGTCAGAAGATGCCGTGTCTCATCATACTTGTCCTAGGTAGAGCGATCGTCAAAGTCAAGCAACGCCGCGCGTAGGCGGTTCATGGACGGGTGATACCTTAATATTATTTTCTTGCCTAATAAAACATTTTTTTTCCGATTTCAAAAAATATAATATGGTTTATTTGCCTCGGCCAGAGGCCTCAGCAACTAAACTCCACATGAGTCATAAAAAGTTGAACTTCAGTGCCTTGGTACATAAATAACTATTATTTTCTTCAAAGTTACGGACACAGTAGCTTTAGGCAAACTTATCTCATGACAAATGTCACTCTGTTTAGCACCATTTTGTATTTTTTTGAATAATATCATACCTGTCTTTTAGTGTTAACGCTTTACGTTTTTGTTTTTCCTAAACTCATAAGATTCACTCTGTTCTCAGTAGAATCTTCAACGCTACTGATCAAATTAATGTACAGGGTGTCCCATTTTGGGTGTTTTTGGGTGTTTTTCTCAAAAATCTCGGTTATTATTAAAGCTAGAGGGTTGAGGTTTTCACGTCAACTATGGTTTCCATTTAAAAAAAATATTACTTTGGTTCATATCTCAAAAACTATTAACGCTACCAAAAAACTAAGTATTCCATTCAATTCTACGCCAAAAAATCTATAAAAATAGTTGATTAAATTTGTCGATATATATATAAGTTGTAGCCAGGAGAGAGGTTTCCAAAAAGTCAAAAATTTCAGTTCTGCGCCAATGCGCGGAAACTATAAAACTTATCTAAAATCTGATTGGTCCACCAAATTCCTCTCAAAAAAGTAGTACAGTGACGTGAAAACCGCAACTCTCTAGCTTTAATAATAACTGAGATTTTTGAGAAAAACACCCAAAATGGGACACCCTGTACTTCACATCCGAAGTTAAAATCAGGGAACTACCAGGAACCACCGGAATTGGCCGGGGAACCCCCAGAAAGTTTACTATAAACGTAAATTTTATACTGTACATGAATAAAATTTGGTTCACTTTATTCAGAAGTTCATTATAAGCGGGATCATTATAACCGGATAAAAAATGTATTAGTCTTATGGGAAAAATTTACGGGACCTAAAGTAGACTTCACTATAGCCGGAAGTTTGCTAAAGCGGGTTCATTATATCCGGACACCACTGTACTATTATATATTTCTGAAAAGATGAAAACAAGCCGAATTCAATAAATATACAAATTCAGGGTGTTCCATTTAAAAAAAAAGTTTGCATCTAGTGGATAAAGCTGGCAAAAATCTCACTATGCCACTGGCTTCTACAGAAAATGTGATGTAAAACCGCGTTTCTACTTTTCCTATATCTGAAAAGGTAAGTGAAGTACAGGGGATAGCCAAAAACTGCCAATTTTCAATTTTGCCCTGTATCTTAAAAACGAAGGTGGCTATGGAAATTTTGTTTTCAGCATCTTTCATTTCATACAAAAGTAGCACAATGTCGCGAAGACCGCAAGTCTCTATCTCTAAAAATAAGGGAGATAGCCTGCAAAAATGTCGAAAACGGGACACCCTGTGCATACCGATACTCTTGGATTTAATCATCTTAATACATTTTTACATCGAATTGATTCTATTGTGAACAGAAAATTACCTTTTTAAACATTCCTATCAGAATTAGTTGTAAAGCTAGGTATAGCAAGTTAGCCTACTTGATAAAAAATGAAATTGTGTGTAGCAAAATTAATAATCAAAATCTTGTTTTTATTAAGGCTGTGAATAAATATATAGACGATGATGCGACACTGCCTGTGCCAGCACATGAGGGGTTCTCTTCTATCATGACTTCGCCGGCCGCAAATCCTCCGTCCTCCTCTTTTTAGAACTAAATTAAAATCATGAACTTTTTGTCATAACATTTTTGCTCCTAAATATCTAATCATTAAGAAAAAAGCAATGAATACTCCTTGATAACCTGGATTATCCCAGCCTGGTCCTTATTACAGAGCACTGGTTGAGGGATGCTGAGCCTGTGAATCTTGATAAGTATACTATTGTATCCAAATTTTGTAGAAAGGAATATGTATTGGTATGTATTAACAATAATACTAATTTAAATCTTGAATTTGGGCCTCTTGACACCTTTAATGATCTATCGATTGAAAAAGTATTTGAATTCTCAATAGTGCACTGCAAAAGACTTGATCTATTTGTGATGTGTGTATATCTTTCTCTGATAGCTGATTTTAATATGTTTTTGTGTAGACTTGATGATTTGTTAAGTAAACTTCCAACTAACTCCTCACTGGTTTTGGCTGGGGACTTAAATGTTAATTTTGAGCATGGCTCGGAATACCAATGTTCTGCTTTGAAAGATCTTTTATGGTCTTTTGAACCTAACAATGTATGTGAAAGAGCCAACCAACTTCTCACAGTATTCCTCCTCCATATTAGATTATGGATCACGAGGCCGTGCTCGCTCTCTTCAGATTTCAGAGGGTCAACACCAATTCAAACAAAACTTATGGACAGAGTTTTAGCAAGAGTAATTTTACAAGTTTAATGACCTAGCAGAAAATTTTGATTAGCACATATTACTGAGTGTTAGGGATCCACTGAGCTTATTTCACATTTCAACTCTTAATATGTTTAATAAAGCCTTCCCGATTAAGCTAACCCTAAGCCTTGGATTACTAAGGGTCTTAGAGTGTCCTCTAAAAATTTGAGGCCTCTACAGTGTATTCACAAATTTGTTACAGCAAATCATTTTTTTGCACAATATTTCAGTAGATATAGGAGTATTTACAGGAGATTAATTAAAACTATTAAACAAAAATACTATTCCTCTAGGATTACTAAGTCAGATAACAGACAGAAGGAATTTTGTTTGGTCGCTACTGAGTGAACGGTTTTGAAATGTGCAAGTCCCATTGTTAATACCTTGCTTTCTTGTTCTGAGCTAAACGATTATTACTGTTCTATTGTGGCAAAATTGGCTGCTAAGATTCCTACATCGGGGAATCCGCTACAGTATATGGTTGGTTTACATGTGCCTCATTCACTCTTTCTTGCTCCTACTGATGGCATTGAACTGAAATAATTAACTTGTGCTATAAAAAAACAAACATTCATCTGGGTGGGACAAAATATCACTAAAGGTTCTTTGACGCCTCCAAAATTATTATGCATTGGAGACACTTGCTGAGGCCATCAACATTTCTTTTGCCGATGGATGCTTTCCTGATTGTTTAAAGTTTGCGGTAGTGGTTTCTTTCCATAAGGGTGACCCTTCTAATTTTCGACCCATCTCTTTACTGCCTACCCTTTCAAAGATCATTGAAAACTGGTAAAGTATTGAATGTTGTCCTTTCTACAAAAGAACAGCATTTTGACGACTTCCTAATTTGGTTTACAGACTGATAGAAATACCAATGACGCAAAGTTCTCCTTTCTGGAGAATTTATACCTGTGGTTAAATAATGGCGATATTTCAGCAGCGGTGTTTTGCGACTTCTCGAAGGCATTTGATTGCATGAATCATTCAATACTGTTGGCTAAGCTTGAAGTTTATGGCTTTCGAGGCGTATCCCTTCATTGGTTCCAATCTTACCTCTCGCTCCATTGCCAAGTTGTTTGTACCGGTGAAAAGATGTCTCCTGGGGGGAAGGCGCTAACGAGTGGTGTCCCACAGGGTTTGGTCCTTGGGCCAATTTTGTTCCTAATCTATATTAATGACCGTGCATTTAGCAACATCAATGGTAAATACACTATGTTTGCTGACGACTCGAGATGCGAAGGAGGGAACGTTCCCGTTCGTGCTCAGAGAACATTCGTTAACGTTCCCTACACATGTGCGCGCACGCATTCTCAAGAGCACGAAAAGGAACGTTCCATTGAAAATGCTCAAAATGCTCGAAATTTCAAGCACAAAAGGAATAAGGTGTAACGACATTTGAAAAATTTGGCAATATTGCAATTTTCAAAATCTACGTGCCACCGCTGCTACCGAGGCGTGCGCCAGTGCAATGGAGCACGTGCCTGCACTTCCGTGTAGTTATATATTACTGTGGCGCGCGGCACGTTTATTATAGGTGGGTAATCTATGCATTCTGTTGTGAGTTGTTGTGAATGATGCTAGGCGCTACGACTACGAGTGCTACGATCGTCGAACTTTGTACTTGAATTGTAAGATATAATAAATTCTATCTTCTATGCCATTGAGTACGATCGTCGAACTTTGTACTTGAATAATTGTAAGATATAATAAATTCTATCTTCAATACTATACCATTGAGTAAAGGATACCTTTACTATATTGCAGATCCCGCCATCATCACATCTTTGAGCATTTTCAGAATTTTGAGCACTTTAGGAGCATTTTAGGAATGTGCTCGAGAATTTTCCGAAAAATGAGAATTTTCAGAAAAGAACATTTTATTGCTTTTTTCTTAACTTTTAAGAGGAGATGATCATTTTGCTATAATGAAACACCTATCTATGTCGTTTATTTTCGTTTATTCTCGTTCGTGCCCGTTCGTTCTTGCAGAAAATGCTCAAAATATAAATGCTCGGGCATTTTGCATCTCTACTGACGACACTACCTTGCTCTGTCATGGTAAGGACCCCTATCTCCTAAGAGCCACACCAACCAATAATGTTCTCAAGGTTAAGGCCTGGTGTAACTCTAATCAGTTGTCTTTCAATGTTCAAAAAACAAAAATATTGACATTTGGGGGTTTCGTACATCGGATTGTCTTGGACGATCTAACAGTTGCTGATACTGCTTGTTGCAGTTTCCTGGGCCTACAGATCAACGACAAACTATCTTTTCAGCAACATATAGGTTATCTACGGGACAAACTGGCGAGGGGATAATTTGCTATAAGAGTTATATCTGTTGAAACGAGTGTGGCTTTGGCAAGAACCCTCTACTTTGCACTTATCGAGTCACATTTAAGATATGGGATATGTTTTTGGGGAAATTGTGGGCTAGTGCTGCTCAAGTCTGTGTTTGTGCTTCAGAAACCACCAGATTCGTGTCGCTCTCTTTTCATACACCACAAAATTTTAACCCTTACTCCCTTACTAGATAGCTCAGGTTGCTGCACGAGACGTGCTCAAGATATATGCTTGCCTATTTCGCACTCTACATGTGTGGAAGTACACATGCTGAATAATTTTTAATTTATAGCATTTAATGTGTGTCTAAACTGTGTAACGAAAACCGTTAGGATTTCGATACATGTTTATATGAAAAAATCTATTTATTTTGGCGTTTTCCATAGATTCTTGAAGTTTTGCCTATAAAAGTTGGACCACCTTGTATATATCTTTTCGTTAGAGAGATTAAAAATTAATTGTGAAAATAATTTGCTGTCCCACTCCTATAAGGCGCAGGTGGCGAGCCAGGAACCAGTGTCCGGTGAGGACCCTTACCACTCCCTTTAACTCCGACCTTGGCAGATGCAGCAGCTCCCTAGACAGGGCGGTCGACGGCCCACGAATCATGAGCCTATTCTGCCTCATCCCCGGAGCCCGGCGCCACTCCTCAACAAACCTGCCATGCAGCCATTCATCCAGGGCTCCAATTGCGACCCGTGGCGCAATCCCCAATATTAGTTCTGGCCCCACTGGTCTTCCCATGGATCCCTCTCTAGCCAGTAGGTCCGCAGTCTCCTTCCCCGCTATGCCCGCATGACCAGGCACCCACGACAGAACAACCCTGTTCCCTTTGGCCACCAGCCTGAGCAAACTCATTCTACAGTCCTCCACCAATGGGGACCAGGTACGGTTTGCTCTCAGCGCCTGTAAAGCCGCTTTACTGTCAGAGCAGAAGGTCAGCTTCCGGCCCTTAACTCTGAGCTTGAGCGATTCCTCTGCCTCCATCATGATGGCGAACACCTCCGCCTGGAACACGGTGGTGTGCTCCGCGAGGGAGGTAGTCAACCTCCTAGCCAGTTCCTGACAAAAGGCACTGGCCCCCGTTCCCTTCCTCATCTTGGATCTGTCTGTGAACCAGATGAGCCCGCCATAGGGACGCTATTTCCTTCGGCCCACTCCTCCCTGTCTGGAAAGACAAAGTGAAGTCGGCCGTGGAAGCCGATGGAAGGAGTCTCCCTTCTCATTTCCAGGATGGGCACCTCCTCCCTCAGCTCTGACCACAGCTGCCGGTGTCCGGGGACCGAGCCACCGGCGACCCAAAGGTTGAGACCCTCTAATCTGAGGGCCGCCTTGACCGCCTCGTACTCCACTACCGCACCCGGTATTTGGTGGCCTTATTAACGCTATGGTGTCCGATTTTAAACAAAAAAATTGCTAAATGCATTTGGTGAAAACTGAGGGTATAAAAAAGTGTAGCGGGTCCTGGATTTGCATGTTGACGATGGTAAGCAGGTGAAAGGACAAGTTTTTTAGATCTTTTAAACAGATAAAGAGCATGATCCTAGGGTTCAATCCCCACGAGGTGCCAACGGCTCTGCGACACGCCCAAAACGCATTACACGCCTTCTTGGTCCTCATGGGGATATGCTCCTCGAAGGTCAATCAGGAATCCAGCCAGACTTCTAGATATTTCAAAAAGAGCAATAGTCTACCATATACAGTACTGTTTCGGGACGGTGATCCCTCATCAGTATGACTCACCCGACTGTGAAGTGGCTAGACGATGGATTTACTATATAATTTAATTAATTACCGAAGCAATTAATTGCTCATGGAGTATTATAACGATAGCACTGTGGAGACGGTAGATGGCGGGTCTCAGTAATTGTGGCGTGAGCCTTTGCCAATCAAGACCAGTGGCTTTATCCCGCACCTTCGGTTGTGCTATCGTTATAATAATCCATGATCAATTAATTGCTTCGGTAATTAATTGATTCCTTATATCCTAGATATTTAACCTTCTTTCTATTCTCGAGGTGGACCCCACATAACTCTGTGTGAGGAATAGGGTCCACCTTTCCCTTCTTGGTGAATATCACCAACTCAACTTATTAGGGTTGACATTTAATCCGTTCATAACGCACCAGCGTGAGAACCTCTCCAGAGCTCCGTTAAGGAGCTCCTCCAGAAGCCCCACGTCGGTGCCTTGAACTAGGATCACTATTACGTAGACCCCTGCTCCTCCTCCAGGATTCGAAGCAGCTCATCAACCACCATGCACCAAAGGAGGGGGGACAAAACTGCTCCCTGAGAACAACTTCTTGAGGCATTGACGGTCACTCGTTCTCCGTACAGCCCGGCCTCGACCGCCCTGCCACTGAGCATGGATTGGGTCCACCTTACCAAGGCTTCCCCGACCTCTGTGCCCTCCACGGCCCTGCAGATCGAGTCCCCTGCTGTGTTGTCAAAGGTCCCCTCTATGTCTAGAAAGACCCCCACCGAGAGTAATCCCCCCTCCAGTCCCTCGTCAAGCCTTGCGGTGTCCCCTGAAAAGCAGGGCCGAATCCACAGACCTGCCCATCTGGTACGCATGCTGGGTGGGACACAGAGAGGCATTGAGAGCAAGCTGCTCCCTTAAATATCTGTCCACCAGCCTCCCCAGTGTCTTCATCAAGAAGCTGGTGAGGCTCATGAGTCTGTATGCCTTGGTATCAGTATAATCACTGCGCCCCGGCTTGGGGATAAAAATCACCCTGATCTGCATCCATCGCCAGGGAACATGCCCGCTGGCCACAGACGCTTGAAACACACCTACCAGTGGTCCGGTGAGTGCCCCCCGTCCCTCTGAAGAAGAGCCAGGAAGACCCCATCCAGACCGGCCGCCTTATAAGGTGAGAAGGACCCGATGGCTCATCTGACCCTTTCCTCGTTTACCACCCTGGCCGCTGTGCCGTAGTCCGTAGTTAGCGAGCCACTCACCGCGGCCTCCTCGTGATCTAATATGGAACCCGGGAAGTGAGTGGTCAACAACTGCAGCAGGGTATCACTCGGGAATGAGGTAAACTCCCCCTCCCCAGTGCGAATGATGCCCAGCTTTGCCAGAGGATCTGTCGAGAGCACCCTGCAGAGCCTAGAAGCTGCAGGCGTGCTATTGACGCCCTCGCAGTAGTCCCGCCAGGCACTTTTCTGTGAGTTCCTGATCTCATGTTTGTAGAGTCTTTGGGAGGACCTGTAGTCCTCCCAGTGGACTCTAAGGCAGGAACGTTTGGCCCTATTCAAGAGCCTACGAACCTGCCTTCTGAGGTGTTCCAGGTTGGCATTCCACCAAGGTGTCTTGCCCTCCTTTGTCCTCCTTTTCAGGGGACAGTTGGCCTCATACAATTGAGCAATGATGGAGCCCAGTCACTGAGCGGTGGCGGCGAGCTCCTCCATGGTTCTGTATTTGCATGGGAAACCCGCCAGCCACCCCTCTAGTTCCTCTCTATAGAGGTCCCAGTTGGTTGCTCGCGGATTTCTGTACTCTAGGTCACCCTGAGGGGGTTCCCCGACAGTGAACGAGATGTATATATGGTCCGACAGAGAGTCGTCCATAGACATGTGCCAGTCCCCCACTTCTTCGAGAGGCGGTCCCGTACATAGGGTAAGATCTATGACGGAATGCCTCCCCAGTGTGAAGAATGTGCATTCTGAACCACGGTTGGCGGCGTGTAGCCCCGCCGTTGCCATGAATTCTGTCAATTGGTTCCCCCTGCGGTTACAATCTGCACTGCCCCACAAAAAGTGGTGGGCATTGCTATCGCATCCCACAAGAAGGGGGAAACCTCTTTCCTCACAGAAGGTGCCCAGAACTCTGAGCTCCTCCGGTGGACACTGGGCCTGTATAGGGAAGTATGCTGAGGCTATCACTACTTGCTGCATAACCCCCCCCCCCCAGGCAGATCCATGATGACAGGTCTCGTAAAGAAAGGCCCCAGGGCCTCATAAGTACGCAGGCCTGTGAGGCATCCGCTGAAAACAGATTACCTCCAATGGAGCCTAAACCCCGCGCCTTATTTTATACTATCCAGGGTTCCTGGATAAGTACAATGTCCACATTCTCACGCACCACCTTTCTGCAGAACTGAGCCGTTGAGGCCCTGCCATGCTGTAGGTTGATCTGCGTGATTTTCATTTTTTCTAACTCTCCTTGAGAGGCCCGTTGGGGCTCCCCTCCTCCTCATTCGACTAGGTCGAGAGGAGTCTCCTTTTGATGGCCGAGAGGGCCAGGGACACCAGGCTTGTTGCGTCGTCCCTCCCCCCCCTCATCCATCGCCTCGGCCTCGGGTTCCTCTACATGACAAGAAGCCCCCGCAGCCGCACCTGTGTCCATTGCGGCATCCAAGATGTCCCCCCCCCCCAGCGGAGGGGGCACCGCAGACGCCACCCTGCCCGCAGCCGAGATGTCTCCCCCCCGGCGGAGGGGGCACCTCGGCCGCATTCCTGCTCACGGCCGGGCTGCGAGAGGGCATAGCCCTTGTCACCTCCCGGCACACTCCTCATCTTCCCCCTTGTGGCGTGCCCTCGCCCCGCCCCACCCGAGGGGGTGACCCCAGACCTCCTCTGTCCTGGATCCCCCTCCCTGGCCTGGCGGGCTCCCGGGAACACCACCCTGATGCAGGCGCCAAGGCAGCTGAGCTCCGAGTTCCTGCTCAAGATGATCGGGACCGACTCCTGGTCTATCCCGACCACCATGCGCACTCCCTCGGGCCCATCTTCCCTTTGCCATATCCTCCAGCGACTACAGCAGATCATGTTCTGCACCTCCAGGCAGCGGACTATCGCGGTACTAGGTATTGTCGACAGCCCCCGGCCCAGGATCCACAGAACAGCCCTCCTGAGGCAGAGGCTCTCTGGGTCCACTTCCACCAGGTTGGCGAGCCCCCAGGGTCTGATGTTCACGAGCTCCCTGCGGACCCACTCCCTGGATTCCACGTCCCCGATCTCCACCACCAGGTGCTGTCGCCACACCCATGTGCCCCCTGATGGCGGGAGCAAAGTTGGCTCCCTCATCACGGTCACCGGCACCCTGTGGCCAATGGCACCGATGAAGTCCAGCAGGCCCACACGGTCAAAGTCCGTGATCTGACCGGGCAGACCCACCACGATCCGTGGCAACCCCCTGCCCACTGCTCCAGCATAGTTACTCCCCGAGGGGTCCCTACAAGTTGCCACTGCGGGCATCAAGCCCCCCCCGGAGCCCATCACAGACGCAGCCCTCCCCCGGCCGCCGCCCCCTTCCGGAGTCCGCCGCCCGGGGGCCAGACGGAGGCAGGTTTTTTTTTTTTGTTCCTGGGGAGCTTCCGTGTTCCCCTGCTGCCCCCCCCACCTTTCTTCCCCCGCTTCCTCTTGCCACCCTTCCCCCGCTTCCTCTTGCCACCCTTCCCCGTGGAAGGTGTAGCAGAGCCAGAAGAGGGGCAGAGTTCAGAGGCTCCGGCCGCTGCCAAGGCCTCCTCCTCCGTCTTCCTCCTCTTCTTGGCCCTCTTCGTCTCAGCCCCGGACCTGTTTTGGGAGCGTACCTTAAGCCTCCCCAGGCTCTGAGCCAAGTTGTCTACTGCGGAGGACGGGGTTGGACTAGGGGTCCCCTTTCGGAGACCCCTGTTCCCCCCCGACCTCCGCAGCTGTCGGAGTGGCGGCGGCGGCAGGGGGGTCCCTTGAAGGGGCCCTCTCGCCGGCCGCCTCAGCTTCCAACCCCGGGGCCGGCTGCTCCGCGAGGGGCCCCAAATTTAGTTCGTTATTCATTGTTGGTCCCACAAGTAGTGCGGAATTGAATAGGGTATGTTCATTAGAAAAAAATACAACGCGCGTCACATCGTCTTGCATCATTTGTCAAAAATTTTAAATTTTGTGTTAATTTTTTACCTATTTAAGACCCCAGAAACAGATATTTTTTATCTTTTCTATTATCCATAGTATGCCTGGGACATTGAGTTTGAGTGACCCTGTACATGGAAACAAGGGATCTAAAACTGGAAGTTAGGCATGGGAATTGACATTTTTCTCTGGATAACTTTTGAAACACTACTATATTTTTAGTTTTGGCCACTTATTCTAGTTACAAAGAAATTCTAAATTGTTTCTTGCTTGTTTTTTATATTTTCCGTGACCCGAAAATAAAAACAATAAGGAGCAATGTTCATTTAAATTGAGATACCCTGTATAAGAATATACTAATGAGTTTCATGTACCTCATTTAAGCAAATAAAAAATCTTTGGAATTTTAAACCAGTTAAATTCTGCAAAAACATGAATGTATCAATGGGTTTGGAATTTGGTACAAAATGAAGGCATAAAAAATTTTGTTTGTCAATTTTCTGTGGTCAGGAATTTCAATTCTGAATAAATTTGTATAGCAAAGCTTTCCTCTGCACAGAAGAATGCAATTGGGAACATGAAAGTAGGTTGGTACAGCTAAACTTGAAAGCACTCAAATTTTAATGCTGAAAAAATTATATCATATATATAATATCATCTAAATTACTTTTTAATTAATTATTAAAGTCACCAAAAATTCAAACATCTACTAAAAAAAATTTTATTCAGATAAACTGGTAACAACCCAATAAGTTTTTTGTTTGGAAAAATTCTAAGCTGTAAATTTGTTGACTTCTAGATAAAAATGTTTTTATAATTTGTGCAAATATTTGATATTGTTTTCTGGGTGTCATCGTTGTTGCAAGTTAATCGTTAATTTCCTTGAGTAAATTAGCTGACCTAGTTTGAATTGTTTGTTAATTGGCTGTGTTATTTCAGTACATGCTGGAATTGTTTGGCGTTTATTTTTTTTTCATGGGAATTGGTAATACAGAAGTCGGAGCCTTAGTATATACAGGGTGTTCCAGAAATTAGTGCCACTCTATACATAGTAATAATAAGCACAAATTAAGGGCCCCAGGGGGGCTTAAAAGGTGGCCCATATTTAGTTTTGTGGCCATAACTTTAATCATGCATGACCTGATATGGTCAGGTTTACCGTAGCCGCTAGGGAGCACCTCTGATGCACATGCCACCAGAGTTTTTTTAAATAAATTTTGTTTTTCCACAAAAAGTTTAAACATTCTATTATTAGCAGTAGATGCATAATTTAATTCTGCATAAAAAAAGTGTTCTTGTGCTTTTCGTGTAGTGAACCGGTTTAAAGAAAATCGTGAAAACCATGTCAAATGAGTTCCACCATATTCAGGGCGATTCGGTTTTAAATGCACAAACTCCTAGGATCAGTAGAATACCGAAACATATTGCCTGTTTGTTATATACACTTTTTTATGTGGAGACCTTATAAGAAAGATACAGAGTTATCAACTTTAGCACTCTGCACCAAAAGTGTATACAACAACATCAACACACTGGCAATATTTTTCTAGTTTGTGCATTTAAAACCGAATCGCCCTGTATAGGATTTTCTCTAAAAACATAAGAACCCTTTTTCATGTAGAATTAAATTATGCATCAATTATTTATAATAGAATGTTTAAACATTATTTGGACAAGGAAAATTTACTTAAAAACTCAGGTGACATGAGCCAGAAGCGAACCATAGTGGCTATGGTACACCTGACCATATCAGATCATGCGTGATAATTTTCTACCAATCCTTGCCAAAGCTTAATGAAATCTGTCAATCCATTCAAAAAGTTATGGCCAAAAACTAAATTTATGGCCATTTTTAAGGGCCTCTGAAGCCCTTAATTTTGAGCTTTGAGCAAAACAAAAAAACACTGCTTTCTTAATTTTTGATGATGGCTGTGTATAGGTTGGCACTCATTTTTGGAACACCCTGTACAGTGTGTCTAGTTTTTTTTGTGTCAACACCTCTAAAAATCTAACAATTTGTTATAGACATGTCCCGGAAAAGTGATCTTTGTTCTGGCCTTCTGAGATTTTTTTAAAGGGGCGCGTTTTCCGAAAAACTATAAAGTATTATCTATTAATAGGCATACCACGAGTTGTATTTAAAAAGAGAATTTAACAACTGCAAATAGTTTAGTTATTATTCAGTGTGTATGTATAGCCATAATTTAACAACTCAACTTCTTAGGAATAAATTAACTTTCAAAATTATAAATATTTCCCCTCTTCAAAATGTAATTTAAATAATAAAAAAAACAGCCACAACCGGGATTTGAACACGCGACCTATCATACGCAAAGCGAGAATCATGCCCCTAGTCCATTGAGTAAGATGAATATTTTACTTAACTAGCCGTAAAAATATACAGAGTGTCTTTCTCTGTATCATCTCAAAATACTGAATTTTTTGGAACTTTAAATCAAGTATATCAAAACTGCCCCAGCCACTATAAACGAACTAAGTCTAAAAAACCCCAAAAAAACAGATTTCTTTATTGTTACATATGTCAACGTTTCAACGATATTTATTTCGTCATCTTCAGGACACTGGAATTTAACAGTTGTTGTAAAAATATATCAATTAAGTCTTAATCGTAATAGTTAACATTAAATTAAGATAATAAACAACAAACAAAGACAAGTAAAAGGCAGGGCGAGCAAAATGCAGGGCCGGCTCTTCCCTCAGTCGAGTTTCCTGCATATTTTAGATTGGATCGCGAGCAGTATATTCTGTAAATTTATTTTGCTACTTAATTTAAGGAAATTTATAAAGATCCACGAAATGTAAAAACACAATTTTTAGAACTTCTAAAAGAATTAGTTCAGAATTACAAGCCACTGGGAATCTCGTATTAGTCAGACCCTGGTAATCGATCGCAATGCGGTCATGTGACTTTGTTTATATCTACTGCCGCGGTAACTTGGATAGACTTTACCAACTCATCCATCGGCTATCTTGGATTTTATAGCGGCCATGTTGGAGTACAATAAGTATATTATCAATATCTCGGCTTTTATATAACTTAGGACTACAAACTTGGTAAAATTTAGAAATTCTTTGGGCAAAAATATATACATTAGATTACTACAGATAAAACTAGGTTTCTTATAATGAAGGTAACCAGGTAACTAAGAAGTAGTGTGACTATAAGTAAAATATTGTGATTTGCTTCTTCCATAGGTATAAAATTCTATTATGTTTTTTTAAGATTCCCATGCGGTAAAAAAAAAGTAATAATTTGTAGATTATCAAAAAGAAACTAGATTTACTTTATAGTAAGTTAGACCAAAACCATATATATCTCTACCTCTTTATTTTACCTATAAGATTAAAATATGCATTACTAAGCCTTTCTATGTCTTGTTAATCATTTCTTTTAGTAATCATTTTTTATAGTTTCTATCTCCTCCTAAAATTTCTACTGAATCAAAATTAAAAGTATGCATCTTTTGAAGGGCTGTTTTGTTTGTGGACATGATTAGGTTTGTAGGTTTGGTGCTCCGCCTATGTTCAAACAACCTGGTACCCATTCTAAAAATAATATTAATGTTATTATGTAGAGTTCTTCCAATTTTTTCTGAGAGGTCAACAACATATGGTATCGTAAAAAAATTTGTTTTTTCCTTAGAGTTAATATTTATGTTGTTATTATTATTTCTAAAAGAATTTTATTGGTTAGTTTCTTAGGATAATTGTTTTTAATTAAGTAAGATTTTATAAGAAGTAAATTTTTATTATGGAAGTCAGGATGGGAAAGCTGGAGGGCTCTGGATTTTAGATTTTTTATTATATTAATTTTATGTTTAAATAAAAGAGTGATTTGAATAAAAATTGAGAAATCTTTCAGAAAAAGTGGGTTTGTGATACCAATCAGTTAAAAGAGTATTGTTTTCAGATGTAATTAATTCTAGGTCTAAGAAGGATATTCTGTTTTTTTTTTCAGTTTCTAAAGTAAATTGTAACTTCTTGTGATAGTTATTGAATGTATCTAAAACCAGTTGTATCTGAGCTTCCGGCACACATGTGATGATGTTGTCGACATACCTATTGAAAAAAGGAATTCTGAATGGTAAACTTTCTATACCTACAATCCCTTTGCAACTTTGACATCACAGTATCAGAACACACCAGCGACAAACAATTACCCATTCCAAGCCCATATACTCGTTTAAAAAAACTACCATCAAAATTAAAATAATTATTATCAAAACAAAAATTCAGGAGGGAAAGACACTGATCCAAAGATAGTTTGCAATTGTTGTTAATTAACGACCATTTCTCTTTTACCAGACTTATTACTAAATCCTTTGGAATGTTGGTGAATAAGGAAACAACGTCTAAGGAGATCAATATATACTTGTCGGGAGAGTGAAAATTTTGTAATGAAGCAACAACATCAAAATAATCCTTAGTATAATATTCATCTTTTTCGAAGGCAAGATCGAGAAACTTTATTAAAAATTTTGACAGATTAAAAATAGGTTATCCCACAAAACTAACAATGTTACAAAGTGGTACATTTTCTTTGTGCACTTTAGGAAGGCAGTATAATTTTGGAAACACACTGTTTTCTTTTTAATTTATTAGCTTCATTTTTTCAAAACTCCCGGATTAACCCAAATGCGTTTAAAATTAATATTTTGCTCAACTTTTTCACCCTACAGAATGGAATTCCCTGAATATTTTTTGTTTTGGTATATGGGAGTTTTTGTGTGTCCTGATTACTACTGTGGTGTCAGATTTTAAATAAAAAAATGCCTAATATGTTTTTTTCGAAAACACACCCCTTTAAAAAATCGCAGAAGGCCAGGCTGTCGTGGCAATGCCAAAGTAATACTTGGTAATTGATGACATTTCAGGTTTATATATATATATATATATATATATATATATATATATATATATATATAATAATAATAATAATAATAATTCTCCCCCTCACAATACTCCAAACTAGGAGTACCCCAGAAGCAACCACATGCTTGTGCGGGGGAGGGGGGCAATTACTATTATTTTGTCTTCGTTGCCATTTGCGGCTAGGGCCGACTTTTTTCCGATAGAACTAGGATAGCATTCGCTCAAGTACTACAGAAAACCCTAGAAAACCGTAGTAATCCCAGTGAGTGTAGGACAATTAGTAAATCACACGGATAAAGCTATTTAGGAGCGATACCGTGAACCCACATTTGTCCAGCGCTCTCGGCCATAGCGGTGTTTTTCTTTAAAGACATATATGCATGCGCCTGCCTCGAACCAAGGTCGATCGATGGCAGAAAAACATGCAGTCTAAAAAGTCAGCGCCAGTACGAGCGACGCCTACAAAGACATTGTCCTATTCAATTTCCGCGGCCTACTGAGATTTTCAGTTGACTCAAATTTACTAACAAAAAGTAATAAATTGGATCCATCAAAAGACTTTGGGTATAACGTTTGCTCCAACATATTCTATTTTATAAAATGATAGCATTTGTTCGCACTGTAGATTTGCAAAGTCTTTTAGAAATTATTTGATGAGTGCGAATTAGAAACACTTCAGATAGGTCAGTGTATCGATAAATCATAAAGTGGAGAAAAATGGCAACGACTACCAGCAGTTACGTTTTTTTTTATAAATTATTCGACTGCCTATCGGACTGTACCTCTTGCCTGCCGTTATCATGAAAATCTAGAAAATGCACTGAGAGCCGTGGACTCAGCAGAATCCTGTCAAGACTGGTCCCGCACATGGCCACGGCTAGAGGTTATTCGACAGGGTACGTGACGTCATGGCTTGCCATAATTACAATTTTCTATAAATGCTAGGGTGCGAGGTTCTGGTTTTTAATTATTGGGTCTGGCGGTGCAAAAGAGTATCGGCCATCCGTCATAGCAAGACATGTCCCGGGGGCTGGAAGGTCGCGGTTGGGGAGCGTTAGGATCGGAGGTCAATGGTCCGCGAGGCCTGGTGGGATAATGACCTGGCGGAAGCGCTACTCAGGCACCTTCAGCACCCCTCGCAGGGTTCAGACCCTAGTGCATTCTGATTGGCGGGTTAAGGCATTTGGTTAAAAAGTCATTGTGGAGGGGTTAAGTTTGGTCAAAAAAGTGCAGGATTTAGCCCCCATAAGAAATACATGGGGAAAGTGGGCTCATAGCCCCACAGCATACCTTGACTTAATATATAACATACTGTTTTATTTATCCATATTTGCTAAAAATTTTAAGTAAAAGTGAACTTATTTAATGTGGGCCCAAGTCGATAAACCACAAATGGCGCCTTTTTCAAAAAATCTAATTGTTAAGTTTTGTACCTTTGTCTATTCCTGGCGCCTTTTTCAAAAAATCAAATTGTTAAGTTTTGTACCTTTGTCTATTCCTCTGTGCCATGCATCATTGTTAGAATTTCTGACTGCACATAGGGGTAAAATAAAATTTCAAGCAACTTTTTCAAATAACTTTTTTCGATAAAGTCACAAATAAAGCGTATTTTGGCCATTTATTGAATTAAGTAAATGTCATTTTTGACAGGTATGTCAAATGATGTCACGACGTTTAATGATCTCATTTCGAATCTTTTTGGAAGCAGAGATGATCGCCCCAGAGTAGTTTCATCTTAGCCCAAAAATAAAAAATAAATTCCCTTATGGTTCCAACTTTTTGGAGGGCACTGTATAATGTAAAATGTAAGGACTACAGAAAATCTCAATTTAAGAATAGTCTTTGGAAGAACATAAAGAAGGTATGTATTATTTTACAGGTCCTTATTTATAAATTCTGGTATTTATATGGAAAGGTATTTGGGATAAAGTGCACCAAATTAACGAATTGAAGGTACCATTCGTAATAAGGAATCTTTCAGATTATATTTTTACAAAATCTATTTGAAGGGTAGAACCCATTGTTGTTAAATAATAATAATATTAATTCATATATTTATTTAGTTCCATAATATATAAGTGTACCTTAATAACAAAGAAAAAGTCAATGATAAAAATTAATGTTGTGTGTTAATGTTGCATAATCAAATTGTTTTGCCATGCTACTTGACCTGGCTCATTAAAAGAAGGAGAATACGGCATATTAAACTCATGGTTTTGAATTTTCCTACCAAATTTACTTTTCAAATAAATCACAGCATCTTCTTCTCTACCATAAGAACCAATATCTATGGCCAAAAATGTACAATCTGCATCAACAATTGCTGGCATAACAATTAATTGAATAAAATTCCTTATAGTTAAAAAAAGCAGCTCCACTATTTTTAGGTGCCTTTATTCTTATGCGTTTACCATCTAAGGCATACACTTAGTTCGGGAAATTTCCAGATGACATAAAGGAATTTGATTTTTTTTAAAGAATATCAATTGTTGGGGGTGGCATTACTACATTAAGAAATCTTCTAACTATGCTGGTAGCCACCTGCTTTAGTTCCCCAAAAATTTTGAATTTGTGTAATTTTCTTTTTCACATATCGAATGCAGCGAAAGATAGACTTATGTTCGAGATTACTACATAAGACAAAGAGGAAAATCAGGTATGGGTTCCGCTGGTGAAGCAGCAAAGAAGGAGAGAAGGTGAGATTTCAGATTTCAACAAACTGCCACTATAACAGCGTAATTGTTATTTTAGCACTATCACGAATATAGAAAATTCTGAATACTCAACACACTAGTGTCACAGAACAAGAGCGAAATGAAGATCTCAAAAACCCTACACAAGAAGAAGGACTTTCCCGAAGTAAGATGTCAGTGGAGGAAATGAAGGAAACAAATAACATTACTGACCCACAAATAAATAATTTTAAGTCACGAACAGTGAAGAGACAATAACTTCTGTCAAATTCGAAGATCGCATGAAGTTACTAAAGAAAATAGCTGAAAAAATCGAAAATTCCATAGAACAAGAAGATGGCGGATTAATTTTTTTTCTTTTCAACCTCGTTAATATGCGTATCAAATGAAATCACACTAAATTCAATATGGCCACAGCTCCAATATGGCAGATTAATTTTCTTGCTTTCTGATGGCTGCTGCACTCAGGGTTGGCTCCCAGCGAGGGTACTCCTCAATATTGAAGAGCATAGATATGAAATTCTGTATACACATTCAATTATAATAGCCCATTTATGTTATGCTGGGCTTGTACAGTACACAAAATGCAGAGTAGTACTGTGTATTTAGGCTCAAAGCTCTTTACTGCTGACCAAGCATGTGGCTTTAAGTAGGGTCAAGTCACTAGAAGGTCTCCTTGTAGAGGAACTGGATTATAGTAGTAAGCAGGCAAGCGACTGCAGAAATGACGAATTAATTGAAATAACTTAGACTTAGAAACATGTCCAGCGAAAACTAAAAAATAAATAATTAATTAATAGTAAATAAATATTTTTAAAATCAAGCTTTTATTAAATGCCCTGAAAGGAAGAAAATAAATCAAACCAAATCAAACCCATAATGTTGTTACATTATACAACTGTATACGATACAAAAGCTTCTCGCGAGATTTCCATGTGTAAATTTCTTTTATAGAAAAATACAATTTTATTAGTAGTTTTGTGTCTCATTAATTACTGCTCAATTGAAAATGCTTTTGTAAGTTGTTGTTTATATTTGATAAATGCAGACAGAAAACTTTTACAATATGGCAATTTTGATCCAATTAGAAATATTTCACAAGAAATTGATTTGTCCTATTTGTCATGTCAAAAAAACACTCTTTAGAAATAACTTTTTCTATTACACAGCCAACATTGTCCATTATCTATGACGTGATGATCCTGAAAAAAGGTTGCATTTCTAGCATTCTTTCTGTAATGTATAGTCAAAGTAACATTTTTTTAAGTGTGATGAATGGCTTTTGTATAACAATGGCCTTGTTACCAGACGTAATTGTCATTAGTGGTGTGACAATAAGGATGGAAAAAGGTGACTGGCAATCAAAGCAGATTTGAAATTTTTCTTGGGCAGGTAACTGACTGGAAAAGAAATCGGCATCCATGGCCAATTTGTCATGCAATATAAAAAGACCTCAAATTGGGCAAAACTGCTATAAGTAGCCATAGCATGTTTATTGTAAAATATAGGAGAAAACTTTTATATTGAAAATTGAAGGCACCAGCATTTTGCACTAACAAAATTATTGTTGCCAAATGTTCCCAGAGGACTCTGCAAGTCTAATCACAATTAATTACCAATTTCTCGAATACATTACTTTCATTATGTTTTAAGTCAAAATTTCATGCCTATATTATTATAAAACAAAAATATGATTTTTATAGTATTTTCCTTTGGACAAGAATGGGTGGTAAAAAAATTATCGTCATTTTGGTAAATTGTTCGATCAACACTGTACAGTGCAAAAATCTGTTTATAGGTAGAAATATTCCTCGGTAGGAAAATACTTATTTATTTTGTTCAGATAGTTAATGGACCAGTTCTTTATATTCTATATTAAAGGAACTAGGGGCTCGTAAAAAAGGATCTAAAAAGGGGGCGGCCCTCATCATTTGTGGATAATTTCCTGCAGAAATAATTAAGAACTTTTCTCGTCCATACCTTTATTTACGATAATGTTCTGGTGAATAACCAGCTAAAAAACATTTGTAGTTAATGCAGTGCTGTCAAAAATATGTGGGACTACAGGGTGGCCAGTAACTTTTGTCATTTTGCCTTATATCTCAAAAATTATTGGTGACAGAGAATTCAGTTTAAGATAAGTTCCATACACCTATATTTAAACATACAAGGTGATCCATATTCTCCAAAACATATCAAGCCATTTTTAAAAGTAACTTCTTTTTAATTTTTAAAGCGAAGTTGACAAGTTATGAGTATTTGTTTAGAAATATCAAAATTATGGATTCACCGAATATTGGCAGGACGAATAATTGGCTGAACATTCGCCCATTTGTTGGTCATTGCCGAATATTTGGCTAGGCTGAATATTGTTTAAAAAACCGAATATTCGTGAATATTCAGCTAATTATTCTAAATCAAATAGACTTAATAAATTATTATAAAATTTATTAAAAATAAATGACTATATTTATTTTTGTTGCAAATGTAACTGTAATTTATTTAAAATAAAAGTAAATGATAAAATTTCAAACAAACAACATACCGGCCGAATATTCGGCTAATTATATGGCCAGTCCATATTTGTATTTGCCTATGGTAGATGGAAAGTCGCGAAATTTAAACAAGGCTACTTTATTGTACTTTCCTTCATCTAATGTACAAAGCAAGAAACGAACAAATGTTTGAAACTTTATAGATAATTTTTAACAGTGCTCTTAAAAAGCGTTTTGGTAAGAAATACTATAAATTCAAGGGATTAGCCGAATATCCATTATTCGACCAAGATTGGTTGGCCGAATACCGTATATTAGGCATTTGGCCAATGCCACTTTTACTATTCGGTGCACCCCTAATCAGAATAGAGTGATTGGGCCAGTGATGGCTCATCCTAATGTTGGGCCATTTTATCTACAGTGTGTTTTTTTCCATTGGTCCATTGGATTGTCAATAATAACTCCATGACTATTCTCCCATATTGAATCTTTAAAACAATATTTTTAATACCCATATAATATGACATAGAAATAGTAAATTGTTCAGATTATTTGTCATTTTCGGTGTGAGTTTTTATTTATTATTTTTGTTACAGGTGACTCTTCAAATATTCTTAATGAAAGAAAAAAGACTGGGCCACCAGAAAACACCTCAACATACAATGTAAGTTTGCTTTAACATCTAAATGTTAAGAATTAATTGAATCAGGCCTCAAAGAAACTCTAACAAACAATTTAGTGTTTAAAAATAATCATCAGCATAGTTTATTTGAAACGAACTTGTGACGGTTTTATCAGAACCTTTTCTACAGGTTGTTTAAGAATGCAAATTCTTAATACATCTCCTATTTGTTTGATTCTAACATACAGGGACTCCCAGGTTTTTTTTATCAGGACATGGACATTTTGTAGAAGTTGGGTTGCTCATTTTAGGTCCTAAAGTTCTTCGTTTCTGAGATACAGGGTGTTAAATTTCCTAAAAACGTTTTTTTTTTTATTTATATACGAACTGTGGAAGATATTCAAACCAAATTTGGCACACAAAATATATGGATGGAGGGCCATAAAATTGAATAACAAGAAGTTTTTAAATAAACCACTGGCGGATATATGGGTAATCGGTACTACTAATTCTATAAAAAAGGAGTACGGCCCTGGATAAAATAATGCAAATATCATTCTCAGATAGAGCATTCAATTCTGAACAAAAAGTGTCTGTTGAAATTTTTCGTATCTGTGACCATTTGACTGCAAACTTGATTTTTGTGATTTATTTCACTAAAATGTAGTTTGGCTGTTGGCAACAATCATAGTTGCCATGGATTGTTATATTCAAGTTTTGTTATTACTGTCATTGTTTATCGTGTGGAACTAAAAAATAAAATAAATAAATAAAAACATTGATTTTTTTATTTTTAATGTATGTCAGAAACTAAGAACTTTAGGACCTATGTTTATATGACAAACCCACTTTACAATGAGTTTTTTTTTTACAAAATGTCAAAGTCCTGATCAAAAAGCTGGTAGATACAGGGTGGCCCATTTGAAATGGAAGCACCCGTAATTTTTTTATTTTTCATCCCGTTTTAGCCGTGGTGCCAAACTTTGAGAAAGTGAATAATTCAAATTCGTGGTATGAATCTAGGGTGCTACGAAATTAAAAACAAATGACGCTCAGAGTATAAATTAATATTCATTTAGACTTATGATAGTTGTTATTTGTGTACCAAGGCAGGGAAGTTAAATTTTTTTCTAACGAACGTGGAATTTAGTTGCCGAGACCTTTGACGCCGAAGCAACCACATGAATTATAAAAAGGAACTTCAGTACCGAGAGACACATTATATTTTTTCGGGAAAAAAGAAGCTAAAATAATTAAAAAAGGCCAGCCATCCATGAGGCGACCACGTGTGCCATTGCTCCTTCTATTATCACTATATCTAGATCGAGCACGATGCGGTGTGGCACATATACTTGTCAACAATCTTTCTCTGATCACTATCTTGTAGTCTATATAAGGGTGTCCCAGAATATGTGGACGGTATCCCGGATTTATACAGGGGACGTTAAAATAACATGATAAGTTCCTATAAAAAAATTTCCCCCCTACGGAGATGCAGGGTGTTGAAGTTCTTTTCTTGAAATTAAATTATGGCAAAATCTCCCAAAACAATCAAGCTGTTGAACTGAACTTTGGCACTGCTGAGTTTTAGGCGATGGAGAATAAGCTGAAGGCATCAATTTTTACGTATCTCACAGAATGCGCCACTTGCACTATTTTTGGATCGTGTTATAGCTCATAACTTTTTTGAGGTTATCTTTTTGGTCTTGCAGGTCCATCATTTTAGTCCATCTTTTCATTCTGCAACAAAGAGGTACTCTTGTTTCATAACGATAAAATCAACCGTTTGCAGTTAAATTGGCGAAACGTGCCCTAAAGCACCTGTTAGCTTCAACATTCAAAACATAAAACTTTCTCCTACCGCTTTCAAATGTTACAGATCAACTGTACAGGGTGACCCCCCAAAGAGATATTTTAACCGGACGGCGCAGAAAAGGCATTTTTTTAATAATTTTGTCCAAATTTTCAGAATCTGCTGTCAAAAAAACAATTGAGCATCAAGCAAAGATGTTACCTAACCTAAGGTTAGGTGTGAAATTAAACTTAAAGGTAATAATTATTTTTTCCACAAAAGTCAAGCATTTTGCTTAGATACGTAAAATAGTTTGATGATATTTTAATTTATTATTATTTTGGCATCAATTTAGAACTGGGAAACGTAATGTAACTAAATTTATACCCCAAATGCTAGACTGAACTTTGCAACAAACATAACACAATTTTAATGCGTAAATATCATTTTCTTTTGAAAAATACCTATTCTTATCGGTAATTAGTAATAAAAAAATAATAGAATGATAAAGCTAGTGACATAAAATAGTTTTTACGAAGTTTCGAGTTTTTAAAATTTTCAGAAATTTCATAAATATTAAAAATTGACAAAAAACTAAATATTTTAGTAGAGCGTTCAAATTTGGTACACTTACGTAAAATTTAAAAACAAACAACTTTTTCAAGTAAAACTTTTTGATATTTTAACAACTAAACCCATTTTTGGGGATATATTTTTTTAAATGTCATTTTTGACAGATAACGAAAGTCACATGACCTCGTTTGAATAGGTCATTTTTCATATTTTTTAAAGCAAAAGGTAACCCCAAAATTAAATTTCAAAATAAAACGTTAATTAAAAATTTCCCCCCTATGGTGTGAACTTTTTGGAGGACACTGTATATATATCGTCGTATAGAGATTTCAATTGCCTATCCAAATATGGAAAAAAGAGTTGGGCTTCAATTTAAAAAAAGTGAGGTTAAGTCCGTCACTTTTTTGTTTGATGCTCAATTTTTTTTTGACAGCAGATTCTGAAAATTTTTACAAAATTAGTAAAGAAATACCTTTTCTCCGGTTAAAATACATTAAAATTAAGAAAATAAAGGGGGGGGGTGGTACACTTTGGGGGGTCACCCTGTACATTCAAAATGAAGAAAAAAATACCAAATGGACATTGGACAAAACACCATTGGTTTTCTTGAAATAGGGTGTCCAAATTTTGTCAAATTCAATCCTTTCCATTTTGAAGGCGAATAATTTTTGGTACAGGGTGGCCCATCCAAGCGGAAAAAGTGTGCTACGTGGAGACAGGTTAACATAAAATCGTCATTCAAAAAATGAGGTAGGTTGTAGTAAAAATTAAGGAGAATTCGAGGGTGTACCCTAATTTTGTATACGGGGGACGGTAAACAAGTTATCGCGAAAAAACATTTTTTGCAAAATAAATAAAAATATTTTTTTACCTACACGTCCATTAGAGAACCTTTAAGTAGTATTCCCGAACATTCAGTTTTTTAATATAACTTCCGGTTATAGCGGAAATGAAAGTGGTTTTCTCTATTTTACAACTTACACATTTCTCTTAACCATAACAGGATTCCTTTTTTAATTCTGAATCCAACGATATATAATTTGACCTAATTATCTCCAACCGTTTCCAAGATATTTATCAGAGAAGCTAAATCAAACTAGATACATGGTCTCTTGGTCGGTGTCTGATGTTCGATCTGAGTAGGCCAAACAATAAAACCAAATTTATGACAAATCAAGTCAGCCATGATAATAAAACTGACAAGCGAGTAGGCTGAATGTTAAAGTGGCTATAGCCATTCAACTGCATTCAACTTAATTAAAAATCTTGTGGAAATTATGAAACATTTATTATTTTTACTACTGTCATATTTATTATAACAACAACAATATGATTAGTTATTAAAAATTAGTTAAAAGTTCATTTACATTAAATGTTCAAAATGGTTTCCATTATTATTTACACATAAGCTAAGTCTTTTTAAGAAATTTTTTCGGACATTTTCAAAGATTAAGGGACAATTGTTTAAACTATCAATTTCTAATTTTACTCGTCTTTTAATCTCCTCAACATTTATTCAAATGGAATTACCCCCCTTGTGGTGCATCATTTTAAAGCCCTTTTTATTGCGAATACAGTGATGCTTCGTTTTTAGAAATCTGTTGAGATTTGACAGAATTACTGTCTAAAAACGGAAAGTTGACAATCCACTATACGCATAGTAATTTCTACACAAATGCCCGTCACTAATAAGTTTTTTATCTACTACACACGACCAAATTACCTTGTTTTTTATTGACGTGCTCGATCAGTTTACAAAAAAGTCACAAATGAAAAGACTGAACAAAACAAAAAAAGTTCATATTCGAACTCAAACCTGATATCTTTTTAAAAAGAGTAACAAAAAGTCACTGTCACAAAAAAGTTCCTATTTTTTGCCTGTAACCACGAAATCATTAGTTTTAGCCTTCTATTGAAAGTGTAAACGTATTTTCTAAATGGTTTATTCTAGCGCGGAAAGGGTAGAAATTGTTGCAATTTGTTTTCGGAATCATGATATTGCGCTAAAGCTACAGCACGAATTGCAACAATTTCTAACCTTTCCGCGATAGAGTAACCATTTCAAAAACACGTTTACACTTTCAATAGCAGGCTGAAACTAATGATTTCGTAGTTACAAGCAAAAGAACGGGGACCTTTTTGTGACAGTGACTTTTTGTTACATATTTTAAAAAATATAAGGTTTGAATTCGTATGAACTTTTTTGTTTTGCTTCAGCTTTTTTATTTGTGACTTTTTTGTAAACTGATCGACACGTCAATAAAAACTGGTTAATTTGATCGTGTGTAGTAGATAAAAAACTTAATAGTGGCGGGCATTTGTGTAGAAATTACTACGCGTACAGTGGATTGTCAACTTTCCGTTTTTGCCAATAATTCTGTCAAATCATAACAGAATTCTAAAAACGATACATCATTGTATTCGCAATAAAAAGGGCTTTAAAATGATGTGCCACAAGGGGAGTAGTTCCATTTGAAATTTCAAAGTTGGGGTTGCTAGGGACTAGGGGGATGAACATATCGGGTTGGCTTGACTGTCAAAAAAGCTCCCCCCAAAAACAAAAATCGACTGGTCTCGTCGAATTTTCAAATATTTTTCGGTTTTCGAATTTTTAGGGGGTCAAGTTTTCGTTGGGAAACCCTGTATATTTGAATGGGATGATTGTAACCTGGCCAACTAGATTACCATAAGTTTCATATATTTTATTATTTTACTTTCAAAAGTTAAACTTCATAATTTAACCAGCTAATTTTAATTAATTTATATAATAATAACAAAAGGGGTAAAATTGCTAATAAAATAAGTTGTTCTAAAAACTCATAATAGTAGTTTAGGATACAAGGACGTAAAATTGACTTTTTCCTACAACTGGAGAGTTTACCGGCCGAGGCACAGTCCTTAAAATAAATCTCTGATTTCTTTAGTTGTTCCTCAAGCAAAACAATTTTGTTTTCCAAGCGATAGCAGCACATTCTTTGAATTCACAGATTTTTTTGTTTTAACAGAATGTCTTGTTTAGATATTTGGTTACAACCTTAGATGCGACTTGCTCTTCTATTTGACTGTGTAGCCTACTAATATTCTCTTCTATACCTCTGCAGCCCATCTTGCCCTATGAAATGAGAAAGCAGCGTACAATTTATATGCAACTTCTTGTACTTCACCCAAGGGGTAGAGTAATAACAGAGAATAATGAAATGCACAAACAAGAGTTTTCAAAATGCATACTTGTCTTTTTTATACTTTGGGGCATGTACCGAACTATCTGGCATTCAATTCATTTTCAAAATCTTGCGCTTATAGAAGTGTCTACTACAAATTTGTCTTGTCTACAGCATCTTCGAACCCATTCTTTGTTTGTATACCTACATATAAGGATTTGGGAATCTAAAAAACATAATATCTTCACCACTTTCCTTTGCCTTACAAGAACTGCTCTTGCAAACATAGGCGCCGACTTCTCAAAATGTGGCTGGGTGCCCAAGGTATACAACTCCCCCCCCCCCAAAAAAATGTTATTTTAAAAAACATTTTTTATTATAAATTTATTATAAATATTAAATAAAAGTACATAAAATAAAGATATTTTTATAAGAAAGGCCTCGTTTTAAAATTCAGCGGACTCTCATCCCGATGAATCAGCTGAATATCTGTATTTTACTTCCTCCAAAAACAAAAAAAAAACAAAAACGACTAGTTACCTAATTTTGGGTAAATAACGCAAAAGTGCTCTTATGGACGAATTTTTTATAAATTCATCCAGGAATAATGATGTCTGCTAATTCTTTATAAATATTTAAAAGCATAATATCACTCAGCCTTTTTTGACTCATTGTTAATCTTAAATATGATTGTCTCCTTGTCACCTTTGCTTGAACTTCGAGGGGGAAATCACTGGCAAAATTTGTACACTAAAATGCCAAAAAATACAAACAAAAATCCAGATTTAGCTTAAAAAATTAAAAAAAAATACCAGAAAATTCCGAAAAATACCAAAAAATTCGGGGAAATCACTGGCAAAATTTGTACACTAAAATGCCAAAAAATTCCAAGAAAATACCAAAAATTCAAAGAAAACGCCAAAAATGCCAAAAAATTTCAGAAAATACCAAAAAATTCCCAAACATTCCAAGCGCGTGTACGCTAAAATTCCTCAATGATTTCCCCCTCGCGGACTGCACAGTCCAGCCTTGTAACTTCCCGAAAGTGCATGCGCATGCGCATTGTTTAGAAAATACGAAAAAATTCCAAGAAAATGCCAAACAAATCCAGAAAATACCAAAAAATGCCAAAAATTCCAGGCGCGTGTACACTAAAATTCCTCAGTGATTTTCCCTCGTTGAGCTTCCAACAACTGGCCAAACTTTTGGCCGGGTGCTCGAGCCCCGGAGCACCCGCGGAAATATAACGAATGAACATTTTTTTCACATTTACTTGCTGATGTGACCGATTCTTCATATTCTTCTAGATTTGACTATCCTCCTTATCCTTAATTATCCTACTACAGGATGAGTTACGTAGGGCACGATGGTCTATATTTTCTACATTGTTAATGCTAGAAAAAAAGTATAGACAAAACTTGTAGAGAAAGATGAGTACTACATTCCGAAAATATTTTCCACTATACAGGGTGATCCAATAGGGGTCTATATTTAAAGGGTAGGGAGTTATTTTATTTTAAACGAAGACAGGGGCCACTTTTGGAAATGTATTACTCAAAAACCAAATAAGATTTTGGGCTATAACGATTCATTTACGCAAATCCTAAGTTTACTCACTAATTTTAAAAGGAACACCCTATATTTTACGACATGTTTGGAAAGCCCTTAAAGAGTAGATACTTTTTAGTATAGGGTGTTGTGGGTCTAACTTGAAAGGTTAGGGAGTTATTTCCATTTTATTTTAAGAAAGGGCTTCAAAAGGGCCGATTACATGATTAGGGTGTCAAAATGTCACTTTTTAAGATGTAAAAATTAAAAATAAAGATTCTTGTTAATTTTTGGTGTAATGGAAATCGTTGAAACTACCTGTAATGCCATCAATAATAAAAAAACTACTGCACATGAAGAATAGTTATTTATGTACCAAGGCACTGAAGTTCAACTTTTTATGACTCATGTGGAGTTTAGTTGCTGAGGCCTCTGGCCGAGGCAAATAAACCACATGAGTCATAAAAAGAACTTCAGTGCCGAGGTACATATTATATTTTTCTTGAAATCGGAAAAAAAATGTTTTATTAGGCAAGAAAATAATAATAAGTGATCACCCGTCCACGAACCGACTACGCGCGGCGTTGCTTGACTTTACCGATCGCTCTACCTAGCACAAGCATAATGATGTACGGCACCTTCTGACAGAAAAACCAAACTGCTGCTTCTTGTGCAGCTTACACAACAAATCTATTGTTTTTCAAATTTACTAAAATATGTATACTGAAGGATTGCGCCAAGGCCTACTTATTGAAAAAATCGTACAATAATGGGCTACATTATTGTATGATTTCTGTGCTTTTAATGACGATTTTGGGACATTTTAATGCCGATTTCAAGAATATAAATTTACCGCATGGTAAATTATGACATCGGCTTATGTTATTTATTTATGGTGTTACAGGTAGATTTTCAACTATTTACAATACACCAAAAATTAACAAAAATATGTCTTTTTATTTTTTACAGCTTTAAAAGTGACATTTTGACACTCCAATCATGTAATTGGCATTTAAAGCCCTTTCTTGGAATAAAATGGTAATAACTCCCTAATCTTTAAAGTTAGATCCATAACACCCTATACCAAAAAGTATCTACTTTTTAAGGGATTTCCAAACATGTAATAAAATATAGGGTGTTCCATTTAAAATAAGCGAGTAAACTTAGAATTTGCGTAAGTGAATCGCCTGGTATGTTCTTCAGAACTTTATCTCAATATCGGTCAAAAATTATTAACTAGGCGTAACAGGCAATCTCCAGTCCAAGTTATAGCCCAAAATCTTATTTGGTTTTTGAATAATACATTTCTAAAAGTGGCCTATTTTTTCGTTTAAAATTAAGATAACTCCCTAACCATTAAAGATAGACGATTAATACGCTGTAACAAAAAAGAACATACCCCTTATAAGTGCTTTCTAAAATGTAACAAAATATGGGGTGTTCCATTTAAAAAACATAACTTTGGGTCGCCACTACTTATTGGATCACTCTGTATATTATCAAATATTTTCGGAATGTAGTACTCACGTTTCTCTACAAGTTCTGTCTATACTTTTTTTCTAGCATTAACAATGTCAAAGATATAGACCAGCACGGCCTACGTAACTCATCCTGTATATTTCTATATCCAGTATACACAAGAGTTCTTTTGGTGGAGTGGTTGCTGCTTCTAGCTAATATATTCTGTATTCTAATTTGTTCCAATTGTTTTCCTTCATAAAGTGTTGACAGGTATGGTTCATTTGATACAAAAAAAATCATACTTTTACCAACCTATAGAATGTCATCTCACAGTCTGGAGGTATTCATATTTTTTAGATCCGTATGAAGGCCATAATTTCTTTAGTACAAGAATCCTCAACTACAACTAAACATCAACTAATAGCTTGGTTTTAGTCTAAAAAATTAATCAGAAATGCAATATGAATCCTGATTGTAAAATGACTTGAAATTTTTTTGAACCTATCACTGAGAGATTTATGATCTCTCGGATGGCTTTCCAAATATACAAAATAGACACCAATGAGTTTTTATTTAGCCACCATACAAACTGCCAATATAGGGTTGTATATCTTCTTTCCCTACGCCCTGCTGTGCGCTAATAGGTCCAAAAGCAGTATAAATATGTTAATATACAGGCATGTGTATGTAGCTGGTTCACAGTAACAGTTTTTGGCATAACTTTTTTAGATTTGACTTTCTGTGTTTTGTTACGTTCTGTAATGTAAAATCTAAATTCAGACGAATTTACAGAAAACCGCAAAAAATTACAGCAGAGACCAGCAACTATTATTTCTACATTACACTTTTTTCTCGGGTAGACTCAATTCCAAATCCTTCCATGTTTTGCAAAATAATCAACAATGGCATGTAATTGAAATGGAAGTATTAAAGTAGATACAACTAGGACTGGGAAAAATATTGACATATCGATATATCGGAATATCGAAATAGTGATATTTCTATACAGGGTGTTCCAGGTTTTTTGATCAGGACTTTGAGATTTTGTATAAGAACTCATTGTAAGGTGGGTTGCTCATATAAACATTCAAAACTTCAAAGCACAAATAAAAAGTGAAGTGGAAACATTTCGGAAGAGCAGGCAACATGAATAAAACTTACAGTTAGCTTTTGATTTTTTTGTGTTATAAGTGTTGTATCAGAAAGATGCTTTCGATAAGCAGGATCAGTACGGACAAAATTTCGCTCTGCTACAACCAGAGCCGACGCTAAGCTTCTTGCTGCCCGTCACCTACGAGTTTTGCCAGCGGGGAGGGGGGAGAGGGATTTGATTTGCCGGCTACCGCAAATTTTTGTAGGCGGAATATTTCTTTGCTTCACTTTTTTGCAATTTTTGGTTATTGCCTTTTCCTTTTTTGGCCGCCCATCTGCGGCCGCAGTCAGGCAGATAGTGACGGCCCTGACTACGACACATGAAACAATAGAGAGTATTATTTTTTGGGCGATTTCTTTAAAAACCTAGAATAATCTTTTTGTCAGTTCAGTTCTTTTTCTTTGAAGTTTACAAACATTTTATTATTGTGCCATTTAAGAAAAATGTTTAGTTTTGCCTTTGTTGCAAAGAATTCTTTTTGTTTTTAATAAATAACGTTGATTTCAATAAAATGTGTTTTAATTTACTATTACTATACTGACACTAAAATTTCTATAAGTGTATTAAAAAATAAAAAGAATATTTAATGTCCCCAATAATAATTAAAAAGAAATGGCTTGTGGCATATGGGACAAAATGTTTTGGTTCTGGGCAATATAGTTTCCAATATCTAATGGAAATTTAGTATAGGTATTTCGGATGTGTGCTGACCATGACAGGCGCCTGTTTCGGACTTGTTGAGCCTCATCAGGCAAATGCAGCGCACTTCACCGAAAGGCCCAAATATTCTCTGGCTATCTACAGTAAATAATACATGTTAGAAATTGACAATTTTCACAAAATATGTGTAGTAGCTAGAACAGTATACTACCAACTTAAATTCTCAATATGACTCCATGGATCCGTGGCGTAATTTGTGCTGAAAATTGGTAATTCAGAATTTTTCAACAAAAAGAGTGTAGAATCCAAATTTTGGGTTTTATCAACTTAGGTAAAAGGACTATTAGGTAAAAAATATTTTAAATTTCACAAATAAATACTAATGGAGCAATTAGAGGCACATACCTAGCAGTCAAGGTCAATATATAATAATAATAATAATTCTCACCCTCACAATACTCCAAACTAGGAGTTTTTCCCGATAGAACTAGGATAGCATTCGCTTAAGTACTACGGAAAACCCTAGAAAACCATAGTAATCCCAGTGTAGGACAATTAGTAAATCACACGGATAAAGCTATTTAGGAGCAATACCGTGAACCTACATTTGTCCAGTGCTCTTGGCCATATATAGCCAATATTCGCCAATACATGCAAAATTATATGTATATTTTAATTAATTTTGTTTCTAATGTTTAATAACTATACACAAACCCTACATAGGAATGTGCAGCAGGAAAAGAGGAATCATAAATATTCTTCACAAAAAAAAGTTAACACTAAACTTCATATTCTTTTTCTCAATTTACTTCCTCCAGAAGTTTGCAATAAAATACACCTTATGATAGTGACAGATGTAGTGCTAGGAAATAGATGCAAATTTGAAATTTAATAGGTGTGTTTGCATACTAAATGAATATAATTATTTTTGACCCATTTTTATACACTTGGCATTTTAAATATTGTTAAACTAAGCATAAGCTGAATATAAAACATTTAGATGTTTCTTTGCCACTTCATTCTGTTCCTACTTACTTGAAAGTGTTGAAAGATAAGTTGCTAATGAAATTCTTTGCGTGCAGGGAATGCTCCGCACATCGTTATATTGTTGGATATAATGTGGCCCTTTGAAAGAACATGATCATCTATAGGGTGTCACACTGCAGATGTTATCAGAACTTATTCATCTGTATACTTACTTAATAGGATTTGGGTTTGGTAGAACATAATATTTACAGATACCTACTTACTCTTGATACTGATACTGGTTTAAAGGCGACTTTTGTTTTAGTCCTCTTGTCAATTTTTATCTACTTTATTTTTCTGAGATACTTACATTTTTACATGAAGTCCTATTGATTATGGGATATCTTAAAGTAGAAAATAGTATTTTTAACAATATTTTCAAAATCTTTTGGTAATTTGTGCTGAAAAGTTGTACATGTATGTGTTGGGAAATTCAAATATAATACCTATTTTAAACTTACCTCTAGAGGGCCGAAGTTTAGCCACATAGGGCACAAATTCATTCTACACTTTTTTGTCCTTCACATATTGATCTTTTATCTATATCTCCTGACTGAAAAATCTGTAGTGATGTGGACTCCTGAATGTCATTTAGTATTTAGTAAAAAGAGTGTTAAATTATATAGTAGCAAATAAACTGTGGAGATACTTAGAATGTAGTTCATCTGTAATTATTTTTTCAGGTTGCTGATAGGGACACTTTGACATCTGTGGCGGCTAGATTTGATACAACCCCATCAGAACTAACAAAATTAAACAGGCTTGCAACACCATACATTTTTCCGGGACAGCAACTATATGTTCCACTAAGGGAGACCACAGAAAATGAGTCTGATGGTTCAACACCAGTTGAGGAATTCCATGATGACCTGCCAGTTGAAGAAAAAGGTAAGAACAATTTCAAGTTTGTAACTGTAAAGTGATAGAATAATTGAAAGGATATTCAGTGATTTCAAGCTTGGTATTCTTTTTTACTAAGTAGGTATGTTTTGTTCACTTTTTTGGTATACACTAGATTAAACATTATTTGGTTCTCATGCAAATAATTTGAGACTAATTGTACGAAAATGACCTAAGACCAAATGCCGAGTAATTTGTTCATAATAATTAATTATGAATATGATAAATTTGGGCTCTCTTAGGTTTAAAAGTAAAATTACTTGGAAAAATTACAAATTTTTTTATAATGCAAAATGTCGCATTTCATTTTATGTCTAATTGCCAGTTTGTTACTACCAAGATAATTTTTTTTAATCACATCAATCAAATCAAATATGATTTTATGTAATAGGAGTGAACCTTGTTTATAAAGGTGAGTAACAACTATACTAAAACATAAAAAATACAAATATAAAAAAATAAAACTGCAAAAAAGCATGCGAGTATAAAAACAAAAATCAGAAAAACAGTAAGTCAAGTATGTCGATATTCAAATTAAGTGAATCTTGGAAGTACTTCTAATGTACAGGGTGGGCAAATTTGGGCACTTTTAATAGGAAACACCCATTTCTAAGCCAGATAGAAAAAAATGAACCCCCCACTCTCGAGCTTAAATTTTGTGAAAACTTCATTGCCGCAAACCGCATTTCGATATATTTTACCGTTTCGCCGCTAGAGGGCATTTTTCGATTTTGAGCGATATCTTAAAACCTTCATAACTTTTTTGTTTCTAAAGATAATTGATTTCTGTAAAAACTTTCTTAATGCACTTTTTTAATAATGGCCAGAACTTTGTTTTTTTAAATGGAACACCCTATATATTATTAGCTCATTAGAAAGCACCTTTGATGCTGATTTCAATGATATAAGGTTTGATGGGTCTATCTCAAACAGTTTTGGAGAAAAAAAATATAATCCGGTTTAATGCAAGTTTAACATTAAATAAATCACTTAGAATCAAGGTAGGTCATATTATATTACCAAAAACAATTTTTACGTTCTTTATGCACATTTTTATAATAAATTAAAATAACAGTTTAAATTAGATAATTAAAGCAAATATTCAAACTGATGTCCGTTACTGTCAAAAATTACACCTTTTGATAACACTTTGAACTGCATTATGGATATGAATATTTGAAATAGAATTTACACAGTCTATAAAATTTTGTCTGAGTTCATCGATATTATTGCTAGTTTTTTTGTATAACTTATCCTTAATGTGCCCCCAAAAGAAAAAATCTAGTGGTGTTAAATCCGGCGACTTTGGGGGCCAACGCACCGGTCCATTAGATCCCATCCAGTTATTTCCAAAATTTGTATTTAATAGATCTGAAACGGATCTGACATTATGAGGTGGTGCACCATCATGCTGGAAAAACAGATTTCTTGCCTCATTTAATGGAAGATTGTCCATAAATTGCTGAATAAGATACTGGTTTAAGATTTCATAATACCGTTGACCGTTTTGTCTTTCTTGATAAATGTGATATTTTAAAACACAATTGCCATGTAGAGCGCACCAAACACTAAAACCACACCGCCCTTGGATTCTAACTTCGACAGTATCATGAGGATTGATATCAGACTAATAGTGCTCGTTATGTCTATTGAAAATTCCGGCAGTGCTAACATAGGCTTCATCTGTCCAAATCACATTACTAGCAAAAAATTGATCTTGTTGGACACTTTGACGATACCATAAGCAAAACTCCAGTCGCCGCTCAAAATCGGTTGGTTCCAAATGATGCATTTTCTTAATTTTATATGGTCTGAACTTATATATTTTTTAAATATTTAAAGCTCGACGTCTTGAAATCCCAGATTGAGATTCAATTTGACAACTTGAAATTGAAGGATTTTCAGTCGCCATTCCAATGACATTGAAAGCAGTTTCTTCAGCATCTTCAATGTTGTAATTTTTGGGTCTTGGCTTATTGAAGGTCCCATGATTGGTGAGATTTTCTTTTAATCTTAGAAAAATAGATTTATGAGGTTGTCTTCTTTCTGGATAGCGATTGAAGTATAGTTCGGATGCCATATCAGGATTATTATCATTTAGGATATAATATTCTAACATGTCATATTTTTCGTAATTTTCGTAAGACATTGTTTACATTTAACTTAATAATGCGTATTTATGTGTAGCCATGCAAATTAATGGCGTTCACTTCGATTACAACTGTTATAAGTAACATGTCAATACTGTCATAGATGACATACGCCTACTGAGATTAGAAAAAAAAATGGTGTTGCATTAAACCGGATTATATTTTTTCTCTCCAAAACTGTTTGAGATAGTCCCATCAAACCTTATATCTTTGAAATCAGCATCAAAGGGGCTATCTAATGAGCTAATAATATATAGCGTGTTCCATTTAAAAAACAAAGTTCTGGCCATTATTTCGAAATTGAGACCATTTAAAAAAACGGTGTAAGCCACTGGAATCTACGTAAAAAGTGCCTTAAGAAAGTTTTTACAGAAATCAATTATCTTTAGAAACAAAAAAGTTATGAAGGTTTTAAGATATCGCTCAAAATCGAAAAACGCCCTCTAGCGGCGAAATGGTAAAATATATCGAAATGTGGTTTGTGGCAATGATGTTTTAACGAAATTTAAGTTTGAGAGTGGGGGTTAATTTTTTTCTATCTGGCTTAGAAATGGGTGTTTCCTATTAAAAGTGCCCAAATCTGCCCACCCTGTACAATATGCTTTATTTAAAAGCAACTTTTTTAGAAGTGGCTATGAGCATCACTTGGTCAGTATTTTGAGACACCTTGTATATTTTAATGTTTCTATGTTCTTCTTGTTCCTTCGATTCCAGTAATATGAAGTTTTGTATGGTTAATAAAATTTTATTTTATTCCATGCAAATCTTACCTATCACAAAATATATCGAATGTTTTATTTTTTCAGATAGCTGTATATCATTAAAAATATTAGAGTACAAAGGGACCTTAAAACCTCAAAATCTACTGGGCGTTTGAAAAAACCGACCAAGGAATGCTCACCTCCGGTCGAACCAAAAATGGGAACTGAAAATATTTTGTTACTCCCCCCTATAGCCATTAGTTACATTTTGTGTTAAAGTTCAACTTCAAGATTTTTTGTAAATTTATATACTTTCAAGTAATTTGTTCAGTGTCCTGTATATTATCGCCGATTGCATCATTGGATTCACTCGGGGGTTTTTTGTCATCAAATTATTTTTTAAATCGTCAAAATACAGCCATATTTTATTTTATGAAATAATAGGGAAAAACAGTTATGACATACATTAAATTTGAATATAGTGCCCTCATTTCATATTTTCTCATCTGGATCTCAGGCATTTCTTAGCGTTTTTTTTTTAATTTGATAAATATGTAGAGATTTTTGAATGAATTTCTTGGACAAATTACAAGAGAGTAAGAGAGGGTACACACATATTAATTATTGCAATTAAAAATTCGAGTGACAGAGAACACAATTATTTGCGCTAAAACTGTCCCCAATATGATTATGCCAAGAAAAGAGCCTCTTTACCCCCTCCAAATCTATGCCACTTGCAATATCAGAATAAAAATTTAATACTATCCTCTTGAACTACTAATCAGGCTCTATGTTTTTTCATTCACTGACCTATTGGTCATAGTTTAAGAGTCATTATTCAAGTATTTTTTTATATTGAATTTTGATAAGCTGTATAGACGATTTCTGTACGAATTCCACACCTTTGTCTTCTTGTCATGCTTAAAAACAACAAAATCACCTGAAAGTGACAGGTGTGTGGCAGCCGCTGTGGCTTTGATGCTGCCAACAAGTACTGTCACGTTTGAATTAAAAGGAAAGTTATATTGCAATGTTATACCTTGCTTCATGTACCTGCAAAATTATAGTTTTGTTATTCTAAATTGAAGATAACAGATGAAGTTTACTGGTAGCACCATTTCTGGAGCAGAAGCTAGAAACAACATGCTTGATTTTTCAAAGATACTAAAACAAAAAATTTATGAAAAATAAAAAATCTATTAGAAAAATAGAAATTTCGTTTTTTGTGGCCAACCCTATAGTATGTAATTGTTACAGCGCTATTGGATAATCTACGCCCTGTCAGTCCCAAGCCAGGGCATGCAGAACGTATTTGCACGCCTCTCCAACTGTCAAAATCTGAATCTGGAGAAGAACCAGAGTTAAATTTAGAAACATCATCCACTTTTCGTGAACGTTTCCTGAAGATTAATGTTCGCCATATTACTGATGGCCAGGGTGTAGTGGGAGGAGTACTTCTTGTTACACCTAATGCTGTAATGTTTGATCCCAATGTGTCTGACCCACTGGTAAGTTTGGTAATTTGCTTATAAATTAGAAAATGCTTGTAAGCACATAAATGTGCAAAGTCACACAATACACATATTAGGATCATTTGTAGTAAATAATATTTACATACATAATTGAACTTACAGACTTGATTAATGAGTGCTAGTTGTATGTTTCTGTTTATTTTCATGTATGTACCACCTTTATATCCATTATTTTTGTAGCAAGAATTATTGCACAGGATGGTCCAATTTAAATGTCCACTGGCCATATTATTTTCTTTATTTTTGAACTAAACGAATCCGAATATGATTTCAAGTTTTTTTTTTATATGGGGAACCATCAAAAGATAATAAAAATTAAAATTTCAAAAATAGTTTGGGGGTGAATTTTATCACGGAATGTTAGCAATGAGTATACTGTTTATACAGCCAGTAACAAAAAATTGTCTGTTCTTATTTTTGACTTTCAGTTTGTCCGGAAGTAAGCATGACTTGGTCATGTGAACACGAGAAATCTATGAATAGACACTACTATTTCGATTGGGTGATTATTTGATGGCTAGCTATGATTTTTTATCAATTTTCAGAAAACCATATTAGGATTTTTTTTTTCATTAAGAATCAGACCCCATGACGTCATTTGGAATTACTTCAAACCTTTGTATATGAAATTTTCAAGAAAAAAACGGCCAGTTTTCGTTTCATAAAATTTTCATTACAATAGAAACTGTCATCCAAGCCAAGCATTTTATCGCTTAAGATGTCAAATGTACCGTGAAACTTGGACAAAATAAATGAAAATATATTTTCATAATTCAGTTTTGGCCTCCTTTTATTATTTATTTTTCATAACTTGCCCCACAAACGAAAAGTTTTGTTATCTATCTGAATAGTTTCAAGAGCAGGAGCAAACCTGTCTCGTTGAAAAGTTTAGTTAATTTGATACTCGTTGGTATGTGTAATGTGACAATCTGCATATTAAATATTTGCGCAAAGTCTGTATAGCTACTATATAGCTGTTTTCACCGGTTAACGAGAAACGTAGCTGTATATATTTGCATTACTTTGTAATACTTAAGAAGCTAGTCCGTATTAATTGGGGGCAAGGCAAATAATTTTGTTGGCCATTTTGTCATCCTAATTCGAATCTGAATAAAATCTGAGAGGTATTCTGTTATGTGACTGAGAAATTCAAGGCTGCTTATACTTTGAAAAGAATGTAACTATAGACAAAAGCCTTTTGTTATATATTATTATTATTATTATTATTGTCGACTTAGCCAAAAGGCATTCGCACTCCCTATACGGGGAACATTCACTCAGATCCCGGGTATCCCGGATACCATAAGGATCTGGCTCGGACGAGACCCTTGCCATGTTATCGGGCCTTAGATGACATTGATTTTGTCGGACGTTCCTGCATTCCCCATGAATTTCCTGACGGTTCGGGCTGTCGCTTTCTGCATGGACCTGTAAAGACTATCAGTTAGACCCAGCTCTTTTATGTTTCTCAGCAAACTTTTTGGTATAACACCAGTTGTTGACACGATAATTGGAATCGTCTTGACGTTTTCCATTTCCCATTGCCTTCTAATTCGTTCTTCTAAGTCTCTGTACTTCGCGATCTTCTCGACTTGCTTCACACGCAGGTTGTTGTTGTTTGGGATAGCCACATCAATCAGAGTTGTTTTCCTAGAAATTTTATCAACTGTTATAAGGTCCGGTCTATTATGGGCAACTCGTTGATCTGTCAGAACTGTACAATCCCAGTACATCTTGTAGTTGCTGTTCTCAAGAACAGGCTCCGGTGTGTGTCTGTAATATGGGACCCTCTCTGCCTGCACAAGCAGCAGTTTTTCCCCCAGTTCCTGGTGCAAGATCTTGGCAACCGAATCGTGTCGTTCCTTATATTCCGTTGATGCGAACATCTGACATCCTCCTGTTATGTGCTGGATTGTTTCTGAAGTTGGGCACCCGTATCTGCGTCTGTCATCCACTACCGATGCATCTCCTACAATGAATTTTAGGTAGTTGCGAGTTGGTATAACCTGATCTTGTATGGCCAGTAAGAAGCCTTCCGTCTCGGGGAACATTCTTCCCGAGGTCAGCCAGTAGTTCGACGCTAACTTGTCGACATGTTCCTGGCCGACCTCATTAGGATGCCTCCCGTGCAGCGGCTTCCCCACCCACCTCTGTAGTGTATCGTTGTCGGTTCGGTGGTGATTTTGATGCTCGTGTTCCGTCAGACGTAGCGGTGTTGAGACGTCTGCTCCGCATATAGCTTTATGTAGTGTGGAGCTGTTGGCCTGTCTCTGGAAATAATTACGCAGATTTATTATTTGTTGGTCCAATTGCTTGCTGAGGTCTGCCAATCCTCTTCCTCCTAGTTGACGTGGAAGAGTAGTTCTTTCTACGGCACTACGGGGATGATGTTTATGAGCTTTTGTCAGTAGTGTCCTAACTTTTCGCTGCAGGTTGTTGATGTCCGTGTTGGTCCAATTCACTATTCCAAACGAATAGCTGAGTACAGAGCACGCATACGTGTTCAGGGCCTTAAACAAATTCCTGCTGTTAAGATCACTTCGCACTACTTGTCATACTCTCTTGATGAATTCATTCCTTAAATCGATCTTCATTGTTCGATGGTCTATCCTTTGAGCTTGTTTCATTCCGAGATACTTGTATGTATCTCCCATGCTCATTGCTTCGATCTCCTGGCCGTCCTGCATCTCGTGTGCGCCCTGTTCGAGCCTTCCCCAGACGATGTTAAGGGTGCGGCACTTGTCCAGTCCAAACTGCATTCCGATGTCCCTGGAGAACTCCTCTACAATTTTAAGCATTTGCGTTAGTTGTTTTTTGGTTGCGGCCATCAGTTTTAAATCATCCATATATAATAGGTGATTCAACTTGATCGCTTCTGTGTTGTTGCTTTTGATAGCGAAGCCGTATTTTGTAGAGTTCAACCGATGTGATAGAGGGTTCATCGCCATGCAGAACCACAGTGGACTGAGTGAATCTCCTTGGAAAATCCCTCTTCGGATGTTGATTGTGTCGGTCTCGATGTTGCTGCTTGCGGTTCTGAGTTGTATCTTAGTGCGCCAGGTTGTCATAGCGTGTTCTAAAAAGGAAACTGTATGATGATCTATTTTATACAGCTTTAAGATACCTGTTAGCCAGTCGTGAGGTACGGAATCAAATGCTTTTTTGTAGTCCACATAAGCCATGTAGAGGTTTCGTTGCTTGGAATGAGCCTGGTTGCAGATGACAGAGTCTATGATGAGTTGCTCTTTGCATTCCATTGCGCCCTTCGTGCAGCCCTTCTGCTGCATTGCCATGATGTTGTTCCGCTCGCAGTGAGCATATATTCGCTGCGTAAGGCAAGAAGTGATTATCTTGTACAGCGTAGGCAAGCAGGTTATTGGGCGGTACTTGGCAGGGTTATCCGTATTCCGCTGGTCTTTTGGTAACAAGTAGGTGGCACCCTGTGTAAGAAACAATGGCATTTTCAGAGGATCGAGCAAGACTTCATTAATTAAGGTAGTTATTTGTTCAAGCGTGCACCACAACTTCTTAATCCAATAATTTTGGAGATGATCTGGACCTGGTGCCTTCCAGTTGTGGGAATTCTTGATGACATTGGATACCTCATCGGTTGTGAATTGCTCGTGTTGCATCTGGCTATAGTTCCGGCCCATCTCACGTTCTTCACTGATCCAGCTTGCACTGACATTGCATGGACCTGGTGTGGCAAGCTGATTTCTCCAGAAACCGTCGACCTGTTCTCTGCTAGGGTAACTCGTATTTGTGGTATCGGCGCTAGAATTCAAAGTACGGTAGAAAACTTTTTCTGATCGGTCAAAAAGCTTGTTGTCTCGTTTCCTGTTGTTACTATATATATAACATATATACATAACATATAACTATTATTATTATTATTATTATTAATTCCTTTATTAGTCCCAAAAAAATATATACATTTTATATAGGGACACCTCTGCCCTTAAATAATTTAATTAAGTACGTTATACTACTAATAAGTACCTACTAACATTCACCAAAAAGCACTAAAAATAAATACATAGAGTAGTATGGTATAATTATTAATGAATTAAATTATCCTGATGCAATTATCATTTTTTTTAGGTTACTCTTAAATTTCTTATATTCTTTATCTTTTAAACTATTAGGTAAATTATTATAAAGTTTAATACCATCAATTCCAAATTGAGAATACATACGGGGAGCATCTATATTCATTCTATATCGAGTGCTATATGTATGTATTTTACAACAAACATCTACTGTTATACAAGAATGTTTTTTAGATGTATATATTTGATGTATGAAATTATTTACTTGAAAAGCATATAGATTGCTAAAGGACATAATTTTGTATTTTTTAAACAATTCAATAGTAGGAAATCGAACTGGTAGAGAAAAAATATTTTTTATAGCTCGCCGTTGTAAAATTTTTAATGGTTTCAGAAGGTATTTTTTAGCTGTACCCCATATTAGACATAAGTATTGTAAATGTGAATGTATTAAACAAAAATATATAGATCTTAAAAACAATTTTGGCACATTTCTACTAATTTTTCTAAGAATGCCTGTTGGCCCCGCTATCTTCTTCTTGATATATTCAATGTGTTCATTCCAAGTTAAATTACAGTCAAATTTTAAACCCAAAAATTTTATATTATGTACACATCTAAGAGCACTTCCATCAAAACATATGTCAATTCCATTAATAACAGTTCTTGTAGACATCCACATATGATTTTTCGATATTTAATGTAAGTTTGTGACTATGTAACTAATAAGTAATTTTTATCATATCACTGCAAATATCTTGTTTTATAGTCTCGATTGAATCAGACACATATAAAATTGTTGTATCATCTGCATATAATTTCACTTTACCTTTAAGGTCCAAATTAGTTAATGAGTTTATATATATTAAGAATAGTATAGGCCCCAGTATTGAACCTTGTGGTACTCCACAAAATATTGTACATATTCGACTTTGATTTTTATTAACACTCACATACTGTTTCCTTTTTGATAAATAGTCTCTGATCCAATCAGCACAAACCCCCTGAACACCAATTAAATGTAATTTTTTTCATAAGAATGTCATAGTTCACAGTATCAAATGCCTTACACAGATCAAGTGATACAAGCGCAGCTTTTTTCTTGCTATCTAAAGCAATTTGTATTTCAGATATTAGATCTGCTGCAGCAGAACTTGTGTCACTCAATCTTCGAAACCCATACTGTGATTCTGATAAAAAATTGATTGCTTCCAGGTATTCATTAAATCTACTATTCACAATTTTTTCAATTACTTTTGACAATACTGGTAGTACAGATACAGGCCTATAATTAGAACAGTTTTGTCGATCACCTGATTTAAATATTGGGGAAACTCTTGCTATTTTAATCCCAGCTGGCACTTCACCTGATTTAAATGACTGGTTAATGAGTTTACATAACACCGGTACCAGAGAATTCTTGCATAATTTCACTGTTTTTGGATCTATATCGTCATGGCCAGTTGCTTTTGATATATCCAAATTACTTATTATTTCAGAAACTTCATCTGAGTTGGTTTCAAAAGGAAGCATTTTTTCATTGCTTGCTGATTCTTCTTGAAGGTTCATTACTGTTGGAGGTATTTTACTAGCCAGTCTATTTCCAACATGCACAAAGAAATCATTAAATTCATTGCTTATTTGTTCTATTATTAGATTATTTCCTCTCTTAAGAGACTCAACTATATTATCCTTCTCTTTATGGAATTGGTTAGTTAAAATGCCATTAATTAGTTTCCACGCTTTCTTTTTGTCCGGACCTATAGACTCAAACTTTTCTTTAAAATATTTCTTTTTAGCTTTTTTAATTTCGAATTTTACTTTTTGAACCGCATTTTTATGCATAGTTTTAACAAATGTATTTTCTGGATATTTTTTTTACTTTTTGGTGATAGTAGTCTCTGATTCTCATGATATTAAAAATATTTGAGTTAATCCATGGTTTAGAGTGTTCTTGAAACCTGTCTCGTAATTTAACATATCTAGTGTTATCTGAAAAACATTTTACAATAGCATTATAATTTGTGTCAACACTTTCAGCTTCATTATAAACTTGATGTAAAGTTTCTAGGGCTCCAATAGTACCAGCAGTATTTACTTCCTTTTTGATAAAGAAACTACTTTTTTTATATTTCTTTACTAATGGTCCATATTTGAATATTTGAATATCATGGTCACTAATACTTGAGGCAATTATAGACAGGCGACTTTCTTCGTTGAATATATTATTGCACCAAACATGATCAATTAATATGTTTGAGTGATCAGTGTTTCTAGTAGGAATCATTTGATTGCATATAGAGAACCCATGCGATGCACACAAATTCATATAGTTATTACTACTTGTAACATCAGAGAGAATATCGATATTTATATCACCAATGAAAATAGAGTTTTTATTTGAAATGTGACCTAACTCATTATCGATAATGGACATGGTTAGATTAATATTGTGTCCTGGAGGGTTATACATGGCTGCTATATATTTATTTATTCCTTGCAGTTGAATTAGAACGTAAGAAACTTCAGAATCATTAATAACTTTTGCCAAAGAATACTGCATATCATTTCTTATAAAAATGGCCACACCTCCACCACGTCTACTGCGACATGCATATTCCACCGAAAAACCAGATATATTATAATATTTTTTTTCGTGTTTAACAATCCATGTTTCTGTTATAACAACAACATGTACCTCATGGTCAATACTGGAAATAAAGGCCTCAATGTCGTCTATTTTGTTTTTTAGTGATCTTGCATTTACGTACATAACATTCAGAAAATGTTGTCCCATATTCGTCTGATCTTCATTATACAAATTAATATTATCGAATCTTGTTACTTCAGTATCCATTATAAAATTGTCGATAAAAATAAAACAAACTTATAATATAAAATATTAAAATTTTGGTGTGCTCTGGTGTTGATCTAAAACTTTACAGGTCGTCGATCTGCCTTACACTAACTAACCTTATGGCTTTACTTTCTTCACATTTTCGACAATATACCTGATCATTTTTTAACCAAACAAATTTGTAACTCTTTTCTTTTAGTTTTCGTGCCTTGTTGAACAACGCCCGGGTTTCTTTGGAAGTATCTTCATTAATATAAATATTTCTCTTTGCACCTTCTAGGCCACAATCTATCGAATCAAGAACTCCTATTTTTTGCCTGTTCTCCATTACCTTATTCCTTAAATCCTTTGTTTTAAAGGTTACAATAACAGGTTTGACTGGATTGTTAGTTAGCATGCGCTTGACTGTAAAATCTCCATTTCCATAGGCGATGCAGAGCTTTTTCATCACTTTACCAATTTCATTTTCACAATTCTCTGTACCACTAGTGCCTAAGAAGACTAAATTTTTACGCCGATCTTCATTAGGACCACTATTTTTAGCTGATTTTAACTGAAGATCAAGGACATCCTTTTGAAGTTCCTTTACCATTGCTTGCATTGAATTATTATCCTTTTTAAGCTTTTTGTTTTCTTCTTTCAACTGACAAACCTCTCTTTTTATCTCTTCCATGATTTCATTGTTAAAATTCAAAGCTGCTTCCATATCTTCAAACTTTTTATTAATAATTAACAAGAGTTCTTTATTTGTTGGGTTTGGTTTGTTTAGAATTGCTTCCAAGTTAAATTTAAGATGGTTGTTTTTATTATTAGTAGTAGAGGTGATTTTATTTTTCTTTGTTATTTTTGTTGTTTCGAGTAATTCTTCTTCACATGATGTGCCGGAACTAACATCATCTCTTTGTTGACAGTACTTACGAATCCATTTATCTTTTGCATCACATTTGGCATAATAATTGTATTTTTCTTCAGTTAGTCCAGTGCATTTCTTGTGAAACCAGAGCCCACAAGTGCCAGTACATAATATGCTATAAGCCAGCATCTCTTACATCCTGAGAGCAAATATAAAAATCCTTTACAAACTCTTGGTATTTCTTATCGTGTGGATACTTTGGTGGTAAATAACATTCTTCATTTTCACTTTTCTCTTGTTTATCTTTAACATCATTTCTTGACTTTGAAGTTGACATTGTCTTGGAGCATTTTTTTCTGTACCATTTTTTCTTCTTATTGTGTGGATAGCAGAACAACCTAATACTCCCAGCTGTTCCTTATTCAATACTCTCACTTATAAATTTATGTATTATTTTTACTAGTAATATAAACCCAATATTTTGGTCTCAAATTTAGCTAAAAAAATTATTTGTTATTTTTGTTATTTACAGGGTTGTTATAAAGGTAGACTACAGTGGATCCAGTACATTTGGTATAAAAATGTACATGTTGTGTGGATCTAGTTCGGGTTTTATTTGGGACAACATAATTTCCACAGGAAAAAGCAGTGTTTGATAAAAATTATAAACATCGTCCTGTGGCTTCCAACATTGTTATGACACTTAAGAAGCCACTTTTAAATAAGGGGCATTGCCTTGTAACAGATAACTTTTATACTTCACCGCAAATGGCGGATCTATTGATTATTAACGACATTGATACATATGGAACACTAAAACAAAATAAGAAAGGTCTGCTGGCTGGAATAAAGAAAAAATTAATGCACGAGACAGTAGCATTTCAGTGAGAGAAAGTCTTATTGTTAAAGTGGAAAAATAACAGAGAAGTATCTCTTTTATCAACAGTCCATAATCCCAAATTGGTATCCATAAAAAAACGGCAAAACTGTTAAAAAGCCAAAAGTTGTTAGATTACAATCACACTATGAGTGGTGTTGACGGTGTAGATCAAGGCCCTGTGGATTAACCTGTTGCAAGAAAACAGGGTCATGCTTTGTGGAACTTATTTGTGCTGTATAAGAAGTCAGGAGGTACCAAAAGTCACTTAGAATATCGCCTAGACCTGATTGAAAAAACAGCTTAGAAATACTAAAGCACTCATATTTGTCCTTTAGTTTCAATAAACAAGTAATATTGGGATTTTTATTTCATGCAAAATTATCTATCGAAAAAACATTATTTTATTCATTTTTTCAAAAAGTAAACATATATATATTGACTTCCCTCAATCCATGAAATTGAAAGCTTATAATAAGAAAGGTCATTTTGAGTCGCATTCGGAAATAATAAATAGTTAGTTAATCTACCAATTTCTACCTTTTTTGCTACACTTGACCTTCCATTATCCATTTTTTTACATTTAATACCAAACCTGTCGCTAAGTCTATGGAAAGTTTTTCATGTCGTTTTCAAGGCTATTGTGGTGATTTCAGCCCTTTTGTTGGTGGTAAAAGTTGGCGAGCGGATTTGTATAGGGCGAGCCACAATATTCTTTTTAGTGTGGGCCTAAGGTGTATCACGGAAACACAGGGATAGTTTAATATGTATATTAGAAATAAATACGATACCGTACATTGGGTTAACAAAATACAGTACAATAGGAAGTTTAAACACATGTGCAATAATTATTATTGAATAAAATTAAAAAATCTATAAGTTCGCACAATGGCTACACTCAAGATATCTGAAATGTGACCCCTTTTTAAGTAACAAGATCCAAACGTTTCACAAGGTACACTGATAAACAATAGAATTTAAAATAAGACACAAAACAATATGACAAAATGGCACAAATACATAACTATGGCATAAAAGAACAAACCTTCAGATTAAAATACAAAAATTGCAAAGGATTCCCCAACTAGAATAAAATTACCTGATTTCCTAAATAGAATAAAATTACTTGATGACTCTGTATAGCTTTGCTTAGTTTCCAGCACAAGTTCGTAGAAAAATGTAATTCAAATTACTCGAAAAATTCTGACATAAAATAGTTCTATTAAAAACAAGATTCTGATTTCAACCCCAAAATAATTGACCCTAAATAGTTTCCCAATTCCCTTACAAATTCCCCAATAAAAGTTACAAGATTATTTCTGTTTGAATAAATTAAAAGTCTGGCATCTACAGTAAAATAATATGGTTCCAAAATAAATTCCCAAAAATCATAATACGGTTCACAAAAGTTATTAAATTATTTTTAATTGATTAAAAAGGCACAATAAATTCCATTTCTCTAAAAGTTTCCAAAATAATTCAAAATTTAAAAATAAAAAGGCAATTCAGACACAAAGGAATCAAAACACAAATATTTGGCTTTTTGGTCAGCCCAAACTTACTGCGGTGCTAGGAGAGTATTTCTTTCTTGATTTTCTTCATTTTAACTGGGTGACTGGTTGGCTGCAGGGGTGGCCACCTGCCCTCTTTAGTCGGGCAGGGGTTCCCCTGGCATCTGGTGGAGGCTGGATTAGCACTGCTAGTAGGCCCAGTCGGGCGCTCTTTTATATCATTTCTCGCGAGGCGCGCGCAGCGCAGGGTGGCATGATATGCTTCTGGAGTTTCGCGTGTAACCTGGACACGTGCGGTCGTGAGAGCTCCAAAGGAACGGATGGTTTTAAGTTTTAGGAATATGAATATTGGGGCCTCTCTAGGATATACTGTAGGAATATTATAGTTTTAAATATTCTGACCTTATGCGCTGGTCTGGGCATTACACTATCTTGATTTTTTTCAATTATTTTGCCATGTTTCCTGCTGCAGTTTTGGTTACAAACGGACTTAAATTGATTAAATCTTGAAATTTTCAGTGCGTTTTCATTTATTTTCTCCATGTTTTTCTATTTCTCGACCAGATAGACAAAAAGTCGCTAAGGTGTCCAGTGCTCAATTTTCAAGAAAAGTTAAATGTCGTAAACTGCACATTGATATCTCGATTAGTTTCGGACATACAAGGCCTTCCTGTTTTTGTCCTGTTTCTTAAACATGCCATAACTTTTATGTTTATGAATATTTTTGATTTCAATGATAAAGTATTTTTGTTTATTTTTTACTTAGAATTCATTGGTGTAGAGAGGTATTTTCTTTGGTTAGTGGTTTAAAAGAAAATAAATATTGTGTTCTAACTTGACACATTTGGAGACTTTTAAAACAAACATAACAAAAAAAGCTTTTCCCTAAATCGAAAATATGCACAACGAAAAAAGTTATAGCACGTTTAAGGAACGCGACAAAACGAGAAGCCACCTTGTATCTCCCAAACGAATCCAGATATCAGGGTGCGTTTTGCGACATTTTACTTTTCTCAAAAATCGTGCACAGTACATCTTAGCTACGTTTTGGTCTGTCTCTATGGGAAATAGGAGAAACCCTCCAAAACCATCAAATCTAGTACACCCTGTACTTTCACGTCTTCAGTATGTTTTCACCACATTCTATTTTTTAAATTTGAAATTATACCATGCTACTTTTATATTCACAATGTAAATATTTCTTGAATCAATTCTTTTTAGTTCTAAGTAATTACAATACAAGAATAATTTTAGAAACGTCAAATTTGCTGTTTTCCACAGCCTACTACGATTAAATAATTTTTTTAAGTGCTAACACAGTACTCATTAATCCGTAGCATTTTTGCAAACTCTGAAACAAATAAGAAATTAACTTACATTATAACTTCAGGTGAATAGCCAAAATGAGTGTTTTCTAAGAGAATTTCAAAATTTTAGTCTTGGAAAGTCTGGAAAAACCTGGGAATCCAGTTTGTCAAATTTGGTGTGCACCCTGAGCTTGAAATAAATATTATAGACTACTATATTAGAAGTAGGTCACACTGTATATCATGATATACGTATATGTATCATTAATATATTATATCTTCGAACCCTGCTAAAAGCATAAACATTATCGATATCTTCAAAAGTTATTGACAGGAACACACACAGACACCTTATTAGGTATTTACATTGCAAGATGCGTAAGTCCACTTTTTTGGCCGAGGAGGTTGTTTAAGGTCCGAGGCAACACCCACGTTGCCTCGGTCCTTAAAAACCTCCGAGGCCAAAAAAGAGCTTACGCATCGTACAATGTATTATATTTTTCCTCTGCTTCCGACAAGTTCCTATTAGGTATAGGGTATAGGTAATTTTAATTAAACGCTATGGAGTAGATTGTGAGTAATATTATTCAAAATAACCATTGCTCAATTAGTAAAAATTAAAATCAGTAATAAATATAAGAAGTAGAATGTAGCGATAATAAAAAAGAAATAAAAAACTTGGGTTTTGTGTGGGACTCGAACCTGTGACCTACGGTTTACTATCCGGACGCTTTTAACCCAGCGCTATGTTCACATGCTGCTTGACTTTGAGATTAGCCACATTATTTAACACTGGAAAATATATCCATATTCTTAATTTTTTTGCCATAATTCGTATATGCCAGTTTCAAGTTGCTACATATGTTTTATTAATGGTTTTAAGGACCTTGCTGTATAATCGTTGCGTCGTTCCTAGGCGCTATTTTTTGTACCTAGCAACCACTTTTTGTACCAAGCAACAGGGCACTTCGAACATTTCACTTTCGCTTTTGGACCTGTTGGCGAGCATGTAAACTGAACTTACAGGGGAGGGAGCAGGAAACCCAATTTATGGAATATATATTTTTTATTTTGTATTAAGTTATATGGAAATAAAACTGCCTTATAATTAATAATTGTTTAATTTTTTCACTAGGTTATTGAACATGGTCCTGAAGCATATGGTGTAATTGCTCCTATGGAATTTGTTGTGAATGCAGCTATCTACAATGACATTGCACATATGCGTGTTTGTAATGTAGAAGTCAGTTCATCTTTTACAAATAATGAAAAACCTGAGATTTACTATCCAAAGGATGGAAAGGACTCCGACTCCTTATTGATCAAGGATGAGACTTTCCCTGAACTTGGTAAGTGGTTTATATTTTCATATTGGTGTATTTGATGATTCAATAAACTTTCCAAGTACGGGTTTGAACTATACCGGGTGAGTTTTTTTATGATCAGTGGGGGGATCTCAGAAACCAGCGGAAATAGAAGGAAAGTTGCATGGGGAAAGAATTGCAGTTTTGTGTTCCCAATTTAACGCACCTTGTGGATTTTTTGAAAAAGTCATGGTTTACTAGATATTTAGAAAAAAAACTAAATTTTGTCAATTTATCTTAATTCATCTAGCTTCGTTGTTTTTTATTTTAGATAAAAAGTGTAAATATCAAAGTTGGAGGAAATTGTATCCTCAATGTGGTTATCATGTCCTACTTTCGAGATATGACACAAACCTTTTTTTTAATGGAAACCATAGTTATTTCTGTTATTTTTCTGAATAACCATATCGAATATTATATCGCTGGAAAGCTCCAAAAATGTCTGATTTTTTGAGACCATGGCCAACTATGGTTTCCATTAAAAAAAAAACACAACTTTGTGTCATATATATATCTCGAAAATGGCAACTGTCACGGAAAGTAGAACATGATAACCGCATTGGGGACATAATTTCCTACAACTTTGGTATTTACACTTTTTATTTAAAATCAGAAACAACTAAGCTAGATATAATTAGAATAAATCGCCAAAATTTCATTTTTCCAAAAAATATCTAGTTAGCCATGACTTTTTACAAAAATCCATAAGGGGTGTTAAATTGGGCTCACAAAACTGCAATTCTTTAACCTTCTTTCTATGTCCGCTAGTTTCCGATATCCCCATACTGATCATAAAAAAACTCACCCTGTATATTTAAAAGCTGTGTCACAGACCTATTCGTGTTTCGGCAGAGCAGACTGGATCAAATTTAACCAATATCTAATATCTAAAGGATTGTATTTCTGTATCGAAGAGGTGTATAGATTGAGACAGTCAAACTGTTTCTAGCTTGTGCCATGTCTAGCTGGCATGACACATGGCTAAAGCGAGTCACATGCCTTGTGATTTTTCATTGGCGATCATGACAAGCCATCGTGATTAGTTTTCACGCCCGATGAAAATGTGAAAATGTGAAAATAGCAGTTTTGTAGACTGTTTGTGATGAGCAGGACACAATTTTTGGCAGTGGCGGCAGCAGTTGCGGTTATAAGTAAAAAAATAAAAAAAATACTTTCGGTTGAGACTAATAAGGGATGGTTGCTAAAAAGAAAAATATTTTCATATATTAAATTATTAATGGAGTTAAAGCTTGAACCTGGAGATTGGTTCAATCATTTAAGAATATCTGAGGAAATGTATTAAATTTTGAGTTATTAATTAACTTTTGTAAGCCTCAATAAATTCCTCTAAAAACTACTCTTTGTCTAGGTTTTTTATATAATCATATATTTTTAAATTTTAACAAGCAATACCCGGTTTTATTACGGAGCATGATGCACCATTGCGAAGAAAAACAAGCAACAGCAAATAGCCATTGTGACGGTGTATCGGTACATTTACGCCACACACACACACACACTTCAGTTTTGTTACGATGGCTTGTTGTGATCACCGATAACCGACGAAAAATCACGCGGTCTGTGGCCTGCTCTAGTTGACATTAAGTGGCTGTGACTGCCCCAGCATATTTTAGCTTTTAGCAAATATTGAGATGGCTTATTTTCTTATTATATGATCTGTGCTGACGTTGACACGCTGACATAATGGGGTAATTAATCCATATGTGTCAAGCCAAGTATCTTCCTAAGAACATCTTGTGCAAGATACTGCCAGTTGTTGTGTGCTTTATTTCAAATATTAGTTTTTGACAGATTCGAAAGTCTTTCAGAGCACACAAGCAAATTCTTTCAGAGCTTGCCTTAATAAAATCAGAGGTTTCCAATTCCAAACAATGCATTAGTACATTTTGTAACATCCTCCAAAATAATCACTTAAAAGTAAAAAATGGCACCAACAAGCAGAGCACAGAGAAAACTACAAACATTACAAACAAAATAATGCATTCCTATAAATCTCTAAATTATTTACTCATAGTTACGTATTACCTATAGGTACCTATATTTTATATTTTTACAGAATGCCATTCTATTTACAAATTTGTTATTTAGGTTTGCTTATTTTCTTCCTTGGTTTATAAAGATGTTATCGAGTTTCATATTTTGTTTATGCGGGATAATTTTTTAGGTCTACCATCATGATTTTTTCGCTTATTTTGCGTCCCACAAAAAAGCCTAAGAACCAAAACGTGGCATTTTTGGATAGCTAGGTAATGCTGAAAAGCAAATCAGCATCCATGTCCAACTTGTTGCGCAATATAAAAAAAACTCAAATTGTGCAAAACTTGGAAGAGATAGAAGAAAAAGTTGGGCACAGATGCCCATTTATATTTTAACATGTCCTAGCTGTCCAAAATTGCCATATTTTTCTGAGGTGCAAAATAAGCAAGAAAATCGCTTTAATAAAATATAAATAAAAAAAATTCATTGTCTCAAGAGAGCTGACCACCTTGTGTAATTGTCTGAAACTATCTGAGTACCCGGTTGCATAAACCTTTTGGCTGTCATCAATTTTCAATATAAATGTTTTTGTTTATCTCTTACTATAAATATGTTACATCTACTAATAGTTTAGCCCAATTTGAGTTTTTTTTTTATATTGCGTGATAAGTTGGTAATGGATGGTTGCCGATTTCCTTTCTAGCATCACGTAGTTAACCAAAATTGCCACGTTTTTGTTCCTTGCATTTTTTGTGAGGTGCAAAGTAAGTAGGATAATCGCGGTAGTAGTTATTATTTATTGTTATGTTGTTACAATAAGTTAATATTCATTATGTCATTGTTTATTTTAAGTGATATTTATTGCTTTTTGTTATGTTTCCATTCTAATCAAGATAGCAAAATAAATGTGTTTTCAGTTTACTGACATTATATGGATATTAGGTATGTTTATGCTTACCTATACGTCTTTTTTGTTAATACATTTTAAAACAAAATGCAAAAGGATATAAATGTCATCTTGAAAGGACTTTTCTGTTTTTATATCTTCTCTGGAATTCTGACAAAATCATTTAATAGATGCCCAAAATCGACAACATTTACACCATAATAGACCGTTTAAGTGTGACGTCACTTGACAGTTGTCAATCTGCTGGAGGGCCAACAAACATGCAGAATTTGCCTTTGTTTAAATAGGTTTATATTGTGAAAATCGGCAAATTTTCTTGGTTTTATTGCCTGTGAAATGTGACATCGAAATAGAAAATGGTTTTGTTTTGAAAATATCGAAAATGTCTATTAAGAAAATGTGTTTGTATTGTATTATTGTGCATATATGCCAATTGTCAGAAAGATATCAGGATTTTTTCTTGTTTATTTTTCTTCAAATCTACTCGATATTTTTTCTTTCAAATATCCTAAAACTCTTATTTACTCGTTACTCACTTACTAAATCATAATAATACAAATAAATTTCAACGCACAATTAAAGAGAAAAATAAGATTTTTTAAATAGGTGTGTAACAATGCAATATTTAGGCAATTAATTTTAAGATATTCCTGAAATCGAAATTCAAACCATTATATTCAGTACAAAACTGTACCTTGTTTAACCGAAATTCACAATATGGATGTGTTTTATTTAAAATTATTACAATACCAGCCAAGGGTATAAACTTATCTTAAAATTAAAGAGCCTTTGCCCCAATATTGCTTTGTTACATATTTATTTATATTGTTATGATATAGTAAGAGTGTAACCAGTAAATAAGTGTCTTAGGTTATTTGCAGGAAAAACAAATGAAGTACTGATTTGAAGAGAAATAAGTAAGAAAAACGAAAATCCTGATATCTTTCTGAAAATTGGCATAGAGGCTCAATAATACAATACGAACACATTTTCTTAACATCTTTTTCCGATTTCCGGCAAACCCGATTTTTCCAAATTTTTTATTTTAAATGTCAAATTTGATAAGCATGGGCTGTGACATCACGGCACAATAGTATACCCAAAACATGCACCAACATTGCCTGAAATCAGATTTTCAGAAAAATCTAATATTATAAATGTTAAAGTCCTGTTACAAAAACTTGACTCACCCTGTATATTTTTATGGACGTGCTTTCTTATTACAGTGACAGGCAGAACAGACGCAGAAGATGGGATTCTATTTTATTTTGTGCCGAAATAAGAACCAAACTAGGGCTCGAAAAACTTGGGCATGCCTAATATAGTCAGTTTTTTATTTCAGCTCAAAATAAAAAAAAACCATTTCTTGCATCCATTCTGCCAGTAACTGAATAACACATAAGTTTACCAGTCCAATTTTTGTTCATTAATTAGTTTAAAACACTGTTTTAACACGTTGACTGCCATGGCATTTTTATAAAAACCCTTCCCGGACGCCACTGTGTGAAATCGCAATAATCAGTCAAAGTGTATTAATTACCAACATTTTTTATAATTTTAGGTAACATGGAATTTTTTTTTCCCAAAAAAAACAACTCACGAGTTATCTCGTGGTCGGGCGTCTCTAAGCCGAAGATGCTTGAGGCGCCACGAGATAACTCGTAAGGCAGGGAGATTATAAACACGTGGCGCGCACATATACATATGCCGCTGATGAACCCATTGCGCAACGATTTGCGCTACGGGCTAAAAAGAGACACAAAGCGCGGCTATTTTGATGCCCATAAATATGCGACGGTTGCCATAGTTACCATGTGAACTCTGTGGCAAATATGTTTCCTTCTCAACAGGCCCGTAAGTCCAGTTGCATACCTAGATACTCACATGGTAGGTGGTAGGCGCTTTGCATCTCTTTTTAGCCCGCAGCGCAAGTCGCTGCGCAATGGGTTCATCAGCGGTATATGTGCGCGCACGATCTGCATACCTAACCTATTTTGCAGAAGCACGCAGTTTAGTTAACATGAGGCCAGACGTGTAAACGAGTGGATGGTTATTACTAACGCTTTCTAGTTGTTTTCTTGTGCCAACTTGAGCTACAAAATGTCGCGAAAACGTCGTTTGAACCAGCAACACCTTGAGAAATTTGCCGAAATGGATGAGGATGAGTGGGACAGTTTCCTAAAAGATAATTTGAGTGACGACCCGGACTATGAAACGTCTAGTGAGGAGAACTCAATAAGTGAATGTGTTCAGGATCAGACTCAGCCACCCGAAGAACCAAATCTAGATGCCGAGTGGGTTGGCATTGAGGACGAGCCACCCGAAGAACCAAATTTAGACGCAGACTGGGTTGACATTGAGGAGGAGCCAACAAATTTTGATTTTTTAGTAAATGATGTTGGATTTAAGTTGCCAGGGCCGTTAACGATGGTGTATTTAATAAATTTGTTCTTTTCTGATGAATTTTTAACCTATTTGGCACAACAAACAAATTTATATGCAACCCAGGAGATCGCAAAAAATCCGTTGACGAGGTCCTCCAGACTGACCAGATGGGTCGAAACAAAACAAATAAGTTGCGAATATTTTTCGGTCTTCTTTTACATATGGGTCCATGTAGCTTTCCATTTATTGAGCATTATTGGTCTTAAAATATCATGTACAAGATGCCCTTTTGGAGCCATGTTATGAGCAGAAATCGGTTCCAGTTACTGCTACGTTTTTTGCATTTTGCTGATAACTCGCAAATGACAGAAGATCAATTATTCAAAATTAGACCAGTCCTCGATCATTTTAACAAAATAATGCAAGATCACTATGTTCCGGATAAAAACTTATGCATTGACGAATCAATGGTCTTATGGCGTGGCAGGTTGTTTTTTAGACAATATATAAAAAAAATAAAAAACATAAGTACGGAGTAAAATTTTATGAACTATGCGAATCAGCTGGCATGGTTTTAAAAATAAAAGTATATTGCGGAAAATCAGAAGCTAACGAAAATGATATGGGTCATGCTGCAAGTGTAGTTCTTCATTTGATGGAGAAGTATTTAGATAAGGGTTATGTTCTCTATACTGATAATTTTTATAATTCAGTAGGCCTAACTAACAACATGACAGCGAAAAAAACATATATTTGTGGCACCTTACGCACTAATCGAAAAGGAAATCCAAAAGCTGTTGTTTCAAAAAAGCTGAAGAAAGGCGAGTGTATATGGCAAAGACGCAAATCGGTAGTTGTTTGCAAGTGGAAAGATAAACGCGAGGTATTAACGATTTCAAATATGCACAAGGTACAAATGGTTGAAGTGCACAACAGGAACGGAAAAGTTTCTATAAAACCTAACATAATAAAAGACTACAATGCTGGAATGTCAGGTATCGACCAGTCTGATCAAATGCTAAGTTACTACAGCGCACGAAGAAAAACCATTAGATGGCCGAAAAAGATTGCATTGCACATTCTCGAAATATATATACAAAATGCATACTTGCTTTATCGTAGATCGACCGGAAGCAAAATAAAATCTTTAAAATTTAGAGAGACGTTTGTGTCTACTCTCCTCTGTGATAAAATGCCTAAATTCAGTAGCGTACAGCAGGGAAATTTTCACTACTTGGAAGCTATACCACCAACGGAGAAAAACAACGACCCACAAGGGCTTGCCGGGTATGTACTTCGAATAAAGTTCGGCGAGAGACACGTTATTTCTGTCCGGTGTGCGAAGAAAAGCCAGCTCTATGTGTGGAAAACTGCTTCAAGGACTACCACCTAAACTAAAAATGGTTATCCATTTTTTTAGAGAATATTTTTTTATTTGAATACTATTTTACTGCTTGTACTTTGGCGACTAACTTTCCCTATTTTTATGGTAATTACATTACAACTTTTTTGTATACCCAGATTTTATTTCTTCAATGTACTAAACAAAATAAAAAATATACTTTTTATGACGCCATTATGTGTTTTACTTGTCTATTGCGGACGCCCAGCATCACTAATTTCAGCGCAAATGCCACGAGTTTAATCGTACTGGGCGCCGCAAAATAGTTCGTCAAAAACGAGTTAACTCGTGGCTGGCGCCGGGTTATAGAATGCCGACCACGAGTTAACTCGAGCTTGGCAGTCAACGTGTTAAACAATGTTTTTTTGATTAAGTTAAAAATATATTTTAAAACATTAATATTACTATTATTATTATTATTATTATATCGACTTAGCCAAAAGGCATTCACACTCCCTCTAAGGAGAACATTCACTCAGATCCTGGGTATCCCGCATACCATGAGGATCTGACTCGGACGAGACCCTTGCCATGTTATCAGGCCTTAGGTGACATTGATGTTGTTGGATGATCCTGCACTTCCCATGAATTTCCTGACGGTTCGGGCTGTTGCAAGTAGTATGGACCTGTAAAGATTATCAGTTAGACCCAGCTCTTTTATGTTTCTCAGCAGAGCCTTTGGTACAACACAGATGTTGACACAATGATTGGAACCGTCTGAACGTTCTCCATTTCCCATTGCCTTCTAATTCGTTCTTCTAAGTCTCTGTACTTCGCGATCTTCATTGCCTTCTAATTCCCCCTTCTAAGTCTCTGTACTTTGCGATATTTTCGGCCTGTTTCACACGCAGGTTTTTTGTTTGGGATGGCCACATCAATCAGAGTTGTCTTCCTAGAAATTTCATCAACTAATATAAGGTCCGGTCTGTTATGGGCAACTCGTTGATCTGTCAGAAATGTACGCTCCCAGTACATCTTGTAGTTGCTGTTTTCAAAAACAGTCTTCAGTGTGTAGCTGTAATATGGGACCCTCTCTGCCGCCTGCACAAGCAGCAGTTTTTCCGCCAGTTCCAGGGGAAGGATCTTGGCAATCGAATGTTGTTCCTTATTTTCCGTTAATGCGAACATCATCAGTTCGCATCAAATGCTTTTTTGTAGTCCACATAAGCCATGTAGAGCCTCGTTGCAGAGGACAGAGTCTATGATGAGTTGCTCTTTGCATCCCATTATGCCCTTCGCACAGACCTTCTGCTGCATTGCCATGATGTTGTTCTTCTCGCAGTGAGCATATATTTGCTGCGTAAGGCAAGATGTGATGATTTTGTACAGCGTAAGCAGGCAGGTTATTGGGCGGTACTTGGCAGGGTTATCTGTATTCCGCTGGTCTTTTGGTAACAGGTACGTTGCACCCTGCGTAAGAAACAATGGCATTCTCAGAGGATCGAGCAAGACTTCATTAATTAAGGTAGTTAGTTGTTCATTGGTAGCATTGGTCTGCTTAGTGGGTCTATCACAATACTGCCTTTCTCATCTCTAAGCTTTCAAAGTGTTCTTTGTTAACTGATTCCCGATTCTCAGTTGTTTGTTCTGCCGTTTCGGCTTCTTGTTGTGGTCCAGGCTCTTGAATTTTCCCATTGTTGTTGTCTATGTCTATGTGTTCGCCATCGATCTCTAGCTCAACTTCCCATTTGATAGCATTAAGTCAAGTTTCTGGGATTCGGTTATTTCTTAGAATAGTTCGATACTAATCTAACACTCTTTGTTCAGACACTTACATGTGTGGAAACTCCCTGCAGAACTCGACATGCAGTTTTTGTCGGTATCCGATCATCTCTTGTCCTAAGTTTGTCACCCTGTAAAAAATACGCAAAATTGATTCATTCATGGACCCAGTCCATTTCATGCGTCGTCATTGTAATCCCCCCTGAGTGAACGCTGGCTGAAGTTCCCGTGCAGCACCTTCGGTGGGTGGAACCAGAGCCATGGTAGGAGTATTCTAACCCGCTACCCACTAGGATAAAACGAGATTGTTACACCCCAGAATCTGCCCCTCTCACCAGCCAAACCCCTCCTTGCGATAACTGGGAAATACGGGATCTTTATACGGGATCTTTACACCAGGAGTCGCGGGATTGTCACACCCGAGGATCAGTCCCCATCACGGCTGGACCCCTTATACTACTATAGTTGCAATAATTTTTAGATAATTTTTTATCATTAAAACAAAAATGTACACTAAATTAACACAAAGATTAATTTAAAAGAAAATTACAGACTATCATAAAGTGTAAACCTAAAACATCAAAACTTTTGTGCTGCCACTCTCCGGTGTTAAGTGGCCCAAGTACAGGTTCAATTATTACAGAAATATGCTCTTCTGTGACAAACTTTCTTTCATGAATGTTACCAGTTTTTTCATGGACCAGTTTGGTCTTCTGTGAAAATATAACCTAAGTATTGTTGCTTTAGAATTTATTGTTTCAATGGTACAGATCACACGTTATGTTTTTCCCATCCTTCTAATCTTCATTCTGTCAATTTTCATTGCAGAATTGTCTCTTGATAAAAGACCAATATCTTCCAAAACAGCATAATTTGCAATTATCAATGCTGCACGTTCCGATATTCCTGTTCTATCACAAGCAAGCACTACAGAAGATAACAACACTAATTTGAATCGACGTTTTTTGACTGCTTTATATTCATCTAATAAAATAAATGCGTCTATTAATTACAGGCAAATATAAAATTCAGTTAAGTAAACTTAATATTTCTTAATTTTTGTCACTGTTTGGGGTAGACAAAAATCTTTCTTGAATGATAGAATGACTACATGATGGCATACATGCCTTGTAGTTTCATCAAATGGGCTGTTGCCTTGGCTTTTCTTTCAATTGCCATATTAAGTTTTTTAGTAACAGAAATGCTTGCTCTCTAAGAGGTAGGTATCATTTTTGATTTGCTGCACTTGCAGTTTTCAAAACTTCATTTGCAATACGCTAAGTCAAATACGCTAGATTCTTCTTTTCTAAAAGCTATTAATTTAAGTTGGATGGTTGTAGTATTTTGTTTGGATTTTATATTCTTTTGGACATTCTTGTAGTATCAGTAAAAACTTTTCAACTTATCCCATATGCCACGATGTGAAACTGTAACTTTGCCAAATATCTTCGATTTTCGGTACAATGATTTGTAATATTTCACAAGCATTACGATTATTGCTGTTATTTTTAGATTTTAAATCATTTTGAATGAATAAATAATGCAACATGACATCACAGTACGTGAATAACACATGATGGTTTATCGATACAGGGTGTCCAAAAATTTCACAATAAACTTCACTTCTAGTAGTCATAATTAATTCGCTATTCAATTATTACCTACTGTACAACAATTTGCTGAAGCCTACACTACCACGATAAATGCCAGTGGTGTGATTCAAAAAGAGCGCCTCATTTAAGATATAAACTACTTAAATATAACTTTTAGAGCCTGTATTTTGAGACATTTTTTAACTCGTCAAAATGAACATTTTAAATGCTGTGACAAAGAATTATTGTTTTTTTATACTTTTTTATGTCACCGTGAATTGCAAAACAACTTTGAGGCCATGAGGAATGTGCAAATATTAAGACTCAATGTAGAGCATGTATGTGGTGATTCAACAATTTGACCCATAAAATGGCTTTTTTCGGCGAGCAACATGCATAATTTTAAACTTTTGATCAATACAAATTTTAGTATAAGAAGTTACTTACATTTTGAGACAAAAATTATTTAAAAATATTTGTCACAATGGCCGTCATTAGCATTTGCGCAAAAAGCCTAACGATGTGACGTTTTTAAAAAAAGAGAACAAAAAAAAAATTATTAATTAACAACTCTCCTAAGTTTGCTAAGTACAGGTGGACAGAGTGGAATAAATTCCAACAACTCCCAAACGTTACTCGTTACCTTCTTAGTGCAGTCCTACGAGTACAACACGGCCGCCAGCTTTTAGACAGTGGAGACGGGCTGGGTCAACTATAAGATCTCTAATATACAGGCGCCACTTGTTTTATTTACGTGTTGGTCCTCGCCATATTAAGCCAAAACAAGAAAAGCTAGAAGGTCTTTCTAGATTTACAACGTTTATTCCACAAGGTGATACAATCTCCCTGTACACGTACGTTAAGTAATTTTAACTTAAGATAAAGCGTAAAACATTAATAAACAGTATTTGACATGTAAACAAGACTTAAGGTAACACACCTTCGTGGTGGAGTACAGTATCTATCTATACCGATATAAAATAAACAAGGTTCCGCAAAAGTGAATTGATATCTACAGGTTGGTTTAAACCCCCGGGCGTGTACATGCGCAGTTCACACAACTAACGCAAAAAGGTTCACACGACTAACACAAAAGTTCAAAAAAAAAAAAAAACGACCGCAAGAGTTCACAACGTACGCTAAAGTTCACAACGTACGCCAGTAATAAACTGTGATAACAGTTATGCATGCGATAAATCTAGTTGTTCTAGCTGCGGTACAGCAAAATGTAGAAAAAGTAAAATGAACATGCAAGACTTAGCTGTCGGTATCTCTTCAAAACAAAACGTCGTCAGGCGGAGGTCGACAATCCACGGATAGGCCACAGCGGAGACAAGCCACACTCCACTTGGCTGTCGGTGACTCCTCAATACACGACGTTGACAGGCGGAGACTGACAACACGGAGACAAACCACACTCCACAAACTCCAACGACAATATATGCCCCAAAATAAAAACCCTAAAACAAAATGTCCGGCTAAGTACCTTACAAAGCCGCCAAAGAAAACTTACCTCTAGGTTGAGGGTTTTTTTTTTTCTTCAAGAAAAATCAAACAATAAATCAGCTTCTTCGAATTTGAACTCAAATAACCTTCTTGGTCACTACTCAAATGTCCAAAATGACCTCATAAAACAACCATTTGATTGTGGCAGATGCTCGAAGACTTGGTACTAGTTGTAGGACAGTGATTCGGCCTGATGGAAAATAAGACGGCAAAGCGATTAGGCGTGGGTGGCTTCTAAACCCCATATAAAATGGCGGAGCCCCGGAAAACCAAACTACCAAAATTCCAATCTTTCCAACTCTGGGTGCTCCTATGGTGGATCCAGTGATTATACTCCCTCCTAATGAGGTTTGCCAAGAATTTTCCACAAATTTCCAAATGGCAAATAACTCCAAAAATCACTTCCACTTATGCCACACCAAATCACCTAGTTCACTCAACTGCCGAAAACCGAATAATATCCGACGTTTTCGGACTCTCAACCCACGAAATTTGCGTTTTGAAAAGCGCACAAAAAAAAAATAGCGTAAAAACATGCTTGCCACTATCTTGGACCAGTAAAGTCAACCACCTCAAGGCCACAACACTATGAGCAAGACTAAAATGGCCGACTGCTTGAGTTCTTCAAAATGACACAACTTGCGCCACCTAAGAGATGATAGCAAAAGTTCCATCACCAGCTGAGACCAGTGACAGTTGTCAAACGTCAAGATAGTGTCAACAGTGTCAAGCGTCATACATAACCTCAAATTGATACCCAAAAACAAAACAAAAGAAATTCTAGAACCAAAAATGTAAAACAATCCCAAACATCTTATAACTAAATTGGAGGGCAAGAAAAGAGAATAGAAAAGAAATGCCCAAGACCAAGATTCGGTATGTTCCCATTGGGAAAATCCCGGTAACGTACCTACAAAGAAGGAAAATACAGAACTACTAAAGAACAAGAAGCAAAGACAGAAAGAAAAGACGAAACAACGAGTTCAAGAATATGAGTCCCCAAATCTAGTCCAAGAAGAAAAGAAATGCCAAGAGTGGCTAAAATCTACATTGAAGACAACCATCTGCGACTTAGGTGAGTACGAGATAGGACTACCTAGGAAGTGTTAACTAATAGTGCCCTTCTGATTTCAGCGGAGCAAGAATGTACTGTCGGACAACAACCAAACCGAAACCCGCAGAGAACGAATAGACAGCAGCCAGCGACAGTGAAAAGTGAAAACGCGCGTGACCTTAAGTGATAGTGAAACAGATGTGGCCGGTGAGTGTCTCCGAGACAACCACTAAGGATGCATTAGTGTGAGTGTTAAATAAAGTAGAAGATTATCTGATGTTTTCTTAAAATTCCAAATTATTTTTGTGACAACGTCACACTCCCCCTTTACTTCCTGAAAATTTACTTCAGTAAATTTTCACCAGGCACAACCGGTTTCAGATCTTTCGCACTCCACGTACCAGCTACTCGCCCATCTTCACCTTCCAACTCATAAGTCCAGGGTGAAAGCCGCTTCTTGACCAAAAATGGTCCTATAAACTGAGGTGCCAGTTTCTTAGAAAAATACTTGGCTGCGTCTGACAAAGCAAAATTGCGTCTCCAAACAGCTTGTCCAGGATAAAATTCCTCTGCCCTTCGCCTAAGATTGTAGGTTGAGACACTTTTCCTAGCAGCTATATCTAATCGCTCCCGTACGTCTTCAAATAACTTCTTAAAGTTCCGAGTCCGACTGTCGAGGTTTGGTACACCAGGGACCTCCTGAGAATCTCCTGTAGCCAATGACTTACTATATTCCTCACCATTCAGAACCATACGTCTCCCAAAGTTCACAAAAAATGGTGTCTGACCCGTTGAATCGTGAGTCGCAGTCCTCAAAGCGCATGCTATTTTCGCCAAATTTAAATCCCAATCTCTATGACTCTCAGATACATAGCTAGCTAACATTGTCTTAAGTGTTCGGTTTACTCTCTCCGTAGGATTCGCTTGAAGGTGATAGTGTGCATTATAACGTATCTTGCAGTGATATTCCTCCGCCAACTTCTGGAACTGCCTGGAACGATATTGAGGACCGTTATCACAGATAATTAAACGGGGAACCCCAAACATCAAAAAGACACCTTCCTCTATTTTTCTTGACACAATCTCAGCGTTAGCAGAACGCAAAGGAGCGATTACAGAGAATTTCGAGAATAGGTCTGTCACAACTAGAATGTACTGATGTCCTCGCTTAGATCTTGGCAAAGGCCCCATAAGATCAGTAGACACTATCTCCCATGGACGAAGTGCCCTAGGCTGAATGGTCATGTGGCCCCTTGGAGGAGCATTTTCAGACTTGTGCATGGCACACACTTTACATGCCCTTACATAACTGGCAACATCCCGTTTCATCTTCGGCCAGTAGTACTTCTCTGCAAGACGGTTGTATGTCTTTGCCACACCGAAATGACCAGCCAATGGGGGATCATGGAGACTAGCAATGACTTCTCTTCTTCTTCTTTTGGGGACAACTTGCTTCCATCTTTCCGACGGATCCCGTAAGTCCGCATATGGCACTCTCACGTGCTTATAAAGTTGCCCATCGATTATATTCCAATTGGGAAACTTCCTAGGACTCTTCGCCACTTCATCCACCATCTTATTATACCATGGATCTTCAATGGTTGTGGTGACGACGTCTAGGACAGGCACACTTCTGCTAAGAGTATCAGGCACTACCAAATCCTTCCCTTTCCGGTGTATAATCTTAAAATCGAATTGTTGCATCTGCAAACTCCATCTCGCAAGTCGTCCAGTAGGATCACGCAAATTCTGTAACCACACCAAGGAATGGTGGTCAGTAACTACCTGGAAAGGTATGCCCTCCAAATAGGGTCTCAATTTCTCCACTGCCCAAAGAACTGCAAGGCATTCCCTTTCTGTCGTAGAATAATTCCTTTCCTGTCTTGTTAAGGAACGGCTGAGGTATGAAATCACTCTATCTCCATCTGGATACTGCTGCAGAAGAACGGCACCCAAACCAAAACCTGAAGCATCGGTCTCTACCGTAAATGGCAATTCATAATTCGGACAGCTAAGGACAGGTGCAGAAATGAGATGTTCCTTTATTTTCGTAAGCGCGTTCTCACACACAGGTGTCCACACAAAACTCTTGGACTTCTTCAAAAGCGCAGTTAAGGGAGCTACGAGAGTAGAAAAGTCCGGCAAAAATCTCCGATACCAGCTAAAAGTGCCTAGGAGTCTTCGTACCCCCTTGACAGAAGAGGGACTAGGAAGCTGCACCATCGCTCGAACCTTGTCCGGATCAACATGAAGGCCTTTGCTATCGACAACATACCCCAGATATTTCATCTCCGGAGTACAAAACCTACATTTCTCCCAACTAACAGTGATGTTGGCTTCTCGAGGCCTCCTAAAAACCTCTTCTAAAACTTCAACATGTTTCTCAAAAGTTTGCGAGACTATCACCACGTCATCCAAATAAACAAACACATGGGGATGTAGTTCTGGTCCCAAAATAGAATCCATAAGACGTTGCCATGTCGCTGGGGAGTTATGAAGACCAAACGGCATCCTGGTGAACTCAAACAACCCTCTACCAGGTACCGTGAAAGCCGTATAAGATCGTGATTCTTTCGCAACGCTCACTTGCCAAAAGGCGCTCTTAATATCCAGCGAAGACAAGTAATGGGCCTCACGTAACTTGTCCAAAGTATGTGACACATAAGGCAAAGGATATCCATCTCTTTCCGTAACTGAGTTCAGCTTCCTGTAGTCTACACAAAAGCGAAAATTCCCATCCTTCTTTTTGACTAACAATATAGGAGATGACCACGCACTCGTGGAAGGTTCCACCACGCCGAGCTGTAGCATCTCATCAAGCTCCTTGTTGATTTGGGCTTGAACCACTGGAGACACAGGGTAATACCGCTGTTTAATGGGTGGTGAAGTAGTATGACATGCTCAACTAAGCTGGTGCACCCCAACTTCTTCCCCATAAGTGCCTTGTTCCTACTCACAATTTCCGCCAAGATAAGCTCCTGTTGACTCGTCAGCCCCGAGCTGTGTGTCGATTCGTCCACCTCTGTCAAGCTTAGGACCTCCTCATCAGTGGAAAAATGCCATTCATCATGGAGTAGATCAGGTACCACTCCCATCTGCTTCCAAAAATTAACCCCAAGAATCAGCATATGAGGTAGCTCCGGCACCACCATTGCCTTAATTAGCCGTAGCCTACCTCTGACGCAAAATGGTACCACACAACTCCCTGTACTTTGACATCTTTGACCATTAGCCACGGTAACCTTCCTAACATCACCCGAGTTCAAAGTAAGCTTCAAAGTCCGAAGATATCCCCAACCAGGTCCACCTAAAATTGTCGCTGAAGCACCACTATCCAACAATCCTAGTATATCTCTGCCCAACACACTAACCTTCAAGTAAGGACGTTCATCCCCTTGCGCATGGTCTATGATGTAATTTAAAATGACCTTAATATTAGGGGTCGGTACTCGAAAATCAGCGTTCCTATTACGACTATTTAGGAACGCTGTGGCCCGTTTCCCTGCCTATTGCAGTTCGGACAGTTCCTAGTTGTCACCCCCTCCTTCTTGCATCTATAGCAATGGAGTCTTCTTTTCTCAAGGCACCCTATCGCCTTGTGACCACGCCTATGGCAGTTGTAACAAACGAGTTGACTCGTAGACTGGTTCTCCGACACAGTACTACAGGTCTCCGATGTGCTAGCGCCAACGTAAGCCAAATCTGGCTCCAACGTTGCATGCGGCCGGCGACTTGGCAACGAAAAGGCTTCTACCGCCTCACGACGAGATTCCAATCTTCTTCCGAGAGTTCTCAATTGTGCGATGGAAGTGATATCTACAAGCCCCAGCTGTGTCTGATAGTACGGAGAGATGTTCCTCAAAATAACCTTCAACTGCACAGATTCCGACACCGAACAAGTGAGACGACTAAACATCGCCGACATAATCGAGAGATAGATCCCTATAGATTCGTCTGGACCTTGTGTCCGCCTCTTGATCTCCTCAAAAAGTTTCTCATTGTAGTCAGTGGGTTGGAATTCCTCCCTCAACAACTTCACGAGGCTGTCCCAACTTGTGACCTCCTTTCGCACGACACGGTACCAGATGAGCGCTTTTCCCGAAAACAGGTCCACTGCAGTGTCAAAAAGCTCCTCAGAATCTACATGTCGAGCAACCATAAGTTCCTCGACTCTCTGCAGAAACGAATTCAGCGATATACCCTTCTTCTCACCTGAAAACTTCAGATCCCAACGTGAAACCGGAGTTGACCTTATATAACGCCTTGTAGGTGCTATTCCCGACCTTCTAGATACATCAGCCTCTGCGGTCACACCCACAAATTCGTCGTCTGTTTCTGACGAAGATGCAACCTCCAAAATCGAAATGTCCGGAGGGGCATCCCGCTCAACTTCGAACTTCCTCTCCTTTTCCTCCAAAAGAAGCATCAATCCCGCAACCTGGGCCAACAAATCTGCCTTCTTCGCCTGGTTCCCCTGCGTTACCTCAGCATCACCTTCTACTTCTGGTCGCATGTTCTCGATCCTGCCATAAACATGGTTCAACTTCGACTCCCACTTAGCGTAGGCATGGCTAGCCTAGCGAAACCTGCCAAACCCGTCGAAATCTCTTCCAATTTGTCAGTTACCGCCGACAAATCCTGCGCAAAAGTGTAGGGGTAAGCCGGTCGCTCTACCCCAGTGCCATCTCTCTCCATTTGCAAAGCGCGTGACAACGACGCCCTCATAGGTTCCACGTTACCTACTTCCATACCTCGCACTGTCAATTCGTACACTAGTTCCTCTTGAGTGAGCTTAATAGGCCTCATCTTCCTGGTGGCCATCCTGCCGATTGGTCCCAATGCGGTGTACACGATACCCTATTAAACAACTATAGTACCATATACCACGCTTCCACTAATACTACCGATCGCAAGACAAAACTATTACCAAGAAGTTCACTCACCAGAACCCGAGTCACTTACCAACCCTAAAACTGTAAGACAACCAACTGCCTCCGCAAAAACGTGTAACCTCTCAAAAATAGGACAAACTCCTTCAAAAACAGGCCCCCTTTAAAAACAACAGGCTCCTCTGAAGAATCGGGCCCCACGTTGGGCGCCAAAATGTGGCGTTTTAAAAAAAGAGAACAAAAAAAAATTAATTAATAACTCTCCTAAGTTTGCTAAGTACAGGTGGACAGAGTGGAATAAATTCCAACAACTCCCAAACGTTACTCGTTACCTTCTTAGTGCAGTCCTACGAGTACAACATGGCCGCCAGCTTTTAGACAGTGGAGACGGGCTGGGTCAACTATAAGATCTCTAATATACAGGCGCCACTTGTTTTATTTACGTGTTGGTCCTCGCCATATTAAGCCAAAACAAGAAAAGCTAGAAGGTCTTTCTAGATTTACAACGTTTATTCCACAAGGTGATACAATCTCCCTGTACACGTACGTTAAGTAATTTTAACTTAAGATAAAGCGTAAAACATTAATAAACAGTATTTGACATGTAAACAAGACTTAAGGTAACACACCTTCGTGGTGGAGTACAGTATCTATCTATACCGATATAAAATAAACAAGGTTCCGCAAAAGTGAATTGATATCTACAGGTTGGTTTAAACCCCCGGGCGTGTACACGCGCAGTTCACACAACTAACGCAAAAAGGTTCACACGACTAACACAAAAGTTCAAAAAAAAAAAAAAAAACGACCGCAAGAGTTCACAACGTACGCTAAAGTTCACAACGTACGCCAGTAATAAACTGTGATAACAGTTATGCATGCGATAAATCTAGTTGTTCTAGCTGCGGTACAGCAAAATGTAGAAAAAGTAAAATGAACATGCAAGACTTAGCTGTCGGTATCTCTTCAAAACAAAACGTCGTCAGGCGGAGGTCGACAATCCACGGATAGGCCACAGCGGAGACAAGCCACACTCCACTTGGCTGTCGGTGACTCCTCAATACACGACGTTGACAGGCGGAGACTGACAACACGGAGACAAACCACACTCCACAAACTCCAACGACAATATATGCCCCAAAATAAAAACCCTAAAACAAAATGTCCGGCTAAGTACCTTACAAAGCCGCCAAAGAAAACTTACCTCTAGGTTGAGGGTTTTTTTTTTCTTCAAGAAAAATCAAACAATAAATCAGCTTCTTCGAATTTGAACCCAAATAACCTTCTTGGTCACTACTCAAATGTCCAAAATGACCTCATAAAACAACCATTTGATTGTGGCAGACGCTCGAAGACTTGGTACTAGTTGTAGGACAGTGATTCGGCCTGATGGAAAATAAGACGGCAAAGCGATTAGGCGTGGGTGGCTTCTAAACCCCATATAAAATGGCGGAGCCCCGGAAAACCAAACTACCAAAATTCCAATATTTCCAACTCTGGGTGCTCCTATGGTGGATCCAGTGATTATACTCCCTCCTAATGAGGTTTGCCAAGAATTTTCCACAAATTTCCAAATGGCAAATAACTCCAAAAATCACTTCCACTTATGCCACACCAAATCACCTAGTTCACTCAACTGCCGAAAACCGAATAATATCCGACGTTTTCGGACTCTCAACCCACGAAATTTGCGTTTTGAAAAGCGCACAAAAAAAAATAGCGTAAAAACATGCTTGCCACTATCTTGGACCAGTAAAGTCGACCACCTCAAGGCCACAACACTATGAGCAAGACTAAAATGGCCGACTGCTTGAGTTCTTCAAAATGACACAACTTGCGCCACCTAAGAGATGATAGCAAAAGTTCCTTCACCAGCTGAGACCAGTGACAGTTGTCAAACGTCAAGATAGTGTCAACAGTGTCAAGCGTCATACATAACCTCAAATTGATACCCAAAAACAAAACAAAAGAAATTCTAGAACCAAAAATGTAAAACAATCCCAAACATCTTATAACTAAATTGGAGGGCAAGAAAAGAGAATAGAAAAGAAATGCCCAAGACCAAGATTCGGTATGTTCCCATTGGGAAAATCCCGGTAACGTACCTACAAAGAAGGAAAATACAGAACTACTAAAGAACAAGAAGCAAAGACAGAAAGAAAAGACGAAACGAGTTCAAGAATATGAGTCCCCAAATCTAGTCCAAGAAGAAAAGAAATGCCAAGAGTGGCTAAAATCTACATTGAAGACAACCATCTGCGACTTAGGTGAGTACGAGATAGGACTACCTAGGAAGTGTTAACTAATAGTGCCCTTCTGATTTCAGCGGAGCAAGAATGTACTGTCGGACAACAACCAAACCGAAACCCGCAGAGAACGAATAGACAGCAGCCAGCGACAGTGAAAAGTGAAAACGCGCGTGACCTTAAGTGATAGTGAAACAGATGTGGCCGGTGAGTGTCTCCGAGACAACCACTAAGGATGCATTAGTGTGAGTGTTAAATAAAGTAGAAGATTATCTGATGTTTCTTAAAATTCCAAATTATTTTTGTGACAACGTCACAACGACATTGTATTGATCAAAAGTTTAATATTATGCGTGTTGCTCACTACAGATCAAAAAAAGCCATTTTATGGGTCAAAACGTTGAATCACCATGTACGTGCTGTACATTGAGTCTTAAAATAGGTCAACCAGCTTCAGGGACTTTGTTTTAATTGCCTATAGGCACATTATGATGCTTATGACAGAATGATTTAAAACAATATTTTTTCGTTCCACCCTAATGGTTATTTAATCTATTTCCCACGAACACCTTAAAATCGAGCAATTATTGCTCCCGTACTCAATCAGTTTGTAAGGAACTTTGTGAATGTGAAAACAACCAACCATGTTAATGTTTCATTAATTTTTTTGTACTTTTTAATATCAGCCCCAAAACTCGTATTCCCTACGTTAGGTAAAACACACCATAAGTTTTATTAAAGAATGAGAAAATGACCAGAATGTATGACCGTCAGTTAGGAAACATCCTGTATATTATTTAACTATGCCTTTGTGTAGTTTGTTCTGCCTCCAAGTCACTAAAAGAAATGACCCGTTATCAAGTGTGGTTAACAATGGTAAAAACTCTTGGTTTTTAGAAAACTATAAAACATGGCCATACCCATTTCTCAATCCAAAGCACTTCACTGCCAGAGGAAGATGATGTTATTTCAAGAGATGGAGATAGACATAGGGAATGCTCATAAAACTATTTGTAATTTTTTTATGGAGGGTCTTCAGTGAAGGATCTCTAAGCTAATAAAACGTAATTTTGTAGCCACAGGTGGAGGCGATGACGCAGAGTCGGTGTGCTCATGTGTGGAGAGGAGAGAGGGAGATGCATTTCCCAAGGCATTTGACAGAGACTTGGTAACACCTACCAATTTAGAGGATTCTGAAGCACAGCAGAAAGCACTTGAGTTACGCCGCAAATCGCTTTTGGATCACCATTGGGCTATTCCATCCAGATATAGAACGTAAGTATATTTTTCATTATTTTATTGAATGCGTAGTAAGTCATGGGTGGAAAATTATGAGGAGGAAAATACATTAATTTGTTTCATTGTTAATAATAATATACAGGGTGAGTCATTAATAATGGCACATAGTGCAACCGTATGTATTTTGGGCCAAAATATTACGATTGAGGCCAATATAATATGCCTTATAAAAATGTTGTTTGTTTAAGAGAAGTTCATTTTTGAAATTGAATTATGGCTACATCTCCCGAAATAATCAAGCTGCTGAACTGAAATTTGGCACTGTTGTGTTTTTGGGGATGGAGAATATCTGAAAATGTCAATTTCTATGTATCTCACAGAGGGAGCCACTTGCACTGTTTTTGGATCATGCTCGTTTTGGATCATTACTCGTAACTTTTTTGAGGTTATCATTTTAGTGCATCTCTTCATTTTGCAACAAAGAGGTACTCTTGCTTCATAACGATGAAATCAACCGTTTGTGTTGAAATTGCCAAAACGTGCCCCAAAACATCTGTTGACTTCAATATTAAAAAAAAAAAATTTAAATGGTACAGATCAACTGTGCATTGAAAAGGAAGAAAAAAAAGCCATATGAACATTGGTCAAAACATGTTTGTTTTCTTGAAATAGGGTGTCCAAATTTTGTTGAGATTCAATCCGTTCCATTTTGAAAGTGAACATCTTTTGGGCCATTGTTCATATGGTTTTTTTTCTCGCTTTAAATGGTACGGTCGTTGTGCAATATTTGAAAGTAGGCGAAAATTTTATTTTTCGAATATTGAAGTCAACAGGAGTTTTGGGGCACGTTTTGGCAATTTCAACGCAAACGGTTGATTTGATCGTTATTAAACAAGAGTTCCTCTTTGTTGCAGAATAAAGAGATACACTAAAATGATGGACCTGCAACACCAAAAAGAAAACTTCAAAAAAGTTACGAGTAAAAGCACGATTAATTTGGGAGATGTAGCCATAATTCAATTTAAAAAATGAACTTTAACGCCCTGTATCTCTGTATCTCTGAAACAAACAACATTTCTATAAGGTATATTAGCCTCAATTGTAATATTTTGGCCCAAAATATATGCGGTTGCACTATGTGCCATAATTAATGACTCACCCTCTAGAAGGAATGAAAATGCCAACCAACACAGTGCTTCCAGAAGCATTACACTTATATGCAACAAACATTACAAATAGAGTTATTACAATGGTATGAAACACACTTTAATAATACATACAGGGTGTCCGGTTAATCATTATTGTCCAAATAGCAACTTACACATATTTCGGGCCAAAATATAATGATTGAGGCTAACATGCCTTAATAGTTAATAATTGTTTAAGAGATATGGGGCGTTGAAGTTCATTTTTTAAATTGAATTATAACTAGATCTCCCAAAATAATGAAGCTGCTGAACTAAAATTTGGCACTGCTGTATTTTTGTGGACAAAGAATAAGCTGAAGTCAATTTCTATGTATCTCACAGAAGGCGTCACATGCACTTAGAATAGTGCTTTTACTCGCCACTTTTTTGAGGTTACCTTTTTGGTCTTACAGGTCAATCATTTTAGTGATAATAATGATAAAATCAACCCTTTGCATTGAAATTGGCAAAATGTCCACCAAAACTCTGTTGATTCTGTTGACTCCAACATTCGAAAAATAAAATTTTTATCTACCACTTTTAAATGTTACACATCAACTGTACCATTTAAAGTGAGAAAAAAGTCCTTATGAATAATGTACCAAAAATGTTTTGCTTTCAAAATGGAATGGATTGAAACTCGGCAAAATTTGAACACTATTTCAAGAAAACAAATGGTGTTTTGACCAATGCCCATTTTGCATTTTTTTGTTTATTTTGAATGTACAATTTATCTGAATCATTTAACATTTAAAAGCGGTCCTCAGCTTAGCCGCAAATGGCAACGAAGACAAAATAATAGTAATTGCCCCCCTCCCCCGCACAAGCATGTGGCAGTAGGCATAGAGACATAAAACAAAAAGTTCTTATAAAGATTGGGTCCCACAGTGGTATATTTTTACACATTTAGTTTCCACAACACTTGTTGTGAAACCTAATAAAATTTTCTTGGAATGGCATAATTGTCTTATTGTTTTGTCTTTCAAATCCAATGGCTTACCTATACCCAATCGCTACAATGTATCTGCTGGTTACAAAAAAGTTAATAAAAACTTGAAAATTATTATTGCTCCCATACTAAACCATGTCGGGGGAGTCATCAAGATGGCGGATGGCGTGCATGTTTGTGAATGTTGATCCTACAACTTTATCGTAAATAAGAAGTATGTGATATTTAAAAATTCTGAAAATCATTTTCATAATAATTATTCTGTATTGATCAAAGACATACATTTCTAGTCAAAAGTGATAATTTAGTTTGATGCTGTGATACGTGCAAAGAAGATGTGAGACAAGCTTCTGATTGTTTAGTTGAAGACAAAATCAATGAGTTATCGCCATGCAAGACGTAAATTGGATGTCTGCAGCATGAAAAAGCAATACTTAAAAAGTTATTGAATTAAATGTATTTCTCAAACAATCTGCTTAAGACTAAAATTGGCACCATCCACAGTGAATAAACCAAAGCAAAACCCAGTGATACACAAATTCCGGCCTACAGCATTGTGTTGAAAACAAAAAATGTAAACAGTGAATCAGCTATTATATTCGTGGAAACATATGATGATAATAATAATAGTTTATTGATCACAGTTATTACAAACAGGGATATATGACAAGTCAGTGCAGTAGTAGATTAATCATGTACAAGATTTGTAAAATCAAAATGCATATATTCATTTATGGTATAAATGTCATTTTCTAACTGATTTTATCAATTTAACATATGTTTTAAACTCTTTATTCTTTATATAACTCGGTAGTTTATTATAAAGAATTACCCCACTGTAGTAAGGGTTGGATTCGAAGAGAGTTAGCCTGTGAGTAGTGTATTGTAAGTCTGAACCATGTCTGGTGTTGCCAGGGGCGGATGGGACAGGCGGACTACCGGGAGATTTCCCGGTGGGCCGCCTACTTGGTGGGCCAATGGGCCGGTCGTCAGTTGATCACCGAGGCCGGCTAAAAATATTTATTCATTTATGAGAATTTTATTATTATAAAGTAATCTGTTTTTATATTTTATTTTTCTTGAAATCGGCAGTGAAGTGTCCCAAAATCGTCATTAAAAGCTCAGAAATCGGCACTGAAGTAGCCCATTATTGTACGATTTTTTCAATAAGTAGGCCTTGGCGAGATGTAAACATCAAACGTCAGACGCGGAGCCATTGCCCGTCAAAAGTGACCAAATATTCAAAACCCGGGCAATAAAGGCCCATTTAACTTTTCGTACACATTGCGAAATTGTTACCTATAGCAGCGCAATCTTTCAGTATAAATATTTTAGTAGGTTTGAATATCAATAGATTTGTTATTGAAGGCTGCACAACAAGCAGCAGTGTGGTTTTTCTGTACTTGACCTAGGTAAAGCGATCGTCAAAGTCAAGCAACACCGCGCTCAGTTGGTTCATGGACGGGTGATCCCGTATGATTATTTTCTTGACTAATAAAACAATTTTAATATGTAGGTACCTCGGCACTGAAGTTCTTTTTATGACTCATTTGGTTTATTTGACTGGACCAGGGGCCTCGGCCACTAAATTCCACATGAGTCATAAAAAGTTGACCTTCAGTGCCTTGGTACATAAACAACTATTTACAGATATTATTTTTTGTTTTTATTCGGATATTATTAAATATCATGGCGTGACATTGTTTTATTCTGTTTTTTGTGGGGGGGGGGAGGGCGACGGAGAGGGAGAAAGAATTAAAAATAAAGGCCGGTAAAAGTTTCTATAGGGCCGCCTCGCCACCTTTGTCCCAGTAAGAATTTTGGGTGCCCATCCGCCTCTGGGTGTTGCAATCGTGATATTGATTTAAGTTGATGAATTCATGTAGATTACCTTTCACAAATTTAAGAAGCTACAAAATAAAAAGGCATGGGAAAGTTAGCATATGTTTACTGATAAAGGTACTTCTGCAAGACTCAAGATAACTCAAGCCAAAAAGATTTCTGATTGCACTCTTCTGAAGCAAAAAAAACTCTTCTTGATTCACTTGACATGCCCCAGGACACTAAACCATATCTAAGAATTGATTCAAAATTTGAAAAGTAGAAGATTTTTGCAGAATGCTCACCTGCAATCAATCTTAGTCTCTTGAGTGCAAAACATATCGATGCACATTTACGACACACATAGTTAACTTGACTTTTCCAATTTAGAGAAGAATCAATATATAAACCATGAGTGTGAAAACAGCGGCGGTTTTTCATCCACGGTTTTGTAAAAATCCCGTCCACGGTTTTGTTTTACTCATAGAACCTTATTAAATCTACTTCCAAGGGACCTAATTTTAAATTTTCGGCGAAATGTAATTAAAAATTATTAGCTCCTTTATCAGGAGATGCGCACTATTGCCGATAGTTGCTAAATATTCGCTAGTATATGCCCTTCACCTGGTCTGGTTCAAAACCTTTGGCCGGCAAATTGGGGCGAAGCTGGAATTTAAAAACTTGAAAAATTCGAGTTTTTTGTAATTAAAAATTATTAGCTCCTTTATCAGGAGATGTGCGCTATTGCCGATAGTTGCTAAATATTCGCTAGTATGTGCCCTTCACCTGGACTAGTTCAAAACCTTTGGCCGGCGATTTGGGGAGAAGCTGGAATTTAAAAACTTGATAAATTCGCGTTTTTTGTAATCAAAAATTATTAGCTCCTTTATCAGGAGATGTGCGCTATTGCTTATAGTTGCTAAATATTCGCTAGTATGTACCCTTCACCTGGACTAGTTCAAAACCTTTGGCTGGCGATTTGGGGAGAAGCTGGAATTTAAAAACTTGAAAAATTCGCGTTTTTTGTAATCAAAAATTATTAGCCTTTATCAGGAGATGTGCGCTATTGCCGATAGTTGCTAAATATTCGCTAGTATATGCCCTTCACCTGGTCTGGTTCAAAACCTTTGGCCGGCAAATTGGGGCGAAGCTGGAATTTAAAAACTTTAGAAATTCGCGTTTTTTTGCAAATAAAAATTATTAGCTATTTTTTCGGGAGATGTGCGCTATTGCCAATAGTTGCTAAATATTCGCTAGTATGTGCCCTTCACCTGGACTAGTTCAAAACCTTTGGCTAGTGATTTGGGGAGAAGCTGGAATTTAAAAACTTTAAAATTTCGCGTTTTTTTGCAAATACAAGTTTTTAGCTTCTTTATCTGGAGATGTGCGCTATTGCCGATAGTTGTAAATATTCGCTAGTATGTACCCTTCACCTGGACTAGTTCAAAACCTTTGGCTGGCGATTTGGGGAGAAGCTGGAATTTAAAAACTTGAAAAATTCGCGTTTTTTGTAATCAAAAATTATTAGCTCCTTTATCAGGAGATGTGCGCTATTGCCGATAGTTGCTAAATATTCGCTAGTATATGCCCTTCACCTGGTCTGGTTCAAAACCTTTGGCCGGCAAATTGGGGCGAAGCTGGAATTTAAAAACTTTAGAAATTCGCGTTTTTTTGCAAATAAAAATTATTAGCTATTTTTTCGGGAGATGTGCGCTATTGCCAATAGTTGCTAAATATTTGCTAGTATGTGCCCTTCACCTGGACTAGTTCAAAACCTTTGGCCAGTGATTTGGGGAGAAGCTGGAATTTAAAAACTTTAAAATTTCGCGTTTTTTGCAAATACAAGTTTTTAGCTCCTTTATCGGGAGATGTGCGCTATTGTCGATAGTTGTAAATATTCGCTAGTATGTGCCCTTCACCTGGACTAGTTCAAAACCTTTGGCCGGCGATTTGGGGAGAAGATAAAATTTAAAAACTTTAAAAATTCGCGTGTTTTGCAAATAAAAATTATTAGCTGCTTTATCGGGAGATGTGCGCTATTGCCGATAGTAGCTAAATATTCGCTAGTATATGCCCTTCACCTGGACTAATTCAAAACCTATGGCCGGCGATTTGGGGAGAAGCTGGAATTTAAAAATTTGAAAAATTCATGTTTTTGGGGTAAGGGGGCTAATAGATAATAATAAAACATGAATTTTTAAAATTTTTAAATTGCAGCTTCTCTCCAAATCACCGGCCAAAGGTTTTGAACTAGTGCAGGTGAAGGGAATATACTAGCGAATATTTAGCAACTATCGGCAATAGCGCACATCTCCCGATAAAATAGCTAATAATTTTTATTTGCAAAAAACGCCTTTATTTCAAGTTTTTAAATTCCAGCTTCCCCCAAAATCGCCGGCCAAAGGTTTTGAACTAGTCCAGGTGAAGGGCATATACTAGCGAATATTTAGCAACTTTCGGCAATAGCGCACATGTCTCGATAAGGGGGTTAATAGTTTGTATTTCCAAAAAACAGGAATTTTTCAAATTTTTAAATTGCAGCTTCTCCCCATATTGCCGGCCAAAGGTTATGAACTAGTGCAGGTGAAGGGCATATACTAGTGAATATTTAGCAACTATCGGCAATAGCGCACATCTCCCGGTAAAATAGCTAATAATTTTTATTTGCAAAAAATGCCTTTATTTAAAGTTTTTAAATTCCAGCTTCTCCCCAAATCACCGGCCAAAAATTTTGAACTAGTCCAGGTGAAGGGCATATACTAGCGAATATTTAGCAACTATCGGCAATAGAGCACATCTCCCGATAAAATAGCTAATAATTTTTATTTGCAAAAAAACGCGAATATTTGAAGTTTTTAAATTCCAGCTTCTCGCCAAATCGCCGGCCAAAGGTTTTGAACTGGTCCAGGTGAAGGCCATAATTCTGCCGCTGTTTGTCAGGTATCAGCAATATCGTACATTTCGCCGAAACTTTAAAATTAGGTCCCTTGGAAGAAGATTTAATAACGTTCTATGAGTAAAACAAAACCGTGGATGACCGTGGAGAGAGTATTTCCCGTGACGAATGCAGTGTTGCCGGATTTTTCGTGGACGGGATTTTTACAAAACCGTGGATGAAAAACCGTGGCTGTTTTCACACTCGTATATAAACCTAGTAATTTAAAGCTAGTTACCTGTTGAATCGATTTAGAATTAATTTTTATCAGTGGACTTGATTGATAGTAGGCTAGGTACGGATAAAAATGTAGCATTTGGGTTTTGTCTTCATTTAGGTGCAGTAAGTTATCCTTAAAGTAACTTGAAATGAGCTGCATTTCTGAATTAATTTGTGCTGTTAAGTCATGGTGATCTTTGTTGTATGCCACTAAGGTAATGTCATCTGCAAATGCACAATGATACAGTTTTATAAAATAGTCTAAATCATTACAATATAGCAGAAACAATAGAGGGCCAAGAACACTACCTTGTGGTACAGCTGTTTTGATTGATAAGTTATCTGATGATTCACCTGCAAACGAGACGAATTGCCTTCGATCTGTTAAATAACTCTCGAAAAGCTTATCGGAATTTCCTCTTAAACTGTACTGAGCAATCGTATTTAAAAGTATTTTATGGTTTACACAATCAAACGCCTTTGACAAGTCAATAAATGCTAGGCTTAACCAGGAGGTTGTCAGATCAGTTAAGGAATGTGCCAACCCTGCCAACCTAAATATCGGTATTAATGGTACACGAAAGACAAAAAATTGTGGAGCTGTCTACTGCAGTGACTCAAATCAAATTGAAAAACTTCAACAAACACTTAAGTCTAAACTGAATGCAGATGCAAAATAAACAAGTCAGAAATGCTTAGTCCTCGAATCCTGATAAAGAACATCTCATTGGATGATAATGACGATTCAAAGATTCTCCAGAATATAATTACGTTAAACAATTTGGCCAAAAGTGCTTAATCAAACATAATTTTTTTTTACCAGATTGAGAATGCATCTGGTGCATGCAAAATTTGGTGTTTGAAGTATCGCCACTCATCAGGAAGCAACTAATCGAGAGGGGGTTTCTCTATGTTGGTTTGAAAAGGTGCAGTTTTTTGGATCACATAAACATCATACAGTGAGTGTTGCGCTTTGGTCATATTGAAAAGAATTGCAAAGCTGAATCTCCGGTCTGTCTTCAGTGTTCCGATAGTCACACTTTTAAAGATTGTAAGGCCTACTCAACCAAATGCATAAACTGCACAAATTATAACAGGAAATGTCATACTAATTTATATATATATATATATATATATATATATATATATATATATATATATATATATACAAGAAAAGGTGATAATGGGCAAACACTCAAAGTTAACAAAAAGAAAAAACTAGTAACCGCATACACGTAAATACACCAAATAGCATGAAACACGTGTATGCGGTTACTAGTTTTTTCTTTTTGTTAACTTTGAGTGTTTGCCCATTATCACCTTTTCTTGTAATTGTTACATTTACACTTGCTTATCTTATATATATATATATTTCTTTACGGCATCACCGAGCGTCCGCAATGAAAAATCTTAGGTTCACTCGGCGTCCGACGTCACCCAGCGTCCGATATACGGGCGCCGGGTGACCAACACCTGAAAATCTACTAATCTACTTCTCTTCAAGGTTTTATATCGTTTGCACATAAATTTGGGAGGACGCTGATTGACGCCGAAATTGAAAAAATGTATAAACCACAGTTCAGGACTTGACCGCTATGCGGCGCTTTAAAATTCTCCTATATACACCGTGAATATAAAAATCACGGCTTAGGTCCTCCTGGCGCTGTATAAAATAATCGTAGTAGCGGCCTAACGAGCGTATTATATTACGTAGAATAACAGCAGGTGTTCATTCGGCACCGTATTTTTTATTTCACATCCCATTTCTCAATTTCCAATGTGACTGCGATGTGACCACGTGATTTGTAGTTTGATAGTGCTGCAAATTCATACAAATTCGGACAACTGTGTTGCTGAATATTGAGTGGAATTCGGTAAAATATTATTGACACTTGAAGTTAGTATAGATAATTAAATAGAACACGGGGTACAATATCAGACAGGTGGGTAGGCTACTGTTTCTGTTGCCATGACATTTTAACCAGAAATTTATTAATCTGTAATTTCACTTTGACGTAACATGACCTTTGAGAAAGTAGGAAGATTTATTCTCCGAAAGCTCAGAAAACAAATTTGTTGAAGTTATTTTTTGAGTTACACGTTCAAAGTTTCGTTCAATTACTGTTAAGAAATTATTAATTTTCCAGGCAACTTGAAAAGGGTTTCTTTTAACCAGTTTGGTGGCAAAAAAAAAACAAATTAAAAAATTCAATGGATATTTCATTTGTGTTACTTAGGGCAATGTTGTCAAGCAATAATGGAATATATTTTTTTTATTAATTTTCTTGTTTTTTAGATATAATTAACCAACCAACCACTGTAATGTGGTTATTGGCGTTATTATAAAAACATTAATTTCTAAGGTATATTTTGGCGAAATATTTCATCCACACTGTTTAAATTTTCAAAATTTGTTTGTCTCCTTTACTTCATGAATGCTTATTGGCGTGCTGAATAAAAAATGTATTACATTTTAATGAGGCAACATTGATCTACAGGATGTGCCAAAAAATATACCCACAATTTTAAGGGGTGGTAGAGGACATGAAAGCATTTTTTTTGTTTAATAACCCGGTTGCCTAACGATAGCTTTTATTGTGATTTTCTTGATAAACTGCAAGCCCAAAGGGGTGCAGTATATGAGAAATGAATCAGACAAAGCGGTGAGGAATAAACAATAAAATTGCAGGAGCAGTGACATTAAAAAGGTACCGCTTACGTAATATAGCTGGTTGGTTTTCTTGGCTGGAATGGAAGCTCTTCTTGAGATATACCTCACCCTGCTCGATCTGGACGACTTCCTCTCTTGTACAACAGTCCCGTTGCAACACGGCGCGTTATGATGACCATAAATAGTCTTACAACGTACTTTTTTTGTTTTTAAATGGAATGATGAAACAGCGTTTATCAAAAATAAATACGCATACGTTTCCTTCTTCCAATCGAGGAAACCAGTCTATTTTATTAAATGAAAAAGTAACAAAACCTATGAACCGTAGGGCTATAGAACAATAAAATGTTTTAGATCACACCCATATAACTAAATTAATTATCGATTTAGTTGGACACCAGTGAATTTCGTTCAACATTTTTTGTTTCAACTACGCTTTTTGCTCAGAGAAAAAAATTATCGCAATAAACATTCCAAAGCTGCCAATTTTAAGACCGTACTATTATGACTTATTTACCTAGTTGGCATCAGAATATTGATTTTATTGATTTTTAATTCAAAATTTTTATTGAAAATGGATGATTATTTCTCATTTGAAGAACTTACCGATATCCACGTTGCTTATGGTACAGCAAATTGTAACGTATGAAAAGCTGCACCATCATTTATTTTTATTTATCAATGAAACAAAGTCCTCATGAACATTTTTTGTAAATGAAATTAATTATTTATTCATCTGTTCTAGCTCTGCTAGTTTCAGAGATCCCCATAGTGGGCATCGAAAAAACTCATCCTGTATACAGTGTTTCCACAGATTGAGTTTAAAATATGAGGTGTAAATAACAAAAAAAATTGAAATTTGAGCATCTGGGATCAGCCCTGCTTGGTTTGAAACTAATTTGTGACTTAATTTTACTTACGAAAAATCACGTATGCCTTGGATGAAAAAACTTATTTTCCACATCAGTAAAATGCCCTTTTTGTAGGTTTTACGACAATGTTATTAAGGAAACTTGTTCATTTTTCCCATTTTTTTTTTAGAAAAGTGCGCTTTGTGGAGCTTTCACATCAAAATGTTATTAAGAAACTGAATAGGTGTGAAAAAATTCAAAAGCCTAGGTCGACCTTGATTTTTTCTGCTAAAAAATTAAAACGCACAAAAATCAAAGTAGGCCTAGGCTTTTGAATTTTTTCACACCTATCCAGTTTTTCATTGTGAACAAGTTTTCTCAGTAACATTTTGATGTGAAAGCTACACAAAGTGCACTTTTCTAAAAAAGTGGGAAAATGCCAAAAAAAACCAAAGTAGGCCTAGACTTTCGAAATTTCGCAAACCTACTCAGTTTTTCATTCTGGACAAGTTTTCTTAATAACATTTTGTCGTAAAACCTACAAAAAGGTATTTTAATTATGTGGAAAATAAGTTTTTTCATCCAAGGCATACGTGATTTTTCGTAAGTAAAATTAAGTCACAAATTAGTTTCAAACCAAGCAGGGCTGATCCCAGATGCTCAAATTTCAATTTTTTTTTGTTATTTACACCTCATATTTTAAACTCAATCTGTGGAAACACTGTATACAGGATGAGTTTTTTCGATGCCCACTATGGGGATCTCTGAAACTAGCAGAGCTAGAACAAAGGTTAAATGGGGAAAGAATTGCAGTTTTGAATGTTCAATCTAATGCCCCTTTTGGATTTTTAAAAAGTTCGTGGCTCACTAGTTATTTTGAAAAGAGTGATTTTTTTATATTTCATCAGGTCTTTGTAGCTCCGTTATTTCTGATTGTACAGAAAAACTATATAGACCAAAATTGTAGATAATTTTGGGCTTAATAAGATAATATAATCCAATTTTTTATGTTGTTTGTGCTTTTTGAGATATGACATAAATTTGTGTTTTTTTAAATGTAAATCATAATTGGCTGTGGCCTTATCAAATCGGCCATTTTTTGAGCTTTCCAAAAATATAATACTCGGCATAGTTAAAATAACTATGGCTAATTTTCTGATTTTTTTTTTAATTTTTACATAGTCAGCCATGGAATAATTTCATAATTACGTTCTATTTTATAATAAGACATACTTCAAACTTTCAAATATTTTGTTTTAAGCTGGTATCAAGATGTAACAAAATAAAACAAAAAATATCATGATGGAGCTCCACCACATAATTATTTGTATGTAAGAAATTACCCAGATCAGCTCTATCCAAATAGTTGGAGAGGGAGAAATAGACCTATTTCCTGGCAGCCCCGATCCCCCGATCTGTCTGTTTTGGAATTATTTTTGTGGGGAACAGTACAAAATAAAGTATGAGGCAATTGTTGAATTAAGAGCAGCTGTTTTAGAAGCAATTGCCAGTATTGACAGGCGCTCTCTAAGAAAGGCGACAAATTCAGTTTTAAAAAGATGCAATATTTGCAAAAATGATAATGGTGGATTGTTTGAACACCTTTTTTATTTTAAAAGGTGACCTTTAAAATAATAATAATTTGAACTTGAGTTTTTTTATTTTTGTTACATTTTGTTACCAGCTGAAAACAAAATATTAGAAAGTTTGAAGTATGTCTAATTATGAAATAGAACGTAATTATGAAAATATTCCATGGCTGACTATGTGAAAATTAAAAAAAAAAATAGAAAATTAGCCATAGCTCTTTTATTTTTTATAATAACTATGCCCAGTATTATATCTTTGGAAAGCTCAAAAAATGGCCGATTTTATAAGGCCACAGCCAACTGATTTACATTTAAAAAAACACAAGTTTATGTCATATCTCAAAAATCACATACAACATAAAATATTATTAAGCCCAAAATTATCTACAATTTTTGTCTCTACAGTTTTTCTTTATTTAGTAGATAAAATAACGAGTTTTGCAGCCAGAAAGGTATATATGATTTATTCTCTGCGTGAGCTGGAGGTGCATCAGAGCAAGAGTGTGAAGTACCTTGGGCTTCACATTGATCAGAAATTAACGTGGGACATGCACACGGGGTGCCTGGCTAAGGTGCTCTCCTCTGGTGTCTGTGGTCTTAGATGTGTGGCTTCCAGGTTGCCCATGAGATCACTGGTGGGAGTCTTTCACGCTCTCATCCAGAGTCGTATCTCCTATGCGCTAATTATTTGGGGTCATTGCAGTACGACAAATAGAATTTTCGGACTTCAACGCCGAGCGGTTAGAATTCTGGATGTAGTTGACTATCGCGATGATTGTAGGCAATCCTACATAAAGCTAGGAATTCTTACGGTGCCTTGCCTTTATATTTTCCAGTGCTTAATGTATGTTCATAAAAACTCTCCTACTTACGATGCACAGGAGGGTATACATGCTTATGATACACGAAACAAATCAAATATATATGTTGAATCTCATAGAATATATAAGACTAGGAATGGAGTCTCTTATTATGGTCCTAAGGTTTACAATTTGTTGCCTGGTACTGTAAGGGCAACACCTTTAAATAGATTTTCTAAGATTGTTAAAAGGTATCTGTTGAGCAGAGCTTTCTACTCGGTGAATGAATGTATAAGAGCAGCCTTTGATGGCATGTCGACAGACTGATTTTATATGTGTTGTAGTTATATTTAAATGGAGTGTATAAGTTTATATTTTAATGTGTAGTTAAGATAAAATAATGATATTTGTGTAAGTTCCACTCTGTGTGTTTCTTAGTCTCGTATCATAAATTGGATATTGTACTTTCATTTTGAGTTGTTGACTTGTGTATTGTACTTTCATTGTAAATTATTGACTATTGTTGACTTGTGTAAAAATCCTGTATTTGGTAGCACCAATAAACACTATTCTATTCTATATTAACTTCTTTTTATAATACCAAGCTTTCGGTCTATTTCGTGACCTTCATCAGGGATAGAATTTTTTTTTAAATTATTAGAAAATATTGAGAAAAGGTTGAAATTTTACTCACAATTATGTTGAAGTTTTTTACCAATATTAAAACCAGACAGATTTTAGGTTTAAAAGGGCCAGAAAAAGGTTTTTACATAATTTCGTGTGAAAATTTATACCGCCAATTTTGTTTGTAATTGTTTTTTGTTAATAAGGTAATTTAGTTTCAAAAAACAAAAGATAAATTTAAAATAAGAAAAAATGTTTTTTAGGTTATCATCAAAAAGTGTCAGAAAACTTGGTGTGATACAAGGTTAGAAATAACCTTAGTTGATATAAGGTTATGTTTAGCCCCGAGACAAAATATCGATAAAATCGAAAGTATCGATACTATCGATTTTATCGATACTCGATATTCAATTTCGATAAATCGAAATATCGATATTATCGATTTTATCGATATTTTCGATTTTATCGATCTTTTCGATTTTATCGATCTTTTCGATTTTATCGATCTTCCCAATTATATCTATCTTTTGAAATTGTTTGCAAAAATAAAGGAAATTGCTGCACCCATTGCGTCCAGACCGCGCCCGCAGCAAGCCGATCGGCCTTTTTTTGTTTAGCTTCTTAAATAAAATTGATTATATCGATTTTATCAATAAGATCAATTATATCGATAAGATCGATTTTATCGATAAGATCGATTTTACCGATAAGATCGATTTTATCGATAAGATCGATTTTATGGATAATATCGATTTTATCAATATGATCGATAAGGTCGATTTTATTGATAAGATCGATTATATCGATAAGATCGATTTTATCGATAAGATCGATTATATCGATAAGATCGATTTTATCGATAAGATCGATTATATCGATAAGATCGATTTTATCGATTTTATCGATAAGATCGATTTTATCGATAAGATCGATTTTGTCGATAAGATCGATTTTGTCGATAAGATCGATTATATCGATAAGATCGATTTTATCGATTTATCGATTTTATCAATATTTTTTCAGTATCGATTTCCGATACTGAAATTCGGAGATCGAACAGCCCTAGTTATGTTACAACATTCTGGAAATCCAAATTTTTATATAATTATTATAAGATGTAAGAGTTACAATGAAATATTAATAGATGTATTGTTATTAGAATTATTTAAAGATAAAATAAAACAGTATATGGAACTTAAATCTTTGATGTCTGTTTTTTTATTAATTGACTTGTTATCATTATTAATTTCAACCATTTCAAGAAATAACCTTTTATTAAGATTTTTTCCCTATGTAATATTGAAACATTGTCAAATTTAAAATGTTGACCTGTTATAAAAGCATGTTCACTTAAAGCAGTAGTAGTTTTTTGTAATTTGACATCACTTTTATGTCCTGAAATTCTATTTTTTAAATTTTGTGATGTTTGACCAATATATGAATTATTACAGTTGTTACAAGGTATTGAATAAACAACATTAGATTGGTTAATTATAGGTGTCTTATCTTTTAATTTTGTGTATAAACTTCCAATCGATTTAACATTTTTTAGAGCTATTTTAACATTTTCATTTTTAAAAATTTTAGTTATTTTAGGGGTAAGTTCTTTAATATAAGGTAATGACCTATAAAAGAAATGATCAGGAATATTATCAACCTCTTGAATTGCAGTAATATTATCATTATTATCATTATATAAACATTATTTGAAATTTCGTGGGGACGTGTATTGAAAAGTAATTTGTTAAGGAATTTTTCGGGGTAAGAATTATCCAAAAATATATATTTAATTTTGACTAAATTATTATGCAGTAAAGTTGGATGAACTATTTTTATTATTCTATTTTTTAAAGCCAAGACAAGATTCGTTTTCATTTTATTGCTATGATAAGAATGATAATTTAAGTATCTATCAGAGTTAATCGGTTTGATATACCAATCAGTAATTAGAGTGTTATTAGCAAGTTTAATAATTTTAGTGTCCAAAAAAGGAATAGTGTTGTTTGTTTCCATTTCTATTGTAAATTGTAAATATTGATTATAATTATTGAAGATATCTAAAGTTTCTTCAATTTTATTGAAAGGTATACAACATATAATATCATCTACATATTTTTTTACAAAAATAACGTTATATGAAAGTCTTGAAATACAGTAATCTAATAAATCATCCATAACATACTGCGCAATAATAGGAGAATTTGAGTTACCCATAGGTGTACCAAAAATTTGTTTGTAATATTGATTGTTAAAAGAAAAATGGTTAGAGTTAAAAATAAAATTCAAAATATCAATAAATTTTTCTTTGTTGATTTTACAATAATTATCTTCAATATTGTCCCAATGTTTGTTAATACTGTTAACAATTAAATTTATTGGAATGTTAGTGAAAAGAGATTTAACATCAAGACTAATAAGAACATGATAATTAGGGATTTGTTTGTTATTAATAAATTCTGCAAATTCAAAAGAATCTTTAATATAGTAATCATTAGATTTATTGTAAGAACCTGTCAAAATATCACATATTAAGTCAGTGATTTTATTATTAGGTGATTCAATGCAGGAAATTGTAGGTCTAAGAGATAAATTAGGTTATGTATTTTGGGTAAACCGTAAAATTTTGGGCATGTAGAGTTATAAGTCATAAGTTTTTTTTAGCAAAATTAGCATTAATCATGTTATCTCCAACTAAATTTTTAATTAGTTGATTTGCACAATTTTGTGTTGATAAAGTTGGATCCCTGTTAACTTTCTTATAAAAATTTCCATCAGATAATAAAACATTAGCCAATGTCATATACTGTTCTTTAGAAATAATTACAGTTACATTACCTTTATCAGACCTAGTTATGAAAATATTTGGATTGTCCTTCAAAAATTTTTTAGTTTTATAACTAAGTTTATTCATGAATTGATTACTATGCTTATTATGATGTAAAAAATTAGTAATCATATTAGTAAGTTTAGCCCTAAAAATGTTTTTTTTTATGAGTATCAAAACCATGTAACATATTTTCAATATCTGCAAGCAGATGTGGAACAGAAATATCTTTTATATAAGGAGGTACACAAAATTTGAAACCTAACGCAAGAAAATTTTTAATATCTTCAGGAAAAACAATATCAGTTAGATTTTTAAACCAAGAATTTTTAACTTTGATTTTATTATTAAATTCATCTTTTAGAAAGTTAATTTTTTTAATATTGGTACGTTTATTTTCAGAAAAAAGTCTGTTATATCTATGAGTTTCTCTATTATTGAATTCTAACCAAACGTTATTTGTCAAAATGGAAGTTATTTTTCTTGTTAGGTTAATAATAGACTTGTCAATGTCAGACAGATTGTCATGTGTGAATTTAATTTCCATATTAAGAATTTTATGTATAATATTATTTTTAAAATTATTAATTTCATTGTAACCCTTACCATTTACAGGATTAAAAAGGTTAAAAACATTCTTCATTCCATTAATAATGTGGTTAGGAAAAAGTCCAAGTCTTCTACATTCTAACAGGAAAATCTTGCGATTTGATGTAGCTGCTTTTTGTTTAAGGAGTTTGCTGTAATTCTTCAGTTTCAGAACAGTTTCACGGCCATGAATAGCTTCAATTTCTTGGAAAAATGCCATAAGATAGTAGATATAATATTCCAAAACCAGAGTTAAAAGAGAAGGTAAATGAATGTTTGGTAATGTAATCCAAATGAAAGACGTAGTGTATGAATTTTCTTGAAATTCTTGATGGATTGTTTAAAAACTAAATTTCTTCAATAAATAGCTAGTTTACGGATGTGTAGTTTTACTAGTTAACTAAGTATTAAAAATTTTCTTGCGTTAGGTTTCAAATTTTGTGTACCTCCTTATATAAAAGATATTTCTGTTCCACATCTACTTGCAGATATTGAAAATATGTTACATGGTTTTGATACTCATAAAAAAAACATTTTTAGAGCTAAACTTACTAATACGATTACTAATTTTTTACATCATAATAAGCATAGTAATCAATTCATGAATAAACTTTTTTATAAAACTAAAAAATTTTTGAAGGACAATCCAAATATTTTCATAACTAGGTCTGATAAAGGTAATGTAACTGTAATTATTTCTAAAGAACAATATATGACATTGGCTAATGTTTTATTATCTGATGGAAATTTTTATAAGAAAGTTAACAGGGATCCAACTTTATCAACACAAAATTGTGCAAATCAACTAATTAAAAATTTAGTTAGAGATAACATGATTGATGCTAATTTTGCTAAAAAAACTTATGACTTATAACTCTACATGCCCAAAATTTTACGGTTTACCCAAAATACGTAAACCTAATTTATCTCTTAGACCTATAATTTCCTGCATTGAATCACCTAATAATAAAATCACCGACTTAATATGTGATATTTTGACACGTTCTTACAATAAATCTAATGATTACTATATTAAAGATTCTTTTGAATTTGCAGAATTTGTTAATAACAAACAAATCCCTAATTATCATGTTCTTATTAGTCTTGATGTTAAATCTCTTTTCACTAACATTCCAATAAATTTAATTGTTAACAGTATTAACAAACATTGGGACAATATTGAAGATAATTATTGTACAATCAACAAAGAAAAATTTATTGATATTTTGAATTTTATTTTTAATTCTAACCATTTTTCTTTTAACAATCAATATTACAAACAAATTGTTGGTACACCTATGGGTAACTCAATTTCTCCTATTATTGCGCAGTATGTTATGGATGATTTATTAGATTACTGTATTTCAAGACTTTCATATAACGTTATTTTTCTAAAAAAATATGTAGATGATATTATATGTTGTATACCTTTCAATAAAATTGAAGAAACTTTAGATATCTTCAATAATTATAATCAATATTTACAATTTACAATGGAAATGGAAACAAACAACACTATTCCTTTTTTGGACACTACAATTATTAAACTTGCTAATAACACTCTAATTACTGATTGGTATATCAAACCGACTAACTCTAATAGATACTTAAATTATCATTCTTATCATAGCAATAAAATGAAAACGAATCTTGTCTTGGCTTTAAAAAATAGAATAATAAAACTAGTTCATCCAACTTTACTGCATAATAATTTAGTCAAAATTAAATCTATATTTTTGGATAATTCTTACCCCGAAAAATTCCTTAACAAATTACTTTTCAATACACGTCCCCACGAAATTTCAAATAATGTTTATATAATGATAATAATGATAATATTACTGCAATTCAAGAGGTTGATAATATTCCTGATCATTTCTTTTATAGGTCATTACCTTATATTAAAGAACTTATATACCCCTAAAATAACTAAAATTTTTAAAAATGAAAATGTTAAAATAGCTCTAAAAAATGTTAAATCGATTGGAAGTTTATACACAAAATTAAAAGATAAGACACCTATAATTAACCAATCTAATGCTGTTTATTCAATACCTTGTAACAACTGTAATAATTCATATATTGGTCAAACATCACAAAATTTAAAAAATAGAATTTCAGGACATAAAAGTGATGTCAAATTACAAAAAACTACTACTGCTTTAAGTGAACATGCTTTTATAACAGGTCATCATTTTAAATTTGACAATGTTTCAATATTACATAGAGAAAAAATCTTAATAAAAGGTTATTTCTTGAAATGGTTGAAATTAATAATGATAACAAGTCAATTAATAAAAAAACAGACATCAAAGATTTAAGTTCCATATACTGTTTTATTTTATCTTTAAATAATTCTAATAACAATACATCTATTAATATTTCATTGTAACTCTTACATCTTATAATAATTATATAAACATTTGGATTTCCAGAATGTTGTAACATAACCTTATATCAACTAAGGTTATTTCTAACCTTGTATCACACCAAGTTTTCTGACACTTTTTGATGATAACCTAAAAATCATTTTTTCTTATTATAAATTTATCTTTTGTTTTTTGGAACTAAATTACCTTATTAACAAAAAACAATTACAAACAAAATTGACGGTATAAATTTTCACACGAAATTATGTAAAAACCATTTTCTGGCCCTTTTAAACCTAAAATCTATCTGGCTTTAATATTGGTAAAAAACTTCAACATAATTGTGAGTAAAATTTCAACCTTTTCTCAATATTTTCTAATAATTTAAAAAAATTTCTAGCCCTGATGAAGGTCACGAAGTAGACCGAAAGCTTGGTATTATAAAAAGAAGTTAATATATACCTTTCTGGCTGCAAAACTCGTTATTTTATCTACTAAGTAAAACTACACAGCCGTAAACTAGCTATTTATTGTTTTTCTTTATAAACAGAAATAACGGAGCTACAGAAATCTGATTAAATAGCAAAAAATCATTTTTTCCAAAATATCTAGTGAGCCATGAACTTTTTTAAAAATCCAAAAGGGGCATTTAACCTTTGTTCTGGCTCTGCTAGTTTCCGAGATCCCCATAGTGGGCATCAAAAAAACTCACCCTGTATAAAAAAAAACAAAAAATAATAAATTTTTTAATAGGTATAACGTTTTTAATAAAAGCACTGAAAAAAACGTGGGGCCCATGCAATAGATAATAATAATAATAATTTGATGCACGCACGTAAGTCACTAACAGTTTATTGTAGGTATCTATTGCATTGCAAATACCTAATGTTTTCCAATGTCAGCTAGTCAGCTATTTCTCTACACTCCTTACTATTATCTATAGCACGCGCCCCACGTTTGTCGAATATACGGAAGCGTGGAAGGGCCACGTAGATTTTTTTTTAAATTCAGATTTTTTCTCAAAATGTGTACTTTATTCTCAAAATGTTTAGATTTTTCTTAAAATTTTAAGATTTTTTGACTTTTTTCTCGGAATTTTAAAATTCAGACTTATTCTCTGAAATTTTAAATTAAGACATTTTTCTCAATATTTTGACTTTAGTCTCAGAATGTTGAGATTTTTTGAGAAAAAAGACTGAATTTTAAAATTCAGAGAAAAAGTCTGACTTTTAAAATTCGGAGAAAAAAGTCAAAACTTTGAGAAAAATCAACCAAAATTTTGAGAATAAAGTAAACATTTTAAGAAAAAAAAACCTGAATTTAAAAAAAATACTACGTGGCTTCTCTACGTTTCAGTACGAATCTTTATGGGGGCTAGGATTATTTCATATTTGTGTTATAAAAAGCATTCTCGTGGGGACTGCCGGGAGCGGGGCAGCAGGCAGTCGGCCAAATCGGCACAGGCGGCAGGCCGGGGGGCGCTCAGGCTAAGAGGGCGGGGGGGGCGGGAAAGGGCATCGCTCCCCCGCCCCCACCTAGCTACGCCACTGAGTAGTAGAATATAATATGGCAATTGTTTTTGTTGTTGAAAGTCCTAAAATGCACCAAACAATACGTGGTTCAATTTTTAGACCTAGTCCAGTAGCACCCTGTAGAGCAACGCAAATATTTCACTTGCTCAGACTTTTGCGGTATCCCAACTCAAAAACGATCGAGCAGCGCTTTTTCTGGATATTAAAAAACTAGTTTTTGAATATGGAACTCTCTGTCTATTAATGGATCCATTTAATCACATTATACGAGTATCTGTTAAAGTCAGGAATGTAAAACATACCCAATTTTTTGTATATGCAGAGATTTTTTATAGAAGCGACTTTGCCACGAAACCATGTCAGATTGTAGCAAACCTCGGTCATGTAGGTTTTAAATAGCTTCAATTGTTTATTATTTGTTGACTAGCAAGAATCAATAACGGGTGTTGATATTTCTGATATAGTGGAGCGAAATCGGGCTAAAAAGTCGCTCCGTTCTCGAAAAAAAACTTTGAGGGTAGAACTAAGAGACCTTTTTTATTTCGAAAAAACTGTCAAAATTGTCAATTTACGGAAATTGTGTTTTTTTACGTTTCCATCGTCATATCTTTGAGAATAGTGGAGCTATCGACTCGATTTTTTTTTAAATTGATTTTTTTAACATATGAGCGCTTACAAAGAATGCCATATTGTTGTTGCCCAATATTGTTTATTAACCACTTTAAATAGCAGCAAAATTGCAAGGTTATAAAAAGTGGATTGAAATTTTCATTAAGCGAGAAACTTGTTAATTTGTGGAAATTTTTATATACCTACATGCTGCTAGGGAAATGTGCCCAAAACATGAAACAAGTTTTTGGTAAAAAAAATTACCTATAGCGCCTATAGTTTTTGAACTGTCATTTTTTTTTTGAGGCGGGCGCTACTCACGTGGAATGCAAAATTAATCCCTTGCGTGAGAATATCCACGCGTGGCAGGCGTGTGTCAACAACTAATGCGTAGTTTACATGCGCAAGTGAAACTATTACAAGTATAAAAATATCTTAAGAGTACTTCCTAATAGTTTGCCAATGTAAACCCTCAGGGAGAATTGTAAACGAACTCTAAAAGAGTAGGTACGTCTCTGCGAGCGTTTACATAAACTATTTGGAAGTACTCTCAGATATACGACTTGTGATAGTTTTACCTCTCCGTGTAGACTATTCTATAACAGATCGCTGGTAAAATAAATTAATAATTTTGGACCAAAATAATGTGGGTTCAAGCAGACCAATAAAATAAGAAATAAAATAACCAAATGGTTGATTTTTGGCAATTTTTGAGCAGTAATTACAGTAGCCAGGTGAACAAACAACCACCTGCTTATTTTATGTATCTTATTAAAGTCACCATTTATTTAATGAACTGCAAAATAAACTTTTTTTATATTGATTTTTTATAATAATTAAATCTTTGTGCATGCTGCACCTATAGTATATCATAGCACCTAAATATAGGTATAAAATAAATATTAAAAAAATCTCTTTCACATTATCAACAGACTCGTCTTCGGTATTTTCTACATTACTATCACTATTATTGCACTTGCCACATTTACATTGATCACAGCATTTCAGTCTTTCCTTGATATGCAGTTGCACTTTTTCGGAACAAAAAGGCTTAAGCTTTGGCGTACAATGTTTGTTATGGATTCTTGAAAAATGTGCGAATTCAATTGTCGTTTACTGAAGTCTATATCCATAAGATCCAGGATCTTCAAGTTGCAACTTCACAACGTTACTTGAATACCATCTTTTTAACTGCTGTGTGCACCTGCAACTGCCAATAATGAAACAATCCAATATAATATAATTTCAAACTTTTGTAATACCTAAAAAAAATGTTGATAAAAAGCACAGTCAGTAGTCAGTAGGGAGAAGTTCGTAAGAAGGTTTATTAGATTTGGTGGCCAGAATTGTGGTTTTTATCAACATTTTTTGAGGTATTGCTAGTTTCAAAATAATTATTTTTATAATGGTCCATAATCCACACCAGTATCGAAGAATGGCGGTCTTTGTGTGATTCGTGCGGCAGGCAAGTTACCCATTATAGGAAGTTGTGTTTTTGGATTAAATTTAAAACAAACCATACACTCTCTTACTATACGTTTGGCAAGACATTTACCTGCAACAGGCCAATAATTTTCACGGACTGCAGCCATTAAAGCTTGTGGCCCACAATGAAGAAGATTATGGTGTGTATGTTTAAAAATTAAAAATGTTAAATGATGTTTTGTTGATAATATGGCAGGATGTTTTTTAGGGTATGGATACGGCGAATGTTTAAGTCTTCCTCCTACCCGAATGATTTCATCTTGCAAAAAAGGAGTTAAAGGCATCAGTTTACTAGATTTTGAAACGGATTTAAAATTTTGAAGATTGTGGAAATCTTGAGGAAATGACTCCATTTGGGCAATTTTAACTAATATTTCCATTACTTGCTGGAGCTCCTCGTGGGTTAGAGAACCGACTCGTTTATTCTCGGGGTTTTTTAGGTTATGAATAAACCTAAAGCAGTATATTGATGCACGCTTTATTTTATTTAGGGATGAAAATCGAGTAAATGGAAACAGTTGATTGTTATCAACATGTAGATAAGAACTAGTTGACTTCCGCATTTCAGGGAGTTCATTGGTTAACTTATTTTGTTTTGATAGGTCATCAGGCCAATTTGACTCGGTCTGAAATAACCATGGAGGACCAGAAAACCAGGAATCTGCGTTTGCTAAAGCCTTTGGAGTTAATCCCCTGGACAAAATGTCCGCTGGATTTGAATTTGTTGGGACATATCTCCAGCTATTGATGTCAGAAAGTTGTTGGATGCTTGTCACTCTATTGCCAACAAATGTTTGGAGAATATGAGGTTCTGACCGAATCCATGCTAGAGTAACTGTGGAATCACTCCAAAGATAGCCCTTGTCAAAGGCAAGTGTCATTGCCTTATTAACTTTTTCAAAGAGTTTGGCTAAAACTAGTGCTGCGCATAATTCCAATCTAGGGATGCTAATTGATTTTGTTGGAGCCACCCTTGTTTTAGAACAAAGGAGTTTAAATGCTTATCGGTACGATGCAGACAACATGTCGAGAAATTTGCAAAGAATTTAGTTCTGGTAATTCATTTTTAAAAGAAATCCATCTTGAGGCAATATCTGGGGGCACTTCTTGATCCCAAGATAGTTTTAATGACCATAATGATTGCAGCATGATTTTGGCAACAACAACAACAAGACTAATTAATCCAAGAGGATCAAAAATTCTAGCCACATCAGAAAGTATTACACGTTTAGTGACACGCTTATTTTTGCAGACACCTTGTATTTGGAATGAAAAATAATCTTTTCTACAAGACCAATAGAGCCCTAAGGTTTTGGTACTTTCTGGGCTGCCAAAATGATGATCATCTTTAGATGAGATATTTGCCGTAATGCCAGTTAAAACCTCAGAACAATTAGATCTCCATTTCCGGAGTTCTAGACAACCTGAATGCAAAACGGCTGAAATTTTTTGACTAAGCTCAGTTGTATTTTCAATGGTGTTTGACCCAGTTAAAAGATCATCTACGTAAAAATCTCTATGTATCGTTTGGGAAACCTGTGGAAAAGATTCGCAATCTAAGGCAAGCTGTTTAATACACCTTGTTGTTAGAAATGGGGCACTAGCTGTGCCATATGTGACAGTATTGAGAGAGAAGGTCTGCAATTCGTCCTCAGGCCTGGCACGCCAAAATATCAACTGCAGTGGTTTATATTCGTCACGAACTCTTATCTGTCGATACATTTTGCAAATGTCAGCTGGCACGACATAAGCATGCTGTCCGAATCTTAGAATAATGGAAACTAGATCGTCTTGAATAGTAGAGCCAACCATTTGAAGACTATTATAAGATAAACCAGAAGATGACGGAGCGGAACTATTAAAGACAACCCTCAGTTTAGTAGTGCAATTATCTTCTCTTAAAACTCCATGATGTGGTGAATAAAAACCACCTGGCCTTCCCCGGGCTCGAATTTTGTCATATGAGACAAATCTTCATATTCTTTCGTGAAGTCTACATACATCTGCCTCATTTTGGGTTTAGAGTTCAATTTGCGCTCTAGACTCAAAAATTGTTGACGTGCGCGCTCTGAAGAATCGCCCAATTTGTCGATGGTGTCCTTCAGAGGCACTGAAACAATAAAACGTCCAGTTGAATCTCGCTGAAATGTATCCGAAAAGTGTTTTTCCGCAAGCTGTTCTTCCTCACTGAGTGGTGGTTTTGAATTTACCTCCTCAAGTTCCCAGAATTTTGAAAGTTGCTTTTGGATATCTGCACTTTGACAAAAATGACACTGCGTTCGTGTCGATCTTGAATTTGATGAGGAAAGAATGACATTGCGTAAAGACCCAGAAATTATCCAACCAAAATACGTGTTTTGGGCAACAGGTTTCTTATTCCCTCCTAGTTTAATCCTACCATCACAGATAATTTCATTATATACCTCAACTCCTACAAGCAAATCAACTTTACCTGGTTTGTGAAATGATGGATCTGCCAAAGTTAAAAATGGGGGAATCTGCAACTGGGACGGATCGAATGGCACATCTGGCAGGAAATCAGTAACTTCGGAAACCACTAAACAAGAAAATTCAGTTGAATATTCAGTATGCATAGAAGATACCCTTATTGTACACGAATTATCAACATTTGACTGCGAACGAGCAACACCAAGAACCGTACATTGTTCTTGATTCATTGCTATGCCCATTTTTTTTACAAGCTCTTCAGAAATAAAATTTGACATAGATCCGTTATCAATAACTACCCTGCACACAAATTTCTTATTGTGATTGTTAAAAACATTAACTTGTGCAGTCGCAAGAAGACTCTTTGTCTGTCCTGAATAATTACAGTGTGTGAAGGTGCGTTCTGGAGCAGATTCAGGATTACTTATAGGCTCCACTTGGTGCAGTAAGGTATTATGCTTTTGTGGACATAACTTACAATGATCAAATTTACAAGTCTGCGACTGGTGGTTGCGTCTAAAACAATTTGTGCACAGATTTAAACTTTCAATTTTCTTGCGCCTATCTGCGATTGAAAGTGCCAAGAATTGTAAACATTTGAAAATGGAATGATTTTCTTTGCATATGCAACAAGTATATTTATTTTTTTGTTTTTCTGTAGCTGCAAGAAATGACTTTTGCGTTTCATGAGGTTTGAATCTATTTTTTTATTTCTGATTTTTCGAATTTCTTATTTTGTTCAGGTTGCTTATGCAAATTTAATTTTTCTAAATAGTCCGCACGACTAGATAAGAATTTTTTTAATTCATCCAATGTTGGCAAAGTATCTTCAAATGATTGAAGTTCCCACCGACCAAATGACTCTGCATCTATCTTTCTGGTGAGCATAAAAATGATTAAAGGGTCCCACTGTAGGGTAGGGACACCTAATGTCTCTAATGATCGTAAATTTTTCGAAATAGTGTCGACTAAGTCACGATATGCATTAGAAGAAGGTGTTTTTATTTCCCTTATGTTAAACAACGCTTTGATATGATTATGAATCATAAGCTGTTTATTCTCAAATCTGTCACATAGAACCTTCCATGCGAGATCATAATTGCTTGCCGAAAATTCTATGGACTCTATGCATCTTGCCGCTGCTGCTTCTAAAGAAGCTTGAAGGTAATGAAACTTTTCAACCGGTTCAATTTTTATACTGTTATGAATTAAAGATACAAATGAATCTCGGAATCTCAACCAATATTCATATTGACCGGAAAACTTAGGCAACTCAATAATGGGAAGTTTAACCCGTGTACTTTCCTTTGTTTGCACCGAAGAAGGACTTTGGGCTGACATTGTACTTGAACTTGCATGAAGTATTGCATCAGTTGAACTAGAAATATTAGTGGAATGTATTTGGATATACTCATTTGCTCTGGACATTAATGAATAATAAAAATTTTCAAATGATTCTGTTTCTGAGATATCAAAATTGTCAGGATCAAGACTTTCTATTTCGAATTGTAACTCTGAAAACTGAGATAGACAGGTATCCTCTAGTTTTGAAATTCTTAGTTTAAGTTCAATTAATTGTGATTTATTTGGAATTTCATTATTAATGGCATTGAAAAAACTAGAAAACCTTGTCAAATTTGACTTTAAGCTGCCCCTTTTTCGAATCAGGGCTTGTAAGTCACTATTTTGCGACATCGTATAATAGTTTTACCTATATATTAGTTTATTGACCAACTTGGAAGTCAAAAAAACACATACACATACAATGAATAAAAGGAAGGGTAGAGGAAGGATACTTAGACCAGAATACCTGGAACTGGACCTGCACTGCAGCAGCTTCTTGTCGAAATCCGCTGGTGATGTCTTCGTACTTAAAGGAGCATATCTGCCGCCCTGCTGATGATCGCCCGTTGCCTTGGTAGACGCTAGGTGCTGAATCGGACGACCAAACTCTAGGTTTCCAACTCTGCTACGTCCGCTTCTTGTGCTGGAACCGGCTGCCAAACTTGTCAAAAGTGAAAGTCCTTTACAACGACGATTTTCTATGAAATTGGTATTCCTGTGGCTTTCTTCTACGCAAGAAAAGACGCGAAATTGCCGCTGTTTTCTTGCACCCTCGCCTTGTTTCACTTTGATCCACCTTTCGAAAATTGGTGTTTCGAAAGGTCAGGGATCTTTGTATGGAATGAAAAGATTGAATTATTGGCACTTGGTGGGCCAGAATATTTGTTTGGTATTACTAGAAAATGTTGCGGGATTTGGCACTTAGTGGGCCAGAAGGTCCGCCTCGAATGGATTGAAAATCCGTATCGAATGACCAAAAAATGTTGCGAATTTAGATAGGGCAAACCCACAACAACGTCTCGGTTCAGAGGCCTATTATAAAATGATGGCTTGACGAGCACTAATAAAGTGGCTGGATATGAAATGGACTGTATATGAATGAAATTATTGGATTTTTAATATTTACCGTTTAATCAGAAGTATCATTAAACATGGGGATTCAAGGCGAGGGGATTACATCTGCTAACAAAGATACAAATACAGTTCTTTAGACTGGGAAACGCAGAATATTTCTTTTGACGATCTCTTCATTCGTCTTCTGACACTCTCTCATATATAGGGCGATTCACGTTCCTTCTCTATTTTACAGGATGTGGCGAAACCTATACCATTACAAAAATGCCTAAACTGATATAAAATTTGGTAACAATATAAATATAAGTTTACTGGCTTAACAGATGGAAATGTAAAAAAACACAATTTCCGTAAATTGCCAATTTTGACAGTTTTTTCGAAATAAAAAAGGTCTCTTAGTTCTACCCTCAAAAAATTTTTTCGAGAACAGAGCGACTTTTTAGCCCGATTTCGCTCCACTATATCAGAAATATCAACACCCGTTATTTATTCATGCTAGTCAACAAATAATAAACAATTGAAGCTATTTAAAACCTACACGACCGAGGTTTGCTACAATCTGACATGGTTTCGTGGCAAAGTCGCTTCTATAAAAAATCTCTGCATATACAAAAAATTGGGTATGTTTTACATTCCTGACTTTAACAGATACTCGAATAATGTGATTAAATGGATCCATTAATAGACAGAGAGTTCCATCTTCAAAAACTAGTTTTTTAATATCCAGAAAAAGCGCTGCTCGATCGTTTTTGAGTTGGGATACCGCAAAAGTCTGAGCAAGTCAAATATTTGCGTTGCTCTACAGGGTGCTACTGGACTAGGTCTAAAAATTGAACCACGTATTGTTTGGTGCATTTTAGGACTTTCAACAACAAAAACAATTGCCATATTATATTCTACATATTTACTCAGTGGCGTAGCTAGGTGGGGGCGGGGGAGCGATGCCCTTCCCCCCCCCCCGCCCTCTTAGCCTGAGCGCCCCCCGGCCTGCCGCCTGTGCCGATTTGGCCCACTGCCTGCTGCCCCGCTCCCGGCAGTCCCCACGAGAATGCTTTTTATAACACAAATATGAAATAATCCTAGCCCCCATAAAGATTCGTACTGAAACGTAGAAGAGCCACGTAGTATTTTTTTAAAATTCAGGTTTTTTTCTTAAAATGTTTACTTTATTCTCAAAATTTTGGTTGATTTTTCTCAAAGTTTTGACTTTTTTCTCCGAATTTTAAAAGTCAGACTTTTTCTCTGAATTTTAAAATTCAGTCTTTTTTCTCAAAAAATCTCAACATTCTGAGACTAAAGCCAAAATGTTGAGAAAAATGTCTTAATTTAAAATTTCAGAGAATAAGTCTGAATTTTAAAATTCCGAGAAAAAAGTCAAAAAATCTTAAAATTTTAAGAAAAATCTAAACATTTTGAGAATAAAGTACACGTTTTGAGAAAAAATCTGAATTTAAAAAAATCTACGTGGCCCTTCCACACTTCCGTATATTCGACAAACGCGGGCGCGTGCTATAGATAATAGTAAGGAGTGTAGAGAAATAGCTTACTAGCTGACATTGGAAAACATTAGGTATTTGCAATGCAATAGATACCTACAATAAACTGTTAGTGACTTACGTGCGTGCATCAAATTATTATTATTATTATCTATTGCATGCGCCCCACGTTTTTTCAGTGCGTTTATTAAAAACGTTATACCTATTAAAAAATTTATTATTTTTTGTTTTTTTATTTCTGTTTTATTTTGTTACATTTTGATACCAGCTTAAAACAAAATATTTGAAAGTTTGAAGTATGTCTTATTATAAAATAGAACGTAATTATGAAAATATTCCATGGCTGACTATGTAAAAATTTAAAAAAAAATCAGAAAATTAGCCATAGTTATTTTAACTATGCCGAGTATTATATTTTTGGAAAGCTCAAACAATGGCTGATTTGATAAGGCCACAGCCAATTATGATTTACATTTAAAAAAACACAAATTTATGTCATATCTGAAAAAGCACAAACAACATAAAAAATTGGATTATATTATCTTATTAAGCCCAAAATTATCTACAATTTTGGTCTATATAGTTTTTCTGTACAATCAGAAATAACGGAGCTACAAAGACCTGATGAAATATCAAAAATCACTCTTTTCAAAATAACTAGTGAGCCACGAACTTTTAAAAAATCCAAAAGGGGCATTAGATTGAACATTCAAAACTGCAATTCTTTCCCCATTTAACCTTTGTTCTAGCTCTGCTAGTTTCAGAGATCCCCATAGTGGGCATCGAAAAAACTCATTCTGTATACAGTGTTTCCACAGATTGAGTTCAAAATATAAGGTGTAAATAACAAAAAAAAAATCTAGTTGAAATTTGAGCATCTGGTATCAGCCCTGCTTGGTTTGAAACTAATTTGTGACTTAATTTTACTTACGAAAAATCACATATGCCTTGGATGAAAAAACTTATTTTCCACATAATTAAAATACCTTTTTGTAGGTTTTACGACAAAATGTTATTAAGAAAACTTGTCCAGAATGAAAAACTGAGTAGGTTTGCGAAATTTCGAAAGTCTAGGCCTACTTTGGTTTTTTTGGCATTTTCCCACTTTTTTAGAAAAGTGCACTTTGTGTAGCTTTCACATCAAAATGTTACTGAGAAAACTTGTTCACAATGAAAAACTGGATAGGTGTGAAAAAATTCAAAAGCCTAGGCCTACTTTGATTTTTGTGCGTTTTAATTTTTTAGCAGAAAAAATCAAAGTCGACCTAGGCTTTTGAATTTTTTCACACCTATTCAGTTTCTTAATAACATTTTGATGTGAAAGCTCCACAAAGCGCACTTTTCTAAAAAAATGGGAAAAATGAACAAGTTTCCTTAATAACATTGTCGTAAAACCTACAAAAAGGGCATTTTACTGATGTGGAAAATTCGTTTTTTCATCATTTTCAAGGCATACGGGATTTTTGGAAAAGTAAAATTATCTCACAAATTAGTTTCAAATTAAGCAGGGCAGGGGTGATCCCCAGAAGCTCAAAAAATCTCAGGTTTTAATTTTTTCTCTGCATTAATGTTGCCGTAAACTATGTTGAGAGATTTTAAATTTTGTGCAAAATCTAAGTGGAACTCTAAAACTTTACTACAGATAAAAAAGTTGTGATAGAAAGAACAAAAGGGTTAAGGTTAGGCAAATTGGATTTTTTTCTGAAACAACCTTCCTAAAATACTCCAAGCAATACACGGTTCAATTTTTTAAACATATTTACGAACACCCTGTAAAACTAGCAGTTATCAAGTTATTGCTTGTTATTTATGCTTGAAACATTTATCATGGTTCTTCACTGCAAACATAAATTTGTACAGGGTGTCCCAAAAATATATCGACAAACTTTAAGGGATGGAAATAGGGGACATGAAAACAAACCTTTTTTGTTTAATTAACACGCAAATGAGCCGTTTCGACGGAAAAAAGGAAAAATTGTTTTGGTGGGTTTTGTTCATTTCAGTAATAAATAATTAATTTCATTTACAAAAAATGTTCATGACGACTTTGTTTCATTGATAAATAAAAATAAATGAAAGTGCAGCTTTTCATACGTTACAATTTACAATAAGCAACGTGGATCTCGGTAAGTTCTTCAAATGAGAAATAATCATCCATTTTCAAAACAAATTTTGAATTAAAAATCAATAAAATCAATGTTCTGATGCCAACTAGGTAAATAAGTCATAATACTACGGTCTTAAAATTGGCAGCTTTGGAATGTTTATTGCGATAATTTTTTTCTCTGAGCAAAAAGCGTAGTTGAAACAAAAAATGTTGAACGAAATTCACTGGTGTCCAACTAAATCGATAATTAATTTAGTTATATGGGTGTGATCTAAAACATTTTATTGTTCTATAGCCCTACGGTTCATAGGTTTTGTTACTTTTTCATTTAATAAAATAGACTGGTTTCCTCGATTGGAAGAAGGAAACGTATGCGTATTTATTTTTGATAAACGCTGTTTCATCATTCCATTTAAAAACAAAAAAAGTACGTTGTAAGACTATTTATGGTCATCATAACGCGCCGTGTTGCAACGGGACTGTTGTACAAGAGAGGAAGTCGTCCAGATCGAGCAGGGTGAGGTATATCTCAAGAAGAGCTTCCATTCCAGCCAAGAAAACCAACCAGCTATATTACGTAAGCGGTACCTTTTTAATGTCACTGCTCCTGCAATTTTATTGTTTATTCCTCACCGCTTTGTCTGATTCATTTCTCATATACTGCACCCCTTTGGGCTTGCAGTTTATCAAGAAAATCACAATAAAAGCTATCGTTAGGCAACCGGGTTATTAAACAAAAAAATGCTTTCATGTCCTCTACCACCCCTTAAAATTGTCGGTATATTTTTTGGCACATCCTGTAGATCAATGTTGCCTCATTAAAATGTAATACATTTTTTATTCAGCACGTCAATAAGCATTCATGAAGTAAAGGAGACAAACAAATTTTGAAAATTTAAACAGTGTGGATGAAATATTTCGCCAAAATATACCTTAGAAATTAATGTTTTTATAATAACGCCAATAACCACATTACAGTGGTTGGTTGGTTAATTATATCTAAAAAACAAGAAAATTAATAAAAAATATATTCCATTATTGCTTGACAACATTGCCCTAAGTAACACAAATGAAATATCCATTGAATTTTTTAATTTGTTTTTTTTTTGCCACCAAACTGGTTAAAAGAAACCCTTTTCAAGTTGCCTGGAAAATTAATAATTTCTTAACAGTAATTGAACGAAACTTTGAACGTGTAACTCAAAAAATAACTTCAACAAATTTGTTTTCTGAGCTTTCGGAGAATAAATCTTCCTACTTTCTCAAAGGTCATGTTACGTCAAAGTGAAATTACAGATTAATAAATTTCTGGTTAAAATGTCATGGCAACAGAAACAGTAGCCTACCCACCTGTCTGATATTGTACCCCGTGTTCTATTTAATTATCTATACTAACTTCAAGTGGCAATAATATTTTACCGAATTCCACTCAATATTCAGCAACACAGTTGTCCGAATTTGTATGAATTTGCAGCACTATCAAACTACAAATCACGTGGTCACATCGCAGTCACATTGGAAATTGAGAAATGGGATGTGAAATAAAAAATACGGTGCCGAATGAACACCTGCTGTTATTCTACGTAATATAATACGCTCGTTAGGCCGCTACTACGATTATTTTATACAGCGCCAGGAGGACCTAAGCCGTGATTTTTATATTCACCGTGTATATAGGAGAATTTTAAAGCACCGCATAGCGGTCAAGTCCTGAACTGTGGTTTATCCATTTTTTCAATTTCGGCGTCAATCAGCGTCCTCCTAAATTTATGTCCAAACGATATAAAACCTTGAAGAGAAGTAGATTAGTAGATTTTCAGGTGTTGGTCACCCGGCACCGGTATATCGGACGCTGGGTGACATCGGACGCCGAGTGAACCTAAGATTTTTCATTGCGGACGCTCGGTGATGCCGTAAAGAAATATATATATATATATATATATATGTTACAGACCATATATGTAAAACAGGCCGTATACAAAAGGACTAGTCCATATGTAAACGGACTGAAGATATTAGTCCATATGTATAAGAAGCTTGTCCGTCAACAAACGGTCTAGTCGGTTTGCAAAAGGACTAGTCCTATTATATACGGTCTATCTGCAACTAGACCGTATATCACAGAAAGATTTAAACAAAGACAGAATGTATGTGCAATGTTTTCGTTTCGACGTCCGCCATTTCTGAATTACCCCTTCTTTTTTATATAGGCCCATCAAAGAAGGATATTACTTCTTGCTGGTACGTAGTATTTTGAAGGAAAAAAAGGTAATTATTTAGTATAATGTATAGGTACCCCAGATTTTTTTCTGCAAAATACATACTAAAAACAAGGCATATTCTTCTTTAATGGGCCTATATAAAAAAAGAAGGGTAGTTCACTACGATTGCGCATACAGTCTGAATGTCGATAGTCCTTATGTTAACGGTCTAGTCCGTATATGAAATGCCATGTCATTTACATACGGTCTGCGCCATTTAGGCCATATGGATACAGCCTAGACCCTATACATATGGTCTGTTTTCATATACGGGCTGTAACATATATAAATCATTCAGCTTACACTAAACATTGTCCAGTATATATAATATTTTCAAGATCTTAAAAATATAATAGATTATCGCTAATAGGTTAGGAGGGATTTTTAAGCAGGGTCAGTTAAATATACAATCGCTTATGTCGGATTTCGACACTATTATAAATGTAATAAGGTTGAAAAAGTATGATATCCTGGCAGTTAGTGAAACGTGGCTGACCCTGGTAATTACTAATGATCTTGTTAGTGTAGAAAATTATAAGTTTTTTCAATGTGATAGAAGATCACGTGGAGATGATGTTGGCGTTTACGTCAAGTCAGAGTTTGGAGGTGATGTTAGTAACTGTTTGGAGAGTCTCTGAATAAAAGTAGTTATAAATAAATACATGCTGATAGTCGGTATTTTGTATCAACCACCTTCTCAAAGTGCTATAAATAGAATGTATAAATATTAGGGTAGAGCAATAATCGCAAAATTTTAAAAATTTTGAAAACTTTTGGAATACCTAAAATAGGTCTCACAGCTCTTTTTAATTTCAAAATGGCGACCGGTTTCATAATATTACGTTATTACATCTTCAGGCCACAAGATTACAATTCAAAAATACATAGCTTCATTTTGAATAATGTTTTCAAAAATGTAATATCAATATTTCTACTTTTATTAATAAAGTCAAAAAGACTATCAAAAATTGTGAATCAGTTTTTACAGATGTGAATATTAAACAATTTTCTCCAGATTACTCCTTAACTCCAAGATTATACTGTTTATTGAAAGTTCACAAAAGCGATAATTTTGATAACATGCCTGTAGTGTCTTTTTGTAGTTCACCAACATATAGTTTGGCGAAGTGGCTAAATGCTACACTTAAATGTTTATATAAAGATCATTTTTGTCATACAGTTTCCAATACTTTTGAACTTACTGACAATATCAAGGACCTCCATGTTAATGATAAAAAAATTTTAATTTCATTTGACGTTTCGAATCTTTTTACAAATATTCCAAAGAATGACGTTATAAACCTGATTAAGGATAAATTCGTGGAAAGTAACTATTCAAATTCGCAAGTTGATGATATTTTAAATATGTTAAAGATATGCTAGGAAAACAAATTTTTTTCCAATTTGAAGGTGAAACTTATTGCCAACAAGATGGTTTGGCTATGGATTCACCCCTTTCACCGATACTAGCTGATATTTATATGCATCACTTTGAATCCAATTACATCCTTAAAAATAATCCTTATATTAATTCCATTAAGTATTATTATCGATATGTCGATGACATCATTGTCTTGTTTGATGGTACTTTAGATCAACTTGATTCTCTTTTAAACCATATGAACTCTATCCATCCAAAAATTAACTTTACACTAGAGAAACAAAATAATCAAGGGTTATTGAATTTTCTGGATTTGAGGATTAGTATTTAAAGAAATAGACATGCTTTTGAGATATACCGAAGGAATACCCACATTGGGGGTGTAATTGCTAATGAATGAAACAGACTTTTCACAATTCCACTCTCTGAAGAAGCTTTTAATAAGGAAGTTTTTATTATTAAACGGATTGCTATGAGAAATGGTTATTCTACTTCTCTTATAGATAAATTGTTAGCTAAGAAAAAATATAAATTGAGTTTAAATAATGTTTACATTCACCGTTCTCGACTAAGCTTTGAACTGCCTCCGACAAATTCTACTCATTGCCTTATTTGGGTTCCGTCAATATTCTGTCGTGCCAATATTTTCTAAAACAATAATTTTAAGATTTCCTTTAAGTCTACAAATTCTTTAAATAAGTATTTTGTACATAATAAGGACAAAATTCATATATTGAATAGAAGTGGGGTTTACAGATTGAATTGTAATGACTGTGATTCTTTCTACATTGGTAGAACTTTTAGAAATTTCAAAACACGTATAAAGGAGCACACTCGATGTTTAAGAACGGGTTCTAAGAAATCGCTTTTTGCAAACCATTTGATGGATGAAAATCACTCTTAATGAAACTACAGACATTACTATTCTTCATTTCGCCAATAAAGGCAACATTTTGAACAATCTTGAATCTCTAGAAATCCAAAGACATGTTAAAAATAATAGTGGCTTACAGTGGCGGCTTTACCTTAGGTTTGCAGGTTTGCGCAACCCCCAAAAAATTACAAAATAAAAATAATTAATTTCTAGTATAACTTTGTTTGTACCTATGTATATTATGCGCGAGTAGCAATCAGCAATCCTGCAGTCAATTTATTATTATTGAAATAATGTAACACCTTCACATCCGCCAAAATCTAAAATATCGTTGTTGTGATTCGAATTCGAGATGGTTGCAAATGGAATGCAAACTGATCTGTTATATTGCGGCGTACATGAGGTTGCCTATCTAAGCATGTAGCCAATTTCCGTCCCATCAGCTCCCAGTAGGTTGCAAGTCAAGTGCAAACCTTATTTATTTTACTCTCCCCGGTGATTTCCAAAATCGTTAGTCAGTCATTTTTAGTTTATTGTTTATGTTTATTGTGCGCATACGGTGAAGTACGAAATCCATGATCTCATTTTTTCATGTTGTTGACAAAAGCAAAAATGAATTCTGTTCAAAGTTTAATTGCAGAACCATTTTGTGTCCGCTCATTAACGGATAAGGCTGAAATAAAAAGACTTGGTAGGCCTACTGCGAATGTAAAAATAGAACAATCCATTTCCAGCAAAAAGAGAACTTTTACCAGAACATTTAATCCAGACCTTTACAAGAGACATACTTGGCTTTGTGGTTGTGAAGTTAAAAATGCCCTATATTGTTTCCCTTGTTTATTATTTGGAGGAGAAGTTTCTTGGACAAAAATAGGTTTTACTGACCTAAATCATTCAGGGGATCGCATTAAAAAGCATACGTCATCGGCAAAACACATGAAAAATGTTTTACAATATTCACTTTTTGGAACTGTAAACATAGCTGCTCAATTAAGCAGCGCGTATCACGTAATATTGAATTGCATAATGAACAAGTGAAACATAATAGATACATTTTAAATATTATAATAAATTGTGTGCGTTTCTGTGGAGCTTTCGAACTCTCGTTAAGAGGGCATGATGAGTCTACGTCTTCCTCTAATCCCGGGGTTTTTCGAGGATTAATTGATTTTAGTGCTGAGTTAGACGGTGCTCTAAAACAACATTTAGAGAAAGCATCGGTATTTAAAGGTATGTCAAAAACCATCCAAAATGAAATTTTACAAACAATGTTTAATGTATGCCAAGAGGAAATTTCTAAGGAAATAAAACAAGCCGATTATTTGTCTATAATAGCTGATGAAACCAGTGACGTATCAAATATTTTCCAAATGGCGATTGTCTTTAGGTAGGTACATTGTAAAAGGCAAGCCGGTTAAATGATTTTGGGATTTTTTAATGCCTTCCGATCATGATGCCAAATCTTTGTCTTCGGTTATTCTCACAGAACTTGAGAAGCACGTCAAAGATAACAAAAGCAAACTTATTGCCCAAATATACGATGGTGCATCAGTCATGAGCGGGTCGTCTAACGGAGTGCAAGCGATTATTAAAAAAACTTATGAACACGCTGCTTACGTGCATTGTTATGCACATCAATTAAATTTGGTGATGTTAAACGCTGCTTCTGCAAACAAGAATGTCCGAATTTTCTTTGCTAATTTACAAGGAATTTGTACTTTTTTTCGAGTAGTTCCCAGAGATCCGCAATATTAGATGAAATAGTTAAAAAACGCTTACCACATTCGGCCCTGACCAGATGGAATTTTAATTCCAGAGTTATTTGTACCGTATTTGAGTACAAAGATGGCATTCTAGAGGCAATGGAAAAAATTTTAAATGAAAGTAGAAACGTTAGTAGTACCAATCAAGCATCAGGGTATGTCAAAATCCTTAAAAGCAAAAGTTTCGTTTCCTGGCTAAACTTATTTTACAAGATAATGCCTCATGTTGACTTGTTATTTGGAAAGTTTCAAACAAGACAAATTGATGCTGTTATCGCAAAAAAATACATATCATCATTTGAAATTAAGTTAACAGAAATTATAAATAGTATCACTTCGGACGACGGCGACGTTGAGCCATCTACCTCAAAACGAAGAAAACTCGATAACTCTGCGGAGTTTTCTCGGGAAGGAAAAGAAGTTTGTGATATTATTTGTCAAGCAAAAGAACGGTTCAGCTTTACCGGCCACTTAGTTGCAGCCAGCCTTTTTTTTCGGAACGATATAACCAATATACCACCTGTTTTCCTGAACAAAAATTTAAAGAAAAGATAAAAATTTACCCATTTTTCATCGAGCAAAAACTCCGCACAGAATTGACCGTCATTTATGAAACAAAAGAATTTGGAACAATTTCGGGACTCCTTGTACTTTATGACTGTATTTCTCAGAGTAACGATCTAAGTGAAACTTTTAGTGAAACTCTAAAACTCCTAAAAATTGTAATTACCGTTCCGATGGCTTCGGCTGAAGACGATGCTTTTCAACCCCCAAACGAATAAAAACGTTTTTAAGAAACACCATGAGCCAAAAAAGACTCTCTGCTTTAGCAATGCTTTCCAAAGAAAGGGACCTTATCGAAAGCATACCCGATTTTAATCAAAGGGTTATTGATAAGTTTGCGGAGGCTAAAGATCGGCGTATGGATTTCCTTTTCAAATAAATTAATAAATGACCATTTTGTATTTATTTCCATATCATTAAAATGTCTTACTTATTTTTGTATGTTTAATGATTTTGAATTCACTACTTCGCCACCAACTTTAGTTCAAAAATTTTAATCTTCAAAGCAAAATGCGCTAAAAATATTTTTTGATAGGCACCCCAAATAATTTTGAGTACCTACTCTTAAAAATATACATTTTTAGAGTTATCTCCAAACATTCGCCTCCCCCTCAAAATTTTTTTTTGACGTCTCTGCAACCACCACATTTTTTATATACGAGCCGCCACTGGTGGCTTAATGTTGAATGCTCAATTGGAATTTGAAACGTGAAATGTTTTTTCATATTTATTTAAATAATGATTGATCTAGTTTTATCCTCCTTTTTGATATGTATCTAGTTGCTCGTTTCTGGCTTTAAGTGTCATAGTATTTTTTATTTCACGGAATTTTTTGTAGTCTGCTCGAAATATTTTCCACCATTTCATACCTATTTTAGCATCGATTCTAATTAGTTCTAAGTATTGATTTTAACCTACCTATTAGATTTGACTTTTACACACCTATGAATTTCTTTTGTTATTGTTCATTGATGACTTTTGTGTATTATATAATTCCACATTATGTAGTGCGTAAGTATCTTGTTTCTATTCTTGATTGATGATTTATTTTTATATTCCTTATTACTTTTTAGTCTTGTGGCCTGAAGATGTAATAACGTAATATTATGAAACCGGTCCCCATTTTGAAATAAAAAAGAGCTGTGAGACATATAGGCATATGTGCTTATTTTAGCGAATTCTACCTTGTTTTTTCGGCTCTGTCTTTAGATGTGACTCACCCTGTATATATTTTTAATTTCTTTCGAGCCCGGTTAGGAATTCCAAAAAATACCAAGAGACGCTTTTTGTTCCAAATTGAATGGGCTATCCAAGAAAGGTAAAATTTTTGGTTTTGACCGTACTACTTTTTTCACAATTATTTACAGTAACTATTTGTATCTAAGCCATTTGTATCTGAACGGAGTCAAATTATTGCACAAAATGGCAACCCTCCAATGCATAATGTGTACCAAATTTGGTTGGAATTCCTAAATGGGCTCGAAAGAAATTAAAAAATATATGTTATTTTTGGAAAAATTTCAACACGCTGTATATGGAGAACCAGCGTTTTTGAGCTAATATTTATTAAGCATATGTGCTTATTTTAGCGAGTTCTACCTTGTGTTTTCGGCTCTGCCTTTAGATGTGACTCACTCTGTATAGACTGGGAACTGTATTATCTTATATATCAATAACAAAAGGTACTTATTAACAAACATTCCAACTAAAAATCATAAATTTGTATTTTTTATTATTTTTTATTTTTTCAAAGCCCGGTAGAGGGCAGAAGATAAAAATTTTGAAAAACCGAAAATATACATTAGTTTTGTAATACCAATTGACAACTTTTGCGCATTATTCCAAAACGATTTTTGAAATTTAGATTACAATTGTATTTTTATTTTTTTTATTTATTTTTCAAAGCAAGGTAGAGGGCAGAAGGTGAAAAAATTTTGAAAAACCGAAAATAGACATTCCTTTTGTAATACCAATTGGCAACTTTTGCGCACTATTCCAAAACGATTTTTCGCTCCAACCTAATAAATATGTTAGACAACTCGAAAACATTCTTACTCCTTGTTTTAAAATGTTAGGTTTTACATGGATTGTTACATCACCAACGTGAGTAATGGCAAGTACAGCCTCCTTACTAGATTCTGTTTTTACAAATAAACTACAGAGTACAGAATTAAAAAAAAAACAAGCTAAATATAGTTAAGAGCCATAGCCAAACTTTTAAAGGCAGACAGGGTATGAGTGGAAAAGTCCAGATTAAGTAGAAGGTTTGTTGATCAACTGACAAAGGGTATAAATAGATTTTATTAAAATATTTTAATTTGGACTTGGCATATAGAAAGTGTTATCAGTTCTATACCTTTTCAACCTCAAAATGGAAATAATGAATTTCAAATTAGGAATATAGAACTTCGAATTGAGAATAGTCAACTTCAAATTGGGATTAATCAATTTCAAATTGGGAATAGACAACTTCATATTGGGAATAGTCAATATCAAATTGTGAATAAACAATTTCAAATTGGGAATATTCAATATTAAATTGAAAATCAACAACTTCATGGTATAATAACACTTATCAACAAGAACAACTCAATTGATTAACTCAAGTTTATAATATTAGGCAAAATTTAAAAAAAGTTTAAAAAGACTTTGGCGATCAAGTGCTAGAAATCATAGAAGGAAGACAAAGAATAAATCATTTATCGCAAGCTAAATTTCAGTTATAGAAAGTATAAGTAGTGCAAAATAACATAAATAATAAATTAACTGTAGCAAGTTGCACCAGATTTGTAGGAAATATACAGAGATACATATACCAGATGTATTAAAGATGTGGCAAAAATATGTTATTTTAAATTCAATAAGTAGGTATTGTGTATTTACTTAGATATAAGTAATTAAAATATTGCTTAATATTGAATATTCCAAATTTGACAATGTTTATTCTCAGCTTGATATTGACTAGTCCCAATTTGAAGTTGTCTAGTCCCAAATTGAAATTTATTAATCCCAATTTAAAGTTGAAAAGGTATAGTGCTAACTAGAGGAACAAAGAAATTTAAATATGATAGTAGTTTACCGTGTCAATGTCACCCCTCACAAATTGCCAGGATCTCAGGGTCATATAAGCTGATAGATAACATACAAAATTAGTTTGACAAAATATGCACTGGATAGCTTCACTTTTTAGGACGGTATTAACAAGTATTAATATATAATATGAGATAACAGATTTTTCAAAATTGCCTAATAGTTGATGTTTGAGTGCCACGAGATTTTTATTGCGTTTAGTCATTTAGTGCAAAAAAGAATTCTCTCCTAAAAGATCCAAAACTCGAAACATTAAGAGATACACTAGGAAAAGCACAATAAATTTTATTTAAGAATATTTAATTAAACTGGTTCTAAAGATCACATTAAAGGTAAGACCACACTAGGCGGAACTGCACCGAAGTGGAGCGACGCGACACAACGCAGACAAATAGTATTTAATTGAATTTATATTACATATACCGTACTATGCCGCGTAGTTCCACTGTCGCTAGTGCGATATAGCAAGCGGCGCGACACTGCACTGTCCGTCGTTGGTATATTATTTTAATAACAAAAGCTTATTTGTCAAAATGGTGCTCGACCGTGACATAGAAATGTCATGCAGCCATATTTTTCGCTTTTTTCTTGCTTCCTCCAATCTTTCTTCTTCCTGACACAGCAAAGACACTATTATTACGTCCTCGTCAGCCAGCTGCTCAAAAGTGAATGTTGAACAAAAATGTGTTGCATAGTGTCGCGCCACATCAGTTTGGATGCGATACCCCTTAAAATATTTTGTAGCATCGCGTAGCTCCGCTTCAGTGCAGTTCCGCCACTTTATTGCTTTATATTATATTTTATATTTAACTACACTGAGTACACCACATGCAGTATACTAACTAACGAGAACAATTATGTTGTATACAGGGTGTCAAAGTTGTAAACCACAATTTTGAAATAGATAGATGCCTTATAAAAAAGATACAGGGTGTTAAATTTTATTTTGTTAAACGGTTTTTTAATATTATCTCAAAAATGACAATTGATAATTACTTTAAATTGGATACACAGTATTCACGTATAAAAGGCAATAAACTGAAGCTACCAGCACTTTGTTGTCATAACCAGTGGCGTATTTTTCGCTTATTTGATTCTACACTCTTTTAGCTTTATAGTGCCTTTTTTTTTTAATATTTTATTTTGCGAAGTTATTCATGAAAATTTATGAAAAAGTAGGATTTCAGACATTATGAAAATATGCCAGAGAAGCATTGATATTTCATAAAAAAATGTACTTATTACATTTATAGTAAAAGGCTTATTTAACAGCAGAATATAAAAATATTTTAGAAAATAATATACAGGGGGCTCGATAGACGGTCACGTGTTTGAAATTTTTCAACAGGCAATTACTTGAGATTTTCAAATGGAACACCCTGTTTTTTAGGGCACCAGAGTATAGTACTTTTCGAATACTACAACTTTTGTTATTACAACTTATATCCTAAACTGGCTCGTTTTCCCACCATTTTATATTTTCGTTAAAAATACCCTTATTTTGCATTTTTTTACAAGCGGGCTATGACCGATGTTCACCATTTGGCATTTTTTGACTCTTTGCCCCTTTATAAGTTATTACCAATTTCTGTAACTTAATATAGTTGGCTTCCTGGATCGCCGATAACTGTACCGCCACTATATTAAAGACCCGAGCATCACATCATATTTCATTGTTGTTTGCGGACTGGGGTGGCGCTACATGACGAAAAAAATTGGGACTAATTATAGCTTTTAACATGGCTATTCTATGATTAGAGGCATAGATAAAGGATTTATATATAGGGATAGATAGGCAACTCCCTATAAATTTTGGATGCCATATGCCCCCTGGTGACCTAAGTACAAACTAGACTATTTATGCGGGAAATTTGAAATGTTTTATAGTTATTATACTTACGATTTTTAAGACACTTTTTAATTTTATAACTCCACATAGACATATGATAAATATCTATCTATGTCTATGTCGAGTTATAAAATTAAAACGCGATAAATGACAATATTAGGATAGGTATAATGAAAGCAAAAATTATATGGGAATAATACTTTTATATATTACAAACAGTTTGTAAAATACATTCACCACAATAACGCTAAACATCACAGATACAGATATATTACATTTTAGTCTTCTTAAGGTTATTTATAAGTAAATTAAGAAAGACATGTATTGTTTGAGTTGATAAAATCTAAAATCTGCATACTTTTTTTTTCCGGAGAATAAATATATGTTTCCAAGCATTGATGGTTCAGCTGCAGGGTACTCCCATTTATAGTACGTACCTACTAGCTATTAGTGGAATCTTATTGGGTAAATCCTCGGATGAATTTCTCGCTGAATCTGTAGAAAATAATAAATAATAATTATTATTAGCACTGGGTATGATACTCGCAGAATCCTAGATATCATTTTAGTAATTTATTAAAAAGGTATAAAAAAGACACAGTAGGCAAGTTGCTGCAAATAAAATTGAATTTTTAGAAATCTTTTAACAATCTTGAACACGAATCCTGATCGATAAATCCCAGGTAGGACAATTTAAAGAAGGCCATGACTCGGGGCACGTTAACGTGCCGTTAATTTTACCACTGCAGGAACGCTAAAATTAATAACGGGGGTACTTCTGTTACATTTTCAGAAAAAAATCAAAATACGTAATTAAGGCGCTGCCGAATGCAACAAGAAGGGAAATTTTTTTCAAAAAATATACCATTAATTTTAGCATGCATCACTAATTTTAGCCTTGCTGTGTGGTAAACAGAGCGGCATATAAACTTGCCCCGAGTCACAACGTTTGAACAAATAAACACCATTTGTAATACTTCTTACTAATGCAAACTATGGGCGAAAATAAAGATTGCACAGCATCCTCCTTAATCCTAGAGTTGGACCATTTGCCTCCTGGGTATATGCATGTACAATCTGGTGTAAAATCCATGTCACAAACTCGTTAGCATCTTCTTAATGATTCAAGGAGATCATTTAATTTGTTGTTCCCATTTTTTTCAGACCAAGTTTACAAAGCTGTAAAAATAGCAGTTTGTTTTATCACAATAAAATCGAGATATTTTACTTACCGTTTTGTCTTTGGGATAAAAATATGCATTTCCATCTTTGACCGTCGCGTCGTCCTTCACAACCAGGTACACAACAAACCAAAACCATTTTAAAAACCAAACCAAATAATTATGAAAATAACGATAAATATATAAATGAACAAAACAAACACTAAAAAACGCAGAAAATGGGAAATAATATAAAAACTATAAATAAAACGAACCGAGAATCACAAGCAAAACATGTCAAACGCACCGCCACGAATTAAAATAATGGCCGCCGGCCGCAACCTACCAATTTTTGATAATAATTGACAGAAATACGCCATAAGCACCCTCAAGCGACCTAAGTACAAACTATTGGGAAGGCTTTGATAAGTACAAGGGGGAGTTTCCAGGCCCTGATTAGAGGTATGTCAGTTTCTGACGTTTTGAATGTCCCATATTTTAAATATCCAGCTTTATTACCATTTCCGTCCTTTTTACGGTCACGAATTCTCTTTGTATTCAATATTTCGCAGTTTTATCATATTAACAGAGCGTTTATAGGTAGATTTGTTTCTGATAACATAAAATTTCCATGCTCACGAAGAAAATCGTATGCGCAGACCATATGTCAATCATATAAATGTAAAATTTTCAGTAATTAGCTTTGCTTGTTCTTATTTTGAATAGGTCAATAGACACTGATGAAATGCTGACATTATCATCTAATCCACAAGAAGATCAAAATCAACCAAATGAGGAAAGTAAGGAGTTTGTTAAGGCAAGTTGTCATGATTCGGGGATTGATATTACTGATGTGCCACCAGTTGTAGCTCCTATGCAAGCTAAACAAGTAAGTAACCCCAATAATGACTCAAGTTTATCTGGTCTCTACGATTTCTGTGTGCTAATAATAAGTTAATATTATCAGAGACCATAAAATAGTTACTTATGTACCCAGGGTGTTAGTGGGCATTACAGGACTAATGCCCACTGTGCATACGTATATTTAATTTTTACTAAAAATATTTTTTATTAAAAATTTATAAAACTTTTTAGTAAATTTTTAATATATGTTGTCAAGGACCTAGCATCCGTTCCTAAGGGCCTGTTATATGCCTTGATACACTCAAACAACTTTTTAAACAAAATATAGAGAAAGAAGAACTTAAAAAAAATAGTCAAAGCAGCTCTAGTTATTTATGTAAAATAGTTAGTTAAATCTATTTATTGGAAATTCTCATTGAGAATGTAATAATGTCTGGTTTTGAATAATTGGTAAGAAATAATTAGGTATTAGTTATTTAATAATAATAATAATAATTCTCACCCTCACAATACTCCAAACTAGGAGTACCCCAGAAGCAATTGGATGCAGTATTGTTAATTTAGTTATTTTAGTCTGAAAAGGCCAGCCCAAGCTCTGTCAGTTTCTTTTAAAATGTCTATTGGCTCTGTTAAATCCGCACCTATTCCTGTAATGCAGAAGTAACACATAAGACAACATCAACATGGTATTCAGTCATGATGTAAAACAATTATATGTAGGTGGGAAAGATAGCTTAGTATGAATCTTAATTTATACTAATTTCATAAGTATATTAAAACTCTTAATTAACAACGCTCAGACTTGTAAGCAGCAATCAACACTAATTACTACTGGTTCCAAAACTAAAATGCTTTATCACTGTTTACTTGAACTTAAACTTGAATACAAGGTCATGGCCTTGCAAATCACGAGGTGGTCCACACGCCTGTACCAACACTGACTCAAGAGTCGTCAGGGTTGGTATTGCTCCTTTTTCCCACCCTACCATTGCTGTTAGTTGGCTATATAGTTCACATCTAAATAGTTAGGTGCACTAAATTTAGTTCAACATAGGACTAATACGAAATGTGACTACTTTTTTAACTACAGAATTACGTTAAAATATTTTTTCATAAATGAGCATTCCTTACTTTTACTGATATGAACTAGCTGAGGATGAATAACGATTTGCAAAGGAATGCTCCTACTTACATCAAGATGAGGGGATCTGTAATAATTGAATTACCTGCTTCTGTCATCTGATGCGCTAGGTCTAGCTGTCAGTCAACGCCTTCAATTCCCAGCAGCTGGCAGTCAGTAAACAAATTGTATCTCGTGTCATAATAACTACTGTCAGACACTTTTGCTGCTTAGAATAAATAATAAAAATGAAACTGCAAAATGGATTGCGGTAGGCGTCACTACGTGTTGCTGGTAGCAATACTGTCCTGTTAAGTGAAATGAAGTGAAAATGTGCAAAAATGTGTGAAATAGCCATTGTAAGGTATTCGACTTTTTAAATGTAACTTTTGCCGAGAATCCTTACTTTACATGTTGAATTCTCTACAAATAGTCAGATTTCAAATAAAACACTTTTCTCTGTTTGATACATTAACGATACTACCTACTTATTTAGTATTCTCAGTACAGTTTGTACATAATATGGCAAAGAAAATCAACGAATATTTTCACTATTTATGGAGTACACAAATAACCCAAAATCTCATTTTAACAATTTTTGCTTAGCAGGCAGAATATTCTCATCCAATTTAAAAATTGTGATTCAATGTATGGACAGAAATTCGTGAAAAAACCTCAACCTGTATAATGATGACTGAGAACACAGTTTATGAAGATGAGAGGTGTTTAGTATTTCTTCAATTTAACTAACCTTCGCCAATAAGATTGATTGAAATGTGGCAACAAAATTCTCCAGAGACAACCTTGACCGTTTACTTTGAAGCAGGAGCACAGAGTTACAGTTTTGCCAAAGTTAAACTTTAACAAAACATTTTTTTCTCATTTTCCTTAATAGTATACCTCCCCCACTGTGGTTATAAATTTGTACAACATGGCTAAATACTGAAACTTTCTTAAATACCTAAAATCCTAGGATTAGTAACATTTCGAAAACTATTGCAAGTTTGTTCTATAAACTTTTTATTTGGAAGCCTTATAAGAAAGCTACCGGGTCTTAAAGTAAAAAAAAATGTATTACATTAACTGAATATTTACCATTATGTGACTTAAATAGAGTTTAAAAATTGATAAATTTATAACAATTGCAACAGAAAAGAAATTACATACCTATCTTCATTCCTTCCCCAACAAGCTAGTTTTGTGTATTGTGACAGTGAGAATAATAATTATTATCTTAAGGACCTGTCATCTTTTGTTCCATTGCCAACTTTATTATTTTTTTACATGGTAATTAATCTTGCAAAATCGATCTTTCATGAAAAGCTGGATTAGGCTTCACAAGTATTTAAACTATTTTCTTCTTCTTAGTATTTCAAACAAGTATTACCATTTAGAAAATAATTAGGAGATTGCATGTTGTATCGGACATTCACTTTTGAATCACTATCATAAATGTGCCCACATGAACGAATTAGTAGGCGGCCACGTTGGCGCACCGCACTTTGCACCTCACACCGCCCTTCACCTGGGACGGCAAAGCAAATATTTACATTGGTTTAAATGAGGATGACATCGGCGCCCAGCGCCTAGGACCATAGCATTGTACCCTCGCCTCGCATACATGCCGGCTATTCTCAATATATCCATGAAAACGATCTTATTATATTCACCAAATTTTCTCCTTTACTTAATGTAAAGATGAAATGTCTTCTTCGTCGGATGATGATTCCGATGAAAACGTCAACTAAATGAACTCCATTGCATCCAGGTACGAATTAAATAAAACAAGACAGTTTAAACACGAGAATTACTTCTAAAAGGCGATGTGCGCTGTGCCGATATGGCCACCGCAGGCCAGACTCTGTGCGAGGCTATGGTCCAGGCGATATGCTGTGCGAGGTGTGATGCGATAGGCGGTGCTCCATTATGGCCGCCGCTTCAGAGGGCACCATAATTTATTGATTTACATACCTTGGAGGTCCGCCATACTTTTTTGAAATTCAGTGGGTGTATTTTAAATGAGGGTGTTTTGCCAGGTTTCTTTATTAATTTTAATAATCAGCTATTATTCCCTTTGTGCTGAGTTGAAATTGGAAAATATTTTAATAATTTGTATCTCTCCAGGGTGAATTGAAATCCAACAAAAGCCACTGATTTATTGGTTATAAATGAGATCCTTTAGTGGGATGTATATACAAGTATATATAAACATATAAAAAGTATATAAAAAGTATATAAAATCAAGCAGACTCTATTCAACCAGTCCTCTTACAGTCAAGAAAAGTGTAATTCGGTTTTAATTTTAGTAATCTTGGTTTCTCTCCCCCTGATTCTTACCGTGGCACTTTGTCATTGTATTAGAAGGTATAGTTTGATTTATCGAAAGGGCTGTTGTTAACCTAAATCCATCCCGTTGATATATTTTATTTGTGAATAGATTATATGCGAAATTTATTAGAATAGAGTTTGAAATAGGTACTTTTAATTTTTTTATCTTTGACAGTTCAGTGATGCAGAGATAGTATTATCCAAAGACTGGATTCCACCGGTCACCATAGCCCCAAATATAAGCGAGAGAGAAAAACCTGTTAGAAAAAAAACCAGCAGTGTGTCATTCAGTTTAGATTCAAGTGGAGAAGCTGATACTTCGGAGAATCAGTTCTCCACTAGCTTGATCGATTCTAAAGAAGACACTGAAAAATCAGAAAGTAGAAAAAATAAGGTAAGCTGCTTAAGTTTTTCTACTTAGAACCTTGTATATGAATCCTCGTGAATGGAAATTCTGTTCCACTAAACAGTATATTTTGTCACTATTACACATTTAGCAGATTTTTAAAATTCCCCATTGAAAAAATAAAAAAAATTGCTGAATACCCTTCTTCTGTCAAGTCTATTGCCACCATAACGGTTTTGACGCAACAAAATTTCTTTTCACAAGTGGGTGAGGATAAGATTCTCGGCACGTGGGCCATAGAGACAGCTATTTTTCATCCTTTGTCCCTTAATAAGAAAATTTAGTCATAAAGATGAATAATATTATTATTTTTAGTTTTAAGTTGACAAAAATAATAGCCGTTATTGTTAGACATTTTAATTAAACAACAAAAGTCATTTATTACTACATTTGAAGATAAACTATTAAAACAGAGCTATAACTACCTGCGATACAATAACTATTACTTATAACTACATAAGAAATCATCTTCACTTTCGAAATTGTAACTATAATTTAGTTTTAATTCCATGAACTGACCTAAACAAATATTTTTAAATTTTCCCTACATTGAATTACATTCCGAATACATTGTCTTAGCCATAATAAGGAATATGAACATCTTTTTTTTACATCAGAAATGGACTGAGTAAATAAAAAATGTTGGGTCGTGTTTTTTTATGAGGCAAAATTAAGCCGTAAAAAAATAATAAAATTTGCGATAAACTCCGACCACTTGAAACAGACAGTCGGGCGACACCCCACGCCGTTAAGTCACTACACACTGTCGGATATCGCATTTGTGTCGATGCCATCTACAGAAGCTTGTGCGTGTGTTATAATTTTCTTAACCGCATTTGTTTTCCGTTTTGAGGACTATTTCGAGTACGAAGCATATGTTGTGCTGTGAAACTGGACAATGGATTTGTACTATGAAAATCTGACACTTCTGGCATTGAAATATAAGTGTGACAAAACACCCTTTTTTAGTCTCCCATAATTGTACTGCCAATAGTTTTCCATGCTTTACTCCAACTAGAAAACCTGTCTTTCTAAGAAATCTTAAGCCTTTTCATACAGAAATGATCGAGTAATGATATACTTTACTGAACTGTATTGACTGATTCTTGTGGCTCTACAAGGTATGCAGGTATATGTCACAAGTTTTACCATATGCAGGCGATTAGAATAAATTTATATTAGGTATTATTCTCCTATGGCCTGTAGTACCAACAGTATACCCATGGAACCTATCCCAAATTATTTTTCATATATTTCACATTAACACTTAAACTTTCATGACTAATATTCATCGACTCACTACCGCACCAAATAAGCGGTCTTATATAAGCATCCTTGATATTATTCTTTTCAATAACTAATTTGTGTGCTTCTATAATCTCATCGACTTGACAAAATTGTTGCGAAAAAATGACATTATTGTCCTAACTCTACCAATCCAGGAACTCTATTTTCTACATAATATATTTTCTGAATGGCCTAATAGTAACACTTAGGTATCTAGAGACAGACAGACTTTGAGTTACACTTATGAGGGTGCTGGTCAATGCGGGGTGATCCAGCCAAGAGTAGCACCCCCTCTTTATTCTTTATATTTTCATATTTTTTTACCCAAAAAACTGTATTTCTATATAATGTTTCCCATATTTTCGAAATCTGCACTTAGAAAAACAATTGATCATCAAATAAAAATGTTACAGGGGTTAGGTATGTTCTTACTTAATTCTTACCGAATATTTTTGCTTTTTTGAAATCTACCCTTCTTCCCAATTACAACAATATAAATACGTTATATATTTCCTCCGACCATTTGAATGATATGAGTGATTATAATTTTCATATCTAAAATAGGAGTAGCCATGGAAAAACAACCTTAAGAACATGGTACGTGTAAAATGCGTTACCAGATTATGAGAACTAAATTACTTTTTGTTTTTAAAACTCTGTATATATATATTTTTCAAATTTGGTATGTGGGAGGTTTTGGGGTGTCCTGATTAATGCTGTGGTGTCAGACTTTAAATAATTTTTTCTTAATTTTTTTTTGAGAAATGCACCATTTTAAAAAATCGCAAAGGCCAGGCGTTTCAGACAATGCCAAACCACTATTTTACAAACAAAAAACTTTCATGGACATATCTATAAAAAAATTGTCCCGTTTGAAATTTGAGCTCATAAAAGTGGTTGTACTTGGCCATGATCACGACCCAAGAATAAAGTGATCCACTCGTGGAATATCCACTCATGAATATTTACCTAATAAAAAAGTTTATCAACATTAGTCAACAAATAAAGGTTTTACAAATGTGGCAAGTCCTTAACGTTGACACTCTATACAATGTGTCCCGGATAAGAATGAACAGCATGGGGATCTTGCAAACGGTGAGAGATAGAACAACGGTTAAAGGGGGAAAAAGTTGTGCAATTTTAAGGTCAATAAAATGGTACAAACAGATATCTAATATCTTTTTTTTTTTTGTTTTTGAGTTATTTTGAAAAAAGTAAAATTTTGCGTTTTCGATTTTATTTTTTCTGAAGTTGGTATCACAGAAAAACACTTTCTTATGGTACTTTTTAACGGGCTTTAAGATGGCGTTTTTAGATTTATTCTACAACATTTTGTTTTTGAGAAACCATCTTCAACTTTATTGTTTTAAATATGGACCTGGTTTTTTTTTGCAGATTTTGAAAGCACTTTCATTGCAAATGCCATGATGTATGACACGAAATATTTTTTAAATGTTTTGAGACAATTTTACTGAAAATTCCTTTTTTTCCATTCATTTTTTTCTAATGCGCCCTGTATTTAATAATAAGAAGTCTAAATATTAATCAGTATTGTCAACAATTTAACTTACAACTTGTCTTTCAATTAGATAACCAAAAAAAGGACGGCAAAGACTAATAACAGTCACATACGATAATAAAAAATAAATAAAAATCCTCCACCTAGAAGGCTTTGAAACAACGAAACCAACCCCTTGTCACTTGTCATAACTCCCACTGTATTAGTTAATAATTTTTATTATTAGAAATGGAGGGTGCTTTTTCAAACGACTACAAATTTAACATGTTAGCATGTTATATCTTGCGTCACAGAAATAGTGTAGAGGCCAAGCGAATGTACTGTTGCAATTAATAAAGGCAAAAGTTATTGGTTTCATTGGCTTAAAGCTTTCTTCTCATAATTAGAAAAAGTGAAGAATTTACTCCAAAATACAATGCGACACTGTTTGCTGTACAACAACAGAGGAAAACACTTACCACTATTTAAAAATATTAAGTTTTCGAAGTAAAAATAAACTGTATGTTAAATTGTTGACAATTCTGATTAATATTTAGGCTTCTTATTATTAAATACAGGGCCGCAGTAGAAAAAAATGAATGGAAAAAAGGAATTTTCAGTATAATTGTCTTAAAACACTTTAAAAATATTTCGTGTCATACATCATGGCATTTGCAATGAAAAGTGCTTTCAAAATCTGGAAAAAAAATCAAGGTCCGTATTTAAAAAAATGCAGTTGAAGAAGGTTTCTCAAAAACGAAATATTGTAGAACAAATCTAAAAGCCCGTTGAAAAGTGCCATAAGAATGTGTTTTTTTTTCCTATCTATGATAACAACTTTACAAAAAAATAAAATCGAAAACGTAAAATTTAACTTTTTTCAAAATAACTCAAAAACGAAAAAAGATATTAGAAATCTGTTTGTACCATTTTATTGACCTTAAAATTGCGCAACTTTCTCCCCATTTAACCGTTGTTCTATCTATCACCGTTTGCAAGATACCCATGCTGTTCATTCTTATCCGGGACACATTGTATATTGTTTATAAATGTTTATAAACAGTCTCTGAGGTACAGCAACTTAAAATTCGATATACATAATATTGATTTTTTTTTAATATTCATTTTTCGATCACTAGATGCATGTGGACCAGTTTTTGGTATTGTAAACCTGTTTTCTTGTGAGAATTTCATAGCAACATTTCTGCACTTAGAAAAACAACAATTGAACATCAAATAAAAATGTTACGGGGTTAGGTATGTTTTTACCTCGGTTTTTACTATATCGACTTCCTGTATATTTTGACTTCTTCCAAATTACAACGATATAAATATGTCATATATTTGCTCCTATTTGAAAGATATGAGCGATTAAAATTTTCATATCTAAAATGGGAGTAGCCATGGAAAAGCAACCTTAAGAAAGTGGTATGTGTAACATGTGTTACCAGATTACCATTAAATGACTTTGTATTTTTTGTCCCCATTTCGAAAAATATTTTTGTTCTCTCGAGTATAATGTGCGGTCGTCAAATATTATTACTTGGCATTAAGAGAGAAAAACATACCTAACCTCAGACTAAAGATAATATAGACTCTCCTTTCTTATGGCATTGTAATCAACCAGCATATACAATACGGAAACAAAACATTCCTTGTGATAGTGGAGCAGCTGGTTGGACAAAGCCCACCAGTAGCGTATGCAAAAAAATATTTTTATGGTTAAAGAAATAAATAGAACAAGGAAAATTTATATCATTGGGCCTAGGTATTTATGGTTTATTAATTTGAATGAATTTTTAACTCTGGCAATATGGATTCTGAGGTGGAATTCATGTAAAAATCACAAGAAATTACAACAATGCGTAAGGCAGTTTCCTTCCTAGGAGGTGCAACGCCTCTGAACTCATTGTAACTGACTTCACTTACCTGTGAAAGGTTATGCAATTCTGTAAATTACTCATATCACACACAAAGCACTTTATGTACCTATTCCCTTTTTAATGTCCCTTGTATAGTTCAACTTAATAAACAATCTATCGATCACAGAAAACGACACAAACGGAAGAATTTGCACGAAACTGTATCTGAAATGCCACGACAACAGACGCACATGGCTAAACAAACACCGGCTACAACGTGGCGGCGGCGATAGCGGCATTGCCGAATTGTGCGATTCAGCGCAATTTACAACTTTTCGTTATATTTTTTCACAAAATATATAAAGCAAAGTATAATCTTTCCCACTTATTTTTATTTAAATATCCCATTATTACATAACGTAATCAAAATTGCAACGTAGGGAAGCTACGTCTTCTTCTCCATTATATTCTAATATGTTTTTAAATGTTCCTATGAATTCTATATAGAGTAAGTGGTAATACAACAAAGTTTTGTATTGGTAAACATAGAAATGTTGGCCACAAAGTTTTGTATTTGAAGTTTCGTCTATATTATCTTTAGTCTGAGTACCTAACTAACCCTTGGTAAGAGATTTCAAAGAAGACCTGTTTGTTTTCTTTCGTCTTTCATGGCTAATCTGATCGCGATTCAACAAATATTTTCCAAATGAGATGGACAAGCATTTGCATATACTGGTAAGAAAATTACGTAAACTCTATGTACCTATATCATTGGAAAGAAGATAGAAATGCCTTTTTATGGGGACAAATATATACAGGATGTTGTTGTTACCAGAGGCAACAATAACGAATGGTTTCCCTGCATTATCTAACCCCTTCTAGTAGTTGTAGGAAATGCCATAGTCTGCTACATCTCACTGCTACTTACTAATAGTCAGTTGGAACAAATACCACATAACCGATGGAATCCAAATGCTCCGGTAGCTTAGTTCATTAAGTGCCTATGGCCCTAATAGGAGTCCCGAGTTCGAATCCTGGCTGGAGTGCATTTTTTTTTCAACTGATTGTGGTGGTCGGAAAGGTAAAATCTCAAGTTGGCTTATCCCCAACTGTTTCGGAATCTAAGTGCATTGGAAAAAATTGTAGAGCTCAAAATCGGCAACATTTTTTGCCTGTGACTGAAATCTCTCTAGTTAGTTCCCAAAAAGATACAACCAATCATATGCCTTTGCTAGCGATAAATTCCCTTAGGAGACACGGAAGCGATGAGATCACAATGATTTTATTACTTCTTTGCTTAGCAACTAGGGATCTGCTCAATATAAAAGCCGATTTACCAAAATTTGTATCTTTGGCTTGGTTTATTTGCTCCATATACATTCAACATATTGATGTTTTGAACATGTTACATTATACCTAGAAACTAAATAGTATACCTTCAAGTTAAAGTACATTTTGAATAAAAAATACAGTTAGAAATTATTAAAACACAAATAGATAAATACAAATAGATGCACTACAAATTCACAGCCAAAAACAGATCTATGGAATAAAAACAGTATTGCAGCAGCATTTTTAAGGCGTTCCTGAAATTTTACGCCTTTGAGAGATTGGATGACAGAAGGAAGATGGTTATATAAGTCAAATCTTGAGGAGTTGTTTTTTGACTTAAGAGGGGGTTGACGACAGCGAAAGTGACGTTAGATTTCGTATTTTTTAAAGTTGTATAGCATAAATCTAATAGCATTTTACCTGGCAAAAATATAGTACAAACATCTCTTTCTTCATTTTAATCATAAGATCTTACAAGCACTGTTTTGTTTTATAGGTTATGAAAACCTTGGGAAAAATAATAATTCCAGTGCATATGCTTTTAAGATCTTATGATTAAAATGAAGACAGAGATGTTCGTACTATATTTTTGCCAGGTAAAATGTTATTAGATTTTATACTATACAACTTAAAAAAATACGAAATCTAACGTCACTTTCGCTGTCGGCAACCCCCTCTTAACCTGCTGCCCCATATTCACACTGCTTTGTCGTTGTATCAGATTCGTTGGCTTGATGATCTGGGTAGGCAAGTTTAGTAATCACATTGGCATGCATAATTTCGTATATCTATTACTTTCCCGACCTATCAGAAAGAGTAATCGTTTCACTCTTTTTAACTATGTATACTTATTGAATTTGCATATAGCAGTAAGTTTTTACAGTCTTCAATATCGAAAGTCTGCGTCTCGGAAAACAACAACTCAGTAGTTTAGGTGTAATGCTTTTTATATAATTAAAAAAATGCAGTACTTCTAAATGCTTCAAGTGAGAGGTTAATACTCCCCACCCCAATATTCCATGACGGGGAGTATAGACTCCACAAGACTACAATATAGGGTTTTCATTTGGCCGAATTTTAGAATTTTTGAAAAGTATCTGAATTTTGTCGATCATTATTTAAAAATAAACACCCTGTATATGAAATCTGGCTTTTAGATTAAATGTCATATTTTTAAAGAATTTATTTGGTAATTAGGTCAGATATGTAGGTACCTACATCTACCTACATATTTTTTGGTTTTATCATAAACCATAAGATAAAAATAGCCTAAGGAGGTAGGTTTCTTTTTTGTGTATGGTTTAAAATTTTGTTTAATCTTTTAAATAAAAGATAGAGTGGCAAATTATAGGGGCGGCATTATCTTGCCCGGAGCGGTCGTCTAGTCACTTGTGCCGAATATTAGCAAAGATTTTACTGCCACTTTTCTCAAATAGGGGGCGTGGAGGGCAACCCAGAAGGTGGAAAATTATAGGGAAAGGCACTAACTCGTCCGGAATGGTTATATAGTCACTCGTGCTGAATGTTAGCGCCAGCAACAAAAAAAACAATGTTTTTATGGCCACTTTTCTCAAATAGGGGGGTGTGGGGGGCAAAATCCTGTAATTTTTTTAAATCACCATTGAGAAATTACAGTATTTTTAGTGAAAATTGCTTTTCCCATAAAACTTACCGTATTCTATGTTAATAATAGAAATAGAATTGTAAAATTTTAATTTTTTGTGAAACTTCGACTCTAAAAGTTGATCGCTTATTTCCATGTATTTTATTTTCAAAACAATTGATGTTTTCCAAAGTTGGCCCACAAATACAGATTTTACAGCCCTTAAAGTATAATTTCCTACCCTCTAAGAATAATACATGGGATGTTGCAACATGCAATGTGTGGTGTCCACATAAAGACATATAAGATTCCTCCAGTTAGTACAAATATATACTTGAACAGCCCCAACTATGCAAAACTCTTCTACAATCTGTGAACTAATCCATCCATCTAGCTAATGGAGGTTATTAGATCCAATATGGGTACCTTCGGGATTGGTATTTTTCGTAGAGAGCCAAACATTTCCAGGACCAAAAATCGGTCCTAACAACGTTTTAATCCACACACACTTGTTCAAACTTTGGTTTCCAATATTTTGGAACATTTAAGCTGATTTAGCTAATAACAAAAAATGAAATTTTTCGGACGAACGATATTTCCTCTCACGTGGTGATGTGAATAAGTATTTTATTATTTATCTTTAATTAGCAATTAGCAACATTTTAAAAATTTATTAATCAATGAGGATCTCAATTCCTTGTAGATGTTGAAAAGACTCTCCTACCCATTATCATGGATGGAGACTTTAGCAGGAGACAAAGAAGATAAACCACCTAGTCAACCACATTCAGCAGCAGAGGTGCAACATTCATCAGTTTTCTCAAAAGTATTTTCTAGGTGAGTACGTCTTACATAGTGTTTATATCAAAGCTTTGAGGTCATTTCCATATTTATCAACATTTGGCCGGCCAAACCCATTTTTTTCCTTGGGGCTAGATGTAGTGATTTTTCGATTTATGTACTCTTATCACTCAAGTTCAAGTTTTTATTACGAACTTGAAACTTGGTGGAGGTCTTTAAGGAGTTAAAAAAGGTTACTTCAGTGTCAAGGTGCATATTAGCCTTTTTTTAATTAGAAAATTGACAGTAATTATTATTCTAGCATTTTTATAAACAAGAAGTTTATCACAGTTTCATGCATAGCCATAATAAGCACAAAAAATTAGGAGACCCGTATTTTTTGTTTTGCGTTAAGCTCACAATTAAGGGCCCTCAAAAAAGGGCCCCAAATGTCATTTTTCCATACTAATTGGTAGAAAATCATCATGTATGACCTGATATGATCAGCTTTACTGTAGCCGCAGGAGGTGTCTCTAGCAGCGCACATGCCACCTGAGTTTTTTAAATAAATTTTGATTTTTCACAAAAAGTTTAAACATTATAATGCATAATTTAATTCTGCATAAAAAGTGTTCCTATGTTTTTTTTATGTAGTGAACCATTTTAGAGAAAATTGTGAAAAACCATGTAAATGTACCCCAGGTTGTACCAAAAATGAGTTTATCATATACAGGGCGAGTTGGTTTTAATGCACACACTCCTAGGATCAGTCAAATACCGAAAAATATGTTTGTTCCATAAACTATTTTATTTGGAGGCCTTATAAGAAAGATACAAATTTTTAAAATATTAAAATATTTTTAAGATTTAACACCCTGTATCTTTCCATATATTCTACATTTCCCTTATTATTATTTTGTTTAACAAAATATATTTAGAGTATTTATTTTAGTTGTTAATGATTAAAATTTCCCAATGGTAATGATTTCTGAATAAAACATATTTTTTCGCTGGTCTAACTTGTCTGACAGGCGCGAACGGCCGCGCAACTTTTGACAGACCATAACCATGTGACGGTGAATATCACCAGCTATGACTTGATAATTTTATAAACCTGCTATTGTCAAAGCTGGACCGACAATATATTAAAGACCTGAGCATGATGTCATATTTCATTGGTGTTTGCAGATCAGCGTAGCGCTATTCGACCAAAAAAATGGAGACTAATATAGGTTATAGGAGGAGGGTATTCTGTGGATATAGGTATGTCAGTTACGCTACCTGTTTTGTTTGCGATAACATGAATTTTCCATGTTAAAAAATCTTATGCACAGACCATGACGTGAATTGCAGAAGAATAAACACTATTTTGGAACTACGGGATGATGCTGTTCAACCAGCTGAAGGAGCTAGAATTATGTAAAAACACATTAAATTTAAATACAATGCTAATACATTACTTGGTTAAATTCTTTTATAACAGCAGTTGGTTTACCTGTGATATTTTTTCGAAGCAATTAACATAATTTTTGTTCGAATGTGTCAAATATTGACATTTTTCGGACGGAACCTATGATCGAAAAGAAGGACCTTTACACGGTGTGTTATGATTGTTCCATGGTAGTCTGCAAAAGTACTTGTTTAATGTCATTTATGTCGAGTTCTAAATCCCGGTATTTTAGCATTTATTTAAACTAACCAAATTTGCTGCTGATATCTCCGGAGGTGTTTTATTAAAACAATTAAACTGTATTTCACTCGATTGACATAAGCACATCTATCCAAGTTACAGCGACAGTAGGGTTTGACTAATATGAAATTCCAAGTGGCCTGCATTCCGCTCGCCGCCTAAACACTTGAGATTTTACGATGGCCAGACCAATAAGAGAATAGGTAACATCGCGACCAAGTGGTTGCCAATGTTTTGATTCACTGCCTCTGTAACTTGGATATAGTATAGATGTGTTTTATTGGCGCATAACTACTCATAGTAATACTGGTGAATCTAGTGACAGATAAACAAGAGACAATTAAAAGGGCTTAACAAATGTCGCAACATTCACAATGACACCAATAAAACACATACATTATTTATGATGTTAATTTTCTGCTTTTTTAAATATATTTAAGCACCAGTCGAACACAAAATATTGTATGATACACAGACAAAAAGTAGTTTTTCATCCTTGTATCACAAACTACTATTTTGTTTAATAAGGCGCCTTACTATGTAAACTAAAGATGGAAACGAAAATATTAGAAAAATGTTTTTTAATTTTTTTAAAACTTATCATTTTAGCGCTCACTCAAAAACTTTTGAATAATCGATAATGGTTATATCTATGGCAAATAAGTTCCTCTATCACTCAAAAAGGAATATATCACAGTACAATATATCACAGCTCTGAATAGTTGTATTATCTACCCGTATTTTTTTAAAATAACAATATAGCACCAATCTGCCACTAACCTTAATCATAGCTCACCAATCCACTTGGTCGACTTCGCTCTGTTCGCCAAAACCCCATCTGAAGAGAGCAGTGGCTCAGCTCCTCAGTCAGGTGGCAGCGGTCCTCCTTTGACTGACTCCCCACTCAAGGAAGGCCTTGTTGGAGGCAACTTCTTCCCCTCTAATATCATCAGCTCAGTGGGTGCTTCAGTGGGAGCTGTTGGAGCTCAGGTGGGAGCTATGGGTGCTCAGGTGGGAGCCCAAGTTGGAGCCATTAGCTCAACTGTAGGGGCAGTAGGAGCGCAAGTCGGTGCTTCAGTCAGTGCCGTGGGGTATGTGTGTGTTGGGTACCTACCTAGCTTCTTCCCTTGATGGGATTCACTACTTTATGTGTAATGGGAAGTTTTGAGATCTAAATTTTCTTGAAATTAAGTTTTCATACTCTGGTAGTGTCTGTAGATTTTTAAAGACAGTTTACAAATAAATTTCTGGGACTTTAAGATGAATGATAATTTATTTTATCTCAAAGTTGATTTATGCAAGGTGTTTCCAAAACAGTTTTCTAACGGGTTTCTAGGTAAAACAAACATAATCAAAAAGTTTATATAAGATAAAGCCCACTGTACAGTTTTATTTTTACAACCAAAGAAAAATTATATTTTTGTGCGAGCTACGTAAATGAAAATCATGGGTCTTATTCAGCAGATTTATTCTTGAAACAACACTATTCTTTATAAAGTCCAAGTTTTCCTTCTGTATTTAGAACTTCTTCTGGGCTAGAGAAAGTAAGAAAAATTGCAATTATACTTTATACAGGGTAAGCCATTAATAATGGCAGATAGTGCAACCACATATATTTTGGGCCAAAATATTACGATTGAGGCTAATATGCCTTATAAAAATGTTCTTTGTTTAAGAGATACAGGGAGTTGAAGTTTGTTTTTTGAAATTGCATTTTGGCTCCATCTCCTAACATAATTAAGCTGCTGAACTGAAATTTGGCACTGCTATGTTTTTGGGGATGGAGAATAAGATGAAATTGTCAATTTCTACGTATCTCAGAGGGCGCCACTTGGGCTGTTTTTGGATCCTGCTTTTACTCGTAACTTTTTTGAGGTTATCTTTTGGTCATGCAGGTGCATCTGATTTTAGTGCATCTTTTCATTCTGCAACAAAGAGGTACTCTTGTTTCATAATGATCAAATCAACCTTTTGCTTTGAAATTGCCAAAACCTGCCCCAAAACATCTGTTGACTTCAATATTCGAAAAATAAAATTTTCACCTAGGTACTGCTTTCAAATATTGCACGACGACTGTACCATTTAAAGCGAGAAAAAAAACCCATATGCACAATGTCCCAAAAAATGTTCACTTTCAAAATGAAACGGATTGAAACTCGACAAAATTTGGACACCCTATTTCAAGAAAACGAATGTGTTTCGATCACGTTTATTTGGCACTTTTTTCTTCATTTTCAATGTATAGTTGACCTGTAACATTTGAAAGCAGTAGGTGAAAATTTTATTTTTAAAATATTGAAGTCAACAGGTCTTTGGGCCAAGTTTTGGCAATTTCAACGCAAACAGTTGACTTGATCGTTATGAAACAAGAATACCTCTTTGTTGCAGAATGAAAAGATGCACTAAAATGATGAACCTGCAGGACCAAAAAGATAACCTGAAAAAAGTTATGAGTAAATGCAGGATCCAAAAACAGCGGAAGTGGCTCCCTCTGTGAGATACATACGAGACCAGAATCATATCATTTGGCCCAGCCAATATTTTATTTTTTATTTTATTTTAGACGCTATTATTAAAAACAAAAGAAAACTATTAAATCAAACTATTATCATTGTAATTTGAGACATTTTTATAAACAATTTTTACCAGGATTATAATTAGAAAACTAGATATACAGGGTGAATCAGTTTTTTGTAGCAGGACTTTAACAGGTCATAGACCTTCAAAAAATAACCGCACTTTCTTCTATAAACTATATCATTTTAAGGCCGTATAAAAAAGTTACAGGGTGTTAAAATTGTAAGAAATATGTGAACTTTAGTGGATATTTACCAAACTAGTTGAGATATTTAAGCCATATTTGGTATACGCTATAACCTTGTATTTTAACAAAAGGTATTGCATTTTTTATGTAGATTTTAATTGCAGACAAAAATGTCCTCTTGGTATTTGTTCGCATGTGTTCTAGTTTAACGGCAAATTTCATTTTTTTTTATTCGGGGTATTTCTGAAAATTATCTAAAAAATTTGCTCCATAAGTAACACTTAAAGTAGAAATAATGTGTTTGATACATTAAATAAAGTAACTTTTTCCAATAAACTTACCTATTGAAGGCTATACTTTCGAAGCTACAGGGTCTAAAACATTTAAGGAAGATACAATTAAGGTTACGCTCTGTATCTTGAAAAGTAAAACCTTGAATGGGTTAGTTTATTGGAAAAAGTTACTTCATTTAAAGTAAGAAACACGTTTTTTCTACTTTAAGTGTGACTTATGGAGCAAATTTTTTAGATAATTTTTCAGAAATACCCCGAAATAATACAAAAAAATGAAATTTGCCATTAAACTATACCACATGCGAACAAATACCAAGAGGACATTTTTGTCTGCAATTAAAATCTACATAAAAAATCCAATACCTTTTGTTAAAATACAAGGTGATTCATTTTTTTTGCTAAAAATAATTTTACCAATTACCCACTTCTCCGCTACTGGTTGTGCAAGATGTTCGATATTAACAGGTTTTATGCTAACCCTTGCCGTTATAGCGTATACCAAATATGACTTAAATATCTCAACTAGTTTGGTAAATATTCAATAAAGTCCGCATATTTTTTCCAACTTTAACACCCTGTAACTTTTTTCTAAGGCCTTAAAAAGATATAGTTTATACGAAAAAGTGCCGTTATTTTTTAAAGATCTATCACCTGTTAAAGTCCTGCTACAAAAAACTGATTCACCCTGTATATGCTTGAGACACTAAATTAAATAATGTAACAAGTATTGGCTGGGCCAAATGATATGATTCTGGTCTCGTAGATATTGACATTTTCAGCTTATTCTCCATCCCCAAAAACATAGCAGTGCCAAATTTCAGTTCAGCAGCTTGGCTATGATGGGAGATGTAGCCAAAATGCAATTTCAAAAAACAAACTTCAATAAACAAACAACATTTCTATAAGGCATATTATCCTCAATCGTAATATTTTTTTCCCAGAATATATGCGGTTGCACTATGTGCCATTATTAATGACTCAGCCTGATAATTAAATTGAATATTTACATTTATATAATAGTGAATACAAATATATATAGCACAGAAAATATACCCTACGCGGACAGAAGTGACAGTAGCATTGGGCTCATAAAATATGTATAGCACTCGGTTTTGCCTTGGCCTAACAGATGGCCCTCGGATGTAGAATCGTTCAATTTTTGAAACCCTGAAATGCCCTCTGCTGAAAGTCACCGCTAGAGGTGCCGGCAGTCAGCTGAAGAAGTCTAGGAATAAAGTTTTGATAAATGCTGTCTGCGCTATTGGCTCCTTTTGGTCATCAAAATTTAGGTCCAGCTAGACATGCAGAGACCTTGAACTATATGAAATAATATTAAGCTTGAAGTTTGAAGTTGAAAACATTTGTTGGGTGAAAACTACCCACCTCAGCACCCCTTTAAGAAAAAAAATGCTAATTTCATTGTCAGATCCTCGCTGATTTTAGCAATGATGTGATTTGAGATGCGTGAATTTGTGGTTAAAAAAATTATTGAGCGAAAACTACGCCCCCTACCCCTTTAAGCAAAAAATGATACCTTTCATTGTTCGATTCCCACCGTTTTTACCAAAGACCCACCTAATAATTATAGATGCACAAATTCCCCCAGCACACCTTTAAGAAAAAGAAATGATAACTTCATTGTCGTATCATGGCCGATTTTAGCAAGTAACTACGTTCATCATGATTCCAGGTTCACGAATTCGCAGTTGAAAAAATTGCCGGGCGTAAACTATCCCTTTTCATTCCCACCCCACGAGAGATTATTTTTGATGTGATTATTACATATTATTACTTATTATTTTATTATATTATTATTACATGATTATTACAATTTAAAAACAACCTTTCGGGGGTGGGAAGGAGTAGTTTTTGCCCCAAAAATGTTTTCAACCATGCATTCATGAAATAAGCAAATCAAAAACAACCTTTCGGGGGTAGGAAGGGATAGTTTTTGCCCCGCAAATGTTTTCAACCACAGATTCGTGAAATAAGGTATATTAGTAAAAAATGCCTTTTCAAAACAATAATCAAATCAAAAACAACGTCTCGGTTGTAGAAAGGGGTAGTTTTTGCTTCCCAAATGTTTTCAACTACGCTTCATGAAATAAGAGATATAATGATTGTCTTTTTAAACAACGACAATAACCAAATCAAAAACAACCTTTCGGGGGTGGGAAGGGGTGGTTTTTCCCCACGCAGATAATCGAGCCAAAAACAATGTAGTTATAATTTTTTGGTGCAGAAGTAGTTTTTGCACTGTAATTTTTGTCAGCCTCGGATTTGTAAAATAGTGAATGTCCTTTCCAAAAACAATAATAAAAATAAGTCTCGAGAGGTGGGTGGTGAAACCAGAGACTATGGCCCAATTAAAAAAACATACAAAAACTGGAAAACTACAGAATAATTCTATAGTTATTGCTGAAAGCCAGGGGAAGCCGGCTTCGTTTCGGGCTACCAACTAATTACATTGTCTTGCACTTCGACTTCTGTCCGCATAGCATATATCTTCTGTGGGTCCGATGACGCGCCACTGTTAACCTTGGATTCTAAAGAGGCAAGCTCATTTCATTAGAGATCTTTCCTATATTTTGATAGTTCGTTAAAACTACCGACTGTTTGCACAGTCAGGCAATGCCGCCTTCAGACGCATTTCCTAGCGTACTGCCGTCTAGTATTGAGCAAGGAAAGTACCAAGGTGGTGAAGGCAGAACTATGGAAGAATTCTTCTATAGTCACTGCTGAAAGCCAGGGAAGCTCGCTTTTGAGAACAAGCTTTGTATTCTGTGTTCCAAATAATTATTTCGTGTGGGATTTCTGTCTGTGTGGCATATATTTTCTGTGACATATAATATAGAAAAAATTCATAAATATTTGTAAAGATATTTCAATAGAAATTATAAATTATTTGGCATGTTTGATTAGTTTATTATGTTGTTTTGTTTTGTTTGTATGGCATACTAGACAGGTTGTAATCAACAGATAATATAAATATAGGTTATACAAATATCAATTATTAAACAATGAAATAATGTTATAGGTTAAAATAGCAGATGCCTTCAATCACTAAGGATTATATGAAAATTTTGTAAATATTCTTGCAAACAAAAAAAAACACATAGTGAACTAATCAAACATGCCAAATAATTTTTAATTTCTACTGAAATAATTTTACAAATATTTATGAATTTATACTATTTACATTTAGATGGTTAAATGGGAAAAGTTTTAGACAATTTTATGGCCAATCTGAAGGCGCTGAGAAATTAAGGCTAACTGCTATTGTTTTCCAGTTATTTCCAAAAAACTAAATTTTCCCCTTTTCGGTTTTGTTAAAAATCTTTGAAACCGATGGTTATACAAAAACTTTTATCTGGCCATTCTAACAGTAGTGTTAGTTTTCAAAACTGTTTTCGTTTTCGAGATATCACACAACTTTGATTTTCTTATGGACGCCATCTTGGGTTTGAAATTTATCTACATGAAATTATCTTTTCAATGATCTATATCACTCTAATGATTTTTATTAGTTGTAACAATAATTATTAAAAACCTTTTTTGTATAACATTAAGTAGGCCATGAAAAGTCTGTCAAAACAAAAGCAACAAACTGTCAGTTGTTGTCTTCTTATGTAGCTCTCAGGTGTGTTTCGTGAAATTTGTAAAAGTACCGTTCACTTATAGTGAAAAATCGGATATGTACAATTAGGTACTGTTACATCCAAAACAATAGGAATACCCTAAGTAGCATTTTTATAAACTGTAAAGTGTTTATCACTAATGGCTGACACGTTATAGGAACCATTCTATAATGTGACTGCCACGTTACCACCACGTTTTTGCAACTTTTACTGTCACTTTCCAGCCACGTGGCGCTTACGTGCTGAAAACGCGGGTGCGTGATGGCAGCAATCTATGAGGCCACATATGTATGTGAAACTTGGCTACTTGCCTCGTTATTTTCTATGTCTCGGTCTCGAAATAAAATTTACAATAATAAATCCACAGTGACAAACACTTATTTTGGCAAAGGTTTTATTATTCAAGAATTCGTCCACCAAGTAAAAATCATTGAGTAGCAAAAATTATTAATTGTTTTAAGATACTTTGGTCGCCGCCACTTTGAAAGTATAAGAACTCTAAGGTAATTTTCGGTAGTAACCACGACGTTCCAAACACCTTAGCACCACTAAAAAGTTATAAAACTATGTAGTGACTACTAGTGGTGAAATTGACATAACTACCACTATTTTTGTAGAAAATAAAGTAAATATTTCTGCAAAGTTGTATATTTAGTGGTGGTTACGAAATGGCCACTCGGTAGAAGTGGTGATATAAGTTTTCATCACTTCGACGCTACACACTCTGAGGCAGACCATGATTTTTCACTGTAAGCCTTGTTTATCGAATACCTAGTTAACCAATGTGTGACAGAGTCATAAAGATACGAGAGCAATGTTGGATACAAGCAGCAGATGGTGCTAAAAATTAAAGTGGCCCAGTCACTGCCTACTAATTTTATTCTATTAAAACCTACCAAGACACAACTGTATTTCTTTCATATCATTATGTCAGTGTCAGACATTGGCAAACTGGATGTATCCATAAACAAGGCTATAAGTGAACTACATTTTTACACATTTCCCTGAACACAGCTGAGAGCTACATAAGAACACAAGAACTGACAGTTTGTTGTATTTGTTTTGCCAGGCTTGTCATGTCATGTTAGTTAAAAAAAACCACTTTTTTGTGTTACACTGAATAAAAAAATCATTATTGTGACACATCAGTGGAAAAAGAATTTAATTTAGATTTTAATTTTTTCCAAATCGAAAATGGCACCTATAAGAAAATCAAAAGTTGCGTGTCATATCTCGAAATTGAAAAGGTTTTTCAAAAACTGACATTACCATTAAAAAGTCCGGATGAAAGTGCTTTAATAATGTCAAAGCTCTGTCTTTGCATAACTATCGGTTTTTAACATTTTTAACAAAAACAAAAATGGGGAAATTCAGTTTTTTGAAAATAATTCGAAAACAACTGCAGTTAACCTTGATTTCTCAGCGGCATCATATTGGTCATAAAATTGTCTAAAACTTTCCCCATTTAACTGAATCTCTATCTCTTGTAGTTACCAATATCCCAAAGGGCGAGGGATTTGACACCTGCCGAGGTGGCGATAGTTAGACATTCTTATAGGCGTCCTAAATGAGAGGGGGGGGGGGTTAAGGGGTTAGAAATACCCTAAATTTTGTGTGTGTGCTTTTCCCTAAATTTATTGCGAAATTATAAAATTTCAGGGTATCCCACGAAAAAAATGGTGCTCTTGTTGAACTTTGATAGCGTGCACCATTTTCGAGTAAAATCGTATTGAATTTTTTATGCAGAGGGTCAAAAAATGCGTATTAGAAATTAGCCTGCCATATTTTACCAGCATGTTCGGCGACCCGAAAAAATGAAAAAGTTCCTATAAACATGGCCTCAAAAATGCCCCTTAAGAGGGCTATAGCTCCCGAAATGGACACTTTGGCAAACAGTTTTTTCTAAATATTTCCAGAACGAGCAAAGATTTCAAAATGAGTTTACTCGAAAACGATGCATGCTATCGAAGTTCAACAAAAGCACCTTTTCTTCGTAGAATACCTTCAACTTTGATAATTTCGCAAGAAATCTGGAAAAAACTACACAAAAAAAGTTTGGGGTAATTTAACTCCTGAACCCCCCATTTGGGACACCTATGATTAAGAATGTCTAAGTATTGCTACCTCGGTAAATGTCAAATCTCACAGGTACATCAAATACCAAATTTCAGAATTTTATCTTTGTTCGTTCTGGAAATATTTATAGAAACCTGTTTGTGAAACTGCCCCTTTCGGGGGCTATAGCCCCATTAGGGGGCATTTTTGAGGTCATGCTTATAGGAACTTTTTTCATTTTTTAGGTCGTAGAACACGCTGGTAAATTATGGCAGGCTAATTTCGGGACACCCTGTATATAGACCCATGATTTTCATTTACGTAAATTGAGTAATACAGCAGTGAATCTTTACCTTTAAATTTCTCTATAAGTTTAAATTTGGGAAAGTGAGTCTCTCAACCATATAATAAATATTTAATTTTTATAACTTGCAATGGCCACTTAAAGTCTTTAATAATTCCCTACTCAAAAATGGCCACATGTATGCTAATATTTTATAAATGCTTTGTTTGAAAATTGTAAATTTTTGGAAAAAGGCAGTGACTTACAAATTAGTTTTCAAAAGGGGCAATAAAGCATAATTTTTTCGCCATTTCAATGAAACTAGGAAAGTTGCGATTTTGGATTATCTCCTCTCTATTTATATGATCCTATGTTTTGAAGCACTATAGCAGCCATTTTACAGTGAAAAAGAACTGCTCTTGAAATCACTACTTCCACATTACATATTTTTGTGTCTCCAAAGTAATGCTGGAATTTAGTACCCCTCGCACATCCACCCAACTCACATCAGTCCTCCCTCCTCTAAACTATCACACACATAAGCAAGCACAAACCCATATACCCTTTTGTGCAAACAATACACCGACAAATGTATTATTTTTCTCTCAGAGATTCTGACTTAATTTGACCACATAATTTAATAGGTACAATGTGATCCCCCTCTAAACTATCACACACATAAGCAAGCACAAACCCATATACCCTTTCATGCAAACAATACACCGACAAATGTATTATTTTCCTCTCAGAGATTCTGACTTAATTTGACCACATAATTCAATAGGTAATTATATTTCTTAATATTCCTAGCTGCATTTTGTGACAAAGTCAAGGCAATGTGTCTCATGTTGATGGAAATAACTTACTTAGCAATATATCCTATAAAATATGCAAAATGTGGGGCTCCAGGGAGGGCACCTCTTATCCCTCTTTACAGGAACCCATGATCATTATGTTAAGGCTTGGTGGTGTCCCAAAAAGACCATCGCTTTGACTAGTTAATTTAAAAGCTGTGTGTTTGTCTCACCGAGGGAGAATCTAGTTATTGCATTGCCCTGAAGACAAATAGATGTAATAAAAAATGTAATAAAATAGATTCTTTCAGATAAACAATTGTCTTACCAAATTCCCCTTTCGATTAATTTTTGTCACTAACCAAAAATCAATAAATTATACTAGGTTTGTTTCAACCTCGTGAGAACCGGGTCCCACTCATGCCCATATATCCAAAAGTGTTCCAACCTTGATTGTGCTCATTTTCAAACGATTTTCTTTGCATTACAAAACTTTCTGATAGTTCTTAGAACCATTTGGGGACGGTAGTTTCAGTTCTCATCAAAAAGTAAGAACTATTTGAACTAACATGCGCAGTTCACTTAATTCAACTGAACGACATATTGGGAGGTTTATTTTGTTTGTTTTCTTTTTGAATTTGTAGTCTGTGTTATTAAATATTTAATTATTAAATATTATCAGTAATAACAGTAGTGACAAATTCAGTTATTTTCTCCCGAGAAAAAGTAATTAAATTACCATTTTCTCATCAGAAAATATCACCTCCCAGAAAGGGAGTCAAGCAACGATGACTTGGAATTAAATCTTTATCAAACGAGAGTGAAAAATTAAAAATTATTTGGATATGAGATAAAAAGTTCTAGTTTTAATTATGAGGTTCTTATTTCAATTTAAAGTTTTTTGTTATGCCAATATAAAAAAAACAGGTAGATCGACCGAAAAGTGAAGTTAGTTGACTAAATAAAACAACAAAACAAAAAGGAAAGGTTAAAAACAATACTGAAACCATTGCAACCAATTGTCAATCTCAGAATGGTTCGTGAACAGAGCAAAGCTTGTGTCTGTGCATAAAACTATTCCTGACAATCCCAGGACCATTATAAAACGGTCCTACAATATGGAGTTGGAACAAATCTTGACAATTCAATTTTTTATGCCTACTAAGATGCGAATTCCAAAGTTGTGTACCAAACTAGGCAAAATACTGTTGCAAACAACTAATTTGATTAATTTTTAATTTTATCTATAGTATACAACTAAAAATATTCAGTTGCATTGGCCTAATTATGTTAAATACTCTTTTTGTATACAGTGTCCCCCCGAATCTTTGGAAGACTCTTGTAAATGACCAAAAATTTTAGAGTTGAAATTTGACCTTTTGGGGTTCAGTCCTTGGTTTGAAACTAATTTGTCACATAATTTTACTTTGGAAAAATCACGTATGCCTTGGAAATTTTGAAAAAAGTAATTTTCCACATCCGTTAAGTGCCCATTTTGTAGGTTTTAAGACAAAATGGTATAAAAGAAACTTGTTCAGAATGAAAAACTGAGTAAATTTGCAAAATTTCAAATAGGTATTTTTGACCTTTTTTCCATTTTATTTTTAGAAAAGTGCCCTTTCTGTAGCTTTCACATCAAAATGTTATAAAGGAAATTTGTTCATGATGAAAAATTCCGTAGGTGTGAAAAATTTTGTAATTTTTAATTTTTTCTTTAAAAAAACCTGAAAATTGAAGTAGGCTTAGGCTTCTGAAATATTTCACAGGTACGCAATTTCTCATCATGATTTTGATGTGAAAGCTACAGAAAGGGCACTTTTTGAAAAAAGTTAAAGAAACGTGAAAAAATCAAAGTAGGCCTAGACTTTTGAAATTTTGCAAATTTACTAAGTTTTTTGTTCTGAACAAGTTTCCTTGATAATATTTTGTCATGAAACCTACAAAATTCATTTAATCTCTTCTTAATACTCTAGTTATATTCAAACCCTTGAGTGGTTTTATGACCGTTTTAATTCCAATATCGAGTGCTAAATTTCAAATATTGAGTAGGTACTAAATTTCAAAATCAAGTATATCATTTTACTGGATTAGAAATTTACTATTAAAAGCATATTGTACTTAAGACATGTCTTGCCGACAATACTCTCGTTCGATACTATCACAAAGTGTCTAGTTTCACATTACACTTACCCTACATGCACGATCCCATGAATGTATTTACCTGGCTGTGCAAACTAGGAGTATTTGCTACTTTGTGAATGTGTTTTTAAATATTTGTAGAAATAACTTTCTCTCATTTCATTTCCAGGAGGTCTTCTGTTGGAACATTTATAAGGCAGCCTATGGAAAGCAGTACAAAGAAAAAAGAACCATCTCCAAAGTTGGATTACAGATCGATGGTTTCAGTTGATGATATGCCAGAACTATTTGTGTCATTTGAGAGTAAGTACCATTTTTAATAGATACTATTTAGGGCCCTTTTTTGGGCAATATCAAAAACAAGGTAACTGTTGATGCTGTCAAAGCTTTGGTTTTGAAGATACAGAGAGGAATACAATGAAGAGAGACAAAAATCCTTTGTGAATCTTTCAAACTAAAACCTTCGTTAAATATTTTTTTCAAAAAAGTTTCATCCGTAAGCATTACTCAAATGTTCAAGGTGCCCTGTTAGTCTGGTTGCTAGGTGCGTAAGTGGTTGCATTGGGAGGGAGTGGAGACTGCCGTTCTCAGTGAAGGTCTTGATGATAAGGTTGAGATAGTGTAAGGTCAGCTGATGAACAAGAAGAAGGTCAAATGTTTAGAAGTGTGGCTTGCCTTCAAATTGACCTTTGCACACCTTCACGCCTTTGAGATGGCGTGCAATGCACTTTGGGTGACTGGCAGGCAGTGGAGTGCAAACAAAAAAAGGCATTGCCTAGCCTAGCAATAATATTGGTAAAATTAGCGAAAATTCTATCTACTATTAAATTACAACACAATTAAATCTTTTTCATCTGTAATTATTATTAGAACATTACCACGGTTCCAAAATAATGCAATCTTGCTTTTAGCAAAGTTTACAGAATGAAATAATTCTGTAAACTTTGCTTTTAGGCGCACTTGATATTCCCCATGTAGGTGGCCCATATGAGTGCCTCGCAAGGTGCACAATTTCGATAACATGAAAACTATATAGAGAGGCGAAGGCAGCACCTATAGCGATAAAAAGCGTATGGAATTAAAGGCACAGATGCTAGCGCCGTGTGGTGAAAAGAGATAGAACGATACAGGAATATGTGGGTAGTACTTTGTTCTCGTTTCGTAGTTACTAGGCGTCTGCGAGACGCGGGCGATCGATATTTATTAGGTTAGTATTGCCAGCGGAGCGGAGGCGGAGACGATCTGTTAATAATTATTAGTTGGCCACATTTGGCCACATTTTTTCTACAAAAAAACGTTGCCAGAAATAATCTGTCGTTAAATGTAATTAGTGTTGGAGACTGGAAACATTTAACTTTGGAAATAAAAATGCAGTGTGAATGTGCTGACAGTGAAAATTGTTTACAACAGCTAAAAACTGTTCCGTTTAGCTCCAGAACGTTTGAAAACAAACATGCCATTATCGCGGCAGGGCGGCCTACCCCTTCACTTGAAATTGTGCAACAGAAGAAAAACTGTAATAGGTATTTTAATTTAATTAAGTTTTATGAAAATTATAATTGGCTTACAGGTTGTACACGTACTAATAAGTTGTTTTGTTGTACATGTGTCTAATGAAAATGAAAAGATAAATGTCTTTTCTGGATTTTCTAACCGAATACAAAATGATTTAATATCTGCAATAGCCTTTGTACTTAAGGAAAAATGCGACATGAATTGCAACAAACGGACTTCGTGGCTATTATGATTGATGAGACACGGCAAAGAAAAACTTTGTGTGATTTTGAGATATTTTACAGAATCAAATGACATAGTTGATCGGCTTAAGGGATTTATCCACGTAGGTCCGGATCGAACTTCAGAAGCCCTAACCAAAGTAATTACGGATATTTTAAATGACTACTGACAAACTAATAGCTTAAACCTACGAAGGAGCCGCTGTTTTATCGTCTAGTAAAAATGGAGTTCAGCAAAAAGTGCGGGAAATTGGTCCTGACGCAATGTACGTGTGATGCAACGCTCATAGTTTGAATTTAGCTTTGTCGAAGTCCTGCGAGATAATCGTGGAAACCAAACACTTTTTTGGAACAATAAAAAATTTGGGCATATTTTTCCACACTAGCAAACGTTCTAATTCCTAGAACCGATTTTGCTCTAAAAAAATTACCATGTGTGTTCAAACTCGATGGGTCTATAATTCCAGACCGGTAAATGCAATTTTTCGTGAACCTCTTAATTTGAAAAACCTGTTTAATGATATGCTTGAAAGTCAAGCAAATTGGGACGGAGAGACTCTTTTAATAGCTAGAATGTATTTATTTACATTAGAAGATTTTGAATTCAATTATTTTTTGGAAATTTTCAACCAAATATTTGCCCAGACGGATGTACTATACGGTGCGTCCGAAATTAGTGATGCATGTATTGCCATCTCGGAAACTGTTAGAGATAGAGAAACGGTTAAATGGGGAAAGTTTTAGATAATTCTGTATGTTATTTAATGCCACTTAGTTTGCCACTTTATCTCTTTTGGTTTTGAAGATATTTTGAAAAAACTAAAATGATGCATTTTCGAAAAATCTCTGCAATTTATTTATTTATGAAAATTTTTAAATTCTATTAAAACTTTCTTAGGGCAACTTTTTACGCCTAAAACGCCTGTGTAGTCAGATTTTATTTGCAACGTTTCGGTTTTTTGGAACCATCATCAACTTTGTTTTTTCATATGGGCGCCATATTGGATTTTTACGGTTTTGAAAAGCCTCTTTTTTAGCTTTCTAATGATGTATCACACCTAGTAAAAAAAAGTTCATTTATGGGCCCATTTGCTTCCATACATTTCCGACATTTTTTTACCACGTACCTATCTGGTAACACGATGAATTGTGTTACGGTTAATATTGGTAAAAAAACAAAAATTACGATTTTGTTGCAAATTTGGCAACATCGCACAATAAAACACTAATTATTATTTTTCAGAATACCCAATTTGATCCAAAAATCATTTAACTCTTATGTACAATAAACAAAAATTCAGTAGATAATTTGACGTGATACATTTTTCTATAATATCAGTAGGCTTTGGATTTTAAATAAATGTCAAGTTTAAATCTGTCACAAATGTGAATGTTTTTCATTTAAACGTGGTTTTGGTTTCGACTCGGGCCTAATGTGTAGAATGGTTCAAAATTTCTCAAATGAAGAAAAGCTTGATATGTTAGTATCTTATATTAAAAATTAAAGAAATCGAATAGGGCCGCAATTATTTGGAAGATTATCCGGATAGACGACAACCCAAAAAAAGGTATTCCCCAGAAAGCACACAAGTCCTCAAATGGGCGGCATTTTGAATACTAGCTTAGACAATTTTATTTCAGTTATTATTTAATCTTTACAGTTTATACATTTAATTCCATGTTAAATTGCATTAAGATTTGAAAAAGGGTTACCTATTTCTATGCTTTCAAAACATTTTCACATAGGAGAAACTATTATAAGGACATTTTCTTTTATTATTTGTAGTTTAGAGATTAAATCCACTATGAGCTCCTTGAGTTTTATTATTTTATTGTGCAACGTTGCCAAATTTATCACAAAATCGTAATTTTTGTTTTTTTACCCATAAACGAACTTTTTTTACTAGGTGTGATATATTATTAGAAAGCTAGGCGTAAAAAGCTGCCCTAAGAAAGTTTTTAGAGAATTTAAAAATTTTCATAAATACAGAAATTACAGGGAATTTTCGAAAATGCATCATTTTAGTTTTTTCAAAATATCTTCAAAAAGATAATGTGGTGCATCAGCACTATTGTGCTATGACAACGACTGATATCTAGGTCGTGACGCAAGCACACACCTTTCCTCGTCGATACCAATGTATAATTAATCGATTAATAAACCGACACTCTAACTGGTAACATGTGCCTTATTGAAGAGAACATCAAATACTCCTAACCACCACATGGCGACCCTGCAAACTTAGTGCTAACCACTGAGAACACTGAGAAGATTATCGGAACGAAACAGTCAAAACAAGAGGAAATAGTTATCCAAACAGGAAACAACGGCGAAACTTCGTCAACTGCTTCGGCTACGACGACAAGAGAAGTAATGAGCGCTACAGTGCTGGTAGTGGCTTCAGTAATTATACTTTGGTTCATATGGAAGCAATGGCAAAAATCTCTGGAAAGAAAAATCAGGAGGGAGATACCGTGACACCGGGACCTGCATCGAGGGAACGGCCTTAGCGTGGCGCAATGCCGCTAGGCTGCAACGCGGGACTAGGACAATGATATGGCTACAGCTGACGTCAAGACGTTCCACGCAAACCTAACGAAGGACCCACTGGCTAGGAGAACCGTCGAAGCGACCAATGCAAAGATAGGGGAGTTGGAAAATTTTAAGTTAGGGTTAGTAGATATTAAGGAAAAATTTAATTTAGGTAATTTTGGGGTTAAACTTATAAACGAAGCTAAAGAATACATAGTCGCAATAACAAGATATTTAGGAATCTGTGAAAAAATTTTTGAAAATAGACTGTCACAACCGCAGTTATCTCAAATTAATACGAATATTGATTGTAGTAATACTAATAGTAATGAAAAGATGGAATTTGATTTCAAAACAGCTTCTCACCTAATTTCCGAATTTAGCGGAGAACCAGGTAAAATTGTAGACTTTCTAGACACCGTAGAGTACTACTATGATTCACTTAAAGATGACTTTAATAAAAAGTTATTAATAAAATTTGTTATAAAAACTAAAATTAAAGGTAAAGCCAAAAACGTAATTCACACAGAACCTACTACTTTTTCAGAATTAAAATCTCCTTTAGTTCAACGTTTTCGTCCAAAAAAAATTTTAGCCTCTGTTCAATATAATCTGAGCAAATGTAGACAATTTGACAAAGACGTCTCATCTTACGCATCCCAAATCGAAACTTTAATAAACGACTTAAACGAAATATGTCTAGAAACACAAGACCCTGATGCACGAGAAACAATTGAAAAATTAAACGACCAACAAGCTTTACATATTTTCAAAAATGGATTAAAACAGGAGATCCAAACTATTGTTTTAGCTTCTAGGGTAGATTCTTTCTCTAAAGCAGTCGAAATTGCATTGGAAGCTGAAAGCTCACAAAATACTCAACTTCCACATGGCAGCGTTTTTCACATTAATAGAGGTTTTAGAGGAAACAGAAGTAGAGGACAGTTTTGTAACACCCGTACAAATTACCACGGATTCTACCGTGGAAACACCAGCCGCGGAAATTCTCGAAATAACTATCGTGGTAATACTCGTAATACTTATTATACGCCAGAAAGAAGAAACTTTAATTTTAATGCAAGAAGAGATAATTATTATAGGCAACAAAATTTCAGATCTAGAGGTTATGCACACCTTCAAAATGTCAACATGGTACAAAGAAATGCAGAACCAAATAATTTTTTAGACCAACAACCGGCGAATCATTCGCCAATAACGAGACATTCAGAACAAAATTAATTCTAATAACAAGCAACAATGCAGATTATGTCGATATATTTTGTGAAATGACAGGTAGGATCATGTCTTTCTTGATAGACACAGGGGCTGATATTAGTTTATGCAAAACCGGTGTAATTCATGGTCCAAAAAACATAGTCTATGGAAAAAAATGCCAAATAGGCGGAATAACACAGCACACTATCTTTACTCAAGGAACTATTAATACAAAATTATCTATAGGTAACCAAATTTTACCACAAAAATTTCATATAGTCGACGATTCCCTTCCGATTCTTACCGAAGGAATTATAGGAAAAGACTTTATAAAAAAAAAATTGCTATCTAGATTATCTAGATTTCCGGATTCATTCGGAGTCTTTGGAGAGGGTGCAGCATAGGTTCTTGCGAGTCTGTGCATATAGAAATAGGGTCAGAATTTCTAACCATGACTACAGCAACTTAGAATTACAATTAAATGTACCTCCTTTGGGTGACCGGAGAGACATGTTCGGTTTGATATTTATTTATAAAATTATTAATGGTTTGATTGACTGTCCTACTGTTTTGAGCCAGATTAGGTTGAATGCACCATTTTATCATAGTTTGCGAAATCATTCTACCTTTGATATTCCCTTTCATGGAACAACCTATGGTGCTAATGGCCCCCCAAGTAGATACTTGTCTATGTTAAATAGACTAAATATTGATGTATTTAATGAGCCTTTAAGCAAGCTTAAAAAGTGTAAAAAGTGAAAAAAAAAAGGTGAGATTGAGTTTGAAGGTGTGTCACTGGTTGCTTGGTGCGTGGATCTTTGAGTAGTGAATTGGTATTATAATAACTGACCAATGAATGTATTCTTGCTCCGTTTCATTAATTTTTATTGTTGGTTTTTATTATTTGTTTTAGCCTACTGCCCTTTTATTGTATTACATCTGCATTAACTTGGTTTGTCTATACTGTATCTAACCACCACTTATAACAATTGTTAATTTGTCATTTAATGGGGTTATCCCGTATAATATAATAATAATGTTACAAATTGGTCTATGACAATCAATAACTCAAAATATAAAACATCTGTTACAATTCCCATAAAAACAAAAATACCAGACACTAATGTAATATTAATTCCGGCGCGCAGTGAAATAATACACCCAATTAATAGACTATTTTCAGAAGACAACATAATAGTAAATAAGGAAATTGCTGAAGGTGTATTTTTGAGTAACTCTATAGTTCCTAGTAATGGAATTCCCCATATAAAGCTATTAAACACTACTGACACAGATATTTCAGTAAAAGATTTAGAAATCGTAGGTGAACCAATTTCACAATACGATATATGCACTTTTAATATAAAAAGTACCATAACGCACGACGACACCAGGCCAACAAGATTACTCGACAAAATTCGCTTAACCGACAATGACACCGCAGCAAATAAAACAATTTTGGAGTTATGTACACAATACAACGACATATTTTACTTCAAAAATGACAAATTATCTGCATGTAATTTTTACAGACAAAAAATAACCTTATCAGACAAGACTCCTACTTACATAAAAAATTACAGAACACCTCATTCGCAAAAACAAGAAATTGATAGACAAGTTTCAGAACTAGTAAAAAACGACATAATAGAACCTTCCATTAGTCCCTATAACTCTCCTCTCTTACTAGTAAAAAAGAAATCCAGTGGCGGACAAGAACAATTTAGGCTGGTCGTTGATTACAGGCAAGTAAACAAAAAAATTGTTATTGATAGATTTCCATTAACTCGAATTGATGATATTCTCGATCAACTCGGCAGAGCAAAGTATTTTTCCACCATTGATTTGGCAAGTTCTTTCCACCAAATCGAACTTGAAAAAGCGTCTCGCCCTCTTACTGCCTTTTCGACACCTACAGGACATTTTCAATACAAAAGATTACCTTTTGGACTAAATATTTCCACAAATAGCTTTTCTCGTATGATTAATATAGCCATGGCTGGTTTAGACGCGGATGCCTTTCAATACGTAGATGATATAATTGTATTTGGTTGCAGCCTGCAACATGATAATAGAAATCTAAAAAAAGTTTTTGAAAGATGTCGAAAATACAACTTAAAAATCAATCCTTCCAAATGTTCATTTTTACAAAACGAAGTCACTTATTTAGGTCATTTAATTTCCGACGAAGGCATTTTGCCTGACCCAAAGAAATATGAAGTAATAAAAAATTACCCAACACCGCAAAATTGCGACGAAGTACGAAGGTTTATCGCCTTTACTAATTACTATAGGCGATTCATACCAAAATTTGCTGATATAGTATACCCATTAAATAGATTATTAAAGAAAAACACACGATTTCTATGGTCAGCTGAGTGCGAAAATTCATTCATGACTTTAAAACAAAGACTTATGGAACCACCAATCCTTCAGTATCCTGACCACTCACAAACATACATTTTGACGTGCGACGCATCAAATTTCGCATTAGGATGTGTCTTATCTCAAGGTGAATTAGGAACCGACAGACCTATAGCATATGCTAGTAGAACACTAACTAAACATGAATTAAATAAAGCTATTATAGAAAAAGAACTCTTAGCGATTTATTGGGGTATCACGTATTTTAGACCATATCTTTTTGGAAAAAAAATTACCGTAATAACCGACCACAAACCCCTTGTAGCACTCTACACTCACAAAAACCTATCTTCTAAATTAACACGAATACGACTAGAGCTACAAGACTACGAATTTGACATAAGATATAGACCCGGAAAAGAAAATAATGCGGACGCCCTGTCAAGAATAAGAATAGATTCAAACCAGTTAAAATCACTCATTCCTAACGTCGCTATTATGACTCGTGCCATGACAAAACAGAACAATGAAAACAAGAATATTTCTTCTCCACCAAGTCACCAGCCTGATTAACTGGGGACCTGGCAAGTAACATCATTATCCGACATTAAAAACTTAAAAAAACTAAAATTTGATATTAAATATGACATAAATAAAAGGCATGCTTATGACCGAAATAAATATAATATATCAGAGAAAAGGCAATACATTATATGTACGTTATTAAGTGATAATCTAATCCAAAACTTAGGTTTGGCATTGGAGAAACTTATAACACAATACGACAAGATAGCGCTATCAAAAGAAGATGATTTATTTAAAAATATAAATGTAGCCCAATTTAAAGTAAAGTATAATATAATATATAATAAATATAAATCCGGATTAAAAATTCTCTTGTACGACCCCCCCAGTAAGAATCGAATCAGAAAAAACACAAAATGAGCTCATAAAAAGTTATCACGATTCCTTACTAGGAGGACACACCTGTGTGAAACGTACGATAAATTAACTAAAGCAAAAATATGTGTGGAAAAATATGGCGAAAATGGCTAAAAAGTATATCTCAAACTGTATCGAATGTCATAAATCAAAAATAATTAAACATACAAAAGAAAATTTAATAATAACTGAAACTCCTGAGACGAGTTTTGAATCAATCTCGGTGGACACAGTTGGTCCTCCCAAAATAACAGAAAGTAATATGCGTTACATAATTACTATCCAGTGTGATCTGACAAAATTTATAGTCGCGATACCCATAGAAAATAAAGATGCTAAAACAATAGCTAGGACACTCGTAGAAGACTTCAACTCGTCTTTGGAAAACTTCCAAATTTACCAAATGACGTACAAAGACAGACAGACCCAATATACAACATAGACAGACGACTATGCAAATGAACTGAAATATAGACTCAGAGAAGCCCATAAACAAGCACAAAACTCATTAAACCTATCAAAAATAAATCGAAAGAAACAATATGACAAAAAACAAACCCCTCTAACTTCAACGTAAATGATCTAGTAATGTTACGAAGAGGACTACAATATAAGTTGGACACCCCATACCTACAGTGGTCCTTATAAAATAACAAGTCAAGACGGCGTAAATTCAACTATACTTATCGATAATAAAGCTAAAACAGTTCACAACAATAGACCAATTTTACATAAAAAAGCCAGAGACTAATATTCTTCGTTTAAAAAAAAAACATGTATTATTAATAACGATTCATAGAATTATATCGAAACCTATTATTTTAATATCATATTTATAATTATATATACCTTCATACCTATATACATATGTTGTAAATTTTATATTGAGGATATTTTGAAATATTTTAAATAAAACAATAAAATATTCTAAGATGTACATAATATGTAAACACCTTTCCTCGTCGATACCAATGTATAATTAATCGATTAATAAACCGACACTCTAACTGGTAACATGTGCCTTATTGAAGAGAACATCAAATAAACGGCATTCAATTACAAACAGAATTGTCTAAAACTTTCCCCATTTAACAGTTTCTCTATCTCTAACAGTTTCCGTGATCGCAATACATGCATCGCCAATTTCGGACACACTGTATAGTATAATACAGTTGAAACTATCTGATATTGGTTATTGTATTAAAAAACTGAGAATTTCCAGACATTTTTGGAAAATTTCTTCATGAATTTGAAAAAAAATGTATACAAAATGTGCGAATGCTTATAACGAGCCTAAAAGGAAACGAAATATGAATTATGTTAAGACGCATTACAGGCTAATTTTCAGAGAAATAGTGGATAACATCAAAAGCGAAATTGACGATCACTACAGGGAAATTAGGCTGCTAAATTTTTTCCGCCTTTTGGATCCAGATTATTTCGACACTTTTAAAAATAAATTTCCAGAAGAAATATTCAATGAATTGAAATTAAAATACAGACTAAAATTTGATTTTGAGAGATTAAGAACTGAGCTAAATTGTTTGTATTCATCACCAAAATTCAAAGGCATGAATGCTTATGAAATCATACGATTTTGCCATTAAAAAAAAATGTACGAAGTGTTCCCTCAAATAATCAAATTAGCAAAATTAATTGTGACAGTACCCGCTAGCCCGGTATCTGCAGAACGTTCATTCTCTGGACTAAAACGCATCCACATATATTTACGTAATACTCAAGGACAAGAGCGACTTAGCAGTTTGTCAATAATTGCCTTGGAGAAAGAAGTCTTGCTAGATTTAAAACGTAATTCAACAGTTTATGATGATGTTATCAATGAATTTTTGTTGAAAAACCGCCGTATTGAACTAATTTATTAAAAATAATTATTTCTGTTTCTTAATTTGGTAGACATTTTAATAAATTTGTGTAAATTAAGACAATGTTCCACTTTAACAAGAAAACAATTTTCCTCGATGATTTCCTAATTGGTAAGTACATTAAAAAAAATTATGCTACCTTTTGCCTACCCTACTTCCCATGCCACTGCACGCCACTGCTGGCAGGTCCCTTGGCACCTTATAGTGGGCATTGAGTCCTAGTATCATGCTCTGGATTAACACAGTGGAGGTTTACTTAGGATCGGGATGTCGGAAATTTTGCACTTTGCTGGGACAGCAACATGACTGCAGATTGTTATTCTGCATATGAAATGGCTGCAGGGTACACCTTTTTTATTTCAAAAAGACACAAAAAATGCATCTGTTTATTTACATATCAAAATTAATTGATTTGTTAAAAATTGATGCTCGGATATGAGCACTTCCAACTAGGTAATCCAATCACAATAAAAAATTTAATCCCAGGATTTCGGGATGATTGATTTTAAATCCCGGGATCCAGGGATTGAATCCTCGGATTTTCGTAATAGAATTATTTTCGTTTTCGTATTTATTGAAAAATAAAACATGTAACGTATAGTTAATTCTCATAAACTTCAAAAAAGAGGATACTAATGCAAAAAAGAACATCAACAATTTAAATATAAATTAAGACAGTTACTTCTAATGAATTAATCCAAATATGGAATTTTGTGTTTTCACAGTATGAAAATTTCTGAGCAAAATCAAAGTTCATGAAATAACAAAACTAGAGAAAAGGCAATCTGTATCATCAAATAATCCCATGATTTTTTTACGTAAATCCCGAGATACTTCGACGTTTTTGTCAGTTCGGTCTAAATAGAATTCTAAAAATGTAATTTTTTCAAATTAAATAATTCCGTTTTTGCATTAAAAAATCAAATTTGCAAAACAGTTTGGCAGATACAAAAAATATCAAGAGGTAATTTTTGTTAGGAATAAAATGACTTGCTATGATTCTCAGAAAAATAAACAAACTTAGAAATGACATCTATAGATTGAAATTGAGAGAGAATAAGGTATTCAATCAATGGTTACCTACACTTAAATGCAATTACCAAATTGCAAATAGATTTTTCAGCAGTGGTTTCCTTTTCATGTAGGGACATATAACCAATTGGAAATACATTTGCTTTGAAGTAAAGAATGGTAGATAGTATGATATTTACCTATTTATGAGATAAGGTCTGCCTGAATAATGGGTAAATCTATTTTTCTAATTATCTAAATACTTATTAGGCGCTATTTCTATTACTACTATACTATTAGTACGTAATATGTAATACAACTAAGGACACAACTACCTACTAACCACACAATCTGACAAACAGGCAAGTTGCTCAAGATTTTGTGCATCACATTGTGTTTGACGTATTTCGTGCTCTGAATTTAATAAAGAATTTTTCGATGTTTTTAAGTGTTTTCTTAAGTAGACATGTGTTTAAAGTGCTTATAGACATTTAAATTATACATTATGGGCAAAAAAGTGTATTGTTTGCAAATGAAGCAAATGGAGGTTACATATCATGCATAAGTACATAGTGGTACTTCGGGGCATGGTAAAAGATACCTTGACTACAAATTAGGACAAATCTTTACTGAGATATCATAGCATACAAATTAAAGGAAATACCCATTACTCTCAAGTGAATGGTGAAGTAATAAGATGTTGGTGAAAACGTTGTTCCTTGTTATTTTCTAAGTTTCCCGCTTATGAACCAAGACGAAAAAGATGGTGCATATCTCGTATGGAATTCCCCATAAGTCCTTTAAGTTAAGTAATAAATAAATAGAAGAATATACAGGGTGAGTCATAATGGCACATAGTGCAACCGCATATATTTTGGGCCAAAATATTACGATTGAGGCTAATATGCCTTATAGAAATGTTGTTTGTTTAAGAGATACGGGGCATTGAAGTTTGTTTTTTGAAATTGCACTTTGGTGACATCTCCCAACATAATCAAGCTGCTGAACTGAAATTTGGCACTGCTGTTTTTGGGGATGGAGAATAAGCTGAAAATATCAATTTCTACGTATCTCACAGAGGGAGCCACTTGCACTGTTTTTGGATGGTGCTTTTTGCTCATAACTTCAAAGTTTTTTTTGAAAGGTTCCAATCAAGATTGGGTAAATAGTATTACTGAAGTAATATTAATAATTTTACATTTGGATAATTAGAATTTTTATTTAAAAAATATATTTTAAAGGTTTTTTTATAAAAAAATTGTTGGTGTATATAACGTGTAAAAATTTCTTTAATGAAAGTAATAGCAGAGTGCTTTCGGCTGTTAAGCCATCCTCAGTGAAACCTGGAAGCAAGTTTTTCTTTCAAAATAGGGACATGAAACCTTAGAAAAAAAAATTAAAGCAGAGACAAAAACTTACTTGTCAGGTACAGCACAGGAGAAAACAATCGGTGTCAATAGATGTATCCTCATGGTGTTAGAACAGCTAGACATTAAAATTTTGACAAAAAATTTAAGGTTTAAAGTTTTTTGCATTCTTTTACAACATTTTTGGTCGAAGTCGATGGTGAATATCATTTTGGAGGGAACTGGGGAGAGGCCCCAGGGGATTCAAAGGCAAAACGGTTGGCAAATCCAGGGAATGACTGAACGTCAAACTTCTCTAATGGAGGCAAATTCAAAAAAGTGCAGAGACTCAGAGAAAACGAAAACAAAACGAGGGACCAGATATGCAAGCTTCAAGAAAGTCAAGGCGATTGAAGTTTTTAGATGTGATGTTGTGTAAAATCTTTGAGTTCGAATGAGGGCTAAAATTATGATTGTGTAAAGAATTATTCCTTGTTAGGTGATTTGAAATTGTGTTGTTTATTCTAAAAGAGATATGGGTGTTCTTGCAATATTGGTGAAAGCAACGGCATACCCTCTTGTTGATAATATCGTTTATAAAAGGTATATACATGTATTTTTTATTATTTTGATTATGAGAATTTGGATAAATGCCTTTCTTTAGTTTTTTATATTTAATTTTGTTGATTAGAGTGTTGATTCCTTTTGAAAATTATCGCTCAAGAGTGGAACATTTAGTAGCCTGTGAGTGTAGCACTGCTAGGCAGCCATTTTCTGTTGAAGAGGATGGTTAGATGAATTTGAAATTGTATGGTCAGTTTGAGTGGGCTTGTGATAAATAGAGAAATGTAAGTTTTTGGAATTATTGATGGTTAGATCGAAAAAATTTATGTTTTTATTGGTCTCCATTTCCAAAGTGAAGGTTATTTTCGTGACATGCCGTTGTCAGGTGTTAAAATTTAACTTATTAGTATGCAAGAACAAGAAAGTTCTGGATTTTCTTATTTCTTTCATTTTCTTCTTTCTTATTTGCAAGGTAACTGTTCAGCACAACAAAGGTATAGACTTTTCTCGCTCCCGGGTACCGGAGGAACATTCCACAACCCGAAATGGTACCTCGGAATAGGTTAAGAAGCCCAGGTTCCGATAGTAGGATGTTATTGTCTATTTTATACGTTTAAATTGTGGTGTAAATAGTTTGTTATGTCTTTGCTAAAGTTTAATATTCTTCATTCCTAAAAATTTTTTGAATAACCTTTATTGCTTTTTCGCTTATATTTTTTAACAGTGATATTACTGATATTGGTGTGGGAGTACCTATTTTTGCTAGTTCAGAGTACAGATCATAAAGTGGATTAAAATTGAAGGGACATTGACCTGTCCTCAACCTTATATACAGGGTGTTTCTAAATTATGGTGCCAACGTAATATGACAGATAGAAAATGTCATTTTGAACAAAAAGTTTCCTAAAAACGTGGATCCTAAAATGCACAAAAGTTACAGGGTGATGTTTGAAAAACATCTTTATCGCAATAACTTCTACAGAAATTACGCAATTTAAATGAAACTTGGTGCAATTCTTTAGTAACTGAAGTGCAACAATTTTGAGTAAAAACGATTTACTCCCATCGACCAGAGGCGGAGGGGCTGGCTATCACAATGGGTTTTCTACTCATAACTTTTTTGAGGTTATCTTTTTGGTCTCGCCGGTTCATAATTTTAGTGAATCTTTTTATTTTGCAACAAAAATGTACTCTTGTTTCATAACGATAAAATCAACCGTTTGCGTTGAAATCGGCAAAATGTGCCCCAAACCACCTGTTAACACCAAAATTCGAAAAATAAAATTATCGCTTACCGCATTTAAATGTTTTACAGATGAATTGTACGTTCAAAATTAAGAAAAAATGCCTAATGGATATTGAGTAAAACATCACTGGTTTTGCTGAAAAATGGATTTCAAAATTTCGTCGAATTCAATCAGTTCCATTTTGAAAGCGAAAAATTTTTGATACATAGTTCATAGGAATTTTTTTTTTCCTTTAAATGGTACAATTATTTTATAAAATTTGAAAGCGGTAGTTGAAAATTTTATTTTTCGATTTTTGGAGTTAACAGGTGTTTTTGGGCACATTTTGCCGATTTCAACGCAAACAGTTGATTTTATCGTTATGAAACAAGAGTACATTTTTGTTGCAAAATAAAAAGATGCACTAAAATGATGAACCTGCGAGACCAAAAAAATAACCTCAAAAAAGTTATGAGTAGAAAACCCATAGTGCTACCCCGTCCCTCAGCCTCTGGTCGATGGGAATAAATCGTTTTTACACAAAATTCTTACACTTCAGTTACTAAAGAGTTGCACCAAGTTTCATTTAAATTGCACAACTTCTGTAGAAGTTATTGCGATAAAGATGTATTTCAAACTAAACTTTCATCACCCTGTAACTTTCTTATTGTGCATTTTAGGACCCATGTTTATAGGAAACTTTTTGTTCAAAATGACATTTTCTATCTGTCATATTATGTTGGCACCATAATTCAGAAACACCCTGTATATATAGTAATGTGTCTTCTATTAATAAATTCATGTTTGGCATACCAAGGTATTCTAGTGAGAATTCAGAATTTACTTGAATATAAAAACTTTTTTTGGTTTGGTTTTTCTCTCTTCCAGGCAGTTTTAAATTCATCAATCGTTTGTTTTTTTAAGGTCAGAATTATATCTTCACTTTCAGGTTTACAAGCATAAGGGATATAGAGGCAGCGGCCAACATAATTAGCCAACTGATCGGCAATTTCGTGTCCCTCTATACCACAGTGGCTTGGGATCCAAGCTAGTTTTATATCATGGTCTGAGTTATTTACTTCTATAAGTAATCTTTTTGTTAACCCTGCAGCCCTTTTTTTTTGTGCTAGTAATTTTATCAATTGCACTTTTGGAATCTGTGAAGATGATTGCCTGTTTTATGTTGTTTTTTTTTTGCAGGCAGATGCAGATTGCTTTATTTATTGCTATAACTTCAGCTGAACATATTTGTAAATAGTCATGGAGCCTACAAGAGAATTTGTGTTTAAGTTCTCGTACATACATTCCTGCCCCTACCTTCTGAGATTTTGGATCTAAGGACCCATCTGTGTAAATAAACGTAGAGTTGCCATATTTTTCTTTAAAATAATTAATAAATTCCCTATTGGATACTGCGTCGCTTTTGCGTTTGTCCCAACTTATGACTTGTATATATTTGCATTGATATTTTAGTTCTATGTCAAACATTGGTAGAATATTATGTTTTGCTATGTTGATATTAAATTTTTCTACTGACATTAGTGCTAAAACTAGATAAGGCTGTCGGTTTTCCAGTACCGACTAGTATCGTGCCTTAACCTTTTAATTGATTCAATGACTGGGTTAATCTAATGATATCAAAAGCCTAGGTGACCTTGGAATTTATTAGAGCAGGGTCATTCACAAAAGATCTAATCAGGTCGCAGTGAAGAAAGGCCGTAAGGGCAAAAAAACGACCCCTAAGAAATCTAAAATCTACAATCTAATCTAATGATAATTCTCCTGCCTCCACAAGTAAAGCATATATCGGAGTTGATTTCATTGCTCCTAAAGCTATTCTAATAGCTGCATACTGGATTTTAATAAGTTGGAATATGATTGACTTAAGGGGTTTAGCAAAATACTACCATAATCAAGATGTGCTCTTACCATTCCCTTATATACCATCAACAAGGCACCGGGTCCACTCCCCACCATACCCCACATAAACTTCTCATTATGTTTAAATATTTGGCCTCTATGTAATTATTGCATTATTATACAGCGTGTCCCGCTCTGATGTCCGGAAGAGGGAACAGTTTTTATCTTCGTGGGTTTATGACGAAAAGTCACTCTTTATAACAACTCCTGCTTGTTCCAAAATGCCCAAAACTGTTAAAATATTTTTTATTTTTTATACAGGGTGTTCAGTATTCAAAATTCTGTTAGTCGCCAAGAATAAAGGACCGTTGTTTTTACAATATCGAAAAATATTATCAATAATGTCATTTAGAATCCACGGGCGGTTACAAATTTGAGGTTTCAGCAATTTACGTTAATTTTTTTAACAAGGCGGGCAGGTAATTTGTTTGTGCCGTACAAGCATGTGATTGCTTCTGGGGTACTCCTAGTTTGGAGTATTGTGGGGGTGAGAATTATTATTATTATTATTATTTGATATTTGCAGAATTTATACAATAATAATCAATTTCTTCAATGCTATTACGCCAATTTATTGCTAACAATATGGAAAATTTACTTAAGCAAGCAATACTGTTATTAAAATTTACAAAAATAGATTCCACTCAAATTTATTACCTCCAACTAGAGGTGGGCCAACCTGCGATTTTAGTGGAGCTGTGACAGGATGTGACTGCTCCAGCCATGTCACAGTGACTAATAGCAGTGATTTTTTGGAGCAGTTTATTTTATCCAGCGCGCCTGGCCTGCCCTGCCCTGCTTTGCTCCTACTTAAATTACGCTACATGCCTGTCCCCGTATCATCGCATCACAATCGTAGATCGCAGTCACAGAAGTCGCAGTTTCTTCTTGGCTGCGTCGGTGCGACAGAGACGGAGCATACTCGGAGCGGACCGAAGATGAAGATACACGCGATCGTCGCAATCGAGCGCTCCAACCGCACTGGCTACAATGCCAACCTGTGACAAAATTTCACTGCTATTTGGTTGGGACGGGAGCAGACTGTGACTGCGACAGATAAGTAGCAGTGACAAAGTCACAGTTCGTGAAATCGCAACCCACCTCTACCTCCAACTTCTGCACAAATTTCAACTCTTCTAATAAATTCTCTATACACATTTTGTATTTCGTGTAGAGGAATATTTGTAGTTGTATTCCTTATTCTGTTTTTTGAAGTGTCCACATTATTATGGTTTAATGATGTATGTTTATTTCGCTCGCTATTTTCTGTTAACAGCTCTGGTCTCCGGTAGGGGGTTAAGTAGAATAGCAATTGTTGCTAGACTTCGCCTCGGTGCCGGCGGGCCTTGGTTTTCTGGGATCATGTTATATTTGCTTTCATTTAATAAAGTCCGTTTATTATTATTATTATTATCAAGGTTCAGCATAAACTTTTTGTTTCAGGCCTCATTAAAAAAATTAAACATAAATTACTGAAACCTCAAATTTGTAACCCCCTGTGGATTCTAAATGACATCCTTGATAATATTTTTCGATATTGTCAAAAACAACGGTCCTTTACTCTTGGCGACTAACAAAATTTTTCTAAATTTTTCGAAATTCTGAACACCCTGTATAAAAAAAATCAAAAATATTTTAAGAGTTTTTGGCGTTTTGGAACAAGCAGGAGTTTTTATAAAGAGTGGCTTTTTGTCGTAAACCCACGAATAAAAAACTTTTCCCTCTTCCGGACATCAGAGCGGGACACGCTGTATATTAGATGGGGAGTAATTTGTGACTTGTTCCTTTTCTGAATAATATTGAACCAGATTTTGATGATGCAACATTTAAATTGTGACTTTCCAGCCATGTTTTAATTTTGCCAATGCTCGTTCATTTGTGGTATTATTACTTCTGGTTCCTTGCCTGATGCTAGTAATACCAGAGCATATAAAACTATGTAATCTGCGTACTGAATCATTTTTATGTTTTTTGGAATTACTTTATGTAATAAAGTGGTGTAAACATTGAATAACTAAGGAATTAAAGGGGATCCCTGTGCTAAACCCTGTCTACTAATTTGGGGGCCTATTATGTCTCCACCATTTGTCTGTACATAAATTTGTCTATCTGAAATCAGGTTATATGCCAAGTTTATATATAACTGGGGAATCACCAGACTTCCCATTGAATTGTATAAAGTTTGTGTGAGTAGGGATTACGGATTAAGGATTACTAGTGCGTCGTAGCATCCTTTTTCCTTTCTAAATCCTACCTGATGTCTTGGAAGAAGTTTTTTATGTTCTAAATACCACTCTATTCTATTTTTTAAAATGGATTCTAAAATCTTGGAAATACAAGATGCTACTGCTATCGGTCTATAACTACGAGGGTTTAATGGGTCTTTGTTAGGTTTTAGAAAGGGTAAGATGATTGTTTTTTCCACTGCATCGGAACTTGGCCAGTTTCCAGACAATTATTCAGTATATCTATTAAAGTCGTGGTTGTTTCTATGGGCAAATTTTTGATCATTTGATAGGGAATGTTGTCCATTCTTGGAGCTGTGTCTCTTTTTTGCAATATAACCTTAAAAAATTCATAAATATTGATGGGATCAACTTCATCATCTCCTCTACCCGGTTCTATATTTAACACTGTATTATTAAATTATTAAGTTAAATTAAGTTTTTAAATATACTTTCGGCAATTTCTTTTTGAGGCAGTTGTAGGTTAGAGTTAATTTACCAATATTTTTTAAACCCCTTTATAGTTTTTCATACATTGCTAATAGCGGTTTCCCTGTTTATTTGATCGCAGAATTCCCTAAATTGTCTTCTCTTTTTTTCTTTTAATGATTTTTTTGTGCCCGCTGCTATTCGTTTATAATTTATAAAGTTGTCTCGACTCGGCGATAATTTATATTGTTTTAGTGCATCCGCTCTTATTTGGATAAAATTGCTACATTCGTCATCCCACCACACCGTGATTTTTTTTAACCCGTTTTGCCTCTGTACGGAATGAGGGTTTCCCCCGTTTTTTTATATTATATTTTATACGCAGTCGTATTCTAAATTGACTCGCGATTTAGAAATCTGATCTAATTCTTTAGTTATTTGAAGCCGATATAGCTCCTAATTCGCTTTTTTAGATTTATTTTCTTCAATTTGATGTTATTTCTTGGGTAGGTATTTTGAACATTATGGAGACACAGTGTAGGGGTGTGATCAGAGCCTCCAAAATCAGATAAGTTTTCCCATTGACATTTCAAGGCTATATCATCTGAGACTAAGGTAAAATCTAAAACAGGCTTATCAATATTTGGAGGAGTTATTCTTGTAGGAGTACCATCATATAAAATTACTAGTTGAGAGTTATTTATCATATTATTTAGAGAAATTCCATTAGGGTTGTTTGAGGAGCATCCCCATGAGCAATGTCGTGCATTTAGATCTCCCATAACAATAATGGGTGAGCTAATAGACTGCATTAATTTTAGCCAATATTACAGTTGGGGGGATTATTATATATTAAATGTTGGTCTGCACATTTGTAAAGCCTTAGTAGTTTTCTTAAAACTCTACAAAAGCCATTAATAGGTGCCAGATGCAGACGCGTAAAAATGTTTTTAACAAATTCTTGGACAATTTTATTGCCTTGATCGTCGTTTTGTCCTAAAATTAGATATGAACAGATCAAAACAGAAAGTTATCGGCTTCATGGGACTAAAAATTTCGGAATCTGGTATTATCATACCAGCATCCAAAGTCTAATATATGTGCTGGTGTTTCATATTTGAATCGTACGAGAAGGTAGACTATGACAGCTGTTTTCCCTTATTATGTTCATCATGGCAGCCATAACACTTTCGAACGACTCAAAATGAAATGGTATAGTCCAAGAGCCAGCGACAAAAAAGTGCAAGAGTTTTGGAAAGGCTGATACTTTCACATAAGACAGTATTCTGGTCATGGACAGCGACGGTACAGTCAGCAAGCCAGGTAGCGGGACGTCTGGCGCTGGCGCGCTTGGAAAGGTGTAATTTTAATTAGTACCTCCAAAGAGTTTTGGAAAAGCTAAAAATTCGTAAATAGACAGTCGATATGATACAAAAACCGAGACAAATGGTCAGACAGCTGTCTAATCGAACACATGTAGTCAGCATTGCTCGAAACGTGTCGAAAAAATAATGTTGATTGATTGGAAAAGCTGAAATTCGGGTATATATTAATACAGTTAGTCCTATACATGAAACAAATAGTCAGACATCGATTTGATAGAACCCGATCAGTCAGCAGCCAATAAAGGCAAGAGAACGACCGCGTGCGCTTCACGGTAATGAGGGGTTCATGGGTGATGACTATTAAACTTTCGCATGTATTTCATGTAAAAAAACATTTGTTATTTATTTTTAATATTTAAACATTCATTATTAATGTCATTATATACAGCGTGTCCCGCTGTGATGTCCGGAAGAGGGAAAAGTTTTTATTCGTGGGTTTACGACAAAAAGTCACTTTTTATAAAAACTCCTGCTTGTTCCAAAACGCCCAAAACTATTAAAATATTTTTGATTTTTATACAGGGTGTTGAGTATTTTGAAAAATTTAGAAAAATTTTGTTAGTCGATAAGAGTAAAGGACCGTTGTTTTTGTCAATATCGAAAAATATTATCAAGGATGTCATTTAGAATCCATAGGGGATTACAAATTTGAGGTTTCAGAAATGTATGTTAATTTAAACAAGGCGGGCAGGCAATTTGTTTGTGCAGCTTTATTTGATATTTGCAGAATTTATACAATAATCAGTTTCTTCAATGCTATTACGTTAATGTATTGCTAACAATATGGGAAATTTACTTAAGCAAGCAATAATGTTATTAAAATTTACAAAAATAAATTTCACTCAAATTTATTGCCTCCAACTTCTGCACAAATTTCAACTCTTCTAATAAATTCTCTATACACATTTTGTATTTCGTGTAGACGAATATTTGCAATTGTATCCCTTATTCTGTTTTTTAAAGTGTCCACATTATTATCAAGGTTCAGCATAAACTTTTTGATTCAGGCCTTATTAAAAAAAATCAACATAAATTGCTGAAACCTCAAATTTGTAACCCCCTGTGGATTCTAACTGACATCCTTGAGAATATTTTTCGATATTTTCAAAAACAACGATACTTTACTCTTGGTGACTAACAAAATTTTCTAAATTTTTCCAATTACTAAATACCCTGTATAAAAAATCAAAAATATTTTAATAGTTCTGGGCGTTTTGGAACAAGCAGGAGTTTTTATAAAAAGTGACTTTTTGTCGTAAACCCACGAATAAAAAACTTTTCCCTCTTCCGGACATCACAGCAGGACGCGCTGTATATAATGATATTAATAATGAATGTTTAAATATTAAAAATAAATAACAAATGTTTTTTTTTTACACGAAATACATGCGAAAGTTTAATAGTCATCACCCATGAACCCCTCATTACCGTGAAGCGCACGCGGTCGTTCTCTTGCCTTCTATTGGCTGCTGACTGATCGGGTTCTATCAAATCGATGTCTGACTATTTGTTCCATGTATAGGATTAACTGTATTAATATATACCCGAATTTCAGCTTTTCCAAATCATTTGCAGGAACATTATTTTTTCGACACGTTTCGAGCAATGGTGACTTCACGCGTTCGATTAGTCAGCTGTCTGACCATTTGTCTCGGGTTTTGTATTGTATGGACTGTCTATTTACGAATTTTTAGCTTTTCCAAAACTCTTTGGAGGTACTAATTAAAATTACACCTTTCCAAGCGCGCCAGCGCCAGGTGTCCCACTACCTGGCTTGCTGACTGTACCGTCGCTGTCCATGACCAAAATACTGTCTTATCTGAATGTATCAGCCTTTCCAAAACTCTTGCACTTTTTTGTCGCTGGCTACCCGACTAGTAGCAGTTATAATAGTGTAACTTGCACTTGGACATGAGATAAACAGCCAGTGGTGTCATCTAGTATCAATCCAATAGTACCAGAGCCGTAATTTCACAAAACATAGTAAATGCCAATGTGGTGCCTCTGTGGGAGCTACAGATAAAATCTTTGTCCCAAGCAAAAGTCTCAATTTCCAGACATCTCTATGCTAACTCAGTTACGGTTCCGAGATTCACATATCGGTAAATCAAACCCTTACAAAGCCTCCCTGAAGTCGGAAAGATGCCGCCAAAGAAGAGACGCCATTAATTCACGTCGAACATGTCCAATATGAATGAATTACTATTATTATGGCAATAAATCCTTCAAATATAATTGAATTACGATTATTCTGTCAATAAATACGTCAAATGTGATTGAATTACGATTATCAGGCCAATAAATACTTCAAATCTGATTGAATTATGGTAAATATGACAATAAATCCGTTAAAATCTGATTGAATTATGGTAAATATGACAATAAATCCGTCAAAATCTGATTGAATTATGGTAAACATGTCAATAAATACTTCAAATTCTGATTGACCTACGTGTTGCGAATCTAGACCTCAGAAATCTCGAGGTCCAGGGATCGAGAAGGGGTAGAATCAAGGTATTTAAGCGGGTAGAGCCCGTCGAGAAAGGACAGTTGAGAGAGTTGAGAAAAACAGTCGAAAATATGGTTGAATGCAGATAGTCGAGAAAGGAGTTGAGAGAGAAGATTTGAAAAGAATCAGTCGAAAAGGACCAGTCGCACGTCATCCAGCCAGTTTCCGAAGAACGCCCCCCCCCCCCCCCAAGAAGAATCAGTCGTCGAAAGTTCACCAGAGCAGACAAACCACTAAGACAAGCATAGAAGCCAGAGCCACCACCCTCAATCGTTGAGCTGATCGAGAGTAAGCAATTTTGTTTGTAAGATTTCCTGAAATCTGAGTTACCTTTCGTGAATTTTAATATTTGTATTTTTGGATCTTGCATTTGAGAAACATTGTATTTGTCGGTTTTGTAAAATAATTCATGCCAAAAATTGGGGAACAATCGCAGTATTAATAAATTATGCCAATAGCTATCGGGTCATGTCATTAAGATTAGGTTTTAGCTAGATATTAGGGTAAAAGTGTATCTCTAGTCCTTATAAAATTAATACATTTTATATAATTATTTCCACCAGTATAAACTGCAAAAAATTACGGCCTTATTTTTATATTCCAGTTAACCAACCATTTTTACTTTATTTAATAAATGTATTAAATTTATCCGTGTTTCCGTTACTTCCCACGACTCACACCAAAAAGTAAGTTCATGTGACTTGCCCTGTACATACCACTTGCCAACTAACATCTTAACTGGGCAAGCTTCACACCAACAAGAACAAGTTAGGTTGGTGTTGAATCCAGAAAACAACGAAATAAATGTGAAGAAGAAGTGACAATTAAACAGACTCAGATTCACCATTGTATCTTCCCACTTTTTGAAAATCAACAAGGATCTGGCCGGGAGCCTTATCCTTATGAAACTTGCTTCTTATAGCCAAATAAATACCAAAGAGATGATAAAATTGTATGTCCCCAATAGATTTTTACAAAAAGTATTTTTATGTATAATATGATAGATGACACCCTGGTTGGTTTTCTCACCTCCAAGTGAAAGTTACACTATTATAACTGCTACCATTTCGGTTTGAGTCGTTCAAGAGAGTTATGGCTGCTGTGATGAACCGAATAAGTGGAAATAGCTGTTATAGTCTACTTTCTCAAATGACTCAAATGTGAAACACCGGCACATCCATTAGAATTTGGATGCTGGTATATTACCAGATGCCGAAATTTTTAGTCTCATAAAGCCGTTAACTTTGTTTTGGTAAAAATCTATTGGGGACGTAAAATTTTATCATCTGTTTAATGATACGTATATCCATTCAAATTGAGATTTTTTACTTCTTGCATGCAAATTACAACTTAGTCGAAACTTCCATAATTTTCTAAAAAATACGTTTATAATATGATAATTAAAAATGTAACAAGCTAAGTTGAAAAACAGCGTTTTATAGTAATATTCACGCAAATACAAAACCAAAGCAATTTGTTGTAAAACGTTTGACAAAGTTAAGCCTCAAAATAACTGGAGTCCGTTTTTTATCTCAAGTTCGTGTGCATTTCGGTTAGTCTTATTTGAGTCGTTGAGTGAGGAATAATAAGAGGCGCAACCTTGCGGAACGCAGCTTAGCCGAAAACGCCGGACGAAAAGCGTCCGAGTTAAAAAAATACATATCCTACCAGTAAAATAAAAAACATATAAAATTGTACCGTTAGCCCGTTGAAGAGGGATTGGTGTTCTCGAAAACATAAACAAGTTGTAAAAATCCGTGGTCGCTTATATGGGCGTTGCGCCTCTTATTATTCCTCACTCAACGTTTGAGTTGTTGAAAAAAATTGCAAATCAGAATTATTTGCCAAAGTATGGTATAAAATCGAATATGCAGAATAAGTTATCATGTTAATTGACCATTAATTATTTTAATAATATGTCCTGCAATAGTGAAAAATTATGTTATATATTTGATGATGTCATTTTGGTTGCTACGGTGAGTCTGAAACCCAATGTGACAAAAGAATGTGACCAGAACTTTAGGGAAGAGCACCATTCTGTCATCTGACAAAATGATAAAACTTATTGGTGGATTCAGTTTATCATCCCATTTTGTTACGCTAGATGGCGGCATGTTATGTACCAAATTTCGTTTAGATTTCTTTAACGGTTAAAAAAATAGAAAGAAAATGTTAAAATGTTCAGAAATGAAATGCCATATATCTCAAAAACTAGGTGACTGTGGAAAAAAGTGATAATCTAATCTTATGATTTTCTATCATCTGTTGAAGTCTTCCAGAATAAAACTAAATCTTGTATGAGAACTTGTTACTTTCACATCTTCATTCAGTTCAATGTAGTCTACAAATCTGAAAGTGCAAATGGTTTGTAAATAGTAACATTAAAAAGGTGATGTTGATGCTTCTGTTAATGCTAGAGGCAAGGAGGGGCATCCCCTCTGGATTTTTGGATGAAAATAAAAATTTCTAAGTGTTCATATCGAAAATGGCCTAAATTCAGAATATACAACATTGATTGAAAATAAAGTGAAAAATTGTCATGTAATAATGTGTAACATTGTAGCTACCGATTGCCTGTAGATGGTTTGGGGGTTCAAATCCATTACATTGGGAAGAAGGAAGAAAAAATACAGCTTAATGTTGTGATTTTGTAATTTCATATCCCTCATTTAAACTATTTGTCCTTCATATATCTAAAAAAAATCCCCTACATTTTAGTAAACAAATACCTCCACTTTGTTTGTACTCCTGCTTAAAAAAAATTATTTTTCTTGAAATCGGCAGTGAAGTGTCCCAAAATCGTCATTAAAAGCTCAGAAATCGGCTCTGAAGTAACCCATTATTGTACGATTTTTTCAATAAGTAGGCTTTGGCGAGATGTATACATCAAACGTCAGACGCGGAGCCATCGCCCGTCAAAAGTGACCAAATATTCAAAACCCGGCCAAGAAAGGCCTATTTAACTATTCATACACATTGCGAAATTGTTACCTATAGCAGCGCAATCTATCAGTATAAATATTTTAGTAGGTTTGAATATCAATAGATTTATTATGGAGGCTGCACAACAAGCAGCAGTTTGGTTTTTCTGTTCGAAGCCGCCGTGTCTTTGTCATACTTGACCTATGTAGAGCGATCGTCAAAGTCAAACAACGCCACACGTAGTCGGTTCATGGACGGGTGATCCCTTATTATTATTTTCTTGACTAATTTTTCCGATTTCAAAAAAATATATAATATGTACCTCAGCACTGAAGTTCTTTTTATGACTCATGTGGCAAATTCCACATGAGTCATAAAAAGTTGAACTTCAGTGCCTTGGTACATAAATAACTATTTTTGGGCTCGCTCGATAACAAATTTCTACTGGTGACACTGGTCCTATAAAACAAAAATTTTCACCTATGGTATGTTTCTTTCTCTTTTCAATAACATGCAAACTGCCAGCTTGATCACATTTACGGGACGTATCTTTCTAACAGAAAAGCCTTTTCAATTTTTTGCAATAGGGTACTTGACAATATTTTTAGTTGCTCTAAAATTGTACTCTGTTTACAGCAGATGCACCAGCATAACACGTAATAAATGAAACAACGGCTTTTAACCCTTATTTATTGATGATAATTAAAGACGAAGTTGCACAATTTTGTTCAGGCTGAAATCTACAGTTTCGTCATTCTATTGTCCACAACGCCAAAAGTGGCAACTCTTTGCCTCTCAGGAGAAACGGAACTGCAACATTGCCGGCGCCTGTTTGCAATAATTCGTGGAACAAGGGCAAATTGTAGTTTTCTATTCAAGTATCTCCAGCTTGCCTATGAATATCTGTTACTTAATGTATTGCAACCTTTGGGCTTTAACTAACGCAATTGCACTCACAAATTTTGTCACATAAAGACTTTTTTTATTACGAATATGTTCCGTATATTGTCTCTATAAAAAAATGGTGTCTGTTTATGCTGCACACACTATGCTATGCTATGTCCTTCATATCTGCCATGTAACACTTTAGTTAAAATATCTCTATACGGAACATACTACAAATATTCAGGTATCAATATCAATAATGGGGGAAATATTCGCGTATGTGGCAACGTTACCCGCCCACCTAGGGATCTAACCATATTCATATATCCACATGTCATCTATCACGCATGGTTTTCTGATCGGCAGATGACATCCCGTGATGCCAACTGTCATTCCGTATCTCGCTAAATCAAAACATTAGTAGATAAATATCTGTGCAATTTATTATAGTTTGTTATTGATATTTACTATTATATATTGTTTGCGGACCTAGTTATCGTGTTGTTAGATGTATAAGGTAAGGTATCATGGACCCTGAAAGTGCAATCCGTAATTCGCCGATATTGAATGCTTTCTTGGTAGCCCAATTTTTTCTAATAATCCGATGTTAGCGTCTGCCGAAATTCATGGGATAAAACTGCAAAGGTTTGTACCTACGTTGTAGTAATAGTACAGTATTATGAGTTAATAATAAAGAGAGAACCTCTTGAAGGCGCGTTATAAAGGCGCCATAGTGCTTAGAAGTACTGAGCCCGAATTCCGGACTTTAGGCCCAACCTATTCAAAAAAATTGCAGAAAAACGATTGAATAGGTATTTACGAAAAAAAAATCACTTCTTGACTAAACGTAGTTTCACGGGGCATCCTAAATCTGGGAGTTGAGGTTAGAATTTGGAAATTTCAACTTTCACTGCTGAATAAGGTTATGTCTCAGAACACTTCAGTGGTATCGCTATGTTGCCAAATTGCCTTTTTAAAACACTGTGACGTCATAAATGCTTTCCCGCCAAATTTCGAAGAAAGTTTATAAACTTGATATTTACGCAAATATATATTTTTTAAATAATCGTAGGCTCTTAGGCAAGTGTCCAGGAATTGTTTTATCAAGTTTGTAAAATTTCGTCAAGTACCCTATTTATTTGCGCATTCCATTTTTATATTCTTTTAATTTTCCATCCTACAACTTCTGAATTTTTAGGCTAGAATATAACGTCTAATGACAGAAAATACTCTGTCATGGTTTGATTGATTGCCTATATCTAATAATTTTCACAGGAAAACGTCCTGGCATCATGATTTAATTACTGAACACTGCATTACGCTTCGGTTACTGTCATTACATCATTGGTGGCACTTCCAAGCTCATTCTATTGCAGGCTTTGGTTTGATTCCCAGCCTAGATGGAAAACCTTTTTGTTTTTTAATTATTTGTATTAGAAATTTGTCTTTGATCTTTTGGGCACTTGCTTACTATGCCTTTCCTTTCTACTTGCAGAACTCATTCCAAGACCAGCACGTTCATGTGATGACCCACCACTGTATTTACGACTGCGTATGGGAAAGCCCACGAACAGACCAATCCCACGATCAACACCTCTCATGTCATATGGGAAAAAGAAGATGAGGCCAGAATATTGGTTTAGTGTTCCTAGAAACCGTGTCAATGAACTATACTTGTTTATGCAAACTTGGGTACCCCATTTATATGGAGAGCTAGACGAAGAAAAAGTAAGTACAAATTTCTAATATTAAGAAGCGAGTCCAGTAGCCTCTGTGTTACTAAATTTTAATTTTTGAAAAAACCTTTTGAGACCCATATAAAAATAAGGATCGGTTTCCTTGTTCAAAATTTTCCCAAAATGCATAGGTTTTCGACCAATTGAAATAAGTATTTAGGCCAAAGAACGAAAAAATTTTTAATTTATAGGAAAACTGTATATTTTTTGGGAAAATTTTATAAAAGACAGCTGATTCTTATTTTTTTTTGGGGGGGGGGTTCTAATGTTGTTTGTCTTTCTTAATTTATTGTGGGTGCAGGTCTTCGGATTACGAACCATTTCATGCAAATTCAAAAGACTCAAAGTCTTGTAAGATTAACAGTTATGGGCCCACTTTTTCCAGCTCTGATTTTTTAAATTTCCGCCAGTTTTTGTGTTAAATCCTAGCACACGTCAATTTTTCTTGTGAAAAGCGCATATTTTAATGTGGTACTCGCATTTATGACATCATCACTGCTCTGGATATGATGTCATCGGCAATTTATTCAAATGGAAAATATTTTTGAGTGTGCCATTTGATAGAGTATATTTGTCTGCGTATAGCACAGCAGAAATTTTCTTTGCTCGTTTCACTTCTTCACCCTTAGATCAACCTCAAAATTTTGATTATTTTGTGTCAAAATGTCATTGAGATATCTATTTTGTGAAATATCGACAAAAGCTAATATTTTTTGGCGTTCAAAATCAAAAGTCTATCCAATTCTAGGGTGGAATTTTTCTTTCATTGTTTCACTTCTTCCTCATGAAATAAACCCCAGTATTTTGATTTTTGGTATCAAAATGTCTTTGTGATATCGAATTTTTCTGGTATCAACACCAAAAAATATTAACTTTTGTCGATATATTGAAAAATCTATATCCTAATGACGTTATGACACCAAAAATACAAATTTTGGAGTTGATTTTATGGGGAAAAGGATAATGAGCAAAATACCTATTATTTGGAGGACCTTTGGTTGGTGTTTTTTCTGAACACTGTGTGACCCCCCCCCCCAAAGAGTACCACCCCCCTTTATTTTCTTAATTTTAGGGTATTTTAACCGGAGAAAAGTCATTTCTTTACTAATTTTATCCAAATTTTCAGAATCTGCTGTCAAAAAAACAATTGAGCATCAAACAAAAAAGTTACGGACCTAACCTCTCTTTTTTTGAAATTGAAGCCCAACACTTTTTTTACATATTTGGATAGGCAATTGAAATCTCTATACGACGATATATATATATATATATATAAATATATATACAGGGTGAGTTTTTTTTGATGACCACTATGGGGATGTCGGAAACTAGCAGAGCTAGAACAAAGGTTAAATGGGGAAAGAATTGCGGTTATGAATGCTCCATCTAATGCCCCTTTTGGATTTTTAAAAAAGTTCATGGCTCACTAGATATTTTGAAGAGTGATTTTTTTGCTATTTCATCAGATCTCTGTAGCTCCGTTATTTCTGATTATACAGAAAAACTGTAGAGACAAAAATTTTAGATAATTTTGAGCTTAATAAGTTAATCAGATCCAATATTTTATGTTGTTTGTGATTTTTGAGATATGACATAATCTTGTGTTTTTTAAATGTAAATCATAGTTGGCTGTGGCCTTCTCAAATCGGCCATTTTTTGAGCTTTCTAAAGATATAATACTCGGCATAGTTATTATAAAAAATAAAAGAGCTATGGCTAATTTTCTGATTTTTTTAAATTTTCACATAGTCAGCCATGGAATATTTTCATAATTAAGTTCTATTTTATAATTAGACATACTTCAAACTTTCTAATATTTTGTTGTTAGCTGGTAACAAAATGTAACAAAATAAAACAAAAATTAAAAAACTCAAATTAAAATTATTATTATTTTAAAAGCTGTTCAAACAATACACCATTATTATTTATGCAAATATTGCATCTTCTTAAAACTGAATTTGTCGCCTTTTTTAGAGAGCGCCTGTCAATACTGGCAATTGCTTCTAAAACAGCTGCTCTTAATTCAACAATTGTCTCATACTTTATTTCCCACAAAAAGAAATCCAAAACAGGCAAATCAGGGGATCGGGGCGGCCAGGAAATAGGTCTATTTCTCCCTATCCAACTATTTAATAATGGTACTCTTTGGGGGTCACCCTGTACTTTCAACCCATAAAATCACCTGGCATTTTTTTATATTTATACATATATAAATTGAAACATATTCCCGTTGTAGCCTTGTAGAAGCACAATGATTTTACTTTTTTTTACATTTTCAAAAATGTAGGGGATGATGACGTAACTGAGGAGCACTTGCGAGGTCATTACTTTCTTAATTAACTAAAACTAAAACATTCATTTACAAATATTTAGCTTTATGCTAAACATGTTACTGAGACTGTCGGCTAGCTGTCCTACTAATATATCCATGTATTATATTGTTTGTTTGATTATTTTGAAAAAATGTCGAGCCGAACGTGCACACTGATACAATAGTACCCTCCTTTAGTAATTTAGAGTATGTATACAGGGTGTCCATAAAGTAAGGATTAAATTCATTTTCTCTAAAATAAGAAATCTTTTGGTTAAATCCTAGCACACATCAATTTTTGTTGTGAAAAGCACATCTTTTGGTGTGGTACTCACATTGCAATCCCAGCATAGTTAGTAGTGACACTTTGAAGAGGTATAGTCAAATATACAAGATTCAAATAAATAATGAAAAGAAAGCTGTAAATGATAAACATATAAAGAACTCCAAAAACAAAAATAAAGCAGAGTGGGATGTCATTAAGAATAGTAGTCCTATATTGACGAAGCAGTCATCTCAGTCTCTTTCTGTCCAGGACTTTAATAGAGACTTTACCAGCATTGCTGACAGTATTATTCAAGCTGTACCCAATAATGTAGCCAATCCACTTGGCTATTTTAGCTGCATAAGAAAAAGTGTTGTGGAAAACAACTTAACATTTTCTTTTGACTTGGTTGGTTTTGGTGATGTTAGAGATGCTATATCAAGCATCAGTAATAGCCCCAGTAGAGACATATATGACCCCAATGTTAAAATCATCAAAACACTAAACAAAACTTAATTGTTTCTCCCTGCAAATTATTCAATGAATGCATCCACAAACATGTTGTTGTCGACTGTTTCAAGGTTGCCAGAGTTGTGCCCGTCTTCAAGAAGGGGAATATAAATGAAGTAAAAAAACTATCGTCCAATTTCAATTTTGCCAGGTCTTGGGAAAGTCTTCGAGTACCTACCTATTGAACACACAACTGGTTATTTTTTTTGAGAACGGCAACTGCTGGCTTCTGTACAGTTTGGGTTTTGAATGGGGGAGATCGACCAGTAAAGCAGTACTAAGCATGGTACAACAAATTCAGCAATCGTATAATGACAATAAATATATACAGGCTCGCTTTTATGACCTCACTAAGGCTTTGACTGCATTGACCATCAGCTACTGATTGAGAAACTAGCCAGGTATGGTCTTGGCAGTGAGGGTATTGGGCTGATTGGGCCTTATCTTGAGGGTAGAAGTCAGTATGTCTCAGTGAATGGGAGTATATCTGAATCTGAATTTAAAGTATGGGGTGCCCCAAGGCTCCATTCTTGGGCCTACCCTATTTCTGATTTATATAAAGACCTTCATCTCGTTTTGTATACGGATGATACAACATCTATAAATATTTCAGTTTCTCCTGAGCTCCTTGACCAGCACATTGTTGATTCTGGCATGAAAATTAAGCAATGGTTTGTATCAAATCATTTTTGTGTGAATACAGGAAAAACACAAATTTTAAATTTCTCCTTAAGGTCAGTAAATGCCTTTAATAACCCAGTCAACTTTCTTGGACTTCACCTAGATAGCAAGTTGACATGGGAGGAGGATACCAATAAACTCATTAAAAAAACATTTACCTGATTCGTAACCTCTTAAACATTGTCTCCAACAAAGTGCTGATGCAAGCTTACAATGGTCATTTTCATTCTCATATAACATATGGTATATTACTGTGGGGTCATACCCCACATGCAACAAGAGTGTTTGGTATTCAGCGAATATGCATTAGATTGATGGCATGTGTTTCGTTTCGGAAACCATGTAGAGACAAGTTTGTTTCACTTGGTATCCTCACTCTACCTAGTGTGTTTATTCTTGAATGCCTTCTCCATCTAAAGATAAATATTGACGCTTATAGTAAAAACTCAGACTTTCATTCATATGGCACTAGAGCAAAAGGACATTTGTGTGTTGAATATCATTGGGTCGACAGGGCTATAGGTGGGCATAATTACTGTGCTATTAAGTTTTATACATTTATACCGGAAACAGTTAGGGAGTTACCTCCAACTCCATTTAGGAGCTCCTTTCAGTGCCCTGCACCAGGATCACATCATCATACATCATCCGCGTACGCCTGTACGTAGATGGACTGCTCCTCCTCCAGGATTTGCAGTAGTTCAATGATAACCATGCACCATAAGAGAGGGTACAGGACACCAGCTTGATGCATTAACGGTCACCATTTCGCCACACAGCTCGGCCTCAACCTGCCTGCCAGCGAGCATCGATCGTGTCCACCTAACTAAGGCTTCTCCGACGTCTACCCACCCACCCACCCATCTACCCACCTATCTACCTACCTATCTACCTACCCTGGTACGCCTGACAAAATTTCAAATGATTATAGCAATTATTTAGAAAGAAGTATCCAGAATTTAATAAATGAATGCAGGGATATTCCTTTTTCTAATAGAATGTGTTCGAATAACAAATCAATGTTTGCTTGGAGAGTGAATACAAAAGAGAGTAAAGAGAATAAAAAACAGCAGTGGTTGTGATGAAATGCCTGTCATAATAATGAAAGACTGTATTCAATATATAGTGAAGCCGATTGAATATATTGTCAACAATTCTATCAAAAAAAGATTTTTTTCTGAGAAAGCTCGAGATTGGATGTAGTGAAACTAATTTTCAAGAAGGGAAATAGGACATTGGCTGAGAATTATCAACCAATTATTTTACTGTTGAGTTTTTCGAAAATTTTTGAGAAGGTTATGTCAAAAAGGTTAATAAATTTTATCATATCTTCTTAATGTTACCCAACATGGATACCAGAAGGCAAAATTGACCCAAACTGCAGTTTTTCGGTTTGTGCAAGACATTTTAGATACACTTGGAAGAGAATAATACTGAGTGAGATTATTCTTAGATCTACCAAAAGCATATGGTAGTTTAAGTCACCAAAATCTTTTACACAAGCTGGAAAGGTATGGCATAAGAGGCCCATGCTTGGAATGATTTTGTTCATATCTCTCAGATAGTAAGCAAATAATATATATTTCTAAAGATAACATGCTAGGTAATAGGTGAGTCAGACACAAAATATATTAAAAATGAGGACGTCAAGGGAGTTTTTGGGTATGATTCTTTTTGTGGTGTATATTACTGTCGTTTCATTATTGTTATTGCAATTTTTTGTATTTATTTCTCTCCTTTGACACTGTTCCACAGCCCTGCGGGTTTTTTAAACTTGTTTAATTGTAAACGTTTTTGAACAAATAAAGCTATCTATCTATCTATCTATCAACAACATCACAGATTGCATTGGATTAAACGGGAGGTGTAAAATTACAACATACGCGGATGACACGAGCCTGATACTCTATACTATTTCACTCTCTCTATTACTGGTAAAGGCAGCTGACTATTTGGAATGAGTGATTTTGTAAAAATCAGTTAATACTAAATTCAGATATAACTTACGTTAAAAATTAACAAAAAAATCGCATTTACTGCAAAATGGTAGCCGATACGAAACAAGTATCCAAATTTGTTGCCAAATAAATTGTGTATCTAAAAATTGTATTTTTTAATTGTATTACATTATTACATTATTTTTTTTATAAAATTGTTATTTCTTTCGGTGACCCCTATCTCCACTGGTCAACCGGTGAGCTAGATACTGGCAGGAGTTTTGGCTCTTCATAACAAGATGTCGTATACCTAATTTGCTTAAAATATCTTTTTAGTTTCGGACATAAAGCAAAAATTGTTTTTTTCATGAAAATTTCAACACCTCGTATCTTGAAAACGGTTAACATATCGGGTTTTTCTTGTCACAAATGACTTCCCCTGTCACCCAGAGCCGTTTGATCCATGACTTACGGAACATCCTGTATATTCAGGAATATCTGTTATATTTGTAGAAAAATAAAGAAGTTTTCAATCCTTACTTACCACCTTATCTCCACTCTAAAAGATCATTGAACTATGCTTATCCTAGCCATAGATTAAGCATGCATGAAAAGGGTTCAATATACAACTGTTTACAATTTTTCAAGTCTCCTAAATTCAATAAAAAACAGAAGACGCTTAGTAGAATTTAAGAAACAAATACAACAATTGTTAATAGAAATAGAACCATATAATACTAGAATACTTTACGCCAAGTGCAGTAGCACTCCTTAACAATTTCCACTCCTTTATACGCTGTATACGCGTATAGCATGCTAAGAAGTGCTAATCAAACTATTTTAATGTGTTCAACTTAAAGGAAAGTTAGTATAGTTATCACGGGAGTGGGGGTTACAATAGCTGCTCATATCTGGGGCGAGTCTGCAGCCTTTGTAACTTCCACTCCCATGGTAGGCGGGTGTGCGGATAGTTCGATTACCACTTCTTAGCATGCTCTACATGTATATGGCTTTTGGAAAATAAACTATATTATTATTAAATTGTAAGGATAAGCATCCATTATAGGTAGATTTAAATTATGTAAAAAATAGGATGATGATGAATAGTCTATAATCACCTATAAATCTATTTATTTTTTGGTTACCGGTTTCGCATACTAAACTGTCTGCATCTTCAGACTACTAACAAAGAAGGCATAGTACGAATTATCAAAAACCATATGTCTAGAACACAAAAAAATTATTCAAAGCATAAAATTATATTATCTAAGCAAAGACTAGTTAAAAAATTTGAGAAACAACTTACATACAGACTAGCAAGAGTAAGCAAGAGCTAGAGATTTGTCAATTTATATGTCGGAAGCTGTTCGTCCATCTGTTCTTCATCATCAAGTAATAAAATAAGTGATCGCAAAAACCAATAACAATAATAATTGTGAGTCAATGTATGTGGATTTTTAAGTACGTGTCTAAAATAAAGTTATATTATAATATAACTCTCTCATGCGAGAGAAAAATAATCACCTTAAACCACCAATGTTGTTGTGTAAATTCAAAAAGATAAAATATAATAATACATTATGGCACAGAGAAAAGACCTGTAGGTATATTTGTTATTAGTTCTTTGCACACCAATACCTTGTGTGGTCCTATTGATCATGCAACTGTTTTGAGGTAATGCCATGGAATACTTGACTCTTGACGCGCTATATGCCTTTAAAATCCCTATTTTTCTAATTTTATCACCCTGTAGAATAAAACTTTCTGCATATTTTTTTACTCAAACTTGGTATACTATGGGGGTTCTGTGGGGTCCTAACTAACACTGTGATATCAGATTTTAAACAAAAAAATCGCTAAATAAATTTAGTGAAAATTGGGTGTATAAAAATCATAGCCGGTGCTGGATTTGCATGTTGACAACAGTAAGAAGGTCAAAAATCGCGGTTTGAAGATCTTTCAAACAAATAAAAGGTAAGGGGAATAAAAATTAATATTTTAACATGTTTTTGAAGAATAACTTTTTAATGGAAGAGACTAAAGAAAAATGGCATTAATGAAAAATGTTCAGAAAAAGTAGAGCTTTCAAATGATGTAACAAAAGTAGAATGTTGGTGGAAAAAATATTTATTGGTGTCGCGACGCCTAGCGTTGTATTTGGAAAGAGTCGCTAAATGGTATAGATGGCAAATGTCCGAGCATTTATGATTTTGAGCAGGACACTTTTCAAAATGTCCGCCGAGGCCTCGAGCATTTATTATGGACATTTTTCAAAATGGTGCCATTCGATTGCTTGTGAAAAGACCTTTAAAACAAGGCCCCATATGTATGACTTTTGATTAAAAAAGTATAAAGTAAAACAAAAATAAAAAAAATTAAAATATGTAAAATTAAAAAAAAAAACAGATTTAGAAGACCCAACGTGTAGGTACATACATGTAGAATGTAGGTTAGTTAGAAATACTTTTTACATTTTTGTTACTAAATCTAAATAACTTCTTTATATGTACTTGGAACCTTTGAACATTGAATTAAATGTTTTCTCATTCTTCCTGCATGGGCAAAATATTCAGCTTTACAAAATTCACAAATAGCATATTTTAATTTCTGGTCACTTCTTTTCTTGAAGTAATTCCAGACTATTGAATTTTGTTTGACCATTTTGCAAAGTATGTACACAGTTCACAGTTCGCAATATTCTAGGTTAGAATTAGAAACGGTTTTGTAGTTTTATAGGTTAGAAATTGAGTTTTTTTTATAAATGACAATGCTCCAGAACTGCCGGACAGTGACCAAAAATGGCAAGACACTTTTAAAAATGCCCTTCTCATAAATGCTCACAAAATGCTCAAAATGTTTCTGCTCATAAATCTCCCATATATATATAATATCTCCAAATCTTCGACCATTTTCCACCAAGAGGGGCTGGGCATCTAAAAAAAATCCACATACTCACACTTATAACTATTATTGGTTTTTTAGATCACTTATTTTACTACTTGATGAAGAACAGATGGACATACAGCCTCCGATGTATAAATTGACAAATCTCTAGCTCTTGCTTATCTATTTCAAGTTTTTAACTAGTCTTGGTTTAGTGTATATAAATTTACTTTTTAGCCGCGGTGGCATTGCCCGTACCGGCGCTGACTTTTTATACTGCATGTTTTACTGTACTTGAGTGAATGCTATCCAAGTTCTATCGGGAAAAAAGTCGGCCCTAGCCACAAATGGCAAAGAAGACAAAATAATAGTAATTGCCCCCCTCCCCCGCACAAGCATGTGGTTGCTTCTGGGGTACTCATAGTTTGGAGTATTGTTAGGGTGAGAATTATTATTATTATTATTATTATTAATATCTTTGTGCCCTAGACATTTAGTTTTTGATAATTCATACTATACCTTCTTTTTTAGTGGTCTGGACTTAGCCAAAAGGCATTCGCACTCCCTCTACAGGGAACATTCACTCAGATCCTGGGTATCCCGGATACCATAAGGATCAGGCTCGGACAAGACCCTTGCCATGTTATCGGGCCTTAGGTGGCATTGCTGTTGTTGGACGTTCCTGCATTCCCCATGAATTTCCTGGCGGTTCAGGCTGTTGCAAGTTTTCTGCGCTTTCCGCATGGACCTGTAAAGATTATCAGTTAGATTATTATCAGTTCGTTGATTTTTCTCAGCAAACTTTTTCAAACTTTCTACGGCGCTACGGGGATGATGTTTATGAGCTTTTGTGAGTAGTGTCCTATATTTTCGCTGCAGGTTGTTGATGTTCGTGTTGGTCCAATTCCCTATTCCGAACGAATAGCTGAGTACAGAACAAGCATACGTGTTTAGGGCCTTAAACAAATTTCTGCTGTTACTTGTCTTACTCTCTTGATGAATTCATTCGTTAAATCGGTCTTCATTGTTCGATGGTCTATCATCCTATCCTATCCTATGCGGGGGGTGACCGCCTTAAATCGGCCCGGCATGTAGGCCACAGTGGGCCCGTTGTGCCCCCACGGCCAGTGGTCACACGGTGGCCAGCATGCCGGCCCTCTTAATGAAGGCCCGATGGTCTATCATTTGAGCTTGTTTCATCCCGAGATACTTGTATGTATCTCCCATGTTCATTGCTTCGATCTCCTGGCTGTCCTGCATCTCGTGTTCGCCTTGTTCGAGTCTTTCCCTGACGATGTTAAGGGTGCGGCACTTGTCCAGTACAAAACTGCATTCCGATGTCCCTGCAGAACTCTTCTCCAATTTTAAGCATTTGTGTTAGTTGGTTCTTGGTTGTGGCCATCAGTTTTAAATCATCCATATATAGCAGGTAATTCAACTTGATCGCTTCTGCGTTGTTGCTTTTGATAGCGAAGCCGTATTTCGTAGAGTTCAACCGATGTGATAGGGGGTTCATCGCCATGCAGAACCACAGTGGACTGAGTGAATCTCCTTGGAAAATCCCTCTTCCAGGTTGTCATCACGTGTTCTAAAAAGGAAAATGTATGATGATCTATTTTATACAGCTTTAAGATACCGGTGAGCCACTCATGTGCTACCGCTATTCTCAGCTTGTTCAATTAATTTTAATTTTTGCCCATTCGGGACTAAGTTTTTAAATAAAGATTAGTAATGAATGTGAAAATTAAAGTAGCCGATCCCAGGTAGTCAGAAAATAGAAGCTGCAGAGCGTAGCATAAGTTGTCCAGCTAGCCAGTCTTCAGGGTGTGAGTTAAGAGAGAAAATAAAGGGGGTGCGCCACTGATTTAAAGCAATTTAAATCAGAAAATCTACCGTTGGTCGGGATACTCTTTTTCTGAAGTTGGGATCAACTAAAGGCTGATAAATTAAATTGTAATAACCACAAAAACTCCCCAAAACAAGTGAGTAGGTACTAATTAAATCAAGATAAACACGGTTAAACAGAGTTGGCCCAGAGATCTAGCTATTAAATAAAAGAGAGGTAGAATTCTGCGGACAATGTTTATTATATCGTTAGGGGGCTGGGAAATGTATTGACAAACTATTTGTAGAGCACGCAAAGGCGTTTATAATTTATAATCAACCAATAAATTATTAAAGTAGTTTATGTAGGAGAAATGGTCACACAATTATTTCAACTCAATCAATTTATGCAAACCAATAAATTATTTTAAGTAATATGTGAACCTACAATTTTCATAAGTAGGTAGTTTGTAAAAGAAAATGGATAAACTACTTTTTACCTCACGTGATCACGTTCAGTGCACAGCTATTGAGGGTACAACACCCTTCCGAACCTATCAGCCGCGATATAATAATGAAACAAATATGTGTACTATGAATGTACCTGAGCCGTAGCTTGAAATGTTATAGAAGTATATTTATGACGTAGCAAAATTACTTAACTGTCTCCGCAGTTCTACTTAGTTTAAATTAATAAGTAAATAATAAGTACAACCTTCGTACAGACTTTAACCACACATTAAAAAGGCAATAATTTAACACACAACACGTTAAAATGGGTTTAGAAAAAAAAGGTTCGTTACGCCACTATCTTATGCTAAGAAAACCTGGTTCTGCAGACAGCCAATGACATCGAGGACTTAGCGCAGTGGTCGCCAAGGCGAGAGGCACTCCAGACAGGGAATCTTCGACGTCCGAGCCGGTCACCAGAGACACGGCAGGTAGGCGCCAGTCAAGCAGCTTTTCTGCTTCCCCAGGACACTCTTGTCGGGGGCAGAACGCACCACAACGCAGTGCAGGACACCAGTAAACATAGCCTTCGACAGGCAACGTAGTGGCAGGTAACGTAAATAAACAATAACCATACAACGAAGATAACAGGTACCAAATGACAAGAGAAAATGAAGAAGGCCCTAAAATAAAGGGACAAATGAGTAAGAGAGTACCACGAAGTCACCAGTCACTTACTTGTAGTGTTGGGCGGCCTGATGAGTAATAACTTCCACAAAGGGCAGCTGGGAAGTCACAATTATTCTGTTTTCAGTGAACGAGCTAAATTATTATCGATATTCCATCCTAAAAAAGCGATCGAACTAGAGATTAGGGAAAAAACGTTGGACTAGAACAAAAGGGCTTACCGTCGCGAAGAAATTGGGTCGTAAATCCGGTATACACCGATAGCTTGCTCAAAAAGGTAGACAAAACGCAATCAAACGCAAGGCAAAATGTAAGAGCGAGCTTCTACGTCGACTTTTTCACTAAAACCCGCAATCGGATTCCCATTAACAAAGGGAAAAACGTGAAAAGGCCGGAACCACTACTTCGCCACCGGAATTTTCTTCGTTCACTCCACGTCGGCGGATCTCTCCCGCAAGAACTTGGAAGGTCAGCCGGGCCGGGCGCGAACTCAGCCGAACGCCACGCGCCGCCGAATCGGCACAATATTGTTTCTGGCGCCAACCCGATCAACACGGAACAAAAGTCACAACAACAACCAAACTCCACGGAATATGAATCAGACACCAGCCGAGATGAATAAGGAAGACATTACATGGCAAAGATACCACACAGCAATTCGCATTTCGCCAAATAAATTATTACAACCAGCGCTCGATTTGAATTCGAAATCCAACGGAATGAAACACTCGGGCACCCGGGTCACCGTTCGGAACCGGTCTGAGCGTATGCAACCCACAATACAGTCATACTCTCAGCTGGGACAAATAAATATGAAATGCCAAAATGATTGCAATTATATACCTTAGCATTCCGAAAGGAATTGAAGTAAATATTGGTAATAATGAATAACACCTGAAATGTAATTATTAGAAAACAGAGAATAATATTATAACAAACGAATAGTTATGACAAAGCTTTAACTATTAATTAGGGATTTAATTGGAGATTAATTGAATGAAATATGAGAGTTAATTGTATAATAAATCAAAGACAAAAGTTTCAATTTCACACTGTGACAATCCCCCGTCTCCGCTGGCAGGAGGAAAACTTCGAAGAAAGTTTTACGACGATGATAGAAATGATATAGAGCTCGCTTTCTCTAGACATCCGGCACAGGCTACAAATCCAAAGAACACAACCGAAATCTGCTAAAGGAGAAGACTACAGAAAACCAAAGACCAAACCTTGCATCGGATAAAGACCAAACAGGGAACATGGCGGAGATGCGAGAATAACCAGGTAACAGGGCAGAGGCAGAAATCAAGGGAATGGACACGAACCATACTAATTAGCAATATCAGGAACTAAGGGACCGGCAGTGTTCGAGTTATCCTCCTTGAGGTCCTGAACATGCTAAACTCCTCTGCTGTTTCCCTGCGTATCCTGAAGCTCATATGTCCAAGAACCTATCTTCCTCTTAACAAGAAAAGGACCGACGAACTTTGGAGCAAGCTTAGCATTGAGATGTTTAGATGCATCAGAGAGCACCTTGTTCCTTCGCCACACCTTCTGACCAACAGTGTACTGTATGGGACATCTTCGCAAATCATAGACTCGCCTATTCCTAGCCTGCCCAAGAATCAAACGACGACTAATGTCCGCAAACATCCTTTGGTATCCGGCATGACGTTCCTGAATGGCAACCTCAACGCCCAGCTTGGGAGCATCAGGAGAGGCGTTGGGAAGAGACTCCTGTCCAAACAAATTAAACTCACGACCAAAATTAACATAGTAGTATCTTCACCCGATATTTCGCACAAAGAGACTGAAATTCTTTCGACTTCATCTGTGGCCCATTGTCACAGATTAAAGATTGAGGAGCACCATAAACCAAAAATATTCCTTCTTCAACACTCCTTACCAAGCTCTTGGCAGTAGCAGAACGGAAAGGAAACGTAACCACATATTTGCTAAAATAATCAGTGACCACCAAAATCGTAGTGTTTCCACGAGCAGTTCGAGGCAACGGACCAACAAAATCCAACGAGATCATCTGCCAAGGTTGCTCAACCTTGGGTCTGGTTCCCATGAGTCCAGCTGGCGCTTTCTGCTCCGGCTTATACTCGGCGCAAATACGACAAGAACGAACGTACTTCCTAACATCAGCCTGCATCTGAGGCCAGTAATAATGAGACTTAAGCTTCCAGTAGGTCTTATAAATGCCTACATGACCAGAAGCAACATCGTCGTGACAACGATAGAGAACCTTGGCTCTAGCATCCTTTGGAACAACCACCTTCCAGGAATTAGAGCTCGAAAACTCAGGGACCACATCCTGACAAAACTTATAAACCACGCCACCATCTACACACCACCCAGGATACTTTTGAGGTAAATCTTCAATCTTATTACGCAAAGATAGGTACCAACCATCAGTGGTTTCCGGGATCTGAGAGACATCGAAATCGGTAGGGGAATCAAGACATCCAACGCAGGTTGAGGTGAATGGGAGAGACAGTCAGGCACCGCCAGTAACTTCCCTGGGCGATGTAATAACTCAAAATCATAAGGCTGCAATCGGAGTGCCCACCTTGCTAATCGTCCTTGAGGATCACGTAATCGATGCAACCAAAGGAGGGAATGATGATCTGTGATCACCTTAAAGTGTACCCCTTCCAGGTAATGACGTAGCTTCTCCACAGCCCATATCACTGCCAAACACTCATGTTCAGTGGTCTTATAATTTCGTTCTTGTTTAGTAAGGGATCGAGATAGAAAACAAATCACCTTTTCTCCTTCATCAAACTGTTGACTTAAAACAGCTCCCAGGCCAAAACCAGAAGCATCTGTCTGAAGAATAAATGTCTTCTCAAAATCCGGACAAGAAAGCATTGGTGAAGTGACTAGTTGCTCTTTAAGTTGTTTAAAGGAATCTTCGCATTTCGGAGTCCAACACCACTTAACATTCTTCTTCGTCAAATTAGTTAACGGAGCAGCCAAACAAGAGAAATTCGGAACAAATCGTCGATAGTAACTGATAGTACCCAGAAAACGACGAATATCACCCACATTTGACGGAGAAGGTATCTGAAGAACTGCCTCGACCTTATCGGGGTCTGGACGGAGTCCATTTCGATCAACCAAGTAACCCAGGTATTTCAACTCGGGGCGACATGAAGACGATCAAAGACAACAGACAACATCCTAAGGTGAGTGTCAAAATCTTGAGATATGATAATCACATCGTCCAAATACACCATCACCCACGGCTGAAGATCAGCGCCTAAAACGCTATCTACCACTCTCTGCCAAGTAGCAGGGGCGTTCGTTAAACCGAAAGGCATCCGAGTAAACTGATACAAGGCCCTTCCCGGGACGGTAAAAGCAGTAAACTCTTTAGAATTCTCACTCAACTCAATCTGCCAAAACGCTGACTTAATATCAATAGAACTAAGGTATTTAGCATCCCGCAGTTTATCCAAAATGGCAGAAATATAAGGTAAGGGATACGCATCTTTTTTGGTAACTGCATTCAGCCTACGAAAATCCACGCAGAACCGATAGGTGTCATCTTTCTTCTTTACCAGACAGACAGGACTCGACCAAGAGCTCTGAGAAGGCTCAATAACTCCAAGATTAATCATCTCATCAACTTCCTGATCAATCAACTTTTGCTTGTAGGGAGAAACAGGGTAATACCTCTGCTTGATTGGCTTTGTTCCAGGTAAAACTTCTATCTCGTGCTTCGTGGTATTACAACAACCCAAACTTGACTTCATAACAGCGAACTTTTTTTCAATAAGATCTTCCAACGCAGCCTTCTGAGTAACAGTCAAGGTAGACGAATTCTGGATCGAACATATTTCGGGCAAACTAGGGCTCTCAGCGAAGTGCCACACATGTTCTCTCAAACGCGGTATAATATCCATAGCCAGCCAAAAGTCGACGCCAAGAATCAGCGTATGAGGTAGTTCGGGAACCACAAGAATATCAATTATACGAGTCCTCTCCTTCAAAACCACAGGGGCAGAAATATAACCTAACGATCGACAATGTGTGCCATTGGCAACAGTACAATCAACAGACTCAACACGCAATGAAAATCCCAAACCCTGCAAAATCTTGTACCCCGGAGAACCTACGACAGTCCTTGAAGCTCCAGAATCCAGCAAACTCAAAATTCGATACGTCAATATACTAACCTCCAAGTAAGGACGAACATCACTTTCCGAGTGAGAAATAATGTAATCCAACAAAACTTTCCTGGTCGCATCCAAACAGACTGCAGAGGAATCACCGCGACCTTGACGAGTCTCAGCAGCCGACACAAACTCCGTACTAGTGTAAGTACAACCAGCCTGCAAAAATGCAAAATCAGGCTCAACAGAGCGATTCAGACGACGTCTCGATGGAGGAACATAACTGTCAGCACGAAACTTCCGAACTTCCAACTTCATGCACTCAGTCTCGAGTTGTTGGAGAGTTTTCACACTCGGCAACTGCATAGCGTAGAAAGGAGACAGATTCTTACAAATTATGTCCACCTGAGCATCCTCCGGAATACTACCATATCGCCTGAACATAGACTGCATACAAGAAATGTAATCGACAATATTTATTTATTTATTTATTTATTAAAGGGCATTGCCCAATTTCATAATGTAGGGGTACATGAAGCAACTTAGCAGATATAGTAACAGGTAATCTTATATCTAAATTATTCAAACACAGCTTTTACAATGCATATATGAATGCAGGAAATTATAAATGCAAGTACTGTAAAATGATGTAGGTATCCCGCGAGTGTATACAAGGTTTTCCAACAATAGTGTGCAATTGTTTTATGAAGGCCGAGCCATTGGAAAAGAAGTTAAGTCTGGGATGCTCAATTTATGCTTAAATGTAAATTTTGCAAACATTCCATTTTTTTATCAATAGATAATTTTAAAAATTCAGCACAATTTTGGATGTAATGTGGTTTTGAACATAATTTACATTTTATAACATCATCTGTTTGCTGGAGACGAGCTCGTGGGTTTGCCTGTTTATGATTTATTGCTTTAAATCCGTGAGATTGTAGACCCTTGAACTACGTTTTTCTTTTCAGAAAATTTGTCTATCGGATGATTTATCTTGTTTTCTGATTTCCAACGTTTCTAACAAATCTGCACGTGATTTTAAAAATGATTTTAAATCATCAATGGTAAGAAATTCTTTTCCTATTTTGAATTTATCCCATTCCTTTAAAGTTGCAGTGTCAAATTTAGTGGATACTATGTAAACAATGAGAGTATCCCAATTTTCAGTTGGTTCATTGAGCTTTTTTAAAGCTCGCATATGTTTGGAAACTGAATCTATGATTTTTCTTAAGCCACTGGCCACTGTAAATAATCAATACTAAATAAAGCCTTTACATGATTGTGCATTAAAATGCTTCGGTTATTGTAACGGTCAAGAATTGCATTCCAAGCAACCGAATAATTATCAGAACTAACTTCTAACGAAGCAATTACTTCGACTGCTTCATCAGAAAGAGCAGATTTTAGATAATGGAACTTTTTGACTTCATCTATGTTATCATTTTTATGAATTAACGACTCATAGGTATCTCGAAACTCAAGCCAGCTAGAATATACACCAATGAACTTCGATAGATAAATAGTCGGCAGTCGAATATTTTGACTTACAGAACTACTATCACTGGCAATATTGTTTCTAGCAGCTGTTTCACTCAAAGAAACATATATTTTGACCCATAAATTGGCTTTTTTCGATCTGTAGAGAGCAACACACATAATTTTAAAGTTTTGGTCAATACAAATTTTAATCTAAGTAATTACTCACATTTTGAGACAAAAATTATTTAAAAAGATTGATCACAATGGCCGTTATTAGCATTTGCGCAATAAGCCAATAAACCGATAAAGAACACAACAAAGCACTTGAACAAGTAAGACAGCCTACAGGCTCGTTTAATATGATATCAAGCAAGGAACGGATTCACTTTTTCCTTTGGGGGGAGACCTGGCTTTCTCTGGTTCTATTGCTGCCGTACTAGCTTCAATACGCTAAGTTGAGAACAGGTTCTTGCAGTTACTGGCTGTAACCACGCTCTGCTACCAAATTTATAGTACGAGAGATGGTAACCAAAATTTTTTACTCATAGCGTCCCGGCTAAAACCGCACGGAATCGATAGATTACATAACCCCATATCCAGAAATCCGATTTTCAGACATTTTGCGCGTAGTGTCTGATCTGAGCCCGTTTTCAAAAATGTCAACAAATCTGAATCTGAATCAATATGTCTGAAATTCGTCATCAATGATTGAATGCATCGCCCAGATGTGGAAAAAAATTATTTCAGACAAATTGAATGTAGCATATGACTTATCAGACAACTTTTCAATTTCTATAATTTACTTCAAATTCAAAGTAGGAAGCTGTACTCGATTCTTGCACAGCCATCTTGCGCAGAAGCTGTGGTGAACCGAGAGACAGGGACTTAACACTTAAATGGCCGTTCTTGACACAGGAGCATTACAAGAGCCGGAGTGTTTGCCGGGCAACTCTGGCACATTTTTTCGTCATAGGCGACACTCAAAATGTCTGAAAACAGTATTTTTGTATTCTGGGCATCCATACGAATGATTTAAAACAACAATGAACCGAGCTGCTATGTGTGACTTAGGTCAGATTTGTTGACATTTTTGAAAATACACTCAGGTCAAACGCAACGTGCAAAATGTCTGAAAACGCAAATTTTAGTAATGAAATAACAAAATCTATGTACATTTTCAATATCAGACGGGCTGCTATATGACAGTCGAACAATTTTTTTTTACACAGCAGAAACGGCCCCCCGCGAAGATGCTACACTGCAAAATCAGGCCCCACAATATACATAGTTGTATTAATTTCAAAAAATCATTTTGCAGGTGAAGAGAATGGGATTCAGTCTAGTAGAAATCGATACTGAGTTGTGGAGTGAAGAAACTACGCCATTAACAAGTCGCCATGGCAGTCAAGATGGCGAAATCCCTGAATTTACCAAAGAAAGCTGGGAGGTAAGATATTTGACATTAAATGTTAAAGAAAAGTTTTGGTTTTAGAATAAACCAGTTTGTCAATACTGTAGCTATAAACTACTAAGAAACTGCTACTTAAAGTTTTAAATATGAAGTTCGATGTTCTCTATTGAGCAACACTTTCCAAAATAGTGTTTTAATAATGATGACTGTATTGTCTAGCAGAAATTTCGATTTACAAGACAATGTGCAACGTATACAGTATGTCCCAGACTGTGTTGCGCTTAGGCTTAACTTTACCTTCGTTATTTTTGAAGGTAAAAATGAATGAAAATATTAAATTGGGGGGATGAAAAATACATTTTACCAGTTGTCACAAATTTGCCCCCCATGAAACCACCCTTCTGGAACAACCCCTAAGTTGTTTTTATTTTTTAAATACCCCTTCTAAATTTTTCACACAAGTTTTTTATTATGATTTAACTTCAAATTGACCACTACCAATACAGGTGTCAAATCTTATCTTTATTTTAAATTTTTCGTACCCGTTGCCCATATTAGTTATCCTGAATTCTTCTGCCGTATTTGATTGCCAAGTGTAAGGCAAGTCTTTAAGATATCTGCAGATCAAGAAGTCGAGTGGGGACAATTCTGTAAAACACACAGGCCACTTGATTGGGCCATTGCCATTGCTCTCTATTGATTTGGATAGGTTGGACACCAAAGAAAAGCGGATGGAATTTGCCGCTGATCAAGCCACACCTGACCAAAGTGACTAATTAATCATTGGTGTACTGCTTACTTTTTCACATTTGATTACATTATTAGTCCCGAACTCGAAATGAAACAGATGGGGAGTTTGAAGTCGCAACATATAGTAAACTTTTCTTTGGTGTCTTTTACTAGATATTCTTCTATTCAAGGAGATATCTTCCAACAACTATGGAATAATGTTTTGAAAGACATTTGTCCATTTAACGAATCTTTGAAGAAATTCGGAATTTACTGGCCAACACACCATAAATCAACTCCCCAAATACTTTGAAAGTGCGTCTACCTAGTTGTGAATTTCTTTTGAATATTATTCAGAATGGACTGACACAGCATTTTTTATCAGAGCATATGATAGTGGTAGCTGAAATGAACCTATGGCACTTTAATTTTTGTATGCTTGGTTCGGCCCAAACAAAATTGAAACTTATAAGGACAACTGTTAAATCTATCTTCGAGTTTCTCGTTGGATCTGGCAAACCCACATCGTGGCATATCTAGAGTAAATTTAAAATTTAAATAGACTGGTTATGATGGTGATGTTCGGTGCATTGCTAACTATTTTGACTGCAGGTTTTACTGCCTTCAATAGATCTTGGTTAGAATCAAGGTCGAGGGTTCTAGGATTTTTCGTAGTGCAAATGCTATCCTAGTTCTATCGGGAAAAGTTGGCCCTAGCCGCAAATTGCAACAAGGACAAAATATTAGTCATTGCCCCCTCCCCCATACAAGTAATCAGTTGCTTCTGGGGTACTCCTAATTTGGAGTATTGTAAGGGTGAGAATTATTATTTTTATTTTAATAGTGTTCCATTATATAATATTATTATTTTAGAAAAGGTCTAATCCCTCAAAATATGCATTATTGCATTATTGAATTCAATAATATCATTATTGCTTCAATTTAAAGGAGATTATTATAAGTGAAGTAATGAAATAATAAACAGAGTTTGGCATTCATTGTGTTTATAATGAACAAGAATAAATGTAGGCTAAAACTACCGATTGAATGAATTAATATATTCTAAAATGAAATACACACATAGACTATTGGACAAAAGTAAATCAACTTTTCCCAAAATTAATAAAAAATTAAAAATAAAATATAATTATTATTCAAATCAAATATATTTTATTTTGAAATCCCATAGTCAGTTGCTGTCACATGTGACGTAAAATTGTTATCAAAAACAAACAAGGGAATTGGATATCCTTTCAGTTAAAGAATACAAATTATCGCGACAAAAGTCAAGCAACTATTTGATTTTTTATTTGAAATAATGGTTTGCAATAAAGCTAACAAATTATTATGGAGTTTAACTATAGCCTATTAGCTTTATTAACATTTGTATTTTCAAGGACAGGTCAGAACAGTACAAAACGAACACAGAACTACTTGTGTAGTTCCGCAGTTTTGGACGGTTCTGAAAACGTAAACGATCGAGGATACATTTGTGATTTGTGGTTATTTTGTTGGTCCTTTGTTCTTCCCTTCTCATGGTTGCTATTATGAAATATATTATTTTGATCTGTGATTATGAATATGAAGTGGATATTATTATTTTGGATTAGTTATGCAATCTTTAAATATTTATCAAAATCTCTGCATATTTTTCATTTTTTCAGTAATGAAGCAGAACTTCTGCAGACATCAAAGCTTGCAACACACCTCTTCTACCGCCAAAAAAATCTAGGTTAGATATAAACGACAAAAAATGATGGGTTTTGACATGATTGCGCAGGTGCATGACTATAAATTCTGAATTGGTTCTCACAAAAAGCTGGAACTGACTTGGACATTTCATTATCGTTCAGGATTTCAAAAACTGATATTGATTTTACCGTTTTGACTGGTTCTGAAAAATTTTGTAGCAAGTGCGCATGTGCACGGGTTCAAGGACTCTGTCAAAATAAAAAGAAAACAAAGTATTATATTTTTTGGGAGGGATAAATATCCCAAAAAGAAGGAAAGAGGGAAGCCGATATTTCGAGGCAGTTTCTTTTGCCTATATACACCTTGTCCAAAATTGCTAAAATGCAGGTTCTAGACTCTCTTGGTATTTTTTTTGCGTGGAATAGGATTTTTCCTTCACACTGATTTGGAATGGGTATTCTTGAATTCTTTGTTCCTTCTTTTTTTCCTCCTTTGCTTCATTTATCTGGTCACTTTTATTTATTCTTTTAGGTAAGTTTTTGGTGGGCATTCCCTTTCTATTTTCTTTTCTCAACCGATACTTTAGTAGTGGTATGTTTGGGATTTGTTGGGATTATTTTATGCTTTGGTTTTGGAAATTATTGTTCGCGAAATTATTTCTTTTGTTTTCACAATTGACAAAAAGAAAAAACAGGATCAGGTGATCCTGAATCAGTAGAGATAAGCTGAATCGAAGAAGTTTTCGTGTGTCAAACGAATGTGATTGCGGGAATAAAATCTCCTAACACATAACCTTAAAACATTATGTGGTTTATTTTAGTTTTCGTTTTTAATAACCCTGGTAAAATTTTGTAAGAAAAACACTACTAACATCACCAAGTTAATTTTTATTTTCTAATATGTGTGATTCAAACCTATAAATAGCTTCCCCCTTAAAACTAATATTGGATCACAATAGCTGGTTTCACGAAAGAGCAGCAGGTTCAACAGCAATGATCCGAGATCGCTAAGTTCCTGTCAATCGAATGCATTATACTGATCTGAAATCAGTTTGAATCAATCCAGATCACTTATTTATTGTCAGTCAAATTCGGCTTGTATTGACAATGTTTTGAAAACTCAACTTTTTTTACGCGATTTTGACATTTTGATGGCACGCATCTGTTTCCGCCCTTCCGGAAAATTAGTGCCCGCATGGGCATCAAAATTTTGAGATTATAATATTTTCCATAATTTTCCCAATTTTGACCTTGACTAGACACCTGAAGATATTATTCTAGAAAGCCATAATTTTGCAGCATAAATACTACACAACAATAACAACTTTTGATTTCCTAGGATACACAGTGTGTCTCCCGATTGTTTGGTCGACTCTTGTAAAAGACAAAAAATTTTCGAGTTGAGTTTTGAGCTTCTGGGGTTCAGCTCTGCTTGGTTCAAAACTAATTTGTGACATAATTTTCATTTCAAAAAATCAAGGATGCCTTTGAAATGTTCGAAAAATCTTTTTTGCTCACCAGTAAAGTGCCCTTTAGAGACGAGATACACAAAAATGTTATTAAGAAGAGTTGTTCAAAATGAAAAAAAATAGTAAAAGTGCAAAATTTCAAAGTCCTAGGCCTACTTTGAATTTTTTGAAGTTTTTATTTTTTAACCGGATTTTTTGAGAAAATCCAGAAAAATGTTACTTAAAAAAAACTGTTCGAAACAAAATGTAATGACCATGTAGCAAATTTGAATTTGATAATATTGCGTTTTGAATTGCTTTTTTCAAGTCATCCATATTACCTAGCAATCTCAAAGGGTGCCATGAAAAAACAAAGTAAGCTATTGCAACTGGCAATAGCGAAATGTCAAACAGGAAAATTTGTTTGCAACGGTGCCTGGAGGTTCTGCACATTATTTTTTGTCATATTTACACTTAAAATGTTAACATTAGCAGAAAATAAAAAAATTATTTAATTCAGTGTTACGGCATTGGAGAAAGATCTATCCCAAGTGTGATAAATCTATTTCACGAAAAATATCCCGAAACCATAGTACAAAAATCGTACGCGTTGTGGCTGATTAAGAAGTTTTTACGAACTGGAAGCATCCTCAGCATTATAAAAGAAAAAAGGGCATTCAACGACGACAATGTTGCTACTATAATAGCTCTAGATTCTTTAGAAGATGATCCGAAAATATCGCTATGAAATAGAAGTAACCTTACAGGTATAAGTAAAACACATTTGCAAAAAGTTTTTAAATCCAAAAAAATTCGCCCCTACAAAGCTAAATTTTTACACACCCTGGAAGAAAATGATGATGCCAGAAGATTAGACTTTTGTTTGTCCTTGGGCGCAGAAATTTTACCTGACAAAATCAAATGGTATTCTTCATCACAAAACTGTCGGTTTTGGAGTAAAGAAAATCCGAATTTTGTTGCCAGTGCCCGAAGACAGTATAAAAAAAAGCGAATGTGTGGTGTGCGGTGTCGTTCAATGTTGGTATTATTGGGCCGATTTTTATTGAAGGCAAACTTAATCAGTATACTTACTTAAATATACTTGAACAATTTATTGACGAACTTCCATTAAATATACGTCAAACTCATTATTACCAACACGATGGTTGCCCGGCCCATTCGACTCAGCTCATTATCCAATGGCTAAATGACCACTTCAGCGAAAGATGGATTGGCAATAATTCAGAAGATGGCACGATCGCTAGATCTTACAATTATGGCCTTTTTTCTCTGGGGCAGATTAAAACAAATAGTTTATTCGGAAAGAATTCCTAATAATATGGACGACTTAAAAAATGCAATTCAAAACGCAATATTATCAATTTCAATCGAAGAAATGAAAGCTTCTTATATGGAATTTATATCACGGATTGAATAATATGGTGCCGAAGTAGAAGGTGATTTAATTGAATAACACCGTCTGTAATACTTAATAATTAAGTGCTTTGTTTTATTTTTATTAGTGTTAATAAATTGTTAAGTTCACAGTTAGTGGCATGTTTTTAAATATTTTAAATATAATATAGAAGTATCCCAATCAGCTTCAAAGTTGCTGCACGGTCATTACATTGTGTTTTGAACAGTTTTTTTAAGTAACATTTTTCCGGATTTCCACAAAAAATCCGGTTAAAAAATAAAAACCTCAAAAAATTCAAAAAAAGTAGGCCTAGGACTTTGAAATTTTGCACTTTTACTATTTTTTTCATTCTGAACAACTTTGCTTAATAACATTTTTGCGTATCTCTTCTCTAAAGGGCACTTTACTGGTGAGCAAAAAAGATTTTTCGAACATTTCAAAGGCACCCTTGATTTTTCGATATGAAAATTATGTCACAAATTAGTTTCAAACCAAGCAGGGCTGAACCCCAGAAGCTCAAAACTCGACTCGAAAATTATTTGTCTTTTACAAGAGTCGACCAAACAATCGGGGGACACACTGTATGATATTCGGGGAAAAAATCGGCCCACCTTAGTGCATACTGTATGTACATGTATTATGTATGTAGGGTGATTTATAATCACCCTGTATATGTATATATGTACAGGGTGAGGGTATAGTGTGTCATCGGTCTATAGCATAAACGAAAATAGATAGAAAAAAGTCAAAATGGGCCATGACTGGTAGATCAGAGGGCATCACACTTAGTTTCACCTTACCAGCCATGAGTTTTTTTGCGCCTATTTGTGTGGGTGGAAGTTTATTGTGGAATTTTGATGGAAGACTATATTTATTCAATTTTTCAAGTTCAAATTATTCAGTATACTAAATTTCAACCCTCTTGCAACCCCATGTTGTACAACTGGAATGGAAGACGATAAATTTTCTGATAGATATCATTCGAATATCTCGTACTCAAAAAATAAAGCTCCTGAGCTAACCAATTAGACCTCTGCATTCTGATTTTTTTTCATAAAAATTTACATAACTTGTGAACCCAACATGCAAATTCAAAAAACCTATTCCCATTGTATTACAGAAGGCCCACTCTATCAAAAAAATTAATAATGTACAGGATGTTCCAATTATGCTTTTTTTGAGTACCCTAACTTTGAATTACCCTGTATAGCAAAACTGTTTTCAGGTGATGCACTCTGATATACTTAGGGGCCGGCCAACTTTGATTTTTTCCTGTATCTTTTCATTCACTGGTTCTAGACCGATAACACACTAATGACGCACCCTGTACATACTAATCTGTGAATTTTGAGCATTGTTTTCTTGCTTATAATTGGAATTTTTGAATATCAGCCTCAGTTATTTTAAATGTTGTAATTTTGTTAAATAAAGTTATTTTGCGAGCATAATGTTGTGTGTATAGTAACCTTTAAATTATTTTACATTTGTTGGTTATAGCGACCACCAGCCATAACGACAAAATCTGCAAGGTCCCTTTAATGTCGTTATAACCAGATTTTACTGTCGTCAAGTTGGGGGAGACCAAACACGTTGTGACAAATAAAGATGAGATTTCGCGGTTCAAACTGTAAGTTGAGAAATTCTTGCTCGTTAGCTTTTTGGCTTCTCTAAAATGCAGAACAATAGTGGTTGCGGGTACCCTGGGTAGTAATATTTACATCTTTGTTTATCTTAATTGACTTTTTTGTTTTTTTACTTTAATGCAGTATTTAAGTGATTATTTTATATAACGTAATTTTGATTAGGGTGTCCAGAAAATATGTGTACAACGTTTAATGACAGACTCAAGATGTCAAGATAGGTCGATTTAATCGAACTTAGCTATATCCAAAATTGCTTCAATTAGCCTGCAGAGGGCATCAAAAATTTTAAAAAAATATATTGTTTTTTAATTTTCAAAAACGTGAAAATCCATTTTAATAATTTTTAGTGCTGAGTCTTAGGCTAGAAAATGACGTTTTCTGTTGGCATAGTGACCGGATGTAATTAATCAGAAGTATTATGAAAGTGATGTCATATGTAGCTATATCTTTTGATTTTTTATATCATTGACTTACTGACAAATCAGATATTTTTTTCTAGTAAAACAATGTATTTGGAAGATTTTTCTCTCTTGCAAAATTTTGCTGGGATAAGTGGTTATACCAGAAAAAATAATTTTCAATTACTTGCTCAGGCAAGATATTTTATTATTAGTAATAAGAGGTTATTACTAACCATTGTTTGCTGGTGTCTGCATTATGTTTTCTTGTTCCTAGGACATTTAATATTTCTGTTGACAAATTGCTGTCAGAATTTGAATGTTTAGGCCACTATTTAACGCCTGGTTCATACGGCTTCTTTATCTTTTAATTTTTCTTTATCTTTAAGAAATATTAAATGTCATTGGTCAGTTCAAATCAAGGGACAAATGCCATTGGTTATTTCTTAAAGATAAAGTAAAATTAAAAGATAAAGAAGCTGCTTGAACCAGGCTTAAGTTCTAAATTCTTTTACGATTATGTTAAATATGGACAACTATATGATCTCCGAAAAGGTTGACATGCTTCTGGTGTACGGGTTTTGTGAAGGAAATGGACATCAAAGTGTTAGGGTTTACACGTTTGCAAGTATTGAACATCATCTTTGAGAAACGGGTAGATTTGAGCGAAAATTTGAAGGTAGGGATCGTATGTGGACAATTCGAACTGTTGAAAAAGAAGAGGAAGTTTTGGTAAGAATTGAAGAAGAATCAAGCATCAATACATGTCGGTTGGAATGTGAGTTGGAGCTTCCTAAAACGATTGTAAATGACATTTTAAGAGAATAATTGTTGCACCCGTATCACATCCAAATAGTTCAGGGACTTTTGCCCATTGATCCCCCCTAGCTGCTCTTATTTTGTCAGTTTATTCGGAACAGAAGAATCCATGATCTAAATTTTAGTAAGAAAATCCGATTTACCGACGAGGCGTGCTTTACAAGGTCAGGAGTTACCAACCTGCATAACGAACATGTTTATGCTGAAGAAAATCCTTATGCCCTTAAAGTTGCCCACCACCAACATCAATTATTTAGAATAAACGTTTTGGCAGCTATTATCTATCAATACCTATTTATAAGACTCCCATAAACACATGCGAAGAATTATGGCAGCGGATTTTAAATGCAAGCAATCATCTTAATAATCCCGAGATAGATAAAGATCAAGTTCATTTTTTAAAAAGTGTAAATACGTGTATTCAGCAAAATCAAAAATCTTTTATTTCCGTTGACATGACAGGTACATGTGTGGAATACGTCAGTTATATAATGATGCGTAAACTCTTTTTGGCCTCTGAGATAGTTTTAAGGCCTGAGGCAACTCGGGCATTTAACAACCTCCTCGGGCAAAACTTGTGCACTTTTCAAATGTTATCAACAATATCAAGACTAAGATAAACTATAATAAGATGGATAGACAAGGCTAGGACGTTCTCGTTGCTCTTTCTAAATAAAGCGTAGATGGTGCTGTAGTTTTTATACATGTGCCGCCCATATTAGTTTATACATGGTGGTGCCACCCACCAAAGGCACCACCACCAATGAACTGCTTGACGTCACAACCAAGGATGGAGCGTTACAAGATAGATTTGAATTATGCGGTTTTGAATTGCTTACATTACATAAAAATAAAAAATGTGGTTCATTTAATGGCAATAAATTACGTTTGTGAATAATATTTTCCAAATTTAATTTTTGCACAAGTTCCTCATTAATAAATTAGGTTGGTAAGTACAAAGATAATATCCAGTTAGATATTTTATTGGATACCTGAAAACATACACCCTGCCTGTACTCCCAAAAGAAAATGGCTATATTATGTTAGGTAACTAGGCACTTGTAAATTTTGAGCAAACATTCTAACAACAATCTATTGTGATTATAAGAACAAAAAAGTTCATATCCATTCCTGGATGTTAATTCACTCAAAATGTATTCATTTTAGTACAAAATTACGGGCAATTTTTTATGCCACTGAATGGGCAATATAAAAATAAGAGATTTTGCAAAAAACAGAGGTACAAATAACTATTGAAAAGGGGGCATGACATTTCTCCCAGTACACCATTGGTTCTGAGAATGAAATACCAGTATGTTAATATCTTATGATCTCTACCAACATTTTCTACTTAGTAAAAACCTTTTTAAAGTAATAATTACATAATATAACACTTTGGTCTCAACCTTCTGGAGTAAGTTCCTTTAAAACCATGTTAGTTATTTCATCTATTCACATAAAATAATCATTGACATAAATAGCTCTGAAGATATTTTTCTTCTCAAGAAATGTGCCTGCATTGAACTGCCTGAAACCATAGTGGATGAGAAGACACTTGAATTTCTGATTACGTCATCTCAGGGGCAGCTTTTTAAAGCTCTTTTTTAATAGACTTTATGTTGAATTGATTTTTAATTTTTGGTATCTGCCAAAGACAATAATAGCCTAACAGAATTATACCAGGCAACAGGTAACAATATTTCTTTACAGTTCTTGTTATATACAGTATGTCAACAGATCGAGTTAACAAGGCCGGAACTTTTTTGTTTTTTACGTTTGTGGAAAATAGCCAGAAAATGTGAGAAATACAAAATAAGAATGTTGTTTCAAATCAAATAAGGACCAAAAATGTGAAATTTCAACTAAATACTCATACAATTTGTTAGGAGAAATTGTTTTAATTAGTAAATTAAATAGATATCAAAATATTTTAATGCTTTTTTGGGATTTTCTTACAATTAGTTATTGGTTATAATAGTATAACAAACATTACAAGTATTTTGTGTTTTTTAACTTGATAAACATGTTCGATTGTCTTCTCATAACCTGCCATATATTTTTTCTGAGATTACATAAATTACTGGAAATCCTTAGAAATCCATACAAGTATTCACGGAACCACCAGAAATCCCACCCAATCATTAAAAATCCTGTACAATCATTGGAAATCGTCAGTAATCTTAGGAAATCTTGCAGAATTACCTACTGGTGATTCGCAAAATCACTGTAAGTCGCTAGAAATTAGCCATTTTGCAAATTAATGGTGCATTTTTTGGTATAGTGGTCACCTCCTTGAGTGCACAGCTGCTGTTTCGCTGTTTCCCAAAATCATTTATAAACTTTTTCTTTTCTATTTGTAATTTTCTTCTTCAACATATTCAACAGAGTCATTATCGATTTCTCCATTTTTATTTATTATATTTACTATATTTTCTATTCTTATAAATTGTTATATTTCTTATTACCGTAAAATGGGGTGAATAACAACTCTTTTCAACATTTCCGATTGCATAACTTCAAAACGGTTTGACTTAGAAAACCCGATTTTAGCTCCAAACTCTTATCTTCACCTTCATCCCTGCAAATCGATTTTTTTTTACTTTTTTTTTGTAAATGCCCTTTTTTAAAAAAAATAGGGTATGTTGCGATTCACCTTGCAACCGGTCTGAATAACAACGGTCGCTTGATTTCACGTGTTTTGGCTTTCACACTGTCTGAGAGGTGAAAGGCAACACATTTTATATTTTTAAAAAACATTTTACATTACAAAATATCCGAAATTCGTTTGTTTAAAGGTAAACATTTATCAAAAAGCAACAAATTAAAAGGTAATTAATTATTTTCTTTAAAACAAAATATTTTCTCATTTGTAAAAAAACATATATACAAAGTTAATTCCACTTGGTGGCGTCCACTTGAAATATCAAAATGCCTCTTCGGCCCTTTTCAGAGTCCTTAACTTTGCCAATAATTTGGTCAAAACTGAATTCGGTCACATCTGGAATGTCTGGATAAACAAAAAATGTTTTGTTTAGTGGTTTTTTCATTGAAGGCTTCACTCGAAGAAAATTTGCTGTGTAATTTTCATCTATGGACTAAACTCTGCCAATGTATTTCTGGCTAAAAAATTGAACCAATAGCCAATCGCCTATTTTTATAGAATCCATTGTAACTGGAAACATGCCTTTAAACGTTTTACTATTCTTGGTAACAAAACGCTCAATGGGGCGAGGGTGTTCATTGACACTACTGGTGCTTGGTTCTTGAGAAAAATCAGGAAGACTTTCTACGTCTTCTTCCATATGATCTTGTGTTTCATCTTTATTTGGTGCGCTGTGAATAGAAATAGTTTCAATATCGCTGGAATCAGTAGATTTGGCTTCGTTAAAATCTGTTCCTGCTACACTTCAACCTGGTAAAACTTTAACCTTTTTCCGCTGTTGCCTTGGTTTAGGGAGATTCTCGTATCTTAATGCTTTTAAAATATCAGTTACGGAATCTGTTAAAGCTTCCGCATCATTTTCCGGAACTTGTGAACCTGATGGTAGTCTTGATAATATTTCATCTGGATTTATTGGAACAATTCCACATTTTCGAAAACCTGAACTAACATTTTTGGCCCCGTTGGGTTTAATGGCTTCCAACAATAATTTAAGGAGATGCGGAAATATGGTTTTCGGAATACTCGATTCTCTTCGGCCTGGGCCTTTTTTCCAGTTGGTTAATATCTTACGCCAAGCCTCCTTAAATGGGCGAAAAAAGCCACATCCAAGGGCTGAGACATGTGGGTGGAATTCGCTGGTAGAAACACGAATGATATGTTGTGCTCTTCACATTTTTCCACAGCTTCCAAAGAGATGTGTGAAGAAAGATTGTCCCCTATTAACACTTTTTTTCCGGGCAAGTTTCAAAAATACGGAATGGCAATGGTCTCGATCCAATCCTGGAAGCAGTTGCTCTCAAACCATCCAGAAGGGGTTGAACTGAAACGAGCACCTGGTGGCCCCCCTATCTTCCAAGATTCGTACATATGCCTGGCCTTATATACGACGAAAGGCGGTAAAATTGTTCCGTCTGCTGCGGCTGCAAACATAAGGGAGGTGGCCGACTTACTGTGGTTCATTACCCTCTCCGGGTATTTCATCCCTAGCTTTGAAATTACCTTTTTTCTTCCTGGGTCATCCGTCAAATTGGTTTCGTCGTAATTGACGATATTGGTAGCACTGACACCTTCTATTTACTTTCGAAGATTTTCAAAATAAGCTCTGATATCTTCTGTAGTTACTCCAGCCCTTGATCTTTTGATGTTTTGGCAGAACCGCATCGAAAATCTCTCTTTATGACGCTTAACGAAACCCAATGCAAACTCTATCCCCGGCATATTGTTTTGAAACCGTTCAACTTGTCGACTGATTTTGTCTAGATAATTTTTCACTATAACTCTCAGATCATAACAGGTCTTAACCTGTTGTTGCGATTGACCCCACTATTCTGAGATTTGCGACCAATCAAATTAAAAACTTCATAATTCCCGGCATTTGAGTGGCGGTGTTGCCAAATGGCAAAATTATATGTAGGAAGGTACCAAGGACATGTGTTATCGAGCTTTACCTCAAATTTAAATGTTAAGTAGGTTTGTCAGATAAAGTTTTTTCCGGGACAAAATCTTATTAAAAATTGATCCCTAATTAAATATTATAACCTCAAATCTCATTCTTCCAGAAATTTGTTTTTGTGCTTTAAGTATTAGCTGAAGGTCCCAGATACCTATAAAAAATGTTTTAACCTTCTGAAAAGCATAGACAGACTGGTAAAAAAATAAAACGATATTTTCCTGAAAACTGTTGCAATTGGTACAATAGTTTCGTTTCACCCCATTTTACGGTCCTTTATTTAAAAAATACACTGGCATATTTACAGCCTCTATCCATATAATCTCTACCTGGCGCTGTTGTGCCTATTTTTCAAAGTTTCAGACAAGGATAACATGATTTTTTCAAATGGAACCAGGTACCTATCCTTTGAAGCGATATAAAGTCGTGGATATTTAATCTTCATTATTTTAATCACAATTCTCCCAATTTAAGACTTAAATGAATTTTCCCGCTTTAAGATTTTAAATGAACCAAACATTTGCCAACTCGGTATTGTTGCCGCATATCTTGAAATAACATTATTTTATGTATTGACGCCTTTCAAGTTTCACAAAAATATCCCACAAGTTGGGCCATGGATTTCGCATTTGTTTTCACACGAAGCCAGACTTTCAAAGAAGTAAACTTTTTGCCAAGTTCTGTGAAAAATGTGTAGGTATTTATTAAATATTTCGATGGGACCACCCCTTAATAAACATACTGTATATTAAATTTGCTCTCTTTGAGCTTATTCTTTTGACATTCCTCTGTTGGCTGACACCATTGTGTTACTTTTAAAAGTCAATACTTCTGTTTAGTCATGTCCCAATTTCTGTTCATAGGTGCTGCCCATGTCTGATGAGTTACGCCAAGCACTGTACAGTTCATCAGTTCCATCACTCGATATCGACCTGACACCACCTGACCTGATTGGGACAACAGAAATTCTTACAGATATGCACAGGGAATATCTTTGCAGGCATCTTCCAGCAAGGGCAGAAGGTTATAACTGGACTCTGGTATTCAGTACAAGTCAACATGGTTTTAGTTTAAACAGTTTGTATAGGAAGATGTATAAATTGGAATCGCCCATACTGCTTGTTATAGAAGACACTGACAATAATGTGAGTATATTAAGTGAAATATTTCTACTTACAACTTTTTTTAATATACAGCAAAATTATTTCCATTTGCTTTGATTCTTTGACTAAATGAATAAGAAAAAACAATTTTCAATGAAAACACATTAAACAACTCTTTCATTAAAACTCATCTTCCTTGGCGATGCCATTGTATGAGGTCACAAAGTGCATTTTAACAAGTTTATTTATTATCCGATTGGCATTATTACTCTGCAGCACTGGCAAGTTTTAAGGTTATGAACCACCACTGGCCCTTATAGTCCACCGGAATTAGGAAAATTTACTGACCGCAAAAACTACAGCAACCTGACCAAGTGCAAAAAGTATGTTTTGTCAATGCAAAAAAGTTTTCAAAGGGATGAAAACGCACAAATTTTCCAGTTTTTTCGCTGTTTTTAGGTTTTACTCAAAAACTATGCATTTTACAGGAAAAATACCTCAGTCAAAAATTGTAGCTCAGAAAATATCCTATCAACCTGTGTTATCGCCCTCTTCCATTAATTCTTATTTCCGCCGCTAGAGCACGCGAAAACGTTTGAATATTCATTTACCTTTTGTTACTTTGCATTCAAATACACAATTTGTATATAATAATTGTATAATATACATATATTAAGGACATCATTTTAAAGAAAAAAGTTTATATAAACATGTGTCGGCACATGTTTCGTTTCAGATATGGCGCGAACGAAAGGCTTCTCCGTTCAGCTACTATACAAACAGAACGACTTAATTTCAACGGTTCAGCGTAGTGTAGTGGTAGAACGTTCGCCTAGCAAGCGAGAGGTCCCGGGTTCGACCCCCGGCGCTGACAGAAAATCCTTTTTAATTTTTCTGAAATGATGTCCGATTTTCTTTCTTTCATGTCCATTGGTCTACGTATGAAAGTTCTCCATTTCCATTTTCATTTTCAGTTATTTCATGGCCTGCTATGATTTTTTAAAATAGCAAATTTTCAAGAAACCCCATTAGGGATTTTTGTACGACAAAATGTTGAAGAAAACTTGTTCAGAATGAAAACCTGAGTAGATTCGCAAAATTTCATTTATTTATCTCCCACTTTTTCTTAGAAAAGTGTCCTTTCTGGAAATTTCACGTCAAAATTTCATTTTTTCACGATGATCAAGTTTCCTTAAAAATATTTTGATGTGGAAGCTCCAGGGAGAACACATTTCTAAGAAAAAAGTGGGAGAAAAAGGTGAAAAAGCTAAGAATCAAAGTAGGCCTAGACATTTGAAATTTTGCAATTCTACTCAGTTTTTCATTCTGAATAAGTTTTCTCGATAAAATTTTGTCATAACCGAGCATCGTTTAGTATACCTACCTAAAAGTAAATATCCTGCTAAAATTAGAACGTATGGGGATTTTAAAAATTCTAATTATATGTTTTTGTGTGATCTTTCCAATGTGCATTTTCAGATGTTGACTCAATGGTTGATAAAAACTTCAAAGTATACTAGACCTCCAGCACCCTGGATCAATGAAAATCTTAGATTGTTGATGTGTTTACGTAACAGAGCCCTAACAAAATATATAAAAAAAATTAAATTGATAATGCATGGGAGGATTATAGAAGATTAAGAAACCTTGTTACATTGACTCTAAAAACCGAAAAGAGCCTACTTTAACCACAAATTTATAAACGACCCTACTAACTTTTGGCGGACTCTTAAATGGCTAAATGTAAAATTTGAGATTAGTTGTGACGCTGCAGAGTATGGTAATCCTGATGAATTCCAGTGCCTTTTTTAGAGACAATGTACCTAATATCGATCTTGATAATGGGAATGCAAATAACATGTTGCAGCGTTACAAAGACTCTCGTTTCCCAACTCTAACATCGAATCTCTGTTTTGATAGCATTACAGTTGAACACTTTGAATTTCTGTTTCCAAGCTTAAACCAAATATTATGGGTAGTGATAATATCAATTTGAAAATGTTGTCTTTGGCTATTCCTCATCTCTGGCATTTTGACTTTTTTAATAAATTGTTTAAGCAACATGTTTTTTCTACGTCCTGGAAAATTGCCAATATTGTTCCTGTACCGAAGATCACGAATCCCAGCGAACCATCACATTTTAGGCCGATTAGCATTCTTCCAACTATTTCTAAAATTTTGGAAAAAATAATTCACGAACAGCTCACTGCCCATCTTTCATAGCACGCCGCGGCTACAGCCCTTCTTACGGTTTCTGATGACATAATTACCTGCTGTGTGGGATAATACTACCGATACTGCCCTTATCCTTCTTGATTAAAGTAAAGCATTCAAGACAATTATTGATCATGGAATATTGTCTACCAAACTAAAATATTTTGGTCTGGATGATAATGCTCTTGACTTTATTAAGAGCTATTTTACGGACAGGAGACAGAAAGTAACCTTTGACAACCAGAGTTCCCAACTGTATCCAGGGGCGTGCGGTGACATTTTAAGTAAGGGAAGCAATGTTTAAAAACTTACCTATTTGTAATGTAATTCGATTCTTCGATCACTTTTTGCGAATTCGTGAATGACGTCATCATAAAAACATCGATGCTCTAACATGTTCGGGAGAAGTATATTCTCAATAGACAGCAGCGATATCTGTGAAAGCCATTCATTCATTTTTGTGGTTAAATTTTTCATAGGGGGTTTTGCCCTTCAGTTAGTAATTAATTGTAGCTTATCCGAAAAGTTTAATGTTGAAAATCCCTTTATTATTAAGGCACGCACTACACATTCACACACACCCTTACTTAATTGTTCAACTTTAACATTTTCAACGTCATTCCCGACAGCCGAAGTTGACGGTATTTGCATGTTCATGTCCGTATTATATTGTCTAACTAAATAATGAACTACTGCAACGATAGCTTCCACGCATGCTTAAAACACGCGTTCTCATTCGCGTCAGCCAGTGCGGTGGAGGTGGAAAGTTCAATAACCTCTTGACTCTCGAACGCTACAGAAAAGCTAGCGGCCGGCATAGCTTACATTGTACTGTCGCTCGGTAGGATGGGCGCAATCGGAGTCAACGCCGCATTTGCTAGAGGCATAAGATATTGTAGGTTTGATATATAATATATAAGATAATTTTTAGCGTTTTTTATATACCTAGGTAACTAAAGTAATTGCTTCCTGTTTAAAAATTCAAAAATTACATTTTATCATTTTACATTGTTTTGGTTTAGGGGAAGCACTGCTTCCCTTGCTTCTATGGACTGCACGCCCCTGACTGTATCAAACTAAAAAAGGCGTACCACAAGGCAGTATACTTGGCCCTCTCCTTTTTACTGTATATACTGCTGATTTAGGCAACTACTTAAATCATGTTCAAACCCATCAATATGCTGACGACTTCCAGTTATATTTAACTTTTAGATGTGATAATATCGATCTTGCTGTTAGATATACAGGGTGAGTCTGAAATAACTGGCATCCTTTTTTTTTGGGTAAGGGAGATGGACATTCTGAACAACTTTTCTTAATAATTTTTTTCCTGTCGCCGAAATTTGTCTCTAATTTACCCACCTAAAGTGTCCCCTCTATGAAGACACGGCACCGACGAATAGCGTAAACTCGGTCTCAAAATACTATACTAATGACTTACCATTTTCTACTCTGTTGTTGCCAGGGCGCCAGTGCCGTGTTTTCATAGAGGGGGGATTTTGAGGGGATGAATTATAGAAAAATCTCGGCGCTAGGAAAAAAATTATTAAGAAAAGTGGTTCAGAATGACCATCTCTATTACCAAAAAAGGATGCCAGTTATTTCAGACTCACCCTGTATAAATGACGACTTAAACACAATTTTTTTCTATATCGCAAGCGCACGGATTAAAATTTAATGAAGCTGATAGCCAGTGATAATCTTGGAATTGAGATTGGTGGAGACGGTTTGTCATCCTCCGACAGTTTTAAATATCTTGGGGTTTACATTGATAATGATCTCCATTTTCAATCCCATGTTTCATGTTTACTGAGGAAAGGGTATGCCAAATTGAGATCACTTTATTTATTTAAAGAAATTCTTAGTTGCAATGTAAAGTTTAAATTGTGTGAAACGTTGATACTTTCTACTCTAGGCTACTGCGACGTAGTTTATTGGCCTTCTCTTTTACAACGTGATAGGGATTCTCTGCAAAAACTGCACAATGCTTGTGTCAGATATTGTTGCTATGCTAAAGCTGGATGACAGGTATTTTCTTCACCTGTGCACATTAATTTACAAGATAAATTCTTCTGGTCAGCCAGAATATTTAAAAAATAAACTGGTAGACAGGAGTAGCATTCATGATGGATACACGAGCTCTAACAAATTGTTTTGCTTACCTAGATTCAGTTCTGCTATTTCTCAGGATCATTTTCTTATAATGCTGTAAAGTGTTATAATAAGTTGTCATCCTCTGTTAAAAACTGTTCTACCGTTGCTGCTTTTAAAACTCAAAGAGTATATACGGTCGAGACCGTTCTGAGGAATTAATAATTATTATTAATTTACCCACTCAATTATATAATATGTGTCTTTTCGACTTTTTACCTGTTCATTTGCTGTTGTCCTTTTATGTGTAATTTCTGTGTAATTTAATTTCTTATATTATTGCTTTGATTCTATTCATATTTCTTTTTTTACATACCTGTGTTTAATCTTTTGTTTTCATACTTAGAGTTACCTATATGGTAAATTAGGCAAGGTTAGTTTGTAGTTTAGTTAGGAATTAGTTTTAAGGCTGAGTGGTTAGATAGAGTAGCAATGTGCTAGATCTCGCCACTCCTGAATCTATGTTTTTTTCTTTGGATTTATAATTTATTGTTTGGTACACCAAAAAGGCATTATTATTATTATTATCGACTTAGCCAAAAGGCATTCGCACTCCCTCTACAGGGAACATTCATTCAGATCCCGGGTATCCCGGATACCAGGAGGATCTGGCTCGCACGAGACCCCTCTTAGCTTACATTGATGTTGTTGGGTGATCCTGCATTTCCCATGCATTTTCCTGACGGTTCGGGCTGTCAAAAGTAGTACCGCTTTCTGCATGGACCTGTAAAGATTATCAGTTAGACCCAGCTCTTTGATGTTTCTCAGCAAACTTTTTGGTATAACACCAGTTGTTGACACGATGATTGGAACCATCTGAACGTTCCCATTTCCCATCGCCTTCTAATTCATTCTTCTAAGTCTCTGTACTTCGCGATCTTCTCGGCCTGCTTCACATGCACGTTGTTGTTGTTTCGGATGGCCACATCAATCAGAGTTGCCTTTCTAGAAATTTTATCAACTGTCAATTTTATTATTGTTATTATTATTATTTATTTTGAAATTTTAAAAAAAATATATCTTTGTAAGTTTTCTCCAGGGGCTCAATATTACTGCTGGTTAAAAGTTTGTTGAAAACATTTTATAGGTTCTTAACTTTTTTACTTCCACATCACTAAGGAGTATGTGACATTCATAATTGTTTGTTGTGATTGAATAACGTTTAGAACTAAATTAAAAAACCTATGAGGTAGCTCAAAGTTGTCCATAATTAAGGCAGTACAATTAAAATTCAAAGTTTCAAAACAACTTTGATATATTTGTATAAAATTAGTAAATATTTCTTGTAGACTCGTAGGTTACTAGCTTCAGCTAAATAGCTATCATCAGACCTAAAAATTAGGTAACTATGGCAAAATTATAGCAAGTATCTAGATTGTGGGTAGAATGGGACTTTGTAAAAACACACGTCATTGTTTTTATTTTTATTAATCAGTTTTACATGGTCATTGATCCGAATTTCAAAAGTCCTTCCAGTTTGTCCAACATAAACAGAATTACAGCTGTTACATAAGAAAGAAGATAAACACCTGACCTTGACTAATTGTAAAGTTTCTTTTGTATTGACTAATATTTTATAAAAAACTATTTGAATATCTGTATTTGTTAAAAATTCTTGAAATAGAAGTTTATATTTGACCATAATAATTCAAAGATCTATATATTTTGTTTTTATTCGACTAATTCAGTAACTATTGAAAGAAAATTTATATTTATAGAGAAATTTGTAATACAGTTTATTAATCAAATATAAGGGATAACCATTATTAATAGATAATAGATAATTGTTTAATTATATATTAAGTTCTTTAATAAACTTTTGTTTAGTTACTAATTTTCTACAAATATACCTAAGTTGTTTTGCGACTTTTAACTAAAAACTAAAAATATTATGAAAACAGATTGGTTCCCATATGTTCTTCATCTTTCTGATATTACTGAACTTTTTAGGTATTTGGTGCTTTAACATCATGTGCTCTCCAAGTATCGGAACACTTCTATGGAACAGGAGAGTCACTTCTGTTTCGCTTCACGCCTGAATTTCAAGTGTACAATTGGACAGGGGAAAACTTATTCTTTATTAAGGGTAACAATGAATCGCTCAGCATTGGAGCAGGAGATGGGAAATTTGGACTTTGGCTTGATGGTGATCTCTATTTGGGAAGAACCGAGACGTGCAAGACATATGGCAATGACCCACTCACACCAAAGGTAGACTTTGTAGTGAAAATACTAGAATGTTGGGCATTTATATCAAGCTAAAGTTGTATCACCTACTTACAAAAATATAGATGTTTATTTGGGGTTTACGAGTTTATTGTTCCATGTCCTTGAAATGTATATATATATATATACATACATTAGCATTTTCAGGGTCTATACGTGTCTGGGAGCACATAGGCGGAATTTGGTATAGACACTAAAAAACCTGACACTGTACAATTGTATATAACTTTAGTTCAGCGTTTGACCAGGGTGGCGTACACATCGCTGTCTGCATATACGGCAGGGGAAATATCGTTCTTCCTGCGTGAATTCAGCGTCCATTGTCTGGCAACAGGGTGGACCCAGATACGATAGATGTAAAAGACAAAAAGTTTGGAAGTTCAAATTTCATCTATTGCTAAGATAACAAAAAACTTCATTAGGGAAAGTTATTCACAATAAAAAAGTATGGAAAACTTCGAAGTTTGAACTCATTCGGCCTACTTTGATTGAACTTGTATTATTTCAAACAAATTAAAGTTAAGACGAATGAGTCCAAATTTCGCAGTTTTACATACTTTTTTATTCTGAATAACTCTTTCCTAATGATATTTTTTGTTATTTTAAACGACAAGGATAGTTCACCTGCGTATAGGAAATAAAATGGGCGAAAATCAAAGTAGGCCAATTATTTTGAAAATTGACACAGGAACCTAATTTTCAACTCTAAGCAATTTTTTTAATGATTTTTTTTTATATCGCTTTCAGAAATTGGTGTTTACCTTCGTAGAAAATAGTATTTATGCTCCTGTCAACCCCTAAAAATTTGGTAGAAATTGTTCTTAAAACTAGCAGGAGTGATCCTCAATAGATGAAATTTGAACTTTTATGGAACAAATAATTATTATCACCTTTAAGTTTTATTTCGCATTAATGGATATTGATGAGTAAGCCATGAAGAGAATTGAAGCTATTGTTTTACCATTCTCCGTTTCAAGAGTATTAATTAAACTGTCAAATAAAAATAATTGCTTCAATTCTCTCCATGGCCTACTCATCAATATCGATTAATGCGAAATTAAACTGAAAACTAATAATTATTTGTTCCATAAAAGTCAAGAATTTTGCTTAGATACATAAAATAGTTTGATGATAATTGAATTTATTATTATGTTGGCATCAATTTAGAACTGGAAAAAGTAATGTAACTAAATACGGTACATCAACTTTGCAACAAACAAGAGAATTTTAAAGCATTAATATCATTTTCTTTCGAAAAATACCTATTCTTATCAGTAATTAGTAATAAAAAGTTAAACGAATGATGAAGCTAGTGATATAAAAAAGTTTTGACGAAGTTACAAGTTTTTAAAATTTTTCATTTCATTACATTGTTACTACCGCCTCTTCTATTTTTCCTATTAATTGTTCTCTTGTATTTATTTTTCCTTGTCTTCCTACCTAATTGCGGAGTACCTATCTAGTCACAATAGTACATAATTCAACATCTTGCGTATTTGAATAATTACTTAGGCCAATAAGGGAATATGGTAGATACATCCTTTTATAGGCATTTTTTAATGATGAATACATAATAACTTCATCATCTCAGTTGATTTCAATAGAAAACCGAGAAATAATCCCTTCCTTTTTGTACCTGACAAATCCATAGGTTATCTACCTTGTTCCAGAAGAATTTATCGTTTTTAATTTGTCTTTCTGTATTTATTTACCTGAGACACCTAACGGGGAAAAAGTTGTCAATCAGTTTTTTTTTGGACATAAAAAAGAAAGTGTCAAAGAAAAGGGAGTTGATTTTTCTTGGGAAAAGACACAACAGAAAAGGTATTTTCGTTTTAACGAAATATAGTTAAAACATCTGGTGACCCCGACGTGATTCTGAGAGAGCAGACAGAAATTTTTGATCATGGACAGCAGGACAATACCGTTGCCTATCTTTAGATTTTGTATGGCCTGATAATTTTGGTCAAAAGAAAGGTGAGCGGCAAAATAGTGGTTCAGAAATCTTTAGACCTGATTCCGTGGTTGAGGAAACAACTTCATCTCAGAAACACTTGGTTGAGAACTCGAAAAGTGATAAATCAAATAAATAGTCATGAAATATCTCAAATATCTTTGAATACAAAAAGAATTGAGATAGAGAAGGAGAAGAAGCAACAAGAATTGGAAATGGAAATGATTAAAGAGGAATTAAAAATGAAAGAAATACAGAACAAAATGAAGCTATTATAAATGGAGCATGAGTTAAAGAAAACAGAAATGGAGGAAACTAAAGAAGAAAGACGTTGTCAAAGTAAATGCGACAGCTTGTATCCTGAAGTAAGGATATTAGAATATGGTAAAGAATCGAGATCCAAGTCGTCTGTTGCCGAATGATTAAACAATGGTGAAGATATGAGAGAACGAGAAGAGGAGACCTTACACAACTATGATGTAGAGAAAGATAACTACCCTCAAAAGGAAATGAACACTGATATAAAGATGTTGTGCGACACGGTAACAAGTGTTTCGAGGTCGGTTCCAAAAGAAGCTTCACAGTTTGGATGGACAGGAGACCTTTTTAGCTAGACAAATTTCAAGGGATGTTCCAAATTTCGATGGAAACCCCGAAGAATGGCCGCTGTTTTAGGGACAATTTTAGCAAATATGTGTCATGTGTAAATATACAAATGAAGAAATAGCCATTAAATTACAAAAATGTCTAAAAGGTGAAGCCAGAACATGCGTTTCAGGAATGCTGCTGACGAATAATATTGAAAATGCAATCAAAAGCTTGAAGATGCGTTATGGGCGACCAGAATACATCGTAGAATCGTTAATTATTCATAAAATAAGAAGCTCTCCGTATATTAAAGATACAAATATGGAGAAGATTATCCATCTTTCAAATTAAGTAAGCAATCTGGTAATAACAATGAAGAACTTGGACTGTAGCGGACAACTGAAGAACCCGCAGTTATTGCGAGAACTTTGAAACAAGTTACCAGAACATTTGAAACTCAGATGGGGAGAGCAGGTTGCCAAAAAGAGAGGTCTATATGACTTAGACGATTTCTGCCAATGGCTCGAAGAAACTGCTGAAGCAGCTTGCTATGTATCGATGCCAAGATTTCGATATGATGATAAAAATAAGTTTTTTCCGAAAAGATCTGAACGAATTTTTACCACGAAAGAAAAACCAGAATGTTGCTACTGTGAGAAAGATCACCACATAAAATTTTGTCCGCAAATGAAATCTGATGACTTAGATACACGGTGGAAAACAGTAACCGAGAAGTTATGTTTTGTCTGTCTTCAGAAACGCCATCAGAGCAAAAATTGCACAAAGAAAACATGTGGTATTGAAGAATGCAGATTATGCCAGCATCAACTTTTACATAATGCAAAATTTAAAAAAATCAGATGGGGCAGAACAAAATGAAGAACCTACCACAGAAAATCGAGAAAACGAATTTGTACATTGCGGAATTGAGTCACGTCATGCTGCATTAACAATGGTACCCATAAAAGTATATGGACCCAGTGGATCAATAGAAACATTGGCTCTCTGCGACGAAGGTTCAACTATTTCTCTGATAGATAAAGAAATTGTTGAACATTTAGGATATACAGGAACAAAAGAAGATTTATGCTTACAATGGACAAATGGCCTTGTCTCAAAGGAGGAAGATTCTCTATGACTAATTGTTGAGATATCCACTATCACAGCTCTTCGGAAAAAATACTTATTAAAGGGAGCGAGATCAGCAAAATTGTCTCTTCCAAAACAAGATATTGAATATGATTGGAGAACATTACCACACTTGAAAGATATACCTTTTACGAGAATTGAAAAAAAAGAACCTTGCATTTTAATCGGACAAGACCACATTAATTTAATTATTCCTAGACAAATAAGAGAAAAACATCTGGACTTACCCTTTGCAACAAAATGTAAACTTGGATGGGCAATCCATGGACCAAGAGTTTCCACAGAAGAAGAAACAAAATTTAATTTCCACGTTTGTGATAAATATGAAGAAAGCGACATTTAGCTGAAATGTTGAGAAACACGTACTCCATAGAAGCCTTTGGGACTATGCCAAACGTTAAAGCCAAAAGTAACGAAGATCAACGTGCTCGAGAAATTATGAGTAACACTGCTAGAAGAATAGGCGATAGGTTTGAAATAGGATTGTTATAGAGACGAGATGAGACTGTTCTTCCTCGAAGCAAAGGAACCGCAATGAGACGATTGATATGAGTAGAAAAAAAATGCCGGAAAAATAAGAAATTTGGAAAACAATACTGCGAAAAGATAAAAGATTACGTAATGAAAGGTTATACAGTGTGTCCCGGGATAAGTGAAACGAGAGGTGTAAAAGTCCAAAAATTTTCGAGTTTGAATTTGGCTGTTTGGGGTCCAGGCCTGCTTGCCTAGAAAATAATGTTCACCATATTTTTAATTTTGAAAAATAAAGTAAGCCCTGACAGGAACGATTTATTTATTTTCTGTGTAGGTTAAGTGCCCTTTCTCGACAAGATATCGGAAAATTTCATTAGAAAAAGTTGCTGAGAATTGAAAATTATGTCCCTGTGCCAATTTTCAAAATAATTGGCCTACTTTTATTTTCGTCCATTTTATTTCCTATAGGTAGGTGAACTATCATGTCATTTAAAATATCGAAAAATTTCCCAAAGGTAGCTTTCACATTAAAATGTTATTAAGAAAACTTGTTCACAATGAAAAACTGGATAGGTGTGAAAGAATTTCAAAAGCCTAGGTATACTTTGATTTTTTTCTGCTAAAAAATTTAAAACGCATAAAGTATGTTACTGAACTGTGGAGCAAATTCAACGAAACAGAATCCGTGGTAAACAAACGCGAGCCAAGAAGAATTGATGACGTTGAAGTAGCAGTAAGTTGCGTTAAATCACCTTATTTTGGGCTCCCCTGTATGCTCCTGCTCTGTGTCGGTTCTTATGCGGAACACCCTGTATATAAAGAGCCAATTAACTAAATTAAATGATCAATCGATTGAACAAGTTACATATGTCAAACTGTTAGGCATACATATTGACATGGGTCTGAACTGGAGGGAGCATGTCAATTATGTTTGTAAAATATGTGCTAGTAACTGTTTTGCTTTGCTGAGGCAGATTTTGAGCGCAAATATCATCAGAATTTTTGTATTTTGCCAATGTCAAGTCAATTATTAGATATGGGATTGTTGTTTGGAGTGCTTCGTCTGCAGCTAATAGTGTTTGTAATGCAAAAGATAATGTTTCATGTTTGGATTAATGTATTCATTATAATATGAACAATACTCAAGTTTAGAGACAAAACCAAAATAAAGAGACTTTAAGGCATTTACATTATTAAGGTGTGAACTAATTCTAAATATGAAGCCTAATGTCTTCATTGCAGATGTTGCTATGTGACTATTAAAAGACAACTTGGGGTCAAAGTCAACACCAAGATCCCTAAATGAGAAAACCCGCTGAAGGTTAACGCCATTGATGTTGTGTACCGATGCAGTGTAAGATTTCTTATCCGTGAAGGACATGACTTTGCATTTATCAGAATTTAGAGGCAGTTTATTTCTGTTACACCACTCACATAATTTATTGAGATAATAATAATAATAATAATAAAACATGCTTTATTGTCCGAAGAATACAATGAGTCTCATTGACAAAGCTATAGAATATAAATAATATAAAAAAATCACAAGGTGAACACAGGGTAAACATTAAAATGTTTCGTTATAAAATTCTTGCAGACTGTAGTATGGTTTGCCTATTAGCACCAAGAGCATCAATGTGTTCATGAAATTTCAGGTTAATGTCAATATACAGACCCAGAAATTTACTTGTAGCATTGTTACGTAATGCATCCCCATTAAGGGATAAAGTACCAGCGTGAAATTTAAAGGAAAGTAAATTAGTTTTTTTAAGTTCAGACACAGATAATTGGCATCACACCATGTCTTTATTACCTTAAGTTCTCTTTGAACAGTCTGTTCTAACGCAGTGGTATCACCCCCCATCCACAGAACTGTGGTGTCGTCTGCAAAGAGGGTAAAACGGCCATAGATATTTAGTCCTGCTAAGTCATTTAAATACAATAAGAACAAAAGGGGGCCCAAAACCGATCCCTGTGGCACCCCATGCGACACGTTCACAAGATCTGACACATCACCACCAACTCTTACCACCTGTGTTCTACCAGACAAATAAGAAGCAATCCAGTCAAGAGCAATTCCTCTAATACCGTAGCAGGCGAGCTTTCTTAGGAGCACATCATGTCGGACAAAGTCGAATGCCTTAGAAAAGTCACACAGAGCCGCCACAGAAAAGTTACCCTCATTCAAGACCATGTATAATTCGTTCAGAAACTGGAACATGGCATCTCCAGTGCCCATACCCTCACGAAAACCAAACTGACGCTCAGAGAGGATACTATGATGATTGATAAAGCTCAATAGCCTTTCCTTTACAAGCCTTTCAATTATTTTGGATAAAGTAGGAAGCAGAGCAATTGGACGAAAGTTAGAGGGGTTATCCTGATCCCCTCCTTTATGCAAAGGTATGATGACAGCCATCTTGAGTTGGGATGGGAAAACGCCCAGGTCAAAGGACATATTGATCCCATGAACCAAAACCTCTAGGGCTGGCATCGGGAGACACTCAAAAACCCTCAAAGATAAGTCGTCTACACCTGCCGTCCTTTTGTTCTTAATTTGGCTAAGAATTCTGCTAACCTCAGCAACATTGGTGTGACCGAGATAGAAGGAATCTGATATGGAGATCTCCCTCAGGTAAGATAAGGGGTCTGTTATAGGATCTGCTACACTGGTCAGTGATTCGGCCGTCGAACAAAAGAAAGCATTCAGAACATTACAGTCAATTGCAGTCTCATCAACCTCTGGCCTTGCCGTTGAACCTCTTAAGGAACTAACAATGGACCAAGTCTCCTTAAATTTATTAGTGGCTGAGTCATTTTATCCTTGTAGTACTTTTGTTTCGCTGCAGATATTACTTGGCAATAAATTCCTCTGTACCTGTTATAGTAGTCATAGAAGTGTTGATTAGTTGTAAATTTTCGTATATAGTGCAAAAATTTTAAGTTGATAGAAGCCATTTTTATTCCTTGAGTAATCCAAGGCTTTTGTTTTTTTCTGTGTTACTTTGCGAATAGGAAAACAATTAACAAACGCATTTTGAAGCATGTAATTAAAGACACTCAAAGGATCCTGTAATTCATCAATAATGATGTTCCAGTCCATTTCCCCAAGGTGAGCTCTAAATACATCGAAGTTACTTGAGCTGAATATTCGACCATATCTATGGGAAGGGACGTGACTGCAATGGCTTAAGGACAACCCACACACAACAGCTTCATGATCAGGCAGACCAGATGGAAGAGTCTTCGCATAATTTAATGAATTATTTTCAAAGTTAATACATATATAGTCAATTAAAGGAGCGGAAATTTTTGTAATCCGAGTTGGTATGCTCGTCATGCTGAAGTTATAAGATTTAAGTAAATTTTTTAGATCAAGCACATGCGCAGATTCATCATCAGTATAGTTTATGTTAAAGTCCCCTGCTAGTATTACTCTACCCTTAAATGATATTCTGGAAAGAAGCAATTCCAACTTTTCAAAAAAAATCATAGAGAGGTGCATTGGGAGGTCTGTATAAGGTAACCAAATAAACATTGATGCTGCTGCTGTATATCAAGGACAATTCAAATGTACCCTCAGAAATTAAGTCATTATGTACAGTGAGCTCATTAAAAATCTAAGGAATTGTGTAATCTCTCACTTAACAGAACCATGGTTCCTCCGCAGTTAGAATGCAGTCTGCAGAATTTAGATAACACAACATAGGTATATAACAAGTTTCATGAACTTTTAGCCAGTGCTCTGTTAACATTTGATTTGAAGTTCGTCAACTTTGTTTCTAACAAATTGAATATTAAGTAACATTAACACTGCAGTATCAGTCACTAATAGTTTAATAGTGTCTTTTTGTGTTGCTAGATCCTCCATGATAGGTGAAGACTCTAGTTTTCCGAAAAAAAAAATCTTTTGAGTTCCACATTTTCAATTCAGTTTTCTGGGTTTAAAAAGTTTTGTACTAAGTGTGCTGGTATCTCAATCCGATTACCATTGTAGTCGCCTGATCTTACCTTTTGTTGCTCAATTTTGTATTGATAATTCTCACCAAACGTGCCTTTTAGATATAGCAGTAGACTCTCCTCAGTTGTATCTGTAGCCAATTTGCTAACAAATGCGGATGCTTTTTGAGTAATCGTCGCAGCACTAATGGATGAATTATGCAAATTTCTAGTGCCCTTTGTTCTCGACCTGGATCTCACTCTGTTAGCCATACTCAGCTTTTTAATCTGAGTGTCAGTGTGAACGATAGTCTGTGAGGATAGTCTGCTAGTAGATTGTTGTTTGGTCATAGGTTGTAAGGTGATTTCTTCCGTTGTGTGGATGGAACCTGGAATAGTGACAGTCTTTATCGTGTGGTCAGTGATGTCACCAGGACATGAATTAAAGCCTCTCCGTGAACCTCCAGGTGACACTCCGTCCACACCAACGTTGACACTGACCGGAGCGAGGCATATCGTCAACCTGCACCCTCGAAGGAATCCCACCTGAAGAATATAGCTTGATCATTTCAATATTCGAATCTTTTAAGTTGTTAATTGGTTCAGTCAATCGAGATATTGCTGGCAAAACTGAATCTTTTAGATCAATCTTAAGACTAGAGAAAGCCTCCCAGTAACTGTTTTTTATTTCTGAGAGTTTTTCATGATGCGAGGATCAGGGGTCCAGCAAACGTGGAGAAACAGCATTAAAGGGACATTCGGCACATTGGAATCTGATGTATGATGATCTTCTCTTCAGTACTATAGCTCTATATTCAGTACTTGCCAAGGTCGAACAGTTTTGACACAACGCTTTGCCACATCTGTCACATTTTACCAAGGGTTCCTTATCAGTTTCCTTTACCTTACATGTGCTGCATACAGTCGACATTGTATTTAACCCTGTATGGTCAGTAAGCATTCAAATATAATTAACATCACCTCTGCTATGACTTAAGAGATGTAACACAAGATTATCCTTGTACAGCAGTATTTGTCTCACTGTGTATTAGGTGGCAAAGAAATTCAAGATCCAATTCCGTGCTCGCGATGTTTTTGCTATTTTTTTGCTGATGTTTTTATTTACCAAGGATGGAATTATAATCCCAATACAAAAGATGATCAGCTTGAAGCTCCATACAGCCAGTGTTAGACTTGATTTCACGAAATATCATTGATGAATAGAGAGAACAATAGCGGTGCCAAATTACTGCACTGGGGAGCACCACTGGTAGCACAAAAGCTAGCCCCCCCCCCAATAAAATGAAAAAATAATAATAAATAAAAAATATATACGAATATTATTACTAATATTATCTAACCTACATAGACCGTCAGACAGTGACAGATTTTCCCTACTGATTTTCTCATTTATGCCTTGGAGAGGGTTGAAAGGTAAATCGATGCTGAGTCGGAAAATAATAATTTTAAGTTTGGCCCCCAGGGAAAACATATGGAAAATTCGATTTTTCAAAACAGAAAAAAAGGTACTAATTCTCACTTATGCCATGTTCACCGTATGATTTCTTATACTATTCCGACCTCGAAAACCCAAAGGCATAAGTGTAGCGAGTGGAAAAAGGGTTGAATTGAGGGTTTGGCAGATCACACAAAAAATGACTTGGTTTACTGCATTGAATTGACAAGTAGATGCAAGGAGTGTAGAGAGAAACTGGCAGCCAAACTTGAGTAAGTGAAATAGTAAATCAATCAGCTGATTCCGGCAAAAACCACATAACACAAAAGAGGTGTTTGTCCTAACTTTCTATTTTTGTGTCCTGTGCTTCAAACGAGTTCCGTTGTCAAACGTCATTTTAATTTTCCTTCTGTCCCAAGTCCCGATACGAATAGGAGTAATTATTGTATTATTTATATTTGATTTGAGTTCGTGTCATGGTGGCAGTTTCATATAAAACGGCGTTGAGTTTTCTTAGTTGGTGTTTGGTTTAATATTATTTTTAGATCGGAGAGAAAATTTAATTTAGCTATGTGGCTATATTCTCTCTGTTTAAGTTGTAAATTACAAAAAAGAGGATCAACTCCTGTTGTGTATTTGGATGTACCAAACGGGGCGGAAAGAATAAGAATAGTGGGGTTTCTTTTCATTCGTAAGTATTAAAAATCTTTGCTAATAACTTATTTGCAGTTTTCCAAGAGATAAGGTGATATTAGAGACAAGTGGATGGCAGCCATAAAAAGGAAAAATTTTGTACTATCTACAAGTATTTACTTGCATTTGTAGTCAACAATTTATTGAGAGCAATTTCATAGAGAATTTTGGGCAGCGCAAACTTAAAAAGTATGTAATTACTACAGTTTTTTATTTTCCAAGTCATGATAGAAACTCTATCGAGGGAAAAACTGGCAAAATATTGTGCTAATGAACCTAGCTCTTCGTAGTCAAAGATGGAATTAATCTTGAGGTTCTGGTCCCTTTAATAAGGTAATTATTTGTAATTCTTTTTGTTAGATGCCTAAACATTAAAAATTATATAAAAATATGTAAAAGCTACCTGCTTTTCCTATTAAATTGAATTTTGAAATTAATAAATCAGTTAAGCTAAGTAATTAAAGTTGAAAATGTATACCTTATCCTAGATTTTTTGTCGCCTTTATTTTAAAATAAACTTTTATTTTGGAATTTGTATTTTATTTGTCTGAATTTACTTCCAGGTACATAAAATTGCCATGTAGGTAATTTTTTTCAATAAGGAATCAATCAATTGCCGAAGCAATCAATTGATCATGGAGTATTATAACGATAGCACACCCTAAGGTGCGGGACAAAGCCACCGGTCTTGATCGGCAAAAGACTCACGTCACATTTACCGAGACCCGCCATCTACCGTCTCCACGGCGTCGGTTGACTAACCGAAAATGATAGAACTTTTTTAATCAATTCACTACTTTTTTATGTGCAATATTTACATAATTGTGGTTATAGTATAGAAAAATTCTCATTCCTACAAACAAGCCCCGAATTTCGGAATACAGATCATACAATAATGAGAATTACGGAACATGCCCATTAAATTCGCCCATTAATATGCAACATCCCTATATACCTCCTTTGCCTGAATCAGCTGACACGTTAATTAGGCGTCCTTGTCTTACTTATTGCCATTTAAAACCTATCTCTCTCTAGAGTTTGCTGCCCCAAACAACAATGAAAGTGGTACCTGTGCGACTTTCATTGTACTTATCAATTCGATGGTTTACTGACTCCGTCAGTTATGCCGTTCGAAATGGTGACAACATATCCTCACTAGCCCAAAAATTGATTGGCAGAAGTGACGCGTGGGGAAAAATGCACCTTTGGGTCGGAAAATAACTGGAAAAAATTGTTTTTTCATTAACTGATTTCTGCACTTATGCTTCTGAAACTATAGAAAGTTTTATTGCAATTCATTTTATCCCTGACAAAATCAGTTGACGAAAAAAAAAATTCCGACTTATTTTCCGACCCAAAAGGGCATTTTTCCCCACGCGTCACTTCTGCCAATCAATTTTTGGGCTAGTAAGGATATAAGTTTTCATTATTTCGAACGGCGTAACTGACGGAGTCAGTAAACCAAGTCATTTTTTGTGTGATCTGCCAAACCCTTAATTCAACCCTTTTTCCACACGCTACACTTATGCCTTTGGCTTTTCGAGGTCGGAATAGTATAAGAAATCATACGGTGAACATGGCATAAGTGAGAATTAGTACCTTTTTTTCTGTTTTGAAAAATCGAATTTTCCATTATGTTTCCTCCAGGGGCCAAATTTAAAATTACTATTTTCCGACTCAGCATCGATTTACCTTTCAACCCTCTCCAAGGCATAAATGAGAAAATCAGTAAGGAAAATCTGTCACTGTCTGACGGTCTAACAGTGTCCATGGATTGAGTTCACATAAAGTGTAAATAACAAAAACATTTCGAAATTTGAGCTTGTGGAGATCAGCGCTGCTTGGTTTGAAACTAATTTGTGACATAGTGACATAATTATACTTTCGAAAAATCACCTTGCAAATTATGAAAAAACTAATTTTCCACATCCACATATTAAGGAAACTTGTTCAGAATGAAAACCTGAGTAGGTTTGCGAAATTTCAAAAGTCTAGGCCTACACTTTGATTTTTTGGCACTTTTCCCACTTTTTTTAGAAAAGTGCATTTTGCGTAATTTTCACATCAAAATGTTATTAAGAAAACTTGTTATCAATGAAAAACTGGATACGTGTGAAAAATTCCAACAGCCTAGCAGCCTAGGTCTACTTTGATTTTTGTGCGTTTTATTTTTTTAGCAGAAAAAATCAAAGTCGACTTAGGCTTTTGAAATTTTTCACACCTATCCAGTTTTCCATTGTCAACAACTTTCCTTAATAACATTTTGATGTAAAAACTACCCAAAATGCACTTTTCTAAAAAAAGTGTGAAAAATGCAAAAAAATCAAAGTATAGGCCTAGACTTTCGATATTTCGCAAACCTACTCAGCTTTTCATTCTGAACATGTTTCCTTAATAACATTTTGCCGTCAAATCTACAAAAAGGCACTTTACTGAGGTGGAAAATTAGTTTCTTCATAATTTCCAATGCATACATCATTTTTCGAAAGTAAAATTATGTCACAAATTACTTTAAAACCAAGCAGGGCTGGTCCCCAGAAGCTCAAATTTCAAATCGAAAATTTGTTATTTACACCTTATGTGAACTCAATCTGAGAATACACTATATACCTATGACCATAGAAGAATCTACTACAAGAAAACCATTTACATGTTAAATTTTTGACCCCTGAAATGGGGCCTCGCTTTCCTAGCGGGGCCCCATCGACACCGACTGGGGCGAAGTCAGGCCCAACGTTGCCACAGCCACGCGCGGCGGCCGCGGAGGCTGCGACGGCAGCGGCGGTGGCGGCGGCCGCGGCCGCTCGCCGGCTGCCGCACAAAATAGATATTATAGCATATTTTTGGTTTCCGATGCGGATGCGGGCTTGGTTGGTTGGAGCGGACAGATCCGCGAAGCGGCGTATTTATGTATAGGGTGAGTTTTTATTTATGATCAGTATGGCGATCTCGGAAAATAGCGGAGGAAGGTTAAATGGGGAAAGAAGAAGAAGGTTAAATGGGGAAAGAATTGCAGTTTTGTGGGTCCAATTTAACGCGCCTTGTGGATTTTTGAAAAAAAGTCATGGCAAACGAAATTTTAGCGATTTATTCTAATTCGTCCAGCTTCGTTGTTTCTGATTTTAGGTAAAAAGTGTAAATACCAAAGTTGTAGGAATTTGTGACCCCAATGCGGTTATCATCATGTCCTACTTTCCGTAACAGCTGTCATTTTCGAGATATTATATAAACTTGTGTTTTTTTAAATGGAAACCATAGTGGGCCATGCCCTCAAAAAAATTCAGGCATTTTTAGAGCTTTCCAACGATAAAGATGATACTAGAAAAATAACGGAAATAACTATTAGCCCGGGAGACAGTGACAGATTTTTGTTAGTGATTTCCTCTCGGCCGATAATTCGTAAATTGCTTCATTCAGTTATGTTATGAAGCATCGTGAACGTCAGCTGAGGTACCAGTGGTGGGTTGGTCAATGGCACCCCCCCATACACGTAAAAAATATGTATTTTCAATCATTTCCTCCCGGCTGAAAATTTGTGAGATAATAGTAAATATAATAATTAAAGGAGAAAAATGGACAGCTGGCTGAAAGGTGGTGGACTATACGTCAGCTGCTCAAACGAACATGAAAAAAGAAAAACTATTTTCAGTGATTTCCTCTCGGTTGAACATTTGTCAGTTGGTACACTTAGCGGTTTGTTTAAACTGGAGCAAAGTTGCGGAATTTGATGTCGAGTAACATGGTAAAAAAATTTGGCTGGCCCTTCTCGTGTAGGAAATAATTCGAAAAAACTGATAATTGTTGTTTTCGTTTTTATTTTTGAAATGAAAACAACAACATACCTATTATGTTTGACGTTTTTGCATAGAATGCCTTGGACATTGGACACATAAACCCCATAACGTTTGACAATTCAGTACAATTGTAAGTGTCACGGATATTTTCTTTTACTGAAAAAATATCATATTTCACATGAAGAAAATCTACATGATTCAAATTTATTATTCCTCATATATAAATGACAACGAAGCCAATGGCGGCGATAAGGTTTCGCCCCCCCCCCCCCGGCAAATTTTGCCAGGATGCATACATGTGGTAATAAAATATGGAAATACCGAAATTTTGGCTAAGCTGCTAAATTATAAGAAAAAGCTCGGATATATAAATTTAATTTTAAGTTTTTCTACCTACCCGGGAAATGTTCTGTATTATAGTGAGTATTATAGTGTAGCTTAACAAAAACTGGGCATGTATAATGCCTCACATGTTATTTTATAAATGGGACATGATTTAATAGTACAGAACAATATATTTATCTTGATATTCAATTACAAAATATTTTCCAAAAAAATATATTTATTAAGTATAATAAAAGGGACTCCGCCACTCCGAATAATACAAATACCCTTATCTACTAATTCTCTTAAATATAAAATCTGTCTGGTGTTTAGTAAAAAAAACATCACGTTACGTCGTAGAATTGATGTATTGGTTGTATAAAAATTAAAAATTCCGCTATTTATCCTAATAATATAATAATAATAATTTTTTAAGCTAAAACGGAGCTACCAACGCAGGGACGGAAGGCATACTAAACTCCCTAATCTCAAAATGGTCCGTAACTTGGAAGAACAGATAAATCGAAAATTTTACTTTTAAAAATAGGTCTTTTACTACTGTTGCATTTTAAGTATAAATTAATTTCAGAAAAATTGATCTAAATAAAGTTAATTCAGGCTATCTGCTACAAACACCCAACCGGCCGGCAAAAGCCGTACAAATTGGTCAAAATATACAAAGAAGATAAAAAACATGGCACATAATAGGTTAATACAAAAAAAAAACACAAATCTTAATTCGCAGTAACAGAGTACTCAACAATAGAAGTGAATATTTTTCATAATAATTACCTCTATACGAGTTTAAAAGAGAAACTAAAGGCACTTCAAATAAACGCACAAAATTTGACAAAAAATTGAATTTTTTTTCGTGTTTTCGGGGTGTTTTAATAATTTCCTAACAATCTGCGAATTGTTTCCCGAAATAAATATCTTCTAAGTCGTTTGGTCGACAACGATTTTCAGCCTATTTTGCAAAAAGCAATATTAGTGGAGAGATCAGTTTTTAGGGGCCCCTTCCGGAGCTGCCCCCCACCCCCCGCATGGCGGGCTTTGCGGGCGCCTTATCGCCGCCAATCAACGAAGGGATATTACACGAGCCTTAAATAATTTAAGGAAGCGTGCTGCATTGTGCCTTGAGGAACAAAGAGGACAACTTGAACATTTGTCGTAAAATAGGACTGTCTAGTCGTCTAGGTTTTTGTTGTTCTTGTGTTTGACTTTTTTAGTGTTAATGTGTTATATGGCAAATGACGAATAAATAACAAGGTCTCAGATCATACTCTCATGATATGTTTATGATTTATTCAATCAATAAATTTAACTTTAACTGAATTTTTACCGAACCGTTAAACAATATTCCAAAACACACTTCGCACCAATGGGTAATTAGGCTATGTTTTCAAGGCACTCTATGCAAAAACGATTAACTTGATATTACGGCAAGAAAAACAAAGTAAAAAATCCTTTTTTTCAAAACTGCAAAAATATAATATCGCGACAATAAGAAAAATAAAAGTTGATCGTCATATCTTTGTCCAGGGAGGTGGCAAAAAAAATGAGAGGGCACATTTAGATTCTTTGTAAAAAAGTGCCCTAATAATATTGAACTTAGAAATGTCAAGCCCCTTCGTTTTCGTTTAAAAAAATAAAAATGAAAATGGCAATTTTCAGTTTTTTTTCGTATTATTTTCTAAACGAGAACGGCCAGCCAAATTTTTTTTACCATGTTACTCAGCAATAAACTCCGCAACTTTTCCCCAATTTAAACAAACCTCTAATAAGTGTACCAACTGACAAATTTTCCACAGAGGAAATCACTGAAAACAGTTTTTCTTTTTTCATGTTCGTTTGAGCAGCTGGTATAGTCCACCACCTTTCAGCCAGCTGTCCATTTTTCTCCTTTAATTATTATATTTACTATTATCTGACAAATTTTCAGCCGGGAGGAAATGATTGAAAATACATATTTTTTACGTGTATGGGACGGTGCCATTATCCAAACCACCACTGGTACCCCAGCTTCATAACATAACTGGATGTACGAATTATCGCCCGAGAGGATTTTGGTCGAACAAATCTGTCACTGGCTCCCGGGTTATATGGAAATAACTAAGTTTGTGTCGTACCTCGAAAATGGCAGCTAAATATCTAGTAAGCCATGACTTTTTTAAAAAATCCACAAGATGCTTTAAATTGGGCCCACACAACTGCAATTGTTTCCCCATTTAACCTTTCTTCTATATTCGATAGTTTCCGAGATCCCCATACTGATCATCAAAAAAAACTCACCCTGTATGTAGGAAAAAAGCATTACCAAAAGGTTAAATTTTTTAAAAATTAATAAGACACAAATAAGGTCACAAAATGCACTAGTCACAAATTAATTATTTACGTACTAATCTTTCCTACAAAATGTTTTGAATCAGAATTATTTTTATTTGGAAATACATATTTTGTGGTTTTTTGTTTTAGTTTCCTTTTATATTAGTAATTATATTTATTTTATTTGTTGTTGAAAAGTCGTTTAATTTTGCTAGTTTTGTACAGGGTAATCCAAACAAGATTTCTCCCTTCTAATTTTTTCATTTTTCAACTTACAAAAAAATGTTTCATACAAAAGTTGTAGCAAGTTTTCTACTCATATCAGGGCAAATTAGAAAAAAAAAACAATTGAGCGTTTCCGAAATATAGAATGAACCTCTGTTTTTTTAAAATAGACATAGGTACCCTCTATATTATGTGATATTCTTAAACTACACGCTTTGATGCAGACAATCGATTGCCGGGATTTGAAGGATATCTAGAAATTAAAAAATTTATGAAAAAAATTGCTTACTTTCCTTAATATTCCAGAAGAGATTCTAAATTAATAACTAAATTCCTGTTTACTTCAAATGTTGGCAACTGAGTTTTTGCATCAAAAGCTCAAAACAATGCTTAATAAATCCATTCCCAAAGTTGTCACTTTTTCCAAGCAGCAACTTGAATTTATTTTGTTTGCTCAAAATCCAGTAGTATTAGGGCAAATTGACAAATGTTGTTTTCTTATGGAAAAATGAACGGACAATGTGAAAATGCTTCACCAAAAAACCATGGGCGCAGAAATTATTTTTGAAAAGGGGGCGTGTCGTACCTTCCCGTATGCCACTGGTTATGATGAACAAAACAATGGTAGCTTCATTTTATGGCATTTTGTATCCGAATACTGTGTACCAAATTTTAAGTTTATATAATTTGTTGTTTTTGAGATATTATTAAAAAAAAAACATTTTAAAAATAAGTCTATTAAGCGTTTCCGGACCCATGTACCTATACATGAACTTTTTCGCTCAAAATAATTTTTTTGTCGTTTATTTCAAATTATGATTTACAACTGGGACACCCTGTATATACAGTGTGTCCCCCGGATTGACTTCACATAAGGTGTAAATAAAAAAAAATCGAGTTGAAATTTGAACTTCTGGGATCAGCCCTGCTTGGTTTGAAACTAATTTGTGGCATAATTATTTTAGTTTCGAAAAATCACGTAGATATGCCTTGGAAATTATGCAGAAACGAATTTTCCACATCAGTGAAGTGCTCCCTTTGTAGGTTTTACGGCGAAGTGTTATTAAGGAAACTTGTTAAGAATGAAAAACTGAGTAGGTTTGCGAAATTTCGAAAGTCTAGGCCTACTTTTATTTTTTGGTATTTTCCCACTTTTTTTTTAGAAAAGTGCCCTTTTGAAGAAGTCGGCAAAGAACATCGCTTTATCTTTTTAAAATAATGCCTAAATATGCCATATTGTCTAAGTGTGATTTCTTCGATATTATCTGTTAAAAAATGCTATTATAGCGATTTTTTATAGAAAATCTGGCAAGCACTCCCTGAAACCCAAATATCCCAAGTTTTATGAATTTACCTCGAAGGAAATGTCTTTTTTATTTGCTTGGGGTCCTAAAAAGGCCGACAATATCACAAATCGAGTATGGCATATTCTTCGCAGATCACAGAAAATATGCAATATTTAGGTATTATTTTAAAACGGTACGATGGTGTTTTTTTTTTGTTTTCTTTATTAGTGGGACATTTTTGGGATGTTTAGACTGTAAACTTTGGTTTCGATTAGGTTTACCCTATTTTGAAATATTTTCAAAGCATTCCTGATTTTTAATTGAAAATAAAAAAAAATATATTTCCAATTTTTTAAGGCCTTGTAAAAATGTTAGTCGGCGAAGTAAATTAATAAATCTTGGGACATTGGGGTTTCAGGACGTGCTGACTAGAGCTATGTCCCCAGATTTCCGATAAAAAAATCCCTAATAGCATCTCACACCCATCAAAATTGTGCAGCGCATCACAATTTTCCAGGGGTGTTCCGGATCAAATCTGCACACCCTGTAGGTATATTTTTTAATTGAAATACATTCAATGTTTTTTTTAAATAAAAACCGAAATGTGATGTAACTAATAGGAATGAAATATTTTTTTTGTTTCTGTTAAGCCATACTAAATTTCGTATTATTACAGGATAATATTTCCCAACAGAAAATATTACAAGCCACACTCACCGCGATTCCATAAATAAAAAGTAGTTTTTCGTACTCCTGAGGTACGCCAGCCTCGACTGCGCCTCTGCCGACGAACCCCGCAGTGGTTCGAAAAATCTCAAAAAATGTTATCCATCCAAAACCGCTTGCTCCGGCCGTCGGCAGACCGGCAACGGAGCTTCGATTATCGATCGGTTTAGCCTACTATGTTGCAAACACTACGCCACTTTATTCACGCGACGCGTTTTAAGTGCGTTCATAAGGATTAGCCTTCTTGTCGTAGTAGATTCTTCTATGCTATGACCAACGCACATGCAAAAAATTTTGTTTAATTCATTATTTTTTTCGGGTTAACGGATTTTCAAAAACTTTTTTTTTAAATATAGTGCTTTGAAAGATCTACATTTTGACACAATTTTTTTTCAGATTCGTCTTTTCCATGACCTACTACGATCAAAATTATACCCCCAAAAACTGCAAAAGTACATTAGGCTTTTTTTTTAGGAAAAAAATGAATAGCACAGTCATATTGGCCATACCCGAAAACCACACATACCATGTTTCAGGGTCATAGCTTATACAGGGCGTTCAGAAAATAGCTTCAAACATGGCAAAAATACGGTTTTTCAAAGTACCCTGTACAAACACCGAGAGATATTTTAGAATTATTTATTTGCAGTTTGATTAAGGCTCACATAAGCCATTAATTCCCACAATTTCATGGCCCTGCCATATACACGGCGTCCGTAATAAAAATACAAAAATCGAAAATAATCGTTTCTTCTCTTGGTGTTTTTTTACATTTTTTTTCTACAATTTTAACTTATGTCTATTAAAAAACATAAACAATATTAAATTTTAGAAAGTATTTTCAATACTATATTATATTTTTTGTGATATCGCCTTATTGAAGTTTTATTGTTATATAGTAGGTATACTTAAAAACCGCCTAAATTAGTCATATCCAGGTATGCCCCCCCCCCCTTCGCAAATGGATATGACCGGGCCTGCCTGTTGCTCAAGTATGATGATATCAGATCCAAAAGATTGTTATGAAAACCAATTGAGCAAAGCTTTTCCAAGAGAAGGGTGTGGTCCATATAATCAAATGTCTTTGAAAAATCTGTGTAGACGGCATCGATCTGTGAGCGTTTGTGTAAAGCTAGACTGATGATTTGAGTGAAACTAATAAGATTTGTGGTGGTACTTCTAGTTTCAAAGAAACCGTTTGGGCTGGATATATCAAGTGTTTGACCTGGGGAAAGATTTTATCCTAAAGAACCATTTCAAAGACCTTAGACAAGCAGGAGCTCAAACAGATAGGCCTAGAGTTTTCAATATTCCCTTTGTCACCTTTTTTAAATTCTGGGCAAACCCTCGATTCCTTCCATAAATTCGGAAACACACGAGTCTGCAAGGAAAGGTTAAAAATCCTCAATAAGGGCGTCGTCAGCAAGGAAACTGGGTATACCGTCTGGTCCACTAGTTTACTTAGGCTTTAATTATTTGAGAGCCCTACTGGTTACATCATCCTCAGGTAGTAAGTTCATTGAAATATTCATATTGTTTGAAAGGCCCAAACCTGATGTATTTGCGTCGGAGTGTAACATATAAACACCACTAAAGAACAAAGGCTCTAACAATACTATTTGGTTCACACAAAGTTTCTTGTTTGTATTTTATACAATGCCAGAAATTCTTGAGGTGACGCGTTTCGACTTTACAAAGGCCCAGAATTGAGTTGGGTCAGTACAGACAGACGAACCAACCTTAGCATAGTAGTCCTTGTATGCAATTCTAGTTTGTTGTTTAATTCTCCTGCGCAGGCTCTGAAACTTATTTATTATTGTTATGTAAAATAGTTGATGTGACTTTGTGGTGAAGTTTGACTTACAATTAATAAGTACTGGATTAGAATTTTCTTCTGATTTAAAAGGTTTGATTTGAAATTTTCTTCTCAAACTTGTTGGTCTTCTGCGGCTCGGACTGCGTTGCTTGCTCGTATCTGTACCTCTGGAAACGTAGGGGCTGTGTTGCTTTCTCGTTTCGGCCTATCTGGAAACGTAGGGGCTGTGTTGCTTCCTGGTTTCTTCCTCTGGAACCGTTGGGGCTGTGTTGTTTCCTTTGGATCGACGATAATGTTTCTTGCTTCAAGATCACGTCGGGGTCACCAATTATGGCGTTTTATGGTGTGTGCCACTTATTTGAAGAATGTTAACTTAGAATTTAGTAATTATTGTTCTTGATTTCTGACCCCAAAAATAATAAGTAGTAATACTCTTTAATCTGTTGTGGTTCTTTTTTATTTTTTTATTTATATATATATCCCTAGCAACACGTTTTCAAGGAATATCTTATTTTATCAACAATGATAATATTAAACAATTATTATAATACCTGTCGATTCAAACAAGCACCACAAATAAGAGGGGAGTATTTGTGGTGCTTGTTTGAATCGACAGGTATTATAATAATTGTTTAATATTATCATTGTTGATAAAATAAGATATTCCTTGAAAACGTGTTGCTAGGGATATATATATAAATAAAAAAATAAAAAAGAACCACAACAGATTAAAGAGTATTACTACTTATTATTTTTGGAGTCAGAAATCAAGAACAATAATTACTAAATTCTAAGTTAACATTCTTCAAATAAGTGGCACACACCATAAAACGCCATAGACTTGTCCTATATACTGCCTGTGATCTTTGGAATAATACATTTCTTCATTCATTCATTCAATATTTAAAATAAGACTCTAGTACTGCAACAAAAATATGATAAAAATATAAATATATAAAATAAGACTCTAGTACTGCAACAAAAATATGATATATGAAATATGTTCGTTGTTTTCGTTACAAATTTCTTCCAAAATTATTTCTTCAAAGTCTCCTATAAATATATTGTCTTTATTTGTCCAATATAGTAACAGATATAACAAGGAGGGTTTTTCGGTTATGGCTTCATCAGGCTACAAAATGAAATAATATGGGTACAATTTGATCACTTAAGACTAAATTTGAATCAGAACTTACCAAAGTTAGAAAAAATATTACTATGATTGTAAAAATAGCGTAAATTAATTGTATATGCGGGGAAAAAGTTGTTAAATATCAAGTTGATTTATAAAGTCAGATTTGCAAAAATGTCATACAATAATAAAAAAGGTAAAAGGTGTGAAAAATAAGAGGGGTCAATATATTAAGTCGAACAGAGCTATGAAAAATTCAAAAATTCTAATTAGGTATATATATATTTTGTATAGCATATCAATTATAGGTAATTTTAAATTTTAATTTTTAATTTTGAGTAGGAATTTTGTTAGGGATAGAAGAAATCAAATTAGAATAAATTGCGCTTAGATTATTTACGTCGGTACGAAAATTTATTGAATTAGGATCAGAATTAATAAAAATAGATTCTTTTATGAGTCTTTTTTGATAATTTTGTTCAAGATTAAGGACTAATGGTTTAGTTAAATCGAAATTATGATTGGTTAAACTATGGTGATTTGATAAAGCTGTATGATTATTATTATGATTACAATCTCTTTTATGATCATTCATACGATTTCTTAAATAATTGTTAGTTTGTCCAACATATGTACCTGAACAACTTAAACAATGAACTTTATAAACTAAATTAGAAAAATTGGTGATAGGAGTTTTATCTTTGACTTTATTAAATAGAAATGAAGTTGTTTTGAGATAGGAAGGAATAATTTGTATGGTATTATTAGATAAAATCTTGGAAAGTTTTTGAAAAAGTCCGGGAACAAATGGAATATTATAATGATGAATTAAAGTATTGTCATTATTATCGTCAACAGATAATATAGGATTATTAATTAAATTATCAGAATTAAAATTTGGACTATTATATAATACAGCATTTATAATTTTTAAGGGATAACCATTATCTAAAAGTAATTTTCTTGCTAGATTAAAATTTTTATTCCAAAAACTCTTATGTGATAAATGGGTGATTCTATGTTTTATTGATTTAATAATAGAATTTTTTTGGGATTTTTTATGTAAAATAAAAAAAAATAAAAATTAAGAACTCTTTTAGATGATAATGGTTTAATAAACTAATCTGTGATAATTGTATTATCATGATTATGAATTAAACATAAATCTAAGAATGGTAATTTTTTATCGTTTTCAATTTCAATTGTAAATTGAATATCACAATCATAACTATTAAAAATACTTAAAATTTGTGATTCAGTATTAATGGGAATAGCAGCAACTAAATCATCAACATATAATTTAATAAATGGTAGTTCAAATAGAAGTTTTGAAATAATTGTTTGCAAAGTTCTGTTCATAACAATTTCAGCGTATATTGGTGACGCTGGATTACCCATAGCAGTACCTTTTATCTGTTGATAAAATATTCCATCACTAACAAAATAACTACTCTCAAAAGTAAAAAAGAACAATATTTAAAAAACTCTCTCTCGTTATATCAGTATGTGAGCTAATCAGGTCCCAAGATTCAATAATTGAAGAAATAACTAAATCTTTACGTATGTTTGTAAAAAGAGACTTATATGATGAAGCATATACAGGGTGATTCAGGAGGAAATGTCAATATTTTAGGTACGTATTCGGGGACCCAAAATAAACATAAAAGTTCCTATAAACATGGGTCCTATTCCCGGCCGTTACCGAAATACAGGGGTAAACAACATTCAATTTAAGGTTTTTATTACATTATTTATAACAGGTAGGCTAGGTTTTATAGTTTTCAAAAATGCCACCGTTTACTTCTAAACATAAGTCAGCTCTCTGGTGAATAGCTCGGGTCGCTCTATGAATGGATACGGGCCTGTTTCTTATAGTTGCTGCTGCATTTATTATTCGATCGAGTAATGCATCTCTAGTGTTTACTTTACTTGAATATACCAATGATTTAAACCACCCCCAAAGACAATAATCCAGAGGATTAAGGTCTACTATTGCTAAGCAACAGGAATTTCCGCCCGAATCACCCAAAACCTAGCCTACCTGTTATAAATAATGTAATAAAAACCTTAAATTGAATGTTGTTTACCCCTGTATTTCGGTAACGGCCGGGAATAGGACCCATGTTTATAGGAACTTTTTTGTTTATTTTGGGTCCCCGAATACGTACCTAAAATATTGACATTTCCTCCTGAATCACCCTGTATATTATGCGAAAGCTTGCATAAGTTGTTAATTAGTTATCTGCGAGTCTATACGAGTGTCCATAACCGAAAAACCCTCCTTGTTATATCTGTCTCCTATAAAGTTTTCTTTCAAAAGCGCTACTAAAGATTCCCAATCACTTATTAATTTTTTTATAGATTGGTACCATACTAACGACTTCAACTAAATCATAGGCCGATTCAAAAAGAGCATTTTTCAACACAAAAATTTTAATAAACCAAAATTCTTTGAACCAGAATATTTTACATTCCATTTATGCAAGGGAACTGATTTATCTGCAAAAAAAGTTAGGGGCTCTGCTTGGTGTACTATTTGTCATTGTTGTTTTTAAAATGTTTTCTATGATAGTATGGGAGTTTCTGGTTGCGCTTTTTCAAACAGTAGTGCCTTTAGTTTTTAAATTGACTTATATCGTTTATTTGACCTATATTTCAGGGTATCTTTCTGGTAATCGGATTCTTTGAATGCGGAATGTTAAGTAAATTAAACGCGATTTTATTCGCAAAAAACTGGGGGCTTTAGAGTCCTTTATTAAACCCAGCAACTGTTCCAAAGTATGAGTTACAATATTAAAATTATACTCGGGGGCCCTAAATTCTAAAGTACGTTTTTTTTTCTGTCGCAAGATGTCGTCTTTTACACTCTCGTCTTTCCTAGTCAATGTTATGTAGCGAATGGTCATCCAAAAGTAAATGAATTGGTTTCAAATCGCTTATTTCCATCTAAAAAAAGAAGTCACCTAACATTTTGTACAACAGTCCGTAATGCAGTATTGACATTTCCTAAAAAACCTATTATCCATAATAATTTATTTTTCACAATAAAGTATCATTTAACTTTTAAATTTCATTGCAGAAATTTTACTTATAACGACGTAATCTTTCAATATGATCAGGTGACCGCGCTCTTTAAATTATTTTGCGTAATATGGATTTACCAGTTTTTGTGTGTAATAATTATACGAGATGGTAGATAAACTTATAAAGATATGAAACCCCGTATAAATCCGCGAAAATCAAAAATCGGATTTAAGGGACTTTGAGTCAGTTTGGGGACATGTCGGCATAAACGGCAACACCGAATAGTGGCCGTGGACGGTATGGGGGAAAGCTTGTGCGCACGCCGTCTCCGTCGCCGTAGCCGTCGCGCTAGTCGAAGATCGTCCGTCCCATTATGGGATTAAACAGCCGATTGATGACGATCCACGTCCGCCTGTAATTTTTGGGAGCGCCAGCTTCAACAAGCAATTTATTATTATACAGAATGCCTTATGTGTGGCTATTCTGTGGTATAATAATTCTGTTTCCAAAACGTGGACGCGTATGCAAATGTCGCGTCGTGCTAACCGATATTGTTCCGCTGCTTTGCTTTGTTTTACGAACTGTCGTCGGAAGTGAACCTGCTTCTGTACATTTTTCCAGTCCCGTTGGCCATTTTTTGAACCAGCAGTGATGTCCAAACCTGTTGCAATTGCCGCTGCGAGTTTGCAGTGAAATAACAAGTGATTTTTTCATATTTCCATTAAGAAATGCAGTGTTAAACGTTCGCGGCCTTCGTATGAAAACAGTGGTAGATAGGTTCCTACTAGGTACCCCAATTACGAGCGAGGATAAAAGAAGCAGCTTCAAGGGTTAGCGAAAATCCGGGTTTTATTAGACGCATACGGTATGGATCTAATTGTACAATCCACCTAGTCGTAGTCGTCTGGCTGAGTACCCCATTGGAATAAACCAGCCCTCATATTTGGAATCGCGCCGCTTTAAGTGTGCGGTGAAAAAAACAAGTGTTTTGTTCGTATTTCCGTAAAAAGAGACTACGAAGTGTTATACCTTCGCGACCGTCGTATAAAAACAGTGCCACTAGTTAGGTACCTACTTAGTGCTTTATGTGATTTTGTGAAGATTTTTGGATAGTATCTAAACACAAGAAAATAGTAAAAATAATCGATGCATCTCAAAAGTAGGCTTTTTCATGCTATTCGTCGAGCTATTTGCTAAAAGAACCATTAAGGAGTGGTCGAAAAATTATTTATTTATTTATTTAATCTCATACACCAAATGATACATGGTTGCATCAATATTCTTCAAATACTGCGAAAAAGCCTCGGAAAAAGCGATTCGACTGGCAACTAGTTTCTGTACTTATTAAAGTTACACCCTGTATATATATAATATAGATAATGTATAAACACCATTTTGTAATTTGAAAATATTCACCGCAGCTTGTAAATGCAAAGATTTTGGGATTTCCTAACTAATTTTAAATATTTTTTCCAAAAATTCCTAAAAAATTTCGCATACGAATTTTGGATGGTAAAATATTAGAGTACAAAATGATATAAAATAAAAACAAAACAAATTTGTTTATTACATTTTTCTTTTTTCACTCTTTATTTCAGACTTATTCTGTAGTTTCCTTGCAATGGTGCAATGGCAAAAAAAAGTTGCTTTTAGCCACTGACAACAACATATAAAAATGTAAAGGGAAGTTTTACAGAATCCGTATACAAATTCTATACTTTACGGCGTGTCCTTTGAAATATTGAGATAATAGGTAGCTCAGAAACTTGAAAAATAGATACAATAGCAAAATGTTGACAACAATGCTAAAATATAAGCAATCAGTGTTTTAGGAGCATGACTTTTCATGGCCCTAAACATTTAATTTTATTATTTAATTTTAGTGCTTAGCACGACCTTAAAAAAACAAAAAAAAAACACATATTTTTGAACTTTATTTTCAATATACTTCATGATGCGCTTGTAAAATGGCCAATTATTAAATCTGATATTCTCACAATAATTGTTGGCACTACCTATACGTATTGAATACCAAATTTAGTCACCCTACCTTTAAAATAAAATCTACACTTTTCAATTAAATTGGGAAACAAAAGGTTTAAAGTGACCTTATTTTTTACCAAAGAGAACCTCCCGAATTTATGACCGTCAGTTAGGAAACACCTTGTATATTGACACCTAGAGCATCTTCAATATAGGTGTGAATTTATAGCATATACCATTTTACCTTATACCTACATTTCCAACTTATACCTAAAAAGCACAATATCTGCAGAAAGATTGTGTAAATGTGTAAATTAATAATTAATAAACCAACACCATCACAAAATTTTGCTTAATTATTAATCTTTAAACTGTTCTTAATATACAATATGTTCTCTTATAATAGCTGAGGTGTGTGCTCAAGGTCTAGCAAAATTACATATAACCGCACTTTCAAACTATATAATTGGGAGATTTCAATATACCTATGTTTAACTTAATTAACAAGCACAATTGTCTTTATTAGTTTGCTGATCATTAGAGAAGCTGTTGCGTCCTGGTTGAGATGGTTTATGTTGAACACCTGATTCTGCAGCATTTAAGTCTAATCGCCCATCTTGGATGCTCTGGTAGATTTTCTTTGCAGTTTCCAAGAACGCCTCTTCTACATTATCACCACTGAAATAATAAAAATGAACTAAATTTACTTAAGAAAAATTTATGCTTAAATCAAAATAGAACTGCTGTCAGTAATCTTTCACAAGAGACCCACCTATAATGACTAACTAATTATCTGTTTAGTCAGCTTATTTAAATATATATACCGATAAAAATCAATGCTGGCTGTTTACATTGTATTGTAATATTTGGAAGTATTTTTTAGTTGCTAATAACTTTTTATAATAAACTGTTTTGTGTCATTGTCACCTAGCAGAAATTTAATTCCTAACAACTTTCTCTGATGCAGTTTTCGATATCTCGATATATTTAAATAAATTATGTCCATTGATGCAATATTTTATAAATATATAATTTGTTTTCGAGACTACCGTGTGTGGACTTGCAGGCTAGCAGACCAAGTAGCAAGTTTGCTTTATAAATCTCAGGTTATAGAACTATAAGGTATATCTGTTTGGCCCATTTTTTAAAGATAATACGTTAAGGCTCATCACTCTGAAAATACTGCATATGCTGCATGGGTTTCCACTGGCTTCTCTCTTAAGGTTTTACATGGAATTGTACCAGTCATGACCACCAAAATGTTAAAACGAAATTTTACTTTTAAAATCGATCTCCTCTGTTATGCATAAACCGATTTTGATCGTCCCTTAAAATGTAGAAAACACATCAGTCTATGATTTGCTTGGACAACTTTTATGATTTTAATTATACTTTTTGAACTGTAACAACTATAAAATCACAGAAATACATCCGAGAAAATTAAACGGAAATATCGAGGAAATCATTAACTTTTTTAACAAAGTTGCTCAAACAAATTGTTCTCCAATTTGTTCTCCCATCTTTTAACTACACTCCCTTAAAATGTTTCTGTTTTCTTATAATAAAAAACTAGTTCCATTTTTACGTAGACGCGGTGAAACCGAAAGTAAGAAATATTCAAATTCCCCCACGCAGTGCCGCGCTGCGTGGGGAAGGGAAGAGGAGTAAATCAGTAAATAATAAAAATAGTGTTTATGAGCCTATCGTGCCGGTTTCTGGTATTGTTTTATGCAATTTTAGCAGCCCAGGTAGCGAATTGTGTGCGGTTTCTTGGTTTTTGACTTCTCGGAGTTTTTGGATATACTTCGTAGTGTGTGGTGTGATGGTGTGATTAATGTAAATATAAGTTAGTTGATTAGTTATAGTATTGGAACAATGCCCCCAATAAAAAGGGTACGCCGTGTACAAAAAAGTAATGCCCTGAGAGTATCCGACTCTCAAAAACTTTGGTTAAATGTTTAATCAAGTAAATTTAATTGGACTTATAGGGGTAATTTTCTTAGCTATCAATAGTACACCATATAGAAAGCTTAAATCCAAATTTTCGACCATCAACCCTTTGCAGGTTTTCCGCCATCTTGAATTTAGTGGTAAATCTGTTTTTCGCGGATAACAGCTGAATTTTTAATTTTACCAAAAAAAATAGTTGTTACCATATTTAAAGGAAAAAAGATGCTCTGCAAATTTGTTCTCTTGTCATTTTCTTGAATGTTGCATATATAACAAGTTATACGAAAATAATCAAGGAAAAAGCTGTTGCAATTTTTTTCACATCTAATATCTTTTTTCTGCTAACAACTGCGCGAAATTTTCTTAACAAAAGTTGTTCACTACAAAATTACCTATGATATTTTTCTGAACAACTTTTTTCTACACTCAGGTGCAAAAAAACTGGGCCACCTATATATTTTCGTATCCTCGTTTTAAATGAACAACAATATATTTTCCTTTATTTATGTTATTGTTTATTAAAACAAGAATAGGAAGTCCTTTATATCAATTAAAAATCAGGTTTAAACTGAAAAAAAAAATACAACCGATTTTGAAAAAATATTAGGTGGCCCGGTTTTTTTTCACCTGAGTGTATCAGCAAAAGTTTATTTCTGCTTCAAAGTTGCACGCAACGTCTCCTGTCACCACGTAGCATCAAAATTACGCGCGCTATACCTTGACTGTACTTTGCAAAATTTTCCAAGTTTTTTTATACCCGACTGTACTTTATGTAGAGCATAATAATTGTGTCCGCGCATAGTGGTTTACGGTACAAGGACGAAAAGTTAAGTTTTTCGGACGGATGCAGACTTCTGGCTGGCGAACCGCAGGAGTATGTGTATCATACAATATTTTTTATTCTACTTATTTAAAAAAAGTAGAAAATTATAATATTCATTACAATAAATTCTATGAACTTCTAGTCGGCCATGGAATGGAGCAAACTATTGAACTGCCAATGTGCCTGAACAGAAATTCACTGTATACTCGAATGTTCGTTGTGCTAGCGACAAACCATGAGCGATTGTTTTGAGTGCGAATGAACGTTCAAGTAGCGGCCCTCGTAAAATAAACTAGACCGCCATTGGGCCCTAGTCCCGCCACCAAATTTTAGCCATCCAGCAGAGGGCGCTGGCGCCCGCCTGGATAGGCGCCATATTGTGTGCATTCTAGGGATTTAGAGTGCGTTCTAGGAGAAAAGCAAAATTTGTGATGGCAACACAAAATAACATTTGACAATGGTCAACCACGGCCCTCTTGCATTTGACATTTGACAGCCAATGACGTGTGCGCCCAATATGGCCGACCATTCGGTGGGACATAATATGTATATATGTGGAACAAATGATTGTATTGGGAAAGCAATCCAGTTTATTTTACGAGGTCCGTGGTTCAAGTATCTATACTGAATTTCTGTTCAGACACATTGACAGTTCAATAGTTTGCTCTGTTCCATGGCCAACTAGACGTTCATAGGTAATTAAGCTTTATATTGTAATGAAAAATAAACAGTAGAATTTTTGATCTTAATTTTCTACTTTTTGAAATAAGTAGATAGTATATAGATATCTAAGCACATTCGAATAAAAAATATTGTATGATACAAGGAGAAAAAGTTGTTTTTCGTACTCCTGCGGTTCGCTAGTCTCAACTGCGCTTCGGCCGCATCCATATCCGAAAAACTCAACTTTTCGTCCTTGTACCATAAACTACGACAAGCGGACACAAATAATTATTATCCTCTACATAATAATATGCCAAAGTACAGTCAGGTGTAAAAAAACTTGAAAATTTGCAAGGTACCGGCAAGGTACAGCGCAGGTACTTGGACCCTACGAGGTGCCAGGAGACATTGCGTTAACTTTGAGACGCTACTAGAAATAAACTATTGCTGATAGAAAAAAGTTGTTCAGACAAATATCATAGGTAATTTTGTTTTGAACAACTTTTGTTAAGAAAATTTCGTGCTGTCGAAAAAAGATGTGAAAAAAATTCGCAAGCCCTTTTTTCTCGATTATTTTCTTATAACTTGTTATATACCGTATAAACAGGTTTTCTTTGCAAGTCCGGCTATAATATTACTAATAAGTAGGGAGAAAGCAGGGGAAGAGGCCCGCCGAGCGCGCGGCGTGGGACTAGGAGTGGGGATTTTGAAGCATAGGAGCCAATCAGAATCATCAAGCGGATGATCTCGCCCAAGGTGCGCGCCACGTCACCCCCACCGGCTGTTTCCCTACTTCCCCCTCCTACTTATTAGAACTAATACTAGAGTAGTACATTGAATCTGGGACCTGCAAAGCAAACCTAGCAATACGGTATATGCAAAATTCAAGTAAATGTCGAGAGCAAATTTACAGAGCACCTTTTTTCCTTCAAAAATGGTATCGACTATATTTTTGGTAAAATTAAAAATACAGCTGTTATCGGTGAAAAACTAATTTACTCCAAAATTAAAGATGGCGGAATACCTGCAAGGGGTTGATGGTCAAAAATTCGGATTTAAGCTTTCTATATGGAGTACTATTACTACCCAATAAATTGCAATAGTAAACCTTACATTTACTGGACTAATTAAAATATTAATTTTTGTTGTCGAAAATGAAGGTGTGTTTTTAATGATTTTATTTTTGGGGATATTCGCCTGACCTTTTATTTGTCTGAAAGATCTTCAAACCGCGTCTTTTGACCTTTTTACCGTTGTCAACATCCTGACAATGCAGCATTAATCATGACACCACAGAACCAGCCTAAGATTCCAAATTCGAACAAAAAGTATACAGTTTAATTCTACAGAGTACCAAAATTCAGCAAAATAGGAATTTTAAAGGCATCTGGCGAATCAAGAGTCAACTATGGCCATGGAATTACCTTAAAACAGTTGAATGGTGAACAGGGCTATACAAGGTAATCTATGGGAGTGCAAAGATCCAATAACAAATATACAGGTTGTTTTTCTCTGTGTCATCTCAAAGTGCTGAATTTTTTAAAACTTTATATGGGTCAAATGCACCCTTGAATTATTATGAATTATTGGAAATGTGTCAATAAATGAAAAAATAATCCATTTTTTACAAAGTATCATCCAACAAGTAAAAAAGATTTAAATTATTGGACTTTTCTCGACAAAGCTATCCTCTAATAAAATTATACATTTTTCTATGGATTTCTGTTGTGGCATACTACCCGCCTTAACTTACCTGACTTACTGACTTGTCAGGCTAATCGATTTTTATCGCTCTCGATGCATAGGTAAAGTTTAAAAAAATTTAGTACTTTGAGTTGGCACAGAGAAAATACAGGTTCTATATTTGTTATTGGATTTTGGCATACCAATACCCCCTCTCTGGTCCTGTTGACCGTTCAACTATTTTGCGGTAATTCTATGGCATACTTGACTCTTGACCCACCAGATTCCTTTAAAATATCTATTTTGCTAAATTCTGTCTCCTGTAGAACAGAACTTCCTGTATATTTTTTGTTCAAATTTTGTATAATAGGGGGGATCTAGGGTGTCCTTGTTAACTCTATGTTGTCTGATTTTAAACAAAAAAATCGTTAAATATGCATTTGGTGAAAATTGGGGGTATAAAAAAGTGTAGCCGGTCCTGGATTTGCATGTTGACAATGGTAAGAAGGTCAAAAGTCGTGGTTTGAAGATCTTTCAAACAAATAAAGGGTCGGGAGAATATCCTCAAAAATAAAATCATTGAAAACGCTACGTCATTTGTGATTAACAAAAATTAATATTTTAATGTGTTTTTGAAGAATAACTTTTTAATGGAAAAAGACAAATGGCATTAAAAAAATATTTCTTGGTGTTGTGACGCCTTGCGTCATATTTGAAAAGAGTAGCTAAATGGGCCCTATATCATCTCTTACACATATATAACATCTCCATATCTTTGACAGTTTTCCACCAACAGAGGCTGGGAGTCTACAAATGATCACCCTGTACATGTACATAAACTTAGTTTCACTAGTCCAGACACGATAAATGTAAAAAGGTAACTGTGCAAAACATAGCTGTCAGTAAGACATCAAAATAACGATGTCCTTGGCCGAAGAACCTCCTCGAGCGGACCATACTCCAAGATTCAGAACGCCAAGGCCAATTTAGAAAGTATCACTGGGTCTTTGCTGTTAGTGAACTGTTAAGGTCACGTTCCAAAACTCAATCCCAAAACAAAACTATGTTGAAAACAAAAACTCGTACACCAAAAGGAAAAGAAGAACTTGTAGACTGTAACTGAAAAAAACCTGGAAAGAAATCACGCAAAATTAATCTTTCCAGATTTTATACATAAAAACGAATATTCGCGAAAACTAATTATTTAAACTCAAACATATAATCGTAAACATTTGGCACTAACAAAAAAAAGGCTTACCTCAGGTAGAGGGTTTTCTTACTGAACAAAACAAACAATTGGTCACAAATGACGTCGGCAGGTGCTCTAGTGAACCATTAAAAAAGATAGAAAAAAACTCAAATGAACCCATTTAGTTTCACAAATTTGGTACAAAAAACTGCTAAACCAGTAAAGAACTCACCAGAATGATTTCCTTGATGTAATGAGGTTTCGTAGAGGCTCAACACGTCGTTGGAGTTGTAAAAACAAATAATCCCGCAAGGCGGTTTGAAGATCGGTATCAAGACATTCTCAAACAGCAATCAAATTCGAAACTTCAAGTTTCACCGCGATTCCAATATTCCCTAACAACAGGTAAGAGTAATCAGCTACTCTTGAAACAAATCTGAACTCCCAGAGATCTGGAAAAACTTCCAAAACTTTTTGCAAAACACCAACTAAGTTGTTGAGGCGAAATTCAATGCGAAACTGGCGAATTATTCATGGCAGAATACGAATGTCGAGACCATGACAAAAAGCAGCCGCAAAAAAAGAAACAATTAAATTCGGACCGTGGGAGGCCTTCGGCATCCGACAAGGGAATGGCACAACTACGGCGCTAAAGAAGATTAGCTATCATGGCAACTTCCGTGGTAGGACAAGCTGTGCTAGCCAGCGACACCTTTTCTAATAAGATGGAAAAGTCGGGCTCGATGCAAAATCATGGGATCAAAAGGTCCACCTGTCCTCCGTTTGTGTCTTGCTCTAACAAGAATCTGTCCAGAATCTCTTACAGTACGCTTATCTAACTGGCTTCACATATTCTAGAATTTTAAAATGCCAACAGTCCACAAAAACACAAATATTCATTAACATATGCTAACTTGTTGAAATACATTTTTTACGTAGAATTCAGTGAGTTACATGGATTTTTATAGGAGGTAATAATTTCAAATTATAAATATAACCTGCAAAAGTATCGAAAATGGGACACCCTGTACCATTTTTTTCTAAATTTACTTTTACGTTTACTTGTTGATGCGACCGATTCTTCTTGTTCTAACATTTTTTCCAGCATTGACTATTTCTTTATTCTAAGTAGGTTTTATATTTTTATATTTTTCTTGAAATTTCTATGAAATATTTATACAGAGATGTCCGTTTGTCCATGACTTATAGTGCTAGCGGTACGCAAAAATAAACGGCAATTTGTGATACCAAGGTGCCACAGTTGTTCCTTACACCCATTTGGACGATTTGGCCCGAGGAACACTCGACATTTTCCGTGTGGGTAGATGTTATAGAGGAATGTGGGAAATTTAATGTTAACATAGAACGATTTTTAGTACCTGTAATTATAAATAATAAATTATGTTTAGTGGCATATCAGGTAAAGGATATCAATTGAAAAAATGCACTCCAGCCGGGACTCTAACCCGGGACTCCTACTGTAGCTTACCTGATATAGGCCAGTGCCTAAGCCTTTGAAAATGGCAAAAAGTGAAAAAATCTAGAACAGCATGACACCCATTGGAAAAGAAAGAAAATATAGCAAAAATAACAGAAAAAAATAATTTAAGGGCGATTTGAGGTACGGGGGTTGTAGAGAGTGATCTTTTAGGGGTGGAAAACGGTTTATCACGATTTCCGGCAAAACTTTCTAAGGCAGCCCTGTATTTGATTGGAAAAAAGGAATTTTCAGTATAATACATTTTAAAATTATTTCGTATCATACATCATGGGATTTGGAATGAAAAGTGTTTTTAAAATCTGCAAAAAAATCCAGGTTCGTATTTTAAAAAATATAGTTGAAGATGGTTTCTCAAAAACGAAATGTTGTAGAACAAATCTAAAAAGGCCATCTTAAAGCCCGTTAAAAAGTGACATAAGAAAGTGTTTTTCTTTTTTTCCTATCTGTGATATCAACTTCAGAAAAAAATAAAATCGAAAATGCAAAATTTCACTTTTTTCAAAATAACTCAAAAACGAAGAGATATTAGAAATCAGTTTGTACCATTTTATTGACCTCAAAATTGCGCAACTTTTTCCCCATTTAACCGTTGTTCTATCTCTCACCGTTTGCAAGATCCCCATGCTATTTATTCTTATCCGGGACACATTGTATATCTATTTGTAATTTTCTTGGTTTATCAATATAACATGGAATCTTAAATTTTTCAAGTACCTAATTAAAGTGTAAATTTCAATAAATAGCGCAAAATTTTGGAATTTTTTTTGTGAGATAAAAATTAAAAACAAAAAATCGGTTATTTCGATTTTTCGCGGATATTTTGAGGTTATGTGAAAAAAGTGTAAATAGAATAGTTGTAGATCTTTTTATTGCCTACGATAGGAGTTGCAGTTTTGCCGGAAACCGTGATAAACCGTTTTCCACCCCTAAAAGATCACCCCCTACCACCCCCCTAACTCAAATCGTTATTTTTGCCATATTTTCTTCCCTTTCCAATGGGTGTCATGCTGTTCTAGATTTTTTTGTTCTCAAAAATCATCTACCCTGGCCTAATATGCCACTAAACATCATTTATTATTTAATGTTATATTTTTAAAAAATAAAAATGGTCCAGAGAGGCGAGCTGGGTGTCGATTCCGCATAATTTCAACTCGAGGAATCCAACCGTAGCCCTGGAAATGCGTCCGAGAACCGGAAGTCGGTCAAAAGCAGTCATTTTAAAAAAATTGCCGACCCGCGGCCGATTAATGTTTCTAACGCACACGGTCATGTGACATGTCGATACTTATGTTTTTGAGGCCAGCGAGTTCATTTGTGGCAACGAAAGTGACCTTCGGTCACCGGAAGTGGGCTTGACGCACCAAAAGAAGCTCCCATGCTTCACTTTCTGAAGAAGTAACACACACTGTCACGAAGGATAATGAATGCGACATGTTTCAAATAATTAGTAATAAATAATTCAGTTACATTTTTATTTACCGGGGTGTCTACTTTTAAACATATACTTTTCTTTTCAAAAAACGCTTCTTTCGACCTTCCTACGATTTTCAAAATGCAAATCCAGGACCGGCTAAGATTTTTTTATATTATTGAAATATACACTGTGTCCCGGATAAGAATGAACAGCATGGGGATATTGCAAACGGTGAGAGATAGGGCAATGGTTAAATGGGGAAAAAGTTGTGCAATTTCGAGATCAATAAAATGGCACAAACAGATTTCTAATATCTTTTTTCGTTTTTGAGTTATTTTGAAAAAAGTAAAATTTTGCGTTTTCGATTTTATTTTTTTCTGAAGTTGCCATCACAGATAGAGAAAAAAGAAAAGCACTTTCTTATGGCACTTTTTAACGGGCCTTAAGATGGCGTTTTTAGATTTGTTCTACAACGTTTCGTTTTTGAGAAACCATCTTCAACTTAATTTTTTTAAATACGGACCTGGATTTTTTTTTGCAGATTTTGAAAGCACTTTTCATTGCAAATACCATGATGTATGACAAGAAATATTTTTAAAATGTTTTGAGACAATTATACTGAAAATTCTTTTTTTCCATTAATTTTTTTCTAATGCGGCCCTGTATTTAATAATAAGAAGTCTAAATATTAATCAGTATTGTCAACAATTTAACTTACAACTTATCTTTCATTGGAGAACTAAAAAAAGGACGGCACATACGATAATAAAAAATAAATAAAAATCCTCCACCTATAAGGCTTTAAAACAACGAAACCAATCCCTTGTCATTTGTCATAACTCCCACTGTATCATTTAGTTCATAATTTATTTCATTACAAATGGAGGGTGCTTTTTCAAATGACGACAAATTTAACATGTCAGCATGTTATATCTTGTGTCACAGAAATAGTTAGAGGCCGAACGAATGTATTTTTGCAATTAATAAATGGCAAAAGTTATTGATTACTGTTGTTAGTTAGTTAGTTATTGATTACGTTGGCTTAAAGCTTTCTCCTCGCAATTAGGAAAAGCGAAGAATTTACTCCAAAACACAATGCGACACTGTTTGCTGTACAACAACAGAGGAAAACACTTTACCAGACGCAGGGCCGTAAAATTTAAAAATATTAAGTTTTCGAAGTAAAAATAAACTGTAAGTTAAATTGTTGTCAATACTGATTAATATTTAGACTCTTTATTATTAAATACAGGGCCGCATTAGACAAAAATGAATGGAAAAAAAGGAATTTTCAGTATAATTGTCTCAAAACATTTTAAAAATATTTCGTGTCATACATCATGATATTTGCAATGAAAAGTGCTTTCAAAATCTGCAAAAAAAAATCCAGGTCCGTATTTAAAAAAATTAAGTTGAAGATGGTTTCTCAAAAACGAAACGTTGTAGAACAAATCTAAAAACGCCATCTTAAGGCCCGTTAAAAAGTGCCATAAGAAAGTGCTTTTCTTTTTTCTCTATCTGTGATGGCAACTTCAGAAAAAAATAAAATCGAAAACGCAAAATTTTACTTTTTTCAAAATAACTCAAAAACGAAAAAAGATATTAGAAATCTGTTTGTGCCATTTTATTGACCTCAAAATTGCGCAACTTTTTCCCCATTTAACCGTTGCCCTATCTCTCACCGTTTGCAATATCCCCATGCTGTTCATTCTTATCCGGGACACAGGTATACAGGATGATTTTTCTAGGTCTACCACCACGATTTTCTCGCTTATTTTGCGTCCGACAATAAAAGCGTAAGAAACAAAAATGTTGCAATTTTGGACAGCTAAGTGGTGCTGCAAAAGAAATCGGCATCCATGGCCAACTTGTCGCGCAATATTAAAAAAACCTAAAATTGAGCAAAACTATTAATAGCCGTAGAATGTTTATTTTAAGAGACAGAGGAAAACTTTTATACTGAGAATTGATGGCACTGAGAAGCGTTATCCATCCACGTAGTCAGATAGTTTCAGCAAATTACAGGGACTTCGGCTCTCTTGAGACCTTGGAAATTTTAGTCGATTCTAAGTTTTCTTAATACAATGCGAAAAGTTGGGCATGGAGGCCCATTCCTTTTTTAAAGTCACCTCGTTGACCAAAATTGCCATATTTTTGTTTCTTACGCTTTTTTTTGTAGGGCGTAAAATAAGGGAGAAAATGGCGGTGTTAGACCTAAAAAAATCATCCTGTATATAATAAAATATTAATAAATACAAAAGTAAGACATTTTTTTACAAAATAAATAAAAACAATTTTAATTATTGGACCTTTGTTAACAACGTCACTGTCTAAGATGACACATTATCTGTGCCTTTCCTGTTATGGCACACCAGCCACCTTAACTCATATGAACTTACTGAATATCAGGCTTCAATATTTTTAGACTTAGTTCATTTATAGGGGCTGGGGCGGTTTTCATATATTCGATTTTTGATCCCAAAAACTCAGTAATTCAAAATGGCCCAGAAAAGACACCCTGTATATTTTTTATTGGATCTTGGCACACCAACACTTTGAGTGGTCCTGCCGACCATTCAACTGTTTTGAAGGGATTCCACAGCACCCTTGACTTGCCAGCTGCCTTTGAAATTCCTATTTTACTCAACTCTGTCACTCGGTGGAATGGAACTTCTTGTACATTTCCTGTTCAAATTTGGCATGTGGGGGTTTTGGGGAGTCGTGATTAACGCTGTGTCAGAGTAGACACCCCTGTATATTGAAATTTTATTAAACAAATAAAAATTTGACCGTATTATTCACTACTAATTACTTGAAATATGTCGCATTCATTATCCTTCTTGGCACTGTGTGTTACTGTAGCTCCCCCTTCTTCAGAAAGTGTAGCATGGGAGCTTCTTCTGGTGCCTCAAACCCCCTTCCGGTGCCCAGAGCCCACTTCCGGCGACCGAAGGTCACTTTCGTTGCCATAAATGAGCTTTGCTGACCTCAAAAACATAAGTATTAACAAGTCACATGACCATGTGTGGGTTAGAAACATTAATCGGCCGCGGGTCATCAATTTTTTTAAAATGACTGCTTTTGACAGACTTCCACTTTTAATTTTTTAAAAATATTAACATTAAATTTCCCTCATCCCTCTATAACATCTACCCACATGGAAAATGTCAAGTGTTCTTGGGCCAAATCGACCAAATGGGTCTAAGGAACAACTGTACCAAGTGGCACCTTGGTATCACAAATTGCCGTTTATTTCAAGAATCGTCAATGTACCGCTAGCACTATTACTGCCTTCTGTAACTGTTCACAACGGTCCATGTTAAGGAAGATATGGCTTCTAAAATTTGGGTTTTTGGCTATAATTCTAGGTTAAAAAACAATTTCATGTGACTTCCAAGAGTGCCCCCTAATGGCCATATCCAGTTTGACCCAATCAGGTTATGTACAACCATTTTTATGGTAGCCTGTACCAAATTTGAATAGAATCGGCCAAGTCACCAATAACTTTATGTGTACAATAGCGCCCTACACAGGAGGGCAGTACAAATTGGTACTTACGTTTTTGCACTTGCCTCTACAAACATCAACCCATTCTCTTCTGCAAACTTACTAGCCTCTTCATATGTAACATCTCGCTGTCCTTCAAGGTCACACTTGTTACCAATCAAAAAAATAACTGTACTTGGATTGGTTAGATTTCTGGTGTCTGTCAACCAGCTGCTCAAATGATTATAAGTGGACCTTCTAGTGATATCATATACCATAAGTGCACCTGCAGCACCTCGGTAATAAGACCTGGTTACAGCTCGAAACCTTTCTTGTCCAGCAGTATCCCAGATTTGGAGCTTAATCTTTTGACCAGAGACTTCGATGATGCGGGTGCCAAATTCAACTCCTATGGTGTGAGGACAATCGGCCATAACTAAAAGAGGTTACATGTTTACTATTTAAAAATAAAATCTGGAATCATCAAGATGAGGTCTGTTAAAAAAAAAGACTGAACCAATGTGTCCACCAATATGGTTACAAAAAGGAAAAACTTATATCTTTGAGTTTTTGAAAACATGTTAGTTTGATAAAAATGTGTGCTTCTCGAAAAAATAAGATTGTGAATTAGAAACTGCACGTCAGATATACAGGGGGTTGAAATACAGATATGTAAAATTCGGACATCCGAAAATTGCCAAAACTTTACTTCTTTCTAATGCGGCCCTGTATTTAAATGGAAAAAAGAAATTTTCAGTATAATTGTCTCAAAACATTTAAAAAATATTTCATGTCATACATCATGGTAATTGGAATGAAAGGCGTTTTCAAAATCTGCAAAAAAAATTAAGTTGAAGATGCTTTCTCAAAAAACGAAATGTTGCAGAACAAATCTAAAAACGCCATCTTAAAGCCTGTTAAAAAGTGACATAAGAAAGTGTTTTTCTTTTTTTCCTATCTGTGATATCAACTTCAGAAAAAAAAAAATCGAAAATGCAAAATTTCACTTTTTTCAAAATAACTCAAAAACGAAGAGATATTAGAAATCAGTTTGTACCATTTTATTGACCTCAAAATTGCGCAACTTTTTCCCTATTTAACCGTTGTTCTATCTCTCACCGTTTGCAAGATCCCCATGCTGTTTATTCTTATCCGGGACACAACGAAAAAAAAAACATGGTCTATGCATCAACGCCAAAAAACTAAATTATTAATATTTGGCTCAAAAAATATAACCACTGTTCTTATACCGCAGCTTGGTATTGTGGTGGATCAGCAACCTATCCCTGTGACTAACTCCGCTAGAAATCTCGGTGTGATAATGGAGGATTCATTTCGGTTTTGGCAACATATAAATGGTCTTCTCCGTCTCAGCTACGCCAATTTAAAACTAATTTACGCAAACAGGCATAATCTTTCTCCATCTCACAAAAAAATATTGTGCGAATCTCTCGTCTTGTCTAGATTCAACTACTGTGCTACAGTCTATGGTCCTTGTTTGAATGCTTACGATAAAAAAAGAATTAAAACTCTCCAGAATTCGTGTCTGAGACTAATTTTTGGGATTAGAAAACGTCAAAGAATTTCTCACAAACTGACCGAGGCTGGGTGGCTGTCAATGAATAGCCGTAGGTTGCTTCACTCGGCATGTATTTTCCATAAAATTTTGATAGAAAAATGCCCTTCATACCTTTACAATAAAATATCTTTCCGTCAGAATGTGCACACCATCAACACTAGATTTAAAGCTACTCTTAACGTACCCCGACATAATTTGGAAATATTTAAACGATCCTTCTCGTATCAAGTAACCAGAGTCTATAACTCTATTTCTAATGATCTAAAACATAAATCATTGCCCCGTTTTAAAAGTCTATACAAGAATGAACTAATGTCAAGTCAGACTTCGTTTCTTGAACAATAAATTTCGGTGAAATGTTATTTTTGTGTTGTTTTTTTTTTATTATTTTGGCATAATGGCAATATTCGAGGCAGTGCTGCTATTAGGTATTGATGCTAATATTAGGTATTTTGATGCTACTGTTTGGCATTTTGATATATACATATTTTTTTCTTAATTATTTTATCTTTCTTTATTCATTTATTATGTATAGATTTAAGTCAAAGTATTGTATAAATGTTTTGCTTAAGATGAAAAACAAGTACGGTTTTTTTTTACCTCTAAACTTGATCTTCGGCCTAGTACCTAATTAAAGTGTAAATTTCAATAAATAGCGCAAAATTTTAAACAATGATTAAAAAATTTTTTTTCCGAAATCGAGTTTTTTCGTTTTTTGCATTTTCTGAGAAAATTTTCCATAGTGATGTATATTTTTTTACACCATCAGAAAGTAGAGGTTTCAACAAACACAAAGCGAATCGACTTTTTTTTAAAAGCAGCTTTTTTGACGTGGGCATTTTCGATTGAAAATGAGGTTACTTTTTCGGTTTAAAATAAAAAAAAAGGGGTAAAAATAAATATTTTGATTCTAAAAAATTACATCGTATTCGGGACATAAGAAGGTAAGTTTCCACCAAATTTTGTAGAAAATTTTTTTTGTGGGAGATAAAAATTAAAAACCAAAAAATCGGTTATTTCGATTTTTCGCAGATATTTTGAGGTTATGTGAAAAAAGTGTAAATGGAATAGTTGTAGATATTTTTATTGCCTACAACTTTGCCATTCAAATTTTTTCGATAGGAGTTGCAGTTTTGCCGGAAATCGTGGTAAACCGTTTTCCACCACTAAAAGATCACCCACTACAACTTTCGTACCTCAAATCGCCCTTAAATTATTTTTTCTGTTCTTTTTGCTATATTTTCTTCCTTTTCCAATGGGTGTCATGCTGTTCTATATTTTTTTGTTCTCAAAAATTATCTACCGTGGCCTACTTGGGCTAGCATGATTTATAATGTAATACCACTAGTGGAGTTCCCATTATTGATAACACCTTTCGTTACTTTTACGAATTATAACCCTAAAGCTGAAAATACCTTGACTGCGCAGTTTGGGTCGGCAACATTGCTCTACAATTTGCTTCAAATTGAAGGACAATTCGGATGCGCCACTTTTCAAGGTCACTGCGAACAAAAACTTTCTTTCGACCGCAGCACCATCTACAATTTGCAATATAAAAATTGAATTTGACTCTACGAATGAAGTCTTGTAACGAAAATTTTATCTAATTTCCGTTACAGCGTTTAAATGCATTATTTAATTCATATTAATTCGTCACCCCCCGTATACACCTACCGATTTAAAAAAATGTTGCCCTGCTATCTGCAACCACCTATACAAGCGGATGCTTAACAAGTTGCCTACTTTGTTGTTACCAAACAAATTGTTTATTAAGGGGTATGTGCGGTTGCAAAAATGTTTAAATTTTATTAGTCGATTGAAGGTATGTATTACTAGAACAGTTACATTGTTGTAATCACTGTCTGACTTTAATTATAGAGATAATATTCACTTTATTCAGTTTACGATTGACTCGCGCGCCACGGTGAGTCCGTGTACTAACGTCACTCTTTGTTTCCGACGTTTCTTCTAGTCTAATATCAGTGATAAAAGTTTGACAGAATTGACAGTTTACACCCTGGCCTGCCATCGTCGTCCTAAATGGCGACTTCCGATTGTTTTTTTTTATGGATTTGACTCCCCAAACCTTCCAATTCGTTCTGGAAAGGAAACGGAAGTCATCCGTCGTCCATATTTCAAAAAAGTTTATCCACATTCCTGGTAAAGAGTCGCGTGGGTGAAATCCGGCCTTGAATTTTCTGTATCGAAATTTCCTTGTGAAAGTCTCTGTTCAGGCCTAATTTCCCACTAAATGGTCGACTTAAGTGGTTTTGTGTAGCGTGTGCCTTTATCTTCGCTGTGCTAATTGAGGTTTTCTGTTTTTTTTTTACATGTGTTTGCGAGCACGTGGCATTAGGCTGTGGAAGTGCACGATTTTCACACATTTATCGAGTTTCAACGTTTCAACAGCGACCCGCTGCAGGTGCAACTACAGAGAGGACCCCTGGGAGCACAGTCTGGGTGAGTATATGCTCAATTTTTAATAACGTCATTTTGATAACTCCTGAGCTACTCTCACCTAGGCCTGTTCCCCCTTTTCTCTGTGGGCTGCACGCAGTGAGCTGTGGCCACATATTTTGGTCATAAATTTTGTTTATTAGCACAGATTTAGGAAAACGAACCCTTAAGTTGACCAAGGCACGTAAACTTTACCACGGTTCCTTTTTTTGGTTATCTAGCTTTTGTAGCTGTAATATTTTTCGTCTGGTGTTTTGATATCGACTGGGGAAGTCGCCAAACAAACTTTTGTATTTTATTAATGTTACCTTTTATTTTGTAAATATTGTATAGTAAATTTATGAGTCGAGTGTAGTCGAGATAATTGATCGTTTTGTATATTCATTTTTAATCTATTTCACAGCCAATTTCAGGGTCCTATAATTCAAGGTTACATGCTTTAATTTATCTTGGGGTTGTTAATTAAGGTTTGCCACATGTAATTGCAAAATCTGTACAGATTCAATTTTTTTTAACCCCTTTTTACGTAATAAATTTAACTAGTAATTGTAAAAGCGTCGAAACATCGACTGCTGGTTTTCGGAGACTGTTCGTTGTGTTTTCTGTTACATGCACTCCGGTACGTGAGCGAAGCACGTAACCGAGACAGGGACGGACTGAGTACCAGCACACCGACGTTACAACCGGCTTAGAGTAGGGAGCACACCTTCCGGCACCAGCTCGGACATCCCACGACCCGCTCGAGTCTCGAGGCCTAGCCGAGGTCCTAATCCACGAACAAGGAGCTTGGAGCGAAGGTGGCCTCTACGTGGCTTTAATCTGAGAAGGCTTTAAGGTACTCTGTACAACTGTCTTCCAAATTTTCGAAGTGCTCGTAAACAAGACTTTAAATGCTCACGTGAACCTTTCGTGCTACTTGTGTTTTGCTTTTAAGCTCACGAACATCTCCAATGTTATATTGTAACCTTTAACCTTTTCCAAGTTTTTTTAACAAATGATAAATTGTAAGTATCAAGTTTAACTACTCAGTTGACCTACTGTACTTTGTGTGAACCACTAAATGTACAATTCCAAATTGTGAATATATTGTAATTAGAAAAATGTGCTTTTTATTTAACCACTAAATCGTTCAAGCTTCTGGCGCTCAAACATAACCATTTTGGTTACAGTCTTTGACGAGCTTTACCAGCCTTTTTTTACGGAATAAAAATATCTCATGTCGTTGCTGATATACAGAGTGAGTCTTTGACCCGTACAAAAATTTTAACCAAGGGTAAAGTTGAACCCTTCGAGCATGCCTATAGTTATTTTTTTAAGAAACTGGAATATAAAGATATAAGGTTTTTAAAGCCTGGAGAATTTTTGAGAGTCACTGACAGAAAAGTCTGTCACACGAAAGGTTACCAAATGCATTTAGCATATTATAGGCGATCCACTTTATTATACATGTACAACATAGGTACCACATACCTACCTAATAAGGCTCTACCAAAACAGCAAACCCAAAACAGCAAACTTTGTAGTTGTTTCACCGTGGGCATCTGGCAAAATCCAAACTGAAAAATTTCCCCAGCACATTTTTGCAACCCGACCCAATGTGTTCACTGTTTGGATTTTAGTGGAGAAGTTTCTTAAAAACCATACCTTGCTTCAGTCGCGCAACGAGGGGGGGGCTGCCCGAGTTCGTACCAACCAAGCGAAAAAGCGCTAAACAATGTTAGATAAAAACAATGCTACAGGATCGTTTCTTTACAAGACCGAATGATTTGTATTTTGTTTTACCTTATTTTTTAAGTTTATGTTATGATTTATCAAATTTACAATATTGAGGATATTGGATATCGGTATATTTAGTAGTTGACAATGTAGACATTTAATGAATGATTAGTTGTCTGGCCGGCAGTCGGCACAGAACAGAAACACAAGTCACACGCACACGCGCTTCGCGGCACGGGCTTTAAAAACCTAACCAAACCTGCGCCGAACTTAAAACTAATCTGACCCGAAAAACTGTCTTTCATATATGACAGGGCTGTAGATAAGGAGGGGTGGGTGTTCAAACCCTTCTCATTGAGAGAAAAAAAGAAGAGGAAACATATCATGGTGAAATAACTTTACAATTTTCTACGCATCAGTTAAATTATTGTCTGTCCTTAAAATTTCCAAAAAATTTCACATGCGGCGCATTTTAATAAGCGTACATCTCCTTTTAATTCCTGCTTTTAAAAATCAATAATCATTATGAATCCACAAGGAAATAAATTTCTATAGGAACATACCTATCTATATATTCTACATTTGGCCTTTTGAAAGGACATGTTAATTCATAGGATGTGGCAATAAATTTATAGGCACTAACTTATATTTACTTCCACATCACTCAAGGAATTCTCTCTCAAGCTTTTATGTAAAAGAAAAACAGAGTACCTATTTCTTGCAGTTACTGCATACTTCAATTATTATTATTATGGTTCCACAGTTAACAAAGAAAAAAAACTACAATCAGTTGCTTAATATTTTTTGCTAATATTAGGTAACTTATTTTTTTTTTAAATTTTCGCCTGCGGTGCAATTCTTAACAATGAAAAATAAAGTTTGTCAACCAGCCCCTCTGACAATAATTTATGGTTGTGCCACTGCCTTGCTTAAAATACCAGTTTCCTAGACCCTTGGAGGCATTGAAGTTGAGGCATGGCAGGCCAGAAACATATATAGATCACCGCATTAATTAGCCGTCATCTTTAGGAATTCTTGGTAGAACTATGTTAAGATTTATTGTGCATTTGCATTAAAGATAATAATAATAATATTGATAATAATAATAATAACACGAGCAACAAAATCACCACCGAACCGACAGTGATAATCCAGGAACATGTCGACAAGTTAGCGTCGAACTATTGGCTGACCTCGGGACGAATGTTCCCCGAGACGGAAGGCTTTTTACTGGCCATACAAGATCATGTTGTACCGACTCGCAACTACCTAAAATTCAATGTAGGAGATGCATCGGTAGTAGATGACAGATGCAGATAAAGGAGCCAAACTTCAGAAACAATCCAGCACATAACAGGAGGATGTCAGATGTTCGCATCAACGGAATATAAGGAACGACATGATTCGGTTGCCAAGATCTTGCACCAGGAACTAGCGGAAAAACTGCTGCTTGTGCAGGCAGAGAGGGTCCCATATTACAGCCACACACTGGAGCCTGTTCTTGAAAACAGCAACTACAAGATGTACTGGGATCGTACAGTTCTTACAGATCAACGAGTTGCCCATAACAGGCCGGACCTTTTAACACCATTGCATTTGAACTGCCTGGTGCAGTGCAATAATTGGTGCACATTTGTCCGATTTTGTTTTATTGAATTTGATCAAATATTTATGGAGAAGTTTCTAACAGCAAACCACGTTATAACTAGGGTTCTTGTGTGGTGTTACATGTCAAATATTTGATATGTTTGATGTTTGTTAGTTTTCATTTTTAGTGTCATTAAAAATTTGAGATGGAGGATACTAATAATAATTACACAAACCCTAAAATGGTTAATATGCGTATGGCATATTTTTTGAGAAAACAGTAGTTCAGAAGCTTAACGGAACTATAGGTATAGTTTATCGCAGGAAAGAAAACGTTTCTAAAGAATGCGGGCAGCATTGCGAGATTTCCCGTTACGAGTAGTCATTATTTACTGGCAAAAACAAGTTCTAGCATATTGAAACCGAATTTCTGAACTCTGTAATATCAAAAAAATAAAGGGACGCATCACGCGACCACTTACTCATTTTTGTTTATCATTTATTTTTAACACGGTGTGATAAAACACCTATTATATTTTTTCAACATCGTCGTGTCTACCATTATCTTTGAAATACGGCAACAAAGCACTTCTGCCAGTGAGCCGGCCGACAAAACCAGTTAAACAACGCGTTTTGTGCCTGTTTATATAGTACGTAAAGTTAAATGCTTATTTGGGCTACCACACAGTGCTCATTTGTCGGCCGCCGGTTCAGAGAGCTCAGTGGCGTTTCGTATGTTCGGGAGTTAACATGCGCAAAATGAGTAAACAGGTAAGAACGTTGCATTCTCAAGCACAAGAAGTAATTGCCAATGTTATAAGGGTTTGCCTTCCTCCATAGTCTAAGGCATCACCGTTAAGAATAATATTAACTATAAATTAAATAACAATTATATGAAAATGAAGTCAGCGAGTTACACAAAATTGAGCTACACCCCTGAACTGTGACTAATTTTGTAATATTTATGAGTTCTTCCCCCTTGTGTCGCACACATTCTGCCATAAGGAGAACTTTATGCTTGACAATATCTTGATACCAAATAACAGAACATTCCTTGAGATTATGGTGTTTATGAAGTTTGGCAACATCGGTTAGGATGATGGATAGAACCAGGAACAAGGTCAGTGGTCCCAAAACTTTTGAATTTTTTTTTCAGAGAAAAAAAGGAAAGTTGTAAAAAAATAACTTCATAGGCATGTCCAGGGGTCAACTCTACTCGTGGTTAATTTTTTTAAGGAGCAAAGACTCACCCAGTATAAAGCCGGAAAGTTTTAGGTGAATCACCCTGTATACTGTACACTTCATTATTTTTTATTAACGTAGAATAACATACTATAATCATAGTACATACGGTAGCATGACTCTCTCAAATATGTTCAGACTTCCGCGCTTCGACTAACTTTGACTCAGCTTATTTACAACTTGCGAGAGCTCTGTTGTAGCCGATTGTTATGATGCATCAGATCGTCTCTAACAGAGACTGCGTTTTCCTAAGCCATAGTTGCAACATGAATCTTAGAAGATGCTGTGTGGCCAAAGGATGTATAAACAATTCAGTTAATTGTGCACATAGCTTTCCCATTCTATTAGTGTCAGCAGATAATTTTAAAGTTTATTTTTCTCTAGCGTTTTTCCAGGAAGTGATTTATTAAGACTGAATGTACACCACGTGCTTGGTGATTAAACATTTTGACCCATAAAATGGCTTTTTTCGATCTGTAGCGAGCAACACGCATAATTTTAAATTTTTGGTCAATAAAAATTGTAATCTAAGTAATTAGTCACATTTTGAGACAAAAATTATTTAGAAATATTTATCACAATGGCAGTTATTAGGCTTATTGCGCAAATGCTAATAACGGCCATTGTGATCAATCTTTTTAAATAATTTTTGTCTCAAAATGTGAGTAATTATTTAGATTAAAATTTGTATTGGCCAAAAGTTTAACATTATGCGTGTTGCTCTCTACAGATCGAAAAAAGACATTTTATGGGTCAAAAGATTGAATCACCACGCACGTGCTGTACATTGAGCCTTAAATACAGTCCTGTGTCGTTTTATACTACCTGATGGAGAATGAACTTGAGTAAAAGACTGCAATGGGCGATAGATATTTTGCTGGGACTTCAATAAATGTATTCAATACTAGTTGTTATACTGTTATATACCGTGGTGTAGTCCATTGAGAGATTATTGACTAGAGTATTTCTAAATGATGGTGATATAATGTCTTTATCTTTTATCTTATAGACGGACATGACAAATCTTAATTTACTTCACTCATTTAAACATTTACAAATTTCCAATTTCTGTATTTAGGAAAAAATTAAATCATATTAAATGGCCCCCCAAATAATTATCGTTATGTTTTGTGTGTAAATTTATTCGAGGTGTAAACCAATGTAAACCATACGAGCCCTGCAGACGTTTTTGAAAATGTGTTATTTTTTGTTCCTTTACAGATTTTAGAGAATGTTTACAAACATTTTTAGATATATTTAGTGTTCAATTGGTTGTTTTGTATAATAATTTGATAGTAACAAAATACATGACGAGAAGAGATTAAGTTAAATAGTCTGTTTCTAGAAGTTTAGTAGGCGGCTCTGAAATAAATCACAATATTTGACATTTCAATAAGTCAAGGCGTTAGTGACATTTCACAACATATTTGTGCATTCATTGTTGTTCACAAATAAAAATGTCTCCTGGTAAAGCTGTTTCTCAAGAAATAAGTAATGTTATAATTCACTTGCATTCAAATATTATTATTAAACTTTACAAAACTACTGGATCCGTTGCTCAGAAGCAGAGAAATGAAAGTCGGCCAAATTATTCTGATACAAATTTAAGGGCTCTGAGAAGGATTATCGTGCAAAAACATCAGGGTAATTATGGAGAATTGAGAGTTTTATGGACTCAGGCAACAGATAAATGTTTTTCAAGGGCAACTTGTCACAGGGCTGTCCGAAAACTAGGGTTTAAAAAATGTTGTAGTATTGCTTGCGTTTATGTCCGATTTTCCCTTTTTCTAGGGTAGGTCTTTTTTATTGTCGGTGGGCTTTTGTTTTTAAAAGAGAAAAATCTGACTTCTGGCGGAACGGATGCTCAGGCACCAGTTTTCTAGAGCGGTATGCTCCGCTATGCTCGGATAACTTTTAGTCAGAGAAAATAATTTCCAGAGTTCAGTGGTGTGTTGAGGATAGGGTATAAGTAAAAGTATTTATACAAATTCTACACGGTTTATTGATTACAAATTTTAACTATTTTTATTTAACAATTAATTTGGGTATTTTCGATAACCGGCCCATGGAGGTCCACGGATCTAAAAACAAGAAACAAGCAGATAAGCTTCTATCTTTGAATCTACTTTAACAAGCCTTAGCTTCTATCTTTGAATCTACTTTAACAAGCCTTAGTGATTAATTGAAGCCCGGTTCTGTTTCATGCGGTAAGCAAGCTCAAAACTTTCGGGGCGGCAATCGGCAAGCTTTTAAAAATAATGAAGAGCCTTCTTGGCAGTCGCAGCCTATTTATTTGATCTGGTTGGCACGACCTAGTGGCGATTGCACCCCAGACAAGTCCCCGACAGTGGTTTCTCTGAATCGAGCATGTCCCGTGTACTCGAATTTCCAAAAATAATAGCAGCTCTAGCTACAAGTTGAGTTAGTAATTCGGTTCTACCCCTTTTCCGTGTCCCTCATCCATTTGGTAAAACAAGAAATTATTATTAAGTGGCATAAAGCCAAAAATTAAACCAAAAAAGGTTAATTAAATGGAATTAAAATAAAAAATGCCGGTTTCCTTTGTAAAAAAAAGAAGCATCGGTGTGAATATAAAAATTACGGCGGATGGCCTGCAGCTAAAAATAGTGCGGCGAACAAATTAAGTGGTTGTAAAATAAAAATGAAAACTCCAAAAACTCGTAACTTCGTTACACAGTGATACCTATTATCTTTTTCGATAAGGCTAAGGATATAGGATAGTCTTTGTGCCGGAGGTGCTATATTTTGGGTTCTTTTAATATTGTATACAGGGTGGTTAACTTTTTTGAAGCAGGACTTTAACAGTCAATAGAAAATTTTATTTGAAGAGAAAAATTTCATGTCACCTTACGTCAGTAAAAGTTTCATTTTAAAGATATAAGGTGTTGAAAGTTTGAAAAAATATTGATTATTTTTTATAGTGGAGATGTTTAAACCAAATTTGGTATGCAACACCACTTTATAGGGTGGCAGATTTGCTGATAATATGAAGGTCCACAAATAACCAGCGGCGGAGTTCTGTGGTTTCCCTTTCATTAATTTAAATAATAAGTAAATGGAACTACAGATGGCGAGATAATCAGTCAAAAGCAGCAACTATTTGGCTCATTTACGAGGAAAATAATATAAGCATAGAAATAATGCATGCAGCGAAAGGAGAGAAGCTACTTTGTCTGGAGTTAAAGTCAATGATTATTACGAGTCTATCACTTTTACGGCTTCTATTTTCTGCAATGTCTAGTTTATTAAGTTGTTGAGAAATGGGAATGCGACTTTTGCAAATAACTGATGCCTGAGTTGGAAAAATTGCTCGCCCTAATCGCCAATCTTCTTCTAAACCCTCAAGACATATTCTTCGGTGGTGGCACTGGTGCAGCTAAACTTTATTACAAAGTAAAACCAAGAGGTCGAATATGTCGACGGGTGGTTTCTCTATCCCTGTGTGTGTAAATACGGATATTATCTGTAGGGCACACCCAAGTGCACGTAGGAGAGGAGTGCAGTCGGGTAGATTTAACTAAGAAAAACGGTTTGGTTAAATGTGAGATTCTCCCACCAAAAGATTTGTCTTACCTCTGTCCAAAACAAAATTTGTAACATTATTCCAAAAGAGCGATTAATTCTGAGCAAAAAGTGCCTCTTGACAATATTCAAATAAGTTGTACATTATTCCTTGTCAACATACTTTACAATTTAATTAGACGTCACTGTAAATAGGGTAGTTGACGATTTTCCGAAGTTGGCATTATTTGTTTCCTTTTGAGGTTCAGATTACTGTAAAGCGATTTAAAAAAATTAAAATGATTTATTTACTAGAAAGTTTATTTTTCTACATTTATAAAATAAATGGTTTTTCCAAAAATTACGTCATAATGTATTTGTACTATGTAAATAAATCCTATCGAATTTTAGATTGGATGTAAATCAGCCTTCCCTGGTCAGAGGTTAAGTTAGCTACAAATCAACAATCGCGGCAGACCTTATTTTTTTCATTTTAAATAAATAAATAAATAAATAAGCTTTATTGTCTAACAGAAGGGCATTCCATTTAAAAGACAATATGCAAAAAATTACAGAAATACACTATTGTTTAATTAATTTGATTTGGGTATAGATGTCCTCTTATTACATGAAGCAGGTAAAAATTAGGTAAAAATGAGTCCCCTGACTATCCTTTTAAAATTGAGAAAACTATATTGTGAAAAATCAAGTTCAGAAAACTCATTTGCTAGCCTACACATATTGTATATAGGAGATTTTAGCAACATATTAGTGTTAGCTCTATCCAAGTAAAACATATTGCTGGATCTTGTATTAGATTGAATATGAAAATTGAGGAATGCTAGCAACTCTGCACCATCAATTAAGCCCACCACTATTTTGAATAGAACTTGAAGTGCCAGGACATTGTGCCTGTCAATCAATGCAGGGACCTCAAACCTCGCCAGCAACTCCGATTGAGGAACACCTCTGGGTGGATATACACCACCTCTTTTAAAAGATATAAACTTTAGAAACTTTCGCTGGATATTTTCAAATTGACTGATATATTCATTATAATATGGACACCACACAATTGAGCAATACTCGAGTTTAGAGCGGACAAAGCTAAAATAAAGTGACTTTAAGGCATTTATATTATTGAAGTCTGTACTAAGTCTAGTGTTTTCAATGAGGATGTTGTAACATTTGTTATGTGATTATTAAATGACAACTTGGGGTCAAAGGCAATCCCGAGATCCACAAATGAGAAAACCCTCTGAAGATTCACACCGTTAATATTGTATTCAGATGTAAGATAAGATTTCTTAGTCGTGAATGACATGACTTTGCATTTGTCAGAATTAAGTGGCAATTTATTATTGTTACACCACTCACATAGTTTATGTAGGTCAGCTTGGAGCTCCATGCAATCAGAATCAGACTTGATCTCACGAAAAACTTTTAGATCATCCGCAAACATCAGCACTTGACTCTCCAAATTATCAGTAATATCGTTTATGAACAGAGAAAATAGAATTGGTGCCAAATTGCTACCCTGGGGCGCTCCACTAGTAGCAGGAAAGCTATGAGACCTAAATCCATTGCATTCAACAAATAGAGATCTGCCAGTCAAGTATGATGATATTAAATCCAATAGATTATTGTGGAAGCCAATTGAGCAAAGCTTCTCTAAAAGGATGGTATGGTCCATGCGGTCAAAGGCCTTTGAGAAATCTGTGTAAATAGTGTCGATTTGGGAACACTTATCTAGAGCTTGACTGGTGAATTGAGTGAAATTAATAAGATTTGTAGTAGTACTTCTGGTTTCAAAAAAACCGTTCTGGGCTGAGGATATTAAATGTTTTACTTGGGGAAAGATCCTGTTATATAAGGTCATATAAGGTCATCTCAAAAACCTTTGACAAGCCGGAGCTCAGACAGATAGGCCTGTAGTTCTCAATGTTATTCTTGTCACCTTTTTTAAATACTGGACAAACCCTAGATTCTTTCCATGAGTTAGGAAACACACAAGTCTGCAGGGAAAGGTTGAAAATCTTCAGTAGGGGCCCCGCCAAGACTCCAGCACAATCTTTCACAAGAAAGCTGGGGATACCATCCGGTCCACAAGTTGACTTAGGTTTTAATTTTTTGAGTGCCTTGGTTACATCATCCTCAGAGAGTAGGTTGATTGTAATATTTATATTGTTTAAAGGGCCTAAACCCGTTGCGTTTGATTTGGAAGGCAACGTATAAACATTACCAAAAAAGTCAGCAAAAGCTCTGACGATATTTTCTGGCTTCGACAAAGTATCTTGTTTATACATTACTACGCCTGGAATGCTCGAAGTGCCCCGTTTTGATTTGACAAAAGACCAGAATTGAGAAGGGTCAGAACAGATGGATGAACCAACCTTAATGCAATAATTTTTGTAAGCTATTCTGGTTTGTTGTTTAATTAACTTGCGTAAATACTGAAACCTATTGCGAAGAAAGGGTGTGTCAATCTTTCGCAGTTTCTGGCGAATGTGGTGCTTGCATTTTATGTTATAAATAATGTCAGCTGTGAACCACACAGGAAATTTGCGTTTATGGTACTTTGCTAGAGGGACAAACCTATGAAATAATGAGAAAATAATGTTATAGAACAGTTCAACGGCTTCATCAACGGAGGAGCACTTATCAAGCGACGAAAAATCAGCTCCAAGTAAAGATGAGTAGAGCAAATCAAAGTTGGCTTTTCTAAAGTTGTATTCACCTGAGAGATGTTAATTGGAAGGTCTGATTGACTCTCACAACTGCAAGAAAATGTAATGACAAGCGGAGGGTGGTGTGGCATTGCCGGTAGCAGAGGTACTGAGTCAACTTGAACTACACATTCAAAGTTTGAGATAACAAGGTCCAACAACCTGTCATTTTCATTAAACACTAAATTATATTGTGAGAGATCAGCGAAATGCAAGAAATTATTAAACAAATCAACTTTACTATCAGACAGGTCACCGTCACCAACAAATCTACCGAAATTTGGTAAATTAAAGTCGCCTAATATGAGAATTTTACCGCTTATATTAGCAAGAAATAATTCAAAACAACTAATCAATGCCTCATAATCTGCTCTAGATGTGTTTGGAGGTACATACACTAAAAATACATGAAGCATTGAGACCTTTAAATAGAGCTTACAACCAACTACATCAACCGTTGGAATTTGCACAAGAAAGTGACGGAGATCTAACTGAACAACTTTAAAGACATTCAATATTGCCAACACAACACCTCCTCCACGGGTAGCTGCGACCATATCCAGTCTTCTATCACATCGGAACACTGAATAGTCAAGACTAAACAGTTCGCCACTGCTGATACCATCTTGAATCCAGGTTTCCGAAATTGCTATAATGGAGTGGCTGGCACTAGTAGATGAAGCAAAAAGCTCTGAAACTTTACTGTTCATACCCCCCGCATTCTGATAAGCCACAGAAATTTCGGTTAGCTCCTCACTGTTAGACTGATTTAGTTTAAAGATTTGGATGGTTTGGACAAGATTTTTGGTGCACCTTTGATATATTTTATTGACAGGTCTTGTTCGCCATTTGCTGCCCTCCTTGAGTGCATGATACTCATCCATCTGCCTTGGAGTTTGGTCAAAACTAAAAGTAAGCTGTTTGTAATTTGAATTCTTTTTGATATTCTTTGCTTACAGAATGACAGCTTTAACATCGTCCATATTAGATAGAATGACTTTGACTGGTCTAATTTTGTTGCGCACTTGATGTCCTAATCTGGTTACTACGAGGTTTGCATGATTGATTTGAGGACAATAGTTTGAAATCAGGTTATCAACCAGTATGGCATCTTCTGTGGCATCAGTAGGCTCAGAACAACCAAAAATCAGTAGATTCTTTTGTCGTCTTTGACGCTCGTTTATCTCCTGCAGTTCTATATTAATGTCAAATCTTGAGTTGTGTTGATCTTCAAGGCTGCTCTTTTGTAAATCAGATACATGTAGCTTAATTACAGCGATTTCGGATTTAAGCTCATCCGTAACCCTCAACTGTTCCTCGTATTTTGAAAGCAAATCGGCGTACTGGTTTTGCATGCTAGATAGTTTGTCCATAACATCATTAATAGTATAATTTTTACTGGCATTCTTCTTACATCCATCACATATCCAACGCTCTCCGTTAAGAACTTTTGAGTTCTTTTTCAAAGTATTCAAACAAGTTGTTGTTCAAATTACTGCATTGTTTATGAGACCAACAGTTACATTTAGTGCATAAAATTGCATAAGAGTTTGCTCTAATAGTTTTGTTGCAAACATTACAGATGCTATCCATTTTGTTAGGCATTACCCTGTATATTGTATGGATTGGAGTGAAGGTCACCAGTCAAATATGTATGCACATTCTTATCAGTAGACCGTTGTTTCTGTTTTATGGAATAAGAAAATCCTAACCTAGCTTTGTTCTTGTTCTGTGTATTATAAAGGTTTTATGTTTATAACGTTTATGAGTGATTTGTTTGCAAAGTTTCTGTAAAAACAACCACATTTTGTTTAAAAAGGGTTTTGTGAGCTATTGCAGTAATAATAGTAGGTAACAACAGCAACAAGATTTTTGTTCGATTATCACCTGGGCCCGAGAGGAGAAAATTATGGTTTGATGCAGGTTGCTGTCATGAACCTTCTTCCAAAGATATAATTTGTTGTGAAGATCATGTTTATGTAAGATGTACATAAAACTCGCAGGACCAGACCAGGGGCGGCGTTGAACAAGATACAGCGCCTTGCCTGCCTGTGCATCACTGGCGCCCTGAGGACGGCGCCCACCCGGGCTTTGCAAGCACTGGTGGGGCTGCCTCCGCTGGGCGCGGTGGTGGAGTACGAAGCGGCCAAGGCGGCCCTCAGACTAGAGGGCCTCAACCTGTGGATTGCCGGAGGCTTGGTTCACGGGCACCGGCAGCTGTGGTCAGAGCTGAGGGAGGTGGTGCCAATCCTGGAAATGAGAAGGGATGTGCAGACGCCTTCCATCGGCTTCCACGGCCGACTCCGCTTTACCTTTCCAGACAGGGAGGAGTGGGCCGAAGGGAATAGCGACGCCTATGGCGGGCTCGTCTGGTTCACAGACGGATCCAAGATGGGGAAGGGAACGGGGGCCGGTGCCTTTTGTCAGGAACTGGCTAGGAGGTTGACTACCTCCCTAGGGGAGCACACTACCGTGTTCCAGGCAGAGGTGTTCGCTATCATGATGGGGGCAGAGGAATCGCTCAAGGTCAGAATCAAGGGCCGGAAGCTGACCTTCTGCTCTGACAGTAAAGCGGCCTCACAGGCCCTGAGAGCAAACCGTACCTGGTCCCCATTGGTGGAGGACTGTAGAACGAGTTCGCTCAGGCTGGTGGCCGAAGGGAACAGGGTTGTTCTGTCATGGGTGCCTGGTCATGCGGGCATAGCGGGGAACAAGACTGCGGACCTATTGGCTAGAGAGGGATCCATGGGAAGACCAGTGGGGCCAGAACCAATATTGGGAATTGCGCCACGGGTCGCAATTGGAGCCCTGGACGAATGGCTGCATGGCAGGTTCATTGAGAAGTGGCACCGGGCTCCGGGGATGAGGCAGACTAGGCTCATGATTCGTGGGCCATCGACTGCCCTGTCTAAGGAGCTGCTGCGTCTGCCAAGGTCGGAGTTGAGGGGAGTGGTAAGGGTCCTCACCGGACACTACTGCCTGGTTCGCCACCTGCACCTTATAGGAGTGGGAGGGGAGCCAGAGTGCAGGTGGTGTCTGGAGGATGAGGAGACCCCGCACCACTTGGTCACTGAGTGCCCTGCACTTGACAGGGTAAGATTCGAGTCCTTTGGCTCAGCCAAGCTGAGCGCGGAGGATGTGTATGGTGTCAGGGTGGGTGAGCTGCGGGCCTTCATAATAATATTACTAAATAATATTCATAAAAAGTGCCATAAGAAAGTGTTTTTCTTTTTTCCTATCTATAACAACTTCAGAAAAAAATAAATAAAATCGAAAATGCAAAATTTCACTGTTTCAAAATAACTCAAAAACGAAAAGAGATATTAGAAATCTGTTTGTACCATTTTATTGTGATAATTGCGCAACTTTTTCCCCATTTAACTGTTGTTCTATCTCTCACCTTTTGCAAGATTCCCATGCTGTTCATTCTTATCCGGGACACATTGTATATCGATTTGCAATTTCTTGGTTTATCAATACACCATGGAATCTTAAATTTTTCAAGTACCTAATTAAAGTGTAAATAAATAGCGCAAAATTTTAAACAATGATTAAAAAAATTTTTCGAAATCGAGTTTTCTCCATTTTTTGCATTTTCTGAGAAAATGTTCTATAGTGATGTATATTTTTTTTTACACCATCAGAAAGTAGAGGTTTCAACAAACAAAAAGCGAACCGACTTTTTTTAAAAAGCAGCTTTTTTGACGTGGGCATTTTTGATTGAAAATGAGGTTACTTTTTCGGTTTAAAATAAAAAAAAGGGGTAAAAATAAATATTTTGATTCGAAAAAATTACAGTGTATTCGGGACATAAGAAGGTAAGTTTTTACCAAATTTTGTGGAAAAAAACTGGTTTTTGTGGAAGATAAAAATTAAAAACCAAAAAATCGGTTATTTTGATTTTTCGCGGACATTTTGAGGTTATGTGAAAAAAGTGTAAATACAAAAGTTGTTGAAAAAAAAAGAATTCGATTGAAACGTGGGTTGTAAATGGGACCATGTTAGGTCCATTTTGAGCGAAAAAATTATTTTGAGAATTTTTTGAAGTAGGAGTGATGACATTATTAATTATATTTTCCCAGGGATATACCCGAATTTTTCTGTTTTTGAAAAACTTATATTTTTGTGAATAACTTTTTATAATTTTTCTCTATCTGTTTTAGTTTAAAATCTATAAGCAAGTGATCCATGGAAACAGTGATGGTTGGAGTTGTTTTATATTTGTAGCTGTTACCAAGGTGGACTTAGTTATTTTAAATTTAATTGAACACAGTAATTTCTAATGGTGTCAGATGCAGAACAGTTGATATGCTGTTGGTTTACGGAGAATCACAGAAAAATTCAAGAAGAGCTGTGGAGTTGAATTTACAGATATCTCGATTGACATGTTCCTGACAACAAAACTTTTGCAAGATTATAAAGAATATTATGGCAGAATGAAGATGCTCTTTCTGTTAGAAAAGAAAAAATGACAAGAGAAGTCCTCAACGGCAAAATACTGTAGCATTAGTATTGCAGCATTTCCAAAGATATTTAGACAAGCTTGTCTTGACTTGAGTTAAATTTAAAAAGATCTGCAATTCAAAGAATTCTCAAAACAAATGATAATCATGATTTTACGTTGCATAATTTGAAATATTTTTCCAAAACCAACATCAAGAAAAGAAATAAAACATAACTGGCAACACTGGACAACAGTAAACGGTGAACGGTGGTGCATGGCTGTGTGCACTATGGATTAGGAGAATAGGGGATTCCCAGAGTATCTTTTATGAATAGATTAGTACTAATTTGTATTTGAAGATTTATTTATTATTTTTATGAAAGGTTCAGTTAGGCAAGTGGCGCGATGAAATTTTTTACTATACCTACTGGCAATTCTAAAGGTGTTGTCAGGCCAGGCGAAGAATGTGTAGTAGGAATATATCATTTGTCGTTTCTGAGATATTATAAAAGAAAACTGTTAAGAGAAACTTCAACACCCTATATCTTTTTTATTAAGCATATCCGAACCCATGTTTACATGAACTTTATTGCTCAAAATAATTTTTTTATTGTTTACTTCAAAGTTGTGGTTTACAACTGGTACACTCTGTATATTAAATTTTCATTTGTATTCACAAAATCGGCTTCATATTAAGGTTTTTTTTCGCGACTTCACAGTGCACTAGCGGGATCTAAAATTAGCACTTGCGTCATTACTTTTCACACTGGGAACTAATTTTGTTTGGTCTCAATAGTATGTGTAATAGTGGGCGATCAAGAAACTCAAGTCAACCATATAAATAAAAACAAAATAATGAAAAACATTTTGGTGACTTCAGTATACCGGGTATTTCATAGTTGAATGCTGATGCTACAAGTCGATAATCCTTGGATGCTTTTAAGATTTTTTTTTATGAACATAGGTCCCCAACAATTTTATTTCTGAGATACAGGGTGTTGAAATCTAAGAAAAAAATGAGTTTTTCCACAATATCTCTAAAACCGATATGTATAATTTTTTCAATTTCGGTGGATGCAAATTATGCATAAAAATATTTTTTCTTCCAGGATAAAGTTTTTAATTTTCACCAGTGGCATCCCTGTTAACAGGCCCTGCAATGTTTTTAATAATAAAAAAAAATGATACGCCACTTTGTTGTTTTAATTAATATTATTTTTGTTATTGCCTATCTTCTCACAAAAACGGTCTCTTGACTTTTTCGTCTGTCGGACGGTTTTCGATTTACAAAATATAATGCATTAATTTGCTTGTCTCTATGCAATTTTTTCTTTTAGTCTCAATTTCATAATTTGTTATAACCAAAGCATCTAGACAATATTTTTTATAGAAACTATTAACTAGTTTTAGTAATAAGTACAAACAAAAATACAAAGCAGTTTTAGAGATATTGAGGAAAAACTGTTTTTTTTTTGTAAATTTCAACACCCTGCATCTCAGAAATAAAGTGGTTGTGGACCTATGTTGATATAAAAAAATTCTTAAAATCATCTAAGGATTGTCACCATGTAGGATTAGCATTCAATTACGAAACACCCTGTATACAATAATATTAATAATATTGTTTATTTTACAAAAAAACTAACAAAGATATAAAATACAAATAAACAATAAGAAACTCACGAAACAATCTTTCGGCTGCTTGTTTGTGAGAGACATTAAATTTAATTTAGTATAACCAAAACAAAAAACAAAACTAAAACAGAACTAAAGTCTGTAGTGGTGTACTTAATACAATCAATCAATCTATCAAATAAATCTTTATTTCTGACCCTCAAACAGTAACAAGTACTGGCACTGGTTTACCGAATTATATATCTACAGGGTGATTCAAAACTATGCGGCACCCTTTCAGGGGCGTAATTTACTCGTTAAAATAAGACGAAAAGTTCATATCAACATGGGTCCAAAAACGCTTCGTTACGAAGATACAGGGTGATTAAGCTTTCATAAAAATATCGATTTTTGTTTATACCTTCCAAACCAATAATAATCAAAAATTACCTACTCCTACTGAAATTCCATTTGAAAATCATTTCTTTTACTTAAAATAATAGTTACTTCAAAGTAAAGTAAAGAGTCCAAAAAGATGAGAAATAGGAAAAACTCAAATTTTTCGCGAAAGGGAGAGAGATATGAAAAAAAATGAAAGATACATTTTTTGTTCCATATTGTATTGTTTATTCAACAAGATAATAATTTTTTGTATTGTACAGGGCCGTACTATTTTTTTGTTTAATTAATTAACCCATACCTCCGCCACTGGTTACTTTGGAGACCTGATATTAACATGTGTTATGTCACCCTATGAGGGTATTATTGTGTACCAAGTCTGGTTTAAATATTCTTATTGGTTTGGAAGGTATAAACGAAAATCGATATTTTTTTGAAAGCTTAATCACCCTGTATCTTCGTAACGAAGCGTTTTTGGACCCTTGTTGATATGAACTTTTCGTCTTATTTTAACGAGTAAATTACGCCCCTGAAAAGGTGCCGCATAGTTTTGAATCACCCTGTATATTTTTAATCTACTTGTTTTAAATTCATTTTCTGGTTATGGCACATCTTAGCATTATTTTTTATTTTCAATATATTATTCGGGATAACATTAAATATTTTTATACTTCTATACAAAGGAGAATGTTGTGCTTTACTTGTCCTTACATAATCAGTCCTTAATTCTGCTCTATTTCGTGTAATATATTTATGACAATCCTTTACCTGTTTCAGTTTAGACTGAGTATTGAATTGTTTTTATGCTATGAATAAGTTTAATTTGTTCAATTTTTTTAAGTTTGTCTACATTGAAAATGTTCACACCTTTATACAGGGAGTTCCTCAACCTATACGCATAAACTTGGGAAATTGTAGCAGAGGACAAATAATGGCCAATTATCGAAAAAAAAATGTAATAAAATATTTTTTGTTACTTAACTTTCACAGATAATAAAAAATTAAGAAGATAACAAGTCATGATAGAACGTAAGGTATAATAATAATAATGTTTATTTACGAAAAAAGTTTAGAGTATAACAATTACAAAAAACATTTTTTTATTAAACATAAAAAAGGTCACGAAGCACAGTGTGCTTGTATGTTACTCCAAAATTATATTATGCAAATAGAAATAAAACAAAATGACATATTAGGGATCAATATTGTTCAAAACCGGGAAATTGTTCTCAATTTTAGAGTAAGGTTAAAACTATACCTAAATAGCTTATACAAAAATTTCGTAAATCACTTCTGTTTTATTTGTCTATATCCATGATTTAAGTTCACATTTGAACTTTTCAAGATTTCTATTCTCTTTTGTTGGCTCTGGGATAAGTCTGTACGTCTTATGCGCCAAATATTGTGAACACCTCTGACCAACACTTTTTGGACACCAGGTATCACAATGCCTCCTTGGCGCTTCCTAGTGAGACATTTATGTTCAATTAGTTCTAATGCAATTTGATTTTGTTTTACAAATAACGCTAATTTTAAGAAACATAGTTGTGTAATATCCATAACATTACTCTCTTTAAAAAGTTGTTTAGTAGGATACGTAATTTTTTTGTCTAAAATTATTTTCAATATCCATTTTTGTATGCGGGTCAAGTTAGAGAGATGGATATTTGCAACTCCTCCCCAACCAATAATTCCATAGGAAATATATGTGGTATTTAGCAGTAGTTTGTTGTTGGCTGTCTTCAATGACGTCTTAACTGTAAGACGCTATTCGTTTATTTTCAAGCGATTAGAACAAAAGTATGGCACGTAGTTTCGTAAAGAAGAACTTATGAACATGGTACTAGCATATTGAAGAAGCACATCAAGATTCAGTGGCTGCATCTCATCTTTATGGCCAAAGATTTTCTCAAAGATTACATTCAGTGAGGTAAAGAAACTGGCAAAACAAAAAACAAAACGGGCCGATCATGTGGGGTCTTCATGGATTCGCAGGGCTCAGCTGTGTGGAAATAACTTTGAACAGTTATTATGATGAGCTAACATCATTATTATTTTATTACACTAAATTCTAGTTCTGTGTTTTTAATTTGAAATAAATTGATATAACCTCCAAAACCATTATGGCCATTATTTGTCCTCTGCTACAATTTCCCAAGTTTATGCGTATAGGTTGAGGAACACCCTGTATAATTGTTGTGTAGGTGTACTATAATTTAACGAATACAAAACTTTTATTCACTTATTTTGTAATCTTTGTAACTTTTGCATTAAGTATTTAGGGGCATTTCCCCAGCAAGGCAACAAATATCTTAAGTGCGATTCTATAAAACTACTGTAAAACAATTTTTTCGTGGTGTCATTCAAGAGATGCGCACATCTTAATGCTCCTATTATTGGTGAAACCTTTGACATAAGTTTCTCTATGTGTGAATGCCATGACAATTTATTTGTTATTTTTAATCCTAAGTATTTATACTCTGATACTTCGGTCAACGGAACTCCATTGTTCTTCCATAGGTTGCACTAGACTATCATTTGGTTTTATCTCTGATGCCAGCTGTTGGCCAATACCCGAAAAATACTCGTTAAATTTTTCTATTATTTTCTGTCCATCCTCTAAAAAAATAATAATCCATCCACACTACTCTAATTTTTTCATTTGATTTTTTCCCTGTCTTGCCACATATTTCATTAGTACCTTCCATGTTTTTCTAGAGTTGCCACATGCCTCTTGCAGTTTTTGCTCAACATGTTGTTTTCTGAGTCGTTTTCTGATAGTATTTACTATGTTTTCAGTTTTTTTAATTCTTTCTCAGTATATTCATTTTGTAACCTCTTCCATCTAATATACATTTCATTACGTTTTTTTTTTATCATAGTTAAGTAGTCATTAGTTATCCAATTATTGTTTGTTTTCCTTTTTATGGTATACTTTTTACAACATTCTATTTTGGAGTTGTTTATAATTTCAGCCAGAGCAGCAAAAGACGCCGTATTTTACCGGTAGAGTTTGTCATGTACTGTTTGCATCCACCTTTGTTCATCTAGTCTAATTGAACTGTTTGTTTGATTTGCTTTTCCATTTCATTTTTCACGGTTATACCTATTACTTTATGATCCGAAATCATATGTTCTTGAAGAAATATCGTACATGATATATTTTTATTTGTTATAACATGATCTAAGATAGTTGCACTGTTATTTGTTGTTCTAATTGCTTTTTCCTCCATCAATACGTATTGTATGTGGTAAGCATTCATTTTGACAATATTTTTATATTCTCCAGTTATAGGCGTATCCTTTAACATAATATCTAAATTTATGTCTCCTATTATAATCGCATTTTTCTTTTGAGCCTCCAAAATTTTGTCAAATTGACAAAGAAATGCCGCAGAATTGTTATTAGGAAGTCTATATTATATTCCATATTGTACACTTCTGTTGCATAAGATAAATCGACAAGAAATTACAATATTTCATTTCAATAAATGTTGTATCATTTTGTACAAAGTTTAAACTATCCTTTACATATATGCATGTACCTCCTCCTCTACTTTTTCTACAGTCACGAACAGCAGTATATGAATTCATGTTGAAGTAATTTATTTCACTTGTATATATCCATGTTTCAGTAAGCACCACTATGTCAGCATCTCCATAGGTCCTGTTGTTAACAATATCGCTTAAATCTTCCATTTTAGTTCTTAAACTTCTAATATTTACGTACAGTATTCTTAACTTAAATTTAGCAGAATGCATTTTGTGTTTATATATGGTTTTCCCAGTTTAATTTAAATCACTCTCACAGCTGATTTTTCCATTCTGACAAAACACACTTTTGTATTTCTTTTCCTTTCGAAATTCTCTAGTCTTTTTAAACAGTATTTGGTTTTGATTAGTCAGGTAGTCACACCTCATTAATTAGGTCCTCAGACCGCATTCATTTACTTTAATACCCCTGAGTCTTTTAACAGCTTTTAAGATCTCATGCTTGAATTTGATTTATGAACTTATTGTTTTCCAATTCTGTAAGCCTCTTTAATGTCATCAGACATAAACTGAACAGATTTTTCAATTTTCTTCATTTCTTCTTCCATGAATTTTTTAAAAGGGTTCAGAAACTCCTCAAGTATCCCTTTTATTATACTTTTCAGTCTATTTTCATCCATTTCATTCGGAAAAATTATACTTTCCAGTGTGCTTAACCTCACTTTTTCCACCTCACAACAAATCAGTATACTTTCACTATTTAGAAGTTTTGCTTGATTTGCACAGCTTGGGTGGTAACTGCATTTGCAATATTCACAATCTAACAAAATATTTCCTTTTTCTTAAAAGTTTGAACACTTTTTCCTTCCCATCAAATTTACTGGTTGTTTTGGTGGCCATAACCTCAACATCACATACATAATGAAGGTATAAACTAAATATGCCATGCCATAAAATATAAAGATCTCCATATATTTGGTTCACCTTGCATGTTGCATTTTCCTGAGATAAGCGGGACATCCACAGTTTGCCTACGGATTATTAAATTTTCATGGACGTTTAGTAATTTGCATTGTGTTTTAATGGTGTCACAACTTCTATGCTATCAGATCATGCTTCGTTCAAACACCCAACCCAGCAATGCAGTGGGCGCCATCTTCTACCCACTTCCACCTCTATGTGACCTCTATTCATTCATAAATTTGAATGACGTCACTACAGCTTAGTTTAAATTTTCAAGTTGACAAGTTCTTTTTTGTTCAGATTTAGAGAGAGTTACATTAGTTAGCATAAAAAATAGTTCGGCAATGTGCTAAACAAAAAATTTTGGATTTCGAATAATGTCACTTGCCGGCTGCCATATTTCAACCAAAACCTATTGACCGTGTCATCACCTCCTTTTGCAATAGTAATGTTGGCATGTAATTACTCCGTCTGTTGTTTTTTATATGTCTATGGTCAAATTTCAATGGTTACTGATAGTAGTTGTAGTTCTTTTTTTTAATTGAATTATGACTATAACTCTCAAAATAACCAATCTGCTGAACTGAAATGTGGCTCTGCTGTGTTTCAGTGGAAAATAAGCTGAAGATGTCAATTTATACGTATCTCACAGAGGGCACTACTTCTGCAGTGTTTGGATCGTGCTTTTGCTTGCAACTTTTTTGAGGTTATCTTTTTGGTCTTTCAAGTTCATCATTTTGCAAGAAAAGTGTATAATTGTTTCATGACGATAAAATCAACCTTTGCATTGAAATGAGCTAAACGGTTCTCCAAAACACCTGATAACTCCAAAATTACAAAAATAAAATTTTCACCTACTGCATTTAAATGGTATAGATGAATTGTACAGGTGAAAGCAGGTGAAACCAAATGCTGTAAAACCATTTTCTTGAGATTTTTTGATTCTATTCTGATATTTGGCAATGTCACATACATTGGTGGCCTTGGCCTGAGCTTGATATATTTGTTGAATGAATTTTGTTATTACTACTCCAGAAGTCCCAAGGAAATGGCTTTACATTGTTCGATTTCGTCTGATTTCAACTGTAAATTCACAATTAAGACAAAAATGTCAAATGGGAGATTGGGCAAAACACCATTTCAATCGAGTTCAATCCGATCCATTTTGAAAGCAAAAAAATGTTGGTACATTGTTCATAGGGAATTTTCTTGCACTTTAAATGCCACACTTAATTTGTAGAATTTAAAGTCGGTAGGTGAAAATTTTATTTTTTGAATTTTTGGGGTTTGTTTGCAGTTGACTTTATCATTATGAAACAAATATACACTTTTGTTGAAAACTGAAAATATGCACTAAAATGATGAACCTGCAAGACCAAAAAGATAATCTCAAAACAGTTTAGAGTAAAAGTACAATCCAAAAAGAGAGGAAGTGGCGCCTTCTGTGAGATAGGTACACAGAAATTGACATTTTCGGCTTATTCTCCATTAGGGTGGGCCGAAAAATCGATTCTAAGAATAATGATTTGCCCTATTTAAAAAAATGTGTCAATTGCCATTTTAAGAGCAGAAAAAAAATACCAGGTCCGTAACATAAATTTAAACCACAACGATTAAAAAATTATAAAAAAAATTTAACGATTAAGTACGACCTTACTTTAAAAAAAAATTGTTCCATTAATGCTAGTCGACACAAAAAAAAAAGCGCTTAAAAACAAGTTTTAGCCGGGCCCCAAACAAATAAACATCTAAATAAATTACCGCGTCGAAAGCTGCAATCGCGCAACACTGTAATTATGATGCAACAGGACACCTGTCAGCCGGCGCGGGCAGGGCGTGACTTTAGTTAACCATAACCTATTCAGTGGTGCTTTTGTTTTTCTAATTAGAATATAATTGTTGCGATTTAGTTGTGTTAAAAATCCCAGTGCAATATTGTGGTTTTATTTAGCGTGTAATATTAATCTAAAATGGCTAAGAAACTATCTATAAAGACTAAAAAGGATAGCAGTTGTCCCGTATTCAGTTGTGCAAAAGACATATCGATAACTACTCTTCAGTTACCAACTTACGAGGACGTAATGAAATGTTTTCAAAGTATTCGTCATGAATTGAAGGGATGCGGTAGTAAAGAACCTACTTCGGCAAGTATTGCAGATAAGGTTGCACTTAAAGTTGAACAGGTTTGGGCTCGTGCATCACTTCCCGTCTTGTCCCATCAGAGAATCGTTAAACTTATTTTGGATTATAACATAAAATACCAAAATCTAATAAAGCCGTTAAAGAGTAGGAAATTACAGACCCTTCAAGATAAAATTACAGCGTTTGGAAATAGTTCAAAACGCTTATTTGATGTTTGCGCTTGTAAGTGTTTAAGCCTTGAGGTATGTTGCTGTGATAAGGCTCGAAAAATTCCCAAAATTGAATGGAACTTTATAATCGATCAAAGGAATGATAGATTAATGGTAATATCAAGCGTAGATAAAGTTGTTACGAAACAGCTTGAAAAAAAGATTGAAAGAAAAGCCAAAGAATGTAAGAGAATTATTGCTGTCCCAGAGGAGGTGCCAAATACTAGTGGAACCAGTATTTTCGAGATATCTCCGCTTAAGTCAGAAATAAGTGAAGTTTCATCTGAAAATAGCAGTGATGATGAGTTTCAATGCCATATTTTCAAAAAACCAAAAATTTTGGAAACATCTAAAGCACAGATGAGAATATCTTTGCCTAATACAGCAAAAGCGGCAGATCTTACGGGGGCATCCAATAGAAACGTCGCGAAAATTGTCAATGCAGTTCTACAAGATTTAAAAATAATTTCAAAGGAACAACGAGCCAAAGTTGTTGATAAGAACAAGATACGTCGAGAGGTACATAAAAATCGAAAACGTTTAACAGACTTTACAGCTGAAAATACAGAAATAATAAGGGCTATTTACTTTGAGGGCCGCAAAGATGTAACCATTCAGCAAGTAGAGGGAAAAAGCAGGAAGAGCACATATCCTTAATAAAATAACCTAACAGCATTTACTTCGGTCATTTATCCTTGCAGCCTCCAGTTTGTTCAGAAGACATTAAAAACCACATCCTTCAGTATCTAGTAAATAAAGCAATAAATCTCAAAGATTTGGAAGTTATTGGGTGTGACGGTACCAACGTGAATACCGGATGGAAAGGAGGTGCTATTAGGCTAATCGAAGTCAGTATAAATAAACCTCTTCCATGGAGTATTTGCCTGCTTCATACTAATGAATTGCCTCTACGCTACTTGCTGCAAAGTTTAGATGGCCACACAAAAGGACCATACGCCTATTCTGGACCTATTGGCTCACATTTGCAAAATTGTGAAAAGTTGCCAGTTGTGGCTTTTAGAAGAATTGATTGTGAACTACCGGAGGTAACAGTTAAAGATTTAAGTACAGACCAGAAATATCTATATGAGATATGTTGTGCAATTAGTGACGGTGACGGTGAATGTTCTATCTCATGCGCGGTGGCTAACAACGGCCAACAGAGTCTTACGTTTATATCTAGGTACTATTAGTCCATCTGAAAATCTACGCATTTTAACCACATTCATTTTAAATGTATATGCTCCCACTTGGTTCCAAGTTAAAGCAAAGCCCCTATTAACGCACGGAGCAGTGCATTTTTGGAAAGCTATTAAAGCTTCAAGAGGTTTTTTCAACTAACGGCTATCTAGCACATCCTGAAAACATTCTGATTTCCATGTTAACAGATTCACGCCCCAACATAAGAGAGTTGGCTGTTAGAAGGATTCAAAATGCTAGAAAACGGGTGACGAATGAAATCAGGATATTTAAAGTACATAAAATTAATTTTAGTGCTGAGGATTACATAGACCTTATAGACTGGCAATCTTGTGTCATAACTGAGCCTCCCATGACAATGAACTATAGTGATAGTGATTTACAAAATATAATAAGAGTATACCCGATTTTGAAAAGTTTCCTAGCCATACACAAGCAGTGGAGCGGTGTGTGAAACTCGTAACTGAGGCCTCTCAAAAGGTGTGTGGTGAGATATCAAGAGGATATATAAGATCAAAACTAGAAGCTCGTTCAGACTTGCCGGTATTTGACAACAAAGGTCAGTACTACAAAGATAATAACCGAGTACCATTAATTTAGTAAGGGTGGGAGGGCGGGTGGAACTCCAGGTGCAGATACCTCCTCGTGGTGAGTTCTGGGTAAATTTGATATTGATTTTGGAAATGTAATACTTAGTTACTGTAAAAATATCAAATTTAGCGAAGGGCTGCACACCAAAATGGCAATATAGTTACTTTTCAATTTTTGTAAACGGTGGGGCCCGGTTAAATATTTTTCAAATAACTAAAAAATTATAGGAAATAATATTCGGTATAAGAAGGGTCAGAAAATCACTAAGGTGTTGATTTTCTAAACAATTATTTTTTGCCCACCTTTTGGGGCCCTGGGGCCCGGTAAAAAATCTGAGTACAGGCCTGTTTTTTTTTCTGCTAACTTTGTAAGGTTACAATACAACTTTTTTACGGTAGGGTGTTTTGAAATTCGTAAAAAAGTTTTTTACGGCCTATTTCGGCCCACCCTATTCTCCATGCCCAAAAAGAAAATTCACACAACTTAGTAAACACCAACAAGAACTAGATGGTGCTCTGCTGCCACTGGTTGGTTTTCTCACCTCCAAGTGCAAGTTACACTATTATAACTACTACCATTTCGGTTTGAGTGGTTCGGGAAGGTTATAGCTGCCTTGACGAACCTAATAAGGGGAAACCACTGTCGTAGTCTACCATCTAGAAAGATTCAAATATGAAAACACCGGCACATCCATTATAACTTGGACGTTGGTATAATATTACCAGTTGCCAAAATGTATAGTCCCATGAAGCCGCTAACTTTCTTTGTGTAAAAATCTATCGGGACATGGTTCTTTCTTTGATGACGTACAGAGCACTTTGAAGTGCCACTTTGCTGTAAGTTTTATACTTTTTGTCCATTGTGAATTGCGAATTGCTGCAACTAAAGAATAAAAAAAACAACAAGTAGATATATACTTAACTACCCAAAGTGTAAAATTCAGAAAGTAAGATCAATAATAAGGTTTGTAATAAAAAAATATCTAGCACGATAGTCAAATGAAAAGGTAAGTAAAAAAATAAAGTAAAGTGAAAAAATAAAGAAGGTAAGTAGAAATATAAAAAAGTTAAGTGTTCTAAAACAATTTTTTTCTGTAATTTCGCGACCCTAAAAACATCCCATCCCAGACATAATATAATATGTTTTTTGGTGTTCCGTTTCCATTTGAAAGGTGAAAAAACTGAAAAATATGCTTGATTTTCCCTAAAAATGACGATGCGGTCGCCAATAGGAAGCTAAGGAGTGTATTACCGACCGACTTGGTCAGCAATAGGAAAATAAGGCAATTTTATGATCCTATTTACCGACCAACTTTTCAGTGAAATTTTAGAAGTATTAACGTATTGTGACAATTAAATCTTTGATTTTGAGTTAAATGTTTACTTAATATAAACAAAACTATGTCTTTGTTCATATGCAAAAAACATTACTAAAGCAGAAATTAGCGATTTCCAAGAGACCAAATTTAAAACATTTGCCGCCTAACATAAACATTTCATATGTTTAGGACACATTGTTTTCAATACAAATACAGATATTTTCTCAGTCGGTAATAGATTTTCATGACGGAACCGATATTACTAGTATAATAGCTTGCAAACAACTTTGCCGTTTTGCCGACCGATATTTATTTACCAATTGCGACGTTGCTTATGTACAATAATACATATTTTTGGCATTGAGGTACTTCAAAAAATATAATCACTTCATTGCATACTTAATCATTTTTATGGAATACTTACTGTGGGAATTTTCTTAAGCCTTTAGCAAGGAAAACGTCCACCTCCCGCGATTTTTGGAGGTTAACTGAGGGATTTATTATCATTCGTGCAGTACTGTTATATTTCATTTTGGCGGGAAATTCAAATTACAGATGCTAAGGGGGCATTGTCACACATAGTGCCAACCCAAGTGTGTTTTTGGAGTTGCTCAACTCAAATACTACAATATATTGCGCATATTTGGACAAAAAATCAGCCAAATCTGATGTCTCGTTTGCGAAAACAATATACCTGAAATGTATTTTCTTCTTCTTCTGTAATATAAAATTACCAGAACCTTTAGGTATATTGTTTTTCCAAACGAGACATCAATTTTGGCTGATTTTTTATCCAAATATGCGCAATATAATGCAGTATTCGAGTTGATCATTGATTTATTGAAAAGCATAACGATTTTCAAAATAAACACAAAAAACTCACTTGGGTTGGTAGTATTTAATGTCATGTGTTTTTATGCCACCTTAACATGTATTAATTCCCGAATGGACCTGCATACCTTGATTTAAAGTGAAAAATATACATTTACAATATAGGTTTTATATAGGTCCTCTTTTTCGCAGGGCATTTCACTATAATGTATAAATCTTCCATTATGCCATTTGGAGATGCCCCAAAAGTTGGAAATTGACTGTTGAGACCTAAATCAGAGTTCTTGATAGTTATAACCTTTTCTCTTGCAGCTACTTTCAATAACTTTGCTTCTAGTACTTAGTACCAATCCTCTTTGCATAGTTTCAGATTTGAAAGGTTTCGATGCTCCTAATATTTTCTCGACAAGTGCTCCATCGGCTTTTTTGCATCGAGCAGTGTGATGATGTAATCCTACCATACCAAAATTGATACCACATAATTGATCTTGATTGTTGTTTCGTATCAACTTCTACAGCTTCGCACACCTACCTCATTTTAGATGAAAATATCTGACATACATTTCAAAAACGGTTCAGCGCTCTTTTCTGTGCTCGTGTTCTTCAATTAGTGCAAACAATGTTGCATCAAAAGTTCAGTATACTTGAAAGGCTTAAAAAAACGAAGAGTTCTCTATTAATAAAATTACTATAAGTAGTTATGCACCTACATTACAATTAGAGATTATAATATAAAGAAGTACCTACCTTATAGCATTCCCATGCCTTACTTCAGTTTGAACACTATTCGGATTCTTGTTCATAAAGTTGGTATATGTCTTGTGCTCTCACTGGCGAGTTGAGCCACGTGACTTCTTTGGACATACATTTAACTCCATACACGTCCAAAGTAAACTTATTTATATATGTCGGATGTGCATTTTTCACAAGCATCTTTGCAATAAGGGGGGGTAGGCACTGCCGTTTGAAAAAAAGAGGGGGCATTCGCACCATATTGTGGCAGTCGGCAGCGATGCGCGCTGCTGTATGAAAAAATAAGTGGTAATTATTCGCAACGATGTAACCCACCCCCGATTCCCTTGAAATTTTGTATACCCTTCTATTTTCGCCTGACATTTGGTGAGCACCAAATGTTGGGCGAAAATAGTGGGTTAGCCAAAATTTCAAGAAAATCAGGGGTGGGTTACATCATTGGAAATAATTACCACTTCTTTTCACATACCGCAGTGCCCATCGCCGAAAAATGAGGGCATACGCTCCTTATTGCAACGATGCTTGAGAAAAATGTACTCTAAATCAGTTTACTTCGGACATGTATGGAGTTAAATGTAAGTCCAAAGTCACGTGACTCAACTCGCCAATGAGAGCGCAAGACGTATACCGACTTTCATATACGTCGGACATATAAATAGCCACTTTCCAAATAAACACACCACATCAAAATTAACACAGGGCAGTTTTTCCGAATAAACCTTTAAGAATAAGTCTAAGATGATTATTGAATTCATATTAAAGCAATAAGGAGATAATTAAACATTTGATGTTGACTGACTTATTAATAAAGACTGCTCACGGCTGTCACATATGACACAATTTTGGCTCACCATGCGCTTTCCGGAAACAAAATACAATGCAAAATATAATGCAAAATACATTGCTAGCCATCAGCGTCCTCTATTTTCCAGAACGTGAAGCTACGGCCGTGAAAAGTCTTATAAATACGTCAGTCAACGATTAAATCTTTTCTCAAACAATATTATTCTTTATGTACCTACCGAACACACATATTGGCGGTCTATTTAAATCTTAAATTGACTGGAGATTTGGTGCCATGCGATGCGTTGCCAGATCCAACAAAAAGTCAGAGATGGCTTTAAGAGTCATGACCGCGCAGACAAGATCTAAAATTAACGGTCGGGACCACCGGCTCCAATCTCAGGAATATTCTCCTCTCGTCACCCCTCACCACGCACTCTCGTCCCTTCCCCTCTCACCGGCAGCGCGTTTAGCGCGAGGAACAGTGTCGGGCGACGGACGACGTTTTTTTGGACCCGAGCGAGTCCGGAGTCGGACCATATAAAAATGAGTCGGACCGCCAGGCAGCCGAGAGCTGAATCGGTCGGAAGGGCGCCGGTGTACAGGGTGATTCCGCGAAATTAGGCCACTTCATAACTTTTTTATTTCTCAACTTAAAAAAAATATATCAAATACAAAAGTTGTAGGGCTGCAACCTGACTACTTCATGGCGTTTTGTTGTTGACTCGGTTTGTGTATTTGTTGGGCTATTGTTGAAAAAATATAAATATTAAACACATATGTAAATATTAAACACATACCTACCCCTATTTGTACGAATTCCGAAAGTATCTTTTCGGGTCTTTTTTGTTATTTACTAACCCTGTTTTTTTCTTCAGTGCCTTGCGGAAAATTGGGTTATAGAAATTAATAAAAAAAACATAAGTTTTGTCTGTATATTTCGATATTTTCTATGCAATAATAATTGTTTTTCTGATAAGTGCACTGAATTGGAAAGAAATTTTTTTATAACTTTTTACAATTTTTTCTGACATGAAATTATTATTCCTATCAATCAAACAGCCAAAGTAGAACAGTGTTTCAATAAATTATTATTTCCACAGTTGGTAGGTAGGTTATGCTATATCTATGTGGTATTTTGGATTTATATTACTTTTTTCTTTTACTACTTTGTGCCTCTTTAGATGTGTTGTGGTCGGATCTACCAATTCCGGGAGCAAACGTTTTAAATATAACTTCGTCAATTTTGGCTCCATCTGTTTTTCCAAAAAATCGCGACGTCTATATTTAGGTATAAAATTTTCATTTTAAAATTTTTCCCAGTCCAAATGCCAAAAAGGCATCCCACTTTTATTGGCTACTCTTAGTTGCCCTTGTACAGGGTGGTTCATTATAAATTGACACGCCCCTTAACTTGTTAGTTTTTGAGGTTAGAAAAAAAGTTTTTGGAAAAAGTTTTAGATAAATACAAAGTTTTTTGTGACGCTATTGGACCGTGTACAGTACTTTATTTCGAGAATATAATCAGTAAAATTTGAAAAGGCTCCTAAACATTTTGGAGTTTCACTGTATTACTCTCTTGTTTAAAACAAATATTTTTTGTTATTACATCGATCATCTATCTTTATCGCGAGATCCACAAATTCGAGTTAAATAAATTTAGTATAAAATTTGAAAACGGAATTTTTCAAAAACGGAAAAAGATAATGCCACAAAGTTTAATATGATTTTAATTGCCTTGATGAGCAGATTTCAAAAATGCAAAAATATATAGGGTGTTCCATTTAAAAAAACATAAGTTATGTCTGCCACGGCTTTCTAGAACACACTGTACACGGTCCAATAGCGTCACAAAAAAATTTGTATTAGTATCTAAAACTTTTGTAAAAAACTTTTTTTTCTAACCTCAAAAGTCAATTTATAATGAACCACCCTGTACTTGAAAATACCATTTATAAAAATTTTAAAAGTTTGATTTTTCCTACAAAAAAAGTACAGGGTGATCATTTTTAGAGGCCCAGCCTCTCTTGGTGGAACACGGTCAAAGATATGGAGATATTATACAGGGTGAGTCAGAATGTATAGTAAATACTTTAAAGGGGTGTTCGGCAGGTGGTTTTAAGGGGTCTTTCATATAAAATTTTTCTATTTGGGCTTTCCTTGCCAAGTTATTCGGGTCTACAGGGTGACCCAAATATTTTTTATTTTTATCTCAATACCGGCGCTACTTAAAAATTTGAAATTTGGTATGTGTTATCTACTTACGGGAAGATGCCTTAGGGTAGTTTATTGATTTACACACTGCCCTAAAAAGGGTAAAAACTAACAACCCCTATTAATTTTTTTGCTCGAATTTTTTTGTGGGTCATTTTTACGTATAACAAAAATATGATTTGCGTAGCCCTTTTATTTAAGAAACTTTTTTCCCTGTACATTTTTTCTCGAAAACACAATATTTTTCCTACAAAAAATTATTTCATGATAAATGCCATTCCCCTGGCTACAGAAAATCAAGTAAAAATTCATAGTAGACGGGCGTCAACAATTTAATTATTTCTTTTACTACTAACCTGAGAAATCAATGAGAAGTAATATTTCTCTCCCTAGGTAAATAATGATAATAAAAAAAATACCTAGGTAAATAATGAACAATTTTCTATATGACATTTAAAAATTATTTTCATTTTATCAGCTTGACAACTGAACTCCCAGGCTTTCGAAGTATTTGAAAAAAGCGAGAAATGACTAAAATATCAAAATCTAATCAAATATGTAAAATGTGGCAATATTTCAATGTTAGTAGTAAAAAAAACTATAGACACTTCGGTTGAGAAGGCCATTATTTAATGGCTCACTTCTCAACCTAAGTGTATAATGTACTATTATTGAACATTAAAAAAACAAAAATATAATGTTACAGTAGATGCCCAAAATGATATGTCCATAATAAAAGGGCTACACAAATCATATTTTTGTTATATGTAAAAATTACCCACAAAAAAGTTTGAGGAAAAAAAATAATAGGGGTTGTTAGTTTTTACCCTTTTTTAGGGCAGTGTGTAAATGAATAAACTACCCTAACGGATTTTGAATGATGTAACAAAAATGGTATGTTGGTGGGAAAAAATATTTCTTGGCGCCGCAACGCGACGCCTAGCGTCGTATTAGCAGAGAGTCGCTACATGAGGCCAATTTATTCCTTTATACACCCTATATCATCTCCCATATAATATAATATCTCCATATTTTCGACCGTTTTCCACTAAGAGAGGCTGGGCGTATAAAAATGATCTCCCTGTACATAAAGACGAACTAACACAACCAAAATTTAAAATTTGCATTTATGGTTTTATATACTTGTGAATTCCATTGGGAAGAATTTCAGAAACATCAAATTCAGCCTATAGAAGCCTTCAATCAAGATTAGGCTAGATAACTATTGTAGATAATAAAAAATAAAAGATAAAAAACCTTTTTAAAAACAAACTTTTATTTAAGTCATGTACTAAAACGAATAAAATAAAATACCTACGTCTTGTATCTACTAAAAGGAATAAAATAAAATAAATCTAGGTTTTCGTTAAGATAATTCAATGCCAAATTGCGACAAATTTTTGTAAATCAAAAAGCTAGTCTCGAGAATTCTAAAGAAAATACATACTTTGGCAAGTAGGTACTTGCTTATCAACCAATCACTGTATATTAAAATTAATTGGTACCTACTTTCTATGAACATTTCTTGCGACAAGCTTTTTAAATTACAAAAACGACTTGGCGCAATTTGGCACTGAATTATTCTAACAAAAACCTAGACTTATTTTATTTTATTCGATGTAGTACATGATTTATTTAATTTTATTCCTTTTAGTACATGGCTTAAATAAAAGCTTGTTTTTAAAAAGGTTTTTATCTTTTATTTTATTTTGTGCTTTTAGTACATATTTGATTCCCATATCAGGAGAGTGGTAAAGAAATTTAGTCCGCCATATTGGATTTAGTATGACGTCACTTATCTTATTATTTTGTACTCGTCAACCCCTTTCATTTGATACCCATATTAAGTATTAGAAAGTAGAAAGTATTACAATATTGAGTATTGCATATTGCATTGTCACCGGAACTAAAGGTGTATGCAAAATTCCAGCTCAATCGGATGTCATCAAGTGGTTCTAATTCAGCTTGCAAGATTCGACCCACACAATAACAGTATTCTCTGGACGCTGCTAACAGGTGAAATTAAATAAAAAAGCTTGTAAAATACGATAAGCGGAAACAAGAGTGCGACGGCTAACGGGCGAACATATTGTACCTATCTTTGTCTATTTAGTGTCCCCTCTACGGAAACTCGCTTGAGGAGAAGGCAGGAGTGGGGGCACGGTGTATTCATATTGATTTCGGCTTTGCAGTGTTTTTCTAGAAGTCGATCTACTTTTTTATTTTCAGTTCCAGAAATTCGATTTTTTTACCAAAATGTAACTAAAAGATGGGGGAACAATTCGTATGGACAATTTTTTTAAAAAACATTGTTGGTACTTGTAAAATTTACAAAAATGCTACCGTTTCATTTTCTCGGGAGTATTTGAAGGAGTATTTTTGTTACCATTAAAAAACTACAATTAAAAACAAAAGAATTGTCCATACGAATCGTAGACCTATATTTTCGCCACAGTTTGAGACAGGTTTGACAGAAATCAGTTTACGTATAACAGAGGAGATAGATTTTGAAGTTTCAAATTTTGTTTTGCATTTTTGGTGGACGTCCTGGGACAATTCCATGTAAAGTATACGGTAGAAAGCTAGTGGAATTCCGTGCGTTTATCTGTACTATTTGCAGTGCCATTGCTCTTAACGGTTTTCCGTAATCATTTAAATTTTTTTGGTCAAACCAAGCATACAAATATGGCTTTAAAAATCCGTCGCTGGAAAACCTAACTTCATGGACATGTGTAAGGGTCAGGGCTTATTTCATTTTTTGTCACAATTTTTTATTTGCACTACAAAATGCAGGAATATATATATATGTTTCTTCAGCATTTTGTCGGCCTCTAGGTATACAGAAACAAGACAAAAATAAATCTGTTTCTGTTCGATGTTACTTTTTGTAAACGTCTAAAAATTCAGCTTACCGAATACGCCCTAATACGTCCCTGATTTTTCCCATCGTCCAGGCAATCTACAGAGTTTAGCAAATGTCAAACAAGTTGTCAATGTCCGAGTTAACTAGCGAGACGACTCTATTGAGCGTTGTTACCGTAAGCTATATTTTCTGTGGTATAAGCAAGTATTTGAAAAAAGTACGTACATTTCTTTTCAGTAAATTGGTGAAGCAAACATGATTTTCCTACGCCCATGTCTCCAATGATGATGTACTTAAAAATATAGGAATAATTATATGGTCCAGCCGACATCTTCAATTTTCTGAAAATATAAATAATAGGATGCGATCAGTCATACACCTACACATACCTAAGTACCTATAGCGGTTACCGATGTATTTATAAAGACACTCACGGCTATCACATCTGACAATATTTGTGCTCACCATGTGCTACCCAGAGACAAAACAAAATACAATGCAAAGTACATTGTTAGCCATCAGAGCCATCTGTTTTCCAGGACAAGGACCTGAAGCTACAGCCGTGAGAAGACTAAAAATACTTCAGTCAACGCCTAGGTATTTGTAGTAGATATTCCCTTTAGATTATTAATTGGCAGTGGCTATTTATACGTCACAGCGAGCACGTAAAGGTAAATTCGATAAAATGTTGTTCTGTTTAATTAAAAATTAAGCCTGCTTAAAAATGGAACTGAGCAAAAAATAAGCACTACAATGTAGGTACAGTCGTCTAATAAAGAAATGTCTAAAAACTTAATAATTTATATGTTAAATTTAAAATTTATGAATTTTTTTATGTAATATATTAATATTATTTGCGTACCGATACAAGAAAAGTTCGTTCTTTTAAATGATGCTATCAAAAATACGGGTGGCCATTTAAAAAAAGGAAGTGGCTATTTATACGTCCGACGTATATAAAAGTCGCTATACGGTGTAGCGCTCTCATTGGTGGATTGAGTCACGTGACACATAACCTTATTTCTACCGTCCGATGGATGATGAATCGGCTTTGTTTACTAAGTCGGTTGGATGATGTCCGAGATTATTCAGACCTATCTTGTCTCATATTTTATATTGCGTATGTATGCCCTCCTTTTTCGGCGATGGGCGATGCGGTATGAAAAATGAAGTGGTAATTATTAACAATAGTGTAACCCACCCCCGAATGTCAGGGGGTAGCCAAAATTTCAAGAAAATCGGGGCTGGGTTACACCATTGGAAATGATTACCACTTCTTTTTTCGTAAGGCAGTGTGCATCACTGCCGACTGCCACAATATGGCGCGAATGCCCCCTTCTTTTTTCATATGACAGCGCCTATCCCCCAAAAAGGAGGGCATACACTCCTTATTGCAAAGATGCTTGAGAAAAGTGCACTTCGGACGGCTTCCGACATATCTAAATAAGTTTATGTCGGACGTGTACGGAGTTAAATGTACGTCCAAAAAAGTCACGTGACTCAACTCGCCAATGAGAGCGCAAGACGTATACCGACTTTTATATACGTCGGACGTATAAATAGCCACTGGCTAAAAGAGATAGATGGTCTAAGCTTGGTTTGTAATGACGTCACAAGAACAACAAATATGTCAAAATATGTGCCTTTCAAAATTATGTTGGACGTGTCGAAGCGTTTTTTTTTTAATCGCTCAGTACAACATTTTACCGAATTTATTAAAACCTTTAGGTGCTCACTGTATAATAGTCGATAAACGTCTTGTGCTCTCACTGCGAGTTGAGTCACGTGACTTGGATGTATATTTAACTTCATACACGTCTGAAAGTCCAAAGTAAACATTGCAATAAGGTGTGTACCTATGCCTTCCTTTTTTGGCGATGGGTGCTGCCATATGAAGAAAGAAGGCATTCGCACCATATTGTGGCAGTCGGCAGCGATGGGCACTGCCGTATGAAAAAAGAATATTGAAATACAGGAATTATTATAAATGCACTTCAACGAATGTCGAGCGAAAATAGTGTAAGTAAACCAGGCATAAATCTTTTAAAATTTTGGCATTATGCTCCCCATAACATTATATTTTTTAATCTGTGTTTATTCTTAAAAATAAAGTAAAATTAAAAGATAAAGAAGATGTATGAACCAGGCTTTACTGTGTTACGCTCCTTATTGTAACGTTTACTTCAGACGTGTGTTGAGTTAAATATACGTCCAAAGAAGTCAAGTGACTTAACCCGCCAATGAGAGCGCAAGACGTATACCAACTTTTATATACGTCAAACGTATAAATGGCCACTTGTGTTATTGGGTGCGTTTAAGATGACAAATCAATTATTGCAATTGCTTGCAAGTGGATTGATGCTTGCGCACTTTAAACGGTTTCGCTAGATTTCAGCGGATTGCAAAATTAGCGAGCGTAAAATTTTACGCTTGGTCGCTCGCGGTTGCTATAGGTAAGCGGTTTATTCTAACCTTACTTTGTTCTGTCAGTTGTCTTTTTTGGCTTTATTTGTTTTATTTTGCTGTGGTGAAAGCCATTGTAAAATTTCGATTTCGTGATTTACTTTTTGGAAGTGGCTATTTATACGTCCGACGTATATGAAAGTCGGTAGGTATACGTCTTGCGCTCTGATTGGCGAGTTTAGTCACGTGACTTCTTTGGACGTACATTTAGCTCCATGCACGTCTGAAGTAAACTGATTTTACGTCGGAAGTGCATTTTTCTCAATCATCATTGCAATAACGAGCGTGTATGCTCTCCTTTTTCGGCGATGGGCGCTGCGGTATGAAAAAAGAAGTGGTAATTACTTCCAATGGTGTAACCCACCCCCGATTTTCTTGAAATTGTGGCCCTATTTTCATCCGACATTCGACATCTGCCGAATGGTTAAGCCCGATTTATAAACTTTGACGTTTGACGTTGCCGTTTGACGTTTCCGTTTGACGTTTGAAAGTTGGACATCGAAAAATATTACCTCAAATTCCGTCAGGGATAACCACAGACCTCCTGGAGGTCCGTTTGGATAGCCAATAATTATCTTGTTCCGTTTGCCGTTGCCTCTCCGGCCAATGAAGTGCCTTCTTAAGGGTCACGTGGGAGGTCACATAATGGTTTCCCAGTTTATCAGCTGATCATCTGTATTGATTTTGTGTAATATTTTTAATATTATAATTATCCAAAATAACGATACATAGTATCTAGGGTAAATGTATCTAAAGTATATCCAAGTTACAGCGGCAGTAGATATAAACAAAGTCCTTACAATTTATAATATAATTTATAATAATAATTTCCTTAAATTAAGTAGCAAAATAAATTTACAGAATATACTGCTCGCGATCCGATCTAAAATATGCAGGAAACTCGACTGAGGGAAGAGCCGGCCCTGCATTCTGCTCGCTGCGTAAACACTTGACATTTTATGACGGCCAGACCAATAAGAGAATAAGTCACGTGGTGGCCAATGTTTTGATCCACTGCCTTTGTAACTTGGATAGACTTTAGAGTTGCTAAATCAGAGTATTGAAATCGAATGACTTCGCTTCGATGACGATTGTTGTTCTACCTATGCTTTATTTTTCTGGCATTGATAACTCACAGGCGTACAGAAAATTCTAAACGGAATGGAAAAAGTTTATGGAAACAGCAGCTGCATCACCGTCAAACGGAAACGTCAAAGTTTATAATTCGGGTTTTTTACAGCGCCGAACGTCGGACGTCGGGCGAAAATAGGGGGTACCTAGCCAAAATTTCAAGAAAATCGGGGGTGGGTTACACTATTGGAAATAATTACCACTTACCGCAGCACCCATCGCCGAAAAAGGAGGGCATACCTGCTCCTTATTGCAACGATGCTTGAAAAAATGCACTTCCAATGAATCTAAAATCAGTTTACTTCGGACGTGTATGGAGCTAAATGTACGTCCAAAGAAGTCACGTGACTCAACTCGCCAATGAGAGTGCAAGACATATACCGACTTTCATATACGTCGGACGTATAGCCACTTCCTTACTTTTTTGAGGCTGTGTTTGAGCTTATTGTATTATTATATTTCAACAATTCGGGCGCTAGCTTTACTGTCATAAAATAGCCGTTTAATGAAATGCTAGCGCTAGCAAACAAAAGAAGAAAGCGCTGCAATCAAAGCGCTTGGTATGATTGGGAGTCTTAAACGCAACCATTAATTACCTACTACATGAAGGAATTGTTAATTCGGTGTTGTGAATGTTTGTTTAGACACTTAGGTAATTTAATTTCTACATAAATATCGAAAAATCATCTTCATGGAGACCTACTTCGTTACTGCAAATTATTAATACAATGTAATAGGTACTACCCGAGGTACTACCCATCGAACTACTATAAAAGAAGTTTTGAAATACCTGTGAAAACTATTCAATCGAAATCCTTTGAACAAAAGTTCCGATATTTTCTTCCCAAATAAGAATATTCCAGCTTCTGGATTCCAGCAAATTACATTGGTCAGTGGTTTCTCTTTAATCGTTATTGCACAAATTATGTACTAAAGGTTCTTTATCCCAGCTTTATAGAGTGGTAGAATATCAATGCACAGTAGCCGTAGTAGTTTCGCCTTATTGCCACTGCCAAGAAATTACCAACAACAATGGTGCCCGTACTCAGTAATCCCGTACCTTTGCCTTATTTTTCCCTTTCTTCCTTTCGTTGTTAACTGGATAACTGGATGTTTATTTTGTGTTGTCAGTTGTCAGTGTCAAACACAAAATATATAGGTTAGTGTCAAAGAGAAACATGAAGCACTTGAAGCAGGTATTAAAATTATATTTTATTTATTCCTTTTGTGTCAACGAAGGACTTCTTTAACCTAACCGAACCTAACCCGACCTAACCTCTTATCTTAAGTGTCACTTGTCAACAACTGCTTTCAACCCAAAGCAAGAGCCGCGTTCCTTTTGCCACTTTTCTTAAGAATTCTTACTTTATCTCAGTTGGTGGCAGTTCCTTTTACAAATGAGAATGTGAGCTAAAGTGAGATTTTTTTACCTCCCCCTTCACCCTTCAAGCACATCCTCGCTATCGAGTACACTCACTATCGAGCATATTGGCTCAGTTTGGTGGTGGGGAAAATGCAAGAACGGGTCTATCGTTCTTGGGGAAAATGAATCTTTCACAAGATGAGCGTTTGACAGGAAAAAACAAACCGAGTGGCTCGGCTAACAACTGAACTAAAGTTCTCAGTGTATGGGTAAAAGGAACGCGGCTCAAGGTTAGTTGCCTCTACCCGTCGATGGAGGAAGGTAAAGATTAGTTTCCTAATGCGAAATACCGACTGACTCAATACTCTTCGGAAGAAGATGGAGCCACCGTCGAATACTTCTCGGCGCGGTGGGGGTAACGAGGCTTCCCAGTCCGACACGGTTGTCCGGTAGATGGCGCACTTGCACCATCCTCGGATTACGTCTCGGCGTTGAGGTGGAAGAGAGGCTTCTGTCCGGTAGATGGCGCACTGCGCACTTGTAATGCGGCTTCCCAAGACGAACTTTTGTTCGGCAGATGGCGCGCTTCGCGGCTTGCCAAATCTGTTGATTTGACCTTGGTTCTTTGCGTTTTTGTGCTGGTACGATTGAGTCATCGCCATCGATCGAGGGCTGGAAGATATATTTTAGATTTTGTATTCCAGCGTTCGATTCGAGTCGCCCGGCCGCGGTCCCGCCCCCCTCTTTGCCTATGGAGGCGGTTTTTTTAAAGTAGCGAGTAACGTTATTAATTGTTAATGACAAATGTCTCGAGTCTTTTTAAAATAATCTCTTTATAATGGAGTTATAACCACAGAAAATATACGCTATATTTTCTGTGGTTATAACGTTGATTGATTCCTTCCTCCATCGACGGTTATAATATTCATATACAACAAGGTGACCAACTCCTGGCTGACGAAAACCGGGACAGTAGTTAGGTACCTAGCCAGGGGCGGATGGGACCACCGGGACACTGGGCAAATGTCCGGTGGGCCGGTCATTCGAAGGGCCCCGGAGGGCCGCCGCAGGCTCGAAGGCTCATCGGCCATCGCATCTTAAATTTTAAGACAGTCTTAACTACTTGACAAAACAAAAGGCAATCATTGTTACAATAATTGTTGTAAGTAGGTAGTTAATTTAAGATAGGACGGTGCAACTGGCCATAATTAATTATTTTTGTTTTGTTATTTTTGTTCTATTATTTCTTTACGTGTTTTACGGCAACGTAGAAGGGACACACCATTATTTTATTTTTATTGAACTCGAAATTTCGACTTTTAAAGTCGCAGTCCGACTTTGAAGTCGAAATGCCGATTTTGAACACAAAATTTTGACTTTGAACTTCGGCTTTGAAAGTTGGAAGTTCATAAAGTCAAAACTTCGAGTTCAATGTCGGAATTTCGAGTTCAAAGTCGGATTTCGAATTTCGAAGTCGAAATTTCGAGTTAAAACTTTATAAAGTCGGAATTTTGACTTCAAAGTTGGCCTTCGACTTTAAAAGTCGGAATTTCGAATTCAATAAAAATAAAATAACGGTGTGGTCCTTCTGAATGTTTTGTTATTTTTATATCTTTATATTTAGAGAAAAAAGTTTTATTTGTTTTACGAGAGTTATGATTTTATTTATGTTTTCATAAAACATGTATATTTTGTTTTATTAAAAAAATACATTATCTACATTGTTTTTTTTAAATTGTTATTATGATAATAATTAAGAAAAGAAAAATCTAAAGCCAAATGAGATGTTTAGGGGCCGCTTGGGAGACAAATGCCCGGGCTGGTTAGGTAAAGTCCATCCGCCCCTGTACCTAGCTATTTTTTACCTATAATATGCAACTGTCAAGTTTTGTAGTTTAATCAACTTATGATTTTGTTAGAATTATTGATCTAGTTCATGCTATTAACCAATAAATACCACCCAAGGGAAACAAAAAAGAATTTGTGATCAAGTAATATAACAAAAATAAAATTTAACTCAAAGCCACAGGTACATAAATTAAAAAAAACAAATACTGGCTGTTTACAATATACAGGGTGGCCCAGGATAAGTGAGCCAATATGTGTAAAAGAAAAAAAAAATTCGCGTTTAAATTTGATTGTTTGTGGTTCTGATTTGCTTGACTAATGACTGGAAACTAATTTTTAGCATATTTTCGTTTTTGAAAAATCAAGATGGCGTCGACAGCGACCATTTATTTATTTTCATTGTAGGTGAAGTGCCTTTTCCTTTAAAGATAACAAAAAAATTCATTAAGAAAAGTTGTTCCCAATTAAAATTACTCCAGGGTACCAAATTTTGGAAAGATCGGCCTACTTTGTTTTCCCACTTTTTTTTCTAAGGCGCTAAAGAAAAAATAAAAAAATTAAGTAGGCTGATTGTCTCAAAATTTGGTACACGGCAATAAGTTTTAATTCTAAACAACTTTTTCTCATAAAATTTTTCGATACCTTGTATTTAGAAGCCACTTCTAGCCCATCTTTCCAAAATTTGGTACCAGGTGGTAACTTTTAATTGGGTTTTAACAAATTACATAGGGTCTTCGGCTCTCTTGAGGGCATGACCATTTTTGTCGATTTGAAGTTTTTTCAGCACAGCGCGAAAAATTGGGCATGGAGGCCCATTTCTTTTTTAACGTCACCTGGCTGGCCAAAATTGCCATATTTTATTTTCTTATCTATTTTCTGTGCGGCCTAAAATAACCGAGAAAATCGCTTAATAAGAAATAAACAAAAAATGCATAGCCTCAAGAGAGCCGAACACCCTGTGTAATTTTCTGAAACTATCTGAGTACCCAGTTGCATAAAGCTTCTTAGTGCCATCAATTTTCAATATGATAGTTTTCCTCTATCTCTTAAAATAAATATGCTAGGGCTATTAAATTGTTTTGCTCAATTTGAGGTATTTTTTATATTGCGCGTCAAGTTGGCTATGGCTGCCGATTTCTTTTGCAGCACCACTTAGCTGTCCAAAATTGCCACATTTTTGTTTCTTCACGATTTTTTATTGTAGGGCGAAAAATAAGTGAGAAAATCGCGGTGGTATAGTTCTAAAATAATCATCCTGTATATAAAAAATAAGTTGATCAGTTATATGTATAAAATTTATAAAAAATATTACAAAAAGTAAAGTATGAAACAAACATTTAAAAAAAACTATAAGTTTTAAGTACAGGGTGGACCAACGTTTGGCGCCCTGCCGGAGGGGTCTCCCATGGGGGCCCTGGTTATGATGTATGTAGGATATGATGTATTCATATCTAAATAGATGTAAATTCTTTGCCTTGACTGTCACCAAATCCAAAGGTAACTCAATTTAGAAAGAGAAAAATATTTCTAAAATTTTAGTTGAAATGTGCATACGGGCAAATTTTTGAAGTCGGTTTTAATTTTTTCGTTAAAGTTTTGTTATATTATTTATGCTGTAAACCGTTGATTGAATCTTCCATCGACGTCTAAACCAAATTTTCTGTATGAATGACAACTATATAAATTTAGCTAGACATAATATTTTTATACTTAGGTATGTCAGTGTTAATACTTATGCTTATGAAATATTGTGTATAATAAACGATATCGATCGACGATAATCGAATAACAAAACATGAAGATAATATTATAAGTATATTCCGTTGTTTGAGAACTGACGATATAAACTTTGATTATATACCTATTATAAACAAGGATTAAAGGTATCAAAGCGTTGATGTAGAACTTTGGAGAACAGATACTTTTTGTTAAACATTTTTCTGAAGTAATAAATTCTAATAACACCCTGTATCTCCGCAACTGTGAGCCTCAGAAGCTTCATTTCAACCTTAAGTTTGACGGCTCATCCGATCATGTGACACGCCAAGTTTGAAGAAACTATCTCGTATAATTCTGGAGATACTAAAAAATACGTGTATTTTTCTCTAAACTTCTATGCTCTGTATAAAAAAAAATTAGGCCCGTAGAAGAAAAAAATATATGAAGAAGTGCCCTTATTTTGACTCCAAGAATACGTGGTTTCATTTTTGACCATCAGTTCAGTTACACCCTGTATACAGTGTCTTAAGACTATTTTACGGTATAACTTTCCAATACCGCCCTGTTTTCGAGATAATAATAATAATGACAGAAAGTTGGACACAAATGGGAATTTTCTTTATTTGAAGTTTCTCAAAACAAATTATTCTTGATAAAAGTTAGTGCTTGTGCTTAAACTCAAAATCGACCTGTAAAAATTTTAAAATTTCTATTCGTATACAGGGAAGGTTGAAAAATATGAAAATTCCTCAAGAGTAAAGTACTCTTATTTTTAGAACTACAGCAGTATAGCACTAAGAAAAGTTGTTTGGAATCCCAAGTAAATGTCAAATATGAATTCACAGCCACCTATCCAAAAGAAGAAGAAAAATCACACTTTCGCATTTTTTATTCACTGTATAATAGATAATATTAATATTAGCTATGCATTTTGAGGCAGATCTTCAAGCATGACAGTACGATACCAACGATTTTTATTTACGTTCAACTAGCATCTTAAAAACACTTAATAACTGAAACTTCTGCAAAGTTTGTCGTTTTTTTGTGTCCAGGTAAAATACTACTACAATTTCAAACATAACTTAGCAACTAATTTGTGGAACACAAAAATATTTTAATAGAGCAATAATTTAAGTTATTTAATAAATGACAATTCAACAATAAAAATATCACAACAAAAAAATTATTATGAGAATAAACATTTCAGTGACTACTCTACATGTGACCCTTCCTTCGCTTCCTTTCGCCTTCAACCAGCGACTATCCCACTAGGCAATATAACAAATTTTTGAGGTAATTATGGAACGTAGTGTATGCACCGCCCGATTTTCTTGAAATTTTGGCTACCCACCTATTTTCGAGGTCCCTGACCAAGAATCTATCCTCAGTTTTTTGAGGCCGGACGTAGTTTCCGAGAAAATGAATTTTCAAATTTTCTTTTGACACCCGACACCCCATTTTTCACGGCGACATTTGTGGTTATAATCCAGATAAATTTTTAGTGTACGCAGCTTAAACTGATCACCACCCTATGCTGCAGAAGGCGCAAAATATGGTGGTGATCAATTTGAGCTAAATTCATCTCGATTATAACCAAATATTACCGTGAAAAAGTGGGGCGTCAAAAGGAAATTTGAAAATTCATTTTCTCGGAAACTATGTCCGACCTCAAAACACTGAGGTCAGATTCGTGTTCAGGGACCTCGAAAATAGGGGGGTAGCCAAAATTTCAAGAAAATCGGGCGGTGCATACACTATGCTCCATAATTACCATTTTTGAATACGTTTCCTCAATGTTTGAATACGATTTTGCAGACTTCTAAGCTTCACAACTCACAACGCTTTCGGCTATGGCTTTTTCAACCTGTCCAAGTTCAATTTTTTGTTTTTTTTTATTTGGGACCTTCCTTACGACTCGTGCTCGATTTGTACAAATAATAACTTGGTATTGCACCTAAAAAAGTAAGTATATTTTGTAAAAATATAATGAAAATAACTAACCACGAAAATTTAAAACCTTCAGCTAAACGTGGAATTTTTAAAGGTGCACGTAAAGTTTCACCAGTCGATTCTACAACACACCGTTGATTGAGGACCATCGACGAACACACGTAGTCTCCCTTTCAATGTCTTGTGTTAAAAAGTGTTGTTCACAGACCTACGATAACCCGAAGCTTTATGAAAAATATATACAAAATGTAACATATAACATACCTTAGAATGTTTCTTGACTACAAAGCAAGCACTTTTTATGGCTTGCACCCTTGTTTGTATAAATAAGGCTTGCACCCATTTTGCCCTCAAACCTGGATCCTTAGGAAAGGCAAAAAGGGACACTTTTGGCTTTGGTCCGGATAGGTAATTGCCTTTCCAATTTGGGCGTCGATTGATACCTTCCTCCATCGACGAATTTGGGACATGGCTAACCGTTGGTTTCCATCGATTCTACAACCACAAGAAAACACTCATTTTGATACAACAAAACAAATTTTCACTTCCTAACCTCTATACCTATTTATCGTTTATCTGATGGCTCAAAACATGAAATGTTTTTATATGCACACACTAATTATCGGACTAGAACACCACCGCACACTATTATACTGTATCCACCAAATACACTGTCGTAACAATAATATAATTGGAAATAAGAAAACGAGAATCTAACCGGCAGCAAAAGGCAAAAACAGCTGGTAACATATAAAATTGGGACGGACGGGTCAAGCGCTTGGTCGATCGATAGCCGCGTAAATACAGTTTCCTGCGATGTCAAATATAACCTTCCATCGTCAATGGTGCGCGACGGTGCGACGCTTTGGCCGACCCGTTGATTGAAGTTTCCTTTTCTAATCGACCGACTCGAACGGTGGTTTCGGAATTTGTCGCCACCGTACGGACGCGTCTCGGTGAAATGTAAGAGAACGAGACAGAAACATTTAGTAACAAGTGGGAATGTGACAGACAGACCATAAGGATCATATTCGCATGCCCCCCTAAGGGAGGATATCTTCCCCTTCTTCAATCAACGCTCTACCACAGAATAGCTGGTTTAAAATAAGTGGTTGTTTAATTTGAAATGTTTTAATCGGTATTTTAAACTTTTGGTGAAGGCGCGGGTATTAATTTTAATATCTAAAACTTGAATACCACCATCTTTTCCCACACCTCCAGCCCTGTTCTGTTTTTGAAGTATCATGTTGCCAGCTGATGGCTTTGACTATCTTTATAACCTGAATATGCTCTTGATTTACGTTGGTACAGAAATAATCCAAGCATTTCTTCCCCAAAGGACAGAAGATATATATATATCTCATTCGTAAGTTACATAAATGTAATTTGCGAATAAGATATACAGGGTGTAACTAAACTGATGGTCAAAAATGAAACCACGTATTCTTGGGAGTCAAAATAAGGGCACTTCTTCATATATTTTTTTCTCCTACGGGCCATAGTTTTTTTTATACAGAGCGTAGAAGTTTAGAGAAAAATACACATATTCCTTAGTATCTCTAGAAGTATACGAGATATTTTCTTCAAACTTGGCGTGTCACATGAGCGGATAAGTTGTCAAATTTGAGGTTAATATGAAGCTTGTGAGGCCCCCAGTTGCGGAGATACAGGGTGGGATTAAAATTAATTAGTTCAGAAAAATATGAATGGCAAATTCAATGGTTAACAAAAAGTATCTCTTAGTATTTTTTCATATTCTCAGCCGTTTTTTAATTATTTTCAAAGAACGGCAATGCTGCAATAAAAAAGCCATTTTAAGAATAAATCTAACAATCTGTGGATGTCAATTAAACTTGGCATTATTTCAATCATTTGGCTGCCAACTTTGCACCTTAGTATCAATATTTTGAAAAATTATATTTTCATTCGAAGAATTGACTGATATGCACTTTTGCTATGGACTTGCGAATGGCATTAATAAACATGCGGAAACGCATAGTTGCGTGTATTGAAAGAGACGGCGGTCATTTCGAACATTTAATAATTTAATTTTCTAATAGCAGTACGTTTATTTTATTATTGTTTTTGCTTTTGTATTTTGTTAAATAAAGTTTAATTGACATCCACAGATTGCTAGATTTATTCTTAAAATGACTATTGTTCATTGCAGCGTTGCCGTTCTTTAAATATAATTAAGAAACGGCTGCGAATATGAAAAAATACTAAGAGATACTTTTTGTTTACCATTCTATTCACCACTCAAAACAAATTTAAAAAATGCGATTATACAGAGTATTCATATTTTTCTGAACTAATTAATTTTACTAACACCCTGTATCTCCGCAACTGGGAGCCTCAGAAGCTTCATGTCAACCTTAAGTTTGACGGCTGATCTGCTCATGTGACACGCCAAGTTTGAAGAAAATATCTCGTATACTTCTAGAAATACTAAGAAATATGTGTATTTTTCTCCAAACTTCTACGCTCTGTATAAAAAAAACTATGGCTCGTAGGAGAAAAAAATATATGAAGAAGTGCCCTTATTTTGACTCCAAGAATACTTGGTTTCATTTTTGACCATCAGTTTAGTTACACCCTGTATATCTTCCATCCTTTGGGGAAGAAATGTTTGGATTGTTTCTGTAGCAACGTAAATCAAGAGCATATTTTAGGCTATAAAGATAGTCAAGTCATCAAAAAATGAACATGGGTGGAGGTGTGGGAAAGAATATAGGGTATTCAAGTTTTACAGATTAAAATGAATACCGGCGCCTTCATCAACAGTCTAATATATAAAATAAACTAGGTAGGTGTACTTACTTCTTTTGCTTAATTCCACACACGAAAACTTTGTTTTTTCAGGCGATGAGTTTCGCTAACCAGGTTAGCATCATCAGGAGATGATTAAGACTAATCATTAGACTTAATCATCTCCTGATGATGCTATAACATGGTTAGCAAAACGCGCGCCGAGTGCAAAAACAAAGTTTTGGTGTGTGGAATTAAGCAAAAGAAGTACTTGCTAAGTGCCAAAGGTTCCCTGATTCCCCATTTAGGTAGGTAATCACAATTTTATTTCATAATTTGGTAAGTATCATCGACAAGTTATTTCAAGAGAATATATTATAGAAAATGCATGCAATCATTCTTTCAGATTGTTTTTAATTTAGAAAATATAGTATCCGAACAATGGCAAAGGCAAAATCTTCTATGTAGCCTCTGCTCTGCTGTTAATTTACATTTGTCCAATTCCAATAACTTTTTCACCATTAAGGGCTTCCGTAAATGGCTACAACGGGATGTTCTGGATATCTGGATATTATATCATCCAAAATAGTTATTGGTGGCTGTGCACTAGGAAATTTGAGTTAATTTTGTAATCTAAAATATAATATTATCTTACTAAATAATATATAAAGGTATGTAGTTACTTAGAGTGACTATTTAGCTATCTACCTTATATTATGTGTTATATCATCTCGCAGTTGTTATTTTATTGAGTTTAGTCTTCATTTATTCTATAACACCTCTGCATTACCACCTTACCATCTCTTATAATAATAACTTTGTGGAACGTTTTGTGATACTGGAATCATTTTAAATTATTATTATTAAAATTAATGTAGCGGCATTTAGACGTATATTCCGTCGCTCCTAAAACCTATTAGTTTTGTCCTCAGAAATCATAATATAATTTTGAAAAAATGTACCATTAAAACCATCTTAATGCCATCTCTATAGAGATAGAAGTCAAAAAGTGGTAGTAGTGAAGTAAATTGGAGAAATAAAGGAAAAATGAAGCGAAACTTGCATCGAGTCGAGTTGTCGCTGCATCAGCCCGAATTACACAGAGAGCAAAAATTGAAGTAGGTAGTGCTTTATATTAAATATTAAATCATGCCCAATAATGTAACCCTAAATGACATTTACAACCTATTGAACACTGTAAATGACAACCTAAAAAAGAAAATTGAAGGTGTTGCAAAAGACCTAGACCAATTATCTGACAAAGTAAATAGCGAAGTCGAAGAAATTCGTGATAAGGTGACAGAACTGGAAACCGAAAATAAGATACTCCTAGAAAGAGTCCTCACCACCGAGAGAAAACTGCGGAAAAACAATTTAATATTCTATATGGTATCGATGATATAAAGGTTGAAACTACGGAAGAACTGTGAAAATCATTCTAGAGCTCACAAAGGAAAAACTCTCTGTCAACTTGCCTAAATTAGATATATCAAATATCTTTCGCATAGCAGCATACACACAAAAAACAAATAGAGGCCAATCTTAGTTGATTTCTTGACACATCTCAGAAAACAAGAGTTGGTTAAAAATCAAAGTAAATTAAAGGGTACAGGTATATTCGTGAGCGATGATTTGATAAAGGAAGATAGGGAAGACAGAAAACTACTTGTATGCACTCTGAAAGATGCCAGAAGACTGATTAAGCAGGCAGTTATTAAAAGAAATAATATCATCATTGAAGGTGAAGCTTATACTTGTGAGTAACTACGGAAAGCCATAGATGATAAGGAAGAACTTGTCCTACCAACGAATACGACAAACTTCTAGTGAACCATCAACCCCCCTACAACTAGAACCAGAGAATACATGTGTTGAGCAAGTATATGCAGGGTTAAATAAAGACACTGCAGGTAGTGGGATTAAACGTAAACAAGAATCTTCACCTCAAGTTGAAGCCAAGAAAAAAACATCTGAAATAAACTCCAATCCTAGAATCCTAAGAACTAAGGTTAAGTAATTAAGAAATAAAAATTACAAAGCACATCGTATGTACAATAAGTTATAAGTATCTACACTATGCTGAGTTTCTGATTTTTATCGTTTTCTGTAATATCTGTTGTCAAATTTTAATTTAAGATAGCGTTTGATTTTTTCATTTTTTGCTTATATAGTGGCAAAGAAAATACTGCTACATAGAAGTTTTTACTTTAATAGTGGACATTGGTTAACCAGCCACTGTGTAAGTATTCCGAAAGTGATTATATATATTTTTTTCATTGTACTAATAAAAAGAGGTGAGCATTGGATAGCAGAAAAAAAACCATGAACAACTATGTACTGAATTTTATACCTCCAACTATAAACACACATATAGAACAACATTCAATTAATTTCAAAAATTATTTTACTGGCAACAGGAATAACTTAAAGATATATCATTATGAACATAGGAAGTCTGAAAAACAATTGGATTCTTTTAAAACTCACTTAAGACGAATAGAAGCACATTTTGATTTAATAATTTTGACGGAAACTCGACAAATAGAGGATATCAGACTATTTAATATAGAAGGGTAGACTTGCGTCTACAATGAAGGTAAGTACAATCAAAATGATGGAATTATCGAATACATAAAGGATTCAATAAATTTCAAGAGCTTTATAACTACTATCAATGAACTAAAAGTTATTGAAATATTTATCAATTTTGAAAATATAAGACATTGAGGGTTATAAGCTTATACCGTCCGCCATCCTCTTCCGTTGATAATTTCTTATTGGCCCTGGACGAATACTTTGAAAAACCTGAAAATATAAAAAGTGGTATAAAATTGTCTATCGGAGATATCAATATTAATATAATTGATGACAAAAGCGCAAAAATGGTTTCATGTCCTACATTAATGCATACACGCATTGATCACATCTTTGTCAATGATCATGAAAATCGGTTCAAATACGCTCCAGTTGTACTGGAATCTGATGTTACTGACCACTATTCCACTTTACTGCAAATTATATCTGAAACAAGAAAATCCTGCGGTAAAAAACAAAAATACAAATACTAAATTGATAACACCAAACTAAAAAATAATCTTCAAAATGAGAATTGGAGTGATATGGTATAGCTGTTGAGATATTGAGCGAGCAACAAATGTTTTTATTAAAAAAATTAACTTTTATATACCGAGGCGAGCACAAATAAAGTTATGATACACAAAACGCAAATTAAAAGAACCCCATGGATATCAAATAGCCTAATAAATCAAATAAATGAAAGAGAACAACTTTTTAGAAACATGAAAAAAAACACACTCCTGAAAATACATTAAGATATAAAAAATTTAGAAATACATTAAATGATAAGATTAAAGAAACGAAAAACAAGTCCTATCAAAACATTATCAATAAAAACAATAACACTGAAAGAATTCCGCCAAGTGAGTTGCTTTGCTAAGATTTTTTTGCTGCGGTAAATAGATATTATGCTGTCATAGCAAAAAAAATTGCTGTGGCAAGTAAACCTGTTTTGCTAAAACTTCTCTGCTACCACAGCAAAATTTTTACTTGCGGTTAAAGGATAGGTCACTAGAAATTCCTTTTAGTGAGCCCACTTACTTACATGAAGCCAGTCGTTTTGTTACTACAGGTGAGTGCAGTCTGCTGCAATGCACTCAGCTGTGGTAATTCAACTGCTCATTTGTGACTAGCGAGCCCTCACTTACAACAAGTGAGTTGCTTTGCTAAAATTAACGGTGAGTTGCAAATGCGCTTGCGCTAGCCGGCAAGCCTGAGCCCGCCAGGCGGCCCCGCCGCAGTCGTCGCGCAGTTGTTGGTCCGTGATGATCGTACTGATCGTCTAGACCTAGACAGCTCTGGCATCATTGTTTTCCGGGAACATTGCCGTCTTCGAAGGTACGTAAAAATTAATATTTTCATACTTAATGTCCGCTTGGTAGCACATTGTCATTATATTATACATAATCTGGCATCCTGTCAAGAGTATAAAACATAGCGCAGCCAGATTTTTTGTTTTTCCTGTAGTTTTTCCCATTTCATGTTTACTTTATAACATGTTGAGTCATTCACTACAAATCCCTAATACTTATATTCTTTATTACGTGGCCGTCTCAATCTCAAAGATATTTTTTGGGGACACGTAGGATGTGTAAGACTAGGTGTAGAAGAAACCTGTAGGGTTGCCGCGTGAACATGTTATTAAAAAAAACATGAAATGGGAAAACTACAGGAAAAACAAAAAATCTGGCTGCGCTATGTTTTACACTTTTGACAGGATGCAGATTATGTATAATATAATGATAATGTGCTACCAAGCGGACATTAAGTCTGAAGATATTAATTTTTACGAACCTTTAAAGACGCCGGCAACAAATAAATTTTTTGCTATGGTAGGTAAGCAACTCACTTGTGTCTAGGGAGCAGCTTAATTGTCATTAATGAGCTGATTCAATTACAGCAACAAAACCTATAAAACCACAATAAAATTATTTGCTATGGTAGTTAAGCAACTCACTTGTGGTTAGTGAGCTGACTCACTTGCCCTAATACAATAGTCTAATTAGAACAGCATAGTGATTTTCAACAAACTACTTACTTACTGCAATTGAGTTGTCTTTAGCAAAGCGTGCTTTGCTGCGGTAGCAAAGTAACTCACTCGGCGCCTATTTAATGCAGATATTTTGCTGTGGTAATTGAGTTCTTACTAATCGTAGCAAAGTAATTCTTTCAGTGAACGACTCCTCTGCTTTGTGGAGAACGCTCAACAGTATTACAGAAGGCAGGGCCCGGGATAAGTGCATTAACGAATTGAAAGTTACAGAGGAAGTAATAACAGAAGAAAAAAGTATCGCAGAGCATTTTGTTAAATATTTCACTAACATTGGTGAAGAATTGGCAATGACAAAAAAAAACAATAGTACTATCCACACATTTCCACAGAAAACTATTCCAACTCGTTTTTCTTGGAGGAAACAAATACCCTGGAAGTAAAAAATATATAAATATTTTAAAAAACAAAAAGGCCCCAGGAGTTGATAAAATAAAAGCCGAAACCTTTAAGGTGATTGCTTTTGAGATATCAGCGCCCCTAACATATTTAATAAATTGGTGTTTCATCAGCGGTGTGTGCCCTAGAGCATTCAAAAAAGCAGTTATTTGCCCGATATACAAATCTGGAGATAGTACACAATTGAATAATTACAGACCAAATTCCTTAATTCCAAGTGTGGCAAAGGTGTTTGAAAAAATTGTTAAAAGTCGAATGATGTTATTTCTTGAAAAATATGAGATGTTATCAGATAGAAAATTTGGTTTAAGGGTAAATAGGTCAACACAAGTTGCAATACATTTTTTTGTGACAAAAATTAGTGAATTTGTGGACAGAAAAAGGCCGTGTTTAAGCGTTTTTGTTGATTTAAAGAAGGCTTTTTGTAGTATCCTACCCTGGTAGATGTTAATTGGCGAGCGGTATTATACAGGGTGATCTACAAGATTTTCTTTTAGTGTGGGCCTAAGGGTGTATGATGGAGACACAGGGTAGTTTAAATATGTATATTAAGATTAATTACGGAACAGTACATTACGTTAACAAAATACAGAGGAAGTTTAAAAACATGTGCAATAATTAAATAATGAATAATTGTAAAAATCTAAGAATTCGCACAACGCCACTCAAGATATCCGAAATATGAACTCTTTTTATGTAACACAATCCAAACGTTTCAAGGTACACTGTTAAACAATTAAACTTACATTAAGGTACAAAACAATATGTCAAAAATGGCACGAACACACAAACTATGGCAATAAAATGACAATATTCAGATCAAAAGTTCAAAAATTGCAAAAGATTTCCCAAATAGCACAAAATGAATTGATTAATCTGCATAACAATGAATAATGACCCAGTACAAAATTGGCATAAACTGTAATTCAATGTTACTCAAGTTTGTAGCATAAAATGATTCAATTATAAGACAATACTCTTGCAAGCAATACCAAAATAATATGGCTCAAAATTCAGAATAATCGTACGGCATGAATAGAAGTTCTTAATTAGCATAAAGACTAGATAAAACACTCATTACCTCAACTTACAAAACTGCAAATAAGTTTACCAAATCCTCAGTATAAAAATGAAAATAAAAAGACTCAATTTCTGATATTAACTCTAAAATTCAAATAAAAATTGCACAATAAATTCGGTATATCTTCAAAGTTTTCAAAATGATTTCAAAAATTCAAAATAAAAGGCAATTCAAACACAAAGGAATCAAAACAAAAATATCTTACTACTTGGTCAGTCCAACTTACTCAGGTGCTTAGAAGAAATTTGGTGGTATTGTTTAGCTGTTGCTACGACATCTGGGCTGGGGCCGCGGGCCGCGGGCCCCGTCCCGCGCCTTCTCTGCCGGTGGATGGATTTATCGTCGACTATTGTTGCTTGACTACTGAACTGCTACTGGTCTTTGCGAATGTGCCCTCCCGGTATTTATACGTTTTTTGGGTACCCCCCTGGTCTCCCCGCGGTCGCTACAATCCCTGCGAACTTCTGGGAAGACCGGTTCTCGCGAAATTAAATGAGGCAATTATCATAAATCAGTCAAAATTAATTATTGTAATTAGCATCAATCGATCACTTCGAGACGTTTATTATATCAGTTATCATAAATCAGTCTCACTGGCCATGTTTTCGATCAATTTATGGTTTTTCTCCCTTTGGCGGCACCGCCGTCTAATGCAGTACCCTCATTAAGACTTTGATTTATTAAAATGGGTTTTGAGATCGACTTGGGGCCCCAAGGAGAATCTGGCGAAAAACTAACGTTAAGTTTCCAGTTGGGACCCGAATTTTATATTTTTCTGTTAAAAAAAAATCCCGGGCACTACATTTTGATACAGTGGATCATCGAGAACTTCTAGATTCACTTGAAAGAATAGGTTCCAGGGTCACTTCTCACAAATTATTAAGTAGCTATTTAAGTGAACGTGAACAATGTGTAAAATTAAATCAAACTTACAGCTCAACTAAGGTAATAAAATATGGAATGCCTCAAGGGACCGTCCTGGGATCGCTTCTCATCAATATCTACCTGTAAGATATATACCCAATTTTATCCGAGGGAGAGGTAATGAGTTTTGCCGATGACACTGCAATAATATACAGTTCGAATACACGAACTACGGACATGAGCCAAAGCTATTCCGATTGACTGGCAGGTATACGTGCCGCCGCGAGTCGGCCCGACGCTCGGCTCGTTTGGTTTTTAGTGTACTCTGGACGACGGGTCGGTGCGTATGGCGATTAAAAAAATCCCATACTATCGAGCGCTTATATTCTAAAACTGTAATATGCTATTTTTTTAATTCTTACTAGAAGTAAACAAAAATATACCTCCTAAACGATCCCAAAAAATAAAAGTTATTCCAGAAAAAGAAACCATTTTACAAGAAATGTTCAAATAAACCGCCTTCTGCGGCTAAACAATAACCCAGTCTATCATGGAACCCTCTCCTTAAGTTAGCCAACATGTTCGGGGTAATTAATTGGTACTTAAATTAAACATTAAATTAATTGACGCAATTCTTCCAAATTATTAGCCCTATTCGCCCTAAAGCCGTAAATTTGTGATTTAACAAATCCCCATAAAAAAGTCACACGGAGCCAAATCTGGACATCTGGCTGGCCATAAAATTGTTCCCCTGCCGGTAAGCAAACGATTCGGAAAAGTTTGGTTTAAATCAGGGACTCTTTAAAATAAGGGGACCCTGCATGTCACAGTCTATCACATAGGAAAAGTGAAGCCTTGAGGGGAAGTTTGTTTTCTGTATACTCCAAGGAGACCACATAAGTGGGCTGGTACAAGGTTATGTTATATGTCAGTGTCCAACTGCCATCAGGTTTTATGTGACATGCCAGTGCCATAGATTCCAAAGGAGGCAAAATATTTCCCATCATAGTTCCGTTTTTATCTACAAATATAAGTTTATTTTACGTTTGTGAGGTACCTTGGGAGAGAAATAAAATTACAAAATTTTTATAATGAGCACCGAGAAAAACTACATGATTAGAACTAAGTACAAGATCTAGTCTTATTAGTCCATCCCGAAATCTGTAAAAGTTCTTTGGGTAGATACATTGATACATTGAACAAGGGAAGAAAGTTCACGAATGCATATTACAAATAATAATATAATAATAATAAAACTTTATTTACCAAAAACTAAAATAGACAAAAAACAGAGAAAATATTAGTAAATAAAGTGATTACGTCGATAAGCACAGGCAGTGCTTGTTTCGACTGCATAATTTTCACCTACAATATAACATACCAAACGAAATAAATACATATTAAAACTCAAACACATTAAAATTTAAAAAACATTAAAATTTAAAGCACATCAAAATATTAAAATACATCCAGACTGAAAACACATTAAAAACTTAAAATTCTAAATACCTACAATGCTGTAAAGTAATTAATTAAATTTGTTCAATCACATTTATTATTTGCATTCTATCGGTGGAAAGTAAAAATATCTTTACCCGCTTCTTAAATCTGTACTTGTTCAAATCTTCTTTGAGATAATTGGGCATGCTGTTGTAGATTCTTACAGAGATATATGCGAAAGTTCTTTGCGATATTGACTTTGTTACTTTTGGTAGTATTAACAAGTCTTTTTGTCGCGTTGTATAGTTATGTTTCGGTAGATTTTTATTTATTTGTTTTTCAAAACAAAATTTTGTTATCACACTGAAGTAGTACAGTTGTCTCAAGTCTAAAATTTTGGATTCATTGTACAAAAGATCCGATGGGTATCTATAGTCTTTCAGAAGAATCAGTTTTAAAAATCTCTTTTGAATAACTTCTAATGGGCCAAGGTGAACCCGGAGTGCGCCCCCCCAAGCTGTAATGCCATAACGGAGATGGCTTTCTACAAGAGCAGTGTATAATAATTTCATTGTATCAATAGGCAACATTTTATTGATGTATTTAAAAGAGTACAGTACTAGTTGCAATTTTTTGATGACATATTTAATGTGGACATCCCATCTGAGGTAAGTATCTAGATAAACACCTAAATATTTTATTTCTAATACTTGGTTTATGTTAAAAGTATTATGGCTGTCAAAATGTATTCTTAGCTGTTGGAAAGTGCAAGTACCGAGTCTATTGCAACTGAAAGGTAGAAAATAGGTTTTGTCCAAATTAATTGTGAGGAGTTTGTAATCAAACCATTTTTTTATGACAGCAAAATCGTTGTTTAAGATTTAAGATTAGCCCACGTATCCATTTCGTAGAAAATTGCAGTATCATCTGCATAGCCAATCAGTTCTCCAGAGATATTGATGGAAAAGATTTGATTTATATATAAGTTAAAAAGAGTAGGCCCTAGAACTGTACCCTGTGGAATTCCATAATTTAATGTTCGTTCTTCGCTTAGCTTATCGCCAATTTTCACTTGCTGAGTTCTATGCTTTAAATAGCTTGTAAGTAAGCGCAGACAATTTCCCCTAAAACCAGCATTCTCGAGTGTTTCCAGTAACAAAACATGACTTACCGTATCGAAAGCTTTGGCTAGGTCAATAAATAAACACAAACATGGTTTTGTTCTTTCTAGTGCACTGTGTATTTTTTCTGTTAGGGCTAATATTGCATCTTCTGTGGATGTATTTTCTTTTATGGATTGAGGAACCTGGTAACAAGGTGCAATAGCGACAAATTCTCAAATAAGCAAAATCGGCACTGACTTACTTATAGTACTTAAATTCCTGGAAATAATTGCAGGAAACCAAATTGAAATATAAAATAAATTTGATTCCTTTGGCACTTGCCATATTCTGTGTTTGTTGACAGAACATTGTCAAGTCTAATTTTTAGAAATCATGGAAACATTATTAATTTTTACTAACAATCAAAGTACCTGTAATATTCATAGATTCTCCAATAAAATGGCATACTTGGCATCATTGAGACCATTAGAATGAGGAAAGAAACGGCCTCACTTTGGAAAGTCTAATGCTGGGTCCCCTTACTTTAAAGGGTCCCTGGTTTAAAGACCCCTGTACCAACAAGTTGTTATGTGCGGTGTGCGGGTCAACCGTCTTGTTGGAACCAGATCTCAAATCTTTGTCCAGCAAATCTTTGAATTTCTGGGACAATTTGTTGCTGCAGCAACTGTAAGTACTTCGGACCAGTTAAATTTCCCTCGATAAAAAATGGACCTATCATATATTCCCCGAAAAAAAACCCCCAAACATTTAGTTTTTGAGGATACTGGGTACGATATTCAAAAAACCGATGTAAATTTTCTCGAGACCAATATCTGACAATTGATGGATTATGACGACCGTGTAATGGAAAAGACGACTCATCTGTAAAAACAATATTCCGTAAAAAGTTTTCTTGACGATTCGCCATTTCGATCAACTTTCGCAAAATCCCATCCGTGCAAAATTGTCAGCTGGAAAAATTTCATGAGTTTTTTGAACTTTATATGACTTATATCCATTTTGTTTTTAATAATTTATTATCAGTCCGAGCACTTACGTTTACCTGGTCAGCAATTTCAACAACAGATTGATCTGGATTTTCATTTGCTGAGGCACAAACCATTATCTCCATCATTTCCCGGTCTTCATTTGGTTCATTGTTTGTTGTTCTTTCATGGTTTCGAGGAGAAATGCAGCCATGTTTTTCGAAGTTCTGAATAACCCGATTGATTGTATCCACCGAAGGAGAGGGCCTATCTGGGAATGATTCAACGAACAAAGTTTTTACACTGCGAAGTGAATTACCACCGTAATACCACTTCACAAATTGTATTTTTTCGTCTTTTGTGTACCTTTCCATTTTTAGTGGTACCGTTTTAGATATACACTTTTTATTTACCTTAGTTTTTTGCTCCGTGCTACCGTGCTGCAAGGATCAGAGCAAAGAAATATGAATTCGTGATTGTCGGAGTAGGTGGCGCCCGCAGCAAGCTGGCGGGTCGGATGCCAGTAGATTCCCCTTCATTTTTCCTATGTCAGTAGTGCGAGTATTCGATCTGTATAACGCGGAAACGTGGCAGCAACTGAAAACTATGGTATCCAGAGACTTTAAAAAAGTCATAAATGGTTTGATACGAAGCTATTAACCATTAATTACGACAAGAATCACTATCTCCCTTTCACGTCATATTCAAGATGTTTACCTGATTACGATAATTCTATACAGATTATGCACAATGAGACATCAATATCCATAAAAGAAAAAAAGGAAGTCAAGTTTCTGGGAATTTATATGGATTCTCATTTGAGGTGGGATACTCATATTAATTATATAGTTAAGAAACTTAGATATATATTAAATAGAATAAAATCTTTTGTCGAAGTACTGCTTACCTTGCCACAAATGAGGGTCATCTTACAGTACACTAGTCGAGAGTCATTTGTCATATGGCATAGTTGCCTGGGGTGCTGCAACAAACAATCATATTGAGATTTTAGAAAGAATTCAAAAAGCCATATTAAAATCAATTTATAAGAAACCAATCAAGTATCCCAGTAGCAAAATATATAGTGAGTCACTCTTCTTCGATATACGGCAACGATGTTCAATGTTTTCTTTTACTTTTTACTTTTTTGTTATCCCATGTCGGTTTTACATGTCTGCTTCACATGTCTAGTATTTTAGTGAAGTTATTTAGTAATGTTTTGATATTATTATTGTTATTTTTATTTGATTTAGTTTAGAATGTTAATTATTACAGACATAGTTACCCACGCTCAAAGGTTACCCTTTGTGGATGTTCTCAATTTATTAACTTGTGTAATTAATTAATGTTGAAATCTAGCATTGTATTCCTTTCCAATGAATAAATTATTATTATTATTATTATTATTATTATCTCGACTTAGCCAAAAGGCATTCGCACTCCCTCTACGGGGAACATTCGCTCAGATCCCGGGTATCCCGGATACCAAAAGGATCTGGCTCGGACGAGACCCTTGCCATGTTATCGGGCCTTAGGTGACATTGATGTTGTTGGATGATCCTGCATTCCCCATGAATTTCCTGACGGTTCGGGCTGTCGCAAGTAGTACCGCTTTCTGCATGGACCTGTAAAGACCATCAGTTAGACCCAGCTCCTTGATGTTTCTCAGCAAACTTTTTGGTATAACACCAGTTGTTGACATGATGATTGGAATCGTCTGGACGTTCTCCATTTCCCATTGCCTTCTAATTCGTTCTTCTAAATCTCTGTACTTCGCGATCTTCTCGACTTGCTTCACACGCAGGTTGTTGTTGTTCGGGATGGCCACATCAATCAGAGTTGTCTGCCTAGAAATTTTATCAACTATTATAAGGTCCGGTCTGTTATGGGCAACTCGTTGATCTGTCAGAACTGTACGATCCCAGTACATCTTGTAGTTGCTGTTCTCAAGAACAGGCTCAGGTGTGTAGTTGTAATATGGGACCCTCTCTGCCTGCACAAGCAGCAGCTTTTCCGCCAGTTCCTGGTGCAAGATCTTGGCAACCGAATCGTGTCGTTCCCTATATTCCGTTGATGCGAACATCTGACATCCTCCTGTTATGTGCTGGATTGTTTCTGAAGTTGGGCACCCGTATCTGCATCTGTCATCCACTACCGATGCATCTCCTACAATGAATTTTAGGTAGTTGCGAGTTGGTATAACCTGATCTTGTATGGCCAGTAGGAAGCCTTCCGTCTCGGGGAACATTCGTCCCGAGGTCAGCCAATAGTTCGACGCTAACTTGTCGACATGTTCCTGGTTAACCTCATTAGGATGCCTCCCGTTCAGCGGCTTCCCCAACCACCTCTGTAGTTTATCGTTGTCGGTTCGGTGGTGATTTTGACGCTCGTGTTCCGTCAGACGTAGCGGTGTTGAGACATCTGCTCCGCATATAGCCCTATGTAGTGTGGAGCTGTTGGCCTGCCTGTAGAAATAATTACGCAGATTTAATATTTGTTGGTCCACTTGCTTGCTGAGATCTGCCAATCCTCTTCCTCCTAGTTGACGTGGCAGAGTTGTTCTTTCTACGGCGCTACGGGGATGATGTTTATGAGCTTTTGTCAGTAGTGTCCTAACTTTTCGTTGCAGGTTGTTGATGTCCGTGTTGGTCCAATTCACTATTCCGAACGAATAGCTGAGTACAGAGCACGCATACGTGTTCAGGGCCTTAAACAAATGCTGTTAAGATCAGTTCGCACTACTTGTCTTACTCTCTTGATGAATTCATTCGTTAAATCAGTCTTCATTGTTCGATGGTCTATCCTTTGAGCTTGTTTCATCCCGAGATACTTGTATGTATCTCCCTTGCTCATTGCTTCGATCTCCTGGCCGTCCTGCATCTCGTGTGCGCTTTGTTCGAGCTTTCCCCGGATGATGGGTGCGGCACTTGTCTAGTCCAAACAGCATTCCGATGTCCCTGGAGAACTCCTCTACAATTTTAAGCATTTGCGTTAGTTGGTTTTTGGTTGCGGCGATCAGTTTTAAATCATCCATATATAATAGGTGATTCAACTTGATCGCTTCTGCGTTGTTGCTTTTGATAGCGAAGCCATATTTTGTAGAGTTCAACCGATGTGATAGAGGGTTCATCGCCATGCAGAACCACAGTGGACTGAGTGAATCTCCTTGGAAAATCCCTCTTCGGATGTTGATTGTGTCGGTCTCGATGTTACTGTCTGCGGTTCTGAGTTGTATCTTAGTGCGCCAGGTTGTCATAACGTGTTCTAAAAAGGAAACTGTATGATGATCTATTTTATACAGCTTTAAGATACCTGTGAGCCAGTCGTGAGGTACGGAATCAAATGCTTTTTTGTAGTCCACATAAGCCATGTGGAGGTTTCGTTGCTTGGAATGAGCCTGGTTGCAGATGACAGAATCTTTGATGAGTTGCTCTTTGCATCCCATTGCGCCCTTCGAGCAGCCCTTCTGCTGCATTGCAATGATGTTGTTCCGCTCGCAGTGAGCATATATTCGCTGCGTAAGGCAAGATGTGATTATCTTGTAAAGCGTAGGCAAGCAGGTTATTGGGCGGTACTTGGCAGGGTTATCCGTATTCCGCTGGTCTTTTGGTAACAGGTAAGTTGCACCCTGTGTAAGAAACAATGGCATTTTCAGAGGGTCGAGCAAGACTTCATTAATTAAGGTAGTTATTTGTTCATGCGTGCACCACAACTTCTTAATCCAATAATTTTGGAGATGATCTGGACCTGGTGCCTTCCAGTTGTGGGAATTCTTGATGACATCGGAGACCTCAGCGGTTGTGAATTGCTCGTGTTGCATCTGGCTATAGTTCCGGCCCATCTCGCGTTCTTCGCTGATCCAGCTTGCACTGACATTGTATGGACCTGGTGTGGCAAGTTGATTTCTCCAGAAACCGTCGACCTGTTCTCTGCTAGGGTAACTCGCATTTGTGGCATCGGCGCTAGAATTAAAAGCACGGTAGAAACCCTTTTCTGATCGTTCAAAGAGTTTATTGTCTCGTTTCCTGTTGTTACTAGCCTTGTATCTCCTCAGACGCCCTGCGAAAACAGAAAGTTTTTGTTTTAATGTGTCAAGACATTGTTGAGCAGTGATGTTCGCGGGGTCATGCCGAGAATGCATTTGGGTGCGGCTCATTACTGCCTGCACCGCCCTCTGGATCCTTCTAGTTCTAACTCCTCTGATATATTCCGTCACTTGTCCTATGTCTTTACGGAGACTCTCGATCTTCCGATTTAGTCGCATTTCCCATTGAGCCATTCATGGTTCTGGTCTTGCACGATTCAACTCTTGGGCCGTTCGGATCTTGGCACCCATTACAGTGATGACTGCCGTTGCGGCACAGTAGATTAACATGTGCATACGTTCTAATGTTGGTGTCACTGAAACATAGCTTGGTAAAATTCTTGTGTTCATAAGATCGAGCACGATCGCAAGTTTCCTGGAAGAATTTAATCTTGGTAGCGGTGGCCTGCTAAGTGGGTCTGTGCCTTCGTATCGCAATACTGCCTGTCTCATATGTGTGTCCAAGCCTTCAAAATGTTCTTCGTTAACCCGTTCCAGACTCTCGGTTGTTGGTTCTACCGTTTCGGCTTCTAGTTGTTGTCCAGGCTCTTGAAGTTCCCCATTGTTGTTGTTGTCATCTATGTCTATGTGTTCGCCGTGGATCTCTAGCTCAACTTCCCGTTTGATAGCGTTAAGTCGCGTTTCTGGAATTCGGTTATTTCTTAGAATAGTTCGATACTGATCTGACACTCTTTGTTCAGACACTTGCATGTGTGGAAACTCCCTGCAGAACTCGGCATGCAGTTGTTGTCGGTAGCCGATAATCTCTTGTCCTAAGTTTGTCACCCTGTAGAAAATACGCATAATCGATTCATTCATGGACACAGTCCATTTCATGCGTCGTCGTTGTAATCCCGCCTCTGTGAACGCTGGCTGAAGTTCCCGCGCAGCACCTTCGGTGGGTGGAACCCTAGTTCTCGTTTGGCTCCCATGTTGTAGATGTTCGTGTTGTTGTTGGGCTGTAGCTGTTTGTGCAACAGGGGCCCGCCTCATCAGCGCCCTGTCACCGACGTCCCGCTCGCTATTATTATTATTATTATTATTTTTATTATTATTATTAATTCTCAGAGTTATTTTTGCTTTTGCTCAAATGCCCACTGAACCTTAAATCACATATTAGTTTTGCAAAAGGCACTCTTTGGTGAGCTGCAACGGATGCTTGCAAGTTTATGTGCATATTTTATAGTCTTCCTGAATTATTTTGAACTTAAGAGGGGGTTGCCGACAGCGAAAGTGACGTTAGATTTCGTATTTTTTAAGTTGTATAGCATAAAATCTAATAACATTTTACCTGGCAAAAATTTAGTACAAACATCTCTGTCTTCATTTTAGTAATAAGATCTTAAAAGCAGTGTTTTGTTTTATAGGTTATGAAAACCTTGGGAAAATAATAATTCCAGTGCATATGCTTTTAAGATCTTATGATTAAAATGAAGACAGAGATGTTTGTACTAAATTTTTTCCAGGTAAAATGTTATTAGATTTTATGCTATACAACTTAAAAAATAGGAAATCTAACGTCATTTTCGCTGTCGGCAACCCCCTCTCAAAATGACTATGACTCCGTTTATCTCGTGACAACTTGATCGGATTGAAATGGATCCGATTAAGTTATGTCAAATCTTTATAATTTTACGTTTACATCATCAGTATCGAATCTTACGGTTTTTAATCCTCTCTAGGGACATTAACTTATTATACTTATTCCACAGTAGGTTGGTGCACATTCTGGCCAACTCCTGTTTGGAAATAGCGGCTTGACTTGAAATCTTAAATCTGATTGAATTTCAATCTGTAGGGTTTACGCCGTCTATTTGAGCCCGCTTCAGTGAATTCAAACCTCTCTCAATTGGATCGAACGCGTCGAGATAAACGTAGTCAATGTAGTGTAAAATTTTCATACTGCTTTGATTACTCTCAAAAATGTACTTGCAACCCTATGAGGCAACATCCCACATGGCTTTTTCTTTAGACCAGAATCACTACTTTTATGCAAAACCAATTGAAATTTGATGATGACAATTGATTGCAAGAACTCTCCTTTGAGATACCCCCCATTTTCAAGGGTTTCGTAGTTTACATCTCCTACTTGCATTTCTTAATATTTTCACTTGATTTTTTTTAGTGGCTTAGATAAAGCTATGAAGAATCGTCGTTGTGTGTCACGAACTGTGCAGGACTAATGCGACAATGTGAAAAAAATGCCAAACATACCCGAAATTCGACTATATTCATTGTTCTCGTCTAGTCGTAATAATCACAGCAAAACACTTTCTTGTATGTAAGCACTACATGTTCTCGTCTAGTCGTAATAATCACAGCAAAACATTTTCTTGTATGTAAGCACTACACTGTCACTAAAAAACGGTTAATAACAAGCTATTTTCGAAATACCTAGATAACAAAAACTTGTGGGAAAACCGAAAACGAGCAGGGAAAACGAATAAACACAAAACAGCTGTTCCGATAAATGTCAATATAAGGTTACAAATAGCGGCATAATGCATCCTTTACTATGCCCGCGCACTAGCGTGCGCAGACGGTTAAAAATCAGCATATGTATATTATATTATATATAGGTATTTTATGTGGTTTATACTCGTGCTACTAACCTTGCATTCTACCCAGGTCCCAGAGATATGGAAGTGGGGATAATGAGCGTCAAGCTGCGCGAACTGACTAATTTTGTTTGGCGCCATTTTGGAGACACTTTGCCATAGAGATCATATATATAGGTAGAGTGCTGAACAAGTCCCTTTTTACTTGTATACTTGTATATTGATAATAAATTAAGCTCACCTCAACGTGGACTGGTCAAGACTTCGATAACTCCAACTATGTTCGTTTATATACTTGTAAAACTAGTTTCGTCCAAACTACTAGAATTTGCGCTTCACTGATGCTAGAACTTGACTTGTTTTCATCTACCTTTATAACTTTAACACTAAAACAAAAACAAATAAACTACTAATAGTTTCTTACACCACAATCATGTTAATATACTTACTTAAATGATGGTTTAGGTGGTTTTAATAAAAGAGTTGGTACCGCATTTTCAATTCGCTGCGTTTTGACTCGTTTCGCTTTTAAAGACTCTAATGTAAAATCAGCAGAACATATTCGAGATGATCACTTAGTTAGATAAAACACTCAAACAACTAAAACGCGAAGAAACTATTAATAATTAGCTGAAAATCGAAAAACTTATGCCACAAAGTCCTAGAAATATCCTAGTGAGGTCCTGTATGTCCTTAGGACGTACCAGGGACAGTCAATGTTACTAAACCATCCATCCCCGGGATGTCCATTTTGGACATCCTGGGGAGTTCTGAAGGGACATCCTAAGTATGTCCTGTTTTTAAAATAAGGATGTTTTTGGGATAATTTCCATCCCCCTTTTATTAAATTAAGGGTAGTTTTATTAAATAATCGACAATTACTTCTCAAAGCTTTTTTATTATATTAGAAGTAAAGTATAACAAAACTATGATGTGCCACATTTCTTATTTTCCTTTGACTGTATACGTTCTCCGCCCTTTCGATATCTTTTTGGGTGATATTTCCAAAACACTTATCTGCTGCTTCTACAAAAGAGTGATATTTTTAATTCAAAAGAAAATTTCAATAGGTTATTGTAGTAAATTTTAGCAGCGTGTATAAATTAAGATAGTGGGACAACCATTGTCAAAATATTCCTGTTCACTATTTTATATAGTTGGTTATCCTCAAAGACCTAATTATGAATACCGATCAGGCAATTCGAAAGGGGTCGTCTGGCGTTCAATGTGTGAGAATGTATCCATAATGAGAAATCGAAAAACTAGAAAAGGGATAGGTATAAATGCGACATTGCCGCCATTTCCTAATAACCCAAGCGATTCAACCTATCACGGTGAGTGGGCACTAACTGCAAGTAAGAAAGGAGGGTATCTAATATGTATAATGTTCTCCCCTCATCCTACTATTCAATTAGGTGGGGAATCGCGCCCAGTGGACGTGTGGCGCCACCTCTAATATTCGATTTGCCCGTGTTTCACCCCACCATCTACGTTATTTTAATAAAATATTATAATCAGGTAATAAATATAATATTTTATTATAATCACATACCATATTTTTCTACTTATTCGATTTCTCGTTATGGACACCTTTCGAATTGCCTGATCTGTATAATATACCGTTATACAGGTCTGGTAGCTCTAAATGTGTCGTCTGGCATATTATGAGTAAGGATATAGCCGTAATAACGAATCAAATAAGTCTAAGAGAGATAGGTGCAATTTGTATAAGAATATAGCCGCAATAAGAATTCAAATAGGAACATTAGAGACAGATATGAAAGACACCTTTTTATAACTATCCCTCTTATACTTACTTGATTTCTTATTATAATTATATTCTTAAACATTGTACGCCAGATGACACTTTTAAAGTTGCCAGCAGAGTATACGTGTATACATTACAAGATGAGATTTAAGTGATATAAGTAAAACTCTGAGATCTGACTTTCATTTCATTGTCTTATATTTATTTAAATACAACATTTTGATCAGTACGATATCTCTGACAGTTTTTCAGTGCCTTTCAGACACAAGATATCGTACTGATCAAAACGTTGTGTTTAAATAAATACGTTATACATAAGACAAGTCCAATCTTCGAGTTTTCCTCAAAAAATCAGGTAAATAAAGGTCAATATATTGAAATAAATGGTATAAGGGCCAGTTGTACAAATCCTGAAAAATAATACTCACTTGTTAAAAGCTTTCCGACTGCTGACTTTTCCAAACATCGTTTTCCCTTTCTCCCCAACCAACTATAGTTAATTAACATAGAGTCTTTTATTAAAGCCGACATAGTTCGTTTAATGAAATTATATAAACTCGAACCTCCAAATTTAGACAATTCATTCACCTATAGTAAAAAGTAAAACACAGATTCAGACTTTATAATAAAATTTAAAAAAGAAGAAAAAAATAAAAAAATTTGAAGAGCTTTTTAATGATAAAAATATCGTAATGAACTTACAGCTGCGATAAAATGGTTCTCATCTCGCATCACTTCATCAAATTTTACCATGCCTTCATCATTTTCAATTGAAAAGGAAATGTCGTCATACTTTAAGAAAATTGAAATAGCTTCAGAGTTTCTGCCATTTATTTCTGATCTTGAATTTTTAAGTTCCCTGATTTCAGCAAGTACATCAATCAAAATTCCTCTTATAAGATGATTCTGATTTTTTAGTTCCGTGAGAATTGTAATGTCTAAAATTTAAAATTTTTGTTTGGGGAAAAACAGAATATCTTTTAGTAAGTTTAAAGTTTTACTTACTATGTTGTAAACAGCAAGTATTGCTGGCATGCTCGTCAATTTGTGATTGATGTACATTATTTTCAACAGGCTTATTAACCTTTTTTCGGTCTGAAATGATTACATGAATAACATAATATTGATATTGGCATATTTACCTTTCATAGAACGGGAACTTAAAGGCATGGATGTTTTTGCTTCCACTTGGGACACAAAATTTTGCATTCTATCGTTTACATTACAATCATCTATCGCATCAAAGCCTCGACCAAAGCTTTCGCCGCAATCTAGGGAAATATTAGCACCATCTAAAATAATGCCACAAAAGTAGATATTTACAAATAAACAGTAAAATCACATATGCGTAAAAAACAAAAGTTAAAATTTACCTGTGTATTGACAAATTTATGGAGCTCTTTGATGCTGTCATCTTTGACCTTGACAGAGAATCAACGGAGGCAATACTACTGTCTAGAAAGTTTTTTAAGACTATTAGGTATATTACTTATCTTACTAAAACAATACCTACCCGCAAAGTTTGAAGAGTTTAAAGATCTGGATATCTTTGGTGGTGGTGGCAATTTCAAACTTGAAATCGAGGAATCCTCTTCTGATGATGAAGAAAGAATTTTCTGAATTATCTTTCTTTTTCCTGTGGCTTCACTTCCAGAATTTAAGTCACTAACATCCTCTGCTACTCTAGCCTTTGTTCTGGCTTTTCCATATTCATCTTAAAAAAAAACATTAAATTTGATATCTTGACTGGAAACTCCCACAGACTGAATACGATGATACATAGTTGCTGCCGGATGAACCTTAAAGCCTATTCTTAATTCTCCGCCTTTTTCCTTGTTTCTATAAATACCGCCACAGGAAATAGAACAATCAGTCTCAGTGTTATCGTGGCTCCCTGAGGATGTCCCTTGTAATCGAGAACAAAAGCTCGGAACAAGAAGGTACATTGACGCAGGATTCATCCGGAAGCAACTTATGTACCATTAGATTTGTTGTTTTTTTATTTTATTGTATATTATAATTATTGGAAGTGGCTATTTATACGTCCAACGTATATGAAAGTCGGTAAACGTCTTGCGCTCTCATTGGCGAGTTGAGTCACGTGACTTCTTTGGACGTACATTTAGCTCCATGCATGTCCGAAGTAAACTGATAAATAAATGGTAATTATTTCCAATGGTGTAACCCATTTTCCCCCATTTTCCTGAAATTTTGGCTAGGTACCCCCTATTTTCGCCCGACGTTCGGCGCTGTAAAAAAGCCGGATTTATAAACTTTGAAGTTTCCGTTTGACGTTGACGCAGCTGCTGTTTCCAAGTCGTTTATAAACTTTTTCCGTTCCGTTTAGATTTTTCTGTACGCCTGTGTATTATCGCAATGCCAGAAAAATGAAGCATAGAACAACAATCGTCATCGGAGCGAAGTCATTCGATTTCAATATTCTAATTTAGCAACTCACATGCATTTTGTTTACTTCTATGTATCGTTATTTTGGAAATTAATATGAAAACTGGGAAACCATGTGACCTCCCACGTGACCCTTAAGAAGGCACTTCATTCGCCGGAGAGGCAAACGGAAAAAGATAAATGTTGGTTATCCCCACCACCGAATTATAGAATATTGTTCGGTGGTTATCTCTGACAGAACGACAAACCGCAACGGAATTTGAGTTTATAATAATTAATCTTCGATGTCCAACTTTCAAACGTCAAATGGAAACAACTTCAAACGGCAACGTCAAACGTCAAAGTTTATAAATCGGGCTTAACCATTCGGCGTGCGCCAAATGACGGACGAAAATAGGCGGGTAGCCAAAATGTCAAGAAAATCGGTGGTGGGTTACAGCATTGGAAATAATTACCACTTCTTTTTTCATACCGCAGCGCCCATCGCCGAAAAAAGAGGTCATTCACGCCCATTATTGCAACGATTCTTGAGAAAAATGCACTTCCTATTTCAGACGTGTATGGAGCTAAATGTATGTCCAAAAAGTCACGTGACTCAACTCGCCAATCAGAGCGCAAGACGTACACCGACTTTCATATACGTCGGACGTATAAATAGCCACTTCCACAATTATTATAGTTTCAATAACAAAATTGTTGGTTTTAATACTAATTTTCATGTTGTTATTGAAGTTTGTAGACAAAGTAAATTGGTCACTGAGTAAAACTCCTGTTGTTGGACTTCCATTATCTTAACTGAGACAAGTACCAAAAAGAGTTTTACTTACAGATTTTATTATTACAAATATAAATTATGACTTTAACTATAACAACTTACCAAATGTAGCATTTCTAAAATTCTTAATCCTGTGTCGTGGCCAACATGTATTAAGGGCTTCACTTTTCCTTATTGCGTTTGATAATTTTTCTTGTTTATATGGTGGCCAATGACAGTACTCTCCTTGAATCCATGAGGTAGGTATAGCTTCTACGGTTTGATCTTCAATAAATTGAACAATAGTCCAGGTCTGCTCATCCATGATTTACCAACTGTATCGTAGTAGGCCTAGATCGGGGCTTAGACATGCTTATACTAAAGTAAAAACCAAATACCTAACAATCATTATCCAGTTATTAAGTAAACACTGACTAACTAGCTTTGTCATTGCATGTTCTTTTACATAAAATCAACAAATTGACACGTGTCGTTTTCAAATTTTAGGAGCATTGGACACGACCAATGACAAAAAATTCATATTTATTTAGAGATTTATTTATTATTGTTGCTCAATACGATTTTATTGTTGAAATCTCAAAACCAAAAAAATACAGGGTGTTTCCTAAATAGGAAAAAAAAAACGGTATAAAAATACACGACTGCAATCAATTTGTCATTGATTGTCTGACACGTTCAAAAATACCTGGAGGCCCTATATCTCAGAAACGAAGCAACTTCGGACATATGTTCATAAGAACTTTTTTTCTTAAAACGACCTAACGAATCACCCTCTGAAGTGTCGTACCGTAGTTAGGAAACACCCTGTATAGGTAATGAGGTTTCTGCCTAAAGAGTATGAAGTAAAGGAAATATAACAAAGCTGTTACCATATGGCAATTTTATACATTTATTGCTAATTTGTTTTATTTCGAATATTTCAAGTGGTCCGGTTGAAGAAGCAACATATATTCCTAATTTAGAAATAGTTTAAAATTGTTTCTTTCCGTCATAACAATATTTTCAATCAAAATAATGCTACCGTCATTAAGAACACAACAATTATCAGGTTCTTTATTTATTAAAATAAAATTCTCAAAAACCACTCTTTTAAACTGCTTAGAAACTTTAATAGTCATAAAAGGGCCATTATTATGTTCACATTCATAAAAAGGAAAATATTTTGGCCCTTTAAAATTGGCTCGTATTTCACTCTGCAATGTATGTTCGCTATGTCTTTTTACTATCTGAGATAATGGCTTATCGGGTTTTCGTAAAGATTTTAAAATTGATTGCAAGTAGTTTTCAAATGGAAAAGCACTGAAGTTATCAAGAGTGCCGTATTTTTCTACATCCCTTGTCAGATGTAATAAATTATGAACATTGTGTGAAATATGTTCGGCACCATACAATATTTTAAATGTTTTTACAAAATATGTTAATAACTCAGACGCATAATTTAAATAAATAAAATATTTTTTGCTGGATAAAATAGTTATGGCAATATGTAAAGTTAGAAAATTTACATATCTGTCAGTGTTAAGTAAAATATATTGAAATAAATGGTATAAGGGCCAGTTGTACAAATCCTGAAAAATAATACTCACTTGTTAAAAGCTTTCCGACTGCTGACTTTTCCAAACATCGTTTTCCCTTTCTCCCCAACCAACTATAGTTAATTAACATAGAGTCTTTTATTAAAGCCGACATAGTTCGTTTAATGAAATTATATAAACTCGAACCTCCAAATTTAGACAATTCATTCACCTATAGTAAAAAGTAAAACACAGATTCAGACTTTATAATAAAATTTAAAAAAGAAGAAAAAAATAAAAAAATTTGAAGAGCTTTTTAATGATAAAAATATCGTAATGAACTTACAGCTGCGATAAAATGGTTCTCATCTCGCATCACTTCATCAAATTTTACCATGCCTTCATCATTTTCAATTGAAAAGGAAATGTCGTCATACTTTAAGAAAATTGAAATAGCTTCAGAGTTTCTGCCATTTATTTCTGATCTTGAATTTTTAAGTTCCCTGATTTCAGCAAGTACATCAATCAAAATTCCTCTTATAAGATGATTCTGATTTTTTAGTTCCGTGAGAATTGTAATGTCTAAAATTTAAAATTTTTGTTTGGGGAAAAACAGAATATCTTTTAGTAAGTTTAAAGTTTTACTTACTATGTTGTAAACAGCAAGTATTGCTGGCATGCTCGTCAATTTGTGATTGATGTACATTATTTTCAACAGGCTTATTAACCTTTTTTCGGTCTGAAATGATTACATGAATAACATAATATTGATATTGGCATATTTACCTTTCATAGAACGGGAACTTAAAGGCATGGATGTTTTTGCTTCCACTTGGGACACAAAATTTTGCATTCTATCGTTTACATTACAATCATCTATCGAATCAAAGCCTCGACCAAAGCTTTCGCCGCAATCTAGGGAAATATTAGCACCATCTAAAATAATGCCACAAAAGTAGATATTTACAAATAAACAGTAAAATCACATATGCGTAAAAAACAAAAGTTAAAATTTACCTGTGTATTGACAAATTTATGGAGCTCTTTGATGCTGTCATCTTTGACCTTGACAGAGAATCAACGGAGGCAATACTACTGTCTAGAAAGTTTTTTAAGACTATTAGGTATATTACTTATCTTACTAAAACAATACCTACCCGCAAAGTTTGAAGAGTTTAAAGATCTGGATATCTTTGGTGGTGGTGGCAATTTCAAACTTGAAATCGAGGAATCCTCTTCTGATGATGAAGAAAGAATTTTCTGAATTATCTTTCTTTTTCCTGTGGCTTCACTTCCAGAATTTAAGTCACTAACATCCTCTGCTACTCTAGCCTTTGTTCTGGCTTTTCCATATTCATCTTAAAAAAAAACATTAAATTTGATATCTTGACTGGAAACTCCCACAGACTGAATACGATGATACATAGTTGCTGCCGGATGAACCTTAAAGCCTATTCTTAATTCTCCGCCTTTTTCCTTGTTTCTATAAATACCGCCACAGGAAATAGAACAATCAGTCTCAGTGTTATCGTGGCTCCCTGAGGATGTCCCTTGTAATCGAGAACAAAAGCTCGGAACAAGAAGGTACATTGACGCAGGATTCATCCGGAAGCAACTTATGTACCATTAGATTTGTTGTTTTTTTATTTTATTGTATATTATAATTATTGGAAGTGGCTATTTATACGTCCAACGTATATGAAAGTCGGTAAACGTCTTGCGCTCTCATTGGCGAGTTGAGTCACGTGACTTCTTTGGACGTACATTTAGCTCCATGCATGTCCGAAGTAAACTGATAAATAAATGGTAATTATTTCCAATGGTGTAACCCATTTTCCCCCATTTTCCTGAAATTTTGGCTAGGTACCCCCTATTTTCGCCCGACGTTCGGCGCTGTAAAAAAGCCGGATTTATAAACTTTGAAGTTTCCGTTTGACGTTGACGCAGCTGCTGTTTCCAAGTCGTTTATAAACTTTTTCCGTTCCGTTTAGATTTTTCTGTACGCCTGTGTATTATCGCAATGCCAGAAAAATGAAGCATAGAACAACAATCGTCATCGGAGCGAAGTCATTCGATTTCAATATTCTAATTTAGCAACTCACATGCATTTTGTTTACTTCTATGTATCGTTATTTTGGAAATTAATATGAAAACTGGGAAACCATGTGACCTCCCACGTGACCCTTAAGAGGCACTTCATTCGCCGGAGAGGCAAACGGAAAAAGATAAATGTTGGTTATCCCCACCACCGAATTATAGAATATTGTTCGGTGGTTATCTCTGACAGAACGACAAACCGCAACGGAATTTGAGTTTATAATAATTAATCTTCGATGTCCAACTTTCAAACGTCAAATGGAAACAACTTCAAACGGCAACGTCAAACGTCAAAGTTTATAAATCGGGCTTAACCATTCGGCGTGCGCCAAATGACGGACGAAAATAGGCGGGTAGCCAAAATGTCAAGAAAATCGGTGGTGGGTTACAGCATTGGAAATAATTACCACTTCTTTTTTCATACCGCAGCGCCCATCGCCGAAAAAAGAGGTCATTCACGCCCATTATTGCAACGATTCTTGAGAAAAATGCACTTCCTATTTCAGACGTGTATGGAGCTAAATGTATGTCCAAAAAGTCACGTGACTCAACTCGCCAATCAGAGCGCAAGACGTACACCGACTTTCATATACGTCGGACGTATAAATAGCCACTTCCACAATTATTATAGTTTCAATAACAAAATTGTTGGTTTTAATACTAATTTTCATGTTGTTATTGAAGTTTGTAGACAAAGTAAATTGGTCACTGAGTAAAACTCCTGTTGTTGGACTTCCATTATCTTAACTGAGACAAGTACCAAAAAGAGTTTTACTTACAGATTTTATTATTACAAATATAAATTATGACTTTAACTATAACAACTTACCAAATGTAGCATTTCTAAAATTCTTAATCCTGTGTCGTGGCCAACATGTATTAAGGGCTTCACTTTTCCTTATTGCGTTTGATAATTTTTCTTGTTTATATGGTGGCCAATGACAGTACTCTCCTTGAATCCATGAGGTAGGTATAGCTTCTACGGTTTGATCTTCAATAAATTGAACAATAGTCCAGGTCTGCTCATCCATGATTTACCAACTGTATCGTAGTAGGCCTAGATCGGGGCTTAGACATGCTTATACTAAAGTAAAAACCAAATACCTAACAATCATTATCCAGTTATTAAGTAAACACTGACTAACTAGCTTTGTCATTGCATGTTCTTTTACATAAAATCAACAAATTGACACGTGTCGTTTTCAAATTTTAGGAGCATTGGACACGACCAATGACAAAAAATTCATATTTATTTAGAGATTTATTTATTATTGTTGCTCAATACGATTTTATTGTTGAAATCTCAAAACCAAAAAAATACAGGGTGTTTCCTAAATAGGAAAAAAAAACGGTATAAAAATACACGACTGCAATCAATTTGTCATTGATTGTCTGACACGTTCAAAAATACCTGGAGGCCCTATATCTCAGAAACGAAGCAACTTCGGACATATGTTCATAAGAACTTTTTTTCTTAAAACGACCTAACGAATCACCCTCTGAAGTGTCGTACCGTAGTTAGGAAACACCCTGTATAGGTAATGAGGTTTCTGCCTAAAGAGTATGAAGTAAAGGAAATATAACAAAGCTGTTACCATATGGCAATTTTATACATTTATTGCTAATTTGTTTTATTTCGAATATTTCAAGTGGTCCGGTTGAAGAAGCAACATATATTCCTAATTTAGAAATAGTTTAAAATTGTTTCTTTCCGTCATAACAATATTTTCAATCAAAATAATGCTACCGTCATTAAGAACACAACAATTATCAGGTTCTTTATTTATTAAAATAAAATTCTCAAAAACCACTCTTTTAAACTGCTTAGAAACTTTAATAGTCATAAAAGGGCCATTATTATGTTCACATTCATAAAAAGGAAAATATTTTGGCCCTTTAAAATTGGCTCGTATTTCACTCTGCAATGTATGTTCGCTATGTCTTTTTACTATCTGAGATAATGGCTTATCGGGTTTTCGTAAAGATTTTAAAATTGATTGCAAGTAGTTTTCAAATGGAAAAGCACTGAAGTTATCAAGAGTGCCGTATTTTTCTACATCCCTTGTCAGATGTAATAAATTATGAACATTGTGTGAAATATGTTCGGCACCATACAATATTTTAAACGTTTTTACAAAATATGTTAATAACTCAGACGCATAATTTAAATAAATAAAATATTTTTTGCTGGATAAAATAGTTATGGCAATATGTAAAGTTAGAAAATTTACATATCTGTCAGTGTTAAGTAAAACTTTTAAAACAATTGGCCCAGTGTAAAACAAAAATTGTCGGAACTCTGTGGCTATCCACCTCTTTACCTCAGTTAAACTTCTTGGTTTTCTGTTGAATTCAAATGTTATATGCTTTGACATATTTACTAAATTGTCAGATATTACACTAATAGCATGAAATGACAATTTCGTAGAAGGTTTCCCACAACACCAGAGAGAAACTAATAATTTTTTAACTACCCCTAGACACACCAAATGCATGTAATCAAGTGGAAAATTGTCGACCATATTTATATTTGATATGTTTTCTAAAAGTGAGGTTCCATTGTGGTGCGATTGCTGAATTTTGTTTCTAAAATCTTGATCTGTGCGTAAACTAAGATTATCGATTTGGGGAAAGCAGATTCTGTTGAAGATATAATCCCCTTCTACTTTACATTTTGTGCAAGAAGCATATCCAGTATGGCCTTTTGTACAGGTTATGAATGACTTCGCAGGAGCATCACATATAATGGAATTTAACTTCACATTGTACTTTTTTTCCTTTAGCAAAATACCATTTTTAATACAATCGGAAAGTTCCAACACAAAGAGTTTCAAAAATATGTTCGCATTTTTGGGTTTTTCATACCCATGATAGATTCCAATCATATCAACTTCACAACTTCCTTTTAATTTACACAAAATTGGGTATACTTGACTCGAACTACTCTTTGATAGAGGTAAGCCATCAATATTGATATCCAATTCAATGGCGACTATGTCTTGAAAATAATGTAGGTTCTTTGAATATAAATTCTCAATACACTTCTTCACTCCAAAGTGACAGTATTTTCCAGGAGAAACAACTATAGATTTAATAGTTCGGCAGGTTTTTAATAATGTGCGAGCATCATTAGGTAATTCTTTAAAATGATGCTGATGCAGATATTTTAGCAGGTCATTAACTGCTACATGAGACATATTATGTTTTAGTGCCCAGTTGGAGAGAAACTGTTGAATATTGGTGGTAGTATCAAGTTCTAACGGATTATTCAAATTATTATTTGTAGCTTAATTTTCTATTTCCATCGCATTATTTTGGATATTTTGAACTGGCGAGGCCAATAAATTGTATTTTTCTGCAGCAATTTCATTTGGACAAATTGAACCATCATTAGATTCATCCGATATATTTTCATTATCACATTCTGAACTTTTATTGTTCTTATTAAAAGCCTCGATGGTGGAAGCATCAAGCCGACTTCGCTTAACTCGCATGTAATATTTTCTTATACATGCCATTTATTTTACGTATTTTTCCAAATTATTTTCCGGTAAGTCCTTTAATGTAAATTCATGCGTTTCAGTAAAAATAATATAGCAATAATAATAAAATTAAGAATAAGAAGAGAAATGTAACTAAATAATAAAAATTACAATACTTAATTGTTTTTAAATATTTTTATAAATTAAAATAAGAAACGCTCGAAGAAACGTAAGTAAAGATTATATTTCTAAGTTATTGATATTATTTCTTCTTAGGGTTCGAATATGTTGGCGCAGCGATAAACGATAAGAGTGACAAAAGCGAAGCGAACAAAATCAAACTAACTTCAACGAATGCATGTGCTAATATATTGGAGTTATAATGTTATTTTCACAGTTTTCTTTTTTGCTCGATTTACCACGCCTTATTTGCACCTTGCCAAAGTATACACACATCCGAAGATAGGTTAGGTTCAGGGTTGGCATACGCAACAACCCATCTCAAAAACCCAGTGGGTTTTTCACACAAAAACGTAATACGTACCTACTTTAGATATGAATTTTAACTATCCCAGCTTTTTTAAGAAAATGGCTTTAGGTCAAATGACCAGGACCAGATCGGATATTATATCAGATACGAAAGAATACCCCTATTGTTTACCACAGCTCCAACACATTTGCACCATTACAGTTAGTTCATAACTTGAATGTAATGCACTACCATATATATAGCCCATAAAGGACAAGTGTTTAGGCTATGGCACTATGTAACATTGGCCGACAATCGAAATTACATTGTCGATTGTCGACCATTATATATAGCGCTTTACATTGAAATAATGAACTATAGTTACATGTACCCACATTATTATTGCTACCTATACCTATGTATTTATTGTATGGATAATCTAGGAATATAATCCAACTCAAAACCTACCTTGCAAAATGCCTTGCAAAATGCAGAGCCAGACTTCCACTTTCTCCAGCTCTTTCGCCACAGATATAGGTATAGGGCTTGTTTATACTGCGTACATAATATATACTGTATATATTACTATGACATCAACAAGTAATCAAAGCTTTTACCAAGGTTTTGCCGTTTCTACAAAATGTAATACCATAAATAAAAATATAATAGCATAACGGCGCCAAACCTCACTTTTTGTACCTATTCGCGTGAAGAAACCACACAAATACACAATATATAACGGCCGTCACAACACTAATTATTTATTGCAGAAAGTGTATAAACCAGGAACCAGGCTTAAAATGACTAAAGAACGCAGCAGATTGTTGAAAAACAACGTAAACTATGAAGGGTACAAAACGCAGCGTCATGTCATGGCAGCCTTTGACTGCTGTGTGCACTGTGCAGGAACATGTGCAACGTTGCCAGTTAGTGCGCCCCCGCGGCGTTGCGAGCGGAAACTGCAAACTGTAAATTAAACAGCCGCTGACCCGAGTCCTAAAAAACATTTCCACAAATTAATTTGGATGTATTCTTTCGGAAATAATGAACGTCATGAAAAAAACAGAACAATAACTAGAATTTCCCAATTCTATATTAATCCGAGAACCGACAACGCTGTTAAAATTACGAAGCTGCAGTTTCCCTCCAACAGGCGGCGATTTTGTTGGCGCGAATTTTAAATTTGAACAGTATACAGAATAGGAATAGGAATAGGAATATTACCTAAATATGTAATATACCCGTATTTCCTAGAAAATATCAGGCTTCTTCCATAAATCCATGGGGAATATCAGTTTATATTTTATGGATATACCAGAGACCTCCCGAGGACATCCATGTATTTTATCCCTAGGACGTCCGAACCGGGATGTCCCTGGGATGTCCTCTTTAGGTACGGGACATTCGGACCTAAAGAGGACCAAAAAGGAAGTCCCACGGATGTCCTGTGCTATCTGGGAAGTGTCTTCAAAATGGCCGTTTCTGCAGCAGCGGTTATACTCGACTGAATTTAAGATGCCAACGCCCCGACGGGACTATGCGAACCACAGACTAATATAGATGCGAACTAATATATGGGCCATCGTCACCATGTGAACGGTGCTAGCCATGGGTCTACACTGCGTTGTTCATTATTGTTGCTCATTGTTGTTGTTCATTGTTGGCATGGCCCATAGACTAGTTTAGCATTGAGCCTATAGGGGGCGTATTTCTTATTATTCAATGGCGTATAGACGAAAATCTTGAGTCGCTTTCGGGTATTACACTTAGAGCACTCCAGAGCTACTCAGGAGTACTCCACTTTCATTTCGTTCTTTCGGGTATGCTTAAGCTTGATGCTCCAGAGTTGCTCTTTTTCCCCCCCCCCCTGCCCCTTCGAGCACCAGCCGTTTATTAGGTACGTAACTCTCCGAGTTGCGCAGTAGAATCATTGATTACCAGTTTGATGTTTTATGGACCTTCGCTTGATTCTCCTGCGGAGTCAATGCTAATTAACGAAAAATATAACTTACCACAACTTCACCACAGCTTACCCTAACACTTCACTATGAACCATTTTTTCCATTTCTATTTGGAAATTATAGCATTTACATCGTAAGTTTAAGGTTAGTTCATAGACATAAACCAAAAATAATAACTGGATCCTATATAGCGTTCGGGTATGAACGGCACACACGTTAAACGGAGTCTCAAACACTCAGAGCTTGACACATCATACCCGAAAGCACCTCTTGATGCGCAGTAGGGCAAAGCTCGTTCTCCCTAGGGTTCCTTCCTAATAAAGGAACCCTAGTTCTCCCAACCTCCATATCTCTGTTTCTACCTAGGTTAGTTTGTTGTTGTTTGTTTGTTTTATTCCTCTTATTGGATTCGGCAGCTAAAGACCATTATCCATACTCGTCCCACAAAAAATCATCAAAATTCATTTTTTGTTCGAGGAAAAAAGGTTGCTTAGACCCACCTTTTTCGCCTTCAGTATTTGATTTTATTTTTACGACTTTATCTATGGTGGTGTATAAAAGACTTCTCTTCTTATGCAATTTTAGTAAAATCTTGATATTCAGATGGCGTGTGTAGGTTTTTTCGTCCAAATCTTAAACTTTCTTGATTGTATCTTATCTCTTGTGAGATTCAAATGTTATTCCTTCCACTACTTTTCTGCCAGGTCAATATATTTATATTTCTTTTCTCTTACATCTGTTTGGGAGCCCCAAGACGCCTGCCACCACGAGGGATATTGGAAACGAAACGTGGCACCGCCATTTTTTCCTCAGAGTAACCGATCTCCCAACCACTCCCGACGGCACACCAGAGAAATGGAGTAGGGAGAACATGCTTTGACCTTCTGCGCATCCTACTTCCAGGCAAATTTAATGGCCGCCATATTGTCCTCACTTTGACGTTTGCAGTTTGTTCTCAGCGGTAGTTGTTGTATTTTCAGCAGAGAAATGGTCAGTGCTTTTGAAAAATGTCGTGTGCAGTACCAAGCTGTAAGAATTATAAGTCTAGGAGACCTCCGGGAGTATCATTTTTTCGGTAAGTTTAGTAAAAACAATCGCCGAAATTTTGGGCACCATAGGCGGGCATCTGTATACTTTTAATGATTGAATATGTGGTTAAAAATTCTTAACTTGGGGACTGATTGGACTTTGAGTCCAAATAAATTTGTTTGTTCAAAACATTTTGCTGCTGATGCCTTTACTGTGCATCGTGGCGAACGAGGACGAAGACCTCTAAAGCAGTCTGCAGTGCCACGTCTGTTAACAATGATACGCCCATGGATGAAGTTGGTTTAATATGGAGGCCACTTTTATTAGGCAGTTCGCGCAGCTTGTAGCTACTCCATTTCTCCCCGGCACACGCGTTGGGACGTTGGGACTCCCTCAGACTACTTTATTTATTAGTCTGATTCCCATAGGTTACTTTCAGTTTGTATGACTTACGTGAAGCTAGCGCCATGACGCGGAGTGCCATCATCTCCATTTGAGTGGGATATATCGAATTTCGCCAATGGTCAAAACATTCGAAAATTAGTTAAATTGAAATGCTGAGCGCCATGACGCTGAGCGTCATGATGCCGAGCGCGGCAGGCGGTAGGCACCATTAAAAATATTAGTATGGACCTATTCAAATTACCGAAATTAAATTTTTATAGTACTTATATTAAAAGTACTATAAAAATACAACCCTCAAGGGTGTCTACCAACACCTATCAGGAGAATGGGGAACTTGCACTAAAATTAAATTTGAAAAATATTACTTTCAAACGTAACTTATTGCCATTAAATGAACCACAGTTGACAAAAAACGCATTTTTTATTTTTATATTATAAGCAATGAAAAACTGCATAATTCAAATCATGCATGTACCATGTGTAAACTAATATGTGAATGAAAAAGAGAACGAAGTGTATTTCCGTGCAAATAATTTAATTAAAAATCATGGTAAAGCGCTTTCGGCGATGATTTTTAATTTTTTTTAATCAAATTATTTGCACGGAAATACACTTCGTTCTCTTTTTCATCTATATATACGTGCATACAGCCTCCTACTCCTTTGTATTAAACTAATATGGGCGGCACATGTATAAACAGTACAGCACCACAGAAGCTTTTTTTAGAAAGAGCAACGGGAACGTCCCGTCCTTGTCTATATCAGTCTTATTATAGTCTATTAATAACAAATTTCCTGGGGTTTCTACCAAATATATTATTTTTTTTCTTTTATCAATACAGCTTCGTAACTACGTACGTTTCAGCTTTGTTAGCCATCATCAGGTTACAATACTACATGTTAAAAACAATTTAAAATATATATAGATCTAGTCAAATCTTCAATTTATATTTGTCAAACAGTTGGAAAAGTCGCAATGACGGATTTTTACGAAATAAATTAGGTACATATTTGTCAGATCCAAGTACATAATTTTTTAAAATTAGTGTTATTATGGCGAAGATATATTTGGAAATGCGGCAGGCAGTTTTCTGCCTGACTTTTCCAGCTGTTTGACAAATATAAATTGAAGATTTGACTAGATGTATATACAGTGTGTTTCACATTAAAACGGACAATTCCGTATTTTTCGAAATATTGGTCGATTTTGAAAATTATTTTTTTAACATATTGTATTCAAAGAGCTCTATCCTTTGGGCTACAGTTTTTTATATACGATCATTTCGTAGCCTACTGCAATCAAACGAAGACCCCAAAAATCACGAAATCGTGTTAGGCATTTTTTGAAAAAATAATTAGTTCCATCGAATTCAGCTTAGCTCAGATCCCTATTTCCGCAGTTTCAATATTCTAGCACTTACAGGGTGTACAGAAAATAGGGCCAAATTTCGAAAAAAATGGCACATTTAGGAGTGCCCTGTATAAAACACAGGCCTTATTTTGTGAATGTTTTTTCACAAATCGAAAAGGTCTTTCCCAAGGTACTATTAGAAATTATTTGGTATGTCTATCTCATACAGGGTGTTCGGAAAGGGAAAGTGAATTTGCCCAATTTTTTTTAATTTTTTGTCGTAAATTCAAAACTTTTTTAAACTTTGTAGCTTTTACCAATCCTCGTTATAACTCGTCCAACATTTTTTTTTGCAATTAGCAGTAACCCTCTGCAGCTTGCTGTTCTTCCCCTTAAAAATTGATTGGAATGTGTGTCGTTCGATTTGAGAAGAACAGCTGCAGAGGGTTACTGATAATTGCAAAAAAGGTTGGAGAAATGTGTACAGGTTGTAAGGAGCATTAGTAGAAGTTACCAAAATTTTAAAAAAAGTTATGAATTTACGACAAGAATTTAAAAAAAATTGGGCAAATTCACTTTCCGAACACCCTGTATGAGGTACACATACGAAATCATTTGTAATAGTACCTTGGGTAAGACCTTTTCGATTTGTGAAAAAACATTCACAAAATAAGGCCTGTGTTTTATACAGGGCACTCCTAAATGTGCCATTTTTTCGAAATTTGGCTCTATTTTCTGAACACCCTGTAAGTGCTAGAATATTGAAACTGCGGAAATAGGGATCTGAGCTAAGCTGAGTTCGATGAAACTGATTATTTTTTCAAACAAAAAATGCCTAACACGATTTCGTGATTTCTGGGGTCTTCGTTTGATTGCAGTAGGCCATGGAATGATCGTATATCAAAAAACTGTAGCCCAAAAGATAGAGCTCTTTGAGTACAATATGTTAAAAAAAATAATTTTTAAAATAGACCAAAATTTCGAAAAATACGGAATTGTCCGTTTTAAAGTGAAACACACTGTACATTTTAAATTGTTTTTAACATGTAGTATTGTAACCTGATGATGGCTAACAAAGCTGAAACGTACGTAGTTACGAAGCTGTATTGATAAAAGAAAAAATATATATATTTGGTAGAAACCCCAGGAAATTTGTTATTAATTTAATAAATCTACCAGGAAACAAATCAAAAATTATAGTCTATATTAGGTCCCTCTGGAAATGGGTCGCCGAACTGTTTATTTTAACGTTCAATTTCCATTATTCCTTCTCTAATTCTCTGTAGCTGTCACTCCCGTCACTGCCTTCAGATCGATTGAGCGGTGTGATGTCACAACCAGTCCCACGCTTTTCGTGTCGTTTCAAATGGATAGCTTGGAGTCACAACTTTAACGATTTATTGCAAATTAAATATTGGCGGGCTGATATTTGGTATGTGTTCTTTCTATAGATAGGCAAATGTATTAAAGACATAAAAAATTGTTTAAGTTCCCCATATTCTACTACACAAGAATATTTCTTTAAGCAACAAACATTAAATTTTGAAAAATTTTTAATAACAACCAAAAACAAATTTAAAAATTAATCACAAAAAAGACCAACCTCAAGTAAAAATAAATTCAAATTGGTTTGAAAACCATTCTATCATTAATATTCCAGAAAACATTAAGTATATTGTTTAAGTTTGGGACCTAAATTTTCAACTCCAAATTTTAATATCCCGATTGATAATATTATTGCGAGTGTTGAAATAATATTAATAAAGATGAAATCAGATCTAAAATTTGTAACATTTTAACTAATAATAGACCGGGAGATAGTGACAGATTTTTGGACGTGATTTTACTCAGTATGTCTTGCAAAGGGCATTATGTGGCACATATTCTCACAATAATAAGGTATGAATCAGAGAGTCATCCAGGGTTCTTCATGTGAAAAACTGAGTTTTCAATTATTCGAAAAATATGTGTTTTGATATGATTTTATACAGGCTGCCATGTTTTTTATAATGAAGTTCAAATAAAAAATTCCTCGGAAAACCATAGGCATACCGTTAGGGTGGGTCCAAAGGGCTATTATTGCCACGTGATCTTGTATTTTAATAATTAATTTTTCCACGTTTCTGAACAGGCTGCCAACGAGAAGTATGCAAGTTCTTATTATGAAAATGCTGAAAAAAGGATGGCATACCTTTCGCGCATGTCCAAGTACTGTTTAAATTGAATGTTATTTAATCATATAAACGAGTTATTCGATGTAAAGTGTACTTGGACATGCGCGAAAGGTATGCCATCCTTTTTTCAGCATTTTCATAATAAGAACTTGCATACTTCTCATTGGCAGCCTGTTCAGAAACGTGGAAAAATTAATTATTAAAATACAAGATCACGTGGCAATAATAGCCCTTTGGACCCACCCTAACGGTATGCCTATGGCAGGGTGTCTACCAAATCGAGTTTTTAAAATTCCCTGACTTTTCCAGGTTTTCCCTGACCAAAAAGCCAAAAATTCCCTGACTAATACCTACCTACTGAGATAAATATGGGAATTAGAAATTTTTTTTTACAAAAGTTTTAGATACTAATACAACGTTTTTTGTGACGCTATTGGACCTTATACAGTGTCTTCTAGAAAACCGTGGCAAACATAACTTTTGTTTTTTAAATGTATATTTTTGGATTGTTGAATTCTACGCATTTTTCCGATTCCAACGAAGCATATATGTTCGCTCCAACCGTTCGTTCAGAACAGCCTTTTTTTGTGAGGGATTATTCCTTGGGTCATAGGTTGCCATGGAAGACAAATGCCAAATTATAGTAACAATTATTGACAGCTTGCAAGTATATTCATGCTTTGGAAAACAAAATGGGCTATTTTAAGATTTCAGAGAAAATTAAGAAGGGAAATTGAGAGAAATGAGAGATTTTAAATAGTAAGTGACATAGTTAATATACTTCGTTAGATTTATTGTTCAAAATTTAATTTTTATTGAAAACGACAATAACATTTAGAAAAAGGATAATACGTATTACAAATGCTCCACATCTTGCTTAATGAATTTATTGATATTTGCTACTAACTTTCTGTTTATTGGGTCAACAATAAAATTGCTGTGTTCAGTATTTAATATGTGGATTTCTTCCATAATTCTACCTTTCAGTGTTTCTACATTTTTCGGTCTGTCATAATAAATTCTGTTTTTTAAATAACCCCACAAAAACATATAAAAATATATCCTTTTTCTAAATGCCATTGTCGTTTTCAATAAAAATTAAATTACAAACAATAAATTTGACGAAGTTTATTAACTATGTTACTATTTAAAATTTCTTATTTCTCTCAATTTCCCACCTTCATTTTCCCAGAAATCTTAAAAGAGCCCATTTTGTTTTTCAAAGCGTGAATATACTTGCTAACTGTCAACTATTACTATAATTTGGCATTTGTCTTTCATGGCAACCTATGACCCAAGGAGTAATCCCTTAAAAAAAGGCTTAGTTCTTAACGAGTGGTTGGAGCGAACCCTTGTCTATCCTAGACAAGGAGCAAACATATAATATAATATGATTATATTTAGTATATATTATATACTTCGTTGGAATCGGAAAAATGAGTAGAATTTAATAATCAAAAAATCTACAAGGTGTTCCATTTAAAAAACATAAGTTATGTCTGGCATGGCTTTCTAGAACACACTGGATAAGGTCCAATAATGTCACAAAAAACTTTGTATTGGTAACTATAACTTTTGTAAAAACACTTTTTTTTCTAACCTAACTAGCAGGTTAGGGGGGGGTGTCAATTTATAATGAGCCACCCTGTAAAAAATAAAGATAAAAGATTTATTGAAAAAATATAAAATCACGTATAAAACAAACAAATATCTGTTACACATTCTCTGAAAATAAAAAAATATATAAAAAATAAACACCTTCAAAACAAAAATAAATAGCTTCGTAAAATCTTATTAGGTTAGATTATCTTTGGAGTATAGTAGAGCACAGGGATCACATATAAATAAATAACATAATGTGATCTCTGTGGAGTAGAATCAAAATTAATATAATGATATAATTTTGATTAGTTTCTGTAAGAATTAAAAATTTCCTATTTTAATATCTATTAAACCACAAATTTCCAGGTATTTGATGGATTTCCCTGACTTTTCCCTGATTTCCCTGACCAAAAATAATTCCCTGACATTTCCAGGTTTTCCAGGTTGGTAGACACCCTGCTATGGTTTTCCGAGGAATTTTCTATTTGAACTTCATTATAAAAAACATGGCAGCCTGTATAAAATCATATCAAAACGCATATTTTTCGAATAATTGAAAACTCAGTTTTTCACATGAAGAACCCAGGATGACTCTCTGATTCATACCTTATTATTGTGAGAATATGTGCCACATAATGCCCTTCGAAAGGCATACTGAGTAAAATCACGTCCAAAAATCTGTCACTATCTCCCGGTCCATAATCAAAAAAATAAATTTAATAATTTGAGAAAAAATATCAAGATGTCAATATAACTATCTTATTAAACAAACAAATGAATTTATAAAACTACCATATATATATATAACCTTTTTTTATTTAATACGTACGATACAATGACAGGTTTTGATTGTATGATCAAACGAACTTACCTGTGAAGTTCGATCGCAATTGTGTTAGGCGCCTCGTCCGAAGAGATCACAAGAAATTTACTAGGTAGTACAGGCTTTTCGTACCAGATGGCTCCACAACTTTGAAAGATTGACGTTTTGACATCATGCTTACCGACATGTTACCGACCGATCTCCGTCATTACGATTTTTTGTTCCCGCGTTATTTTTCAAAGGGCAGGATTCTTGTAAAATTAAATAATGCGTGATGCCTCCAGAGATATGGAGGATGCCTCGTACCTTTTACCTGGAGAACCGGGTGGGTTGTGATCTTTTCGGACGAGGCGCCTAACATAATTGCGATCGAACTTCACAGGTAAGTTTGTTTGATCGTATAATTATGTGGCGGCGCCTCGTCCTTCGAGATCACAAGAAATTTACTAGGTAGCTGTTGAAAGATTAAGAGAAAAAAAAAATAACGTGGTAAACTTCCAACTCGAGCTTTATTAGTCTTCCTCAGCGCAGTCTTATAAATGTTTAATGTAAGATACTAACAAAACTATCTCTGAGATTAATCAGTATGAGAATTGAAAACGGCAGCACCAAAATTTTTGGATACGAGAGGCCGATTATAAAATCGAGCAAACGTGTTAGACCTCTCTGTCCATCCTGCTGATTTCCGAATTATGTCGATTGGAACGTTCTTTCGGAAGGCAGCAGAGGTAGCAGCATGTCGCGTCGAATATGCTGAAAACACTGCCGTATCTACTCCTGCTTTATTTAAAATATCCAAAATCCACCTGCTTAAAGTGGACCTGGAGGCCCTGCTATAGGGTTCCCTCTAGGAAATAAAAAAACAAGGTCCATTTGATGTCCTTAACGGAGCTGTTTTTTCAACATATGCCATTAGAGTTGACACATAAGTTATTTAAGTTATATAACTGAAAACGAAGAAAAGGTTGGACGGGGTTTATATGCGAGGTTTTTTTTATCTCGTCCGGCACATGAAGGTAAGCTCCATCTACGTCAAAAGTGATGTTCTCCACTTTAATAAGGTGGAATGTTTGTAACCTTTGCCCGGAGGCTAACGCCATCAACGTCACTAGTTTTTTGGATAGGTTAATAAGCGAAAGGCAGCTGATCTCCCACGTCGATAAACAATCGAGAACGATATCGGGGTTCCAGGTAACGTTATACTTCGACCTTGATGGCCTTAACCTCCGCACCCCTTTAAGAAACCTGCGTATTTGCAGATCCTGACTAATATCATCTTTAATTATCAAGGACAGGGCACACCGATGCTGATTGAATGTTCCATATTTGTTTTTTCCTTTATCTAGCTCCTTTTGCAAAAACATTAGGATGTTAGACTTGCTCGCCATAAAGGGGTCTTGGTTTATCTCCGAACAGAAACTCCAGAATTTTCTAAGAGATGACTCGTACTGCTTGATAGTGGCTTCCGACAGGGACTTCATGCTCGTCTCTATAGCGTTTTCTGGGTATCCTTTTCTTCGAAACGCTTCCCTGATAGCTTCCCTGCCACCAGGGTACGGTAGCTGGTTGTGTAATTTCCTAAAAGGGGAAGACAATACATTAATTTTACATTGGAGAAATATAGGTTCTTGAATTAGCAGGCTTGTAAAGAGAGGGTACCATGGCTGAGTTGGCCAATATGGTAAAATAACGATACCCACGGCCCTGTCCACTCTAATTTTGGTTAGAGTTCTTAGAATTATTGAAAAAGATGGGAATGCATAAAAGAATTCCTTTCAGCATACTGTGAATGCATCCACAGCAATCGAATCTGGGTCCTTGTGCCAAGAGATGTATCTCTCTAGTTTGTGATTTGCTTTAGATGCAAACAGGTCTACTGTTGGGTACCCCAAGATCTTTACAATTTTTTGAAGCGCTTCGGCTGACAATTCCCATTCTGTTTCTGGAGACAGAATTCTGGAGACTTCATCGGCTACATTTCTCTTTGAGCATACAGAGCTAGCTTGCAACCATAAATCGCGAGCCTCACTCCATAACCAAATCTCTCTCGCAATCGCAGAAAGTTTAGGGTACTTTATGCTGCCCATTTTATTTATATACGCTACTGCTGTAGTGTTATCCACCCTTAGCAGTATTGTACAAGATCGCAATATGTCTGCAAAACATTTTAGACCATAGAACACTGCTTTTAATTCTAAGATGTTAATATGATAATTGCTTTCTGCGGAACTCCACCAACCATATACTGTTTCACTATTGCACTGCACACCCCAACCCGTCTTGGAGGCATCCGAATAAATTTCTACTTAGTACGTATCGTCTCTGATATTATTCGATGCTATGGGAGCAGGCAATTTCCACTGGTCTAAATCTTCTCTAATGTTTGGGGAAATTTTCATTACTTTGTTTTATAGTTTTGCCCTGCCCGACGCAAGGCAAGATATTTTTCTCTTTCCATTTGCCTAGTATGCACTTGGCCGTATTTGATTGCCGGACAAGCTGCGATTAACTGGCCTAAAAACCTAGCAAAAAACCTGATTCTGCAGTTATCTATTTTTTGAATCTGCTTTACATGATTTAATATCTTTTCTCTCTTTTCGTCTGTTAATGATATAATCATCTCTTCAGAATTAAATACAAAACCTAGAAATTTACATCTCTTGGCTGGAATTAGAGAACTTTCTCTTCCTTCAACACAAAACCCAGAGACTGCAGTAGATTCATTACAGCCTGAGTATGTTCTTTACACCGATTTTCTGAATCTCCTAAAATTAGTATATCATCAAGGTAGGCCACACATAAAATTTGCTCTTCTCTAAGGTGCTTAAGGGGATATTTGAGTAATTTTGTGAAAACGTAAGGAGCGATAGATAAACCGAATGGCATAGCAGTAAATTCGTATAATTTCTTCTGAAAAGAGAACCTTAAATATTTTCTGCAATTTTTATGGATGGGAATGACGAAATAAGCCTCTTTGAGGTCTATCGTTGTCATAAAGCAGTTCTTACTAATTAATTTTAGCACTGTTCTTTTGTCCTCCATTTTAAAATGGGGAGAAGATATATATGAATTTAATTTTTTTAAATTAAGGACAAACCTATGACCTCCACTTGGCTTTTTAACCAAAAAGTATGTTGAACAAAACTGACCCCTGGTACCAGTACATTCAACAATTACCCCTTTTTGGAGTAGATCCCTGATCTCTGACTTCAGAACTTCGAGCTCCTCTTGCGAAAATCTTGGTTCAGAAGCGTGATGTTCAGGGGGAGTCTTTTCAAAGGGGATCTTGTATCCTTTCAAACTATGCCAAGGTATACTTGCAACATCAAAGATCTTTTCCCTGGCAGAGATGAACAACCTCAACCTACCAGCAAACTTGGTACCTACCTCTATTGTTTCCTTATTGGTCTTCTGCTCCCCTCCCCTCTTTGACGATGATAAAAATGTGGGTAAGTTCGGGGATAAGTGCCCGTTTGTCTGGGTTCCCGTCTCAACCCGGACGGGCGCTTGTAGTTTAAAGGCGGCCTTGTTTGTGCCGAATTTACTTTCTGAGTGCTTTTACTAGTAGATGCTTGCTTTAAATCACACACTGATTTTTCTACCAATTGAGCATTTTTCACTCTATCGACCAAGTTCGCACCAAACAGGGTTTTCTCTACTGGAGACGAGATTGCTACGTCTTTTACCGTCTTGGAAAGCAATGGCGTTATCAACGATCTTCTTGTGATGGATATATTATAATGAACATCTGCCAATATTTTTGCAGAGTCTCAGAGGGAAGAAATCAGGGTATTTCTATTTTCTTTGTCAATTACCTGTTCTTTTACCAAGCAATTTAGGCCTATGCCCAAAGCGGCTATTCCTCTTCCGAGTTGGTCTTGATTAGTTTCTAAGAAACGATCTCTATTAGCCACTGCCAATGGTATCGCTTTTTTCAATTCTCCATTTAAGACGGGGGCCTTTAAGGCCTCTAAATTGCTGGGAACGGAGTGTTTTTCTAAAAGCTCGCCTCTCAATTTTTTTGTGAGGCCCGATTCCAGAATTTTTTCCCACCTGCTTTTTAAGATTACGTGCAAGTTGTAAGACGGGCTTATATCTTCCTGGGACTCTTCCCCCAGGGCCATCAAGGTATCTTTGCCTATTGATGAGAACCTAGTACCTGGGGATGGCAACCTCAAGGTTCGACTGGCAGGAGAACCCGAGCCTGATCTCTCATGTGTAATAGAGATAGATCGTGATTTTCTACGTGTGCCCGACGAGCATCGTGATATCGTGATATTTCTCATCCTGGAGAAACAGATCGTGATCTTTCACGTATGGTTGAATAGGATCGGGATCTTTCACGTCTCTTTGCTGGGTAACTATGCCTCAACGGAGATCGCGATCTTTCACGGCTTGCTGAATAGGATCGTGATCTTTCACGTCCTGAAGATCTCGATCTTTCGCGCCTGAGGTGAGAACGGGGCCTTCCCCGTATGTCGCGTTCCCTGCGCGGAGAGCGAGATCTTTCTCGTCTCCTTGATCCATGCCTTTCCCGATGCGACGATCGATATTTTTTATGCGACCTGAGTGGTTTTTTCCGATGATTTTCCATTTTATTAGGTGAATATAGATTAACACAACGTGGCGTCACCTGCACAAAAAAACGTAATGGCGGAGATCGGTCGGTAACATGTCGGTAAGCGTGATGTCAAAACGTCAATCTTTCAAAGTTGTGGCTCCATCTGGTACGAAAAGACTGTACTACCTAGTAAATTTCTTGTGATCTCGAAGGACGAGGCGCCGCCACATAATTTTAGTTTTTTCTTAATATTCTTGTATACCATTGTCGTTCATTAAGTAGTCTCTGAATAAGTTTAATAAGCAATTTCACAACTAATAATGACGAACATGTTGTTATAAAGTAGATCATGTACAGCACGGTCAGTTCACTCATACTCCGTGGAGACTCCTGCTGAGTTCCTTGTGTGTTATTAAAAGTCAGAGTAGTTTTATTGTTATGAATTTTTGAGCAATGAATTGACCATTCCGCATCAGCAAATGTTCGATTTTTAAACGTCATTCTAATTTTGATATTGATAGTCAATAAAAATGCAAAATAAGTGCTTAAGAGGGATTTTTAAGTAGACTGACCCATCATTATTCAAAACAGAAAACTTTTCCAGATAGCTCCAACTCGAAGTCATCATATGTTTATGATCGTTAGGAGTGTAACACAAATATGCTCTAATTGAGCTCATGATTCCAGGATCTCTAACAGAATCCATTTCTTTACCATTTAGTTCATAAATTATAGATTCAAAGAAAAAAGCAGCACCATTATTGGTACTGTAGCGCGGTGTTACAACAGTTTTGACATATTTGTCACTAAAACTACCTGTAAAAATAAGCTAATAAATTGGAGGCTAATGTATGTGATATTTCTGATACTTGGCTACAGCTGGAAGCATTTAAATTGTCAGACAAATGTGATGGTCGCGAGTTTTATTTTTTTAAATTTTTGTGTAAAGTCACCTAACTACGGTGTCAAATTACACAGTGATATAAAAATGCATAAAATTCAAAGTAGGACTGTATGAATGTAGACTTTACACATTTTGTAAATTTTAAAAAGTTTATTTAATAAAAAGAAACTGAAAATTTTAACAAAAGTAAAAGTTTAATTCTTGTAAGAAAAAAATATCAATATAGAAAACTTAAAAAAACATTCTAAAAACGAAAAAAAGTATAAATAAGTAATATTCAGTCTATTAGTTGGAATGAATATATCCCTCTCTTCACATTTTGAGGTTTTAAATGTTTAATAATATCGTCTTCACTTTGTTGTTGCCCAGTTTCCTTTTATATACGCGGCCCATATTGTAAACTGAAACAAAAAGTTCATATTTATCGAGATATTTACCAACTTTATAAATCCAAACTTATGTGTAAAGTAACCCTAATGTACAAAAAACAACATAACTTTCTAAGTGAATATTACATTTATTTAAAATTGTGAATACACAGTCTTCATAAACCAACTTATGTTGTATATAGCCAAACAATGTCAAAACAGTTACCAAATTAAGGCAGGTACCCTTAGCACATACATGTTGTTGAAACGGCCAAAATTCCGCGCCACTACAAGCGTCCACCACGTTGTCTCACAACAGACTAAAAATTGTTCCCTTATTGTAAAGCTCCAGCCATCATGTGGCCTTGACGAATGCTCAGTTGGTTTATTGCAACGTTGCCAGAATAAGTTGGAAAGTAATAAGGCTGAAAGTGCCTGCTCCGCCTGTTTTCTCTATTTTTCTTTTAATAAATATCGCGGGATCGTACATTAATAGTCAGGCATCACCTTGATTGATAGTTATTTCCACAATATCGTTATTCATAAAAGACTTAACAAAAGGGTAGTAGGTACGTGTCTCCAATCGTTGAATTGATTCTTGGAATTTTGGTGAGCGATAGACGTCGAACACTTGAGGTGTTAACGACATCTTACCCAAAAGATTTTAAAAACTTTATATTTTCAGGTGTAGGTTTAAGATTCTTCTCACGAGGTTCACACTTATGAGACCTTTGAGGGAGTGATTTTTGAGAATATTGTAATCTCCTTTTATACGGTTGATATCTAGCGTCATCAAAAACTAGACCCATTTTAAAACAACTTTTTTAATTCTAATCTTACAATTATTTCTTCACCTTTGAAATTTACCAACTGGAAATTTTGATAAAAATTAATATTGATAAATTATGAATTTCACGCTTGGTAACGGGTACGTATAAAAAATTTCTTGGATTTTCATCTATCGCGTAACCGGGGTCGGTCCCTACAGCAAATTCGTAAATGGTATGCGATGGTTTATTATTGTATTATGCTCCAGCCGTTATATTACTATCGATATAAATCGTTCTAACTTTAACAATGCTTACAAGTAAATCTGATACGTACGTAAAGTTTCTTTGATTGTAGTAAGCGGTTATAGAAACCTAGTTGAACCCTTCTGCTGAAAATCAATGCTGTATTGATCACTATAAATTTCACACTGAAGAGTACTATTGTTAGCTTTCAATGAAAATATATATTTAGATTGTTATCTAACTTTCTCAAAGATTGGAGTATTTGTCTTTCAGATGCCCAGTAGGTATTTCTATAAGTTTTCGTTTGTTGTTTTCATTGACAATATAAAATTTATTATTAGGCACCTCAATATTCGGAATAGTATTCTATGAATGAAATCCTAACCATGCTAGACCATACTGAACATCATTGTGTTATTAAAGTCGATAGTTAGCGTTGAAGTGAAACCATGTAGGGTGAATATCAGTGACATGACTCTAAGATGACCTCTGCTTTTTATAGAGAAATGCGAGGCACAGGTGACCACAATTTTTTTCAGTAAATTTTTGATAGGGCTCGTTGTTGTATAAAATTTTAACCCCCTTACCTAAAGCGCATGCAAATCGTACGATACATCGTTGCGTGTGGACCGGCCTTTAAGGCCTTTAAGGCCGGTCCAGTAAATCGTTACAGATAAATCGTTGCGTGTGGACAGCAGATTTGCACAAAATGTAGAACTGTGCAAAGTTGGACGTCGGAGTTGAAAATCTGAGCTTAAAAGCATAGATTTGGGAGATTTGCGCATGCAAATCTTAACGTGTGTACGCTTGTCCGAGATTTGTACAGTTTCTAGGTGCGACGGTAGTCGGAGTTGAAAGTCTGAGCCGAAAAGCATAGATTTGGGAGATTTGCACATGCAAATCGGAACGTGTGTACGCTTGTCCGAGATTTGTACAGTTTTTAGGTGCGACGGTAGCTGACTCCTACCTATTTTTAGTCCGAAAATTATTAAATTAATTAAAACTAAAACAATAACTGATTTATTTTAAATTTGTTAAAAAATATGTCGACCATTTCGCATAATTTTATAATAGAATTCAATGGTAAAATAGACTTCGTTTCAATAACTATCCTTTAGACTATCTAGTTCTATTTAAACGTTTCCTGATTTCCCTCTTCCTTTTAACGTTTCAACAAAATGTCAAAATACTCCAAAAACCCTTCCTCCATGATTATTGTATCAAGCGAAAATTGCAGCTTTACTACGATAAGTTGTTATAATGTGGACGGACTGAATTTGTAACGATTTATCTGTAACGATTTACATGCGCATGCAAATCGTACGATACATCGTTGCGTGTGGACCGGCCTTTAGATTTGACAACAGGAATTTCCAACAAGTATAATTTTAAACAAAATTTTACCTTATTTATCGAATTTGTTTACAACGTCCTATGAAAATATCTTAGATGTTTTTGACAGATTTTTGCTTTAGAATTTTAGCTTGGAACAACTTTACCAGAAAAAGATATTGGGTTTTTCTAAAAAATATGCTAATAATAATCTCTCAGAAAAAGCTTTTAACCGCCTTTTGGAGACCCCATTCCGTAAATCTAGGTATTGTTATTATTATTATTATTATTATACCGCATCCACATAATTTTTATCATACAATATATTTTAAAGATTTGATTGATAATTATACGAGTATACATTATTCAATAAAATACAAGCTAACTAGTTGACCTATTTCTATTGGCGACTTTACCAGCGGAGAGTAATGCCAGCGTATTTATTTTAATGAATTAGTAATAAGTTTTAATGGGAAAACGAAACTAAGAAATGACAATTACGCTGAATAAAATATGACAGTTTTGCCATGACTCCTGAGACAGTCGGTGGAAAACTCTTCCTTCGTTCGTTAGTGAATCGCTAGATAAAATCATGATTTTGAGGTAAGTATGCTTCAGTAGCAGTAGTAGAAGTACTAGTACTTAGTAGTATAGTAGTAGTGTTATGAGTAGTAGTAGCAGTGGTGGTGGATGGGTACCTAGGGCCCCTAAGGAAATATTAAAAATAGACCCCCTACAATATTAGGTATTTAAGAAAATTGTATAAGAGAAACTATCGTAAAAATATAAAAGTCCTTTTATTTAAAAAATCATGAAATATTCCGAAAAAAACATAAAAAATATTTTTTCAATATGATCTACACAAAATAATAGCTAAATAAAATAAGATAAAAAAGGCGCATGTGATGATGGGGGTTCTCAAATAAAAAAATAATAATGTTTGCTGCTCAAAATTGACTCGCGGGCGAACACAAATTCTATTATGTTTTATCAATAACAACACTCAACATTCCTTAGTGATGTGGAAGTAAAAATAAAAATTAGTGCTTATAACCTTTTTGCGACACCCAATAATAATTTAATTATCATGTCCTTTCAACTGGAAACATATCTATAATTTTTGTAAACAACACTTTTGCGAGCGTTTTTCCAACCCGAGCCGTAGGAAAATAGAAATTTGTTGCAAGGTGGGCCCATATATTATTGTTTTTCAAAGCGGTTATTGAAAAGTACAAGTGTTTTTACTAAAATACGCTGCAGGAGAAAATTTGGAGGAATGTTAAGGACACAAATAGTTTAAATGAGGCATAAGAAATTATAAAATCACATCATCGTGACGCCTTTTTTCTCAATGAGAGGGGAGGGTTGAACCCTCAAACCTATCTTTATCTACAGTTCTGGATGACTCGTAAAGTAGAAGGTTGAAACAAGGCCCTTCTTGCCGGGGCCCCAAAGCAATCCTTATATTTGCTTATGCATAGCTCCGCCACTAAGTAGTAGTAGATAGTAGTGGTAATTGTAAGATAAATTTTCGTGAGGTACACAAACTATTTAGCATACATTTTATACAGGGTGGACCCAGATGGACTATACCATGGGTGTAAAAGACAAACAAATTTCGAGTTGAAACTTGAGCTTTGGGGGATCAGCCTTGCTTGATTAGAAAGTGATTTGCACCGTATTTTGATATTTTAAAAATCAAGCAGGCCTTGACAGGGGCAATTTGTTCATTTTCAGTTCAGGTATACTACCTTTTTCCTTAAGAGATATGGAAAAATTTTATTAAAACAAGTTGTTCAGAATTCAATTCCAAATCACCGTACCAAATTATAAAACAATCGGCACATTTTGATTTTTTTTATTTTTTAAATTTTTGCGGTTTTAGCGCAAATCAAGTACAGGGTGTCCTATTTTGGGTGTTTTTGGGTGTTTTTATCAAAAATCTCGGTTATTATTAAAGCTAGAGGGTTGCGGTTTTCACGTCACTGTACTACTTTTTTAAGAGGAATTTGGTGGACCGATCAGATTTTAGATAAGTTTTATAGTTTCCGCGCATTGGCGCAGGACTGAAATTTTCGATTTTTTGGAAACCTCTCTCCTGGCTACAAGTTATATATATCGACAAATTTAATCAACTATTTTTATAGATTTTTTGGTGTAGAATCGAATGGAATAATTAGTTTTTTGGTAGCGTTAATAGTTTTTGAGATATGAACTATGGTTTCCATTTTTAAAAAAAATATAACTTTGGTTCATATCTCAAACACTATTAACGCTACCAAAAACTAATTATTCCATTCGATTCTACGCCAAAAAATCTATAAAAATAGTTGATTAAATTTGTCGATATACAGGGTGTTCACTTTTAAGTGGACACAAATCAATAAAAAACTGATTTGTTGGGATATTTTCAAATTTTTTTTTTGATACGAAGGTCTTCAAAATGAGCAACTTTCTACGTGAACACATTTGTCAAATTGCAATTCCAGGGACGGCTAAGATTTTTTTTAAACCCCGATTTTCACAAAATCTATTTAGGCATTTTTTTATTTGAAATCTGACCATACAGCGTTAATTAGGACCCTCTAAAACCCTTAAGTTCAAAATTTGAACTAAAAATATACAGGGAGTTCGGTTTTACAGCGCCTTAAAGTTGCGCAAAGTAGTGATTTCGAGGGCCCCTGGAGAGTCAAGCGTGCCATGGAATGATTTTAAAACAATTGAAGAATTAACAGGACCACCCAAAGTATTGATGGACGAGACTGCAAGAAAATATAGGATGTTTTTCTCTACCGCTGCTGAAAGTTCAGACTTTTTTCGAATTTTATTCTGATCAAGTTTGCCGTGCTTTTTGAAACAAAGTTACTAATAACAAATTTATTTAATCTTAACAATAAAATAACAAGCAAAATATTTAGATCTTAAACTATCGTTTTTTTTTAACATAACCGCCTTCTAACGTAATACATTTTTCAAGACGTTTTTTGTTATTAGAAACAACTCGTCTAAATGTATATAAGTTGTAGCCAGGAGAGAGGATTCCAAAAAATCGAAAATTTCAGTCCTGCGCCAATGCGCGGAAACTATAAAACTTATCTAAAATCTGATTGATCCACCAAATTCCTCTAAAAAAAGTAGAAAAGTAGTACAGTGACGTGAAAACCGCAACCCTCTAGCTTTAATAATAACCGAGATTTTTGAGAAAAACACCCAAAAACACCCAAAATGGGACAGCCTGTACATACATTTATCGAAAAATTTTATTAGAAAAAAATTTCCAGAATGCAAATTTAAGACCCTCTACTAAATTTCAAAACAATCGGCATACTTTGACTTTTTTACAAAAAATAAAGTTGAAATTTAAAATAAATAAAAATCTGCCGATTGTTTTAAAATTTGGTTCGGGGACTTAAATTTTCATTCTCGAGAACTTTTTCCAATAAAATGTTTCGATATCTCTTAAGGAAAATGTAGTTTACCTGAACTGGAAACGAATAAATTGCCCCTGTCAAGGCCTGCTTGATTTTTAAAATATAATAATATGGTGCAAATTAGTTTCTAATCAAGCAAGGCTGATCCCCTAAAGGTCAAGTTTCAACTCGAAAATTTTTTGTCTTTTACACCTATCGTATAGTCGATCTGGGCCCATCCTGTATAAATACTAATGAGTACCTACTAAACTAAAATACCTATACCTCAACTTAGTATCGATTTCTAAGAATTTTAAGACATTTAAAATCTGTTTTAATTTGTATTTGCGAACGGTTTCAATAATTCCTATTACTATCGACACAGCTTACCCTCCTTTAGTCTATGCCTCCTTCTATCACTGATTACAGGAGACCATAGACGTAACTAGGTCGTATTTTTAGGGGGGGCTGATCAGGAGCGGCTCAAGATTTTGCGGGGCCGGGTGCCGCATGAAAATGCGGGACCCCGACAAGGAATTATTTAATCCATTAAGAAGAAATTTTTGAAAGTCGGTACGCTACTTACAAAGGTATATTTTTTACATTTCATTGTGTAAAATGGTAGGCCGCCCCGAGTTTGGATCACTTATGTGACGTAGGTATATAGGAATTAATTTCGAGTGGAGGAGTGGAGGGACAATTTTTGTGTCTTTTTTTTAAACAAGGGCATTTAAAATAATTCTAAAAAATGCCCCGCAGGCAAATTTTTTTAAAAATTTGAAGAAAAATTACATAAAATTAGTCTTGGGAAATCCCAATATCTTCAAATTTACAAGCTGGAGTGAATATTTTCAAATTCCGAAATGGGTTCGGTCCCGCCCTTCTAAATACGTTACTGATTGGATCACCCTGTACCACCCTTGAGGTGCCACACCCAAAAACGTTAATTTTAAGGCTTCAAAAAAATAATGTATAGGTCTATCTACTGGTAATTTTGAATCATCTTTAATTCACATACATACACATGCTTTACATTTTAGGGAGGGCTAATAGAAATGTAGGGGGGCTAAGCCCCCCTAGCCCCCTCCCTAGTTACGTCTATGCAGGAGACATAGACTCAGAGCAGAGGCACACCAAATATTTTGCATATAATTCCTAAGAACTGCAAAATTAAAGTTTGGAAGTTGGTGTGCCAGGATTTTTGCGGACGGTTTTAATAGCGCTGTCTCTTTTAATCTGTGTCTCCTTCTATATTTTATTTTAATTAAGTTTTTATATAAAATTATATGCAAAATATTTGGTGTGCCTCGCGGAAATTGCAACAATTATTCTGACAGTCTAATTAGGTATACCTATCTTTAGCTTTGTCTATGCACTATGCTTTCACGCGCCTGACATCAACCAGAGACATTTATTTATTTATTTAGACAACAGGGATACTACAGGTCAGGGGATAACCCACTACAATATCCACTATTAATTATAATGTAAATGAATACACAGGTCGCACACTAAATTGTACATCATGCTAATATTATAGTTATGAATTCAAAAAAGTAATAAGGGAACAATTAATTATATACCTACCTATCTACATCACGGTTATCAGATACATTATGTTAATAGGTAAAAAAAGATAAATGCATATCGCACATTAGTGTAAAAAAATGAATACATTAAAAAATTAAAAGAGCTTATCCGAAAAACAAAGATCAAACACCTTTTTTATTTATATAGGTACCTACCTACTTATGCTATTGAAGATATCGACATCGACAAAAAATAATCTTTTAGTACTTTCCTTATTTTTGTTAGTGACATTGAAAACAAATCGACATAACAATTCATGTAGTTACAAGTCTCAAGGATCTACATAGAGGCGAGTTTAGGGAACAATTTGTTCTTCTGAAAGGGATGGTAGTTTCTTAGGTTCCTCTGTGGAACATTAATATAGATAAGAGATAATAGATCATAGATCGGGATTTCGCATAATATTGTTATACAATTTGTATATCACCAGGACGTCGGATACCACCCTTCTATTTTCCGATAATAACATATTGTAGTTGGTCAGTGCTGCTAAAATATTGCCACCTGGAATCATAATGTAATTTGTTTTGGAACAAAGAAATTTTACAAATTTATTTTGAATATTTTCTAGTCTAGATACATACGTTTTATACTGGAGGTTCCAGATAACGGTGCCAAAACTCAATTTACTTAGAACAAAAGCATTATAGACGGCCAAAAGAGGTTTGGCATTGGAGAAACAAACACACTTGCGTTTGATGTATCCCAGCATTCTCATAGATGAATTAATTACGCTATCAATATAGAGGTCAAATATTAACTTGGAATCAAATATGACGCCCAAATTCCGTACATAGCTAAACCGTTTAAAATTTTTATAGGAAAAGTCTATGGGTTGAAAGTTTCTTTTAAAAGTCATGTAGCAACATTTGCCCAAATTTAGAAATAATCCGTTATTCTCACAGAAAACAGCTAGACGGCCAAGATCTTCCTGAATTCTGGTGCAGTCTATTGTCGAAGTCACATCCAAGTAAACCTTCATATCATCTGCATACAATAGAAAATTACTGTGTCTGAAACATGGTTTAATTTCGTTTATTCAAATAATAAATAAAATTGGTCCCAGATGGGACCCTTGAGGAACCCTAGATGTTGGTATGTATTCTGTAGACCTAAACCCCATCCATCTCAGGAGAACGCGAACGCCATTCAGACCGACCTCAGCAAGCCGAGATAGTAATATGATGTGACTTGTGACTTATCTTGTCAAATGCCTTACTGAAGTCGGTGTAAACCGCGTCTACTTGGATTTGTTTGTCCAAGTGCTTATGCAAAAATTCGCTATATATTAGTAAATTGGATTCAAGAGATCTACCCTCAAAGAAACCATACTGCTCCGGCGATATCAAGTTTCTACCTAGACCTATAGACCATCTTTTCAAAAAATTTTAGGAATTACCGATAGTACCTATAATTATAGGGTGATAATTTTTATATCATATCTTTTACTACTCTTAAAAATCGGGACAACAAGGGCACGCTTCCAGGCATCTGGAAACTCACCAGTATCCAATGACTGGAACTTCATTTAGAATTCTGCTTTTAGCCTGCTTTTTAATAGATATATAATTCCAGAAACGTTTTGGGTTGGAGGGTAGACTGGATTCGATTGATTTTAAATAATTTTTGTAACCTCTTTCTATTAATTTTCTCGAACGGGTCCGTAAACTTTTGTACAAGTTATATAATCGTTATCATTTTTATAAGTGCGCCGTTTTTTGTGAGCTTTATTTTTACACCTGACCACATTTATGGTATTAGGTTCTTGAATAATACATGGGGTGGTATTTATTTTTTAGATATTTTGGAACGTGTTTGTTAATTACATTAGTTATATTTTTGTAAAATGTGTCAATATTGTTATTTATAGATTTGCTAGAGCTAGAAAAGATCTGCTCCCATGAAATTAAAGATAAATCCTGTTTAATTAATGTATGAGTCGCTTTTTTAAAGTTATGTACGTAAACGCTATCACGAAATTGCAAGTACTTGTACGAGGGCAATTCGAAAAAGAATTCTATAGAAGGGTGGTGTTGATCCTCCGGTACCAACGGATCAGAACAATGATTAACGTGTGATATTCTAAATTTGTTACAAAACCTTAAATCGAAAATTGTGTTGTTATGATTGATAACATTATTAAATTGCATAATATTTAAAAAGATAAGGGGTCAATTAAAGCAGAACACTTGGGTTCAATGTTATAAGATTCTAAATAAAATTAGTCCACCGATAGCATTTTTGTTTCATTCTACAAATGGACATTATCTACAAACATTCCTTAGTGACTTTTGCGAGTAAGGGTTTAGGGTTATAAGGCACCCGGGTGGTTTGTAGCATGTCGGGTCCCAATAAGTTTATAATTTATTTTTAAAAAATGTCATAGTGTTAAAACAAATTAATAATTTGAATAAAAATGACTTCATATTTTTTTACCAACATGGAACAATTCGTGCGGAGATAGACAATTACCAAATGTAATTATAGGTAAGAAATAAGCCTAATAATATATACCTAACATATATGCATAAGGATTTTGAAGAATCAATTTATTTTATATTGCGTAAGGAAGGGCCGTATCTGAGGGGTGGTTTTGGGGGTTCAAACCCCCCCCCCCCGAAATACCACCATTTTATATGCTTTTGCGCCACCACTAGAACGGAGCTCCCCGAGCAATTTATTAAACTGGGTTTCCAGTATGGATGATGTAAGTACCTATAGTTACGAGTAATGACAAAATGAAACCTCGTAAAAATGTTGCTTATCTAAAAATATAAAATAACATGGCATTTTATAAATACTTGACCAAAAAATTAGGAAACACGTCCGAAAACTGACAACAAAACATAATTTTTGGATCAGTGCAGTACCGAGTTTCATCATCAGAATACGCTTTCCAATAAAATAAAACTTAACTGGCAACACTGGACAAAAGTAAACGTGCGTGCGCCATGGATTAGGAGAATAGGAGATTCTCAGAGTTAGTAGATACTAACTTGTATTTGAAGATTTATTTATTATTTTTGTGAATGGTTGAGTTAGGCAAGTGGCGCGACCATACCTAGTGGCAATTCTAAAGGTGTCGTCAGGCCAGACGAAGAATGTGTAGGAATATATCCGTAATAATGAGAAATGCGAGAAGTAATATTCAGCTATTATTATAATTAGTATTTAATATTTTTACAGCTTTTTATTAAAAACCATTTAAAAATAGTAGGTTTTTTAAAACCTTAAAGCTATTTCAACTTCAACAGCCACTGGTCTAAAACCCTCCAGGGCCGGCTCTAGGAGCGTGAAAACGGTGCGGCGTACGCGGCCTGCGTTTTGACTGGCCCCGCGCCTCCGAGTCCCGTGTACAGGGTAATCCAGTCAGTAGCGTATTTAAAAGGGCGGGGCCGAAACCATTTCAGAATTTGAAAATATTCACTGCAGCTGGAAAATCTGAAGATATTGGGGTTTACTAAGACTAATTTTAAGTAATTTTCCTTAACATTTCTAAAAAAATTTCGCCTGCGGCGCATTTTACAGAAATATTTTAGATGCGCTTGCTTGAAAGAAATTCACAAAAATTGTCCCTCCCCACCAGAAATTACTTAATTACTTTTTTAAAAAGTGACATGCAAAAAAAATACCATTGTAGTGGCGTATCAATTTTAAAAATGTGTTCTTAATGGATTAAATAATTCCTTGCCGGGGCCCCGCACTTTCATCCGGCACCCAGCCCCACAAAAGCTTGAGCCGATCCTGAACCCCCCCCAAATTTTCGCTACATACGGCCCTGCGTAAGGTATCAAAAGCCAATGAATTTAATGACGCTCTGTGAGATGGATCCCAGAAGAAACAATATTTTGATACCGTTCGAATCAAAAAGAAAACAATTTAATCACATTATAATTTATATGCGAACACATTTAGGTAACCTTTTAAAAGGTTTGCGAATACCGGCCCCGAAGTTTATCCCTATCCTGAATGGAACCTCCCCTTTATGGCAAGAAACCGCCCCAAAATGAAGGTACCTACTTGACTGCGTTTTTACATTTATCTCGTAAACGGTTGCTCTCACGGGAAACTACGGTTCCTCGACAGTTCTACGCAAAAAAATTTAAGGGGAATAAATTGCGTGTCTGTTGTGACTATTTCTATTATAGTCACTGATACAAAACTATACTGCTCAGTTATGGCTCAACTACAGAAATGCTTTCGGTGATTTCGGCTATTTTTGAAGTAAAGGGGTTGCGTGTTATTATATCTTACCATCTTTCCCTCTTTCATTTTTAATAAGTACAGCCCGGCCTACTTGACCAACGGTTTTCGTAGACATTTTACTATGAGATAGTAAAAGTAGGATACCGAGGCGAGAAATTTTAGCCAAAGGAGCTGAAAGGAGTTTCATTTTTAATAAGTACAGGTTGTCCCATTTTGGGTGTTTTTGGGTGTTTTTCTCAAAAATCTCGGTTATTATTAAAGCTAGAGGGTTGCGGTTTTCACGTCACGGTACTACTTTTAAGGTATTTAAACGAAATTTGGTACATGCATTGATCAAGGATCACAAATTGTGATAATATCTACCAAGTTCCCAAAATATAGCCAGTGGTGGAGATACACTACATTTGTTTTATCAAGAAAAATACTGACACGGCCCTGTAGAGCTTCTTTTTTCTTCTAAGCAAAAACCGTCTCTTGGCAGTTTTTGTATCTGCCATAGTTTCACGGTACTTAAATTTACATTTTTGTTCAGTACTGGCCAAAGAGAAATCTAAAGTGACATTTTTTTCAAATTAAATAAATTATTTTTTGCATTCCATAAAAGCAATAAAAGATAAATTAATTTTCCCGTAGAATTTCGGCAGATACAAAAAAGTCAAGAGACCCCATATCTCCGCCACTGGCTACATTGGGAACTTGGTATTACCGTATTTATAAAATATATATAAAAATTAAAACATTAAAATTTTTGACAATTTTAACATCCTGTATTTCGATGATTTTCCATCAACTGTTGAAGTGTCCAAGAATAAAACTAAATTGCCTTGTAGGTATTTCAATAGGACATCCGGGTACGGATCCCCATTTTGCCCCATCTCTAATAGGTACCCCATTTTGCCCCGACGCACGTTTCACAATAAAATATACCTAAATAAAATTTACGACAATTATTTTTCGATAAAATGATTTAGATTAATCATACTTAATAATAAGTTTAATTAAGCAACAAAACTCACGTGGAAAATCGTATAAAAACTGTATTTATCTTGGAAAAACGTAAACACAAGTTTTAAAACACGGGAACTGTTGTACAGGGTGTTCCCGTATATTTTGACCCACCCCTAGAGCCTTTATTTTTCGAGTTAGAAAAAAATTACTTAAATGAAAGTTGTAGGGTTTTTTCTGAACCGCTAGGATCTGTGACTAGATAAAACAAATGAGCGTCGCAAATTTATGAAAAAATATAAACTTAATTTTTTTTAACGGAACACCCTGTATATTTGTGAATATGTCATATGTTTGCTTTAAGCATTCGCATGATATTCTAAATTGCAAATAAATACGATCTTTATATTTAATCAAGGTTGCCATGGAAAAACATTTCAACTTAAGCAAGGGCATTCCTGTCAATCCATTATTTTTGGGACAATACACCTTGGTACCCTACAACTTTTATTTAAGTAATTTTTTCTAACTCGAAAAATAAAGGCTCTATAGGTGTGGGTCAAAATATACGGGAACACCCTGTACCTACTCCCAACAATAGCTATGTACTCACTGAATTGACTTGACCGGGGGCGTGGTCTTGCATCGAAAAGAGGTGGAAGGGGGACATGTAGATTTGAAATTTGGCTGCTTTAGTTAGGCTGTATCTAGTAAAAATACTCGTACCCCGTTATTCCTACCCCTGTACCCCATATTGCCCCGCATTCCCCTATCAGTTGCAATTTGTTTACAAGAGTTTACACAATTTGTCTCAACGCTTACCAAAACATTTATCTCGTCAATTTCGTTATTATTTTTAGTATAAGAGTGGGGACGAGGTTTGCTAAAAAAACATAATTTACCAAATTTGACTTTATTCTACGAAATATCACTTTACTCGGTTGTCTCCTGTCAGGAAACCTAAAATTAGTTATTATTATTTTATTAACTAGGTAAATAACTGTTAAATAAATACCTGAGCAAATATAACTCCGAAGCTTCATTTGTGTTCTCGTTGCATTGAATAAAGCAAGATAACATGTAATATTTTTCTAAATTATCAAAAACTTTATTTGCAGCCATTTTTGAAGAAATTACAAACACGAATAAACACTAAGCACTGTTTCAGCAAAGACGCCAAAATTATCACAAGGGAAAGTATTATGACGGTTAACGAATAATTATATTTATTTTTTTATTGTTTTCCAAGCCCTACTTATATAAACATTCTCTGAATTCCTGAAAATTGTCATTTTTAATCCTAATATACATAATAACTAGGTACATAGTGGTATATATTTTTGTAAAGCTTACGACAAACTGAATATAAATAGTAAAATTGCGCGATTGCTTTTACTGTACCTAACCTAACTTGATTGTACCTATACAATGCTCTCGACGTCTTCTATTTCCTTCTTTTATTCGGGAAAGTTAGGCCAGAAAAGCTTTAGAATCAGTCCATGAGAAACTTAAATAGGCTTTTGCACTTGACGATGCAGCCTCTGCGGTGTAGAATATTGTCAAAAGTTAATGCGAAAAGTACAAACAATTTCAGGTTATTTTAGATATGAGCAAACTCATGGATGAATTTACAGAAGGCGCGAACCTACCTAAGAAAAATTCATTTATTTCATTTTTTATTTTTATTGTATACTATGATCTAATGTCATAATAGTAAACAATACAATCTGCATTTCTGTTGGTAAAAATAATAATCATAGCTTTTTTATGCAAACGGAAAATTGAATTGCACACTCTTCTGCGCGCGAGCGGCGTTTAAAATTCGCTTCTTTGGCACATTCATGGCATTTATATTATTCTTATATATTATTGACATGCATTTGAAAAACGTTTCATCTTCCAAAGTGTGCCATTTTTGAGGCACTATTTAATTTGAATAAGGATGTAGAGATTAATTATTATTGTTTAGGATGGAAGGTAGAAAAAATACAGAAAATCGATCAGCTGTTATTAACATTAATGAAGCTACCATTAAATACGCCTTACCTATACAGGGTGGCCCACCACAAACTGCATCGATCTATATATGGAAAACTAAACGTAGGAAAATTCTGAAAATTTGGCATCTCACCAATGCCGATGGGCGCTGCTCAACTAAAATATTTTGGTGAATCTGGCCCTTCCCGTTATACCGGAAGTCGATATCAACTTTCTTATCTCAAATGGAACACCTTGTATATTATTACATTTTTCCGAAAACAATTACAGGTGCAGACCTAAAGTCAATTAGCAATTTATACGAGGAAACCGCGAAATATCAAAACGAATTTTTAGCATTGTGTAACAGAAGCCCTGACCTAGTGATCTCTGCTGAGAAATAAATCCGTTCTTATACAGGGTGTTCACAAAATATGAATAAAAATTACATTCAAAATGTGCTTATATCTCGAAATTTTCAAATGGAAACCCCCATTTTTTAATGCGATCTTATTCACCACTAAAAATGATGACAACTTTGTTAAGGTTTCCTATACCTAAATGCAGTATTTTTCGATTAATTTACGAAAAACCCACTTTTCGCCCATAAAATGCGGGGTTTGCTTCACGCTTGGGAAATCATATTAGCCGTGGACGTTGAAAAGACAATCGCGGCTGAGGAAATGTCACTTGTCAACACTTTGTCAACAATAATGCCGGCGCGCTTAAATTACACAAACGAAGATTATGTATCGCACGTTCTTGATATTACTTTGTTGCATTCTCCGTAGATAATAAACAAATTTAAATAATCTTCGTTTGTGTAATTTAAGCGCGCCGGCATTATTGTTGACAATAATTTATAAACCAAGTGACATTTCCTCAGCCGCGATTGTCTTTTCAACGTCCACGACTAATATGATTTTCCAAGCGTTAAGCAAACCCCGCATTTTATGGGCGAAAAGTGGGTTTTTCGTAAAATAATCGAAAATTACTGCATTCAGGTATAGGAAACCTTACACAAATTTGTCATCATTTTTATTGGTGAATAAGATCGCATTAAAAAAATGGGGGTTTCTATTTGAAAATTCCGAGATTTAAGCACATTTTGAATGTAATTTGTATTCATATTTTGTGAACACCCTGTATAAGAAAGGATTTATTTCTCAGCAGAGATCACTAGGTCAGGACTGTTACACGATGCCAAAAATTCGTTTAGAAATTTCACGGTTTCCTCGTATAAATTGCTAATTGACTTTAGGTTTGCACCTGTAATTTTTTTCGGAAAAATGCAAATATCTCAAAAACGGTTGGATTTAGACATAGAACATGTTGCATGTTTTTGTTCGAAAATTATGCCTAGAATCCAAAAATGCAATAATATATAGGGTGTTCCATTTGAGATAAGAAAGTTGATATCAACTTCCGGTATAACCGGAAGTGCCAGATTCACCAACATATTTTAATTGAGCAGCGCCCATCGGCATTGGTGAGGTGCCAAATTTTCAGATTTTTCCTACTTTTAGTTTTCCATATATAGATCGATGCAGTTCGTGGTGGGCCACCCGTATTTAGCACAGACATTTGCAGTCTCACAAGTTTCAGGTTTTTTTTATATGAGGATTGTCAAAAAATTATTAAAATAAAATAAGACTTTTATCACGGAATGTAAGTAATGACAAAGTAATATATCTTTGGTAATGACTATACAGGGAGTAGCAAAAAATGGTAGTCAGTTCTTATTTCCATCTTCCGGTTTGACTGGAAGTGAGCATTACTTTGACAATTATATTTTTTTAAATCTTTTTGTGTAGATCAATCTCAATCAGATATTTTTGAGGCACGCGTAAGAGATGTATGAGTATAAAGTATAAGTACTGATTTTTTTGTGTAAATCAATGTCAGTCTCAAATATATTTTTGGAGGACACGTAGGGGATGTAGAGTTTAGAAGGGTGCCGTGGGTAACGACAGTGGCGGAGTCAACAGGTGTTTTGGGACACATTTTGCCAATTTCAACTTTTTTTCAATTTCACTCAAGCCTTTTGTTACAATAATTTTATAATCACTTTTTCTAAGCATATGCTAAACGGGGCTTGTATGAGAAAATGGTGGAAATTTTTGGTTTTTTAAATTATATATAATTATTAATGTGATGATGACCATGTCCGACACGCAAGCCTTTTGTTATATATAGTCTTAGAATCACTTTTTCTAAGCATATGTCAAACGGCTTGCGTGAGAAAATGGTGGCAATTTTCATAAATTTTCCTACAACTTTCCTATGTTCTGAAAATATGAAGGCCACGCTCCACACTCAAGCCACAATTTTTTTAAATACTTTGAAATTCATAACTTTTTATTGCAATTAATTTCGTTCATGGAAAAATAACTGAAAAATCTAAAAAAAATCCGTTAAATTTTCCGACCCCAAAATGTACTTATCCATTCCCGCCACTCAAGCCAATATGTTTTTCGGGCTAGTGACGATGTACGTTTTCATACTTTCGATGGGCTTGTTTGGAAAAATCGGTCAAAATTTCGATTTTTCCTTACAAGACTACGCCCTTATTTCAACCCTTTAGCCACCTGTAACACTCAAGCCTTTGGTTTTCCGAAGCCAGGTTCTGTTAATTAATCATTTAGTGAACATGGCTAGCGTGGAAATATGGGCAACAGACACCTTTTATTTCTGTTCAGGAAAATCGAATTTTCCATATGTTATCCCCAGGGGCCACTCGCAAATTTCCCTTCATTCTACTCAGCATCGATGTACTTGTCAACCCTCTTCGAGGCTAGTATGCGAAAATGGGGCACCTAAATCTGTCACTATCTGACGGTCTAGTAGGGGAGTATAGAAAAAACTTGTAGGGGTGCTGTGACAAGCGACAGTGGCATCGCAAAAAAATCCGCGTAGGCGTTTATAAGCCTGCCGCGGTTTCAGCGCGGCGACAACTTGGCACCCCTCAAGTTGGTGGCGCTCCGAGGTCGGTACTTGTTAATGGATTATTTCCCAGTTTAGATCTTATGGAATAGGAGGATTCTTTTACACTCAATATTGTTAGCCTGTTTTTATAAACCTATAGTACCTGCCTGTTGGTTATTATATATTAACTTAGAAAACCAAAAACATATCAATATGTCTCAACTATTAACAGTGTATTATCAGAATTGCAGGAGTTTGGTGGGGAAGTTAAACGAATTTTATATGAATACCTTCGAACAAGATAATGATATATTTGTGGTTACTGAAACTTAGTTCAGAAAATATATTTGATGGGGAAATAATGGATAATGACAGATTTTCAATAATAAGGTCAGATCGAGATTGTGGGATAACTGGTAATGCAAGGGGTGGTGATTAATGCTGGGGGTAAGTAAAAAATTCAACATTATTAAAACATTAACAAAAAGTAATTTATATGAGGCTGCTGCGGCTGAACTGAATCTGAATCTCATTATAGTGGCGCTATATGTGCCTGCGCTTATGTAGGGGATGGCGTGTATCTGGAGTTATTTGGTTTCATCCAACAGACTATAACAAATAAAATAGCATTAATAATAGGAGATTTCAATATACCTCATGCACTTAATACAGACTTCAATATTACAAGTCCGAAATTGAAAACATTAACAGAGTTTTTAGAGTTTAATGAGTTTGCACATCTTAATGATATTGGTAATACTGGGACCAGAACCCATTACATTTGAGAAAAATGTAATGAAATTACAATAGGAATAATTCCTTTTTACAAAAATGTAATTAGACTAACATTACTTTTGTTTGCAGAAAAAGGAATTTCTAATTACTTTATTATTTCCATTTTATTATTGGTAAATAAAACAACTAAATAGGTAAACACTTAAACACAATATGTGTTTTAAATATTTATTTAAATGTGCAAAAAAAACAGCTAATAACAAAATAATAATTCTTATCAAAAACACATAGGAACTTAAAATCTCACTAATCTCAGTAAAAAAGCAAACAAATATTTCTAATAGTAATACTAATAGTAAAATGTGTTCAAATCCAAGGCGAACTAAAGCAAAAACCGACAGACGCGTGATAATCGTTTACAGATGAAAAGCACGGTTCTTATTAGTTGGTTGTGACGTGTGACAAATTTTAAGCAAAAGTATTCTCGACATGGCACTTTCTGTCAATCACGTGAACAGCGCGTGATTGTGTTTGATTGTGTTTACATTTAGTTCGCCTGGAATTTGAACGCACTATAGTAGTTCAGTTATAATACAAAGTGATTAAAAAAGTACCTACTTTCTATCCCCATAAACATTACCTTTTAAGTAAACAAGTTTTTCGAAAAGACTGTCACTAAGGGAGTTCCTCCGGGGGCTATTAATGTAGGTGGCATAAGAGAATAGCCTCTCTACGGGAGCTGAAGATGGTAAGTTTGTATTACTTATATTTAAAAAAAATATTTTAATAAAACGGTAATCATCTAATATACTTATATGTGTCCTTTTATATTCTAAATATTTCAAAAGTTCCAATTCTATTTTATTTTTTATTTCATTCTGTCTCAATATTTGGTTTTCATTATTATCTTCTCTTCGTAAAACGAATTCATCTTCTTTAAAATCAAAGAAATCGCATGTAGGTTCATTGTTTTTGGTCGACGATTCCTTAAGTACATCTGCATCAAAAAGTGTCTAAGTTTTGTTGATCACAATATCTGTGATCCGTTTTGGATCAACCGTGTTATCCATCTCTTTTAGAATGTTGATCCATCGTGTTTCAACAGCTGGCAAAGTTGTGCCGGCAATAATTGCGTCATATGAATTTTCATTAATACCGAACAGGTGGGCAAATCAGATTTTAAAACTAGTTATGATTTTTTTCTAAAATTGTCTTCATATTTTTAATTTTCAGATCTTGCCGCATTTTCTCTAATTTTGCTTTCAAAGAAAGTATAGTTGGCAGCAAATAACCAAAAAAGTGTTTTTTCTCCTTGTAGAAAGTCTACAAAATCTGAAATGGGCTTTAGAAGCGCGCAGTAAGTATTCTTCTAAAAAATATTGTAGTTCAGTTTCCTTAAGTCATCAGTTAATTCTAGTTTCTGAAAAAGTTCCTTCATTTTATCTCTTTCGTTAATAATTGGGATAACAGAAACAAAAAAGGAATTCCATCTAGTTGCTGAAGGGTAACTTAATGTATGGTCTAAAACTGCTTCCATCACTTCGGCCGATTTAGGTCTTGAAGCCTTATAATTCCATATTTAGAACTTTTTCATATCAGCTACGAAGTGCAATGTTATCTTTCAAAGCTTTATTTACGTCAGTAGTGGCAAGCAAGTTGATCGTGTGACTGGCGCATCTTTCGTGTTTTGGCAAATTGCGTAGGTATCACAGTATCGTCCAGTTCTTTAAAGGAAACTTCTTCATCTGAATCGGATGACAAATCTTCATTTTCAAGATCATTTATTTTTAAACCAAACTCTGCAAATGCTTTCGCAAAATTAGAACCGTTATCGGTAATAATAGTGGCAGTTTTATTTGGTTATTATCTATGCCAAATGCAAATGAATTTCTTCCAACAAATCCGCTATTCTTGTGTCAAATTCACTTTGGTTTGCTTTCTTTTCTACTGATTCACGTTCTGATAGTTCCTGAATTGTTAACTGTTTACATTGTTTATTTTTATTATTTTTTTCAGCTTCTTTAATTTTTTTTATATTTGTCATAATCCTCAAAATTGTGTTTTCGCCGTATGTGTTTTAAAAAAATTGAATTAACTGCTGCTAAACCTTTTATAGCAGTGGATTTTACAACACATATGTTACACTTTGCTTTTACATATTTTCCATGTGATTCTACTATGGTAAAAAACTTTCCGTCAAAAAGGGCACTCTCTTGGTGTTCTGTTGAGATGTAAAAAATAATTAGATACCAAAATGTTTCATTGTTTATTTACTAAAACAGAAGCAAACCCGATAGCTATATTTTTTATGAAATGGTTGAAGTGTAAAATATATATCTTTTTAAACGTATGAAAAAACACTTGGATATTTAACTATACAGGGTGACCATATTTCTAGTCTGTGCATAGGGATCTTGGTTATCTTAAGAGATATGAGGTCGGTTAAATTGGGGTAAAGTTGCGGAATTTGATGCCGAGTAACATGGTAAAAAAAATTGGGCTGACCCTCCTCGTTTTGAAAATAATGCGGAAAAACTGAAAATTATCGTTTTCGTTTTTATTTTTTTAAACGAAAATGAAGGGGTCTGGACATTTAAATAATAAATTTTTACACGGAATCTAAATATTACCTCGCATTTTTTGTCGCTCCCCTGGACAAAAAATGACGATCAACTTTTATTTTTTTATGGGCGCCATATTGAATTTTTGCATTTTTGAAAAGAGGATTTTTTTCTGGTTAAAATGATATGTCATACGTCACACATTATGCTTTGCTTTGTTTTTCTTGCCGTAATATCAAATTAATCGTTTTTGCATAGAGTGACTTGAAAACATAAGCCCCATAATGTTTGGCGTTTTTGCATAGAGTGCCTTGGAAACATAAGCCATTGTTGCGAAGTGTGCTTTGGAATATTGTTTAACGGTTCAGTAAAAATTCAGTTAATGTTAAATTTATTGATTAAATAAATCATATACATACTAGCAATTCGCCCACCTGCGCTGGCGCGCAGGATGGGCGTCTCCCCAGGCCTCCGGCGGGCGACGGCTTCGCCGCCGCAACCTTCTTTTAGGTAACTCGCGCGTGGGCTCTGCCGGCCATTGCTCCTCGCTTCGCTCGTCGCGACAGGCTTCTTTCGGGTTATTCGCGCGTGGGCTCTGCCGGACATTGCTCCTCGCTTCGCTCGTCGCGACAGGCTTCTTTTGGGTAACTCGCGCGTGGGCTCTGCCGGCCATTGCTCCTCGCTTCGCTCGTCGCGACAGGCTTCTTTTGGGTAACTCGCGCGTGGGCTCTGCCGGCCATTGCTCCTCGCTTCGCTCGTCGCGACAGGCTTCTTTCGGGTAACTCGCGCGTGGGCTCTGCCGGCCATTGCTCCTCGCTTCGCTCGTCGCGACAGGCTTCTTTTGGGTAACTCGCGCGTGGGCTCTGCCGGACATTGCTCCTCGCGTCGCTCGTCGCGACAGGCTTCTTTTGGGTAACTCGCGCGTGGGCTCTGCCGGACATTGCTCCTCGCTTCGCTCGTCGCAATTTGCGAAAATTGCTATTTTCTAAGTAATCAAGGCGGCTGAGAAAAAAATTTTTCAAGTAACTTTTTTGTTTTTTAGTTCTCTTTTCATCCCAGCAGGAACCAAGTCTCTATCTCTGAAAGTGAAAAAGTTTCCGTTGTTTTCCCTAAAATCAAGTAGGCGGGGAAATTTTCTTTACCGTCGTTTTTCTTCCATCCCCCCACCCATTCGATCGCCGCTGAAGCGAAATTTTTATCTCGCCAAACAAAAAAGTTGTATCTGTTCTGGGAAAACCGAGTGTGCCATGGAAAACTTTTTTTTCTATAATTTTCCCCTCGTCATATGGGGCCGATAAAAAAAAAACGCAAGTCTATATCTCTATTAATAAGAAAGTTATTCACCTAAGAAAAATCCAAGTAGGCCATGGAAAAAAATTTTTTCGGCGCAACGTCATTTTACATCCCCTGCCTAACGCACTTTGTCCCGTCTTTCTATCTCGTCGCATAGAAAAGTTGTGTTTTCCAGCGAAATCGAGCAGGCCATGAAAAATTTTTTTTTCACATTTCTCAATCATTTCGCCCCGGCATCCCAACAAAGGAATCCCGGATCTCCTATCTCTAAAGCATTTGTTCTGTCAAAATCGAGGTGGCCATGAAAAATTTTCGTCGTCCATTTTTTCCTCCCCCCATCTGCTTACAATCAAAACAAACGGCAACCCCGTATCTCTAGCGGCATAGGAGTTACGGCCGCTTAAAGAATTTCGAGGTTATGTTGTATCGTACATTTCCAACTAATTTCGCAGCCTGAAAGTCGTCCATAACCTAAGGGACGTTGTTTTGGCGGCAAAAATCAAAATTCCAACCCTCCGCGTCGACCGCTTCGAAAAAGCGCAATTATTCAACAGGTGTGAGTTCTTCGGCCGGCGAAAAAATCCGCACGTCGACACCGCGTATATGCACCCTCAAGTGGCGGTTTGACTTCCCGCCATAACCTCGAAGGCGCGACGACGGCGAATCTAACCTCCGAAATGTATCGTAATATTCCGCGTTGTTTCGCCCTTCACATTTTCCAGAAACAGACACCCGGTACGCATTCGCAGTTTGAAATGTCTGTAACCTCAAAGGCCCTTTTGCTTGGCAGCAACGTGAAGGCGAATTCTAACCCCCCATCATCCAGTTTCAAAGTGCAAAAATTCTCATACCGACACTCAAGTCGCATATTGACGTCTAATCCTAACCTCTAGATCATTTCCTTTGCTTTACACCCCTGTCATGGGAATCTAACCTGAATGTAGGTTAGCCATCATTTTGAAAGTATAAAAGTCTTGTATACCTGAGGGTTCCGAAAGAAAAATTCTTCTCAAAAAACGGCTAAGTCCCGGGAATCTGTTTTAACGTTTTTCTTGAAAATCAGGTAGGCCAGAAAAAATTGTTTCAAGTAACTTATATTTTCTTTCGCGTGCCCTTTACATCCCCGAAGGAACCAAGTTTCTACCTTTGAAAACGAAAAAGTTGCACGCGTTTCCTCGAAAATGCGGCAGGCGGACGAAAAATTTTTTTCGGGTAAAATATACAGGGTGTTGCGAGAAAGGGAGCGTGCACTTTTCCGTTTTTCCCTATCTTCGAAAATCAAAAAGTTGCGCGTATTTTCTCGAAAACCAAGTAGGCGGGGGAAAATTTTTTCACGTCGGTTTCCTTTCTTTCCCGTACACATTACATAGCAGCAGAAGCGAAATTTTTATCTCGCCTAACAAAAGAGTTGTGTCTGTTCTGGGAAATCTAGCGTGCGGTGGAAAAATTTTTCTTTTCGATAATTTTCTCGTTGGCATTTGGGGCCGGTCAAAAAAAACCGCAAGTCTCCATCTCTAATAATAAGAAAGTTATTGACTTAAGAAAAATCCAAGTAGGCCATGCAAAAAAAAATTTTTCTGCGCAGCGTCATTTTACATCCTCTACCTAACGCACTTTGTCCCGTCTTTATATCTCGTCGCATAAAAAAGTTGTGTTTTCCAGCGAAATCGAGCAGGCCATGGAATTTTCTTCACCGCATTTCCCAATCATTTTACCCGGGCAAACGAACAAAAGAAACCCGAATCTTCTATCTCTAAAGGTAAAAAATTAGCGGTTGTCGTGAGAACTCAATCTCGGAATACTTTATTAAATGGAAAATTAAGGTCAATGAGAGGAAAACTCAGGCCATTCTTATTACCAAAAAACGGGACATACCAAATTTAGAGCGTGTTACTATTAATCAGACTGCCCTAGATTGGAGTAATGAAGCGGTATACCTAGGCATAACCCTAGATAAACGTTTAACTTGGCTTCCGCATATCAATTCCCGAATAAGGAAAGCTAAAGCAGCCATGTCCAAATTATATCCTCTCTTGGCCAGCAACTCTAAACTCAATGTCCAGAGTAAAATTTTAATTTATACTCAGGTAATTAGACCCGCCCTCTTGTACGCTAGCACCGCCTGGTGTTTTGCAGCTCAAACACAAATTAAAAAGATCCAAATAATACAAAACAAATGCCTTCGCATGGCGGTGGGAGCGGAATGGTACGTGACAAATAAAACCATACACAATGACCACAATATACCTACAATACGCGAATATATTAGGACCCACGGATGCAAAATTTACGAACTTATTATTCCAAACCATCCTAACCGACTACTGACAGACGTTTGTACTTACGAACTTAACCCCAGATTACCCCATAAGAGACCTAGACACTTTATCGATATAGATGACGTATGACAATAACAATGACCCTTATTAAAAAATTATCTACATGTTATTCTTTAGATTTTAACATAATGTAAAAAGCACACGCAAAAACTCATATAGGAGGTAGCCATCCCTCCATGTACCGTCTCTCTTTGTTTTTTCTTGATTATTGTTTAAAATTATTCGGGGAACAGGGCGCAAGTGCGCCGACCTCATTAGGACAAATTAGAAAATGGAATGGATGGTTGTCGTGAGAGAATCGAGGTGGCCACGGACAAATTTCTTCGTTCATTTTTCTCCTCTTCCAATGTGCTTGTAATCAAAACAAACGGCAACGCTCTATCTATAACGAATAAGTTTCGTACATTTCCCGGTCGTCTCGCGCGACACATTTTCGAGAAAGAGACGCCCGGTACGCCCACCGGGTCTGGGGCCCTCCGCAACCTAGCTCTTCGTCTTTGGCGGCGGCGAAGAAGACGCCAATATCCACCCGGTATCCCCTTCGAAAGTGCAGATATTCAACAGGCGTGCGTATGCGAAAATCGCCACCCCCATATCCGTCCGTTTCGAAATCGCAGATATTCAACAGGTCCTTAGTTCTTCGGCCGGCGAAAAAATCCACATGTCGACATCTGGTATGCACCCTCAAGTCGCGGTTTGGCTTCCCGCCATAACCTCGAAGGCGCGACTGACGGAGAATCTAACCCCTCGCGCGACACGGCCTTGCAGGAAAAACTGGCGCCGTTAGGTTGCCGGACTTTTAGTGGCTAATCTTACAATCAGTCCCACGAACATGGGCCATCTTCTTGACAAAGGAATTTCTATAACCTCGGACAGGGCCGTTTTAAAAATCGAAGGAGGTGGTAGATCTCTTAATTGGCTCTCGTACTTTCCTCCGGTACCGAAAGATACCTGGAAGATCCGATATCTGAGAAAATTTCGGCAGTCTCCATTTTCTTCTACCGAGAAATGGGACGGCTGTAGAAACAGCGAAATCGACGGAAATCCTCCGAAACCGCTCTTGGAAGTCGCGTGTTTTTTCTCATTTCTCGATTTTTCGGGGGCGCCGGAGGCATCCGAACATGAGCTGAAGACATGGAGGAAGCTTTAAAAATTGCGACCTCGCGGCCCCGGGCCGAAATAACGACGCTACGGACCGACGAAAACGGGCCATTTCTGACAATTTCGCGACTTTTTCTGACAATTTTTTTGGCGCAGCACGACACATAAAAACGATCCGATTTCTCTCAGGAAAAAAGCTTAATAACTCTCGCATTTGCCTCTTTAAAAATCCGAAAAAGTGTTAAATCTCTTCGTCGGACCTTCCTCTTGCTTCCAGTTGCGATTTCCCTCACCCTACCACCCCATTTAAGAATCTTCTCCGTCCCGATCTCGGCCGAGACAGTTTTCACGGAAAACTGCTGCGCCCAAAATTATATCTACCTCTTTACCGCACACTTCGAACCGCCGAAACCTACCGTCCTCTTTCGCGTCGTATTTAAGCGAAGAGACGCGTTCGGGCTTCGAGAGTACGGGCGTTAGATGAACCGAGGACGGGCGGACGCGTACGTACCGGCGGTCGGCCGCTTCGCGGCCTCCCCGCTACAAGACGAATACAGCAAGTCGACCCTTTTTCGCGCCAATTTTAAACTGCGACAGGTTCAAAGAATATTAATATAGTATAACTAGCAATTCGCCCACCTGCGCTGGCGCGCAGGTTGGGCGTCTCCCCAGGCCTGCGGCGGGCGGCGGCTTCGCCGCCGCAACCTTCTTTACTGCAACTCACGCGGGGACTTCGGACGTCTGGTCAGTGCGGCGGCTTCGCCGCCGCCGAAGTTCGGCCGCTTCGCGGCCTCACATCCCCCTCGCGATGGATGCCCCTCAGCTTATTGCCACACTCGGCCTTCGGCCTCGTGCGCAAGCTGGTGGGCTCTGCCGGCCATTGCTCCTCGCTTCGCTCGTCGCGACTGGCTTCTTTTGGGTAATTCGCGCGTGGGCTCTGCCGGCCATTGCTCCTCGCTTCGCTCGTCGCGACAGGCTTCTTTTGGGTAACTCGCGCGTGGGCTCTGCCGTCCATTGCTCCTCGCTTCGCTCGTCGCGACAGGCTTCTTTTGGGTAACTCGCGCGTGGGCTCTGCCGGCCATTGCTCCTCGCTTCGCTCGTCGCGACAGGCTTCTTTTGAATGACTCGCGCGTGGGCTCTGCCGGCCATTGCTCCTCGCTTCGCTCGTCGCGACAGGCTTCTTTTGGGTAACTCGCGCGTGGGCTCTGCCGTACATTGCTCCTCGCTTCGCTCGTCGCGACAGGCTTCTTTTGGGTAACTCGCGCGTGGGCTCTGCCGTACATTGCTCCTCGCTTCGCTCGTCGCGACAGGCTTCTTTTGGGTAATTCGCGCGTGGGCTCTGCCGGACATTGCTCCTCGCTTCGCTCGTCGCGACAGGCTTCTTTTGGGTAATTCGCGCGTGGGCTCTGCCGGCCATTGCTCCTCGCTTCGCTCGTCGCGACAGGCTTCTTTTGGGTAACTCGCGCGTGGGCTCTGCCGTACATTGCTCCTCGCTTCGCTCGTCGCGACAGGCTTCTTTTGGGTAACTCGCGCGTGGGCTCTGCCGTACATTGCTCCTCGTTTCGCTCGTCGCGACAGGCTTCTTTTGGGTAACTCGCGCGTGGGCTCTGCCGGCCATTGCTCCTCGCTTCGCTCGTCGCGACAGGCTTCTTTTGGGTAACTCGCGCGTGGGCTCTGCCGACCATTGCTCCTCGCTTCGCTCGTCGCGACAGGCTTCTTTTGAATGACTCACGCGTGGGCTCTGCCGGCCATTGCTCCTCGCTTCGCTCGTCGCGACAGGCTTCTTTTGGGTAACTCGCGCGTGGGCTCTGCCGTACATTGCTCCTCGCTTCGCTCGTCGCGACAGGCTTCTTTTGGGTAACTCGCGCGTGGACTCTGCCGTACATTGCTCCTCGCTTCGCTCGTCGCGACAGGCTTCTTTTGGGTAACTTGCGCGTGGGCTCTGTCGGCCATTGCTCCCCGCTTCGCTCGTCGCGACAGGCTTCTTTTCGGTACTCGCGCGTGGGCTCTGCCGCACATTGCTCCTCCCTTCGCTCGTCGCGACAGGCTTCTTTTTTGTAACCCGCGCGTGGGCTCTGCCGGATATTGCTCCTCGCTTCGCTCGTCGCGACAGGCTTCTTTTAGGTAACTCGCGCGGGGGCTCTGCCGGCCATTGCTCCTCGCTTCGCTCGTCGCGACAGGCTTCTTTTGGTTAATTCGCGCGTGGGCTCTGCCGGCCATTGCTCTTCGCTTCGCTCGTCGCGACAGGTTTCTTTTGGGTAATTCGCGCGTGGGCTCTGCCGGCCATTGCTCCTCGGTTCGCTCGTCGCGACAGGCTTCATTTAGGTAACTCGCGCGTGGGCTCTGCCGGCCATTGCTCCTCGCTTCGCTCGTCGCGACAGGCTTCTTTTGGGTAACTCGCGCGTGGGCTCTGCCGGCCATTGCTCCTCGCTTCGCTCGTCGCGACAGGCTTCTCTTAGGTAACTCGCGCGTGGGCTCTGCCGGACATTGCTCCTCGCTTCGCTCGTCGCGACGGGCTTCTTTTGGGTAACTCGCGCGTGGGCTCTGCCGGCCATTGCTCCTCACTTCGCTCGTCGCGATTTGCTAAAATCCATATTTTCTAAGTAATCAAAGCTGCTGAGAAAAAATGTTTCAGGTAACTTTTTTTTGTTTTTCGGTGCTCTTCTCATACCAGCAGGAGGGAAGTCTCTAGCTCTGAAAATGAAAAAGTTTCCGTTGTTTTCTCTAAAATCAAGTAGGCGGGGAAATTTTCTTTATCGTCGTTTTTCTTCTATCCCCCCACCTATTCGATCGCCGCTGAAACGAAATTTTTACCTCGCCAAACAAAATAATTGTATCTGTTCTGGGAAAACCGAGTGTGCCATGGAAAAAATTTTTTTTCGATAATTTTTCCCTTGTCATATGGGGCCGATCAAAAAAAGCCGCAAGTCTCTATCTCTATTAATAAGAAAGTTATTCGCCTAAGAAAAATCCAAGTAGGCCATGGAAAAAAAAATTTTCGGCGCAGCGTCATTTTACATCCTCTACCTAACGCACTTTGTCCCGTCTTTCTATCTCGTCGCATAAAAAAGTTGTGTTTTCCGGCGAAATCGAGTAGGCCATGGAATTTTTTTTTCACATTTCTCAATCATTTCGCCCTGGCAACCCAACAAAGGAAACCCGGATCTCCTATCTCTAAAGATAGCAAAGTTGCACTTGTTCAGTCAAAATCGAGGTAGCCATGAACAATTTTCGTCATCCATTTTTTTCCCTCTCCCTATCTGCTTACAATCAAAACAAACGGCAACCCCGTATCTCTAAAGGCAGAGGAGTAACGGTCGCTTAAAGAATTTCGAGGTTATGTTGTATCGTAAGTTTCCAACTAAATTCGCAGTCTGAAAGTCGTCCATAACCTAAGAGATGTTGTTTTGGCGGCAAAAATCAAAATTCCAACCCTCCGCGTCGACCGCTTCGAAAAAGCGCAATTATTCAACAGGTGTTCGGTAACTTGAAATTGTCACCCCCGTATACGTCCGTTTCGAAGTCGCAGATATTCAACAGGTGCGAGTTCTTCGGCCGGCGAAAAAATCCGCATGTCGACACCGCGTATATGCACCCTCAAGTGGCGGTTTGACTTCCCGCCATAACCTCGAAGGCGCGACTGACGGCGAATCTAACCTCCGAAATGTATCGTAAAATTCCACGGTGTTTCGCCCTTCACATTTTCCAGAAAGAGACACCCGGTACGCATTCGCAGTTCGAAATTTCTATAACCTCAAAGGCCCTTTTGCTTGGCAGTAACGTTAAGGCGAATTCTAACCTCCATCGTCCAGTTTCAAAGTGCAAATATTCTCATATCGACACCAGGTACGCCTTCCCAAGTCGCATAGAGACGTCTAATCCTAACCTCTTGATCATTTCCTTTGCAGGCAACACCCTTGACATTAGAACCTAACTGAATGTAGGTTAGCCATCATTTTGAAAGTATAAAAGTCTTGTATACCTGAGGGTTCTGAAAGAAAAAATCTTCTAAAAAACGGCTAAGTCCCGGGAATCTGTTTTAACGTTTTTCTTGAAAATCAAGTAATCTGGAAAAAATTGTTTCAAGTAACTTATATTTTCTGTCGCGTGCCCTTTACATCCCCGAAGGAACCAAGTTTCTACCTTTGAAAACGAAAAAGTTGCACGCGTTTCCTGGAAAATGCGGCAGGTGGACGAAAAATTTTTTTCGGGTAAAATATACAGGGTGTAGCGAGAAAGTGAGCTGCACTTTTCCGTTGTTCCCTATCTCCGAAAATGAAAAAGTTTCTCGTATTTTCTCGAAAACCAAGTAGGCGGGGAAAATTTCTTTCACGTCGGTTTCCTTCCTTTCCCGTACACATTCCATACCAGCAGAAGCGAAATTTTTATTTCGCCTAACAAAAGAGTTGTATCTGTTCTGGGAAAACTGAGAGTGTCATAAGAAAAAAAATTATAGATAATTATCCCCTCGGCATTTGGAGTAGAAAAAACGAAGTCTGTATCTCTACCAATAAAAAAGTTATACACGTCCAAAAAATCGTCAAAAACCATGGAAAATTTTCCTCGCATTTGGCATCGAAAAAATAAACAGTCTCTATCTCTACTAATAATAAAGTTATTCACCTCCGAAATGTATCGTAAAATTCCGCGTTGTTTCGCCCATCACGTTTTCCAGAAACAGACACTCGGTACGCATTCGCAGTTTGAAATGTCTATAACCTCAAAGGCCCTTTTGCTTGGCAGTAACGTGAAGGCGAATTCTAACTTCCCATCGTCCAGTTTAAAAGTGCAAAAATTCTCATATCGACACCAGGCACTTCTTCTCAAGTCGCATATTGACGTATAATCCTAACCTCTAGATCATTTCCTTTGCTTTACACCCCTGTCATGGGAATCTAACCTGAATGTAGGTTAGCCATCATTTTGAAAGTATAAAAGTCTTGTATACCTGAGGGTTCTGAAAGAAAAAATCTTCTCAAAAAACGGCTAAGTCCCGGGAATCTGTTTTAACGTTTTTCTTGAAAATCAAGTAGGCTGGAAGAAATTGTTTCAAGTAACTTATATTTTCCGTCGCATGCCCTTTACATCCCCGAAGGAACCAAGTTTCTACCTTTGAAAACGAAAAAGTTGCACGCGTTTCCTCGAAAATGCGGCAGGTCTACGAAAAATTTTTTCAGGTAAAATATACAGGGTGTTGCGAGAAAGTGAGCGTGCACTTTACCGTTTTTCCCTATCTCCGAAAATGAAAAAGTTTCGCGTTTTTTCTCGAAAACCAAGTAGGCGGGTGAATTTTTTTTCACGTCGGTTCCCTTTCTTCCCCGTACACATTCCATACCAGCAGAAGCGAAATTTTTATCTCGCCAAACAAAAGAGTTGTGTCTGTTCTGGGAAAACCGAGCGTGCGTTGAAAAAATTTTCTTTTTGATAATTTTCCCCTTGGCATTCGGGGCCGATCGAAAAAAACCGGAAGTCTCTATCTCCACTAATGAGAAAGTTCATTTCGTTTGCAGGCAACACCCCTGTCATAGGAACCTAACCTGAATGTAGGTTAGCCATCATTTTGGAAGTATAAAACTCTTGTATACCTGAGGGTTCTGAAAGAAAAAAATCTCAAAAAACGGCCAAGTCCCGGGAATCTGTTTTAAGATTTTTCTCGAAAATCAAGTAGGCTGGGAAAAAATTGTTCCAAGTACCTTTTATTTTACGTTCGCGTGCCCTTTACATCCCCGAAGGAACCAAGTTTCTACCTTTGAAAACGAAAAAGTCGCACGCGTCTTCTCTAAAATCCAGTAGGTGGACGAAAATTTTTTTTTCGGGTAAAATATACAGGGTGTTGCGAGAAAGCGAGCCTGCACTTTTCCGTTATTTCCTATCTCCGAAAATGAAAAAGTTGCGCGTATTTTCTCGAAAACCAAGTAGGCGGGGGAAATTTTTTCACGTCGGTTTCCTTCCTTTCCCGTACACATTCCATCCCAACAGAAAGGAAATTTTTATTTCGCTAAACAAAAGAGTGGTATCTGTTCTGGGACAACTGAGAGTGTCATAAGAAAAAACAAATTATCGATAATTATCCCCTTGGCATTTGGAGTAGAAAAAAAAACGAAGTCTTTATCTCTACCAATAAAAAAGATATACACGTCCAAAAAATCGTCAAAAACCATGGAAAATTTTCCTCGCACTTCGCATCGAAAAAATAAACAGTCTCTATCCCCACTAATAATAAAGTTATTCACCTCCGAAATGTATCGTAAAATTCCGCGTTGTTTCGCCCATCACATTTTTCAGAAACAGACACCCGGTACGCATTCGCAGTTTGAAATGTCTATAACCTCAATGGCCCTTTTGCTTGGCAGTAACGTGAAGGCGAATTCTAACTTCCCATCGTCCAGTTTAAAAGTGCATAAATTCTCATATCGACACCAGGTACTTCTTCTCAAGTCGTATATTGACGTCTAATCCTAACCCCTAGATCATTTCCTTTGCTTTACACCCCTTTCATAGAAATCTAACCTGAATGTAGGTTAGCCGTCATTTTGAAAGTATAAAAGTCTTGTATACCTGAGGGTTCTGAAAGAAAACATCTTCTCAAAAAACGGTCAAGTCCCGGGAATCTGTTTTAACGTTTTTCTTGAAAATCAAGTAGGCTGTAAAAAATTGTTTCAAGTAACTTATATTTTCTCTCGCGTGCCCTTTACATCCCCGAATGAACCAAGTTTCTACCTTTGAAAACTAAAAAGTTGCACGCGTTTCCTCGAAAATGCGGCAGGTGGACGAAAAATTTTTTTCGGGTAAAATATACAGAGTGTTGCGAGAAAGTGAGCGTGCACTTTTCCGTTTTTCCCTATCTCCGAAAATGAAAAAGTTTCGCGTATTTTCTCGAAAACCAAGTATAGGCGGGGGATTTTTTTTTCACGTTGGTTCCCTTTCTTTCCCGTACACATTCCATACCAGCGAAAGCGAAATTTTTATCTCGCCAAACAAAAGAGTTGTGTCTGTTCTAGGAAAACCGAGCGTGCGGTGTAAAAATTTTCTTTTCGATAATTTTCCCCTTGGCATTCGGGGCAGATCGAAAAAAACCGGAAGTCTCTATCTCCACTAATGAGAAAGTTCATTTCGTTTGCAGGCAACACCCCTGTCATAGGAACCTAACCTGAATGTAGGTTAGCCATCATTTTGAAAGTATAAAAGTCTTGTATACCTGAGGGTTCTGAAAGAAAAAATCTTCTCAAAAAACTGTCAAGTCCCGGGAATCTGTTTTAACGTTTTTCTTGAAAATCAAGTAGGCTGTAAAAAATTGTTTCAAGTAACTTATATTTTCTGTCGCGTGCCCTTTACATCGCCGAAGGAACCAAGTTTCTACCTTTGAAAACGAAAAAGTTGCACGCGTTTCCTCGAAAATGCGGCAGGTGGGCGAAAATTTTTTTCAGGTAAAATATACAGGGTGTTGCGAGAAAGTGAGCGTGCACTTTTCCGTTTTTCCCTATCTCCGAAAATGAAAAAGTTTCGCGTTTTTTCTCGAAAACCAAGTAGGCGGGTGAATTTTTTTTCACGTCGGTTCCCTTTCTTTCCCGTACACATTCCATACCAGCAGAAGCGAAATTTTTATCTCGCCAAACAAAAGAGTTGTGTCTGATCTGGGAAATCTAGCGTGCGGTGGAAAAAATTTTCTTTTCGATAATTTTCACGTTGGCATTTGGGGCCGATCAAAAAAAACCGCAAGTCTCCATCTCTACTAATAAGAAAGTTATTGACTTAAGAAAAATCCAAGTAGGCCATGCAAAAAAAAATTTTTCTGCGCAGCGTCATTTTACATCCCCTACCTAACGCACTTTGTCCCGTCTTTCTATCTAGTCGCATAGAAAAGTTGTGTTTTCCGGCGGAACCGAGTAGGCCATGGAAAATTTTTTTTCACGTTTCTCAATCATTTCGCCCTGGCAACCCAACAAAGCAAACCCGGATCTCCTATCTCTAAAGATAGCAAAGTTGCATTTGTTTTGTCAAAATCGAGGTGGCCATGAAAAATTTTCGTCGTCCATTTTTTTCCTCTCCAAATCTGCTTACAATCAAAACAAACGGCAACCCCGTATCTCTGACGGCATAGGAGTTACGGCCGCTTAACGAATTTCGAGGTTATGTTGTGTCTTGGAAATTAGTTAAATTCGCAGTCTGAAAGTCGTCCATAACCTAGGGGACGTGGTTTTGGCGGCAAAAATCAAAATTTTTCGCCCATCGCATTTTCCAGAAAGAGACACCCGGTACGCATTCGCAGTTTGAAAGTTCTCCGTAACCTAAAAGACGTTTTTTTTTTGGCGGCAAGGATTTCAACCTTCCGCGTCGACCGCTTCGAAAAAAACGCCAGCGTTCAACAGGTGCGCCTATCCTCGGTTCTGTTACCGCAAATTCTCACCCCCGTATTGTCCAGTTCGAAATTGCAAATATTCAACAGGTGTGGGTTTCGCCGAAACGACCCGAACTTTTCCGAATCGCCTTCGGCCGGCCCGAAAATTCGCATGTGGACGCCCGGTATGCACCCTCGAGTCGCGGTTTGAAAGCTCCCCGTAACCCAAAAAGGACGATTTTTGGCGTAAATGACGGGAAATTCCAACCTCCGGCCCGTCGAAATATGAAAGTTGAAGAAATCTCATACCCGGCGGTTTTGAAAAAATCCGTCCGAAAATCCTCCGAAACCACTCTCGGAAATTGCGTGTTTCTTCTTATTTCTCGATTTTTCCGGGGAGCCGGAGGCGTCCGAACCTGACCTGATGACATGGGGGAAGCTTCTAAAATTCCTTCCCCGTGTCCCCGAGCCTAAATAACGTGGCTACGGCCCGGCGAAAAAGGGCAATTTCTGACAATTTCGCGACTTTTCTGACAAATTTTTTGGCGCAGCACGACACATAAAAACGATCCGATTTCTCTCGGGAAAAAAGCTTAATAACTCTCGCATTTACCTCTTTAAAAATCCGAAAAAGTGTTAAATCTCTTAATCTGACCTTCCTCTTCCTTCCCTTTGCCATTTCCCTCACCCTACCGCCCCACTTTAGAATCATTTTCGTCACGCTCTCGGCCGAGACAGTTTTCGGATGAAAATTACAGCGGACCTCTCTCTCAAAGCCGAATCTCTTCGGCGAAAATCGCGCGACTTTAAACAGTTCACGGTAAGCGGAGGGATCGTTTCCGGCCAAAATCCTGTGCGCTATCCTGTCCTAAATTTCGTCTAGTTTCTTTAAATACCTCTCGCCGGCCGCTTCGCGGCCGGCTCGAACACTTCTAGGGTATAAAGTGGGGGCACCTTTTCGACCCCGATTAGAAAAGAACACGTTCAACGGCTATTAATATATATTACTAGCAATTCGCCCACCTGCGCTTGCGCGCAGGGTGGGCGTCTCCCCAGGCCTGCGGCCGGCGGCGGCTGCGCCGCCGCAACCTTCTTTTAGGTAACTCGCGCGTGGGCTCTGCCGGCCATTGCTCCTCGCTTCGCTCGTCGCGACGGGCTTCTTTTGGGTAACTCGCGCGTGGGCTCTGCCGGCCATTGCTCTTCGCTTCGCTCGTCGCGACAGTCTTCTTTTGGGTAACTCGCGCGTGGGCTCTACCGGCCGTTGCTCCTCGCTTCGCTCGTCGCGACAGGCTTCTTTTAGGTAGCTCGCTCGTGGTTCGTCACGATGGGAATTCGGCCGCTTCGCGGCCTCACGTCCCTTCCGCGCCGGATACCCCTCGGCTTATCGCCGCCCTCGGCCTACGGCCTCGTGCGTCAATTTTGGCGCCTCGCTTCGCTCGTCGCGTTGGGCGCCGCACTCGGGCTTCGCCCTCGTGCGTCGCTCCCTTGGTCTATTGCCGCACTCGGCCTTCGGCCTCGCGCGGCAATCCTGGCGAGAAGGATGGGCTCTGGCCGGCGCCGGTGGGCTCTGCCGGCCATTGCTCCTCGCTTCGCTCGTCGCGATTTGCTAAAATCGATATTTTCTAAGTAATCAAGGCGGCCGAGAAAAAATGTTTCGAGTAACTTTTTTTTTGTTTTTCAGTGCCCTTTCCATCCCAGCAGGAACCAAGTCTCTATCTCTGAAAATGAAAAAGTTTCCTTTGTTCTCTCTAAAATCAAGTAGGCGGGGAAATTTTCTTTGTCGTCGTTTTTCTTCCTTTCCCCCACCCGTTCGATCGCCGCCGGAACGAAATTTTTATCTCGCCAAACAAAAAAGTTGTATCTGTTCTGGGAAAACCGAGCGTGCCATGGAAAATTTTTTTCTTCGATAATTTTGCCCTCGGCATACGGGGCCTATCAAAGAAAACCGCAAGTCTCTATCTCTATTAATAAGAAAGTTATTCACCTAAGAAAAATCCAAGTGGGCCATGGAAAAAAAAAATTTTCGGCGCAGCGTCATTTTACATCCTCTACCTAACGCACTTTGTCCCTTCTTTCTATCTAGTCGCATAGAAAAGTTGTGTTTTCCGGTTAAATCGAGTAGGCCATGGAAAATTTTTTTTCACGTTTCTCAATCATTTCGCCCCGGCAATCCAACAAAGGAAACCCGGATCTCCTATCTCTAAAGATGGCAAAGTTGCATTTGTTCTGTCAAAATCGAGGTGGCCATGAAAAATTTTCGTCGTCCATTTTTTTCCTCCCCCCATATGCTTACAATCAAAACAAACGGCAACGCCGTATCTCTAACGGCACGGGAGTTACGGCCGCTTAAAGAATTTCGAGGTTATGTCGTATCGTAAGTTTACAACTAAATTCTCAGTCTGAAAATCGTCCATAACCTAAGGGACGTCGTTTTGGCGGCAAAAATCAAAAATTCCAACCCTCCGCGTCGACCGCTTCGAAAAAGAGCAAATATTCAACAGGTGTTCGGTAACTTGAAATCCTCACCCCCAGTATACGTCCATTTCGGAATCGCAGATATTCAACAGGTGCTTAGTTCTTCGGCCGGCAAAAGTGTTAAATCTCTTAATCTGACCATCCTCTTGCTTCCAGTTGCGATTTCCCTCACCCTACGACCCTATTTAAGAATCATTTTCGCCCCGCTCACGGCCGAGACAGTTTTCACGGGCCACTGTAAAACCTATGTTCCTCTTTACCGCACACCACGTGACCCCCACCTTACCATCGCTTCTGGCGGCCGTAATTAAGCGAAGAAAAATCCACCGGCCTCGAGATTGCGCCTCCGCACTGGGCCCGTCCCTCCCCTACCCCCTAACAACGAAGGTCGGCCGCTTCGCGGCCTCCCCTCGCCGAAAACAGCCGAATACAAAAGGTACTTTTTTCCTCGATTTTAGAAAAGAACACCCTTATCAGCTATTAATATATACTAAAAACTAGCAATTCGCCCACCTGCGCTTGCGCGCAGGGTGGGCGCCTCCCCAGGCCTGCGGCCGGCGGCGGCTTCGCCGCCGCAACCTTCTTTTAGGTAACTCGCACGTGGGCTCTGCCGGCCATTGCTCCTCGCTTCGCTCGTCGCGACGGGCTTCTTTTGGGTAACTCGCGCGTGGGCTCTGCCGGCCATTGCTCCTCGCTTCGCTCGTCGCGACAGTCTTCTTTTGGGTAACTCGCGCGTGGGCTCGTCACCATGGGAGTTCGGCCGCTTCGCGGCCTCACGTCCCCCCCGCGCCGGATACCCCTCGGCTTATTGCCGCCCTCGGCCTACGGCCTCGTGCGTCAATTTTGGCGCCTCGCTTCGCTCGTCGCGTTGGGCGCCGCACTCGGGCTTCGCCCTCGTGCGTCGCTCCCTTGGTCTATTGCCGCACTCGGCCTTCGGCCTCGCGCGGCAATCCTGGCGAGAAGGATGGGCTCTGGCCGGCGCCGGTGGGCTCTGCCGGCCATTGCTCCTCGCTTCGCTCGTCGCGATTTGCTAAAATCGATATTTTCTAGGTAATCAAGGCGGCCGAGAAAAAATGTTTTGAGTAACTTTTTTTTTGCTTTTTAGTGCTCTTTTCATCCCAGCAGGAACCAAGTCTCTATCTCTGGAAATGAAAAAGTTTCCGTTGTTTTCTCTAAAATCAAGTAGGCGGGGAAATTTTCTTTGTCGTCGTTTTTCTTCCTTTCCCCCACCCGTTCGATCGCCGCCGGAACGAAATTTTTATCTCGCCAAACAAAAAAGTTGTATCTGTTCTGGAAAAACCGAGTGTGCCATGGAAAATTTTTTTCTTCGATAATTTTCCCCTCGGCATATGGGGCCTATCAAAGAAAACCGCAAGTCTCTATCTCTATTAATAAGAAAGTTATTCACCTAAGAAAAATCCAAGTGGGCCATGGGAAAAAAAAAATTTTCGGCGCAGCGTCATTTTACATCCTCTACTTAACGCACTTTGTCCCGTCTTTCTATCTAGTCGCATAGAAAAGTTGTGTTTTCCGGCGAAATCGAGTAGGCCATGGAAATTTTTTTTTCACGTTTCTCAATCATTTCGCCCTGGCAACCCAACAAAGAAAACCCGGATCTCCTATCTCTAAAGATAGCAAAGTTGCATTTGTTCTGTCAAAATCGAGGTGGCCATGAAAAATTTTCGTCGTCCATTTTTTACCTCCCCCCCATATGCTTACAATCAAAACAAACGGCAACGCCGTATCTCTAACGGCATAGGAGTTACGGCCGCTTAAAGAATTTCGAGGTTATGTCGTATCGTAAATTTACAACTAAATTCTCAGTCTGAAAGTCGTCCATAACCTAAGGGACGTTGTTTTGGCGGCAAAAATCAAAATTCCAACCCTCCGCCTCGACCGCTTCGAAAAAGTGCAATTATTCAACAGGTGTTCGGTAACTTGAAATCCTCCTTCCCAGTATACGTCCATTTCGGAATCGCAGATATTCAACAGGTGCTTAGTTCTTCGGCCGACAAAAAAATTCACATGTCGACATCCGGTATGCACCCTCAAGTCGCGGTTTGGCTTCCCGCCATAACCTCGAAGGCGCGACTGACGGAGAATCTAACCCCTCGCGCGACACAGCCAGCAGGAAAAACTACCGCCGTTAGGTTGCCGGAGTTTTTAGTGACTAATCTTACAATCAGTCCCACGAACATGGACCATCTTCTTGGCAAAGGAATTTCTATAACCTCGGACAGAGCCGTTTTAAAAATCGGAGGAGGTGGTAGATCTCTTAGTTGGGTCTCGTACTTTCCTCCGGTACCGAAAGAAACCTCGAAGATCAGATATCTGAGAAATTTCCGCAATCTCGATTTTATTCTTCCGAGAAATGGGACGGCTGTACAATCAGCGAAATCGACGGAAATCCTCCGAAACCGCCCTTGGAAATTGCGTGGTTTTTCTCATTTCTCGATTTTTCCGGGGCGCCGGAGGCACCCGAACCTGACCTGAAGACATGGAGGAAGCTTTAAAAATTGCGACCTCGCGGCCCCGAGCTCAAATAACGTGGCTACGGCCCGACGAAAACGGGCAATTTCTGACAATTTCGCGACTTAAGACTTAAGAATCATTTTCGCCCCGCTCACGGCCGAGACAGTTTTCACGGGCCACTGTATCACCCGAAAACCTATGTTCCTCTTTACCGCACACCACGTGACCCCCACCGTACCACCGCTTCTGGCGGCCGTAATTAAGCGAAGAAAGATCCACCGGCCTCGAGATTGCGTTTCTCGGATGCGGGCGTCCCTCACCTACCCGCGAACGACGAAGGTCGGCCGCTTCGCGGCCTCCCCCAACCGAGAGAGGGTCAATACAAAAGGTACCTTTTTCCTCGATTTTAGAAAAGAACACCCTTATCAGCTATTAATATATATTAACTAGCAATTCGCCCACCTGCGCTGGCGCGCAGGTTGGGCGTCTCCCCAGGCCTGCGGCCGGCGGCGGCTTCGCCGCCGCAACCTTCTTTTGGGTAACTCGCGCGTGGGGTCTGCCGGCCATTGCTCCTCGCTTCGCTCGTCGCGACGGGCTTCTTTTGGGTAACTCGCGCGTGGGCTCTGCCGAACATTGCTCCTCGCTTCGCTCGTCGCGACAGGCTTCTTTTAGGTAGCTCGCTCGTGGTTCGTCACGATGGGAGTTCGGCCGCTTCGCGGCCTCACGTCCCTTCCGCGCCGGATACCCCTCGGCTTATCGCCGCCCTCGGCCTACGGCCTCGTGCGTCAACTTTGGCGCCTCGCTTCGCTCGTCGCGTTGGGCGCCGCACTCGGGCTTCGCCCTCGTGCGTCGCTCCCTTGGTCTATTGCCGCGCGAGGCCGAAGGCCGAATCCGAATCCTGGCGAGAAGGATGGGCTCTGGCCGGCGCCGGTGGGCTCTGCCGGCCATTGCTCCTCGCTTCGCTCGTCGCGATTTGCTAAAATCGATATTTTCTAAGTAATCAAGGCGGCCGAGAAAAATGTTTCGAGTAACTTTTTTTTTGTTTTTCAGTGCTCTTTTCATCCCAGCAGGAACCAAGTCTCTATCTCTGAAAATGAAAAAGTTTCCTTTGTTTTCTCTAAAACCAAGTATTAATAAGAAAGTTATTCACCTAATAAAAATCCAAGTGGGCCATGGAAAAAAAAAATTTTTCGGCGCAGCGTCATTTTACATCCTCTACCTGACGCACTTTGTCCCGTCTTTCTATCTAGTCGCATAGAAAAGTTGTGTTTTCCGGCGAAATCGAGTAGGCCTTGGAAAATTTTTTTTCACGTTTCTCAATCATTTCGCCCCGGCAACCCAACAAAGGAAACCCGGATCTCCTATCTCTAAAGATGGCAAAGTTGCATTTGTTCTGTCAAAATCGAGGTGGCCATGAAAAATTTTCGTCGTCCATTTTTTTCCTCCCCCCATATGCTTACAATCAAAACAAACGGCAACGCCGTATCTCTAACGGCACGGGAGTTACGGCCGCTTAAAGAATTTCGAGGTTATGTCGTATCGTAAGTTTACAACTAAATTCTCAGTCTGAAAATCGTCCATAACCTAAGGGACGTCGTTTTGGCGGCAAAAATCAAAAATTCCAACCCTCCGCGTCGACCGCTTCGAAAAAGAGCAAATATTCAACAGGTGTTCGGTAACTTGAAATCCTCACCCCCAGTATACGTCCATTTCGGAATCGCAGATATTCAACAGGTGCTTAGTTCTTCGGCCGGCGAAAAAATCCACATGTCGACATCCGGTATGCACCCTCAAGGCGCGGTTTGGCTTCCCGCCATAACCTCGAAGGCGCGACTGACGGAAAATCTAACCCCTCGCGCGACACCGCCAGCAGGAAAAACTGGCGCCGTTAGGTTGCCGGAGTTTTTAGTGACTAATCTTACAATCAGTGCCACGAACATGGGCCATCTTCTTGGCAAAGGAATTTCTATAACCTCGGACAGGGCCGTTTTAAAAATCGGAGGAGGTGGTAGATCTCTTAGTTGGGTCTCGTACTTTCCTCCGGTACCGAAAGAAACCTCGAAGATCCGATATCTGAGCAAATTTCCGCAATCTCGATTTTATTCTTCCGAGAAATGGGACGGCTGTAGAAACAGCGAAATGGACGGAAATCCTCCGAAACCGCTCTTGGATATTGCGTGTTTTTTCTCATTTCTCGATTTTTCGGGGGCGCCGGAGGCATCCAAACACGACCCGAAGACATGGAGGAAGCTTCAAAAATTCCTTCCTCGCGTCCCCGAGCCGAAATAACGACGCTACGGCCCGACGAAAACGGGCAATTTCTGACAATTTCGCGACTTTTTTTGACTAATTTTTTTTTTTAAAACGATCCGATTTCTCTCGGGAAAAAAGCTTAATAACTCTCTCATTTACCCCTCTAAAAATCCGAAGAGGTGTTAAATCTCTTAATCAAACCTTCCTCTTCCTTCCCCTTGCGGTTTCCTTCCCCGTACCACCCTACTTAAGAATCATGTTCGCCCCGCTCTCGCCCGGGACAGTTTTCACGGGCCACTGTATCACCCGAAATTCTATTCTCCTCTTTACCGCACGAAAAACTTACCACCGTCTTTCGCGTCGTATTCGGGCCGGGAAAATTTTCGACGCCGCGAAAATACGCCTATCGTATTCCCAAAGGACCGAGACACCCGCGAAAGACGGCGGTCGGCCGCTTCGCGGCCTCCCCGCCCTCAAAAAGGGACTTCCGTTTGCCCCATTTTTAGAAAAGGCCGCCCTTATCAGCTATTAATATATATTAATAATAATAATTCGATTCCCAGTTACGCATGGAGAGGTTTGGCCTGTGACAGGGGCAGACCTACGGGTGTGACAATCCCGCGATCTCCAGTTGCGCAGGGAGGGGTCTAGCTGGTGACGGGGGCTGATCCTCGGGTGTGACAATCCCGCGACTCTCGGTTACACAGGGATGGATCTAGCCTGTGAGAGAGGCGGATCTTCGGGTGTAACGATCCCGTGTTTCCCAGTTAACGCAAGGAGGGGTTTGACCTGTGAGAGGGGCAGATCCTCGGGTGTAACGATCCCGCGTTATCCTAGTTTACCTGTGTGGGTAGAACCAACAACCGAGAGTCTGGAATCGGTTAACGAAGAACATTTTGAAGGCTTAAACGCACATATGAGACAGGCAGTATTACGATACGAAGGCACAGACCCTCTGAGCAGGCCACCGCTACCAAGATTAAATTCTTCCAGGAAACTTGCGATCGTGCTCGATCTTATGAACACACGAATTTTACCAAACTATGTTTCAGTGACACCAACATTAGAACGTATGCACATGTTAATCTACTGTGCCGCAACGGCAGTCACCACTGTAATGGGTGCCAAGATCCGAACGGCCCAAGAGTTGAATCATGCAAGACAAGAACCACGAATGGCTTAATGGGAAATGCGACTAAATCGGAAGATCGAGAGTCTCCGTAAAGACATAGGACAAGTGACGGAATATATCAGAGGAGTTAGAACTAGAAGGATCCAGAGGGCGGTGCAGGCAATAATGAGCCGCACCCAAATGCATTCTCGGCATGACCCCGCGAACATCACTGCTCAACAATGTCTTGACACATTAAAACAAAAACTTTCTGTTTTCGCAGGGCGTCTGAGGAGATACAAGGCTAGCAACAACAGGAAACGAGACAACAAACTCTTTGAACGATCAGAAAAGGGTTTCTACCGTGCTTTTAATTCTAGCGCCGATGCCACAAATGCGAGTTACCCTAGCAGAGAACAGGTCGACGGTTTCTGGAGAAATCAACTTGCCACACTAGGTCCATGCAATGTCAGTGCAAGCTGGATCAGCGAAGAACGCGAGATGGGCCGGAACTATAGCCAGATGCAACACGAGCAATTCACAACCGCTGAGGTCTCCGATGTCATCAAGAATTCCCACAACTGGAAGGCACCAGGTCCAGATCATCTCCAAAATTATTGAATTAAGAAGTTGTGGTGCACGCATGAACAAATAACTACCTTAATTAATGAAGTCTTGCTCGATCCTCTGAAAATGCCATTGTTTCTTACACAGGGTGCAACCTACCTGTTACCAAAAGACCAGCGGAATACGGATAACCCTGCCAAGTACCGCCCAATAACCTGCTTGCCTACGCTGTACAAGATAATCACATCTTGCCTTACGCAGCGAATATATGCTCACTGCGAGCGGAACAACATCATTGCAATGCAGCAGAAGGGCAACTCATCATAGACTCTGTCATCTGCAACCAGGCTCATTCCAAGCAACGAAACCTCCGCATGGCTTATGTGGACTACAGAAAAGCATTTGATTCCGTACCTCACGACTGGCTCACAGGTATCTTAAAGCTGTATAAAATAGATCATCATACAGTTTCCTTTTTAGAAGACGTTATGACAACCTGGCGCACTAAGATACAACTCAGAACCGCAAACAGTAACATCGAGACCGACACAATCAACATCCGAAGAGGGATTTTCCAAGGAGATTCACTCAGTCCACTGTGGTTCTGCATGGCGATGAACCCTCTATCACATCGGTTGAACTCTACAAAATATGGCTTCGCTATCAAAAGCAACAACGCAGAAGCGATCAAGTTGAATCACCTATTATATATGGATGATTTAAAACTGATCGCCGCAACCAAAAACCAACTAACGCAAATGCTTAAAATTGTAGAGGAGTTCTCCAGGGACATCGGAATGCTGTTTGGACTGGACAAGTGCCGCACCGTTAATATCATCCGGGGAAAGCTCGAACAAAGCGCACACGAGATGCAGGACGGCCAGGAGATCGAAGCAATGAGCATGGGAGATACATACAAGTATCTCGGGATGAAACAAGCTCAAAGGATAGACCATCGAACAATGAAGACTGATTTAACGAATGAATTCATCAAGAGAGTAAGACAAGTAGTGCGAACTGATCTTAACAGCAGGAATTTGTTTAAGGCCCTGAACACGTATGCGTGCTCTGTACTCAGCTATTCGTTCGGAATAGTGAATTGGACCAACACGGACATCAACAACCTGCAACGAAAAGTTAGGACACTACTGACAAAAGCTCATAAACATCATCCCCGTAGCGCCGTAGAAAGAACAACTCTGCCACGTCAACTAGGACGAAGAGGATTGGCAGATCTCAGCAAGCAATTGGACCAACAAATATTTAATCTGCGTAATTATTTCTACAGGCAGGCCAACAGCTCCACACTACATAGGGCTATATGCGGAGCAGACGTCTCAACATCGCTACGTCTGACGGAACACGAGCGTCAAAATCACCACCGAACCGACAACGATAAACTACAGAGGTGGTTGGGGAAGCCGCTGCACGGGAGGCATCCTAATGAGGTTAACCAGGAACATGTCGACAAGTTAGCGTCGAACTATTGGCTGACCTCGGGACGAATGTTCCCCGAGACGGAAGGCTTCCTACTGGCCATACAAGATCAGGTTATACCAACTCGCAACTACCTAAAATTCATTGTAGGAGATGCATCGGTAGTGGATGACAGATGCAGATACGGGTGCCCAACTTCAGAAACAATCCAGCACATAACAGGAGGATGTCAGATGTTCGCATCAACGGAATATAAGGAACGACACGATTCGGTTGCCAAGATCTTGCACCAGGAACTGGCGGAATAACTTCTGCTTGTGCAGGCAGAGAGGACCCCATATTACAGATACACACCGGAGCCTGTTCTTCAGAACAGCAACTACAAGATGTACTGGGATCGTACAGTTCTGACAGATCAACGAGTTGCCCATAACAGACCAGACCTTATAATAGTTGATAAAATTTCTAGGAAGACAACTCTGATTGATGTGGCCATCCCGAACAACAACAATCTGCGTGTGAAGCAAGTCGAGAAGATCGCGAAGTACAGAGACTTAGAAGAACGAATTAGAAGGCAATGGGAAATGGACAACGTTCAGACGATTCCAATCATCGTGTCAACAACTGGTGTCATACCAAAAAGTGTGCTGAGAAACATCAAAGAGCTGGGTCTAACTGATAATCTTTACAGGTCCATGCAGAAAGCGGTACTACTTGCGACAGCCCGAACCGTCAGGAAATTCATGGGGAGTGCAGGAACGCCCAACAACATCAATGTCACCTAAGGCCCGATAACATGGCAAGGGTCTCGTCCGAGCCAGATCCTTATGGTATTCGGGATACCCGGGATCTGAGTGAATGTTCCCCAGAGAGGGAGTGCGAATACCTTTTGGCTAAGTCGATATAATAATAATTCTCACCCTCACAATACTCCAAACTAGGAGTACCCCAGAACAACCACATGCTTGTGCGGGGGAGGGGGGGAATTACTATTATTTTGTCTTCGTTGCCATTTGCGGCTAGGGCCGACTTTTTTTCCCGATAGAACTAGGATAGCATTCGCTCAAGTACTACGGAAAACCCTAGAAAACCGTAGTAATCCCAGTGAGTGTAGGACAATTAGTAAATCACACGGATAAAGCCTATTTAGAAGCAATACCGTGAACCCACATTTGTCCAGCGCTCTTGGCCATAGCGGTGTTTTTCTTTAAAGACATGCATGCCCCTGCCTCGACATCGGTTCGAACCAAGGTCGATCGAAGGCAGAAAAACATGCAGTCTAAAAAGTCAGCGCCGGTACGAGCGACGCCACCGCGAAGTAAATAAACTGTTTTAATGATTCCTTTTGAAAAGTAATTACTTCGGGTTGCGATACTAAATTACCTATTACCATTATACATTTTTGAATAATGTAATTCAATTACAATTCCATTTCGAAAAAAAGTAATTAATTACTCTAATGATTATGACATGTAATCATTACTGCCCAGCTCTCACTGGGATTTGAAAATAAAAATTAGAAAATCTTATAACGACTATTTAAAAAATATAGAAACAAATGTGGTTGGAAATATGAATAATTTTTGGAACTATGTCAAAAAGCGCAAAGGTGTCGGGAATCATGAAACAGAAGAATTTAATTTAAACGGGAAAAGTGTACAACATATTGTACCGGATCTCAACAATCACAGACCAAACTCGTTGCCTTGGTTACCAACTTTATTGTTTAGCCTTCAAAAATCACAAATATCCTTGTCAATTACTGTCACTGTCCAAGAATATTCTTTCTACTCCAAAATTCGCACAAAATCGCTTTCTAACCTTTCTCTTCCCCTAGGCCCAATTCCCAAGGCTTATATACTAAAAAGGAAGACTGGAGAATTCTCTAGAATATTCCTGGCCAATGATAGTTCACAAATAATAAGTTCTAGCAAACTTTCTAGAATGTTATGGAAGCTGTACAGGGAAAATCATGAAAACTAAAGGAAAATGGGGCCCTGGGGGCCTCAGGCCAACAAAGATGTGACGGAAAATGCCTCTAAATTAATTACAAAAATTATAAAACTGTAAGTAGAATACCCAAACTTAAAATTTATCTGCTAAATCTTTGAGTAGGTTAGAAAACCGTGCAGACATATTCATTGAAAGCTGATATAACAACTTTAGAGGCATTCTTCGTTACACTGCCCCCCTCTAACATTTGATCGTCCCGATCAAGTTATATGACCTACATCTATCTTCTCATGGTACGGAGACAACCTGACGATATTTACTATCTTCATCTTTGCTGTTGGGCTACGTCTTATACGATAAACGACATCATTAATCTTTTTCACGACGATGTATGGTCCTTCCCAACTTCTATCGAGTTTCGGAGACCGACCTTTTGTTCGCTTTGGATTGTATAACCACACTTTGTCACCCACATTAAATTCAACACTGGTTGCTTTCAGATCGTAGCGGAACTTCATCCTGTCACTTTCTAGATGCAACTTCTGGCGAACGTCTTCATGAACCAACTGGAGACGCTCTCTCAGGTGACTCAAGTAGTCATCACTAGATTCTAGATTTTCTGGCCGGCCGGTTATGATGTCGATAGGGAGTCTTAGGTCGTCTCCGAAAATAATCTTGGCTGGAGACTTTCCCGTCGCTTCATGCACAGCGGAACGGTAGGCCAATAGAAAAGGTGGTATGCATGTGTCCCAATTACTTTGTTTCTGATTCACTACCATCTTCAGGTATGTTTCTAAAGTCTTATTGAACCGTTCCACCATACCATCAGACTGGGGGTGCAGGGGTGTTGTTCTTGTCTTGGAAATCCCTAGCAGGCGGCAGACATTTTGGAATACCTCCGACTCAAAATTGCGGCCCTGATCAGGGCCAAACCGACTTATCCAATTTTGGAACAGGACCTCTGCGACGGTGGTGGCCTCTTGGTTGGGGATTGGATAAACTTCTGGCTATTTGCTGAAATAGTCCTTGACGTCTAACACATAACGGTTGCCAGATTCGCTGGTTGCACGGCTTTCAGGACCTCCGACACTCTCTTCTTGGGAAGTACTGTCAGAAATAGCTTTTCTTTTCCATCTGGACTTTCCCAAACTCTCTTTAGTACACCATCTTTGATTTATAACGAGTCCCATTGTGCCCAGTATGCCTTCATCGCTGGTGATATTTGTCCGATACATCTTTCCATTCAGGTTTGGGTATATGTCTTAATTTTAGGTCAAATATTATACAGAATATGGGATCTTCTCTTTGCTCTCTGGCGATGACTTCCGAATCCCAATTTTCAGGTCCACGGACAGAAGTTCGTTTACATAAAATTAGGTCCGGGTTTTCTCTTAATTCCTGTCGACTACAGTGATGACAGTCTTCATTACAGGGTCTTCTTGACAATGCACCAGCATTCTTATGGTTGTCCCCTTTGCGGTGTTCCACTTTGAAGTTATATTCCTGCAGCCTTTGAAGCCATCTTGCCACTTGTCCTTCTGGGTTCTTGAACTGGAATAGCCATTTTAGTGATGCGTGATCTGTTCTTAATATGAAAGGTTGGCCATATAAATACTTGTGGAAATGTTCAATGGCTTTGACCACTGCTAGCAGTTCCCTCCTTGTCACGCAGTAGTTTCTCTCTGGCTTTGACAGAGTTTTACTGAAGTAGGCAATAACTTTTTCTTGCCTTTCTTGCTCCTGGGATAGCACTGCCCCAACACCAAAGTTGCTGGCATCTGTATCCACGATGAATGTCTTTCCAGGAACGGGAAACGTCAAAATCGGTGAAGAACATAAAGCTTTCTTCAAGGTCTGAAATGCTTCTTCACAATCTGAGGTCCACATATAATCGATCCCATCCTCTGTGAGCCTATGCAGCGGCCTGGCTATGTGTGCAAAGTTTAGGACGAATCTCCTGTAATAAGTGCGCATGCCCAGGAAGCTCCTTAGTTCATGTTTATCTTTCGGTCGCTGTTTTAACTCCTTGCTCTGAAATTACATGCCCCAAATATCTAACTTCCTTCTTGAAGAAAGAGCATTTCTTTGGGCTTAGTTTTAGATTAGCTTCTCGTAACTTCTGGAATACCTCTCAGACATTCTTCAAGTGATCTTCAAATGTTCTTCCCAAAACAATGACATCGTCCAGATATACTAGACAGGTTTTCCATGTCATACCTCTTAGCACAGACTCCATGAGCCTCTCAAAGGTTGCTGGTGCATTACAGAGGCCAAATGGCATAACATTAAATTGCCATAAACCTGTACCAGTCGAAAATGCAGTTTTCTCATTATCTTGAGTATGCATTTCGACTTGCCAGTACCCACTCTTCAAGTCCAACGTGGAAAACCATTTAGAACCAGATAGAGTGTCTAAAGTGTCATCTATTCTGGGTAGAGGGTAGCTGTCCTTCTTGGTGACGTCATTTAACCGTCGATAGTCTACGCAGAACCTCATAGAACCATCCTTTTTCTTCACTAGGACAACTGGAGAAGTCCATGGGCTCTGTGATGGTTCAATGATTCTCTGTTGTTCCATTTCCTTCATCATAGCTGAGACCTCTTCTTGCTTAGCAAGGGGTATCCTTCGAGGAGCCTGTTTGATCGGAGGGCTATTACCAGTATTTATCCTGTGCTGTACTAAACCTGTCCTTCCAAAATCGCGTTGAGACGTAGCAAACACATCACGATTTTCTTCAATTAGTTTTCGCAGTTGGTACTGCTGCTCCATTGTTAAGTAAGCAGCGGCTTCTTCGACCATATTCTTGAGACTCTCTGGTAGGGGACGTGGAACTTGCTGTGGTGCAACCTGATTTCTCATAACTGCCTGAACTTCATGGCATAACCCAATCTTTTCGCCTTTGCTCAAATTTTGATCATAGTTCTTCAGGTTAGCAATCCGCACAAATATTACATGCCCTCTTTTGGTGGTCAGTGTCTTTGCAGGGAATATGCCTCTTTTATACAGTCCACATTCCTCTTCGGGTTCCACAATAATTGTTTCGCCATTCAGTCCATCGTAGGTGGCCTTGATAACTTTTTCTGAATTAGCCGGAACCGTGGTATCTTCATAAGCGATCACAGTTCGGCTAGTGTTGCCAGCCATGTTAGGACGTGTCCTCAGAATCTCTTCCGTCTTTGTCCTCAAAATCCTCTCGTGAACTTCTATCTTGAACCGCTGTTCACGTATGACATCTAGTCCTAATATGACATCGTCGGTTATTTCAGCCACAAGGACTCTGTGCTTGAACTTATTAGAGCCTATGGTTATAAAGGCGTCGTGCTCTCCTGTAACAGAAATTTCTTCACCATTTGCCAATTCCACGATGTAGTTTGGTGGTGGTGCAATCCTGCAGTTCGGCCTCACAATAGTATGCCTAGAACCAGTGTCCACCACAATGTCACATTCCCGGCCGCAGATCTTTCCTGGTACTACTAAGCTGTCTCCTGAATTCGGCAGCCGGTTAACTTTTATCCTAATAGGTGGGGCTTGATGGCACCTAGCCAGCTTTCGCCCCTCAAAGCTGGCTACTCGGAGTTTTCCTGCTTCTTCACCATCAACAGGAGTGGGGCACTGGCGTTTCAAATGCTCCTCAGTAGATAGGCTATGTTGGTTCTAGCACACTTTCTCCATGTATTTCTTATGGGGCCTAAAACGTGGTAAAAACGTGACCAAACTTTCTCCGACGCGACAGCGCGAGACCCCCCGACTTTCTCCGACGCGACTTCGCGACCGAAGGGTGCCGAAGATGTCCGAGGGGTTGGCATGACCCCAGCGCGAGGTCATTGTCAAACCGTCCGCCCGCGGCGACGGTTCAAGCCGCCCGATGTCCAGCCGCGACCTTCAAGCCGGCCGGAAGCAGACTGCGGACATGTTTCGACATGAAGGAAGACTCTCACCGACGGTCCCCCTGAACGTGGATTCCGAAATCTCGCGCCTTAGCAAATTGAAATTTATGCAAGCCATGACGTCACACCCCCTTTGACCTACTGTCGACTCACCGCGGCCGACAAGATTCTGCTGACTCACTCACTTTCCTTTTTATTTTACCAGGAATAATCGAAAAATCGGCTTCAAAAATACATTGATATGAAATTTTGATAGTATAAAATACTAGACTGTACACTTTTGAAAATAAAAACTAGGTGCCAAACAATCTATTGTTTACAAAATAACGCCCATGCTACTACAGCCGTTAATAGATTACTAATAAAAAATATAGCAGACAACGCAGTTTATTTAACATTCAGTGCCTATAAAAAAACGGCTATAAAAAATCCGAGAAATTTCTGTATATTAACCAGGTGTTTGTTGTTGCCTTAGGGCAAAATACATACGTCTGAAAAGTTCAACCTATTATGTGGTAGAACTTGGAATCTGATGATAAGTAAAAAACCATTTTGCAATAAAATACAACAGTTGTAACGAAGTTACTAATTTCCAGTTTTTATTTTTATTTTAACACCCACTTAATTCCTCGCCGCGCTATTTTCAGCGGCCGGCCATCCGCCGTAGTAGTTTCACAGATTACAGGACAGATGCGAAAGCAAGCGGCCGCGCCGATTTAAAGCGCCTTTTCCTGAGACGGAGCCCACACCGACGGTCCGGTGCCTGTTCGGTATAAAGCGGCTCTAGTAGTCTGGTGCACGCTGGGTATAAAGCGGAGAGCGGAGCGGTAGACTATCGTCTATCGTACGGACGGGTATATAACATGATAGAATAAAAATATGTATCATGTCAATCCAAGTAATAGCGGCAGCGCGTATAAGGGATTCAGTAGCGACTTGTAATTACCAATTATACCAAAGAAAAATTAAGAATAAGGATATTATATTTTTCAGTGTCAATAATAGCAGTGGACGTCGCACACAAAACTACTTTTTTTAATTTTTTTTTATTATCGTGGCCTTGTACTTCTATATTTATTACTGATTTTAATTTTAGTACCTAATTGAGCAATGGTTATTTTGAATTACAATCTGCTCTATAGCGTTTAATTAAAATTACCTATTACAAATAATAGGAACAACAATACAAGATTGATTTAGCAGACGTATGTTGCCCGCACCGATGCATTTATAAATTCAGGCTCTTTTATGATAAAGATTGGGCGCACTAATACATTTTACAAGTTTGTATGATTTAATGTACCACTTAATTATTGATTAATACAAAACAGTCGAAGCTTATAAAAATCTTGTAATATTATTCTTTTTTAAGTGGTTTACAACAATAAAAGAGAATATTGGCTACACAATTATTGTCAAACTACATAGGTACTTTTTCACTGAATTATTATGTATGTCTGAAATAATTAAATTAAATTCAATTGAATTGAATAAGTTTATTTATATTTTTTTAAACTACATTTATAACTAATTAAATTGCACTGTACAATAAACTCAATAATAAGTACTCGGTAAGCATAGCTTTTGTGAGTAAAAATAATACATCAGGAATTCAAAACGAAAACGAAGCATTCAAAAAAAGTTATAGGTATTTGATATATAAGTTATAGCAAAGTTATAGTGTTGAGTGAAATATAGAGGACCAACGACTGTCAAATAATTTCTGGTACAACGCAGGAGTGGTCAGAAAACTTTAGTCAACAATACAATTTATATTGTTGAAAATTGTTTTTGAATCAGACATGCGTTTTTCGGGAAAAAATAAGTGTCAGATTTGACAGCCGTTGTTCCTCTTTATGTGAATTGCCCACTCAACGGTTATAAGTATCAGATATTAATCCACTTGTAGGATCTTACAAGTGGCTTAATATCTCTATTTTTCGATTCGTTTTTTCGGTTTTCGTTGAACTCTTTAGATTACGGTTTGCATATTTTAAGGTATAAAATATCCTCAATCTAACAAATAAATTAATTATATATACTTTAGGAAAGTGTGCACATGGATGAATAAATGTAATTTTGCTCATCTCGTTAAAAAAAAATCGAAATTCCTTCGCTACCCGAAACATCATTAAAAAACGACAAAAATATATTTTCTAATTTGTAAACATATTGGACAAATTCTTCACTGGGGGATTTCAAACTTCCAAAAGCGCCTCCGTTGCTGTGATAAGCTTTGAATTGCAAAAACAATTTATTTTTGTCTACAGCCTGAGATTTTCTGGAAAAATTAATACAAGTGTCACATGAATGTTTTTGTAAAGCTTTATTTATTAAATATCCGCAAACATAAGCAAACGCATTTTGTGTCGTAATGTTTATGTCGCTGCATATTCTACTTCTTATATTTATTACTGATTTTAATTTTTAGTAATTGAACAAAGGTTATTTTGAAGATCATTATTAGGTACTCACAATCTACTCCATATGACTTTACGCATTGAGAGTCAGTTTTCACTCGTGTCGTGAAGTAAAGCTAGGTAGATACTTTTCCAAATCGCAGGAGTTTCGACAATTTAGTTTATCATCTTCAGGGTACTACAATAAATACCAGCTAGCATCCCAGATTCACAATTCAACGAAATAAAATAATATGTTATGTATTGACGTGAGGACTTTTCATTTATGGCGATTGTAATTTGCCTGCACTTTTGTCACTTTGTCACTGTCATATCATATTAGTGCAAAAGTGCAGTCAAATCGAAATCGCCTTTAGATTTTAGTGTCTGTCCGTTCCTAACCGCACAACCTAACCTAACCTATTCGCGTCTAATATAAAATATGACATATTTTACTTTGTTGAATTGTTATTCTGGGATGCTAGCTATTATTTATTGTAGTGCCCTGAAGATGACGAGATAATAATTGTGAAAACTCGGCAATTCAGAATGATACGTATAGTTCACAGAGAGAGACCAGATTTTTGTATTGCACCTTTCAAGAGTTTTAAGTATCTAGGTAAAAAATGAGCAAAATATTTTCATTCATACATGTGCACACTTTCCTAAAGTACGATATATGTAATTAATTTATTTGTTAAGATAAAGGATATTTTATACCTTAAAATATGCAATCTAAGAAGTTCAACGAAAACTGAAAATACTAATCGGAAAATAAATATATTACGCCACTTGTATGATCCGCTGATACCTATAACTTTTCTTGAATACTTAGTTTTCGTTTTGAATTCCTTATGTATTGTTTTAATTGTTTCAGACATTCATAATACTTAATTCAGTGCAAAAGTATGTAGTTTAGCAATAATTGTGCAGCCAATATTCTCTTTTATTGTTTTACCTAAACCACTTAAAAAATAATACTATAATATTTTAAGCTTCGACTGTTTGGTATTAATCCATAATTAAATAGGTACATTAAATCATAAAATCTATTGGTGCGCCCAATCTTTTCCATAAAACAGTCCGAATTTATAAATGCATTGGTGCGGGCAATCTACGTCTGCTAAATCAATATTGTATTAAGGACAATTTGGGAAGAGTAAAAATAGACCTAAAATCCCACAATTTCTATTTTTTCACATCACAGTCGAAAAGCTAATTGAAAAGCAATATTGTATTGCTGTTTGCCGCTTACTTTCGCATCTGGCTGGTAATCTTTATATTCACACCGACGACTTTTTCTACATAGTAGGCCGATATTCGAGAGTTCCATTGCATTTAACTAAATCCTGGTTTTGATTATTTTCCGGGTTTCCGCCGCTCAATAATAAATTCTTATGTTACCATAAGGGTTGAGGGATACCGGATAAGGGTAGAACCGGGTTACTAACTCAAATTGCAGCTAGAATCGCCGTTCTTTTTGGGAAACCGGGTATTTAGGACATCGTCGATCCAAGGAAGCCGCCGCTGAGGGCGCGCCAAGGGTGGTTCATCCCTTAGCCATTCTGCCCGGCCGTCAGCCGCCGCAGCGAGACCGATGTGGAGGGGATCGCATGCGAATCCACGTCGGCGACGCCGACCAATGGGTTGCCGCCGCACGCCGCTTGGTCACGTGGTTGCCGGCTATAAGACAGCCTGCGGAAGCCACGGAGGCCCTGCTTCCACCGGGTCTTTTGCCCGCTCAATTCCAGGTTAGTAATTTGCGCTCTTCGAATATTCTCTACCAGGGGGAAAAGTGTGAACTTTGCCCCAACCTTCTGCCTACCGCGGCCCCTTTAGCTAATTACGCATTTATCAATAATTTAATTAAGGTTAGACAACCGAGGAACGTGCTAGCAATTTCGCTCTTCGAATATTCTCTACCAGGGGGAAAAGTGTGAACTTTGCCCCACCCTACGGCCTACCGCGGCCCTTAGCTACCCGAACTTTGCTAGCCGTCAAATCCGTTGCTTAACCGTAACCTAGAATCCGAACCGAATATTTTGAGCTTGCTTCTAGCTTTTCCGTTGCTTACGTTAACCGTTAGGACATTTAAAGTACCGCAAGCAAGCCACGTCTAGCAACCCTAAAGTAATACTAAAGTCGCATTGTTTCTTTTACTTACAGAACTCCCGTGGGCCCCCCCGATCGCGACTCGCCGGACTTATTTTGTATTATTTATTTAAGAATTTATTACCTACGTTGTTTAGTCAATATACGATGTCTTGAAATATTGTTTAATTTTGCTCCTATCCCTCAAACACACCACATTTGCACTCTGGAATTATTTTTCTCTGACGAAAGCTATCCTGGGTAAAAGCGGAGCAAACCGCTCTAAAAAACTGGCGCCTGAGCATTCCGTTCCGATAGGGTTCTGATAAAAGAGGCTATAAGGAAGCCCCCGCATCTAGAAATGGAAATCAGAACGGGAAATACATTAAACAGTATAAATTTCCGTTTGTCAATTCTTGTATATTCGAAAATCAGACCGACTGCAAAGAAAAATTAATTTTGTAAAAAGTTTAATTCCGAAGTAAAAAAAGAACGTTATACAGTAGTATCAAGGCATGTGTATCCGAAACGGCTTAAACCGCCGACGCTCGAGATCTGCTGGCGCAGCTTCCAGTACAATGGGCTCATTTTCAGTCGAAACACGCAAATATCTCCAAAAAACCTGAGAAAATGGCCATCACAAACAAAATCTTAATTTGGTTTTTAACCAGCAGGAATATTATCGAATGGATATGTGCCAGATATAGGGAATTATATTAAAAGTTCAGCCTACTTTGCCATGAAAAATAGTAGGTATATTTTTAACTACTGATGTATTGAAAATATTCTAAACAGATTTCGAAAATAGTTTAATATCAATAAATCACGAATTTTTGATAATATAAGATGTAAACTATAGACTGAAAAATTGTTGCTTAAGCAACATTGAAACTACACTGATAAAAATATGCATCCATGGTTGAAACTACACTCTGTTACCTTAAGATATAAAATCAGACGCCAAACACATATCTCCCAAAAAGTTCAACCTACTTTGCCCTGAAAAAATCGAACAAGAGAGGTATTCATCGCTCACAAAACCAAAACCATTAAGGACAAGAACGCCGAGGAAACTACGCTTATAAATGTTTAAAAAATGCCCACCGTGATCGCTCGACAAAAAACCGTGCAAAGTGGTCACGGCAAAAGGCTTGACCTTTGTGCTTAGGGACACGTGTGACCCGGTTGAAGTAGAATCTAAAAAAAACCTGTAAATAATACCTACAGTGAATATGCTAAAGTAAAATCCAGGTGTCAAAAAATCAATTAGGTACAAGTCCGACAGTAAATCCTTCTTGTGTTATTAGAAAATACGTCGACGTCACAGCATACCCGTCGATGGCACCGCTAGCGTGTCCGGCCAAAAATGCATTTTGCTAGGCGTGAAAATTTATGATACTATCGACAGGAGTCTACGCAAAATAATTGTATCCGAATTCAGCAAATAAAAAAGTTATAGGTACCCCTCACCTGATGAAAAAGTATACAAAACTACACTGATAAAAAATATAGATTTTTAGCTCTTGTAATCGCTCGATGACGATTGAAACTACACTCATAAAAATGTTTAGAAAATGCCCATCCCACGTGATCGCTCGACAAAAACAAAACGTGCAAAGTGGCTACTGCTCGAGGTTTGACCTTTGTCCTTGGGGACACGTGTGACCCAGTTGAAGTAGAATCTAAAAAACCCCTGTAAATCATACTTCCATAGCATAGAATCTAAAATCCCCGGTACAGTACGGATGAAAATTTCAAACCAGGCATAATCAACATGGATACACGTTCAAAGTAAAAAAACTTGTCGGTCAACGGTTCAACCCCGGCATTTTCTTGATTTCTAGGAATAAAAAGAAATACTGCGATTGTAAGTCCAAAGCTATTTACGCTATGAAATTCGTTTAAAATGCGAATGATAATTTGCTGCATTAAAGCCAGGCGTGAAAATTCAACATACGTCCCTAAGAAGTTCAACCAATTTTTTCCCTGGAAATAGAACATTTTTTAATGACTAAAATATCGAACATATTTAAACACCCTTCAAAATATAGTATAAATCACGAAATATGCCGATGTCATAATATAGCCGTCGATGACACCGTTAGGGTCCGGTCAAAAATACGTTCTGCTTAATAAGGCTTAAAAAAATCCATGACGAATATGATGACTAAATAAAGTTTGATGTATGTAAAAAGTCTAGACTAAATTTTCGTATAGCCCGCGTGATCGCTCGAGGTGGCGGTTATCCTCTGGACTAGAAAATATTATATCGGCTCAATCTCCAAACATTTTCATTTTAAATCATACGTTTTTATTGATGATATAGCAAGAAAATTGGACTCGACTCGACATGAGAGACATTAATCTAACTTTCACTAAACTGCACGTACTACTTAGAGGGTTGTAAGCTGTTTTAATAAAAGCAACAGACTTGCTTAAAATTCATGGCTAAACGTTAACATAATGTCATACAAACATGAGGCACGCAAAATATTTAATAAATAACAGATGTATGAGCTCAAACATGTTGATCAAAAATATATAAATTTCTGGCGATTTAGTTTACCAGTTACTTTGAACCTTATAAACCACCACTAAATAGCGAGTCGGAAATGAGCAAAATTTATATATAAATATATTATTTTGATATAAATTATGGCCGAAACTGAATTTATTGGGGCGAAGATGCAAGGGAATATCTTTTTGCTAGGAAAAAGTAATGCAATTATCATAGGGACTGGTTGCAGAACCCGTTGTCAGTTTTGCAAGGATTTTTGATACAAATATAATTGGTAACGTTTAATTTGTTTACCCTATTTACGAAAATGATAACAAAATTGGATCAGCCAAGATGTTTTTTCGAAATATAAGTTTAAACACAGGGTGCCACCATCGGTTTTACGATATAGGTTTCAAAATGCGACGCAAATACATTAAAAAAATACCCTAGAGATAAGAAAACAAAATACAACTCACCTAAAGATTCTTGATGATGTATAAAAAGAAATCAGGTTACATCTAATGCCCCAGACAGTCAAATAAATATCCCGAGCTATCAGATCTAACCAAACATCATTTTTCCAACGGCACAGTCATTTTCACAGGAAAAAACAACCAGTAACCGTTCAAATTCCATAGAGAGGTACTGCCGTAATCCAAAATTTCACTGAACTACACGTATCTATTATACTGTAGTAGGTACTGATACACTTCCATCTTTTCAAAGAAAAAACCACAAAACTCAGACTTTTCATATATTATTACAACGCCTCGACAGTCTTTATCTGTGGCCACGACCGAGAACATACTGAAAAAAGTGCCATTGTGCGACCCATAGGACGTGAAAAGTGCCGAGTTGGTTTTATTAAACAATGAAACTTATACGTATTTGCATTTAAAATAAATTAGAAATATGCTAGAGATGTGAAACCTAATTATGTTGCAAGTTTGAAGGTCCAAAAAATATTGGCTTTAATTTTTTAAGGTGAGAAACACATCTAACAGCCATCACTTTGTGATGTTATCTTGGAAACGAAAAGTTTTCATTTTTTCAAAAAAGTTGTAGTATATTCACAGCAAGATTCGTACGAAACATTTTGTCATTTCTTATTACAACTCTTTACCGCCTAAAAATACAAAACGCTATTTTAATCCTTTGCACCCCCTTCCCTCCTCAACAAACGTATTATGATCAACTAAATATTTGTCCGTGCAGCGATTAAAAGCAATTATTTTGTAGAAGTTCTTAAATTTATCGTGGGAAACACATCAATTTTAGATGGTTGAGATAACATAGGATACGCTTTCCTTTAGAACAGAATCTGATGAAAGAAAAATTCCATCTGGGGTCAAGCTAGTTGGTAACTACATAACCAAAATAAAAAATACTGAACGTTATAAAATTTAAAAAAATCATATTTCCAACAGATTTTTGTCCTCTAAAAATTGTTCTTGTGTAACTTCAGTTTCACTGGATCAAGCTAGGTGGTAACTACATAACCGAAATAAAAAATATTGAACGTTATAAAATTTTAAAAAATCATATTTTCAACAGATTTTTGTCCTCTGAAAATTGCTCTTGTATAAATTCAGTTTCACTGGGTCAAGCTAGGTGGTAACTACATAACCGAAATAAAAAATGTTGAACGTTATAAAATTAAAAAAAAAATCATATTTTCAACGGATTTTTGTCCTCTGAAAATTGTTCTTGTGTAAATTCAGTTTCAGTGGGTCAAGTTAGGTGGTAACTACATAACCGAAATAAAAAATACTGAACGTCATAAAATTTAAAAAAAAACATATTTTCAACGGATTTTTGTGCTCTAAAAATTGTTCTTGTGTAAATTCAGTTTCACTGGGTCAAGCTAGGTGGTAACTACATAACCGAAATCAAAATACTGAACGTTATAAAATTTAAAAAATCAACTATCGACAATATTTTAAACTCAAAACCCTTCGAAAATACTGTGATAAATCATGAAATTTTCTGAAAAGTTCCTAGCCTAACTTTACAAATTTGAAAGTGTGACCTAGCAGACGCCTCTCTTTCGAATAGAATCTGACAAGAAAAAAGTTACAGAATGGGTCTTAGCCGAATGTTTTATGCAAATGTAAAGAAGACAAAATTTTCGAAAAACAGCTACTGGCCAACCAAAAAGGTACCTATTAGAAAAAGTTGCTCGGGAGGCCGAGAGTAGTATAGCAAAGGGTACTCCAGGGTGGAAGTGACGTCACAAGATGGCCGCCAAGGCGGGAAATTTGAAAATGGCCTTGACCTGCGGGTTCAATGAACTTTAAGGGGTCACCTTGAGTTAACCTTGACCTTAGGGTCACCTTGACGTAACCTTTAACTAAAGGCTAAAGACCTTTAAGGGGTCATCTTAGTCTGTATTTTAGAGGTTAGGTGTAATTGTGTGATTTGCAATCTTGCAGATATTTTTGTTTAGATATACAAAAATGATTGTGATGACATCAGCATTAAAAAAGTTGATTTAGGCATTTCTATCAATATATAAAGCTGTACGTTCGTGAACAAATTCATTCAGTTCAGCTATGAGTTATATCAATACCCGTTCAACAACAACAAACACCACCCCTATGGAGTGGGAGTGCATTGAAGACAAGATGGAAGTCAAAGTGGCAGAAGATTCAACCAACATCTGGCAACCATCTCATGACTGCGATCGTCGCCATGGAAGAGCCTCCTGGGCAGACACTGTTACTACTGATCCCTACTGGAACTCATGGGACGCTAAGCAGAAAGACCAATCCTAGGGTGAAGACGCTGGTAGAACTGAAGACCAATCCTGGGGTGAAGACCAATCCGTGGATGAAGGCGCTGGTATGGCCGAAGATCAATCCTGGGGTAAATCCTCGGGCGAAGGCGCTGGTAGAAGTGACCACTACTGGCAGTCATGGGGTGGAGACGCTAAGAATCAAGATCAATCCTGGGATGAGCAGTGTGTTCACGAAGATCACTACTGGGACTCCTGGGGCGAGGAGGGGTGCTACGAACCAAGAGCGGAGGAGAGAAACGTTCTCCGCCAAGTTCCTCCAGGTTTGAGCAGAGCTGCCCGACGAGAATTCCGCAACCAAGAACGGGCAAGGATGCAGAGTTTTGAGGAAAATCGATATGGTTATAAATAAACCAAATAAAGATTATTTACTGTATACTGATTTTTTTATGCATTATCACAACATTTATTAAATTTCATATCGAAACGAATCTGAAATTTACAAAAAATGTCAAGGATTTATTCAATGAAATCTTTGTACAAGTATCAAGTGTTTCCGTATATTTTGATCCACCCAGGCTTTTGTTTAGTTAGAAAAAAATTACAGTTGTAAGATTTTTCTGAAGCGCTAAAATCTGTTATCAGATGAAACAAATGAGCATAGTAAAGTTGTGAAAAAATATATAAACTTGCTTTTTTTAATGGAACACTCTGTATATTTATAGATTTTTGAAATATACCGATTTTTCCGATTAAAACATTGTATATTTGCTCTAAGCATGATATAAATAATTTGTTTCATCTAATCACAGATCCTAGCGCTTCAGAAAAATCTTACAACTGTAATTTTTTTTTCTAAGTAAACAAAAGCCTGGGTGGATCAAAATATACGGGTACACCCTGTACATGGTTCAAGAGCTGTCAATGTTATCAATATAAAAATTTCGATCTCTTTTAATATTACAAACTCAAGTAATAAAAATTGACGTTAAAACATAGAAAAGTTGAACATATATTAAAATATTTATACCAGCCGTTTGACCTCAGTAAAGAGCATTGATACTATAACTTGATATTTCCGTGCATGTACCCAGATTACGTAATACAATAAAAAGGTACTTAAATTACGTAATGCATTTCGCACTAGATATTTGCAAACCAGGGAATCGCCCGCGAAACTGAAACGTGCCTATAGCGTGTATTTGAGACGACTAGGTGAAAGCACTTTTTTTCTGCAGAAATTGGAAAGCAGTAGGTACGTGTCTTTTATCAAATGAACAATAAGCCGCTAGTTTTACATCGTTATAGGGATATATTTTTACATTATGTACATCTCTTGTTTTCTAGAAAGCTAAAATGCAAGCAAATAACAAATACAAAAATGAAAAGAAAGTGCCTTTTTCGATGCCATTACGTGGAGATGTACTTTCTTCAGTGTAATACAGACAATTCCTTAGCGACATGTTAAAAAGATGCGCACTTTTAGGTAAAATATCTTCTATTGGGCATTTTATTTTATTTTTAGGTCTTTATGGGAGCATATTTTTAAATTATATATGTCTTTTTTCTAGAAAGCGAGAATGAAAATATGAACAACAAAAAATTAGTGCATGAAAATGCAATGTCGCATTAAAGACTAGTCAAACGATTCGATTGTGACTATTTTCGATTTGATATTAGAAAATAAAAACTATACTTACATTATTTGAATCTTATCTGCAGCTTCACACAACAATTTCACATGGGTAATTTGTATGTTTCACTAGGTATTTTCTTTTTGCAGAGTGAAATAAAAGCATAGAACGTTGGTTTCACTAACATTATTTATTAAAAAAATAACTAAACCTATATAATTAAAATAAAAAATATATACATAAACTTACTATATAAAATAAAAATAAAAAACTATAACTTAAAAAATGGAGGAACTTACGCACACGCACACACATTCACACAAAAATTCACACTAAGAAAGGAACAAGGCTTTAACAATAAAATACGTCAAAAGTTAAACTCTAGGTTTTAATTTTAACCTTTGAAGTATTTTATTGTTAAAGTCTTCTTCCTTTCTTAACTTCACCTTTTTGATAAGTATCATTCTCGCCATTTCACGTACTCTTTCTAACTCTCGGTCGGCATCCTCTAACTGTCTCGCAATCTCCTGATTTCTTCTTTCACACAATTCATTTGTTCTAAGCACACTCTCCGTCACAACACTTACCCCCCCATCACTCTGACTCACTTGCGTAAGTTCTTCTATTTCCGTATCCTCGTACGGCCTCAGCACCCCCTCCAGCTGGTCCATATCCTTCATCCCCCTTCCCGTCGAGGTGGAAGCGGCGCTAGCCCCCAAGAACCGCTTCTTTCTGGCTCAGGGGAGACGGGAGGTGAAGAAGATGCACCAGCTGGAGCAGGGAGCTTGATCCTCAGCTTCAAGGGCCGCTTCTTGCCGCTGGGTATTAGCACAGGAGAGCTGGGTGGTGATGGTTCCTCCTGAGCAGCTGGGGGCGTCGGCAGCTTGATGACGAGCTTCGGCACCTTGCGTCCCTTCGACGAAGAAGAGAGCTGTGCCGAAGTCGCTGCCGGCTGCTCCAGGGCGCTCTCCTGTGCCCGCTCGAGGATCTCGATGCCCACTTCCTCGGCTATCTCCTCCACCTCTTGGCTGCTGCCGCGAATGGTGATAGCCGGGGAGGGTGGCTGAAAAGAAAAACAAATAAGTACAACAGGTACATATAAAAGAAATAATTTATAAAAAAGTAAAAAATTAACACTCACTAAAGTTAGATCCTCTAGCGGCAGTCCCAGGATCTCCGACTGCATCTCCCGAACCACATTTTCCATCTCCTGGCTGTCGAGGTCCTGGCTGCTGTCGATGGTAATGGTCTCCAGCTCGGGAGATGAGGGCTGAAAACCAAAAAAATGTATAAGGACATGTATAAAAAGCGTACAAAAATGCATATACAAATATTTTGAAATTTTGCTTACGAGATCTACTGGGTCCAGAATTCTAACGAGACTGGGCATGCTCGGTCGGGAGGTCGGGGGTGGAACCCTTGTCGGAGCGGTTGTTGAGGCCTGTAAAAAATGTATGTGATGAATACATGCAATAATTAAGATACTGACTTTGAATAAAATAGTAAAAAATGTAAAATGTACTTACAGCCTTAACAAGTTGGTTCCCCAAAATTAGCACACGTGGTGTCTTCATTTTCTCGGCGAATGGCAATGGCACTAGGTACACTAATATTACTGGTACAGAGTACTGAGTAGAATGAAAAAATTATAACTAGCGCAGAACTTTATAGTAAACCAAACTGCAAAATCTGTGAAACAATACTCCGATTTTCCGCCTGACATCAGGTCAACAAACCAAACTGCAACACAGCGAAATTATATGCTGATGTTCTGAGGTTAATAATCGACACTCACATTTCAAACTGCAAGTTCAGCGAAATCATATACCGGTTTCCTGACGCAGCAGGTCAACAACCATGCTAAGACATAATATTTGTTTTGCCGAATTGCATGAAATATGAAACCGGAAATTGAAACATGACACCACGGTGCATCGAGTGATGCCACACCGGAAGTGTAATTTGAGATGAAATTTGAGACGTAATTTGAGATGAAATTTGAGACGTAATTTGAGATGTAATTTGAGATGTAATTTGACACCGAAAGTGTAATTTGAGATGAAAATTTGACACCGAAAGTGTAACTTGAGATGTAATTTGACACCGAAAGTGTAATTTGAGACGTAATTTGACACCCGAAGTGTAATTTGAGATGTAATTTGACACCCAAAAATGAAATTTGAGATGAAATTTGACACCGGAAGTGAAATTTGAGATGAAATATGACACCGGAAATGGTGTCAAATTACATGTAATATGACACCTCGAAAAAAATTTTTCGAGAGCTCGACCCGCCTGGTTGGAGACGCATATATTTTTAAAAAATGTTTTAATTATAATGCGGGTTTCTTGACTCATCGACTCACATTGCAAACTGCAGCATCAGCTAAATATATGTTGACTCGGTAGGTAACCATGCTATGTCATCAGATTGGAGATGTATAAATATCTTAAAATGGTTTAATTTTTATATTAGTCGGCGAAGAGCGAATGCAAGTGGTCGCGCAATTGGTCTAAGATTCCAAGAACCTTGTCTTCAGTTTTAACAGTAAGGTTAGAATATTTAGTTGCTCATTTAAGTAAAGATGCTTATAATTTCAAATAGTAACGATGGACAAGAAATTACAAAAATTACTAAAGGAATCTGTGAGAATGCTACTAAAGCCTATCAGTTATTACGCATAAATCCATTACCGATAAAAATAAATAGGTGGGTTAATTTATCAAACATAATCATTACCCTTTTCAATAAATGTCTTAAGAAACAAAATCTTTCGGTGGGTATTCGTCGAAAATTACAATTTTCTTTAGGGTTGATTAAAGCATTTCGAGCCTCCATGAAGCAGTTATTAAATGAAAACTCTCATACAGGAATGGGTTTAGCTCAGGGGAAATTAGCAAAACGCATAAAGTGGGAAAATATCAACTCGGCTTTCGCGAACAGACTGCAGACGAGCATAATAATCAATTTAAAACACAAAGACGTAAAGAAATTTCTAAAAGACTGCTCCACAATTTTTAAATTAAAAATAAAAAAATTACAAAATCTTATTCCATGATTAAAGTGAATACTTGCTTTTGCGCAGAGTTTATAAAAAAATCTGGAGATGATGAAGTTCTAGAAAATAAGTATTTTAACACCAAAAACTGTAAGATCGATTTAGGAGTAGATTTAGACTATTCGCTCGAAGAGTTCGAAGAAGGACAAAGCGGGTATGCTCTTAACAGAATAATATCTCTTGAAGTAAATATTAACAAATATGAATTGGGCAATGGAGCTTCATCTTTCATAAGGTTACCCGAACAAATTTCTAATAGAAATGCTTGCTTAAATATACAAAATCAAGATGAAGCCTGTTTTGCCTGGAGCATAGTAGCTGGTCTATATCCGACAAACAAAAAAACCTGTAGAACTTCTTCGCACCCTCACTATTCCGATGTTTTGAATTTAACCGGAATCCAGTTTCCAATGACTATTCCTCAAATTACAAAATTTTAAAAACTCAACCATGTCTCAATTAATGTTTTTTGTTTAGAGATGGATACAAAATATAATTTCTCGGTTGTACCCAGTCGTCTAACCAAACAGAAAGTAGACAAACACGTTAACCTCTTATTAATTCAAGATAAATATTTCTCAAAAGTAAATTATGATACCTGGGACACTAACGATAATGAAAATGTTGAAATAAAATATCACTACGTTTTGATAAAGGATATGTCTAGATTAATATTTAAACAAGTAAAGAAGCATCACTCAAAAAAGTTTCTCTGTGACAGATGTTTAAATTACTTTCAAACGCAAAAAAAGTTGGAAGAGCATACCGATGAATGTGAAAAAATGAATGAATGTAAAATAATTTTCCCTACAAAGAAGTATATTGAGTTTAAAAACTACGTTAACAAATAAAGCGTTCCATTTTTAATGTACTCCGATTTTGAGTCCATCTTAAAACCATATAATGATTCCCAACGAACGCTATAGACTGAAAAATATCAGAAGCATGAAGCGTTTAGTGCAGGATATTTCTTTAAATGCAGTTATGATGATAGTCTCTCTTGTTACAAAAGTTATCGAAATACAGACTGTATGAGTTGGTTCGCAGATCAGTTGGCTGAAGTTGCCGCTATAGTATCATCAAAATTGAAAAACGTGAAACCAATGAATCAAGTCGTAAGTCTCAAGGACGCTACAAAGTCATGTCATATTTGCAATAAAAATTTCCAGCTTACCGATAAGATAGTGCGAGACCATTGTCACCTGACAGGTAACTTCAGGGGATATGCGCATAATCAATGTAATCTAAATTATACCAATTCTTTTGTAATTCCCGTTATCTTTCACAACCTTTCTGGATACGATAGTCATTTTATAATTAGAGATTTAGCGAAGAGAAATAATGTCTCATTGCTTCCCGTAAACAAAGAACAGTATATTAGTTTCAAAATATCTGATAATAATACTAATATTAGATTTCGATTTATAGATTCCTTTAGATTTATGAACTCATCACTGATCACTCTAATCTCAAATCTCAATGAAAGGAATTTACTAAATACCAGAAATATGTTTCGCGGTCTACCTAAAGAAAATTTTGAATTGTTAACCCGAAAAGGTATTTTTCCTTATGACTATATAGACACAATTGAAAGACTAGAGGAAACATCTTTACCTAAAATTGATGATTTTTATAGCAAACTACACAATGTTAATATTGATGAAAATGAGTATATACATGCTCAAAACGTTTGGAAAAAATTTAATATTAAAAATTTAGGTGAATATTCAGATTTGTACCTTAAAACTGATGTGATGCTGTTAGTAGACGTTTTTGAAAATTTTCGTAAAACATGTCACGAGACTTACGGGTTGGATCCTGCACATTATTACACAGTTCCGGGATACACTTGGGATTGTATGCTCAAATATATGGGGTGTAGGCTTGAATCTTCTCAAGATATAGATATGCTAATGTTTTTTGAGAAATCTATAAGAGGATGTATAAGCCAATGTTGCAATCGCTTTGCAGAGGCAAACAACAAATATATGGAGAATTAATTTGAATGGATCGATTCAAATATCGATGTAACTACCGTTCCCGACGAAGGTCCAATAGGCTATATGCTTGAGGTAGATTTAGACTATCCGGAACGTCTGCATGACTTACACAAATATCTTCCGTTTTGTGCCGAACATAGTACCCCCAAAAATTCGAAATTATCAAAACTTATGACAACCTTACATCCTAAAGAGAAATATATTTTACATTATAGGAACTTAAAACAAGCTACGAATAATGGGTTAGTGCTTAAAAAAATACATCTTGTTTTAAAATTCAGTCAGGCACCGTGGTTGAAACCATATATAGATGTCAATACACAACTCCGCTCGCAGGCCAAAAACGAATTTGAAAATAATCTTTTCAAGCTAATGAATAACGCGGTCTACGGCAAAACGATGGAGAATATAAGAAAACATCGAGTAGTCAAATTAGTTCGAAAATGGGAGGGTAGATATGGTGCAAAAAATCTAATTTCTAGTCCACACTTTAGAAGTAGAACGATCTTCGACGAATGCTTGATTAGCGTAGAATTAAACAAATCGAAAATAATTTTCAATAAACCCCTCTATATTGGAGCAGCAATTCTAGAGATTTCGAAAACTTGTGTTTATGATTTTCATTATGGATATATGCTTCGGAAATTTCAACCGTCTGAATGTAAGCTGCTATATACCGACACGGATTCATTGATTTATGAAATACATTGCCAAGATGTGTACGAAGATGTTATAAAAAGAGATCTACATCGGTTTGATACCAGCGACTATTTAGCTGACAACCCATATAATATACCATCTGCGAATAAAAAAGTGCCGGGCCTTATGAAAGATGAGAATAACGGAAAAATCATGACTCACTTTGTCGGCTTACGTTCTAAACAATACACTTATAAAGTTCAAGGTGGAACATACGTTAAGAAGGCTAAGGATGTTAAATATAATGTAGTTAAACAAAAAATTCGGTTTGAAATTGAAGATTATTTGCACGCCCTTCAAAATTTTAAAATTAATAGTGAAACACAACGCTGTATAAGATCTTACAACCACGATGTCTACAGCGTGGAACAGAAAAAAGTCGCCCTTAATCTTTTTGATGATAAGCGATTTTTATTAAAGCATTCTCACGATACGCTTCCTTGGGGTCATTATAGTATAATAGATTAACACCACTTTTTACTTTCCGAGCAACTATTTAGAAGCAGAATATCTTACTTACCTTTACTATTCTCACGATTTGTATTACTGTTTTAGAAGCAGAATATCTTACTTACCTTTAGTATTCGCACGATTTGTATTACTGTTTGTGTGTATATATGTTTAAGAAATAAAAATCATTTATATTTTTATATTGTTTTATTTAAAAAATACCTTCTGTTATACAAGTCAATTAAAAACTTATCTCTACTAAAATTAAAAAATTCAAAAATACAATACATTTCTAAATTGAGCGTTGAACTAAATAATGCTGTAATTAAATCTATAGGATTCAACATGTAATTACATCTAAACAAAAGCATATTTACTGTATCTAAAAAGTTTAAATAATGTTCGCAAATATTTAGTTTTAACATTACATCGATTTTAGAAGAAATTATCTTATCGAGGCTTATTAATTCTAAAATATCTGAATGAGAAAAGTAGCAGTCGACGCCCTCCTTTGAAAGCATAGCAACTTTTAACCCATCCACTCTAATCATTGTATTAATTCTAACATTTTCGTTGGATACAAATCTCCTCGATATGGCAGACGAATTAGGTTTATTGAAAAAATCTTCGACGCATCCTGTCAAAATTAGAATTAGCTCGTTCCATTCGAGGCGATCTAATAAAATATTAGCGAAACCTTGCGTATCTAGGTGGTTAACAATCTTGATTGCTGGAGTGAAATTCGTGCGGCGCTCAATCCACAATGAACAGTAAACACATGATTGGGCTTCAACACAAAGCACGTATTTAGAATAAGATCATCATCGTTGGCAGCATCTACAGATGTTGTATCTTCACTAAATTCGGAAGCGTAAGCACTGTCACTAATTTTTAAAATATTCGAACTGCTACTCTAGATATTTCTTGAAGGTAAGTAGTATTTTTTTATGTAGCTGTCTCTTATAGTATACTCCCCTCCACTCTATCCCTTCTACTCTACCCCCTCCACTCTACCCCCTCCACTCTACCCCCTCCACTCTACCCCCTCCCATCTACCCCCTCTAAATTTTTATAAAACGTTATTGCTATCTATCCACGAGTCGTGAGATTTGACCAAGCCACCGAACTAAAACTTTTTTTCCTTTCTTACGTAACACTTTTTCAACTAGATAGACGTCGGGATTAACCGTTTTCTGTAGTTCGTCAGCGTAGAATCCACCCTTTATGGGACTTCCGTTCATATCTTCAAGCAAATATGTTGCGGGATTGGCGATTTGAACCCTCACAATTTTAAACAATTCAGTAGTCCAGTTGGGGGTATAACCTTTGTTAAAAACGTGCTTCATTTTGCTGATCCTAACTATATCACCAACATTAAATTTTCTATTACCACAAGTCTTCAAGTGGCTATAGACGTTTTTTAATAACCGCTTTTCGCAACTTTTGCTTACATCTTTAGGTTTCATTTGTGTAGTGCGATGTTTTTGACTATTATAATCACCTGTTAAGGTAGGCAATACATCGATCCATCTATATTTTCCGCTCAAACTGAAAAATTTAAAAAGCTTTTCCTTCAAAGTGCGTATCACTCTTTCAACAATGTCAGCTTTCTTGACGCTAAATATGCTATAGTGATTAATGTTATACGCTCCCATCAACTGTTTGAAATGAGTGTTGTAAAATTCCTTTCCGTGATCAGTTTGAAGGTTTTTCGGACACCGCCGTCCTGAACTTTTAAGGATCTCTGCAAACGCTCTCGTAACCTCTTCTCCAGTTTTCGTTTTCAACAGTTTACACCAAACAAATTTTGAGAAAGCATCAATAACGACAAGTATAAACTTAAAATTTCTATTATAGGACTTATACTGATCAAGTTGTCCAAGATCGGCTTGCCAGAGATCGTCCAGCCCTTTGATGATAGTTCGTCGTCGATTATAATTTTTGCGTGCAGGCTTATGAAGCTCTTTAACTATTTTAATTTTTCTTTTGAGTGATTGGAGTTCATGTCGATTTATTTTGAGACGATCCTTTTGCATCCAGACTATTAAGTATAATAGTGAGTTTTTTGTAGTCGCTATTTAGCGAATCAAGTTGAATGGATATTGATTTTAAACGATTTTGATATTCTATATTCAAATTAGTGATTTGAGTCTGCAGGGATGTCACTTTCTGGTCAATCACGGAAGTTTTTTCAACGTTTTTATTAAGTAGAGTCGTGTTATCGGTTGACGTCGAAGATGAACTCAATACTATCTTATTCAAGCTCGAAATCTTTTTATCGAAATTGCTTGTAAAGATCTTAGAGATACTTTGAAATTTTTCATCGATCGAATTCATTATAGAAGTACAGCTAGCATCCACGTATTTTTTTGTTGCGGCGTCGCCACCTCCAGTCGGTAGTTCAACGTTGCACAATTTACAGTTTTGAAGATCGTAGTCTCCTTCTTTGGTTACCGCAAACAAATTCTGAGTACGAAAAACTTTGACTTCGTTAAGCGCTTTGGAAGAACGTCCGAACTTGTTCAAGCTCATTTTGATACTAAACACGTTTTGTGCATCTATCTGATTATATTAGCTTCTTTGAGCTCATTTATTATCGCTACAATTTCGTTGTCATTCGATGTATTGCCTGCGTTTTTAGATGCCACGAGCAATTTTAAACGGTCAACTAATTCATTGGCATCATCCCAATAAACGTATTCTATGTTTTTTTTATTGAAAATCCAATGCATCACGGAAGTACCCGAGCCAGATATTGTATTCGCACGGGGCCTCGATTTAGATGTTGAAGTCGTAACGAAAGGTTTTATGATGTCAATATACTTTGAACGATTGTGCCTTTCAGTCTTCCAAGAGTATTTAGGTGAACTTTGGTATTAACTAAAATATGTCTATACCTGTCGTTCTCCTCTTTAGTAGTTATACGTGGATCATCGTAGAAAATTAAATCGTAGAGTCCCTCGGTACCTTTATAGCGGTGTCCATCAATCAAAATGTCTCCGCTAATTTTATCGAAGTCCATAACTTTTTTTCCTAGCATCCATTATGACTGTGACGCATTGTTAACGGGTGCATAAACCGGATCAATTTTTGGAAGTTTTTCATTGTGGTTTAAAATGTACTTCTTAGCCATTTCGGGATAGGCATCCAAGTACTCCTCCAAAACCTCCGGTCGAAATGTACTCATGTTAAATGATTCGTTGAAAACGGTATCGTTATCAGTTGGTACGGTAGCTTCATAATGTGACTCATTGAGGGATTGTTGCTTGTTTCTATTAATGCTTGCTATTAACTTATCGAGTTTCTTGCTGATTCTATCCTCAATGTTTTCTTCCTCCTTTTTCTCGACGCTTCCTTCCTTTTTCTCAACCTTACATAAACCATCATTATCTCTTTTGAGTTCAAACTTCATGTTTTCCGCTCTTTCATTTTTATTTTTTTCAATTTTTTGTAATAGATTTGGTAATATGTTGAAATACCTTCTCCAAGACCTCATCTTCTTCAAATCTACCTAATTTTAAAGCCGTATGCTTTTTCCTGATAGAGCGAGTAAGATCTTTAATTTTTTGAGCGTTGGGCTTCAGCAATTTGCTCTTGAGATGTTAACCGCATATCGTCAGATGCGCTAATGATCCGTAAAAGCTATTGTCCAGACCTTATATATTTGTCGAATCCCTGTCGATAACGTCCCTCGTTTATGCTAAAGTCTTTCACGATTACCAAAGAGCCCTATTTATCATTCCAACACTGGCGATATATATCTTTAAGCTGTTCGAAGGTTAGGTCAGGTGACACGTGCTCTTCATACACGTGTCTGAGATTTGTCTCATCCTGCTTAAAAAGTACTATAAAGTTGCAGTTATCTCGAATCAACTGCTTGGGTATCTTGGAGTAAGTCTGGCAAAGATACACCGCGTCAATACCCTTATGTCTGCACATAGAATAATACTCCCTGATTTTATCATCAGCATCAGATGGATCTATTACATCATCGCTGGCTTTGAATGGAAAATATCCGATACAATCAATATTTTTTAGAACATCTTGTAGTAGCCGATATTTTTCCTGATGAGCGATTTGCTATATACATACACGTTTTCAAATTTCAAAGCATTTTGGTTAAATATTAAAGTTAAAAGTGCGTTTGTTTTTCCACATCCACTTGGACCACAAAAAATTGCACGAAATGAATTTGGAAATAGTTTACCATGTTTAGACTTAAGCTGCTTCTCAGCCAGAACATCTAAGTTTTCAATAGGGAGCGATGTTTGCTGTTGTTGGATTTGCATTATGAATCAGTCTGACTGATCCGACAAAGATACGTCAGTATTTATAGTTTCGAGTCGCTTTGAGTCGTCTAGTCGTTTTTCGAGTCGTCTAGTCGTTTTTAGAGTCGTTCAGTCGTTTTTATAGTCGTTTTTCGAGTCGTTTAGTCGTTTTCCGAGTCGTTTTTCCAGTCGTCTAGTCGTTTTTCCGAGTCGTCTAGTCGTTTTTTGAGTCGCTTAGACGCTTTAAGCTTTTTCTTGGTAGGATAAGGGGCAGTCAAAAATGAACATTGTTGTAATTTTTATTATTCAAAAAAATACAATGTTTTCATGGAAGGTATGCGCCCTCATTTTATTCCATATAACTTGTCTACACAACGGACATCTATTTATTGATGTTGAACATTCCATACAAAAAACTAAATGCCCGCAAGGACACATTAATACCTCTATAGGGTTAGAGAAACAAATTTTACATAAATTTTTTTCTTCATCTTTACAAGTTTGCTCAGTTTGAGAATAAGCATCAACTTTTTGAGTCCACACCTCATCTTCGGCAACGGCATTCGGGCGAATTTCAATCGGGCGAATTTCAGGTAATTCCGCATCAGTATCACCACCTTGTAACACAAAGGGACAGTTCGGAGACCAACTTGCGTGATCGAGCATAGGATTATCTTCAGGTTCCCAATGATATCCTTCGATATGACAGTATGGACACTCAACCACATCTTCGTTATTTTTATAGAAAAAACCAGCTTCCGCCAGTTTTTGCCCCGCAATCACACTACTTGATGGCCAAGACTCAAACGATTTGAGTTTGTCATCAATATTTTTATATGACACTAGTTCCATTTTTTAATACACGATTCGAGTACTACTGGCTAGAGATTCCTCAGATCGTTATTTATATATAAGTATTGTTGGAGGGGGGAAGTGCTGAGTTCATTTGTTATCAAATTTCAAGTGTAAGGTGAAATATGAGGAGGGGTAGTGTCGAGTTCATTTGTTACCATATTTCAAGTGTAAGGTGAAATATGAGGAGGGGTAGTGTCGAGTTCATTTGTTCTCAAATTTCAAGTGTAAGATGAAATATGGATCAACAATTAAAAATTGCTTTGCTTTATTTTTAACATTTTTAGATATTACATTCTACACTTAAATATATAAAAACATATAAAAAATATATAAATACATTTTTTCGTTTACTCCTTCCACCCTTGTGAAGTCGTCGCTTCGATATTCCTTTTAAATAGAAAATTCTTCAACCAGCTGTCCAACTTTTCACAATTTCTCAAACGGCACATATATTTAGAATGTTTTAGGTGATACAAGCAAAGGGGTACATCTTTTTCGAATTTCGGTAAATTTCCAAAATTATTCTCCAGTTTCTCAATATTGATTATTTTCGTAGGATCGATGTCGATAGTCTGCAAGAATTTTTCTTTCTGATATCCTTTGATGTAGATGATGTCGACATCGAAAAGAAACTCTTCTAAAATTTCTCGCACATGATTGCACTCCACACATCCATTGGAATACCATAAACCATGAAAATTGTGTTCCAAATAAGATACTTGCTTTATATCCACCGCAGTTAGCAAATAATAATCCTTAGGGGGTTTTATCAGCAGGTGTAAAATTTGATTGTTAATTTTGATCGACAATTCTTTGGGGTAGAAAAGTCCGTCAATTATAAACCCTTGAGTGTCTACGACTGCGATCTTCATTCTTCCGAGTCAAACTAGCAACTGGGGGTTTATTGAGGTAAGCGGTTTTACATCAAGTTTCTGACTACTTCGCTTAGCGGCAGATATTCCATAAGACTGTCGTGAATAATTAAGCAATACGCTCGAGTGTCTTTAGGAAAACCGACATCACTTTCTATGTCTAGTTTGACGTCAACAGTGCTGGTCTTAAGGGTCTCATTTCTTCTAGAACAGTCGATAACAAACAGAGTTACGTTATTTTTGTAATCTTTGTAATCTTTGTAATCTAGCAGTGGACGTTTCTCACCAACTCCCATAAAACTTGAATAAAATTCAATATAACTATTGTAAGCTTCTAAGTAATCATTATTTTTGAAATCCAGCCTCTGCCTTTCAAATGGTAAATATTCACCGTTAAGAATTAACCTCATTAACCCCCTGATATACTTATGTGATCGAATTTTGTGGGATCGCTTTTGCTATTTTCTTTGCGATTAGTTTGAAAACTAACTACAACAAACCTAGGAGATTCCACTGCTGCAGATGTTTTCACTGACCAAATTTCTTTACGAGAGTTTGCCGTAAGAGTTGGCAATTCATGTATTTCCCACTTTCTAAAGGGTATAATAATGGGTTGATCTCGCTTTATGGATTGCAGGAGATCTAATCTAATCATATCGTTTTAGTTCTATATTGGTAATCAATAATTCTGCTGTTAACGCTGTAGTGGAGTCGGCAGCTTTCTCTAGAAGCAGACAATTATTGTCGTTGCGGGCTCGAATTAGTCTTATTTTGCTTACCGCAAATGGCATATTGATAATTATTAAAGAGCCCAAACAAATGTTTAAGCGGTATTCTTACGCTGAATGTTTCGTCCTTATTCAAGATTGGCGCATTGTCCTTGAAGTTACCAAGTACTTTTCATCGTTAGGAGAATAACATAAATATCCCCTCATGGCACTCACAACTTCAGGATCTCTCACCATTTCCAACTCTTTGCCATTAAGTTCGTATGAGACAGAATCAAAGAAAAACGATGCACCATTGTTTACAAGCTTGCAAGTACCAGTGCCTGATTTCTTGTTTATTTTACCTTTTATGAAAATTGCAGCATCATACATCAACAACCAAGCGTCATCTTGATTAATGGTTATTTCTACGATGTCATTGTTCATGAAGGACTTTACGAACGGATAATAGGAGCGTGCTTCTAAACGTTGAATAGATTAATCGAACTTTGGTTTCTGATGCACGTCGAACACTTGATGCGTCAATAACAAGATAACCGAGATATTTTAAGAATAAGCGATTTTCAGGTGTAAGACTCGTATTACGATCTCTATTCTTGTACAGCTCTGCTGGTTGTGAACTTCTCGACCGACCGACACTCCTTTTATATGGTCGGTACCTACCATCAAAAACTAACACCATTTCTCTTCAGCTCCAATCTGATTATGATTTCTTCCCCGTTGAGATTTACCGATCTTGAATCTTGACCTAAAAGTTGCACTGTATTATTGTCGATGGTTTTCCTATTGACAGGCAAATAAATTAGATTCCTAGGTTCGATATTGATACTGTATCCCGGGTCTACTGTAGGCATAAACTCAAAAAGAGTATGCGAAGGTGCGTTGTTGTAATATGATCCCGAAATTAAATTGCACTCCAATCTTATTGTTACCACTTGCACAATATCTACTCGTTATACAGAGATTTAAGTTCACACTTTAAAGTATTATTGTTATATTTCAACGAAAAAATTTCGTCTAGTTCTTGCTGATTATCCAGCGAACTTCGTAGTTGTTTCTGAACGTAATTCTCAATATCTTTCGGTGGCTTCAGCGCCCTGAAACTATCAAAATACTCAACGTTGTTACCTCTTTTCTCATATGCTACCCAATGTGTTCCAGCATTACTTTTGACGTCTAAATTCAAAATTGCCGATTCGTTTTTGTTTGGACCAAGTTTTGGAAGCGTGTCTCTCATAAAGACACCTCTAAAATAAGGCATTTTTATCTTTTTAGCGTAAAAAATTAAATCTTTATCCGTTAGAGGTCTATTGGGTAGCATCAATGGGAGTTTTTTTTCTTTAAATATAAACAGAATCCTCCGTGATTATTTTTCTTTAAGTAAAGCCCAGATCCCGTTTTTCCAATAGCTTCCATTGCCCTATTATGACGTATTTGTTCATTCATTTTTTCTGCGCGTTTTTTGCGTCTATAACGGGTTTCGCAACAGCGCTAGCACCACCAGCTACCGAACCGAGGGCCCCCAAAGCTCCTAACAGGGGCAGTAGGGGTAAAAAAAAAACCTGTTTTCTTTTCAAAGGGAATCACTCTCGGTACTCGAATTTTTCGTTTCCCTTCCACCTTCTTGATGCCTAATCGTGCAGCGCGGAAAGCTGCCGATGAAGTTTTTTTTAAATTCCTGACATCATTAAGCTGATCTCTATCAAATGTTTTTTTCAATGATCTCGAGATTTTTCCCACGATATCTTTTTTAAAAGAAACCGAACCTTTTCTCGGCTTTATTCCCATTCCCAATTTTCGTTTAGTTTTCATTGCGGTCGTGACTAGAAGAGCGGTAGCCTTTTCACCAAATTTTGCGTCTTTTGATTTAACACGTCCCCAAGCCCTATTTTCCAATTCTAAATCGGCTGCGTGTCTCTCCTTTAAAGATCTATTTTCTGAATATGCAATATCGTGCTCCTTGCACGCAGCGTCTAACTTATTTATACTAGCGTCACCTCTCGCAATTCTTTTTTGTAATTTTGTGCCAGGACCACAAAACTGATATCCAGGAAGATGTAATTCGACGGACAACTTATTTATTAGCGTGTTCACCAACCCTTCACCTGTGAAGGATGACATTGAACTGATTCCAGTCAAATGCACTTGGACGTATTTATATGTTCTGCGCTCAGAAGCAATCGGAACTTTCAGATTTGAGTTTCAATTTTGTAGGGGTAAATAAAAGATAGACTAGATTTCATATTTTATTTTTTACAATTTTCTAAATTTATGTTTTTGAACTTTTTATTTATTTCATACATTTGAATTTCATATTTCAAATTTTGAAGAGATCTTAGATAAAATTCCAATCTTCTTTTGTAGTGTTGTCTGCGTCGCCTCTTGTCAGTGGGATTCATTCTTCCTCAAATTTAATATTCGTTGTCCTACCCATGAGGCCCAGACTCGTCAAGAAGATCTTCTTTCCGTTGGTGATTTCCCGGTTTATGTCTCCAATGCGTTCAGACGTAAATTCTTTTACGAACCGTGCAGGTAGCGCAGTTTGAAAATTTTCAAATTCGACGAACACTTTCTCCCCGTACATTGTTTCAATTCTTCTAAAAGATAAAATTTTATACTTTTCACCAACCACTAACTCTCTTGCACCCACAATTTCTTTTACGAAGTTATTTTCGTTCAACTGTTTGAGAAAAGACATATTTCAATATTATTCAAGCACTGTTGACTGGGTATAGTGAGCTCTCCCAACGGCATCCTCCTTATAACCCCAATCCCTCCCCCCACCTAAATGCTACGTCAACTGTTTTAGTGCAAACATCAGCATAATTTTTGCTTACATTTTTATATCAAGGTCCACGTGTCAAGGTGACAAGATCACTGACCTTCAGGGGTTAACTCAAGGTGATCTCTTAAAGTTCATTGACCTTCAGGTCAAGGTTAACAAGATGACCTCTTAAAGTTCATTGACCTTTAGGTCAAGGTTAACGGTGACCTCGTAAAGTTCATTGACCTTCAGGTCAAGGTTAACGGTGACTTCTTAAAGTTTATTGAACCCGCAGGTCTCATTCGAATAGAATCTGTCAAAAAAAATCCAAGACGGTACAGAATGGGTTTTAGACGAATGTTTTATGCAAATGAAAAGAAGACATAATTTTCGAAAAACAGCGACTGGCCAACCAAAAAGGTACCTATTAGAAATAGTTGCTCGGGAAGCCGAGGTAACCTGGGAAACGCCTGTCATTCGAATAGAATCTGACAAAAAAAAAATCCAAGACGGGACAAACGAATGTTTGCAAGTGAAAAGCATACAGAATTTTTTTTTCGAAAAACGGCGTCTGACCAAAGAAATACATTAGAAAATTTTGCTGGGGAGGCCGAGGTAACCTAGAAAACGTCTTTCCTTCGAATAGAAATTGACAAAAAAGTTACAAAATGGGACGAATATTTGATGCAAGTAGGCAGAATTTTCGAAAATCGGGGACGGACCAAAAATTATTAAGTTGATCGGGAGGTTGAGGTAACATATGAAACGCCTTTCATTCGAATAGAATCTGACAAAAAAATTCCAAAATTTTAGACGACTGTTTGCAAGTGAAAAGTATGCAGAATTTTTTTTCGAAAAACGGCGACTGACCAAAAAATATATATTAGAAAATTTTGCTCGGGAGACCGAGGTAACCTAGAAAACGCCTCTCGTCCGAATATAATCTGAAATAAATTCCAAGATGGGACTTAGACGAATGTTTGATGCAAGTGAAAAGTATAAGTAGACCGAATTCCGGAAAAACGCCTTTCGTTCGAATATAATAAAAAAAATCGAATACGAAACGGAAATTATTGGACGAATATTTGATGCAAGTAGATAGAATTTTCGAAAACCGGGGACGGACGAAAAGAAATATTATAGAAAAGTTGATCGGAAGGTTGAGATAACCTAGGAAACGCCTTTCATTCCAATAGAATCTGACAAAAAAATTCCAAGACGTGACTTAGACGAATGTTTGCAAGTAAAAAAAAAAACAAAAAAATATTAGAAAAGTTGATTGGGAAGGCGAAGTAATCTAGGAAATGCCTTTCATTCGAATAGAATGTGACAAAAAAAATTCAAAGACGTGACTTAGACGAATATTTGCAAGTGAAAAGCATACAGATTTTTTTTCGAAAAACGGCGGCTGACCAAAAAAAATATTAGAAAAGTTGATCGGGGGGCCGTGGTACCTAGGAAACGCCTTTCATTCAAACATAATGACAAAAAAAATTAGACTTAGATGAATAAGAATGCAAGGTGGTAGTTGGGCGAATGTTTGACGCACGTTAAAAGTAGACAGAATATTCAAAAACGAGAACCGACCAAATAGTTATTAGAAAAAGTGGTTCGGGAGGTCGAGGTAACCTAGGAAATGCCTTTCGATCGAAGAGAATCCAACAAAAAAAATTCCAAGACATGACAGACGAATATTTGATGCAGATGAAAAGTAGATAGAATTTCCAAAAAAAAACTTCGACTGACCTAAAAGTTATTAGAAAAAGTTGCTCAGGAGGCCGACGTCTAGCAAAATATAACACCATTGCATCAGAGTTATTTCCATCTACCTAACATTATTGGTGTGGTGGTCGACGAATCGCTTTCACTATTAAATTAATTATGACAGGTCAAATATGTATCTATATAATGTAAATTAAAAAACGCGTTAACGAAGCGTTTACAATGCGTTAACGAGGAGTTGACAGTGCGTTAACGATGCGTTACCAACGCGTTAAACTCGTGAAAAAAGCTTATCAACGCGAGAAAGAAGCGTTATCAATGCGTTACGAGTTAACGAAGCGTTATCAACGCGTTAACAATGCGTTGACAACTCGTTATCGAGGCGTTAACAACGCGTTAACGAACAACGGGTTAACGAAATATTAACGACGTGTCAGCAAAGCTTTAACAACGCGTTAAGCATTAGCAACGCGTAACGAAACTTTAACATCGCGTCAATGCGTTAACACGCCATTGGTCAAAACTGACTTAATCCGCCTCTGATACACCTCTCCCAAATACAATGGCAATCGGTTCACCAGTCGCCAACCTCTTGGTCACCGCGACAATAATGTTAGATTAGGTTACCTACCTAAAAGAAATGTAAGGTAGCATCTCTGTGACGTCACAAGATTCCCCAGTTGAGTTTGATCTGGTTTAAGTTGCGATTGTATCTCCTGGGAGTTGGAGGGTCCACACACTTCCACACTCGTCAACGCTTCGTTAATAAGTCGTCAAAGATTCGTTAACGCGGTGTTAACGCTTCGCTAACGCGTGTTAACGCATTGACGCGATGTTAAAGTTTCGTTAACGCGTTGCTAATGCTTAACGCGTTGTTAAAGCTTTGCTGGCACGTCGTTAATGTTTCGTTAACGCGTTGTTCGTTAATGCGTTGTTCGTTAACGCATTGTTAACGTCTCGATAACGAGTTGTCAACGCATTGTTAACGCGTTGATAACGCTTCGTTAACGCGTAACGCATTGATAACGCTTCTTTCACGCGTTGATAACGCTTTTTTCACGCGTTTAACGCGTTGTTAACGCCTCGTTAACGCACTGTCAACTCCTCGTTAACGCATTGTAAACGCTTCGTTAACGCGTTTTTTAATTTACATTATATAGATACATATTTGACCCGTCATAATTAATTTAATAGTGAAAGCGATTAGTCGACCACCACACCAATAATGTTAGGTAGATGGAAATAACTCTGATGCAATGGTGTTATATTTTGCTAGACGTCGGCCTCCTGAGCAACTTTTTCTAATAACTTTTAGGTCAGTCGAAGTTTTTTTTGGAAATTCTATCTACTTTTCATCTGCATCAAATATTCGTCTGTCATGTCTTGGAATTTTTTTTGTTGGATTCTCTTCGATCGAAAGGCATTTCCTAGGTTACCTCGACCTCCCGAACCACTTTTTCTAATAACTATTTGGTCGGTTCTCGTTTTTGAATATTCTGTCTACTTTTAACTTGCGTCAAACATTCGCCCAACTACCACCTTGCATTCTTATTCATCTAAGTCTAAATTTTTTTGCCGCATTATGTTTGAATGAAAGGCGTTTTCTAGGTACCACGGCCTCCCGATCAACTTTTCTAATATTTTTTTGGTCAGCCGCCGTTTTTCTAAAAAAAAAAAATCTGTATGCTTTTCACTTGCAAATATTCGTCTAAGTCACGTCTTTGAATTTTTTTTGTCACATTCTATTCGAATGAAAGGCATTTCCTAGATTACCTCGCCCTCCCAATCAACTTTTCTAATAATTTTTTGTTTTTTTTTTCACTTGCAAACATTCGTCTAAGTCACGTCTTGGAATTTTTTTGTCAGATTCTATTAGAATGAAAGGCGTTTCCTAGGTTATCTCAACCTTCCGATCAACTTTTCTATAATATTTTTTTCGTCCGTCCCCGGTTTTCGAAAATTCTCTCTACTTGCATCAAATATTCGTCTAAGAAGTCCCGTTCCGTATTCGATTTTTTTTATTATATTCGAACGAAAGGCGTTTTTCGGGAATTCGGTCTACTTATACTTTTCACTTGCATCAAACATTCGTCTAAGTCCCATCTTGGAATTTATTTCAGATTATATTCGGACGAGAGGCGTTTTCTAGGTTACCTCGGTCTCCCGAGCAAAATTTTCTAATATATTTTTTTTGGTCAGTCGCCGTTTTTCGAAAAAAAAAATTCTGCATACTTTTCACTTGCAAACAGTCGTCTAAAATTTTGGAATTTTTTTTGTCAGATTCTATTCGAATGAAAGGCGTTTCATATGTTACCTCAGCCTCCCGATCAACTTAATAATTTTTGGTCCGTCCCCGATTTTCGAAAATTCTGCCTACTTGCATCAAATATTCGTCCCATTTTGTAACTTTTTTGTCAATTTCTATTCGAAGGAAAGACGTTTTCTAGGTTACCTCGGCCTCCCCAGCAAAATTTTCTAATGTATTTCTTTGGTCAGACGCCGTTTTTCGAAAAAAAAAAAAAATTCTGTATGCTTTTCACTTGCAAACATTCGTCTGTCCCGTCTTGGAATTTTTTTGTCAGATTCTATTCGAATGACAGGCGTTTCCCAGGTTACCCGAGTAACTTTTTCTAATAGGTACTTTTTGGTTGGCCAGTCGCTGTTTTTCGAAAATTATGTCTTCTTTTCATTTGCATAAAACATTCGTCTAAAACCCATTCTGTACCGTCTTGGATTTTTTTGACAGATTCTATTCGAGTGAGAGGCGTTTCCTAGGTTACCTAGGCCTCCCGAGCAACTTTTTCTAATAGGTACCTTTTTGGTTGGCCAGTAGCTGTTTTTCGAAAATTTTGTCTTCTTTACATTTGCATAAAACATTCGGCTAAGACCCATTCTGTAACTTTTTTCTTGTCCGATTCTATTCGAAAGAGAGGCGTCTGCTAGGTCACACTTCCAAATTTGTAAAGTTAGGCTAGGAACTTTTCAGAAAAGTTCATGATTTATCACAGTATTTTCGAAGGGTTTTGAGTTTAAAATATTGTCGATAGTTTCATCGTTTAAAAAAATGTTCGATTGCCTACTGAGCAACTTTTCTAAATGACCAAAATCAAATTTTCCGTCTAACCAGTATGAATATAGTGCAGTAAGAAAGTGTATATTCTCTATAAAATAAATGTGATATTGTTTCTAAAAGATAACTGGTTTCCATTCAATAAATTTTTTTATCAAAATTAAAAGCCAACAGGTATTCTTATGATTCCTAAACTTGTAAATTGGGGTTGATTGATTTTTCTAGCAATTTTCAGAGGACAAAAATCTGTTGAAAATATGATTTTTTAAATTTTTATAACGTTTAGTATTTTGATTTCGTTTATGTAGTTACCACCTAGCTTGACCCAGTGAAACTGAATTTACACAAGAACAATTTTTAGAGCACAAATATCCCTTGAAAATATGTTTTTTTTTTAATTTTATAACGTTCAGTATTTTTTATTTCGGTTATGTAGTTACCACCTAGCTTGACCCGGTGAAACTGAATTTACACAAGAACAATTTTCAGAGGACAAAAATCTGTTGAAAATATGATTTTTTAAAATTTTATAACGTTCAATATTTTTTATTTCGGTTATGTAGTTACCACCTAGCTTGATCCAGTGAAACTGAAGTTACACAAGAACAATTTTTAGAGGACAAAAATCCGTTGGAAATATGATTTTTTCAAATTTTATAACGTTCCGTATTTTTTATTTTGGTTATGTAGTTACCCCCTAGCTTGACCCCAGATGGAATTTTTCTTTCATCAGATTCTGTTCTAACGGAAAGCGTTTCCTATGTTATCTCAACCATCTAAAATTGATGTGTTTCCCACGATAAATTTAAGAACTTCTACAAAAGAATTGCTTTTAATCGCTGCACGGACAAATATTTAGTTGATCATAATACGTTTGTTGAGGAGGGAAGGGGGTGCAAAGGATTAAAATAGCGTTTTGTATTTTTAGGCGGTAAAGAGTTGTAATAAGAAATGACAAAATGTTTCGTACGAATCTTGCTGTGAATATACTACAACTTTTTTGAAAAAAAAAATGAAAACTTTTCGTATCCAAGATAACATCACAAAGTGATGGCTCATTTATTTTAAATGTAGGTACGTATAAATTTCATTGTTTAATAAAACCTACTCGGCACTTTTCACGTCCTATGGGTCGCACAAAGGCACTTGTTTCAGTATGTTCCCGGTCGTGGCCACAGATAAAGACTGTCGAGGCGTTGTAATAATATATGAAAAGTCTGAGTTTTGTGGTTTTTTCTTTGAAAAGATGGAAGTGTATCAGTACCTACTACAGTATAATAGATACGCGTAGTTCAGTGAAATTTTGGATTACGGCAGTACCTATCTATGGAATTTGAACGGTTACTGGTTGTTTTTTCCCGTGAAAATGACTGTGCCGTTGGAAAAATGATGTTTGGTTAGATCTGATAGCTCGGGATATTTATTTGACTGTCTGGGGCATTAGATGTAACCTGATTTCTTTTTATACATCATCAAGAATCTTTCGGTGAGTTGTATTTTGTTTTCTTATCTCTAGGGTATTTTTTTAATGTATTTGCGTCGCATTTTGAAACCTATATCGTAAAACCGATGGTGGCACCCTGTGTTTAAACTTATATTTCGAAAAAACATCTTGGCTGATCCAATTTTGTTATCATTTTCGTAAATGGGGTAAACAAATTAAACGTTACCAATTATATTTGTATCAAAAATCCTTGCAAAACTGACAACGGGTTCTGCAACCAGTCCCTATGATAATTGCATTACTTTTTCCTAGCAAAAAGATATTCCCTTGCATCTTCGCCCCAATAAATTCAGTTTCGGCCATAATTTATATCAAAATAATATATTTATATATAAATTTTGCTCATTTCCGACTCGCTATTTAGTGGTGGTTTATAAGGTTCAAAGTAACTGGTAAACTAAATCGCCAGAAATTTATATATTTTTGATCAACATGTTTGAGCTCATACATCTGTTATTTATTAAATATTTTGCGTGCCGCATGTTTGTATGACATTATGTTAACGTTTAGCCATGAATTTTAAGCAAGTCTGTTGCTTTTATTAAAACGGCTTACAACCCTCTAAGTAGTACGTGCAGTTTAGTGAAAGTTAGATTAATGTCTCTCATATCGAGTCGAGTCCAATTTTCTTGCTATATCATCAATGAAAACGTATGATTTAAAATGAAAATGTTTGGAGATTGAGCCGATATAATATTTTCTAGTCCAGAGGATAACCGCCACCTCGAGCGATCACGCGGGCTATACGAAAATTTAGTCTAGACTTTTTACATACATCAAACTTTATTTAGTCATCATATTCGTCATGGATTTTTTAAGCCTTATTAAGCAGAACGCATTTTTGACCGGACCCTAACGGTGTCATCGATGGCTATATTATGACATCGGCATATTTTCTAATAATATTTGATTTTTTGGCACCCGGTTTTTACTTTAATAGAACCTCTAGCAACAATTTTCAGTTTAGTTTTCCACATTATCAAAAAAAATCGTGATTTATACTATATTTTGAAGGGTGTTTAAATATGTTCGATATTTTAGTCATTAAAAAATGTTCTATTTCCAGGGAAAAAATTGGTTGAACTTCTTAGGGACGTATGTTGAATTTTCACGCCTGGCTTTAATGCAGCAAATTATCATTCGCATTTTAAACGAATTTCATAGCGTAAATAGCTTTGGACTTACAATCGCAGTATTTCTTTTTATTCCTAGAAATCAAGAAAATGTCGGGGTTGAAGCGTTGACCGACAAGTTTTTTACTTTGAACGTGTATCCATGTTGATTATGCCTGGTTTGAAATTTTCATCCGTACTGTACCGGTGATTTTAGATTCTATGCTATGGAACTATGATTTACAGGGGTTTTTTAGATTCTACTTCAACTGGGTCACACGTGTCCCCAAGGACAAAGGTCAAACCTCGAGTAGTAGCCACTTTGCACGTTTTGTTTTTGTCGAGCGATCACGTGGGATGGGCATTTTCTAAACATTTTTTTGAGTGTAGTTTCAATCGTCATCGAGCGATTACAAGAGCTAAAAATCTATATTTTTTTATCAGTGTAGTTTTGTATACTTTTTCATCAGGTGAGGGGTACCTATAACTTTTTTATTTGCTGAATACAGATACAATTATTTTGCGTAGACTCCTGTCGATAGTATCATAAATTTTCACGCCTAGCAAAATGCATTTTTGGCCGGACACGCTAGCGGTGCCATCGACGGGTATGCTGTGACGTCGACGTATTTTCTAATAATACAAGAAGGATTTACTGTCGGACTTGCACCTAATTGATTTTTTGACACCTGGATTTTACTTTAGCAGATTCTACTGTAGGTATTATTTACAGGTTTTTTTTTAGATTCTACTTCAACCGGGTCACACGTGTCCCTAAGGACAAAGGTCAAGCCTTTTGCCGTAACCACTCTGCACGGTTTTTTTGTCGAGCGATCACGGTGGGCATTTTTTAAACATTTATAAGTGTAGTTTGCTCGGCGTCCTTGTCCTTAATGGTATTGGTTTTGTGAGCGATGAATACCTCTCTTGTTCGATTTTTTCAGGGCAAAGTAGGTTGAACTTTTTGGGAGATATGTGTATGGCGTCTGATTTTATATCTTAAGGTAACAGAGTGTAGTTTCAACCATGGATGCATATTTTTATCAGAGTAGTTTCAATGTTGTTTAAGCAACAATTTTTCAGTCTATAGTTTACATCTTATATTATCAAAAATTCGCGATTTATTGATATTAAACTATTTTCGAAATCTGTTTAGAATATTCTCAATACATTAGTAGTTAAAAATATACTATTTTTCATGGCAAAGTAGGCTGAACTTTTAATATAATTCCCTATATCTGGCACATATCCATTCGATAATATTCCTGCTGGGTAAAAACCAAATTAAGATTTTGTTTGTGATGGCCATTTTCTCAGGTTTTTTGGAGATATTTGCATTTTTCGACTGACAATGAGCCCATTGTACTGGAAGCTGCGCCAGCAGATCTCGAGCGTCGGCGGTTCAAGCCGTTTCGGATACACATGCTTTGATACTGTTGTATTTTATTGCATAATGGTTTTTTACTTATCATCAGATTCCAAATTCTACCACATAATAGGTTGAACTTTTCAGACGTATGTGTTTTGCCTTAAGGCAACAACAAACACCTGGTTAATATACAGAAATTTCTCGGATTTTTTTATAGCCGTTTTTTTATAGGCACTGAACGTTAAATAAACTGCGTTGTCTGCTATATTTTTTATTAGTAATCTATTAACGGCTGTAGTAGCATGGGCGTTATTTTGTAAACAATAGATGGTTTGGCACCTAGTCTTTATTTTCAAAAGTGTACAGTCTAGTATTTTATACCATCAAAATTTCATATTAATGTATTTTTGAAGGGGTGTTTTAAAATATTTTGGATTCTTTAGTCGTTAAAAATGTTTTCCAGGGCAAAGTAGGTTGTAGGTTGACGTTTGCTTCGACATATTTTATTTGTATAAAATGATGCATTTTTCGCGCTGTAGATTTGCAATGTTAGTATCTACAAATTATTTGGTAGGTTACTGGAACGTATATAGGTCAGTGTATCAAAACATGCTAAGACTGAATGCAGACTATACCACTTAGAATGTGCCGCCGATTTTTCGATTATTCCTGGTAAAATAAAAAGTAAAGTGAGTGAGTCAGCAGAATCTTGTCGGCCGCGGTGAGTCGACAGTAGGTCAAAGGGGGTGTGACGTCATGGCTTGCATAAACTTCAATTTGCTAAGGCGCGAGATTTCGGAATCCACGTTCAGGGGGGGCCGTCGGTGAGAGTCTCCCTTCATGTCGAGACATGTTCGCAGTCTGCTTCTGGCCGGCTTGAAGGTCGCGGCTGGACATCGGGCGGCTCGAACCGTCGCCGCGGGCGGACGGTTTGACAATGACCTCGCGCTGGGGTCATGCCAACCCCTCGGACATCTTCGGCACCCTTCGGTCACGAAGTCGCGTCGGAGAAAGTCGGGGGGTCTCGCGCTGTCGCGTCGGAGAAAGTTTGGTCACGTTTTTACCACGTTTTAGGCCCCATAAGAAATACATGGAGAAAGTGTGCTAGAACCAACATAGCCTATCTACTACCCTCAACTGCACAGTTCCAACAGCGCAGTGGTGTATTTCTTCGAACACCAATCCCATCTTTGGAGGTCGTAGCACGTGAAAGGATGTTTTGGATATCCCGTACCATTTGTTCTACGTTGGCATTACTGGTACTGCTTCTGTTTTGCAGTCGCACCTGTCTTAACCTCACTTGTCTACGTGCTGCCTGCGTGGCGGCTTCGAATTCCAAGGTGTGCGCCAAGGCCTCTGAGATGTTTTTGTGGCGGGCTAGCCGAAGCGCTTGGCTAGTCTCGCTGTCACGCACGCCATCTATAAAGCCGCTTACCGAAATTTGTTGCCGGAATTCTACTGGGGCCGATGGATAGGCCAAATTTACCAGGCGGGCAATGTCGGCTTCAAATTGTTGTAAGGTCTCATCGGTGCTTTGTCGTCTACCTTTCAGTTGCGCCTGGTATACCTGTTGCAGATGGCCTTCCCCATATCGCATTTCGAGGGCCCTAACCAGGGAACTATAATCATGCTGAGCATCGGCCGGTACCGTTCGCAACACTTCGGTGGCCTCACCTCGTAGACATAGCTTCAAATTCCGGGCTTTCTCCTCTCCCGTCCAGAAGTTTCCTTCTGCAGTAGCCTCAAACTGGTTAAGGTAAGTGCTCCATGCCACTTTTCCATCAAACTTGGGAGGCTTCATTTTCATAGGTCATGCTTGCTTCTAATTTTGGTACACCCTGTAGTGAAAGCTGATTCATCCTCGCCTCCAGCTGTTCCATTCTTCCTTCACTGTTGTCAAATCTCGTTTTTATTCTGTCCAGTTCGGTTTGTACTTCCATCTTAATTTCTCTCTTCATTTGGGCTGTTTCTTCTTCAACAACTCCTTCAAAGTTGGAAATTTTCTTCTGTAATTCTATTTGAATCTCTTCTAATTTCATGTTGGTTTCATATCGTCCAGTTTTAATCTCTACTTTAAGGTCGCCCATCACTTTTTTTGTTTCGTGTCCCTATCCTCTTCCCTCTTGCGCCTCTCTTCTTCTTTTTCTTCTTCCCTCGTGCGCCTTTCTTCTTCTTTTTCTTCTTCCCTTTCGCGCCTTTCTTCTTCTTTCTCTTCGTGTGCCTTATCTCTTTCTTCATATTTCTTGTCCATTTCGTCAAATTTCTTCATAAACATTTCCATCAACTTTTCCATTTCCATTGCGGTTTATTTTCTCGTTGTGGGCATTCACCTCGGGGTCCTCTTAAAATCCCGCTTCTGACACCAAATGTACCGGATCTCAACAATCACAGACCAAACTCGTTGCCTTGGTTACCAACTTTATTGTTTAGCCTTCAAAAATCACAAATATCCTTGTCAGATTACTGTCACTGTCCAAGAATATTCTTTCTGCTCCAAAATTCGCACAAAATCGCTTTCTAACCTTTCACTTCCCCTAGGCCCTATTCCCAGTGCTTATATACTAAAAAGGAAGACTGGAGAATACTCTAGAATATTCCTGGCCAATGATAGTTCACAAATCATAAGTTCTAGCAAACTTTCTAGAATGTTATGGAAGCTGTACAGGGAAAATCATGAAAACTAAAGGAAAATGGGGCCCTGGGGGCCTCAGGCCAACAAAGATGTGACGGAAAATGCCTCTAAATTAATTACAAAAATTATAAAACTGTAAGTAGAGTACCCAAACTTAAAATTTATCTGCTAAATCTTTGAGTAGGTTAGAAAACCGTGCAGACATATTCATTGAAAGCTGATATAACAACTTTAGAGGCATTCTTCGTTACAATATGGATAAAGCAGAATGTTTTGCAGATCAAAAGAGTGAATTTTCTGAGCCCGGAAACTGTATAAGGGAAGCGATAATTTGGAACTCGGTATCTGAGTCGGACTATGACATGGCAATCAGGAAACTAAAACCAAAGAAAGCATCGGGTGTGGATAGTTTACCTACCCCCATATATTTTTAAAGCGTGTGCAGACCTACTGAGGATCCCTTTAACAACAGGGATATTTCCAGAAATTTAGAAAATTGCTAGGTGTATTCCGATTCACAAAAGTGGCGAAAAAAACTGATATCACTAACTACAGGCGTAGTAGGCGTAGTAAATTCTTCTATGCTACAGGTGAATTTCTATAATATCCAGCACCAGCAAAAATATTTGAACATATCATATAATATAATAGGATCTATTCTCATACAGACAAATACATATCACAGTTTCAGCATGGATTTGTCTCAAAAAAATCTATTAATACAAAAATTTATTTCTATTTACTAATGATATCTATAGAGCATTTGAGGGTAAGTTGCTAATACTGTATACACTGATCTATAGACCGGGAGATAGTGACAGATTTTGGGATGTGATTTTACCCAGTATGCCTTTTGGAGGGCATTATAGTATGCATATTCTGTTGTTAATAATAAAAACAGTCATCCCGGGTCCTTCATACAGGGTGTTTCAGACCTAAATACAATAATTTTAACCACATAGTCAGAAAGGTGTATAAATACAAAAATCGAAAAAAAAAATTTTTTTTTCGGAAATATTTTAGAAATAATTAAATAATTTTAATATTTCCCCTAACGAGCCGCTCAGTTTTATTATCGGGTAGACGCGTACCCAAGGCGCGAGGGAGACGCAAACTGGTTTCAGCAGGGGGATTCGGAACATTTCGATACGACACGAATCAGCCATTTTTCGATATGTTTGGAATTCTGAACGATAGCGAATATCGCTTGCGTATCGTTGGTTCGATATGAAAACTTCGACTCGTCCGGGGCAGTCGAAAAGGTGAATACGATAGTGCCGTCTCTATTTTATACATGTTACAAAAATATCGTCGTCTCAGTCAGGCGAAAGTTCATGGTTATGTTATTACTTATTATTTGACTATTATTTGTTTTTAGTTTGTATTAAGATTTTATAATAGAATACAGAATACCTAATCTGTGGAGCACTTTGTGTTTGGAATAGTAGTTGAATAACAAGGTAATTGTCAATATGACCGATACAGGGGTTAAAAGGCATTGGGACATGCTAATTGGTTATATGGAAATGCATCCACAACTAGCAAAAGGGCAATTTGGGGGCCCTACAGGTAGAGCCACCCAGAAAGCGCTATGGGAGGACCTAACCCAACAACTTAATGCCCAAGGACTGGGGTTAAAAACTACCGTAAAGTGGCAAAAGGTAAGCAGGTACTCATTTTATGTTATCAGGAATTTAGTTATTAGTTTTTATATAAAACTTTATGCAAAATATTTGTGTCTCGCGGAAATATATCAACAATGGCTCTGACATAGCCTATGTGTAGCTTTGTCGATGATTTTTATTGATGATGTTTATTTTTATATCCAGGCATGGACAGATTTCAAATACAACTTAAAGAAAAAGGCAGCAGCTCTAAAAATTGACCAAAGATTGACAGGTGGTGGATCATCCTTATTGTATCCTTTAAACAGATATGAAGAGCGAGTCTTAAGCATTCTTGGGCCGACGTTCTATGCAGGTGTTGGCTCCTCGGAGCTTGGGGTAAGCTGTTAAGATAAATCATTTAAGTGCATCTAGAACACAAAACCAAGAACCAGTAGCACATTCACATGTAAAGAACATGCAACATTTTCAGAAAACATTTGCCTGTTTGCTTTACTTAATATTTACAGTATATTAGGTATTTTATATTTCTTTGTAGTTACCTGCTGATCAAGAGGAATCAACAAATAAACAACAGGAAGAGCTAGTTAATCTACCAGATGAAAGTGATGATTTATCTCAGAGTCTATTACAAACACCTTCCAAAGGAAGGAAAAGATCTTCCGAACATACATGGGAACCCTCAAAGAAAGTTGCATTATGCCAACCGTCGACACCCAAAGAGGTATTAGAAAATAACGATCATATGTATTCAAAGCCAGAAAAGGTACCTCTACAAAATCAGAAAACTGAATATGCTTTGTATAAGGAAACTGTAACATTATTAAAAGATATAAAAGATACATTAGATACCCGTTTGCGAGATATAAACTCATCATTACAAGAAATTAACGAATCTCTTAAAAAACGGGATTCTCTCGTTGACGACTCCACGATGATAAATTTTATGCAAAATTAGGTACTTAGTAGGTGCAATATTTTTTACTTAGAATTTTGTTTTTATTTTATACTGTATTAAGATAAGGAACATAGTTTAAGTGCATAAGATCCTTGTAAGATTTTGATATATTTTATTAAAAATACATGTTAACAAGATTTTGTCGTGCCTGATTTCCAGCAAAGTTGCCTGCTAGTAGTAGCTGCTGCTCCTCTGGTTGTTCTCGATCGATAATATCCTCATCATGTACTTCAATATTCCTCATAACACAGATATTGTGCAAAATACAACACACTTTTATTACGTCAGCCATAAAATATGGGTTGTATCTAGCAGATCGTTCCCGAAGGATACATCTGAAAAAGGGAGCATTGAATAGTTAAAAAATGAATAAAAATAAAAATGTCAGTTTTAGAAAAACAACCTCCAAAAGTCGATTATGAACAGCAACCCCCCCCTCCACCGATATTTTATATTTTTCTGGGGGGGGGGAGTTATGCAACAACTCCCTATGTTTTTGCGATCAAATAATATTTTGAATGGGTTAGGTACGTTGCAGGGTCACTTCTATTGAATAATTATTCTTACCTAAACCGCATTTTAAGCAAGCCAATGCACCTTTCTACACAGTTCCTCGCCTCCATGTGCCGTTGATTATATTCATGCTCTGGAGTGTGTGGTAAAGGGTTTCTATATGGTGTCATTAAGTACGGTAACTGGGGGTATCCAGCGTCACCAATAAGCCAGCATGGCTCCCGCTCTTGCAAGATCTGCATATACTGGTTGATATTGGAATTTCTAAATATAAAACTATCATGGGTCGATCCTCCGTAATTGCTGTTCACATGAATAATTTTTAAAGATTAATGATGGATCACATATTATTTGTGTATTTATTGAATGGTAACCTAAAACAATAACAAATATGCAACATTCATTAAATGATCAGAAATTGGAGCTAAACTGCAGTATAGTAATAGAGTTATCAACACTATACAAGTTCCCACTTTTCTTAAATTAAAATAAACCTAATATAATATAGGTAATTGTGTTAGCTACTCACCTTTTCTATTCACGAAGTTTTGTTCGTCTTGTGGTTTTAAAATCGCCACATGTGTGCCATCTACAGCGCCAACAGTTCCTGGAAAATGGAACCTTTCCATAAATAAGTGTTTCACGTGATTACGTTCTGCTCTAGATTGTGGAAATCTTATATACCGGGGACCTAACACGGTAACAATTGCCTGTGTAACTTCATATATATAACGATGTACCGATGTCTGACTGACATTCACATTATATTCTTCCCCCACCGACCTTTGGTAAGATCCAGTCGCATAAAACCGTAGGGAACATAAGACCTTTTGCTCTATGGTTACACCTCTTCTTAGCATTGATGATGTAACATGAGGTCTTAAAAGCTCAATAAGCTGCCGTGTAGTTTCTTTATCCAATCGATATAATTCGACAAAGCGAGAATGTGATAAATTAAAGGAATCAAACCTTTGCTATTTAGGATTCTATTCCTGATAGACAATTTATTTTCCGCTCTTCGTTGAACTGCCCTCGCAATGGGAAGCATCTCACACACTGAAAATAAGAACCATACATATTATCTAAATATAAAAGAAAATGAGTAAATTATTATAAATACCTTAATTTCTGTTATTAACTACTATTAGAAATTATTAGAAGTTCCCGATTCCAACGAAAAATCCAACTTTTTAGTTGGTTTAATTTGAATCATAGGCAAGATTTATATAGGTTAGAATTTAGAATGACGGTCTTCTGCTTCTTCTATTGTTCAATTTCATAGTAATATATAACATAACAATTCAAAAATCACTAGAAAGTGTAGTTCTAATGACACAAATAGCCGAAAACACCCGAACTCGTGTCGAATCGGTTTCGATAGTGGTTCCGAATGCGTTTTGTCGTTTCAACATCGAAATATATATCGTATCGTTTTTGGTATCGTGTCGATTCTTCCGAATCCCGCTGCAGGTCTTCCTCCGACGTTGCCAGATCGCGGCGCCAGGCAACGAACATTTTTATCTAAATGTGCCCACCTTTTTCTATCCTTTTGTTATCCTTTAGGATAATAATCGCTGATAGCAAATGAAAGGTGGTTTAAAAACTATCCTCCTCGCCGCTCACATTCGCACTTGCCATATTATCACAAAATTGCTTCAGAGGTCGGTACACGAGCTTCCTGGTCGCGTTCACAACGTTACCTACAGTCCAAAAGATAATCGAGTTGAGTAAGCCTTTTTCGAGCCGTCCGGTCCGGCAATTAGCGGACGCGACGTCTCTCACCCAATCACGCTTGACCCACTGACCCACACTTCCGTCTCGCCGGCCGGCTGGCCGGCTGTCTCCCCCTCCCTGCACTGCCTCGAGCCTTCGCAGTGGCGTGTTCTGTTGCTATGCAGGCCCTTTTTTATTTTAGTTTTTTGCTGCGTTTTTTTCTGGAGTCGTTATTGTCTTTAAAAAAAGCTTCCTTAAAAAAATTTTTCTGGCTTTATTATTGACTTTTAATTTTTTTTTAAATTGCGGAACGTATTAAGCTCAATTTTCTCCACATGTGGTTAAAATTATTGTATTTAGGTCTGAAACACCCTGTATATTAGAAGTAATTAACATTTGTTTACAAATTAAGTGTTTCGATACGATTTCATCCAGGCTGCCACGAATCCCCAACAAAATTCAAGTAAAATACCACAGTTGAAGTGTCAAAGGCATACTTACCGTTTGCGTGAGCCCAAACGGTGATCACGGTCAGGTATACTTGCATTTTAAAATACGATTTATCCGCGTACTTTATCATTTATTAACAACAGAATATGCATACTATAATATCCTCCAAAAGGCATACTGGGTAAAATCACGTCCTAAAATCTGTCATTATCTTCCGGTCCACTAAGTAAAGCCTTTGACAAGGTAAATCATTAGTTGTTATTAAAAAAACTTTGCTGTTATAGTGTTAACCTTTCCATTATTTACAGTTATCTGCAAAATAGAAAATTTGTAGTAAAGGTTATACTTTACTACAAATCAGGAGTCTCAAAAATATTATGTAAGGTCGAGAGCTCTCCAAGGCTCAAATCTAAGACCTCTTTTATTTGTTCTATTTATTAATGACTTGCCCAATGTTGTCAAATTCTCAAACTGCCTCTTATTCGCTGATGACTGGAAACTATACAGAAATGTAAACAGTGTTAGAGATTATATACTTGTCCAAAAAGATATTGAAAATATTACAAATTGGAGCAAACAAAATAAATTATTTTTCAATATTAACAAATGCTTTATTGTCACTTATACTCTGAACAAGACAACTGTAACCTTTGACTACCAAATAAATGATAAATTATTATTGAGAAAGCACAGCCGACTATAGGAAAGCTCTGAAGTTGAGAAAGCTGGCAACATGGCTTGCGGGTCGGCGCCTCGTGGCATGTCCTCCCCGTCAGTTGATTTTACAAGAAAATTACCAGAATTAATTTGTGTAGTGCGGGTAGCGCTATCGTCGCCAGATTGCTACGACGAGGCAGTGTGCCTCTGGGTGGAAACAGACTGCCCGAAGTGATGGCGACAACTTTTTTATAAATTTGTTTTGTTTGTGCAAAAGTGAATCATTTCTATAAAAGTTATAAGTGAAGAATCGTTCCTTTACAATTTCAAGCCTCAAGATGCCTAGAGCCATCAAAGGAAGCTAGAACTTAGTTATATACCTGGCTGTAAGTCTGTAAGTCAAATCGTAGTAATAACTTGAAGTAGCTAGGTTTTCTTTGCTTGACGGCAGGCGGTCAACTTGTATTTGTTTTGGGCTTCCCAAAGGACGAAAATTTAAGAATGAAATGATTACGGGCCAATTGCATATAGACAAACTAAAGTACCCTTTAAACAAAAAGGAGTTTTCTAACGATCCAAACATTGTTTAGTATTGTTGCAAAAGTTTCTTTACTTAAATTTAAAGCCAAAATATATTTTAGTTAATGTATGCAGTTCTCTGTTCGCTTGTTGTTTGTATTTTTATGAAAATGTAACCAAAAGGGAAGAGTTAATCATCATTTGCCTGACGGCGCAGTTAGCGAAAAATTCACAAATTCATGAACCGATTTTTAATCACATACCTGCTGATAAATACACAAACAATTCGCATTTGGTTTTCGCATTTTAAATTTGCGCCAATATGGAAGACAGATCGGCGTATACGTCACGCGTAGTGGCATGGGCGGATCATTTTCAATGTTCTGATTTTAAATTTATGAATTATTCGAAATAATTTAAGTTTTAAAATTTTATAAATCGAAATTGTATAAATCGAAATAAAATTTGAGCATTAATGAAAATAAATTTAGTTATTAAATTTGAGATTGTTTTCATTAGATGATAGAATAAGTACCGACCTCAGAGCACCACCAACTTGAAGTTTGCCCAGTTGAGGCTGTGCTGAAACCACGGCAGGCTTACAAGCGCCTACACACAAGAAAGTTAGCTCATCAAAAAGCTTTTTTTTTCAAATATAGTTCTCAGAACAATGCATATTTGTCAAGATTTTCTCGAGTGGCCTTTCTTAAATAGACACTCTGTATTTTTGTCCTTAACTTTTCGAGAACACCCTTTACATCGTCCTGGTTTCGAGCTGTTTTTTTTATTTCAAAAACTAAGGATATAATCGGACTTTACTTGAGACACCTAATGCTCTGAAAAAGTTTTTCTTTTTGCAATGCGAAAAATGCAATTCTATTATACTTAGAAAAATAGTTATTTGTGTAACTAGTGCAAAAAGTGCATATTTGTTGCACGAGGCATGAAGTTTTCAGCTCGAGACGCAGTCGAGGTAACCGATGGACAAACTTCATTCCCAGTAATTTTTTTGAATTTTGTTTTCTTCTTTGCCTGTGAAGGTCTCAGGTCCTTCACTTAAAACTCTTTTTCGAATTGTTGTGAAGTTTCCGGCACTGGTACTTGCTTCACCTTCCAGAATTTGAGCAGCTATTTTAGTTTTTTACAAATTGACTCCTCAATGTAGCCCTCAGCTATAGGTACAGTTGAAGATTTCCATCCTCCATGGCGTTTTAATGAACTAATGTTAACGGGTTTGCCCCAGATTCCACAAGCAATGTTGCAGAAGATCTGCGAAAACATTGTCCTGTGTATTTCATTGGGTTTTCAATCTTTAAGTATTTTGCAATATCACTTGGAATTTTACTAAAAGTATTTACACCAACAGGTTAAACGGAGCATGTTCCGTTATAACATCTTATAAAAAATCTAGTGTGACTGGTAGACTGGGGACGAAGGCATGCATATTTTCGATATATTTCAACAAAATTGAAACTTCTAATTTTACCGCTTATTACAAATAATGATCGAGGTTTGTTTGTCTTGCTATCGGGAATTTTCACAGTTATGAGAGAATCCATGTCTTTAATATCATTTAATGGAAATTTCTGTAACTCGTCTGTGCGGCATGCTCCTACAATGCCAAATACGTAACTATCTATAACAATGCACAAGTAAGTAGGTAGGTAGTTAAAAATCGGCTAAGTGCGAGTTGAACTCGCACACGAAGGGTTCCGTACAATCGTACAATATTTGATACTACATATTTTTTAAAAATACTTTAGTAAAAATTAAAGAAAGAAATAAAAATGTTTGTCCCAGAGCGTGGTTTCGAACCCTGGACCTCTGGGTTATGAGCCCAGCACGCTTCCACTGTGCCACTTCGTTGTTTCAGAAATGTTCGATACTAGTTAGTTAGCCGTGTCATCATTGTTAACGAAAATTGAAAATATTACATTAACTTTATTCTACTTTTATTATTTGTTGTTATAGCGGCCATAGTGGTACAAACTCTGTGAAAATTTGTCTACCTATTACTATTCAAAAGATACAGCCTTATAAAGGATAGATGGTCTCCCGTGGCATTTTCTAAAATATTCTACAAAATTTTACATAAAAATACAGCGCGCCCGTACCTGAAAAAGTCCCCCACGGAATAACAGATGGGCCTCTGAGCCCCCAAACTCTCAAATCGCTACGAAATTTGAAAATCCTCCATACCAAAACAAACCCAAAAGTCAGTCGATGTTTCCGAATATAGGGCGTATTTTAAATAAGAACTAAATTTTTAACGTAACACTGTATGACAGCCCGAGCTCCCTTGGGTGAAGCATGGTTCATCTAGTTCAAACGAGCGCCTGCTATACGAGCGCGAATGAACTATTAACTTGGGTGGTGATTCGTATAGACTTGATAAATAGCTCGAATTTCTCCGAATGCCTATTACATGGTCTTGTATTTATACTCAAATTAGGTTCTGATGTAGCATTTATTACTTGTTATAAACGCCTAGTCCGGCCCTGGCGGACCTCCTAGGTGTTTATAGTCGCCCCCGCTGCTGGCCGTATGTATGTATGTGTGTGTACGCCTAAAACCACTTCCCTGGCCTCCACAGGGCGCAGTTTTCGATATTTCGCGTATGGCGGCGCATGCGTATGGACCCCAGACCTATGGAAGGGCGCTCGAATCGGAAAAGCCGTTTGTCCCATGGATTTTTTTTAGCCTTTTTTTCAACAGGCTAGCGTTTCGAACCTAGATCGTCGATCGAGTTCAACTTTCGTGCGGGGCCCCGGACGGATATGGGCTTCCCTCGTGCCGAAGGGCGCCCCGATCAGAGAAGCCGTTCGGCCGTTTGGACCATTTTTCAGATTCTTTGCTTCGCGATCGGTGAAGCCGAGCGCAGAGATCACGCTGTATATACAGACCCGATCCTAATTCGTCATTCGGCACGGACTACGTTTATCTCGACGCGTTCGATCCGATTGAGAGAGGTTTGAATTCATTGGAGCGGACCCAAATAGACGGCATAAACCCTACAGATTGAAATTCAATCATATTTAAAATTTCAAGTCAAGCCGCTATTTCCAAACAGAAGTTGCCCAGAATGTGCACCAAGCTACTGTTGAATAAGAATAATAAGTTAATGTCCCTAGAGAGGATTGAAAACCGTAGGATTCAATACTGATGATGTAAACGTAGAATTATAAAATATTTGACATAACTCAATCGGATCCATTTCAATCCGATCGAGTTGTCACGAGATAAACGTAGTCACGGTTCGGTTTCTCGTTCGGTTGCTGTCGGCTTCTCGGGCAGACGGCAATGGCAATGACAATGGCAATGACCGGAATGATTATATAGACATCTATTTTTTGCCAGGTTGGAAGGGCGTGGTCCAAAATGAAGAAACGAAATGACTTTAAAGTGCCATATGTTTCCCAGGACATGAAGCTCTAGCCGTGAGAAGTTTTATAAATACGTCAGTCGGCAGTTAGTAGGTACCTAACATGTTTTTAATATCTGAATAGCACTGGTAATTTTATCGAAATCTATATTTTCTCACTAGAAAAACTATAAAGTGTGAAAACAAAGTCCCTGAAAAAAAAAAACGGGAAAACGCCGTACGTACACGCGCGGCCCTTGAAATCGTTCCAATACGTGCGGTCGCAAAGGCGTTCAACTGACAACGTTGCATTTGCCCCTTCCCTCTCCTGCGGTTTGAAAGCCAGCCATAACCTTAAAGGCGTAAGTGACGGCAAATTTAACATCTTATTACGCGGCATTGCTTTACGTGACATTGCCAGTTACAGTGCGAAAAACAGTAAATTCGGCGCTGTTAGGTTGGCCTTAGATTGCCTGAATAATAATGGAAAATCTTACAACCCTGCCCACGGATATTGGCGGCTTTTGTCCATATACTTGTATGCTATAGGTATATGCTTTTGTCGCAAAAGTCTTTCGACAACCTCAAATAGAGTCGTTCTAAAAATCGAAGGAGGTGGTAAATCTCTTAATTGGGTGTCTTACTTTCCTCCGATACCAAAAAGGACCTAGAAAATCTGATATCTAAAAGAATTTTCCGATTCACGATTAACCACTTTCGAGAAAGGGGACGGCTGTAGAATCAACAAAACCGACGGAAAATCCTCTGAAACCACTCTTGTAAATTGCGTGTTTTTTCTTATTTCTCGATTTTTATGGGGCCCGGCAAGCATCAGAACCTCACCCGAAGACTCCAAGAAAGCTTTAAAAATTCAAAAAATCAAGGTTTTGGTTCGCGGTTAAGATAAAGAAGTGTAATAAACCAATGTAAAAAACCACTACGGGATTCTTCTATATACTTAGATAGACCTTATTTAACTAATACCACTTTGACAAGCAAAGAAATCTCCGTAATTTCACGTTACGTGAATCTCAAAACACCAAGGAGCAGTGAGCATTGTAAAACTTTAAATCAACTTTTAAATTATTATAATAATAATGCAGCGAGTTAACCTATTTTCGTTCACTGGCGTATTAAAACGTCAGTCAACGCAATTTTTATTTTCTACGGGGAGGAGCGGGGTGGTACGAGGGAATGTAGGGAAAGTTGTTGATTTGAGAAGCCATGGAATTGGCGCAACGTTGCCGCACTTACCGGAAATTCTTGATTTCTTGCTCATTTCTCGTGCCTAGTGGAAACATTTATGAGGCCGCGCGTGTACAGGGTTATCCAACGAAATTTTTATTTTTCACTCCAGAAACAAAAGTTCAATATAAAGGTTGTAAAGGGTGGTCCAATTTAAATGTGCATTGACTGTTATTTTTGAGCTAAAAATAAAATTTAATGTAGAATTTTATGGGGAAACTGAAAATTATTTCTGGCTTTTAATGTGGGTATTGGGGATCGTCAAAAAGTTATTTAAAAAACATTTTTTCCCTAAAAAATTGAGGGCGACTTTTATCACGGAATGTTAGTAATGACTAGGTATATAAGGAGAGCAAAAAATTTTCGGTTCTTATTTCTGTCTTCCGGTTTGACTGGAAGTGAGTATTACTTTGGCAATTATGTGATTTTTTTCTCGAAAATTTTTCGATTTTTATTTCGTCGCAAAAAAAACCCAAAAGGAAAATCTGATTCTTTTTGTGTAGATCAATCTCAATAAGATATTTTTGAGGGACACGTATAGGAGTATAGAGTATAGTATAGAGTATACCTGCAGGGGTGGCGTGACTAACGACAGTGGCGTCGCAAAAAAATCACAAAGAATCTGATTTTTTTGTGTAAATCAATGTCAGTCTCAAAGATATTTTTAGGGGACATGTAGGGGATGTAGGAGTAGTTATACAGGGTGAGTCGAAGTTAAACCTCTATACTCAAAATTTGAGTAGTATTTTTAAAAATAAATGGGGTACTTCATATAACATTTTGTCCAAAAACGCTTCGTTTTCGACATACAGGGCGTCAAAGTTTTCTTTTAAAAACAGAAAAAAAATTAGTATTTTCGGTTCCATTTATGCTATCGAGTTGAAAATTGTTACTTTTATGTTTTCTGGGACGGCGATTATGAATTTTTTTCAACTTTTTTCTAGCCGCTAGAGGGCGTTGGCTACGTCGTTACTTTCGAACAAAAGTGTTTTAAACTTTTTTGTTGTTGAAAAATCTGCATTTTAGAATATTAAATTACATTCGATTTTGAACAAAAAATGTCTCTTGTAAAAATTCGAAAACCTTAACCGTTTTCATGAAAAACGCAATTTTGTGTCGCGGTGCGCGTGAATTCGAAAAAATTAAAATTTCGTAGTAGGCTGAGAAATGGGATTTATTCATTTGGAATTCTTTATTTACAGTAGGAATTGTCTTAAATTAACAATTTTTGTGAAATTAGTAATAAAAAGAACTTTAACCAAGACAACTTTATTAGCTAATTTTTTCGTCATGTTTTTGCCCGGTTTCAGCGCGGAGACAACTTGGCGCCCCTCAAGTTGGTGGCGCTCCGAGATCCGTACTTGTTTCAATATGTCGGTGGTTTGTTTTAACTTTTGAACATTTTTGAACTAATAACATTAATGTTGCATGCAAGTTTAGTTACTCATATTTATTTCAATCGACTTTAAAGTTAGCTGTCACTTATTATAGCCGTATTTTCGCGAGCAGGGTTTAGGTTTAGACAGGTTTTGTTTGATTTAAGTTTAAAACGAGACATTCCCTCTGATAAAACCGCCTCACGAAAAAGACAGGTTTTGAGATAAACCTAAAAAGATTCTATGGCGAAAATACGCTCTAAATAAAAAATTAGCTTATATTGTATTATCACACAAAACCTAGCTACGTCATAGAAGTCTGGCCCAATCTAATATGAGAAAGGGAGCCGGCTTCAAAAAGCGAGCTTTTTCCATGCGTGGAAGCGCAAATTTCATTGCACTCAATGTTAGTCTCTAATAGATGGCGCAGCAATTATCGTAGATCAAATGTACAGTGGCTTTATACAAGACAGTGGCGACACGGCCGCCATATTTCGTCAAATTAGAGGTGGGACTATTTAAAAAATATGTCGATATTGTGAATCCAGATCCAGTATCGATTTTTTTATCGATATGACTATTATATATTAAATAAAATCAATTTTCTTGAAATCGGCATTAAAATGTCCCAAAATCGTCATTAAAAGCACAGAAATCGTACAATAATGGGCTACATTATTGTACGATTTTTTCAATAAGTAGGCCTTGGCGAGATGTAAACATCAAACGTCAGACGCGGAGAAATCGCCCGTCAAAAGTGACCAAATATTCAAAACCCGGCCGATAAAGGCCCATTTAACTTTTCGTACACATTGCGAAATTGTTTCCTATAGAAGCGCAATCCTTCAGTCTACATATTTTAGTAAATTTGAATATCAATAGATTTGTTGTGTAGGCTGCACAAGAAGCAGCAGTTTGGTTTTTCTGTTCGAAGGTGCCGTACGTCATTCTTCTTGTCCTAGGCAGAGCGATCGGTAAAGTCAAGCAACGCCGCGCGTAGCCGGTTCGTGGACGGGTGATCCCTTATTATTATTTTCTTGCCTAATAAAACATTTTTTTTCCGATTTCAAAAAAAATATAATATGTACCTCGGCACTGAAGTTCTTTTTACGACTCATGTGGTTTATTTGCCTCGGCCAGAGGCCTCAGCAACTAAACTCCACATGAGTCATAAAAAGTTGAACTTCAGTGCCTTGGTACATAAATAACTATTATTGCCCATTTTTTGAGAAATGAACGGAAAAACGTACCTACGTCCGTTTCGTTTATATTTTAAAATTAATTACTAATATCAGTGACTATATACTACTAATATTTAATGGTTCTCACGAGACATGTCTAGAATAGACGAACAAATTTTGAGCATGTGTTTTTATTTTGAAAAGTTTAGAAATGAGCAGATAGCAATAAACAGAAAATTTTAAAAATATAAAATAGGGAAAACACAATATAATTATATAGAACTTTTAGCTTAGGAAATAAAGTAATGATAACTACATTATAATAAAACAACTCAAAACGTAGGCATGTTCAATTTATAATTGGTGTTTATTGGTGTTATTATGTACATACAGAAAACTTTAGCATTAACAATTTTCTTCAGAGCTGTTGAAGTCCTAAAGCACTTGGTACACGAGACTAAAACTCAAAGAATAATTGGTTTTATTTTTGGTTTTTGACACTTTTTATTTACTTATTTTCATGGATACACCATAAGAAAAATGAAAAGTGATATTACAATCTTCACCATCCTTCCCTTTGGATGATTTTTCTTAAGCCCATTGTTTTACAGGAGTAACAGCCTGTCAAAATATTTTTGGTTTAAATAAGTAAAGTTTTCATGAAAATGTTCGCCATTTGCTCCGTTGTGCTTGTTTGAGACCATAAAAACTTGTCTGGAGTTTACCAAACTCTATTGGTTGAATCTTCATAACCTTTTGGTTGTTTCACATAAACATCTTCATCGATTTTTCGATATAAGCGCATGCTGTAGAGACATCCATCGAGTCAATTCAACATTTTCACCAGCAGCTATATGCTTAATATTCCTTTTATTATCATTCCAGATTTGACCACAGGGCTAAACGTTTGGTCGTAGTCTTCACCTTTTCTTTGTGAACAACCTTTCATTACCAACCTCGCCATTGATCCATCCGAAATTATCTTCTCCTTGTATATCCATTTACAAGATACTATACCTAATGCTTTCTTGTCTTCTGGAAGTCTCTGTAAAACTCATTTTTGTTCTATTCATGTGACTTCACTTTATCCATTACAGCTTCTTCATAGTTATTAGGACCGCTAATTTTTAAAACATTTGCAACAGCTTTCATAACAAAGTTTTCAAATTTTGCTGGTTTTGCAATTTTCTACGGTCCCTCAGCTCCATTATTTTCATTTCTTCATGATCTTCCTCCTGCTAATCAGTCTTGTTTTGACCTTCTGTACCGCTTTTTCCAACTTCTTCATTGTATTCTTCTTCTGGATAACTATCATCTTCTTGCAACCTTCCCTCGCTTTTATACATTTCTTACATGACAACCATCTACGTTGTGGTCACCTTACTTTACCTTTCTCCAAGAAAAACACAGATAAAGCGCAGAAATATGATAATACACACATAAACAAAGCGTAAGTGCATCATAAGGGACAACACGAATGACGGATCTGTATAATGACGCCGTCGTACAGGCGGCTAGCGTTCCGCATTCCACTTTGGCTTTCACATTGTGCGCATGCCCATATCTATATTCAATTGCACCTAACCTAACAAATTTGTTTTTGTTTTGATTGAGGGAAATTTTGAAGTAGTATATTCAGTGAAAAATACGAGTATCTATATTATTTCAGCGATTATTATTATTCTTCGGTAATAAATGAAGAGCCACCTTTTACAGCGATGGGCGCTGCCGTATGAAAAAAAGAAGGGGGCAAGGGGGCATACGCCCTTTATGGTGGCAGTCGGCAGGATGATTACGCATGCGCACAATGTGAAAGCCAAAGTGGAATTCGGGGCGCTAGCAGCTTTACGTCGTTATTATGAAATCGATACAAATAAGTCGATCCATTATGACAGAATTTGACGAAACATGGCGGAACCAATCAAAAATCGGACCACGGTTGTCGCCACTCGCCACTGTCTCGTATAAAGTCACTGTAATCAAATGTACATTCCGATTAGCGAATGCGGGTACCTTTTTTTCAGATTCTCCATCTTTTCATTCATACAAATTAAATTCTCAGTCTTTAAATGCTTTCCTCACCGTACTCCACTCTTAAACCAAGAACAACCGAAACCGATTAATCGTCATATTTGAGTGACACTACTTATGAGCCCGAAGAAGCTAGTTTCTAAGGTCCCATATTTCTATATTTTAAGAAAATAATGTGCCTGCTCGACTGCGGATATTTCGATAAAAGAGGATCGGCAAGGACGCCCGCAGCACTAGCTGCCGTCGGCTTTGAAAGAGCGAAGGATTCTGCGATTCTGCAAAACGCGCCATCTGTTATCGAGAAGCCGAACAAAATTCGATAAATACATATAATTTATATTTTTATCGAATTTTGTTGAAGCCAAGGCAACTGGAGGCAAAATAACTGTAATATATCTATAGTATAGCTGTTTTGCCTATCTCATACTGATCAGACTTCTGTGGCCGTAGGCTACATTTTCCGTGGTATTTATAGTTAGGTACCTCTTTTTGTTATCAGCATCATGGCACCAGCCAAGATCCCTCCGCTAAGCTGCTCGTCCAAAATAAGCCAAGTATTGGAGTGCCCGCTGGTCGAGTCAATGACTATAAGCTTGCTTACACCTGTCAAAACGGACAGTCAAATTCTCACAAACTCAATGCTAGAGGATGACCCGAATGCGAACTCCTCAGTCGACTCGCTGCTAGAAGAAGAAAACCAAGGTCCACGATGGGGTCCACAGCATCGAGGTGCGAGGGAGTTGGCCAAGCTATACGGCAGAGGTACCACTTAATCAAACACTTTTTGGTAAATTTTTAGCACATTTCGAGATATGAACGGTTTTTGACCTCCCAAAGTTGGGGCCCGGACTTATCACAAGGAAACAAAACTGGTTGGGACTAAAAGTTCACTATAAAAAAGGTTTATTTAGTTTATTATTTTGAGAATGTCACTTTTTTCTCCATTGCACAATAGTTTTTCTTTTTATTTTTTCCTTACAAAATATTGCTGTGTAAAAAAATTCTTGGACACCCAGTCTAGCTATAAGTATTAATAGGAATTATGCACATAAATAGAGCCAACTCTGTTACTTTTTGCCTCTATACCTACTGTGTGTCTGGTTTTTCATGTTAACACCCCCTGAAAATCTAAGTTGGCGGGGGGAACTGAACAGGGCAATTTTTTTATAGATATTTCCCTGAAAGGTCATCATTTTCGAAGTATTGCTTTGGCATTGCCGCGAAAGCCTGGCCTACTGCGATTTTTTAAAGGGGTGCGTTGTTCGAAAAACCATATTAGGCATTTTAAAATCTGACACCACAGCGTTAATCAGGATACACCAAAACCCCCATATAACAAATTTAAACAAAAAATATATACTGGAAGTTCCATTCTGCAAGGTATCAAAGTTGAGCAAAATAGGAATTTTAAAGGCATCTGGCGAGTCCAGTGAGCCATGGAAGTACTTCGAATCAGTTGAATGATGAAGAGGACCACCCACATTGTTGATGCACAAAGATCCAATAAAAAAATATACAAAGTATTGGTTCTTCTCTGTACCAATTCGAAATGCTGATTTTTTTAAACTTTATAGAGTCAAAAATCGAGTAAATCAAAACCACCCCAGGCATTATAAACGAACTAAGTCTAAAAAATATAGAAGCCTGCCAGTCAGAAAGACCTTATGAGTTAAGGTAGCGGGTGTGCCACAACAGGAAACACACCAAAAATGTATTAGACAGTGTCTTTGTTAAGAAAGGTTCAATAATTTAAATTGTTTTTATTTGTTGGTTGGCATTTTGTAGAAAAATAAATTACTTTTGTGTTTATTAATATTTTTTTGGTAATTACAGAGCATTTTTGACCCGTATAAAGTTTCATAAAAATTCAGCATTTTGAGATGGTCCAGAGAAAAATTCCCTGTATCTTTTTGTATTGAATCTTTGCACACCAATACTTTGAATGGTTCTGTTGACCATTCTTCTGGGGGTGTTCAGTGTACAATATACTATACCTATTTGATTAGCACCGCTCTGACCGCGCTACGTCGGCACTCGATTCGAAATAAGTATTCACAAATAGATGATATTATTTACGGCGCGGCGGCTGCGGCGACTTTGAAATGTGTTTCATTACTCCGTCCTTTTTTATTTGCTAAGTCGTTCTCGCTCACTTGTTAGGTACTCTACCGGTGAAAGCACCACAGGTACTACTAAGGAAGCGACCCTCGTAGTGTAGTCAGGTCTAAAACCCTATAGATGACTATAGACCGTCAGATAGTGACAGATTTAGGTGCACCATTTTCGCATGCAAGCCTCGAAGAGGGTTGAAAAGTACATCGATGTTGAGTATAAAGAAGAGAAATTTACGAGTAACATATTTATAGAAAATTCGATTTTTCATTTTCGCAATAATTCGATTCGATATTTTCACGCAGCCCGTGTTCATTAAATGATTAATTAATAGAAACTGGCTTCGAAAAACCAAAGGCTTTGAGTGTTGCAGGTAGCTAAAGGGTTGAAATAAGGGCGTAATCTTGTAAGGAAAAATCGAGATTTTGACCGATTTTCAACACAAGCCCATCGAAAGTATGAAAACGTACATCGTCAGTAGCCCGAAAAACCTATTGGCTCGAGTGGCGCGAATGGATAAGTACATTTTGGGGTTGGAAAATTTAACAGTAATTTTTTTCGATTTCTTACTTATATGTTATCCCCAGTAAATTTCCCTTCATTCTACTCAGCATCGATGTACTTTTCAACCCTCTTCGAGGCTTGTATGCGAAAATGGGGCACCTAAATCTGTCACCATCTGACGCGACGGTCTACTACAGCGATTCATGCGTGCGTTGAAGAAACCTGTCGTGGATTGTAATGTACCACGCCACCGTTCATGAAATTAATAAGCGAAATTCGCCCATTTACTATAAATTATATTAATCAATGATAAACTACAGATGTGGCTGGAGAAGGCTCTGCACGGGAGGCATGCTAATGAGGTTAACCAGGAACATGTCGACAAGTTAGCGTTGAACTATTGGCTGACCTCGGGACGAATGCCCCCGAAACGGAAGGCTTCTTACTGTCCATGCAAGATTAGGTTATACCAACTCGTAACTACCTAAAATTCATTGTAGGAGATGCATAATTGGTGGATGCAGATACGGGTGCCAAACTAAAACTGCTGCTTGTGTAGGCAGAGGGGTTCCATATTACAGCTACAAACCGGAGCCCGTTCTTGAAAATAGCAACTACAGACCCTCATGGTATTCGGGATACCCGGGATCTGAGTGAATGTTCCTCGTAGAGGGAGTGCGAATGCCTTTTGGCTAACTGAATAATAATAATAATAATGATAATAATAATAATAATAAGCAAGCTAGATCAGCGAAGAACGCGAGATGGGCCGGAACTATAGCCAGATGCAACACGAGCAATTCACAACCTCTGAGGTCTCCGATGTCATCAAGAATTCCCACAACTGGAAGGCACCAGGTCCAGATCATCTCCAAAATTATTGGATTAAGAAGTTGTGGTGCACGCATGAACAAATAACTACCTTAATTAATGAAGTCTTGCTCGATCCTCTGAAAATGCCATTGTTTCCTACACAGAGTGCAACCTACCTGTTACCAAAAGACCAGCGGAATACGGATAACCGTGCCAAGTAGGTACCGCCCAATAACCTGCTTGCCTACGCTGTACAAGATAATCACATCTTGCCTTACGCAGCGAATATATGCTCACTGCGAGCGGAACAACATCATTGCAATGCAGCAGAAGGGCTGCTCGAAGGGCGCAATGGGATCCAAAGAGCAACTCATCATAGACTCTGTCATCTGCAACCAGGCTCATTCCAAGCAACGAAACCTCCACATGGCTTATGTGGACTACAAAAAAGCATTTGATTCCGACCTCACGACTGGCTCACAGGTATCTTAAAGCTGTATAAAATAGATCATCATACAGTTTCCTTTTTAGAAGACGTTATGACAACCTGGCGCACTAAGATACAACTCAGAACCGCAAACAGTAACATCGAGACCGACACAATCAACATCCGAAGAGGGATTTTCCAAGGAGATTCACTCAGTCCACTGTGGTTCTGCATGGCGATGAACCCTCTATCACATCGGTTGAACTCTACAAAATATGGCTTCGCTATCAAAAGCAACAACGCAGAAGCGATCAAGTTGAATCACCTATTATATATGGATGATTTAAAACTGATCGCCGCAACCAAAAACCAACTAACGCAAATGCTTAAAATTGTAGAGGAGTTCTCCAGGGACATCGGAATGCTGTTTGGACTGGACAAGTGCCGCACCCTTAATATCATCCGGGGAAAGCTCGAACAAAGTGCACACGAGATGCAGGACGGCCAGGAGATCGAAGCAATGAGCATGGGAGATACATACAAGTATCTCGGGATGAAACAAGCTCAAAGGATACACCATCGAACAATGAAGACTGATTTAACGAATGAATTCATCAAGAGAGTAAGACAAGTAGTGCAAACTGATCTTACCAGCAGGAATTTGTTTAAGGCTCTAAACACGTATGCGTGCTCTGTACTCAGCTATTCGTTCGGAATAGTGAATTGGACCAACACGGACATCAACAACCTGAAGCGAAAAGTTAGGACACTACTGACAAAAGCTCATAAACATCATCCCCGTAGCGCAGTAGAAAGAACCACTCTACCACGTCAACTAGGAGGAAGAGGATTGGCAGACATCAACAAGCAATTGGACCAACAAATAATATTGAATCTGCGTAATTATTTCCACATGCAGGCCAACAGCTCCACAATACATAAGGCTATATGCGGAGCAGACGTCTCAACACCGCTACGACTGAGGCAACACGAGCATCAAATCACCACCGAACCGACAATGATAAACTACGAATGTGGTTGGAGAAGTCGCTGCGCTGCACGGGAGGCATCCTAATGACGTTAACCAGGAACATGTCGACAAGTTAGCGTCGAACTATTGGCTGGCCTCAGGACGAATGTTCCCGGAGACGGAAGGCTTCTTACTCGCCATACAAGATTAGGTTATACCAACTCGCAACTACCTAAAATTCATTGTAGGAGATGCATCGGTAGTAACTTGAGAGCACGCAGAAGACTTGGAAGTATTCCAGCCATCCAGAGACTTCGCTTCCAGAGGACCCCCCAGAGCCACCCAGAGTCTTCGCTTCCATAGGACTCGCCATTTAAATCTGAGAACTATAATTTCACCAGACCGGAAACGTACTGCCATGCCTAGCGAGTTGACAGTTGTTTTACCCAAGTTTTTAATTTGTTGACAATGCGTTCCTTTGATGATAATTTCAAGTTTTTTTTTAATATGTTGACCACATACATTATGTAAACTGGATAAGGTGAGCTGACTAGATGTGTCGTAATGTTTGTAACCTGTTGTGTGTATGTTTTATTCTGTTCAAGTGTTACAATGACATGTACATAGGTAAATTTAAAAAAGAATTAAAAATTTCAGCCCTGAAGAAGACGCAAAATAAACGTTGAAACAATCTGAATATACAGATATTGTTACTTGTCCTCATCCCGCTAGGTATCCTCCATCTAATTAATTGGAAGAACGTTAAATTTAGTACCATTGTTTTATATGTCAACAGCGCCATGGCCTACTATAAAGTCACGCATACAATTCGAGAAAATTGCAATTAATTCGTTTATTGTTTAAAATAAGTATATACTAATATCACAGACCTATATAGCTTCTCTATATATTAGTCTGTGCTGTTATATATTTCTGAAAAGCTGAAAACAAGCCGAATTCAAATTCCTATATGTGAAAAGGTAAGTGAGGTACAGGGGATAGCCAAAAACAGCCAATTTTCAATTTCGCCCTCTATCTTGAAAACAAAGGTGGCTATGAAAAATTTTTTTGAGTAGGAAAGTGTCGCGAAAATCGCAAGTATCTATTTCTAAAAATAAGGCAGATAGCCTACAAAACGGGACACCCTGTACTATAAAATGAATAAATTAAGTTTAGGTTTCCGTTAAAGTAATTCAATGCCAAATTGCGACAAGTTTTTTAAATCAAAAAGATTGTCGCACGAAATGTTCTTAAAAGTAGGTACTGCAATCACCCTTGTTCGGTGATCATTTGTAGGTGGTTAAAGCAAGTGAACACGTTGAGGTTTTTAGACAGACTATATTGTATGAAATGAATTCAGTACACAACCTAATGTTGTAACTTATAAGTAAGCACTTATTGTTTATAAACTAATACGAAACAATCCTAATTACCTACATAATGATTTACGTCGACAGAGGAATGGTGCTGGCCATATTTGGTAATGTTGTTATAATATTTGTTACGTAGCTTGTGTTGATCCAGTACACCTCCCCTGGCGATGAGAAAAAAAAATACGCAAAACATTAAGTTTTTTTTTTTTTTTTCATACCACTATCTAAAACTATATCTAAGTATAATATAACTTAATTCTATTTTTATGCACTTTAATGTCTTTATTATTAATTTTTAAAATCACATTTGGATTTTCATCTCGTACTACCTCGTAAGGACCTGTATATAAGGGATCCATTTTAGCATTTCTACTTTCATTAAAAATAAGTACTTTATCTCCTGACTTGTAAAAAATTTCGTTTCTTTTTTCATCTAATGTTTCTTTCCTTTTTTGTTTTGATACCAATAAGTTATTTCTAGCGTCATGGCAAGCATTTTGTATACGATATTTTAGTTCTTTAGAATAGTTTCCGAAGTTATACAAAGGATCTATGTTATCCGAAATGCTTAAAGGTATTTGATTCAGCTTTCCAAATACAAGTTCGTATGGTGTATGTTTGGTTTCAGTATGTACAGTATTATTAAATGCAAAACACCAATATGGTAACCATGTACTCCAATTACGAGTGTATTTAGAAACTTGAATTCTTAAATAAGCTCCTAAATGTTTATGTGAATTTTCTAAAGCTCCTAATGTTTCATGATGGTGAGCAGTGGAGTTTAAAGTTTTTATGCCTAACAACTTACACGATTCTTGAAACACATTAGCTATAAATTCTTTTCCTTGATCAGTAACAACTTCTCTTGGAATACCATAACGTAAAATAAAATTTTCAACAAAGGATTTCGAAACTATATCTGCTTCTTTTGACAACAAAGGATAACATTCGATAAATTTACTGAGTTCACATTGGATTGTTAATATATAAGAATTTTCATCAATATCATTTTTAATGGGGCCTACTAAATCAAGATAGATTTTTTGAAATGCTGAGGTAGCCGTTGTCGTTATTGTTATTGGTTGTTTATTTACTCTTCCATACTTACACCTCTGACAATCGTCACATTTTTTTACAAATTCCTCAATATCTTTCTTTAACCTTGACCAATGATAATATTTTTTAATATTATTATACATTCGGTTTGTTCCGGAATGTCCTCCTGTAGGCAGGTTATGAAAGTCATTAAGTATTAATTGCTGAACTTCTTTATTTTCTATTCGTTTTACACCTTGAATAATACTTATTTTGATAATACCGGTATTTATTATGTCTTGTTTATATCGCGATAAATGTTTAATAAATTCATTACTTTGCGCATTCTTTATAATATATAATTCTTTTATTTCACAATTTTTACAAATTTTCGCAAGTTCCCTCAACGATGTACCTAAGTCAAACGTTGATCGGTAATCTTGGTTGAAATAAATAATTTGGGTTAACTCATCATATATATAGTCATCATTTGTTGATTTATTTGATTGTGCACTATTTCCACAAATTTTATTTTTACATTCAATAAATAAATTTTTGTTTATCGGCCGTAATTCTACGCTATCAACAGGACGGTTTAAAACTTCTACGAGTCCGGGGTGATCAAGCCTTTCCTCAGTAATAGTCATTTTTTCCTGTTGTAGGTTTCTTTGAATATCGCTTCTTTTTGATTGAGCTCGAGTCATTACATTCACTCTTTCACACATATCCATCAGCTCATTTGAATCAATCCTTACACGTGACAAAGCATCCGCTACTACGTTATCAGAACCTTTAACATAACTTATCGTAAAATCATACTCTTCTAATATCAGTCTGAATTTAGTTAATCGACTTGATGGGTTTGTAATACTAAATAAGTAAACAAGTGGGCGATGATCTGTAAAAATTTCGAACTTCCTACCATATAAATACGGTCTGAAATGTTGTACACTCCATACAATTGCTAATAGTTCTTTTTCTACTGTGCAGTAATTTTTCTCTGCTTTATTTAAAACACGAGATGCGAAAGCAATGGGATGGTCATTTGCATTACTAAGAACTGCTCCTATGGCATATCCGCTAGCGTCAGTTTTAAGAATAAAAGTGTTGTTTTCTGAAAAATTTGGATATTGCAATATGGGTGGATTACTGAGAGCTTGTTTTAAAGTATCAAATGAAGTCTGACACTTACCTGACCAATTAAAAATACTTCCTTTTCGTGATAATTCATTTAATGGTTGTGCAATTTGAGCAAAATTTCTAATAAATTTTCGGTAATAATTCGCAAAAGCTACAAAACGTTTTGTTTCGTCTGCATTTTTTGGTATTGGAAATTGCAAAATTGATCTAGATTTCTCTGGATCGGGTAATATTCCTTCAGATGATATAATATGACCTAAATACAAAATTTCTTTTTTGAGAAAATCACACTTACTGGGATTGAGTTTTAAATTTACTTCCCTAAGCCTTTGTAAAACACGAACAAGATTCCTATTGTGCTGTTGTAACGAATTTCCAAAAATAATTAGATCATCCAAATAAATAAAACATGATTCATAATTTAAACCTGATAATGCAACAGTCATTAGTCTAGAAAACGCACTAGGGCTAACTTTTAACCCCATTGGTAATCGTTTCATTTGAAATTGTCCTTCATTTGTAGTAAATGCCGTGTATTTTCTACTATTTTTATGTAACTCTAATTGATAATATCCTTGAGATAAATCAAGATGGGAAAAATATATTGCACCTGATAACGAATCTAGTATTTCTGAAATGCATGGTAATGGAAATTTGTCATCTATTATTTGCTTATTTAATAACCGATAATCTATAACAATTCGCCATTTCCTTATACCGTTCAAATCAGCTTTTTTAGGTACTATTAATAGTGGTGAAGACCATTCGCATTTAGCTTCTTCAATAATACCGTCATGTAGCATTTGTTTAACCTGTTTGTTAATTTCTGTTTTTTGAGAATGAGGCAACCTATAGGGTTTGACATATACAGGTACTGCATTGTCTTTCAATTGCAATTTTTGCTTATATAAACTAGTAACTGTAACAGGGTCATCGTCTAAATGAAAAACATCGGCGTATTTCGCACAAATTTTTTCTATTGCAAGATGTTCTTCCTTGTTTAGCGCTGATGTATCTATTAAATCTAATACCTTATCGATACGTTCTACAGATAAATTATTGGTTTTCCCGAAATTATACGCCTCAAAATTACATGCACGCTCCAATCTAGGTTTAAAATTTCTAATTTTTACTTCACGATCATTCACATTCAGCAACCTCACTGGCACTCTTCCATTTTCCGACTTAGCTAAAATTCCCGCAACAAAAACACCTTCACAAAGTTCCTCTGGAAAAATTACACACTCGTCCGTTTGATCACTTGAGCAGTATTTTATTATTTCGCTTCTGGGTGGAATAGACATATAACAGTCAAAATCAGATATTATTGGTGCTAATACATCACAGTCATTATTCCAAAAAGAAAACAAAAATTTTTCATAATTTAAATTTGCCTTATGTTGAATGAAAAAATCCATACCTAAAACTCCTTGAAAATCTGTATTAAATTCAAGAATATAGAATTCATGTTTAATTTTTGCATTAGCTATCGAAAAAGATAATTTTACAACTCCTGTTGAAACTATATTTCCACCTAAACCTTTTACACGTATCTTTTTAGATGTATCAACACTATCAGTTTTTTGTACACTTTCTGAAAAAATTACGCTAATACTAGCTCCAGTGTCCAACAAGAACAACATATCTCGCATTCCACATTTCACACGTACAAAATTCATTCCCTTTAACTCTAAAAACACACATTCTTCTTCAATCTCTCGTTTAGACACGAAAAAATTTTTGCTGCGTTTCGCTTACACTACTTGTTTCTCCTATTGAATTAAAACCTTCAGTTCCCGATGCGTCTGCAAAATAAGCTTGGTGACCTGTACTTCGATTGTTGCGCTGCTGTCCCCGGTAATTAGCACGACCTCGACTAATTCCGCGACCATGACATCGAAAGTTTCTAGTACCACTAAAATTTCGCTGAGTGCTGTTTACATTGTTTTGAGCGTTCCTGTTACTATTATTGTACTGTCTAGACCTATTGAATCTGCCTCTCATACCATGATTACTAAATCTGTTATTATTTCGTGTCCGCATATGAAAAAACCCGGATTGATTACTAGATATTAACCTTTCTTCATCCTTGGCACCTACTATAGCCTCTTTTAAAGTAGAGTAATTTCTAGCTTTTATAACGGTGCGAAGCTCACTATTTTTTAAACCGTTTGAAAAAACATTTATGGCAAGTTTTTCGTTTGCTACTCGTAGTATTGCCGCGTTATTACTATTCCCGTCAGCTTGAGCTATTGTAAGATTCACGAATAAATCTTCTATAATTTGCGCATAGTTATCAATTGTTTTGCCTTCTTGCTTAGCGCTGTGAAGTGTGCTTGCAAGTGCTGTGGCTGATTTTTTACTAACCAAATGGGTTCGCATATCGTTTACTAAATCGTCAACCGTTTTATAAGTTCTATCAAGCCTAAGCTTTGCATTTTGGGATAACCTAGCTTTCAAAACATAACTAATCATTAATTTTTGACCATTCTCGTCCAATAACTCGCTGTATAACTCAATGGCATCAATTAATTGTTTTGTGGTATCCTCAGTACCGTCCATAAGAGGTAGTAACGAAGACGCTGTTCGTAAATCGAACTTTTCGGTCATTTTTACAGTTTGAATTTCTCTTATTTCTACCTGACTATCTTGACTACTTAAAGTACCTAATCTATTTAAAAGTAAATGTCTAGAATGATAAATATATTTTTCGATTTCTTTAAAGTACGAATTGATAACTTGTATCTCTTCTGGCTTCCTATCAACTTTAGCAACTTTTGACTTTATTTTCGTAAATTCATCCTCTAATAAACCTACTTCTAATAATAATTTGTTTAGCCTAATCTGGTTTTCTCGCCTATCTAATGGTTCTTTGCTAACCTTACCATAAAACTTTTTTACGGATTCTAATTGTTCCTTTAAATTTTCCAATTCTATAATATTCATTTGCCTATCTAACTTAAAATTTGAGATACACAGTTCTAACCTTAAACATCATTTTCTGTGCCGTTTTTTCCTCCAAGAGCTGCTTTGAGGGCTTCTGGTCCAAAACCCACGTTGCGAACTAGAGGCATTACGCCACTCTAGCCCGTTCCCACGATGCCAGCCACCGGTGTGGTACGGCCAGTTGACGAACTCTGCTTACGCGATTTCTTGGCTTCTTATAATTTCCCTACGAATCTTCCGCTCCAATTTCTTCTTTCCGCGTAAATAGCAATATGCGACTACTATTGCTAGGACTAGTGCTACAGCTATCAGTGCGACAACTTCTCCTAGGGAAACTCCTCTCTGAATCTCTTGTGAAGTGGTAGAACCTCCGCTATTGCCTGCTTGTGCGATAATTACCTCTTCTTTTGATTCTTTTAAACCCATTTCCAGTTATTTTCGTTGGCAGATCGGCGTTGGCAGGTTTGAGTTGGCAGGTTTGCGTTGGCAGGTTTGAGTTGGCAGGTTTGCGTTGGCAGGGTCGCCATGCAATCACCCTTGTTCGGTGATCATTTGTAGGTGGTTAAAGCAAGTGAACACGTTGAGGTTTTTAGACAGACTATATTGTATGAAATGAATTCAGTACACAACCTAATGTTGTAACTTATAAGTAAGCACTTATTGTTTATAAACTAATACGAAACAATCCTAATTACCTACATAATGATTTACGTCGACAGAGGAATGGTGCTGGCCATATTTGGTAATGTTGTTATAATATTTGTTACGTAGCTTGTGTTGATCCAGTACAGTACCAATTAATTTTATTGGACAGTGAAAGGGAAGATAGATATTTTGCTGGTCGAAAATAAAGGAACGCCTGGGCTACTGGTTAATATACTTACTGTGATTTTTTTTTATAATCTAAACACCATGCAACTTGAAAGCGAGGTGGCTTTGGAAATAGTTCTATGGTAAAATAGTCTATTTTATGGATTTATATCACCTGTTAAAGTCTCACAGAATAGAACTGAATCGTTCTAAATTATTCGGTCAATTTTGTCCCTTAAAGTTTGTTTGCATAATTATGTACACCCTGTATATATTAGGTACTTACCATTATAATTATTGGGTAGAGGATAGCGGGATGAGGACAAGTAACACTATCTGTATGTTCAGAAAAAATGGATCCATTTATTGAGCATTTTGAAGTTGAAAAGATTAAAACGGAGATTGTTGAGGTGTTACTAAATTTGAAGAGAGATCAACTAGAGCCAATTTGAAACTTTTACAACTGAATATTAGAGGCATCCAAAAAAATCTCGATGCATTGAGAGTGTTTCTGGGTCAACTTAAAATTAAATTCGATGTTATAGTTCTTACGGAGACATTTACTGTTTGGGAGACAGGATTGTTTAAGCTTGATGGGTGTACTCACTTTTATAACGAAGGTCAAATCAATCGCAATGATGGGGTAATTATTTACATCCGAGAAAACATACAGTGTCTATGTAAAGTTAAACTTAAATAAATATAAATCATGTATCTTCAAATATAGTATCACAGACCACTTTCCGATAGGTGTAATATTATATGCAGATAAAGAATCAAAAAATCACTTACCCAAGAAAATTCCTTTACAAAAAAAGTATATAAATTATGATAAATTAAAACATATGCTAAAAAACGAAAGTTGGCGGGCAGTATTCTCCACAAATGACGTGAATTGAATGACTGAAATCTTTATATATCGTTTACAGAAATATATTGAGAACTCCACCGTCGAAATTAAAATGCAAACAAACGGAAATAATAATTTTAACAGGCCCTGGATTACAAAGGAAATAAAAACTCTGATAAACAAAAAAAATAGACTATATATGAAATACATGGAAAATCTAAGCAACTCAACCAAACAAAAATATAATGAACTAAAAAACACTGTAGATAAACTACTTACCAGATCAAAAAAACAATATTCGCAAAAAATTATTGATAGAAACAGAGGGTCATCCAAGCATCTTTGGGAGCATATAAATAGTCTCTGCAATAAATCTCAACCGAAAACAGAAATTCAAAATATAAGAACTATTAAAGGGATTTTGGATGACAGGGGTGATATTTGCAATGCTTTTAATGAATATTTTAGCAATCTAGGAAGAGAATATGCTGAAAAGATTACGGAGGTAAGAAATTTTCAAGAGAACATTGGTGATATTGAAAATACAATGTATTTGTTTCCAACTAGTGATAGGGAGATATTAAATGCTATATATCAATTAAAAAGTGGAAAATCACCTGGACAGGACACTATTCGTTCTGAAACTTTAAAGAATATTGCTGACGAAATTACCAAACCACTGACCCAGATTGTAAATAGCTGTTTTAGTACGGGATGCTTTCCAAAATGCTTAAAGGTAGGGGTAATAAAGCCGTTATATAAGAAGGGTGATAGACAGAAAATGGAAAATTACAGGCCAGTTACGTTAATTTCGAATATATCGAAAATTGTGGAGAAGATTATCAAATTTAGAATAAATAACTTTTTTGGGAAATTCAGCGTTCTGTCGGAATATCAATATGGTTTCTGTGAGGGAAAGTCTACTGAAGATGCAATAGGAGAGGTAACATCATACTTATACGAAGCACTTGATAAAAAAATTCCAACTATATCTATATTTCTTGATCTTTCGAAAGCTTTCGATACAGTATGTCATACCCAACTGCTGAATAGGCTTCAGAAATACGGCATCCGTGGAAATGTTTATAAACTAATTGAAAGCTATTTGACAGAAAGAACACAATTTGTAAATATCGCTGAACATAAAAGCGAGAAAAGGGAAGTATCATATGGGGTTCCGCAGGGTACTGTTTTGGGGCCATTGCTTTTCACAATTTATTTAGATGGTTTGATTTCTTCGAATAGTGAAACACGAAAAATGATTGATTTTGCTGATGACATTGTTGTCATGTATAAAGATACGTCATGGGATAGACTGAAAACATATGCGGAGGCAGATTTTAAATATTTGAGTGACTGGTTAAAGTACAACAAATTAACATTAAGTCCCGAAAAAACTGTATACTTACCTTTTACTTCCTATGCAAACAAGTTACCAGACTTTGGTACACTTCACATTGATGAATCCGTAACGATCCCAGAGGCCGAATCTGTTAAATATCTTGGGGTGGTAGTAGACAGACATTTAAGATGGGACCTACAAATAAAAAATATAATTAAAAAAATAAGACCTATAATATCTAGATTCTATTACTTGAGGTCGTTTCTGGATAAACACTACCTGAAAATGTTATACCTAGCATTAATACAGTCTCATTTATCGTATGGGATATTAGGCTGGGGAGAGGTGAGCGACTGCCACTTGAATGATCTCGAGGTACTTCAAAAGTGGTTTTTAAAAATAATCGAAAACGAACCCTTAATCTGTCCCACAGAACAAATTTACAGAAAGAGTATGGCTTTTGATATTCGGCAATGTTATTCTTTTAGCGTTTTAATGGCAATAAAGAAAAAAAAATTAAATTACATAATGTAAACTACAATTACCAGACAAGAAGTTTTGACAGCCGTGCCGCCCTGACATCGTGTCGAAAAACAATTGGACAACGTTGTTATACATTCTTGGCTCCCAGAGTGTACAATGCAATCCCTGAACACCTGAAAAGGGAGAAAAAAATAAAAACGTTCAAACGTAAAATAAAACAATGGATACTTACCTCAAGTAGGTCTCTCTTCCATGAGATCATAAACAGTAAGTTATAAATTCTTTATTGTGTCATAATGCGGCTATTATTATAGTGATGGATTGTGATGATATGCTCTGTGCTTTTTCTTTTCTCTATGCTCTGTTTTTCATCTTTTAATGTTATATTAGTAGATTGAGATGATAATAATATGCTCTATTCTTTTTATGTTTTTATCTTTTTATCTCTTTATGTTTTTATGTATTATTATAAGTATAACTATTAACAATGTATTAGTATGGAATAAATTTAGGTACATTGCAAACAAGCTGTAGATTACAGCTTTTGCAAAGTTCTATTTATTTGCCTGTTAATTTAAAATTATAGAACCACTACTAGAAATTGTACGTTTTGGTAAATAAATATTATTATTATTATTATTATTATTATTAAGATTATGCCGACGTTTCGACGTTTATTTTTCGTCTTCTTCAGGGCTTATCAAGTTTACAGATATGTAGTCAACATATTAAAATAAAAACTCTTAAAATTATCAACAAAGAAATACACAGGTGACAGATTAAACGCTTGGTTAAAAAAATTCGTCGAAACGTCCGCATAATCTGAACATACAGATTGTCCTCATCCTGCTATCCTCTACCCACTCAATTCGAAGGACGTTAAATCTAGTACCATTATAATTATTACCATTACCATGATCATTATTATTTCTGTTTCTGTTATTATTATTATTATCATCATTAATGACCTGTTTCAGGCAAAAGGGTGCAAGAGGGTGTCTGCGTAGCCATGTGTATTGGGCTTATGGTTGTGAACGGAATTTTTATACTAATTAACCTAAGATTGGAGAGACTGAAAAGTATTCTAGCGTCTGCAATATGCGGCATCATTACAGCAGATTTTCTTTCTGGCATTGTACACTGGGCGGCAGATACCTGGGGATCTGTAGAACTCCCGCTGATTGGCAAGGTAAGTGACTACCGAGCGCGATATCCCGGGTAACTCATAGTATATACATAGAGGGTGTAACATAAATGCTGGTCAAAAATACTGATTACACTTCTATATTTTTTCCCTGCGGACTATGGTTTTCATGCTACAGGGTATTGGAATTTTAAAAAAATGCGTTTTTCTATAACTCTGGCAAAACCTGTGGAGCTATCTCGCTCAAATTTGGTCTGGAGAACAAGCGTGTGGGGATTGAGCCAGATATTTTGGAAAAATGGTATGCAACTGGAAAATTGCCGTTTCTCTTCACAATAATATTCTATGAGTTGTGCGTGATCGAAAAGATCACTTGAGTTTTTCTCTTAACTTAATTCGTTTGATCACAAACAAAAGTGTCAAATAAAATCCTGCATATTCACTAAAGCCTGTTGATTGTAAATCATGTAAACTCAATGATGTCAAAACCTATAGACGTGGTGCCCCATTGTTAAAATGCCCTTTATTTTGAATCCAACATTAAATATATCCATACTACTCTGAAAACATGCTACAAACAAAGACATAAAGTCGACCATCAACCAACTATACACCCGGTGATTCCCGGTTATAGTTCCTCCAGAATCACACTTAGATATCGCATGTTTTTTCTGGTTTGGGGGCGCCGGAAACATCGGAACCTCACCTGAAGACTCGGGGGATGGTTTAACGACGCCAGCCTCCGAGCCCAGAGTCGAAATAAGTTCACTACGGCCAGTGCCGGACTGGACAGGTGAGATAGTGAGAAAAATCTCACGGCCCCCCCTGTAAAGGCCGCTTGGGGGCCCCTGCCCTGAACGGTTTCAGAGAGCGCTAGCGCGCGCCCGACGCGCCGGCGCGGCGCGGCGGCTGCGTCGGCGGAAGAGCTTCTATTAATTAATTTTACCTACTCAAACAAACGAATCCTATATAATGTGAGTATGTGAAGTAGGTTGGAACTCTGAAACCGGTGAACGCTGTCGCTAAACTGTTTTTACTTACTTGGGACTCGGAGCACGCAGCAGTTCCTACCACTGCTTTTTAGGTGGCAGTAGAGTCGATAATGCAAAATTCATATGGTTTCCATTTAAAAAAACACAAGTTTGTGTCATATCTAGAGAAATGGCAGCTGTCACGGAAAGTAGGACATGACAACCGCATTGGGGACACAATTCCCTCAAACTTTTGTATTTACACTTTTTGTCTAAAATCAGAAACAACAAAAATTTCGTTTTTTCAAAATATCTAGTAAGCCATGACTTTTTCAAAAATCCACAAAATCCTTCTATCTCCGCTAGTTTCCGAGATCCCCATACTGATCATAAAAAAAAACTCACCCTGTATATGGCAAAGTGAGAGATATAAAAAAAATTTAGAGATAAAAAGTTTTCGAGATAAACCCATTTTCATCATTCATCTAATGTGGGGAGGGGGCTTGTTTAAAAAATCTCACTGGGCCAAGATAGGCCAGTCCGGCACTGACTACGGCTCGACAAAAAGGGGCAATTTAATGGAGCGCTTAGATTGTGGCGTCAAGCGTTTATCAAAACAAACCTGTCTAACGGGTTCAACGCGAGCGTTGCCTCGGTCATTAAAAGTACCTCAGAAGCCAAAAAAGAGCTTACGCATCGTGCAATGCGTATTACATTTTTCCTGCTACCGACAATTTCAGGTTATAGGTACTTTGAAGAAAGCTCTAAATACATATGGAGTAGATTGTGAGTAATAATGATCATCAAAATAACCTTTGTTCAATAACTAAAAATGATAATCAGTGATAAATATAAGAAACAGAATGCAGCGATAATAAAAAATAAATAAAAAATGTTGAGCTTTGTGTGGGATTTGAACCCTGGATCTACGAATGCTAAGCAATACTTTTTGTACCTAGCAACCAGTTTCACAGCTAGCAACCAAAATAACAGGGCACCTCGAACATTTGACTTTCGCTTTCGGGCCTGTTGGCGAGTATGCAAAGTGTACTTACGGGGGAGGGAGCAGGAAAAGTGTATTAATTTTAACTCTAGAACACGCTGTATCAATATTGACACACATTTATTTTACATTCTGTACACATCTTTTATTTATACTAATAATTTTAATAATAATTCATTGTGTGAGTATTTTCCTTGGGCAAGTTAATAAATAGGTATGTTATAGATGGTATTTTTAGCAAGATTTTGTATACAGGATAGCTCTTCGTTTGACTTGGGTGGATGAAAACCACAATTGGTGCAATAAAGTTAGCGGGCACTTTTCGCCAGATACAAGTTTTAAAAATGTTACGATGGTTCCCATACCATTCCGTTTTGGCAAACAATGGTAACATAGGGAAAGACTTTATGACGTATTGCATGACGTCGTTATTTAATACCACAGGTCACGACGATGTTTAGAAATGGTTAGTGGCTGTTTTGGTGTGTTTGTCACATAAATCAAGAATGTTTTAGGCTATCTAAACTTTGTAATCGACTATCGGTTGTTCATAATTATAATCTGTGCTCAAATCAATAAAAAAGTTCGTCGTACAGCCAGCTCATTTTTGTGATAACATGTGGTTTAAAATTTTTAAAGAGTGGGGGGTAATAACAACTGCTATCAACTATTAATTAAAAATAGTATCTCGCGAAAAATACCATATAGTAACTATGTGCCAAAAATGCTAAATCGTACCTTTATTGATAACACCAAAGCTAGGGGAGCAAAAAAGCAGTAGGTACAGAGTCTTCACGAGAAAACTCCGACCATTTCTATTATTTCTCTGATTTTTGCATATACAGAAAAAAGTTTTATAGAAAAGTTGTAAGGAAACCATGGGGCATTAGAAATGTAGGCTTGTGGATTACACAGGGTATATTGTAAAAGTGACACAAAATATATTTTTTGGTTTTAATAGTTGGTTAGTAGTTAATAGTAAACATTCTATACCTACAGTGTCCTTCACAAAGTTCGCCAAATAAGGGGAAAATTTTTAATTAATTAATTGTATTAAACTCAACTTTAGGGTTACGGTTACCTTCTGCCTTAAAAAAGATGAAAAATATAAATAGGTAGCTCAAATGTGGTTACATGACTTTCGCTATCTGTTAAAAAGAGATTTAAAAAACGAAAGCATTAAAAATAGGTTTATTTGTTAAAATTTTAAAAAATTTTACTTGAAAAAGTAGATTGTTTTTTGAACTTTCTGAAAATTTTAAAAACCTATAATGGCATAAAAACTATTTTATATTACGAGCTTTATGATTGTATGCTTTAAAATTATGTTTGTTGCTAAGTTGATGTACCGTCAAGAATTTAGGATATAAATTTATTTTCTCCACGACCATTCGTGAATGTAAGTATTCTAAAATCATTTTTAATAATAGAACTTAAAAATTCTCACTCTAGAGCGAGATAATATATTCTTAAATACTTGCTTCTCGAGTGTTTTGCATGTATTTCCAGGATCTTAATATAATTTTTGTAATCTATTGCACATAAATAAACAATATAATAATAGGGATACTAATATTTCCTACTAATAATAATAAATCATTGCATTATTTTATATATTTTCATTCCATAACAAGACAATGAATGAATATACGCTAATCGAACTAAAGACAGCATAGAGTGCCATGGATTTCAAGACTGTCAACCTCGCTGTCAACAATAGCGGCGAGGGGGTGCGCGTCATAATAAGTATTTTCAAGGCCTACTATAAAGACAGGCCCTGGCGCACAAAAATCACGTGACCATCTTAGTCAGACGTTACATGCCATTTGTCACATAACTGAAAGCGGCAGCTTGGGTTTTGAGAAGTTTTCAATGTTTAAAGTGTTTTTAAACGTCTTAGTTTATATTTTAGAAACAAGTTTGTTTAGTGCGCGTGTGTCCTGGCGGAGGGGAACCGCCCAGGTGTTATTATGGCCTCTGGGTGTCTGGGTGGGAGTCGTGCCGTCCAAGAGTATTGGTGCCGCTCGCACCGACGCGACGCGACGCGTGAGCGCTGTAAGGGGAATTCTCCCCCGAACAACAGAATAGGGTATTCACCATTCACCTTGTGCGAAATAAATCAGTGTTGTAACGTACTCGAGGATTTTCGTTGTCTACCCACGCCCTGATATGGTTTCTATTCGGTCTTTCACGCTGCCGATCAACTGAGACCTCGTCACTATTTACAGTATACCTACTGAGGTTAGTTTTCATTTTTATTTCGTAAAAAATAACCTAAATACCAAATATTGGGTCTGTTTATATTATATTTATACATATTACAAAAGCCAGGAAGAATGTGTCGCCATAACAAACATTTGTTTTGCCTCGGGATGAAAATTTCCGCCAAAAATGGATTCGTCAAATCCCAACTGAGATTTAATTTCTAAAAACCCTTAAGTATGTGTGGCTAACACATTTTCAAGACAGTGAAACAATAATTAAAGTGGACAAATGTGTTGTGGGAGGAAAATACCTATAGAGAATATCACCTAAGCTAAAGGAAGGTGATGACCCAACAATTTTTGAGAATGTGCCAAAATATTGTGAGTGCAGTGCCGTTTAACTCAGCCTAAAACAGCTGAGACAGGTTGAAAATTTTGAAAAAACAATTAGAGAAAGCTTGGATGCACAAAACCAATAATGTAATAGATAAACTTGCCAAATTGTTACGAAATTTGTTTTTTCTACTTATCTCCAAAAATGCCTTTCATTATATAGAACTAAGTTGGTCACGTGACTACGCGATTATGCGTTAGCTCCGTGGCCTGTCTTTATCGTTGGCCTCGAAGTATTTTCGAACGTGTTTTAAGTTAAATAAAATGAGTGAAGTCGAGTGATTTTGATATGGAATTTGATAATACTCCACCTGAAATTATAAATTGTGCAAATAATATAAGTGAGAATCTGCTGCCGCAAAAACCGAAACATGAACATGGTGTTAAGGGAGTGGCAACAAGGAAAGAAAACGACCTCATTTTCTGAAAATGTTTTAATTGCATTTTTTGGTGATTTCTTAAAAAAATGGAAATCCTCGACTCTATGGAAAATGTATTCAATTTTAAAAGCAACGATAAATGTGAAACATGATATCGATATATCAAAATACAAAAAATTAAAATCTTTACTAAAACGCTCTTCTGAAAACTATTTTCCTAAGAAATCGAAGGTTTTTACAGAAGAAAATGTCAGGCAATTCTTAGAAAATGCTCCGGATGTCATACATATATTTAGCTACAAAAGTAGTAAAAATTATCTCTCAAATAACTTAATAAAATTTAGTTATTTTAGGTCGCCCTTGTAATTTGTGTTTTTGGGGCTTGTCGTAAGAATGAACTTTACAAGATGAAAGTTTCTGACATTGAAGATTTAGGTTCCGCAATACTAATTGTAGTTCCTAGTACGAAAACTAAAAAACCAAGAGAATTTACAATCACGGGAGATTTTTATTATAATATTAATATTTTTTTTATTAATTTCCAAAAAATAAATGTATACGCCAAGTAATTGGCATAAATAAACTGGGTAATATGCCTAAACAAATTGCCACGTTACTGAATCCAGAAAACCCACAAGAATATACTGGCACCGTACGTCAGCGACTACGTTGGTAAACGCAGGTGCGAATATTACAACATTAAAAAGATATGGGGGCTGGAAGTCTTCTCAAGTAGCAGAAGGATATATAGAAAATTCTCTGCAAAATCGAATAAATGTAGCAAATCAATTAGTCTAGTCAATTACTAGATCGTCAGTAACTGCCCCTTCACCTTCCACTTCGTCTTACTATACTCCGCATCTACAAACCAATCTGTGTTGAAAAAAATTACGGAAAATATTTCCAATGCACCAGTTTTCAATTTCAATAATTGTACAAATACTATAAATATACATATTAATACAATGTAACATGCAAATGTGTGAATAAATAACTTGTTTCATGTTTTCATGTTTTAGGTTTTCGAGATTTTGAAAAATATCTCGGAAAGTAGGCTATGGATCTCAAGTGTGTTTTTACGCAACGTTAGCTAATCCAAAAAGCTATTTTTTTTTTTTTCAAATAAAGTTGTCAGAAAAATGCATATTTGTCAAGATTTTCTCGAGTGGCCCTTCTTAAATAGACACTCTGTATTTTTGTCCGTAACATTTCGAGAACACCCTGTATCAATTCTGAAGCTAGATTCGGATTCTCCAGAGAAAACTGCATCATCCTAGTTTATTTGAGACACTTAATATACCCTGAAAAAGTTTCTCTTTTTGCTATGCGAAAAACACAATTATATTATATAAGTGCAGGTGACCTTAACTTAGATCTTTTACAACCTAATAAAAATATAGATATTTTACATCCTTACTGATATTTTTTACGAAATCTTAGACAGTTATAATCTAAAGCAACTGGTTTCTGAGCCTACTCGATTGACTAGTCAAAGACAGTCACTTTTGGATGTAATAATTTGTTCTGACATGTTGAACATTACAAATACTAATACAAAAAATGTACATCACCTTTCTGATCATCTTGCGGTACAATGTACCGTGCAAGAAATTAGTAAAAACCCAGAAGCAAAATTTTATACGTACAGATGCTTTAAGTCCTTCGATTATGATAGGTTTCTCGTTGATTTGGTTAGTAATTCATTCCATCTAATATATCTTCAACGCGATATTAATGTTAAAATTGATATGTTTGCCAACTTTATTTTATCCGTATTCAATACGCATGCTCCAATTAAAACGATTCGGGTAACCAGGAAACGAGCACCATGGTTAACAGATACTGTCAAGTGTATGATGAAACGTCGCGATAGAGCTTATCAAACATTTAAAAAATCACGTAGAGAAGACCATTACGCTTTTTATAAAGTTCTTCGAAATGCAGTTAAGTCAGCTATTCTTCGAGAAAAGAAGGCTTATTTGCAATTTCGGTTCTTAGTGAATAATAGCAGATCCTTCTGGAATGATTTGCATATGCTGAGTATTCACGAAAAACGCTTCGTTGATATTCCTCATCACTTAAATGACCCGGACAAAATAAACCAATTCTTTATTCAATCTTGTAATACCGTGTCTCCCAACGACAATCTTGTAGACTTTTATCGTAGCAACGTAAAACCAGGAATTTCTACTTTTAACTTTGACTTTGTAGGTCAAACGCAAATCTTGAAATATATAAAATCCATTACCACGAAGGCTCAAGGCCTAGATGGTCTTAGTATAAATCTTGTCACATACTGCTGTCCTCATATTCTCCCCTTTATTACACATTTAATTAACTGCTGCATAGAACAAAAATACTTTCCTGTATCATGGAAAAAATCGCAAATTATACCAGTTCCTAAGAAGCATGACCCATCTGAATTTTCCGATCTCCGTCCTATTAGTATCCTACCTATTTTATCAAAACTGTTAGAAAAAGCAATGAATGACCAAATAAAACTCCACATTGAAAAAAATAATATATTGCCTGTAACACAATCGGGATTTAGAAAGGGACACAGCTGTGTGTCAGCATTATTAAATGTGGTTGATGATATACTCAGTGAATCTGATAAGGGCAATGTATCGTCTCTAGTGCTATTAGATTATTCGAAAGCTTTTGACAGACTTCAGAGCTATTTAAGTGATCGCACTCAATGTGTAAAATTGAGCAATAATATTTCTCAGGATCCCTGTGGTACCCCACACTGCACAGACATCTATCCTAGGCCCGGTATTGTTCACGCTGTACACTTCAAATTTTTACACCTATTTGAATCATTGCAATTCACATTATTATGCTGATGATATGCAGTTGTATTTATCCTTCAATTTTGTTAATACTGGAAACGCCACCCGTGCGATCAATAAAGATCTGCAGGCATTGTTTGATGCATCGAGGAACTATTGCCTAAGCTTAATCCCTAAAATGTGCAGTTGTTCTGTTTGGTCCTAAACTGTCTCGTTTAAAATGTGCGCAAAACTTTAGCGTGTCGATTAATAATGAGACAATTCCATTGGTTACACAAGCCAAAAATTTCGGCGTTCTGATGGACTCGGATTTGCGTTTTTCTACTTATGTATCTCATATGCTCAAGAAGGCCTACTTGAGCCTAAAGGCACTTTATCCGCATCGGAAAATTTTAAATCGACGCATGAAGTTACTTCTGACTGAATCCCTGGTATTAAGTAATTTTAATTACGCTGATGTTCTGTACAACACCTGCATAACAAAATTTGATGCCACGCGCCTTCGTTTCACATATAGTATTAGAAGACGTGAATCTATTTCCCTTATATTGAAAGATGCGGAGCTTTTATCCATGGCCCAACGTCGCCTATTTAATTCTTGCTGTTTTTATCAAAATTTAATAACTTCCAAAACTCCTAAATATTTATTTGATAAGGTTACATTTCAGAACGATATCCACTCAGTTAATACCAGGAATCAGTTGCTTGTTAATGTGCCCAAACATCATACTGCACTATTTGAAACGTCTTTTACATATTCCATTTGCAAAGTTTATAATAGTCTAAATGTAAATCTCAAAAGCCTACAGCCGGGTAAATTTAAAAAGGAAGTAAAATTACAAATATTAAGAGGCCTTGTTCCTCTGTGAGCTGCCCTGTAGTAGTGGTTATTGTAATTTTATAATGATTAGAGATGAGTAGGAACTTAGAATTCTATATATATTTTTGTTTATATTATTATATTTTCTTTTTTGTACTGTGTATGGATTCCTTAATATGAATTTAAATTTTGTTATGAAGTTAGGTGGAAATGCTTTCAAGCGCGTGAATGGAGCTCTGTCTTAATAGATATTGGATCCAAACCTCGCCTTTTGGCAACAAATGTTAACTTGCTGGGATTGATTTGAATGTTAATTATGTATCTTTTTTTGTTGCCAATAAAGACGCTAATAATAATAATAATAATACTTATTATTATACTTATTTTATTTGTTATTTGTGTAACTAGTGCAAAAAGTGCACATTTGTTTGCACGAGTCATGAAGTTTTCAGCTCTAGACGCAGTTAAGTTAACTGATGGACAAAATTCATTTCCAGTAATTTTTTGAATTTTGTTTTCTTCATTGCCTGTGAAGGACTCAGGTTCTTCACTTAAAACTCTTTTTCGAATTGTTGCGAAGTTTCCGGTATTGGTGCTTGGTTCGCCTTCCAGAATTTGAGCAGCTAAGTAATTCAGTTTTTTTTACAAATGGACTTCTCAATGTAACCCTCAGCTACAGTTGAAGATTTCCATCCTCCATGGCGTTTTAATGGCTAATGTTAACAGGTCTGCCCCAGATTCCACAAGCAATGTTTCAGAAGATCTGCGAAAACAGTGTCCTGTGTATTGCATTGTGTTTTCAATCTTTAAGTATTTTGCAATATCATTTGGAATTTTACTAAAAGTATTTACGTAGTAAAGTAAGTAGTAATACAAAGAGAGTACGGGCTCACTTTGACCTCAGTTGACCCCTTGATCCTGAGAGTCCCCTACGGCCCGAGGTCACGGGAGCAAAGTGGCTACGTCATGCCCGAGGTCACGTGACGTCACCGGATGACCCCAGTTGACCCCTAGATCCTGATAGGTTAACCTTTGACCTTTGGGCCACGTGTGACCCCCAGTTGACCCCCCCTCCCACTCCAACGACGGGGCAACCCCCACTCCAACGGCTTGGTGGGGTGAGGTCTATATATTCGTGCGCAAGAGCAGTTTTCCCGTTATATACACTTACAATTTCCCACAGTCTGATTTGCCGAGTTCAAAATGCAGTCGTTCCTGAATCACCTGAACAAGAATTTGATCGTCAAGAAATTCGAAAGCGTTCAAAATATGGACGTGGATGAAAATTTTCAAATCACGAGCGTGGACAAAGTGAACACGCAATACGGAGAGAAGGTCTACGTAGAGTTCGAAGAATTTAAGACGGTGCTGCCGCAACGATACACGGCCGAGTTTACGCCCCAACGGATCGAAGAAATTAATAGGGATATCGGTAACGGAAGGAGGTATTACATGAAGAGTCTTGGACCCGTCGGCCGATCTACAAATATCGAATTTATTGTAGAACCATGACGAAGCTGGAGTACAGAAGAAAACTGCAACAATATTTGAAGAATTTAGAAGCATTGAAATATGAACTTATGTTATATGAAATTAAAATGAAGATAAAACATATTGACTTACACAATTAATTTTTAATAAACGTTTAAAAATCTTTTGTTGTGTTTTTTTATAAGAATCTTTGTGTTGAAGGGCAAACACCTGAAGCATCATATTATAATAAAACTCTCACTCTAAGCAATAATATCACTCTATTCCACTGTTATGTGTATACAGGGTGATTCTTAACTTATACACATAAATTTGGAAAATTGTAGGTTATGTCAAGTAATGGCTAATAATGAAAAAAAAAGTCTAATAAAATTGTTATCGATAAGGTCTGCGTTTGTGATCTTATGAACCATAATTTTTAATTTATTTGTGCAAATAAACCCCGAATTGTTCAAGTACACAAAAATATAACTCAGCTGTTGCGTCGCATCGGGTTACTCGATGCGAACGCGTGACCGCATAGTAAATATATAGTAAGAGAAAACACGTGGAATAGTTCACGACAGACGCCTGCTTTGTTTGGTCGAGCACTCAGCGATTTTGCTGAAACCGCATATAGAACAATAGGCTACAAATTTCACCCAATTATCTTCTAAATAAAAAAATCTGAAAAAATTGCAGATAGAATAATAAACGGAAAATTTGGGAAAATCAGCATGTAACGCAAACGATTTAGGCCGGAATCTTCAACTAGACACGTGGAAATCCGAGGTAGACTCCTTGGTATCAGGAAATGTGATACATTATGGTAAATAAGAAACCACGTGGAACCGTATATGATGCGATGTACAACGTAAACAATTAGTACGTCAGGGGCTCGGATTTTCTGCTGATGCAGGTATATCGTGATTTCCAAATATATCTTCTGATCGGCTGATCGGAAAAAATCCTCATATAGCGCAATCGATTTTGGGGCCACCCCTTGGGGGGGGGTGGACTTAGTCTACCCCGGGGTGGGTGGGGGGTGGCGGGTGGGCAACTATGTGCCAGGAGGAACGGAGGCCGAAGGCCTCCGTCCGACTGGCATGTAGTTGCCCGAACAAAATGCATGGGAAGCCCCTTGCACGCGTTTCGCGCATGCGCAGTTCCGCACTTTTGATACCTTTTGATATTCAAAAAATGTAATTTTAAAAAGGTCCTGATCCTATAATCCCGATAACATTTTGGGAAATTTTCATTTTTTGACGGTAAAATGTACAAGACAAGACTCAGACGAATGTTTTATATACAAGTGCAGATAGAATTTTTTCGAGTGACTGATAAAAACATTATTATAATAGTTAATCGGAAGGGCCCAGATAACATAGGAAATTTTGTTTGAACAAAATCTGTAAAAAAATCCAAGACGTGAAAATGTAGGTAGAATTTTCGAATAAGTTTTGTATACCGGGAAAAATATATGTAAAGGTAAAAATAACGTCAGTTTCACTTGGAAAAAAATGATGAAAAAATTTCAGTAAAAAAAATACGATGTAGAGGTTGTACCAAAAAAATTGGAAATAATTATTTATTCCAGTAAAATATACACAAGACCGAAAAAGGTAATTGCGCGGCTGTCCCATTTTATACACCCTAGCTGTTTCAGTTCATCTCGTTTGGAAAAATTTTAGGGGTTATTACTTTTTTAAATACCGGTTTCCTCAACCTTATTTGAAAGTAAATATTTTTTAGTTCCCCACAGAAGGAAATAATGACGATATTTTATACCGGTGGATTCAAAAAATATATAAGGTTAGGAAAAAACCTTGGTAGGCAAACGCGGCTCTGCTGACCAGACAAAAAAAAACCTTAGTCGACAAATAATGGCCTATAAGAAGGGTGCGTGATTCCACGTATCAGTTCGAGTGCTCCAAGATGCAAGTAAGTATATACCAGCTGTCCCATTTTTAAACAGCTAGATATTTGGAAACCTTTCGTAAAAAAATTCCCAAGGATTACATGAGCAAAAGAAAGAAAAAAATGTAAATATACCAGCTGTCCCATTTATAAACCGCTTGATATCTTGGAAACGAAAACTTATATAAAGGAAGTAAAAGCTATATCTTAATAGACGGAGGACCGACTGTCATTCAGACAGGTGAAAATTTTTTGTGATTTTTTGTAGAAGTTTTTTGCCAAAATTTTTTTTTGTCAATTTTTTTTTCGTCAAAATTTTTTTTTGTCAATTTTTTTTTTTGACAATTTTTTTTGCCAAAATTTTTGTTTGCCAAATTTTTTTTTGCCAAATTTTTTTTTTGTCAAAATTTTTTTTGTCAAAATTTTTTTTTGCCAAATATTTTTTTTGTCAAAATTTTTTTTTGTCAAAATTTTTTTTGTCAAAATTTTTTTTTGTAAAATTTTTTTTTGACATTTTTTTTGCCAAATTTTTTTTTTGTCGAATTTTTTTTTGCCAATTTTTTTTTTTGCCAAATTCTTTTTCGACAAAATTTTTTTTGATACAAATATAATTGCTAACGTTTAATTTGTTTACCCCATTTACGAAAATGATAACAAAATTGGATCAGACAAGATGTTTTTTCGAAGTATAGTTTTTAAACACAGGGTGCCACCACCGGTTTTACGATATAGGTTTCAAAATGCGACGCAAGTACATAAAAAATAAAAAATACTGAACGTTATAAAATTTAAAAAATCATATTTTCTACGGATTTTTATCCTCTGAAAATTGTTCTTGTGTAAAATTCAGTTTCTATGGGTCAAGCTAGGTGGTAACTATATAACCAAAATAAAAAATACTGAACGTTATAAAATTTAAAAAATCATATTTTCAAGGGATTTTTGTCCTCTGAAAATTGGTTTTGTATAAATTGAGTTTCAATAAGTTACTAATTGAGATAATAGGAAAAAAATCTTAAGAATCTCTTATAGAATTCTGAGACAACGACCCTGAGAGTAAATATCATACAAAAATCTTTGTGCGTTGACTTTCAACTCAATTTAATAATTAGGTTTAATAATGACAATTTTCTCGATTATCTAGAATCAAAAATATTGCGAGTGGCAATTTTCTAGATATCATGTGAAGCCTTATTATTGCGTCGTAAGTTAGAGGATCCAAAAATATTGGCTTAAATTGTTTAGTAAATGCGATTAAAATATGTTTAGTTTATCAACAGTTAATTGTAACAGCTTATAATCTTAGAAGCTAAACTCTTTAAAAAATTTTTTAGACAAAAAGTTGTAGTTTAATAATGGTCAGTTGGATTCCTTTTGAATCATGTTTGCATATTACCTACAAGGAGTTACAACCTCAAAACATAGAAATCGCTCATTTTAAACCGATTTAATAAAAATTTCACCAAAACAATACGTTCACTCATATGATACACTTCTGATTAATAAAAAAGGCACCATAGGTAGTAATAATAAGATATTCAACGGAATTTTTATCGACTGTTTGCCCATTTTGCTAGCTTTTGGGGGTATTCCTTGATATTTTAGACTGATAAAAATGAATAATAAAAATTAAAAATAAAAATTTCACCAAAACAATACTTTCACTCATATAATACACTTCTGATTAATAAAAAAGGCACCATAGGTAGTAGTAATAAGTTATTCAACGGAATTTTTATCGACTGTTTGCCCATTTTGCTAGCTTTTGGGGGTATTCCTTGATATTTTAGACGGATAAAAATGAATAACTAAAATACAAAACGCACTGTTGACTTTACTTACGTGAATAGTAAGCCTATAATACGTATCGAAAACAGAGAAATATTCAGGTCAAGAAAAAAATGGCCTAATTTACAATAAAAAATATAGCAGACAACATAGCGATGACACCGATTGACCCGTTTTGCTGGTAAAAAGTAAACAAAGGTACCTATTGCGATTCTAATCAGGCATTTCCAACGGAGATGCCTTCAATACGCCCACGTGGGAGAGCCGCCGGTGTTTCGTCACATGCAAATCGCCGCTCGAGATGGAAGCATCTCGGCCTTTCGACGCATTGCGCGCCACTTCGTTTGTTGAAATCTGGCCGCCGCGCCGCCGTCAACTTGCCCGGAGATGCCTCGCTACGTGGTGCGTCGCATACTCGCCGTCGCGTGGTGTATGGGCGCCAGCTTTTGGCCAATTTCAAGGGAATCGTTTTTCATATTTTCGACGGATTTTCGTCCTTTTTGCAGACGTTACACTGCTAAATTGATCCGTTTTGCTGGCAAAAAATATTTCTATCGCCATGACTGAGTCACGACGCTTGACCTTATGCAATTCGCTGCTGGCGCAACTTCCAAACGCTTCCCCAAATATCTTAACATCTCAAATGGGTCAAGGTTTCGGCTAGTTTAAAATTTATAAAAGTGGTGGGGGTAACGTCTTAAAAAGTGTATGGAAAAATATAAAAGTGGTGGGGGTAATGTCTTAAAAGTGTGTGACCGATGATTTTTCATTCAAACGTCTGTGCAACATGGAGATCAGATTCTTTTTTGATCGACAAGCAGTAAACAAAATAAGACAAGAAGTCGTGAGAGATGGTATTGCAAGAAGTATGTTCGATCAGTGGTGCCTAGATAAAAAAATATCGTGCTATATATTATACGTTGATGCTAAACCGGTTTCATTTGTCCTAATGTCAAAAATTGATTTCGACCCTTTAAACAAACACTCCAACCCGAAAAATCTCAATTTTGTTTTTACCCATGAAGAATATCGTCGAAGAGGATATGCGTCAAGACTAGTGAATCATATTAAGAAAATTAATCAATTTACGTCTTTCTGTTCTAATACCAATTCAGAAAAACTTTTTGAAAACTGTTCATGTATTAATTACGGAGAAATAAATTATAACACCATGTATAGATCCCCTAATAAAATGTTTGTGTCAATTTTTCTTCTTTTTTTTTTTTTCACAAAGCACCTCAAAATCGGGTCCATTATTGCCGAAATCCTCCAACATTGATGATTCAGCAAGAAATTAGACTACACCCTGATGTACGCCTCTGAAATCCGGGTGTCATCAAACATCTGTGCTCCCACGATCCAGGTACGAGCGCGGCTGAGATATTTTGCATCGGAACCCTAGACGCAGCGGCGCTCCGTGGCGCCCGGCGTTTTGCTGTGCAAGTCTCGATAAAAAATTTGGCCGACGAGCGTGGCCGAGAAATTGAAGAACCACGTCGCATTTAACTGACAATCATCATGCGTTCGTTTCCTACTTCGAGGTAGAATACAGAACGCAATAAAAAAAAATCGAAAATGTTTCACACCTTCAACAAAAATTTTTAATCGCAAATTAGACGTACAGTTTCATATGGATATTAGTTATAAATAGGTTGAATTGTTCTTTTATATATATTTTTAAATTGTAACAAAACTATATGCATTCATTTTCCCACCACCTTTGAGGTAGAATGCAGGGCGCAGGAGGTCTAATCCATGTTTGATCAAACATATTAGAGAGATACAAAGAATAGTGTAATTTAAAAATATGGGATATTACCTTATAAGCTTATATTATGAAAGTATGGAATCACAAACAACCGTTTCGAGCTGCAGGGAGAGTCGCAAACTTGATGATACAAAATTCATTTTTTCATACAAATCCTAAACAATATAGACTAGAAAAGATTAGAGTAAAAACTAGATAATGCAAGTTGGGGCCTTCCTTCTTTCGCCACTGGGGTTGAAACCCAATCTTGAGAGAAACAAAACCATATGAAGGGTACACGGGAAAAACAGGCCAAGTCATTTTTTGTTGAAATTGGGATTACAGTGCCATCTTGTGGTAAATTGTGTGCTCTTTCAAACCAACGTAATAGTCAGGGGAAAAACAGGCTAGGTCACAATATACGTATTACTTTAAAATACCCATACACGGGAAGAATAGGCTAAGTCAGCGCGGAACAGGGGAACAACAAGCTAAGTCATAATAAAAATCGCATAAAATCGTCAGCTGTTTTGTTTAAGGTTAGCAGTTAATTATCGTGATCGTGTTTGCGCTGGCGTCTTTGTACAATCATTACATCACAATAAAATCATTCTTCTGAAAAGTGAAGTTTGCGATAATTTGTCTAACAATAATCAAGACCAAAACGAGCTATTTTTCATTATATTTAAACAAAATTGCCAAATCCCACTGGTTTATAAACTTCACTATGAAATGTGCTATTTATTCACGATTAGTAACATATTGTGGCGTCGGGTAGATGAATTGAGATTAAAATGGTGGAAGAAGATAACAGAAAGAAGTTGGGTTAACAAAAGCTGACTCCTATACAAAAGTATGCAATACCTATCATAATGACAAGTCAAGACTTGGTGGGGTGTATTCAAAACAGGCTCTGGAAAAACGGCGGCCTTTTTACTACCCCATCATCCACTAGATCGTTTCTGACCAAACACCGCTCTTAAAAACTGAGAAATATCTGAAACGTTGTTTTTCACAGATATATGTGATACAAACACCGTACAATATATTGGAGAGGAAACAAAATTAATATTATAAAATGTACTATTTACACATTGGAAAAGAAACAGAACCAAGCCGTAGATAAATATTTAATTATAGCAGCGTAGGTAATAGAAGATTTTAACGATGATTACCACAGTGACTTCCTTCCAAATTTCGATAAGTGGAACCGTTTATCAATGACTCCACCGTGACTTTCTACCCCTGCGATTTTCGCTACCTAAAGCAAGCACTCTAACAATTTTTCTAGAGAACACATAGCCTAAAAGTCTGCCTAATATCCTTACAGAGGTATCTTTTAATTAAAAATATTATACTATTTTAGAAGAGTGCCTTTTCTGTAGCTTACACGTTAAAATGTTGTTAATGAAACTTGTTCAAGATGAAGAATTAGGTAGGTGTAAAAAAAAAATTTCAAAACCTTAGGCCCATTTTGACCCATTTTGACCTTCTAGCCGAGACGCCGCGATCAACCTCATTCGTACCCCAAAATGTAAATTTTCAACATACACCCCAAAAGTTCAGCTTTTACCTTGGAAATATTTTTCGACTAAAAGAAAACACCGATACGAAATTTGAGTGCGCCCGGCCTTGGCGTTCTTGTCCTTTCTGGAATTGGTTTTGTGAGCGATGGGAGATACCTCTGTTGTTCGATTTTTAAGCGGAAAGTAGGTTGAACTTTTTTTTTTGGGAGATATGTTTTTGCGTCTACATTTTTAATTAACTGTGCAACGATATGATTGGACAACCCATGCGCGATTTGTTTCTTTAAACATTATCACATTCAATTTCGCAAAGACTCTGCGATGTATTAACAATCTAATTCCCCCTAGTCCATCAGCCCAGTCCGGCCCTAAAGAACGTGTATAACGCCATACAGTCTAGCTAATTTTTTTTGGATTACATTGCATTATATCGTTCATCCCCGTGGCCTCTTGTTTACCACATATTAAATTTAATGACCACGCATAACGCCACACAGTCTCGCTCAGATCAATAAACAAGTTTTTTAAAAATTCTAGAGTGGGCAAATCGTTTTTCTCCTACTATATTTTTTGACTGACATCGAATTTTTTCCCTTTAAAGAGGTTTGTTGAATGGCCATTAGCCAGTTCACAGCCTCCTCTCTTATAAGTTTCTTGATTCACAATAGTAGTTCCAGTGGTGTGTTTTTTGTGTATTTTGGATACTTACAATGCAGCACCCTAAGAAGTTGTCTCTCTCGACAAAGAAACCTACTATCCTTAGCAATATGCTAATAATGCCTGTAAGTATAAATCTTGGTTTTCTGGTAATCTTCAACAATTTTTTTCATACAAAATTATTTTTTAAACTTTATTTTTGAAAAATACTTTTTTTCTAAATTAAACTTATTATTTTTTTTCTTTTCAGCCAACCATCGACTCTGCACAGTCATACAACATGCCCGATTTGAATAGTGCGTCCTTCGTGTCGCCCTCCCAAGTGCCTTGTTACGACGAGATAATGGCATTCTGTCCGAATTCCATTATTTCACCGGTTCATCGGCAAGAGGACGTCGAGCAGTGTGGTGTGGAAAACACGAATAACCCACAATTGAAAGGAAATGGTGGTAAAGACATGCGTCAGTTGGGCATGGACAGCGAGGACTCCTTTAGTGACGTGCACATTAGTGTTAGTCAGCAGATGGACAGCGAGGATGAATTCGAGGAGCTGACTAGTCCTGGGAGTACTTCACTCGGTTCCTATATATTACAGGTCTCAAAAGGGCTGAAACAAAAGGACGCCGAAAATCTAAAATCCTTGAGAGAGGAGCAACATCGACTGGCGACTATTAGGAGAGAGAAAGAACGACTGAGAAAAAGGGAGCAGGTATCTATAGCCAAAATTGAGAAAATGGAGAGGGATAAACGGCTGTCTGCTGGTATTTTAAAAAGATTTAATGTGGTAAAAAAGTAGTTTTTTCTCACATTAAATATTTTTAAAAAATTTTTGAGTCTTTATTTTCCAACGTTGTTTATAGATACCTATCCTTCTTTTAGTTTTAAATTTAATACGTATTCTTAGCTTTTAAGTATATTTTCTTTTATATTTTTATACACAATAAATATGTTTTATGTATATTTTTGGTTTTTTTCTATCCTCCCTTATAAGTGCAAAAACATGTTGAAACTAAAATGTAATAATAATATAATCCTAGAGACAAGTATTTCCTGATTTTGTTCTCCTGAGAAACATGTTACAAACTGAAAATATGTTAAAGTGCACCATAAAAAGATAAAGATAAAATGTGTAAGTATATATTTTTATTAAATAAACCAAAATTCCATTTCTGAATTTCTTACAACAGTACCGATTAAAATAATAAGTCGCTGTTCGAGTCCTATACACAAAGAGTGAATTGCCCATTTTCTTTAAGACTGTCTCGTTCTGTTGTGTTTGTATAAGTAGGTATTGTTCTCTCAACTTTTTTTCATTCATAAACAGCTCAACTTATATGAAATTTCCACTTTTTCTCTGCATCCAGCATATAATACAAATTTTCCAACCCACATTAACTTTCTAAAACTGCATAAAATTCAATGAGGTTATTCATGAAAACAGTCGATTCTTATTACGGCATTTTTATCCAGTCACCAGTCACAGTTCGATGTATGAATTTTATTTACAATTCATTGCATGAAGAAAGCATGCATATTATGTTACACCTTTTCCCGCGAATGTCTCTACCCACACACATTGTTTATCGCATAAGGCCAAGCGTCGTGACAAATTTTATAACGTTCGGTATTTTTTATTCTTTATGTACTTGCGTCGCATTTTGAAACCTATATCGTAAAACCGGTGGTGGCACCCTGTGTTTAAAAACTATACTTCGAAAAAACATCTTGTCTGATCCAATTTTGTTATCATTTTCATCATTTTATTAATCAGAAGTGTATTATATGAGTGAAAGTATTGTTTTGGTGAAATTTTTATTTTTAATTTTTATTATTCATTTTTATCAGTCTAAAATATCAAGGAATACCCCCAAAAGCTAGCAAAATGGGCAAACAGTCGATAAAAATTCCGTTGAATATCTTATTATTACTACCTATGGTGCCTTTTTTATTAATCAGAAGTGTATCATATGAGTGAAAGTATTGTTTTGGTGAAATTTTTATTAAATCGGTTTAAAATGAGCGATTTCTATGTTTTGAGGTTGTAACTCCTTGTAGGTAATATGCAAACATGATTCAAAAGGAATCCAACTGACCATTATTAAACTACAACTTTTTGTCTAAAAAATTTTTTAAAGAGTTTAGCTTCTAAGATTATAAGCTGTTACAATTAACTGTTGATAAACTAAACATATTTTAATCGCATTTACTAAACAATTTAAGCCAATATTTTTGGATCCTCTAACTTACGACGCAATAATAAGGCTTCACATGATATCTAGAAAATTGCCACTCGCAATATTTTTGATTCTAGATAATCGAGAAAATTGTCATTATTAAACCTAATTATTAAATTGAGTTGAAAGTCAACGCACAAAGATTTTTGTATGATATTTACTCTCAGGGTCGTTGTCTCAGAATTCTATAAGAGATTCTTAAGATTTTTTTCCTATTATCTCAATTAGTAACTTATTGAAACTCAATTTATACAAAACCAATTTTCAGAGGACAAAAATCCCTTGAAAATATGATTTTTTAAATTTTATAACGTTCAGTATTTTTTATTTTGGTTATATAGTTACCACCTAGCTTGACCCATAGAAACTGAATTTTACACAAGAACAATTTTCAGAGGATAAAAATCCGTAGAAAATATGATTTTTTAAATTTTATAACGTTCAGTATTTTTTATTTTTTATGTACTTGCGTCGCATTTTGAAACCTATATCGTAAAACCGGTGGTGGCACCCTGTGTTTAAAAACTATACTTCGAAAAAACATCTTGTCTGATCCAATTTTGTTATCATTTTCGTAAATGGGGTAAACAAATTAAACGTTAGCAATTATATTTGTATCAAAAAAAATTTTGTCGAAAAAGAATTTGGCAAAAAAAAAAATTGGCAAAAAAAAATTCGACAAAAAAAAAATTTGGCAAAAAAAATGTCAAAAAAAAATTTTACAAAAAAAAATTTTGACAAAAAAAATTTTGACAAAAAAAAATTTTGACAAAAAAAAAATTTGGCAAAAAAAAATTTTGACAAAAAAAATTTTGACAAAAAAAAAATTTGGCAAAAAAAAATTTGGCAAACAAAAATTTTGGCAAAAAAAATTGTCAAAAAAAAAATTTGACAAAAAAAAATTTTGACGAAAAAAAAATTGACAAAAAAAAATTTTGGCAAAAAACTTCTACAAAAAATCACAAAAAATTTTCACCTGTCTGAATGACAGTCGGTCCTCCGTCTATTAAGATATAGCTTTTACTTCCTTTATATAAGTTTTCGTTTCCAAGATATCAAGCGGTTTATAAATGGGACAGCTGGTATATTTACATTTTTTTCTTTCTTTTGCTCATGTAATCCTTGGGAATTTTTTTACGAAAGGTTTCCAAATATCTAGCTGTTTAAAAATGGGACAGCTGGTATATACTTACTTGCATCTTGGAGCACTCGAACTGATACGTGGAATCACGCACCCTTCTTATAGGCCATTATTTGTCGACTAAGGTTTTTTTTTGTCTGGTCAGCAGAGCCGCGTTTGCCTACCAAGGTTTTTTCCTAACCTTATATATTTTTTGAATCCACCGGTATAAAATATCGTCATTATTTCCTTCTGTGGGGAACTAAAAAATATTTACTTTCAAATAAGGTTGAGGAAACCGGTATTTAAAAAAGTAATAACCCCTAAAATTTTTCCAAACGAGATGAACTGAAACAGCTAGGGTGTATAAAATGGGACAGCCGCGCAATTACCTTTTTCGGTCTTGTGTATATTTTACTGGAATAAATAATTATTTCCAATTTTTTTTGGTACAACCTCTACATCGTATTTTTTTTACTGAAATTTTTTCATCATTTTTTTCCAAGTGAAACTGACGTTATTTTTACCTTTACATATATTTTTACCGGTATACAAAACTTATTCGAAAATTCTACCTACATTTTCACGTCTTGGATTTTTTTTACAGATTTTGTTCAAACAAAATTTCCTATGTTATCTGGGGCCTTCCGACTAACTATTATAATAACTGTTTTTATCAGTCATTCTATCTGCACTTGTATATAAAACATTCGTCTTGTCTTGTACATTTCACCGTCAAAAAATGAAAATTTCCCAAAATGTTATCGGGATTATAGGATCAGGACCTTTTTAAAATTACATTTTTTGAATAAAAAATTTTCAAATTTTTTCGATTTTTCATAGGTATCAAAAGTGCGGAACTGCGCATGCGCGAAACGCGTGCAAGGGGGAAGGGTGGATTTTGTTCGGGCAACTACATGTCAGTCGGACGGAGGCCTTCGGCCTCCGTTCCTCCTGGCACGTAGTTGCCCACCCGCCACCCCCCACCCACCCCGGGGTAGACTAAGTCCACCCCCCCAAGGGGTGGCCCCAAAATCGATTGCGCTATATGAGGATTTTTTCCGATCAGCCGATCAGAAGATATATTTGGAAATCACGATACACCTGCATCAGCAGAAAATCCGAGCCCCTGACGTACTAATTGTTTACGTTGTACATCGCATCATATACGGTTCCACGTGGTTTTTTATTTACCATAATGTATCACATTTCCTGATACCAAGGAGTCTACCTCGGATTTCCACGTGTCTAGTTGAAGATTCCGGCCTAAATCGTTTGCGTTACATGCTGATTTTCCCAAATTTTCCGTTTATTATTCTATCTGCAATTTTTTCAGATTTTTTTATTTAGAAGATAATTGGGTGAAATTTGTAGCCTATTGTTCTATATGCGGTTTCAGCAAAATCGCTGAGTGCTCGACCAAACAAAGCAGGCGTCTGTCGTGAACTATTCCACGTGTTTTCTCTTACTATATATTTACTATGCGGTCACGCGTTCGCAGCGAGTAACCCGATGCGACGCAACAGCTGAGTTATATTTTTGTGTACTTGAACAATTCGGGGTTTATTTGCACAAATAAATTAAAAATTATGGTTCATAAGATCACAAACGCAGACCTTATCGATAACAATTTTATTAGACTTTTTTTTTCATTATTAGCCATTACTTGACATAACCTACAATTTTCCAAATTTATGTGTATAAGTTAAGAATCACCCTGTATACACATAACAGTGGAATAGAGTGATATTATTGCTTAGAGTGAGAGTTTTATTATAATATGATGCTTCAGGTGTTTTCCCTTCAACACAAAGATTCTTATAAAAAAACACAACAAAAGATTTTTAAACGTTTATTAAAAATTAATTGTGTAAGTCAATATGTTTTATCTTCATTTTAAATTCATATAACATAAGTTCATATTTCAATGCTTCTAAATTCTTCAAATATTGTTGCAGTTTTCTTCTGTACTCCAGCTTCGTCATGGTTCTACAATAAATTCGATATTTGTAGATCGGCCGACGGGTCCAAGACTCTTCATGTAATACCTCCTTCCGTTACCGATATCCCTATTAATTTCTTCGATCCGTTGGGGCGTAAACTCGGCCGTGTATCGTTGCGGCAGCACCGTCTTAAATTCTTCGAACTCTACGTAGACCTTCTCTCCGTATTGCGTGTTCACTTTGTCCACGCTCGTGATTTGAAAATTTTCATCCACGTCCATATTTTGAACGCTTTCGAATTTCTTGACGATCAAATTCTTGTTCAGGTGATTCAGGAACGACTGCATTTTGAACTCGGCAAATCAGACTGTGGGAAATTGTAAGTGTATATAACGGGAAAACTGCTCTTGCGCACGAATATATAGACCTCACCCCACCAAGCCGTTGGAGTGGGGGTTGCCCCGTCGTTGGAGTGGGGGGGGGGGTCAACTGGGGGTCACACGTGGCCCAAAGGTCAAAGGTTAACCTATCAGGATCTAGGGGTCAACTGGGGTCATCCGGTGACGTCACGTGACCTCGGGCATGACGTAGCCACTTTGCTCCCGTGACCTCGGGCCGTAGGGGACTCTCTGGATCAAGGGGTCAACTGAGGTCAAAGTGAGCCCGTACTCTCTTTGTATTACTACTCAACAGGTTGAACGGAGCATGTTCCGTTATAATATCTTTTAAAAATTTAGTGTGACTGGAAGACTGGGGACGAAGGGATGCATATTTGCGATACACTTCAACAAAATTAAAATTTCTAATTTTACCATTTATTACAAAAATAATGATCGAGGTTTGTTTGGCTTGCTATCGGGAATTTTCAGAGTTATGATAGAATCCATGTCGTTAATATCATTTAATGGCAATTTCTGTAACTCGTCTCTGCGGCATGCTCTTGCAATATCAAATACTGCAACTATCTATAACAATATACAAGTAAGTAGGTATAAAGTTAATAAAAATCGGCCAAGTGCGAGTCGAACTCGCGCACAAAGGATTCCGTACCACCGTACAATATTTAACACTACATATTTTTTAAAAATACTTTAGTAAAAAATAAAATAAATAAATAAATAAATAAAGCTTCTCCCAGAGCGTGGCTTCGAACCACGGATCTCTGGGTTATGAGCCCAGCACGCTTCCAATGCTTCGCACTTCGCTGTTCGATACTAGTTAGTTGTTAGCCGTCTCATCATTGCAACCGTTCTCAATGTTGAAATTAATCCGCAAGAAATAAAAAAGGTTAAATTACCAGTCAGCACACACTCCGGCGATATAATAATTCCTTCGCAGATAAAACGCAATTACTAACAATAAACGAACCTCTTAAAGTAATATCCTTTCTATATTCTAGAAAAAAGAAAAAAAAAACGAAATTGACATTGAGTCACTGATCCGCACAAATCACTTAAATTCCGAAGAAAAATCAAAACTAACTAAACTTTGTAAGACATTTTCAGATATTTTCTATAAAGAAAACGAAAAACTTTCATTTACCAATAAAATCAAACATGAAATTAAAACAACAGATGAAATACCCGTCTATACTAAATCTTATCGTTATCCCTTTGTACACAAAACCGAAGTTCAGAAACAAATAAACAAAATGCTATAATCCGACCATCTAGTAGTCCATGGTCCTCTCCTATTTGGATTGTACTCAAGAAAAAAGACGCATCCGGAAAAACAAAATGGCGAATTGTTATAGATTACCGTAAGGTAAACGAAAAAACAATAGACGATCGTCATCCTATCCCCAAGATAACGGATATTTTAGATAAATTAGGTAGATGCCAATATTTCTCCACTCTCGATTTAGCATCCGGTTTCCACCAAATCGAAATGCACCCCAATAGCATTGAAAAAACGGCATTTAAGGTTGAAAGTGGACATTACGAATACACACGTATGCCATTTGGTTTAAAAACGCCCCATCAACTTTCCAAAGAGTCATAGATAATGTGCTAAAAGACCTACAAAACAAAATTTGTTTAGTATACATGGATGACATAATAATTTTCTCCACAAGCCTTGACGAACATATCGCAAATTTAAAGTTAGTTTTCCAAAAATTACGTGAATCAAAGCTGAAGATACAACTAGATAAAAGCGAGTTCTTAAGAAAAGAAGTTGAATTCTTAGGACATGTGATAACCCCCGAAGGAATCAAACCGAATCCGCGAAAAATTGAAGCCGTACACAAATTTACAATCCCAAAAACTGCTAAAGAAATCAAATCTTTCCTTGGTTTAATTGGATACTATAGAAAATTTATAAAAGACTGCCAAAATTACAAAACCTTTCACTAAATGCTTAAAAAAAGGCAAAAAAATAGTTCATGGTGAAACTTTTATTAAAACTTTTAAATAGGTATTGTAAAAACATTTTAATGAACGACCCTCTACTTCAATATCCCGACTTTAGTAAACCATTTAACCTGACAACAGATGCTTCTAACTATGCCATTGGTGCTATTCTTTCCCAAGGTCCCGTAGGTCAAGATAGACCCATCGCTTATGCTTCTCGTACTCTAAACCCTGCCGAAATTAACTATTCCACTATCGAGAAAGAAATGCTAGCCATAATCTGGGCTACGAAATACTTTAGACCCTATCTTTTTGGTACAAAATTTAAAATATAGTCTGATCACAAACCACTACAATGGTTATTCTTCCTAAAAGACCCCAATTCACGTTTAGTTAGGTGGCGTTTAAAATTGGAAGAATACGACTACCAAATTATATATAAAAAAAGGAAAAATTAATAGTAATGCAGACTCTCTATCACGTATTGATATTAATGCTGTAGAAACTGATTCAGTCGTAGCGAATCCAGGAAACATTAACGACAATGTAAAGCAATTTTTAGAATTAGCGGAACAACTTCCCGAACTACCTAATTTCGAAGAAACCTTTGGAATTAATCCTCATAGACCCAGAATTAATATCATATCAGATATTCATGTAGTACTTCCTTTTAGTGAGCGAATTCCCCAAAACAATCCCTAGGAATATACTTATCAACAACAAGAACCCTTTGAAGTAATATTTGATCAACCTTTCGAACCACCTTTTAACGAACCTTTCCCTTTCGATCAATACTTTCAAAACCTCTTTGATGAACCTTCCGAGCAAATTCAAGACCAAAATGAAGCCACCAACCGAACCCGAAAATATCAACCTTTCACAAAACCAACCCTTTTTCCCTGATAATGACGATGATACTAACCAAACTGTACACACCGCAATTGAAGACCCAGTCTTGACAATCTCAATCACAGAAAAAAGCATAGACGGCTTTAACCACTAAATAATAATCAACAAACGATACTATAACACACAAATACGTCATACGATGAAAACCATTCAAAGAAAAATACAGAATCCGAGTTTCCTTATCTCTTACAAATATCGAAAACGAAATAATTGCCTTAATTAAAGAATATATAGAAAATGAAAAGACTTTAAAACTTTAGAAATAATTAACTTTAAAACTTTAGAAATAATTAATACCTTTTGTTTTACCGTTCAAAATACATTTAAAAATTAATCTTTCAAAATAATACGTAGTACCTAATACCATATTAGAAGACGTGGAAGAATACGATGAACAACAGACAAAAATAAAATACCATCACCGAAACAAAAACATGTCACCGCGGAATTAATGAAACTGAAACACCTTTAAGACGAAAATTCTTCTGGCCAAAATTAAAAATTGACGTTGAAAACTATATTAATAGTAGTTGTGAAATTTGCCAACTTTCAAAATATGATCGCAAATCCCCTAAAATAAAATTTAATATCACGCCAACACCATCTAAACCTCTCCAAATAATTCATATCCATACTTTCCAAATTGAAAATCAAAAATTTCTAACGATCGCAGACACATTTTAGCGTAAATACAATGGATTCACTCTTAATATATATCACGGACTTCCACATACTATAATATCAGACAGCGGCACTCAATTCAATAACTCAGTTCTAAAGACTTCGCTAAGTTACATAGAATAAACTTGCATTTTACAACCCCCGTATAATTCTAATAGTAATAGTCCAGTTGAAAGACAACATTCAACCTTGTTAGAACATATTCGTTGTTTAAGAATAAAAGATAAAAATAGTAGAATCGACCAACTAATGTTATACGCGATCTTGGCATACAATAATTCGATCCACTCTGTAACTAAACAAACTCCTTTCAATATCATTAACGGACATTTAGAAAATATAGATCCTTTCGATATGACAGAAAAAATTTTGATAAACGATTATGTTGAAAATCATAAAAAAAAATTATATATGAAAATATTCACGATTTAAATTCTGAAACTAAAGAAAATATAATAAATAAACGAAATGAAACCCACGAAAATCCCATCGAATATACAGAAAATTCAGAAGTTTTTATGAAACAAAATTTAAGATCAAAACTAAGGCAAAATATAAGAAAGAAAAATTAATATCTAACGAAGACAAAAAGGCGCATTTAGAAAATAAAACCGTCCATAAAAGTAAACTCAAAAAGCCACCAAAACTTACAACCAAAATTTTATTACAGGAACTCGACGATTACAATCAGGATGACGAACACAATGAAAGTGACTCTTCTTCTCCTAATCGGACTAAAACTAATACACGGAAATGAAAACTTTAAAATAACTTCACTGGATAATTCCCCAGGAATTCTTCCATTTAGACTAGGACATGCAAAACTCATATTTAGAAAACATATATTCCTACATTATATTAAATTAGATAGGTAAGTTAGAAATAGAAATCAATAATCTTAAAGATACTTATAGAAATTTTAATGAATCTATATATAAAGAAACTAAGTTTATATTTACGGCAAGCCTACAGAATAATTATAATAATTTAAAACCCTTATTTCAAGAAATAGAATTAAAACTCTCTAACATTTTATTTTTCAACACTAAGAAAATAATGCGTCGTGGATTATTTAATTTTGTTGGCACTATAAACAAATGGTTCTCAGGAAAACTTGACGCTAACGACGGCGAACGTTACGATAAAGCAATTTCCACCCTTGAAAATAATCAACAAAAAATAGTAACCGAAGCTAATAAGCAAATTTCTCTTTTCAAAAAATTAACTAATAATTATGATAAGACAATTAATTCTATCATCCAAAATCAAAAGAAAATATCAGAATATTTTGATAGATACAATGTTGTCCTGAAGAGCGAAACAGATATCTTTTACAAATATACGGTTTTCCTAAGTATTCTTAATCAAATGTTCATAAACGCAAACATCATGGTAACTTTCCTAGATAACATCGAAAATTCAATAACTTTTGCAAGAAGTTAATGGAACATTAATATGCCTCCACGAAATACTGGTTAGCCACCCTGAAGAAAATTGCATCGCTAGTATTATGCAAGGAGAAGAAAAGAATTGTCAATCAATAAACATTCAACCACCACTTCAAGCTATAGAGAAGATTGGAGATGAATATCTGGTCGTCATCAATACTAATGAAATCAAATCAACCCTTACCAACATTCGGAACTCAAGACATTTCGTGGTGTACAACTCATTAAAATATCCAGCAACTATAGGGTCAAAATTAATAATATGGATAGGTTGAAAGTCTCTTTCAAAGATGGCAAGACATGGGCAATCAGCTAACAGATTTAGTGTTGGTTTGCGACAATGCACCCTGCCACTCAACATTGGAGGCTGTGTTCGCAGACACAGAAGCTAATCTTTTGCGCTTGGCTCCATATTCACCAATGCTTAATGCTATAAAAACAATATGGGCAAAAATAAAATAGTATGTAAAAACGCACCTCGGGATACCTCAAGTTGTAGCTCCTGGAGTGGGTGAACAGCGCCTGTAGGCCAGGTAGAAGACTGACGTCTTACAGACGTCATTTTTTGTCATGAAGATCTTCTGAGGACATCCAAATGTCACAGAAGACATCTTATGTCTTATGTGGACGTCTACAAGACGTCTCATATGGACGTCCACAAGACGAAGGTGTGGCGTCACTTGAGCCTGGTAAAATAAAAAAATTGCCAATGGCCAATGGCAGCGCCGGGGTTCGAACCTGCGACCATCGGTTTACAAATCCGACGCTCTGCCGAACTAGCCATCAATGCACGTGGAAATATTATCTATACTGTTGTATAGCTCTATCCAATTCTAATTTTATATCTACAAACATGTTTGTAAATATCTTAGATTTCAATATTACAATTAAAAATGTGAAACCTAAAAAGATTTGGATCATGGTAGCTACTATATACAGCGGTATTTTTTTACCAAAAAAAACTTTAAATATATAGTTTATACGTCTTGGATAACTGTCCTGAAGACGTCATATTACGACCAAGCGAAGACGTTACCCCATACGTCTTCTATGTTCCTAAAGGCGACGTCTTGAAGACGGTTTTAAAGATGTCTCTAGGACGTCTAAGAGATACGTCTTGGGGACGTCTTTATTCGTCCAGAAGACGTTGCGACGAACCGAGACCAAAAAATGACATCTTGAAGACGTCAGTCTTCCACCTGGGGCTGGGGTGTTATTTGGAGCGGATCGTCGATGAGGCCATAAATTCTATTGTGGGAGAAGATTGCGGTCGTGTGGCTCAGCACACCATGGTGCATCATGCGGCAGCATTAGCTTTAGATAATGTCAGTAGGTCGTTAAAATTTTGTTGTTGTGATAAGTTATAATTAAGTGAATACATTTTCTTGTTTGCTAGAAGTGTAACCTGGAACTACCCAATAAACTACTAAGAAAACATTAAAACAGCTTTGGCGTTAACTTTTACTTAAAAAGATGAAAAACGACCCAGTCAAACCTGGTCACCTGATTTAAAAAACCGTTACCTACATAGTTATCAGTTTTATTCAAGCAGCGCAAAACTGGGAACGACGTTCACTGTTTCTTAAAAATATGAGAAATTACACACTCAAATGTGCTGTCACATGACTTAAAAACCTCTTTGCACATTATACATAATTAACGTATTATGCAGGGTATATACTTTGTATAAAAAATGTTTCAGACAAAAGTTTTTCAGTTGATGTATCTGCATATTTTGGTGACCTTGAATTTTTTTAGAGCCAGTCATTTTGTTGTTATGGCAACCAACTTTGTTTTTTAAATGGCGCCATACACTTTTCTATTCAAATTTGGAATCAGCTCCGTTTTGTGCATACTGTAACGAAGCGTCCCTTGAGGGCGCTCCAGTTTGTAATTTGCATCCCTTTCGACTAAGATTTTTAGTTTGATTTTGACTTTTATGTAATTGCTTAATTTGGTTTGGGTCTTCTCATAACCTCTTTTGGAAATAATAGTGGAATTTCTCGGGCGCCAGGCCTTTTTTATAGCGGTGATCGCCGCTGTTGCGTCAGGTAGCTCTTAAGTCGAAGAAAAATAATTCCAGAAGTGCAAGTGTTTTGAGGGGAAGGAATAGAGTCAAACAAGTAGGCGGTTTTAACAAACTGTATTGATGAACACAAATAATTATTTACGATATTTACAAAACATAATATGCAAATAGTAGAGCGGTGCGTGACGGGTTCACGGCAAAATTCTGTAACAGAAATTAAATTAACTTAGCAGGCGGATTCTGACGGAAAGCAAAAGAAACAATACCCGAATGCGCGGAGTGAGAACTTAATTAAGCTTGTTATGTAGGCGAAAAATTCGGCGGCTAGCGTGCAACTAAATTTCGGAAAAGCAAAAGCGCGTGCGGACGGACTGCCGCGACGGTTTCGGCCTAGACAAACGGGCAGTTACGGCAAAATTATCAAGTCCAGCTGAGAGGCGTTATCCCTGTCGCACACCCAGCGGCTTCCTAACAACCTATTTACGGCGGCTCAGTGTTACTATCTGGAAGGCGTTGGCCCGGTCGCACAACCAGTAGTTTACTACAGACTTTTCGACGGTCTGGTGAAAACAGTTTTCAGCTGGGAGGCATTGGCCCGTTCGCACACCCAGTGAATTGCCGCTATACTCACCAGTTGACGGAATGTCAGAGAGTCAAAGGCAAGACCTCGCCCTCGTCCGCGTGCCGGGTTTTATACGTCCCGGTAGGTGGAGGGGCAGTACGTCGGCTGCCAGCCGACGCATCGAGCCGCGCGTCCTCGCTCCTCTCTCAGCGAGGCGCGCCGCGGGCGGTACAGGCAGAGATGTCTCGCAGCATCTCTTCGACCTCGGCGATATCGGCGCTGTACTGGGCGTGTCCTGTTACCCCAGTATCCAGCAAGAACGGGGCTTCTAGCTTAAAAGATGCCCCCTTTCTACCCTCTCAGCCCTCTGGCTAACCTCAAAAATACTGAAAAGCCAACGGAACCTGAACAAATAAAAGAAATAATTGTTCTGAACGCAAAATTCGATATAAAAATACGGAAAACTTAGTAACTTTGTTACAGCACATGTAAAATTTCATTGGGGTTGCATAAGGAAACTTTTGAGAAAAAATAGAATTTCTGCAAGTACGCCAAAATTTAAATTCGAGAGCGTTGCCAAAAAAAGTAGGCCATATATAATAAAAATTTTGACATTTTTGCATGTAATGATAACTTACTGACGACAAGTAAATCATATTAAGCTTGCAAAATGTGTTTATTATTAATTAAATAGGCACAAAAAATCAATGGCACAAAAAATCAATTAATCAAATGCTCGAAATGTTCTCCATTCACAGCGAGACAATGGACCAGTCTATCGTAAAAACTACTAAGTACATTCCTAGTCCATTCTAAAGTATTCGACGCTCTTTCGTTTCTTATGCGCTGTTCTAATTTTGGGGACGATTCTTATACACCCTGGATTTTAGATGTCCCACAAGAAAAAATCACCCGAGGTAAGATCGGGAGACCTCGGAGGCCATTCTATGGCCCCTCTTCTGCCAATCCAAGATTGTGGGAAGACTTGGTTTAAATAGCGGCGCACATCACGGCGGTAACGGGGAGGTGCTTCATCTTACTGGAACTAGATATTCTGGATGGGCATACCAAGGGCAGGAATCACCTCATTTTGCAAAATATCCAAATAAATACCTTTCGTCAGTCAAATTACCATTGATAATAAAAATAAAATAATGCGGTTGTCATAATGACATACGAAAATGTCAAAATTTTCATTAGGGATGACCTACTTTTTAGGCAACGCGCGCCCTAAGATTTAAATTTTGGCGTACTTGCAGAAATCCTACTTTTTCTTAAAAATTTTCTTATGCAACCCCAATGAAATTTTACACGCTCGTATGCACAAAAATTGGCTGATTCCAAATTTCAACAGAAAAGTGTATGGTGTAATTTAAAAAAGCAAAGTTGGTTGCCATAGCACCGAAATGACTGACTCCCAAAAAAATTCAAGGTCACCAAAATATGAAGATAGATCAACTGAAAAACTTTTATCTGAAACATTTTTATACAAGGTGGCTTTAAAAAGTTATATCCATTATTCCATCTAAACTGGGCACCCTGTATAGGAAAATCTAATTTTCCATAGGCTATCCCCAGGGGCCACTCGTAAATTTCCTTTCATTCTACTCAAGTTCGATGTGCTTTTCAACCCTCTTCGAGGCTTGTATGCGAAACTGGGTCAATTAAATCTGTCACTATCTGACGGTCTATATTAATAAATTTTGAATTTAAAATTACTTCAGCTTTTTCAGGACATCTATTTCAAAAACTGTGTAAGATATAATCGATTTCTTTTTAGATAATAACTTTTCTCTAAGTCAACTACTAGTCTGTCTCCTACTGTTTCCGAGTTCCCAATGGTGGTCATCGGAAAAGTGAGCACCCTGTAAAAATATCAATATCAGAAATACCTAGGTACCGTACATAATACTTTCCTATTCCAAAAGGATGTATTAATTTGAACCGTTAATTACTGTTATAAAATATGTTATTAAATACAAAAAATACCAGGGTGCACGAGTTTCATGCAAGTTGTTTGATTTTTATATTTTTATTGCTTCCTGAGGTAGCTAGGATGAATCAATTATAAATTAAAAGCAAAGCATGTTGTATGATGATGGGACTAAAGATCGCATGATGTGACGTCGCACCCACGGCCCGACCGAATTAAATTTTTTTGTCTATTTGAAGCATAGCAACCCGAACTGGGGACACCTTGTATATTCTGTTGTACTCATGTACCTATCTGTATGTAAATATTTTACGAAATGGCAAATCCATTGGAAAAATATGCAAAAAATATTTTACCTACGTAGCTAATTTTTAATTATAACATATAGCGTACACCCAAAGAAAAATGTCACGAGCCACCACTGAGGTATATTTGGCTAAAAATGGTGAATTGGCACGAACGAGCGAACCGAAAAGCCACTAGCAGCTCTTGCCCTGGCCGATGACGCGGGTATCGGAGTTTATACATATGCACTGCACCTTGTACTATGTACCCTACGGATTTAAGTAAAATTTAAAAAAATTAACCTCAACTATGTTCTGTATTTGTCGCTTGTTAACCCGAAAATAATTTTCATTCATTTTCAGAATTTTATCAGACCATTTCGTGAGCACCATATCGATCCAACCTCCATTACAAGGCACGACTTCATAGAAACCAATGGCGACAACTTTATGCTAACCATTCCATTCCTGGTGCGAATGGCCTGGGATTTTATCACACTCTCGGGTGACAAAGTCCAAGATAATTTCACGTGGACCTGCTATATTTTCTTGTTGGCAATTTTTGTTGCTTTCACCAATCAGGTTAGTGTCTCGATTGATATTTTCATCTTTTTCCTAATCTAATATACAGGGCGTAACATCAATGCATTACATGCCTTCACTTTTTTTCTGAAAGCTATAGTTTTCGTGATACCTAGAGTGCTTTGAGATTTCCCAAAAAATATGTTAATTCTTCGAAGAACAAATTCATAAGTAAGTACCTATTTTCTTGCTAACTGCGAACACAATAGAGATTTGACGATGTCAAAGACAAAAATAAAGTACTTGACCAAACGAATTAAGTTTTAGGACTGTGAAGAAAGAGTTAAATTTTTCCGGTGGGTGGCGAGAACAAAAGCTTCAAACTTTAATGCAAGCTCACCCTTAGCGTGTAATAGGTAGGTACTCCACACCAAATTTTAGCGGGATACCTCCACAGGTTTTGCCACAGTTAGAAAAAAATGCATTTTTGGGAAATTTCAATCATGAAAACCGTAGCTCTTGAGGAAAAACATATATGAAGAAGTGTAATTATTTTTAACTCTAGAACTAGAACACGTTGTTTTTGTTGAATTTGAATTTACATCCTTATTATATATATATATAATAAGGATGTAAGATTAGCGAGTGTAAATGTAACAATTACAAGAAAAGGTGATAATGGGCAAACACTCAAAGTTAACAAAAAGAAAAAACTAGTAACCGCATACACGTGTTTCATGCTATTTGGCAATCATCAGTACGGTGTAACATTAACCAAATCAAAAGATAGGCATGATTTGGGAAGCAACAAATGAAGTCCAGGCAGGAGCCAACAGCACATTTGCAGCTTCAGTCAGCACATCCCCTATTTTGGGGCTTGTACTAACATCGCCACGGAGGCTGCTAAAGCGACCTGCGTGGAAATCTTCATAACCCAAGATACAATGACAATAAGGATGTAAGATTAGCGAGTGTAAATGTAACAATTACAAGAAAAGGTGATAATGGGCAAACACTCAAAGTTAACAAAAAGAAAAAACTAGTAACCGCATACACGTGTTTCATGCTATTTGGCAATCATCAGTACGGTGTAACATTAACCAAATCAAAAGATAGGCATGATTTGGGAAGCAACAAATGAAGTCCACGCAGGAGCCAACAGCACATTTGCAGCTTCAGTCAGCACATCCCCTATTTTGGGGCTTGTACTAACATCGCCACGGAGGCTGCTAAAGCGACCTGCGTGGAAATCTTCATAACCCAAGATACAATGACAATAAGGATGTAAGATTAGCGAGTGTAAATGTAACAATTACAAGAAAAGGTGATAATGGGCAAACACTCAAAGTTAACAAAAAGAAAAAACTAGTAACCGCATACACGTGTTTCATGCTATTTGGCAATCATCAGTACGGTGTAACATTAACCAAATCAAAAGATAGGCATGATTTGGGAAGCAACAAATGAAGTCCAGGCAGGAGCCAACAGCACATTTGACAAAATTTTGGATTTAGGGTTCTGAATCGATTCTGAACAACTTTTTTTAGTAATTTTTTTTTGAAAAAAAATGCCTAATATAACTTTCGGATTTTTAGCCTGGTTTGTGGCATCGCAGGTGGCTTTGACTTTGGAGTAGGCATTTAATTTTTTGGAAATAAGTAGGCAACAATGCCATCTACCTTTGGTAAAAATTTCGTTCTGGTCGGTTAAAAATTAAAGAAGTTATAGAGTTGTTTCACTCTTAAGTGAGACACTCTGTATATAAAAAATATATAATAATATGTTAAGATATAGGAAGTGGCTATTTATACGTCCGACGGATACAAACGTCAGTATACGTCTTGCGCTCTCATTGGTCGATTGAGCCACGTGACACATAACCTTACTTCTACCGTCCGATGGATTATGAATCGGCTTGTTTACTAAGTCGATTGGATGATGTCCGAGATTATTCAGACCTATCTTGTCTCATTTTATATTGCGTACGCCCTACTTTTTCCGCGATGGGCGCTGCGGAATGAAAAATGAAGTGGTTATTTTATTATTTACAATGATGTAACCCACCCCCGATTTTCTTGAAATTTTGGCTACCCCCCGACAATGCCGGGGGCATCGCAGGTGGCGAATGTCGGGGGGTAGCAAAAATTTCAAGAAAATCGGGGGTGGGTTACAACGCCGAACGTCGCATCGGGCGAAAATACGGGGTACCTACCTAGCCAAAATTTTAAGAAAATCGGGGGTGAGTTACACCATTGTAAATTATTACCACTACTTTTTTCATACGGCAGCGTCTATCCCCCAAAAAGGAGCAGTGCATACGCTCATTATTGCAAAAATGCTTGAGAAAAATGCACTTCCGACGTATCTAAATATTAGTTTACTTGGCTTCGGACGTGTACGGAGTTAAATGCACGTCCAAAGAAGTCACGTGACTCAGCCCGCCAATGAGAGCGCAAGACGTATACTGACATTTGTATCCGTCGGACGTATAAATAGCCACTTCCTAAGATATATGTGTTCAAATACTGGTTTCGAATAGACTTCTTTTCCAAAGTAAGAACAAACACAGTATTAAGTTTGAATCATTGTATTTACCATTCGCATCTTCATAGGGTAAACTGTTTCACACGAGTTGCATATGTTTTCATCGACCACTTCAATAATCACTGTCGCCGGGCTCCATTGTAACCGCAGACATAGGGAGTTCATCGAATACTAAAACGAGTCGATATTAAAACCCAAATAGGTCGAAGCTTTGAAATTCTTACTGTTTCATGCATTGCGGACCCAGTCTTGGCTTGTATACGAGGCCTTGGTGCTAGGAAGCGCTGGTAAACTTGGCAGTAATTTGCTCCGTTGCCGGGCTTGATTGTCAGTATTTCACCAGTTGATACCTGTGGAATATTTTTGGGATGTATAGGTAATGGTTTTTTTAAAGGTGCTGAATGTGAATTACCCGGCCGGAGATCGCTGGAACAATTGTTTTGTTAATGATCCGACACGCCAGGCAAATTAAGTGAGGTTATTATCGGTTTGACATTTATTTCCTATATTTGTTGTTTTATTCGTCTTTGCCGGACCGTGGGACTCTTCTTCTTATCATTTTGCCAGCTGAGGGTTTTGTCTACGTAACAATGATTGTTATGTGGCATTATATATCTACACTACATATCCTTATAAAAACACCAGAAGATTATTAAATTGTATAGGTACTTACCTTCAGTTCATGTACGAAAGATTACAAAGGAGTATTCTTATATCTTCCTCTATGGCTGAAATCTGGACAACCACCCTCAGGAGGACGTTGGAATATACAAGACACAGCATATGAGCCATGGACCACAACAATGCATCAAACAAACACAAGTTACACAACCACAATGGCCGACGTCCGTCACCGGTTCGCGTCCTCTCCGGTCTCCTACTCTCTCCCGCAGAAGAGCGCAGGATCCGTGAAGTCACCTGACGGTTTTTGCCAATCGCGTTGCGGCATTTTTGTGACGTGACAATTTTGGCCAATACCGCCCGATACCATAAACCAGTATTTTGCCAGTATCAAATCAACGTAGGATTCACCCGTCGACTGCCAATCTCAAATACTGTCTGGGCCAATACTGGATATTTACGTCTTGAATACGTAACGATTGCCTTCATTTTGCCGGCATAAAACTGGCATAGGCCAACCTATATTTTAATGGCCAGTGTTATATGTCTTCTGGGCCAATATTAGGTGCCAATGGCCAACACTTTGCCGACATTGCCTACATTGGCCCAGACATTGGCCACGGATGATTTGTTTGCTGGGGGGTGTCGAGGGATAAACCTAAGAATCTAGACGAGGCAATGAATCGAAATTTGATGTTTGTGTTATTATTAAAAATAGTAAAACTAATGTATTTTTCCATATTAATTGGAAGCAAAGTTGTGCTGTGTCTTTTAGATAGATCTCTAATAATAAAATGACTGTCATACCCACTGAGATTATGAAATACCATCGGTACTACAAATGAATTTCTATAATTTAAATTACAAGATTGCTGCGCATAACCTCTGAAATAAGGTGTTAGATGACAATGATCACGTACAATTATATCATTAGGGTTAAATTCTCTTTCACAAATATGACATGTCGGTGTTGAGTCTTTTTAGATTGACAGCTTCCTTCATCGGTTCGGTGTTTTTTAATTTTGATGAAACTAAATTTGAAATTTCATCTAGCTGATCTGCAAACCAAGTCATAAAATCAGCTCCGCGGTAACTTTTGTAAAAAGATAATGTGTTATCATAACTACATTTAAAATAATATCCCGCAATAAAAGCTTCATGTTTTTGATATCTAGCTGTTTTAGTCATTATCTGTGAGTCATTGTAGGGTTTCAGAATGGATTCAAAATCTGCTAAAATAACAAAGGGTACTTTTTCTTTATGAAAATAATTTTTGAACTCGATATATATATATATATATATATATATATATATATATATATATATTTATCTTTAGGGAAGGATATTTTACAATTATTTATATCTTGACAGTAGCTTACATGTTCGTCAAACTTTTCTTGAGAAGAATAATAATTAAGGCACCTGTCACATATAAACATTTTACCTTTATGTTTATTTGTTTGCCTTGAAATCAACCTAGATAAATCTTTAATCCCACAATAATGGTAGGGAATGTCTACTATTGACTCATCGATAGGGACAGCTTCATGATCATTAATTTTTGGAAAATATTTATCTTGAATTAAAAGTAGATTTACATGTTTTTGCATTTTACTTTTTGTAATTCGCCCAGATGAAGTAATAAACGTAGCAGACTGATCGTGTTTTAGTACATCTAATACGTACACATTTACAGATATATTATTTAATTTGTCAAATTTTAGAATTTGATTTAAAGTTAAGGGAAATTTCAAGCTTTTTTTCCATGAGGAGTATACAGAGCTGAAACTACAGCCCATAAGAAACAAAGATCATCATTATTTCTAACATTAACGAAAGCTCGCTTACAGTTTTTTTTTATTTATTAACATAAGTTATATTTACAATAAATTTCTTGACTAAAAACTTGTTATCTAAATTATCTTATTAACTTCAATTTAACTTAAATATAATAACAACTGAAACAAGCTCGAGGGAAGCGATCGGGCCTAACCTGCAAATCAGTTTGTGTGCCGAAATCGCATCCAGACTTATAAAAAAATGGCATGCATGTTGGTGTCACATGGGCAAGGTTAGTCAGAGTGACACAGAGGATTGACAGAAACGAAGTACTAATACTTTAATAAAATCGATAAAAATATATACTAATCATGTTCAGATGGAAAACATATTTACAAACATTTCTTTGTTTTGTAGAATATAATATTTCAGTGTTTTTCTATTCCATCTCTTTATTATCAGTTTTTTTATAGAGCACGGCAGCATGTTATAGACTTTAGGTGCAAAATAAGTGACAAATCTGCAGCAAAAAGATCTTTCAAACCTGGGTATACAAAAGTGTTCATTTACATTTATCCTCGTAAGATAATTGTGTGTTACTAGGTTAAAACAGTCATTTATTTTTGGTAAATAAGCTGAACATGACAATACATGCAGATTCCTAATATTTAGGATATTTAGCTCTTCATACAATGTTAATGTAGAATATCTACGAGGTTTATTTGATAGAATTTTTAGGACACCAGTTTGACAAGTTGACAAAATTTTTAGATTCGCATCATACAAACCACCCCAAACAACAATACCATATCTCAAAATTGACTCAACTAACGAATCATATAATATAAGAATATTTTTTTTATTTAATATATCTCTCAGTGGAAAAAAATTTGTAATAATTTTTTCGAATTTTTGAAGCTAAGTAAATAGCGTGTTCATTACACTTTAAATTTTGATCCACCATTACTCCTAAATATTTGATTTTATTGGTTTTTTTAATTTTAATTTTTACACAGTTATAGTTTTTTATTTTATTACAGGATAGCGTATGAGCTGTTAAAAATTCAACTTTAGGTTGATCTGCACTTGTTGGTGAAAAAGCCATAAAGTTTGTTTTTCGAAAATTTAAGCTTAATTTACTCGCACCCAGCCACCGATAAACAACATCTAATCCCAACTCTGCCCGGCTGTACACTTCATTCCATGTTTTAGCTGAAAATAGCAGAGCTGTGACATCAGCATATGACACCACACTACAATCTTGTAATATACTACCAATTTGATTTATATAAGCCAGAAAGAGTATAGGACCCAACACCGTCCCCTGCGGCACCCCTGTGGTAATGGATGCGTACTCACTAAAAGTATTGTTTATTTTTACTTTTTGTCTTCTATCTGTTAAATAGTTTTTTATAAGTAGCAGTGGACCTCCTCGTATACCCAGTTTTTCCAGCCTCTCAAAAAGTATATTATGTGAGACGGTGTCAAACGCCTTCGTTAAATCTAAGAAGATTGCCAGAGCTTTTTTATCATTAATATTATGAGTGTAAACGTTTTTAATTAGTTCAAATATAGCATCCTCTGTAGATCTGTTTTTTCGAAATCCAAACTGATTAATGAACAAAATTTTATTTTTTTCAAAGAATTCTTCAAGTCGTTGTTTGATACATTTTTCAAATAATTTAGCAAAATTATTTATGACTGATATGGGTCTATAATTTGTTGGTTGACTTTGATCTCCTGCCTTAAAAATCGGTGTAACTAAAGAAATCTTCCAAGTGGTTGGTATCACATTTGAAACTAAACATTTATTGAATATGTGCAGCAAAGCTTTTACAATAGATTTGTGATTATTTTGAATTAAAGTGACTGTAATTCCGTCCTCGCCAGGTGAAGAGTGAGCTTTTAACGATTTAATATGTAAGTATATCTCGTTTTCGGTTATAGGTTTTAGAAATATTGAATTATTTTGTCTAATAGATTGATTATCAGGAATTCGCAAGTGGCCCTGTTCAATATTATTTTTTATATCTTTGCCTACGTTTATGAAGAAGTTATTAAATATATTAGCAATATCTTTTTCGTTCTCAAAATATCTGTCATGTTGGAAAATGCAAAATTTTTTAGGTATATATTTGGTTTTGTTTGAGTCAACTACTTCATTTACTGTTTTCCAAAGTTTTTTATAATCTCTTTTGTATTCAGTTATTTTATTTGTGTAGAATGTATTTTTAGTTGATTTTATTAGTTTATTTAAGAAATTTCTGTACTTTTTATACTCATTTGCCAGTTCTAAAGAATAGTTCTTAATTAACTGTTTCTTAAGATAGTCCCTATGTTTTATAGAATTTACAATGCCTTTTGTAACCCACGGTTTTCTTTTTCTATTTTTACTATTATAATATTTTTCAAAAGTACATTGATCTACGATTGACAGCAATCTATCAAAGAAAACTTGGTACGTCGTCTCAACAGACCTATCTGCTTCGTACACCCGCTGCCATGTCTCAGTTTCTAACATTTTAGACAGTTTAATATGGTAAATTTCTTTTTTCACTTGGGCTATATCTATTTGATCACATGTTTTTATGTTTTGGATGCTTACACCAATGGAGTAGTGATCAGTTAACGAACCCTGTATGATAAGTGGCTTAATAATATTTTCGTGAAATCGGCATTAAAATGTCCCAAAATCGTCATTAAAAGCAAAGAAATCGTACAATAATGTAGCCCATTATTGTACGATTTTTTCAATAAGTAGGCCTTGGCGAGATGTAAACATCAAACGTCAGACGCGGAGAAATCGCCCGTCAAAAGTGACCAAATATTCAAAACCCGGCCGATAAAGGCTCATTTAACTTTTCGTACACATTGCGAAATTGTTTCCTATAGAAGCGCAATCCTTCAGTATACATATTTTAGTAAATTTGAAAATCAATAGATTTGTTGTGTAGGCTGCACAAGAAGCAGCAGTTTGGTTTTTCTGTCAGAAGGTGCCGTACATCATTATAGTTGTCCTAGATAGAGCGATCGGCAAAGTCAAGCAACGCCGCGCGTAGTCGGTTCGTGGACGGGTGATCCCTTATTATTATTTTCTTGCCTAATAAAACTTTTTTTTTTCCGATTTCAAGAAAAATATAATATGTACCTCGGCACTGAAGTTCTTTTTATGACTCATGTGGTTTATTTGCCTCGGCCAGAGGCCTCAGCAACTAAACTCCACATGAGTCATAAAAAGTTGAACTTCAGTGCCTTGGTACATAAATAACTATTATTTTAATCTGAATATCTTGCGTTTTAAGAAATGAATGATCTATTATAGTGGAGGAGATTTCACTTTCCCTGGTTGGTTTGTTAATGCATGAGAAAAATCAATTTTCAGCTAAAACGTTTAAATACTTATTAACGTTGAAATCTTTTAATCTTTTATATTAATATTTAAATCTCCCAAAAAAATTCAGTTTTTTGCAATTCCAAGCTGTCAAAATAATTGTGGAGATCGTCTAAAAAAATATTTAGGTTTGAAGTTGGTGATCTATAACATGCTGTCAGGCCATATGTATCCTTATCCATTTTCAAAAGGCATCTTAATATGTTTGTTTCATAAATTTTATAAATTTTACACTGAACAGTAATAGTGCTCTTTACGTACAAGACCAGTCCATCATTTTTATTATTTGAGGATTCGTTATAAAAAATGTTGAAACCCTCGATTTTAAAATCATTTAAATTTTCTATCCTAAAAGTTTCAGACAGTACAATAACATCTATATTTTCCAATTCTGTTTGGTTTAAAAATATTGTTAATTCTTCAAAGTTTTTCTGAATACTACGAATATTGAAGTGCAGTATATTAAAGTTATTTTACATAAAAAATACCTCACCTCCTGAATTCCATCAAAAACCTCTGTGTCCAGACCACCATACCCATCCAAATCTTCAAAATAGTCTAGTATCATAATACAATTAAATAAAAGAGACCTATTCTCTAAAACAGAAAAATAAAAATAAACTTGGTTAAACTATTTCGCTCCGCAACATTACATAATAGCAACATCTTTTTACATTATCAATAAATTGTCTCTGTAAACATAAGCTAATATTTTTTAATGCAAATCAGAAACACTATTAATTTTTTTAATTCTATTGTCTATTTTTAAAAACACGTTACCAAATCGAGTGAAAACAGTTTTTTTATCATATTTCTTGATGGCTTCTTTATAGAGTTGAAGTTTTTTCCTTTGCAAGTCCTCAGCGATTCCAACTTTTGTTCCCTTTAAAAACTTGCAATTCTTAAAAACTTGTGTTTTGTGCTGGAATCTTTCAAACTTTACAATAATTGGTTTAGCTTTTTCCTTTTTTTTCGCCAACCCTGTGGACCTTTACTATGTCTTCTTTCTTGGTGTTTAGTTTCATTTTGGTGTGAAATAAATTTAGTACTTTTTCCGATATGTTTTCTCCAATCTCTTCGTCTAAATTGTACATGCAAATATGGTTTATTTTACCTGCTTGTTATATATTTTCGATGCGATCCTCCAATTGATGAATGTATATTCCTTGCTCGTTGACAGTTTTTTGCAGGTCATGTATCTTTTCTGTGACCTTCGACAACAATTTATCAATGAAAACGTCGTCGCTAAGTAGTTCCTTTAGTGCTTCTTTAATTGTAATTTTTAGATCATTGGCAATTTTTGGACCCATGATGATTTGTTCAAATCCTTCCACTAAGTTAAAAGTTAGTTTGTAGAGAATTCTCGACTTGGTATCTAGTTTTGTTTCTTTAAATTAATTTTACGAAGCACAAATAAATACTCGCACGCGCTATGATATATTGTTCAGCGAATGTTCGGCCCTACGTTACAACTGCCGTCCTTGTCGGACTCGTGAATATACGACCAATATCTATCGTATATGACGAAGGGCGGAACAATCGCTGAACAAACTGTAGCTGCTATGGATTCCGGAAGCTTGATATAAGATTTATCGCCGTTTCCTAGTTCAATTTTGTTGATATTGATTTCCAAGCTCAAAACTTTATGTAAAGCCCAACCGGAATCTCTTTCCTGAAAATATTCTAGTTTGTTTAAGATTCTATCTATAACGCAGTTTTGAAACCATTTCTTAAGTTCTGTACTTTGATTAATTATTTCGTTTTTCGTATTAAAATGTTTATTTTCGAACACTTAATTTTCTCCTATTTTTTTAATAAATTCACCACAAAACACTGTGTTAACTTTAATAATAATTCTAAGAGTTTTTATTTTCAAAAATTCTTGTCGTGGGAATCAACCATCAAAATAAATGTGGTAGTGTTATCACAGTAGATCTTTATTGTAATGTTTATTTAGTTGTAGAATGCTTACATGTGTTTCGATCTGTAATAAGATCATCTTCAGAGCAATTATATAAACATGTATCTATTTAGCATTTTCTATTTTTTTAGGTGAAAATTTCATGTTGCATTAAATAGACATGGCTTTTAGTTAAAAAAATAGTTGTAGGTATATTCTTAGGGTACTATTCATAATAATTGTAGAGTCGAAAAATTAAAACATTTTGGAACCGATAGATTGACAGCGTTGGAGAGTATGTCGCATTTACTACGTCTTTATCTACGTAGATAAGAGTGTGTCGCATTTACTATGTCTTTATCTACGTAGATAAACACATAGTAAATACGACGCACTCTCCAACGCTGTCAATCTATCGATACCAAAATGTTTTAATTTTTCGACTCTACAATTGTTATGAATAGTACCCTAAGAATATACCTACAACTATTTTTTACAACTAGTTTTTAGGATTCGGCTAATACGGTTTTTGAATAAGAAAAAAGCATCATTAAAAAATTGTAGGATATCTTTGTGTTTTAAGTTTACTATAATGGCTGAGCGAATGCAACTTTGAAACATCGATTTTGTATCGTCCCATTTTACCCGGTCATTTATATTTTTTCTCCTACGTTTACCTGCCCCCTCGTGTCTATATGTTTTCAAATAAGTTCTGAACCTGATTAAATGTCCTAAATTTGTCTCCAATTTTATTAAGGTACCATGATGGTAAATTTCCTTCTTTAATGCCCTACGAATTAACTTAATGTTTACGTTTATTATCTTTTTCCAATGCTCTATAGTCGTATTTCCTATTTCTTCGAAAAAATCTAAACCCTTTTTCACAAACCTTGATAATGTTGTCACTCACGTTAGAAATTTCGTCAGACATTTCTAAGTTGATCTATAGCGTGAAACCTTACACCAGTTTAAATGTTGTATAACTGTTCTTCCCCCCACCTATTTGTGGTACTAGAAATTCAGTGACCGTGTTTCCGAAATTTATTAGTATTCCACTATTGTTGAACACTATATTTATTAAAACATGAACTCTAAGTTATTTAAACAAGAATTTGTTAGTGAAGAAGTGTGCGAGATATGGCAATTGGAGAAAAATATAGAATATCATCTTTTAGTAAAATTAACACAAGGTATGAACAGCTTCGCGGGGGCGGCGGTGAACGGTGAAGGGGCAGCAAACGCTTCGGATGCTGCGGAGCTTCTACCGGATCTGGACAGTTCCCCGGTAACAGCGGTGGGCTTCCGGCGAAGGTCCTAGCGGACCTGGAGGGCCTCGGCGATGCGACGTCAACTGAGCTGATTGGGCTAAATCCCCGCTCGTGTTGATCTATAAGGATCTCACCTAGATCCAGTCCAGGAGGCTGTAAAATAATATTAAAACATTTGAGATTTGAATAGCTAAAAACAAAAATCGTTTTGTCTTTTATTAGAAAAACTTAAAACCTATTACTTTCTAAACAATCACCGGGTTAAGTTTATTATTATTAATATACGAGTATGTTTATTCAAATTTAAGTAATTAATGTGATTTGAATACAGAATAGTTAAAAAATACCTTCACTTTCATTAAAAAACTGAAAACTACTTACGAAGATGATCATTTTAATAGAAAAAAAAGTTAAACTATACACACCCAAAATGTCTAGGGATCACCTTAATTATTTTAAAATGTATGCCACAACTTCTCTGTTTTGGAGTGGCCCTCTAATTCTTCTGACTTAAATCCTATTGAAAAGGTATGGGATAACACGAAGAGTCGCCTTTTGGATGTGGGGAATGGTTTTATAATCAACAAGAACTGGAAACGGCAGTCCAACGAGTTTGGAGAGAATTGGATCAAGACATGATTGACAGGCTAATTTTAAGTATGCAGGACTGTCATTAATAATAGAGGAGGACATTCTGGGTATTACATTTTCATAGTTTTTGTTAAGTTATTTTTTTAAAGTTACATTTTCTATTCAAGTTTCTATTTTTTATGCGAGTGCTATGTATTTCCATTTACTTTGGATAAAAAACATTCAAGAAATGGTCGATTTATTATAATTTTTTTAAATGTAAGAGTGATCCCTAGACAATTTGGCTGAGTATATTTTCAGATCTTAATATTAAAAATACAACAATCAACAATTTGATCCAGGATGTTAATTTTATTGTTTCCAAGATTGTGGTCACTACTAACAGAACCACAAACAAACGAAACGAACAACACAATCGCGCAAACACGACCATGGAGGTACAAGATGTACACGAGGTGATGTTCAGTGAACACTGAAGAAATAAGCAAATGGTGAATTATTATATTGAAAGAAACTGCAGTGTCCACAATTTGTATAGGTAGGGGATTGCTTCCCATGCAGCTTACTGTCAGAGTTCATTAACACAGTCATAGGTTTACTTCCTGTAGTATCCACAATTTGTATAGGTATTCGATTACATCCTGTGCTATATGATAACTGCTTACTCGCAGAGTTCATTAATACAGGCATAGGATTACTTCCTACGCTATAAGATAACTGCTGAGTTGGTAAAATAAAATGCAATCTTGTATTCACACGAACCACGGAACATTAGCCCTGAAATATAACACCGGAAACTTGTAACCTGACACTGGGGTATCAAATTACAGTGAATTGAAACCCGACACCTGAAACGGGTAATCTGACACCTTTGTATAAAATTGCATTGAATTGAAACCCGACGACGCCGGAAACGGGTAATTTGACACCGGTGTATCAAATTACATTGAACTGAAACCCGACGCCGGAAACGGGTAATCTGACACCGGTGTATCAAATTAAAGTGAATTGAAACCCGACACCGGAAACGGGTAATCTGACACCGGTGTATCAAATTACAGTTAATTGAAACGCGACACCGGAAACGTGTAATTCGACACCTTGAGTGAAATTTGACACCAAAAGAGGAAAAATTTGTGTCTTGTAATTTGACACCACTTCCGGTGTCGCTCTTGTGGAGGCAAATGGTCAAACTCTAGGATTAAGGAGGATGCTAAATTACTAAAATTATATCTAGGATTCTGCGAGTATCATACCCAGTGCACCATGAAAGTCTAATAATAATTATTATTTATTATTTTTTACAGATTCACGGAGAAATAGCTAGTAGGTACCTACTAGTTGGGAGTCCCCTGCAGCTGAACCAAAATAAGTAGATTTTAGATTTTATCTTTTTAAACGATACATTTCTCTCTTAATTTACTTATAAATAACCTTGAGAAGACAAAATGTAATATATCTCTGATGTTTAGCATTATGGTGGTGAACGTATTTTACTGTTTGAAATATATAAAATTATTCCCATATAATTTTTGCTTTCATTTTAGGTACCTATCCTAATATTGTCATTTATGGTGTTTTAATTTTATAACTCGACATAGACATAGATATTTATCATATGTCTATGTGGAGTTATAAAATTAAAAAGTGTCTTAAAAATTGTAAGTGTATTAATTATAAAAGATTTCAAAATTCCCGCTTAAATATTCTAGTTTGTACTTAGTTACCAGGGGGGCTACGAGGGGGGCGTATGACATCCAAAAATTATAGAGAGTTGCCTATCTATCCCTACATATAAATCCATTATCTATGTTCAAAATCAAGAGAATGTCACAGGTGAGTTTTCGCCAAAAATTATCAAGAAAATTAAAAAACTTACCTGTTCCTTCGCTCTAATCCAGACCAATGTCCTGCTCCGAAAAAGAAAAGAAAACGCCGATGTTGCAAATACGTGTAGTCCTTGACCCTCAAAACTAGCTGTTCTGTTTCGCGTCTCAAAAATATAATGCTCCCAAAAAATCGGTGATAAACATGAAACACAAAAAATATACTATTAATTGGTCAAACTGAAATAAGTTACACAACAAATGCACACTAGATTATCAAAAGATAGTATCAAGCCAAAAATAAAGGTATCTACATAAAAATCTGAGGTGAAAATTCGACCTGATAAAACCTACCTCACAGAAGCACTGAGCTGCTAGTTCGAGAGAAGACCAAAGTGGGTAGAGAGAGAAGAGTATCGCCGACGCGACGTCTCCTTTATAAGCCTATGAACAGAATAAATAGCCGACGTTTCGGTCAAAATTTGACCATCTTCAGGGCAATTTAAGTGTAGAATTCTTTGTCATATCCTATGATTAGCATACCACAGGAAGAATTAGGTAAAAAGAGATACTAGTTACACCGGGAAACAGATTTAAAACTTAAAATAGATGTATAAAAATTTTGTCACCATCACATACGTTAAAATTCAAAAAGAACAATGAACATTGTTCAAAAAGAACAAAGAACAATGAGCATTGTTCTTTTTGAATTTTAACGTATGTGATGGTGACAAAATTTTTATAGAAATTTTTATACATTTTCAGTTTTAAATCTGTTTCCCGGTGTAACTAGTATCTCTTTTTACCTAATTCTTCCTGTGGTATGCTAATCATAGGATATGACAAAGAATTCTACACTTAAATTGCCCTGAAGATGGTCAAATTTTGACCGAAACGTCGGCTATTTAAAAACGTAGTTTTCTTCAAAAAATTGATCCCTATACACCCATTAAAACAAACCTATCAACAATTTTTGGATCGAAAATTCTTCAATTTCATAGAATAAATAGGTCCAGAATCGACCGACGTCATACTCTCAAACACGGAACTTGGTATGTACGAAATGTAGCGTTGGGCTGCAACCCAGACCCCCTGACTGATTTTCTGGACAAATTACTTAAATTTGAGCAATGACCTCAGCAAATCTCGGACTGAATTAAACAGAAAAGCGTAAGCGGTGCACTGGATTGAAACAAACCCGTAGAGAACACTGCAAATAGATCGCTTGAACTCAAGCACTGACTCCAGTAGATCTATGACCAAACCAAGCAGAACTAACTACTCTAGCGTGTAACAATATGTCTTGTCGAACCGGTACGTACCTTGGATCAAAGATGGTGACCGTATCTAGGGTTCCTTCATTAGGAGAGTTGTTGCAATCAATTGTCATCATCAAATACCAATTGGTTTTGCATAAAAGTAGTGACTCTCAGGTAAAGAAAAAACCATGTGGGATGTTGCCTCATATGCTTGCAAGTACATTTTTGAGGGAGTAATCAAAGCAGTATGAAAATTTGACACTAAGAATGACATTGTCATTTTAACTGGAAAATAATTCAAGAAAATATTTGCATTATACTTGCATCCGTTGCAGCTCACCAAAGAATGCCTATTGCAAGACTAGTATGTTGTACAGTGCGCATTTAGGAAAAAAGTAACTCCGAGAATGAAAATGGCAATGAAGAGGCCCCATAGAATAAATGGAGACTAAATCGATAAAGTACCTAACATTTGTGGGAATTATATACATCAGTGACTACATAGGTACTTATAACTTAACAAGATACTATTATTTTTAGACTAAGAAATTAACTCATATTGCTGGCGCACAGCCACCAGGAACTATTTCGGATGATATAGTATAAAAAGCAAAACATTCCGTTACAGCAATTTACGCAGACCGCAGTTTTCAATAGTGAAAAAAATTTTGGAATTAGGCAGAAAATGTAAATTAAAACCAGAGTGGAGGCATATAGAAGACTTTGGCTTTGCCATTGTTGGGAAAGAATATAAAGTATTCAAGTTTTATAGATTAAAATTAATACCGGCGCCTTCATCAAAAGTCTAAAATATCGTTTTTTACGAATTTAAATCCTGATTTTTGCTTATGCCCACACCAAATAAAATGGTAAAATAAACTAGATAGATAATCACAATTTTATTTCATAATTTGGTAAGTAGGTATCTTCGATAAGTTATTTGAAGATTTCAAGAGAATACATAGAAAATGCAATCATTGTTTCAGCTTTACTTTAATTTAGAAAATATATCCGAACAAAGGCAAAGCCAAAATCTATGTAGCCTCCGCTCTGCTTTTAATTTACGTCCAATTCCAATAATTTTTTCACCTTTAAGGGCTTCCGTAAATTGCTGCAACGGGGTGTTCTGCTTTCTATATATTATCCAAAATAGTTATTGGTGGCTGTGCACTAGGAATTTGAGGTAATTTTTTAATCTAAAATATAATATTATCTTACTAAGTATATAAGTATGTAGTTTCTTAGAATGACTATTTAGGTATCTACCTTATATTATGTGCATATCATCTCCCAGTTGCTTCTTTATTGAGTTTAGTCTTCATTTATTCTATAAGACCTCTGCATTACCATCTCCTATAATAATAACTTTGCGGAACGTTTTGTGATACTGGGAATCATTTTAAATAATAATTATCAGAGTTACTTTTGCTCAAATGCGCACTGAACCTTGAACCACATATTAGAGTTTTGCAAAACGCACTCTTTGGTGAGCTGCAACGGATGCTTGCAAGTTTATGTGCATATTTTATAATCTTCTTGAATTAATTTGAACTTAAAATGACAATGTAGTGTCAAATTTTCATACTGCTTTGATTACTCTCTCAAAAATGTACTTCCAAGCCTATGAGGCAACATCCCACATGTTTTTTTCTTTACACCAGAATCACTACTTTTATGCAAAACCAATTGAAATCTGATGATGACAATTGATTGCAACAACTCTCCTAATAAAGGAACCCTAACCGTAGCCACTAGGTACGTCACAATAAAAATCGAGATGAACATTGAGTTGATAGTACCGAATTTGTAACAATAATTAATGCAAACGTGGTAAAGGAGTTTTAACACAAAAAATCAGTAGGAGAAATTTGGTCGCGTTTTTACCACGTTTCGCCCTTTGGGTATTAACATAGAGAAAGTGCCTTATAACCGGCATAGCCTATGTACTTAGAACGCAAGTAAGTTTTTAAAAGTCTTAACACTCTTAATATACAGGGTGTCCCGAAATTAGCCTGCCATAATTTACCAGCGTATTCTACGACTTAAAAAAATGAAAAAAGTTCCTATAAACATAGCATCAAAAATGCCCCCTAATGGGGCTATAGTTTCACAAACAGGTTTCTATAAATATTTCCAGAACAAACAAAGATAAAATTCTGGAATTTGGTGATTTACCTGTGAGATTTTACATTTACCGAGGTATGGGGGGTTCACGAGTTAAAATTACCCCAAAATTTTTTTGTACACTTTTTTTCCAGATTTCTTGCGAAATTATAAAAATTGAAGGTATCCTACGAAGAAAAGGTGCTCTTGTTGAACTTCGATAGCATGCATCGTTTTCGAGTAAACTCGTTTTGAAGATTTTTTGCAGAGTGCCATGAAAATGCCTATTAGAAATTAGCCTGCCATAATTTACCACTACGTTTTTTGATACAAAAAAAATGAAAAAGTTCCTATAAACATGGCATCAAAAAAGTCCCCTAAAGGGGCTATAGCCCCCGAAATGGACACGTTAGCAAACGGTTTTTTCTAAATATTTCCAGAACGAACAAAGATAAAATTATGAAATTTGTTGTGTGATATACTTGTGAGATTTGACGTTTACCGAGGTAGAGATAGTTTGACATTCTTCATCATAGGCGTCCCAAATAAGGGGGTCAAGAGGTTAAAAATATCCAAAAAAATTTTGTGCGCTTTTTTCATGATTTATTCTCCCAGGTATGTCACGTACCAAATTTCAGAAGTTTATCTTTGCCCGTTCTGGAAATATTTAGAAAAAACCGTTTGCCATAGTGTCCATTTCGGGAGCTATAGCCCTCTTAGGAGGCATTTTTGAGGCTATGTTTATAGGAATTTTTTCCTTTTTTTGGGTCGCAGAACATGCTGGTAAAATATGGCAGGCTAATTACTAATACGCATTTTCATTTCAATTCGATTTTACTCGAAAACGGTACACGCTATCAGTTCAACAAGAGCACAATTTTTTCGTAGAATAACCTGAAATTTTATAATTTCGCAATAAATTTGGGGGAAAAGCACACACAAAAAATTTAGGATATTTTTAACCCCTTAACCTCCCCATTTAGGACGCCTATGATTAAGAATGTCTAACTATCGCTACCTCGGCAAATGTCAAATCTCACAGGTACATCACGTACCCAATTTCAGAATTTTATCTTTGTTCGTTCTGGAAATATTTAGAAAAAACCATTTGTGAAACTGCCCCTTTCGGGGGCTATAGCCCCATTAGGGGGCATTTTTAAGGCCATCTTTATAGGAGCTTTTTTATTGTTTTTAGGTCGTAGAACACGCTGGTAAATTATGGCAGACTAATTTCGGGACACCCTGTATAAAAACTACGCTCTGAAGCATCAACAGACACGGGAATGGTTAAAAGTGTTTTAATACAGTTGTAAATAATGGTGAAATAATTTTCTCTACATATAGTTATATAGGGTTCGTGGTGTTATCCGAATTTTTTGATTCAAATAGTTGTGTCTCACCCATAAGCAGAGCGATTGAAGGATTATCTAGAAGAGGGCCAAACTGTTCTAAAAGGTTTAACAGATTTTTGTGTAAATCGGTATCACTACAGTTTTTAATCTTGCTTGGAAGAAACTGGTTAAGAAGGAACACTCCCACTAATTTATCGGAAAATCTTTTCTTTAGATTATTTATGATAAAATCGAATATAGGAATAAGAAATAACCCTTTTTCAATATTCTTCTAAAATTATTACATGAAACGTGTTATTTTTGGGTATTTACCTACTTCTCGTTTACTATTTGAAACTAAAAGGAAACGATCATGGACAATGAGAAGAATGACAATATTTGCGGGGCTGTGAGCGGTGGTTTGGAAGTTTTCACGCCCTCCTATCGTGGAGGAAATAAAATCTTGGTCGGTTATCCAAAAAAGAACGGAATCTATAGCATGTCTTTGTCTCCCAACGCTTATATTTTAAACCCAAAACTAAATTAAAAATAATAAAAGCAATTGAACAAACCCCGGATATGCCACATACTTTAGACAAAGCTACATACACACTACGAGAATCAATGTTGAAATTTCCGCCCGGCACACCAAATATTTTGCATAACATTTTATACGAGAACTAAAAATTAAATTAAAATACTTTTTGTTAAGACATTGCAATTTATCTGTTTTAATTCGTTTTCGTTCCAATATTAGTTTGAAAATGACGAGAAAGGTAAAACTTGTAGTCAGAACTTGTGGAGATGTGACTACAAGTTTTAGGTACCTATCTCGTCATATATTATTCTCTTACTTCACTTCAAGATATGGACTATTTCCTCTGCTTATTAGTTTGAAAGTTTGAATGTCGTTGCGCCAGGATTACGCCTATACTGAGAATAAAGAATAATAAAGTGCTATTTCATATTTTACTTGTTTTGCCGAGAAGAATATCGTGATTTATTTAACTTATTTTTAGATTCACAAGTGGTCGCATACATACTTCGGGCTTCCGACTTGGGTCATATTCCTTCAAGAAAAGCGTGTGATTTTACCTCGTCGACACCACCGTATCCATCATGTCGCCCCTCACGAAACATACTTTTGTATCACCACTGGATGGCTGAACTGGCCGCTGGAGAAGTTACGCTTTTGGGGAACATTGGAGATTATTATTGAGACAATAACGGGGTGTAAGCCCCGAGCAGATGATCTCAAATGGGCACAGAAAAGGACCTGAGTGAAAGGATGGTTTGAAAGTGAAGCTATATATTTTAAGCAATGCTTTGTTTGAGATAATTTGTCAAATTGTTGGACTCTCAAGGGCATTATCATTCCTTAGAAACAGGGTGCCCGAACCGTTATTGTATTTTGGAAAATAGAGCCATTAAATATATTTGCATTAACAATTTAGACATTCTTTCAATTTCCATTATTCTAGTTCTAGTACCATTGTGATCTCGTATATTTTTACATCCCTTATTTTCTCTATTTTTGAGGTTAGGAAAAAGTTGTAGAAGCCAAAGCAAGCTTTTTCAGCGTTTATTTAGTTTTATACTTGGTGTTCAGAAAAGCGGTGCCAAACCAATCTTATGTTTTTTAAATAACACCCTTTATATTAGATATTTCTACTTATTGTCACAATTTCAATGATGTAACATGAAATATGTTTGTTTCAAGCGTTTGGAAAATATTCTACCTTGAAACTTCCAATTTTGCACTTTTGATGTAATTTTTTTCGAAAATGAAACCTTTGCGGTTACAATCTTATACCTATAGAAAAAAATGTCATAAATGATAATGAGTATTCGCCTTTAAAACATTGATGAACTTTAGAGTGTTTTAAGTTCAATGCAATTTGTTTACTGAATCAACTGGTTGTATACAAATTTGTACTATGGGGAAATGCAACCACATTATCTACCTATCTGTTTCAGTTCACGTTGTTAGGAAAAAATTCCAGGGGTTAATACTTTTTTAAATACCGGTTGCCTCAACCTTATTCAAAAGAAAATATTTTTAGTTCCCCGCAGAAGAAAGGAAATTATGACGATATTTTACACCGTTTGATCTAAAAGTATACAACGTTAGGAAAAAACCTTGGTAGGCTACAAGATGCCACTTCCTCCACCGACAACAACGCCAGAAAAAGAAGACTAGTCACCACAGTGAGACACTACAAGCCTCCACAACAGCAGTAAGCAGCCAGCAACCGGGTGATGTGGCATAGTGTGCCATGGCAAGAACCCACACAGAGGCAAGAAGATCAGCATCCAACAGAATGATAAAAAGACCAGCAGTCGACAGAATGGCAAGAAGGTGTCTAGCCGTCAAAATGGTAAGAAGGCACCAGCAGCCGGTATGGCAAGACAGCACCCAGCAATGGCTAGAAATATCGGGCAGTGGCCTCCTGCTTCTGAAGACTGGGTGGAAGAAAACACCTACGTTTCAGATTTGGAAGACAGGAATGTGCTCCGCCCATATCCACGAGGTTTTAACAAGGCCGCCCGAAAGGCTTTCCGTCAGGCTGAGAGGCTGTGCCTATAGTGTTTGGAAGAAATGGAAGAACGGGAATGCATCTTCAAGGAAACGTGGGATGTATTATAATATGTACATTGGAAAAAATAAAATTAATTAATAAAAAAATTGTCTTTTATCTTTCGGTTAATATAATTTCTGAATTAACAGAAAAAAAGGGTAGGTGTGTACTAGCTGTATTAAAGAGCTCGATATTTGGAAACATTTCGTAAAAAATCTTAAACGATTACATGAGCCACAGGAAGAAAAATGTATGTATATACCAGCTATCTCATTTATAAACATCTCGGTATCTTGAAAGCTCTAGGTACACGAGAAAAATAAATTCTGAAGAAAATTACAGGAGCAAAATAAAGAAACAAATGTAAATATATTTACAAGCTGTCCTATTTATAAATAGCTTGGAAACGAAAAGCCCTAGAAAAAGAATAAAACACACATCTTTTAGGTGGATGAGGTGCCCCGTAGCTATCTACCAATTTTCTCATTTTATTTTATCACATAAACAATGTTACTTCTATCCTTTAAATATTTCTTTACGAATTTATCGGGTTATGATTCAAGCAGCCGGATATCGGGCCATTAAGTTAAACGAAAAACCATGTTGTTCTCCGAAAAACTTGCTTCAAAATCATGTTTGTTTATAAGTTCTGTCCGCCGACAAACACGAGAGCGTCTAGTGAACACCTGCAGATCCAAGAATCAAGGCGAAAACAATGTCCCAATCTGATATAAAAGAGGGTTACTCCCAAACGAGTAGAAGTAGTAGCAGATCCCGAGTTGCAGGGCGAAGTACTGCCCGAGACATCATCCAGCGTCCGATGCCGCGCCAGCCATGAGAGGGAGTCGTCGCAGACCACCAGTTGTAGGGCTAACTTTTGCCCGAGAGACCAGCGAGCGACCGATACCGTGCCAGCCATGAAACCTACGCCAAGAACCAGCAGCAAGTACCTTCCACTGTCCGTTGAACTGACCAAAGAGTAAGCGATTTAATTTTGTTTTGTTGGGTTTTGTCGACTGAGTTGCCTTTCTCTTTCCAGTTAATTCATTTAATTTAATTTATTTTATTTAGAATGCTATTAGTGTTTATTTGGGGTGTCGTAAAGGATGGTTATATTTTGTCACATTTTAAAACAGTGTCGTTACAGTTCTGAATATTTTCGTTAAATTTTGGGTATTTTGAAATGCGATTTTGTGCCAATTTCGAATCATTTTTAAGAATTTACATATTTTTACTATCATTTGTGTAATCAGGCTAACTAACTTGTGTGCCAATAATTTTGATATTGTTCTTGGAATATTTTGAGCTACATTTACTTACTATTTTCTGCAGATTCTGTTATCATTTTATACTATAAGCTAGTATTGTTCGCCACACAATTTTGGAACCAGTTAGTAAAATTATAGATAATTATTTTGCGCTAAAACTTTTATTGTCGATTCTTTTCTGTTAAAATCATTGAATAATATTTTAGTAATACAATTTGATCACTTGTGTGCATCCTTATATTATTTTACTGTAATTCGTAACTTTTATATTTTACATTCCCTAGGCGTACAATTTACTTTTTCAATATACAGGGTTAACTATCACTTAGTTCAAATTTTTTTTATGGTAGATAAAGAAAAATTAGACTTGCCAAAATAAATTTTAAACAATTTTTTAATATTTGTATGAAGCCTAAAATTATTTTTTTTCAAATTGTATAAAACCCCTCAAAAAATGCCGCCTATGGACGCCCGCCTGACGTCTCTTCAAATTTAGCCTATGTCAATGGGAGTTACAGGTAGTGGTAGTGAAATAGCACTTACTTTCGATTACTTTCTAAGGAGCAGTCGAAACGAGGTGCCCGATGAGGAAGTAGGCGGGTTGACTTGACGCGTCACCTGCCGCCCAAATATTCCTTGGTAGGAGGAGGCCCGACGAGTTGTCCAAGTATTTTCATCGACTCGACCCGGCCGATACGTCGCTTAATTCATAGCGCCGAGGCTTCAGAAGAGGTTAGTTGTGAACAAGAATTCATCAGAGGAGCTGCGGAGGTATTAAGGGAGACGGCGTGTGGTGTCACGCGGTACTCCGCTCTCCGCGAGTCCGGGCAAACCTCGGGTAAATCTAATAGCGATGCAGCTGTACAGATTCAAATCGATTGTTATTTATGTATTTTTTAAATTTGTTTGAGTAAAAAGGTATTTCCATCCTTCCTAATAAACGGCAACACCGCGGAAAATCACTTCCAGCTGACAGTACGTTCCGAAGCCATATTGGATGACGTAATTAGAGGCGGAGATTTACGGGGAAAATAGGGGTTTTTACCTTTTTTAAAGATCGTAAAAAAATCTAAAAATATTTTTCTATGTTTTCTTAAGCCACCCTGCGCACGTGGTAAAATTTTTTGTACTAAGTGATAGTTAACCCTGTATGTATTAAAATTCCCCTTTGTTTCCGTTAATCCTTAGACTCACACCAAAACTAAATTAAGTTGTGGACTACCCTGTACATACCGCTCGACTAACTAACATCAAACAAGGGTGGCGCACCACATGGAGGGCCGACTGTCATTCCGACAGGTGAATTTTTTGCCAAAGCTTTTTCTGATTTTCTTTATTATTATTTTTTCAATTTTTTTGAAAATTGTTTTTCCCAATTTTTCTTCGAACAATTTTTCTTCGAACAATTTTTTTCCGAAAATTTTTTTTCGAATTTGTTTCTCAATTTTTCTTTTCCGAAAATGTTTTCCCAAATTCTTTTCTTACATGTTTTGTTCCGAAAATATTTTTTTCCGAATTTTTTTCGATATTTTTTCCGTTTTTTGAAATTTCTTTTTAGTTTTTTCTATTTTTTAAAATATATTTCCAATATACTGTAACGTCCCAACCCCCGGCCCCTTACGGTGCCGAAGAAAGGAAGCTTTAATTGGCGTGATCGTCTAGTTTAATTGGTTAGGACCTTGTTCTACGTTGTGTTTTGTTTATTTGTAACCTAAGTAATTTTTAAAGTATTGATTGCATATTTGTTAATCTAACTGCAGGGTATAGTCATAAACACTTGTTCACTGGTTATTTTATGATAGTATTAGGTAGGCGAGGCTACCGCAATAAAATTTGGTTTGACCTAGTTTGTATAGTCAGCTGTGAGGGAAAATAGTAAATAAGACAAAGATTTGTTCGTTGCATAATTAATAGGTTTCGTTTATTAATTATGTTGCGGTTTAGGACCCGACTTCGTATTACATGGTGTTGGTAGGGCATTAGCCCGGACACGGCGAGGAAAACCTAAATAAAACCCCGCCGGACTCCCAACGAAAACCTATACAAGGCAGCACATACACGACTTATACTCCTTCGCCCTGGGAAGGTTAAGCGTTTGGCTGATATTGACCACAAAACTCGTGTGGGTAAATACTGGATCGTACGAGGCGTATATCGGCGGCCACACCGCCGATTGGTTCAGGTAACACTCGTAGGTAGATATATAGTTATGTAGGCACCTATAGAATCGTGGCCGTCGTTACCAGGTCACATTGGACCTTCGGCCTCTCTCGGACCAGGATAGCCAGCTGTAGCCACAGGGGTTCTCCTTTCTTCCGGTAACGACGGATCGCAGGGATTCAGGTGCGTGCAGGTAGGGGGAAACGAAACCCGTCCAGTCGGCGGACCGGGTTTGACATCCCTCGGTCGGGGAGTCTCCCCCGGTACCTTAACAGGTCGGGTTACGTTCGGTAACAAAGGTGTTAACTGACAACCAATCGGACAGGGCGTCCACCAACATAGCACCACGCTTGGTCAAGTGTTTAACTACACGGCTGGTTTACTGAATTAATTAATTCTCACAAGAATAAATCATGTAGTACTGGAACATATTATTTAGGAATGGTGTAGTTCAGAAACAACTCCCTAATTTAAATTTAGGTGGGTGTCCTCTCGGCGAGAGCGACACATACAGCGGAGAACATCTAAATTTGAATATATAGTACACATATGTACAAGAGCATCTAAGAATGAAAGGTTATTGTTGTTTAGCCTGTCGCCTATGGTATTTACATTAACATTGTTATTGTATCCATGACCATGGGTCCCCTGACGTTGGTAAGGCGTGTGTGTGTGTACAACACGCGGCGCGTGCGCCGTGCTAAACATGTAAATGAAAGGTTGAGTGAGTGATGGCGGAATACAGATCTCGTCGGTATTGAAAAAATATGAAAAAGCTTGTCTCGACAATGTCCTGCCGTTTAGTTGACAGTTCGCTACTGGGCGAAGTGTTTTTAGTACCATATTGACTTCAGAATAATTAATGTTTTTGGTAAGGATAAACAATACAAAAATACACGTACGCCGACAGCAGCTGTTACTGGAATTAGAGGTAATTTGTAATCCTGATTAAAAATATAATAGAACATATTATAAAAATGGTTTGCATGACAGCTGTATTTCCAGTGGCGCTCGGCGTACAAAGAACAAAATGCAAATAGTTTATTTACTCGACGAGATACATATTCCCGCAATAGATAGAATAAAATATATCTCCCTCCAAGACCCCTTTTATAAGAGACTACTCGTCCATGCTATGCATACATTAAAGGTGACGGAAATGAATTAAAGAAATCGTGAATAAATTAGAGATGCCATGAATGAATGGGGCAAGCTGTAAACATACCAGAGAAGCCGGGAAAATAAAGGATGTCGTGGAAATTAAAGAAGCTGCACCTAAATTAGAGCTCCGTGAATAAATTAAAGAAGCCGTGACCAGAGAACAGAAGAAAAAATGGAAATTCGTGATTTATACTCACCTAGCTCCTGGTTCAGGTTCTCGCGGTTGAAGTCGCGACTACACCGCGGGTCCGGCCCGACTTTCATTGCGATACACGCACTTACGCGACTGAATACGAGATCCACAAAGGCCAACCGCGATTAGGAAAAACAAGTATGAACGTAGCTGATACGAAAATCTCGCAACGCACTAGTACCTCCGGTCAATCGAGGTAGCGCTTATGCAGGTGGGTGAACACCTTACAACGCACTGGTACCTCTAATTAGTTGGAGGGAGCGCTTATGCGGGTAGGTAAACGTTGCAACGCACTGGTACCTCTGATAGAGGGAGCGCTTATGCAGTGTTGGCCCGTATATGGATCAGTGAAAACTGTCCCCGAGGACTCCGCGCGGACGCTATTTATGGGAGTTCGAACAAAGCCGAGGAAAGGGCTCGGCGTCACCTGTTTTTGGGTGGTCTCCCAGAAGTGGCGACGGGACTCGCAAGTTCTTAGAAAAGGCTAGATGTGACCGGGCGTTATTCTATAGGCTAGATAACAGATGTGGGCATTGACTAACAAAAACAGACTGCATTTCACTTTTCTAAAAAAGCGGCGAAATCTGAGGAGTGCCTTGACAGTGGCGTAGGTCGAAAACAAAAGGGCTCTGGAGACTAGGTGCGAGTGGCGACCAGATGTGGCGTAGGGACCGAGCGCAGGTTGGCCTGCCCGGTTCTATATAGGCGGTTATTGGAAATGCTCTTTATCTCGAAAGAAATATTTACAAAAAATATTTATAATTTGAAGGGGACAACATCGTAAATATAAAATAGGAATAAGAAAATATTACCAGAAAAATCTACGAAACAGCGGCCCTGGGGCCGGGGTGTTTCAATACATAAAGTACGATTCACGAATTATGGCGTACACGTCATCAATTTACGTCACTGAATCAATCAAATCGAGGCTGCATCCTCCAATGCCGTAGATTTAAATGGGGAAAATTTATACTTGTATAGGCAACCAGATATACCAGTCCTTTCACCCCGGTGACTTCACCCATATTTTAATTGTAACATAATGCGTTTTAGCCGGTAAATTCACCCAAATTTTAACTGTAAAATAATGCGTTTTACCATCACAGACCTATTTAGAGAAGCTGTAATATTAGGTCCGTGGTTTTATTTTTATATATTATATACATTTGTAACAACTAGGTGCTACTGAATCGAAAACGGTGAGTTCCTTTCACCACAAAATTTAATATTAAAATAACAATAATAACGGTCTGATAAGGCGATCAGCCGATAGCTAGTGGTCCCCAAAGGCACAGCCAATCTGGTGGTGAGATATTTTTCGCAAAGACGGCAAAGCCAATATTCAAAAAAATGAAAAAATCGAAAAATACTCACCCCAAATTGCTGTGTCGTCGCAGCCAGAACCAAACGCTATCAACCTTCGCTGCTCAGCCTTCAACTGTGTCCTCGAGACCGCTTGGTCCATGGAAAACCTAACACGACCGACGAAACTCCGGTGTGGTCACATGAAAAATAAAAGAAAACCAAAATATCAGCGTAGCACGCAAAACTTAATGATAACAGTCTTTTTTACCCTAAATCACGCTATTAAAAGATGAAACCTATGCACGATGAACAAAGATTGAAAAATTCCGAAGGAAAAATCAAACGTGCATAAGCTGAATCAGTACCGCACTTGTTGTCTCGACGACGAGCAGAGAGGAAAAGCGAGCGGAAATTGCCTGTCACTCCCACCTATCCTTGTGGTTTCCTGACCACCAAAACAATAAAGGTTAGGTTCGTCTTCTTCAAGCAACCAACATATTATTTGAGGCCTTTGCTCTTATACATACCTCATTAATTTCAATTTGTTAATTATATAAATTTGTTTAAGGCTAAATTGGAAAGGCAAAGAAACAACGTACCTGTATATGAATAAACTTGTGAAATTCACGCGTACCAGCTCGAAAGTTTCGCGAAATTTGACTAGGCGGTTTGTTTGATGTTCCACGTTTTCTACCGGGTCGGAATCAGGTTCGCCGGATCGGTACAATGCCCCAGGTACGTCAAATTCGCGCCCAAAATTTAGAAAAGCCGGGCTGAAACCGGTCGAGTCGTGGCGGGCGGTATTTATTGCGAATAATAATTCGGGCAGGTGTGCGTCCCATTTCTTTTGGTCGTCTCGGCAAAATTGCGCAATCATGGTTTTTAAAGTTCGGTTAGTGCGCTCTACGGGGTTGGTTTGCGGCGTATACGACGGGGTAAGTCTGTGTTGGATATTCATCTCGGTAAGAAAATCTTTAAAAAGATGACCAGTATACTGGGTTCCATTATCGGTGATGGTTATTTTTGGACATCCAAAACGAGTAATGATTTCCTCGTAAAAAGCTTGCGTAACAGCTTTAGCCGTAGCTTTTCGAATTGCGCGGGCGGCTACCCATTTTGTAAACCTGTCCTGGAAAACTACTAAGTAGGAATTGCCTTTACTAGAGCGTGGTAACGGTACTGATTATTTCCCACGGATCCTGGTTACGCGAGGGATGCATCTTGCCAGCTGGTTTTTTTTATTCAACTTTATACTGTTGACAACAAGTGCAGTGGCGAACGTAGGTAGCTACGTCCCGCAGCATCCCTGGCCAATAATAACGCGCAGCTATTCTCGCTGTAGTTTTCGAAATTCCGAGATGCCCCGCGTTCAGAAGGTCGTGACATTCCCGGAGTACGCGCGCTCGGGATTCGGTTGGTACGCATAATTTCCACAGCTCGGAAAGTTCGGGTTCGGTTGGTGCGGAAAGATCCCAAATATGACCCTGCTTAATGCAATAATCTGGGTGTTTTTCCGGATCGCGCTCTACTTCCGCTTGTTTACGGACATACCACCTACACGTAGGAGTTTCAATAACAAGTATTACTTCGGAGTTGTCGTCGGGAGGCGGAGTTTTGACGGGTGCGCGTGACAGAGCATCGGCTACTCGGTTAAGCACGCCTCGGCGATATTTTATATCGAAATCATATTGTTGTAAAAATACAACCCAACGCGCTAGACGTCCGGGCGGATTTTTGAGAGATCGGAGCCACCCTAGGGACTGGTGATCGGTTACTACGGTGAATTTATATCCTTCTAAATACGGACGCATCTTTTCGATGCCCCAAACGATGGCTAAAGCATCTTTCTCGGTCGTGCTGTAGTTTTTCTCGGTTCCGGTTAGTGAGCGGCTCGCATAGGCAACCACGCAATCTTGCCCGTGCACGTTCTGAGTCAACGCAACGCCCAAACCCGCGTCCGAGGCGTCTGTTTGCAAAACAAACGGTTTTGAAAATTCGGGACACGCCAAGAGAGGTGCATTGGTGAGGCGTTCCTTTAATTCACGGAAAGCGGTTTCTTGTGACTCGGTCCATTTCCATTTTGGTTGTTTTTTAAGTAATTGATTAAGCGGTGCGGCGATTTGCGAGAAATTCGGAACAAATCGACGGTACCAGGAAGCGATCCCTAGAAAACGACGTAAACTGGGGGTGTTTGTCGGTGCCGGGAGTTCTAAAATCGCGGAAACTTTTTCTGGATCGGTACAGATGCCCTCTGACGTAACTACGTGCCCCAAATATTGTATTGATTGGCAACCAAAACGACATTTGTTGGGATTAAGTTTCAAATTAGCGGCGCAAAGATGGCGGAAAACTTCGCGTAAAAGTTGTAGGTGGTGTTCGAAGCTTTCTCCGAGCACGATTATGTCATCTAGGTAGGCAAAACAGTACGGCTCTAAATCCGGAGTTATGACTGAGTCCATAAGCCGCTGAAAAGTTGCGGGAGCGGAGTGTAAGCCGAATGGCAGTACACGAAATTGATATAAGCCGCGGGAAGGTACTGTAAATGCGGTAATTGGCTTACTTTTAGGCGTCAATGGCACTTGCCAATACCCGTGCTTGAGATCTATCGTCGAAATATATTTGGCAACGGATACGCGTCCTTGCGTGTTCCGTCTTTCTTTTTAGCTAACACGACTGGTGAGCTCCACGGACTGGTAGACGGTTCTATTATGCCATCGGCAAGCATTTTATCAACTTCTTGGTTGATGACTTCCTGCATGTACGGATTGCGTGGGCGGTAGCGTTGTTTAATTGGTTCGGAATTTAGTAAATGAATTTCGTGTGATACCAGAGGCGTCGTACCTCTGACATGTTCAAATAACGGTAATTCGGTGTCTAGAAATTTTTGTCGTTCGGTGTTTCGGTTAGATAATACTAGCGGCGGTAAACGTTCTGGACGGTCGGATATCTCGGATACGGCGGTACTCACGGCGGTTTCCGCGGGTTTCGGTAGATTTGTTCGCTCCCCAAAACACAGTGTTTCAGTTTTGGGACCAGAAAATTCTGCAGGCCTGGTTATGTTACCTGTGGCGGTCTCCACAGGCTCCGGCGACATAACAGTTCTCGTAGAATTTTCTCGGCAGATTTCGCGGTCGCGGTCGGAAATTTCTAAAAGGTTGGTCGTGCTCCCCGCGGCGGTTTCCACGGATCTTCGCCACTTGTCGCCCCCTGTAGAGATTTTCCGGTTTCGGTTTGTCCCGCTGGTGGAAGGTTATTAAATCGATTATTAAATCTACGGCGGTATCCGCGAAATTATTAAATCTCTCGTCCCTCGCAGAAGCTTGTTGACAGCGGTCTGTTTTGCGGTGGCAAATCTCTACGAGGTCGAGTCTGCTACCCGCAGCGGCGTCTACGGGTCGCTGCAGCATCTCGTCCCTCGCAGAAATTTTCCCGGTGCGCAAGTCGAGCACAAAATGCAATGGACGTAATACATTCATGCCAACCACAAGTTCAGAGGCTAATTGCGGTAGATATGTGAGCCTTACGGTTATCTTTTGTCGTCCGATTGTAAGCGGCACGGCGTAAGATTCGGTTACGGGTATGAGCTAGAGATTCCCTGGTTCCTAATTGCGCGACGGACGCGTTCCCCTATATAAGAACCCGCAGCGCCGGTGTCTAATAGTGCGCTATAACAATCATCAAGAATACGGGCGGTGGCGTGCGGTCCCGTTTCCGCCGGAAAACAGCCAAGGTCGGCAAATGGGGCGGTGATTAGCGGTGGCTGCTGCCCTGGCCCCGGTTCGAGGCAGTGCCTTGTCCGTTTCCCGGAACACCACAAGGGCAGTCCCGAGACATGATTCCCATCTTGCCACACCGTGAGCAAAATAGTTTCGGCGTTCCGGTGCATTCTCTCCGCGTATGGTTGTTACCACCGCACCGCCAGCAGACGATCGCCGGGCGCGGAACATCTCCCGCTGCCGGAGCGGCGTGAAACGTGCCTCGGTCGGCGGGCGACTGGGGCGCACGCGAAGGCGAGGCGAGCCCGACCCGCGACGGTACCGGACCTCGGGCGGGTCCGGCTTGCGGCGCGTAATTTGTCCGGGGGAAATTTTCAGGCATCGACGCCGGGAAGTTTCGGCTGCGATTCAGTTCGGCTTGGAGAACTTCAAACTCTCGGGTAACAAGCGAGAAGGAAGGTAAATCAATGAAATCATCCCGACGGATGTATACGCGATACTCGGGCAATAGATTACGGTAAAGCCACGCAAGTTGTTCGGCCGGAGACACATTACCGTGTCGGCTGATCAAAGTTTGCAAATCTGTTATATATTTGGCGATGGATTCGCCATGGCGCTGCCGTCTCCTCCCTATTTCCGCCTCTAAATCGACCTGGTAATTAACCGGAAAATAAAAAAATCCTAAAATCATTTGCGAATCCCTGCCAGGTTTGCCAACACTCACGGTTGTTACGGAACCACAACGCGGCGTCCCCTTCCAGGAGTTCGGGCATATGTGGCAACACCCTGTCCGGCTGTATACCTTCCGACGTGCAAATTTCCTCTATTCGTTCCAGAAAAAGTGCGGGGTCGGTTTTCGCGTTGAACGAAATATGCCAATCGCGTACTTTGAATAGTTTTTCCGGAAGCTGTCCTTGAGCCGTCGGTACCGCGAAATTTCCTAGCGACGGAATCGTAGTGGTAGTACAGGTTGTCATAATCATAGTAGTACTAGGAACTGTGCATGAGATTGTATAGATCGGTGCGCTGACCGTGGTGGTCGGTGCCGATAACTGTGGAAATGTCCATTGAAAATCCGTCGGTCGGGGAGTTGCCTGTCCTTCCCGGAAAAATTTTATTAACCGCTTGCGCCCTTCCTCTACGGTACCCTCTGCGGACAATGAAAAATTTTCTAACTCGGTATCTAGTTCTGATCTCCTTAATTGATAAATCCAACCTACACGGACATCCGGTTTTAACCCTGCCGTCTCGGCCTCGGTGGTAGCCGGTGTCTCGTTATCATTCATCTTTGGCAAAAAAACTAATTCGGATTCCTAAATCAATAATCTGTTTTTATCGCGGTCCCGGCAAGTTGTTATTAATAGGTGAGTTACATGAACACATATGCCATGTTTCTGGAAAGAAGACGCTACATGCTGAGAAGACACTTTTAATATTATATATACTAAAACATGTTCTATTACGACAGTCTCTCTTGTAACTTTTGCCAATAAACATCTTTTTAAAAACAAATTTGTTACGCTCGCCCACGTAACTGGCGCAGTCGGTAGGATCACTGTTGCCTTTTTCGACCTATCGATAGATATCGACTCGCGATCGGTTCCGAATCTTCGGTTAAAAATAGTGTGAAACCGAAAGGTGTGGACTTGGCTCTTACAAGACGGCTCAACAGACCAGGGGACCCCAGGAACAGCATCGTCCTAAAACCCTTTTGGTCACCGCAGGGAGAAGACAGCATCGTTTTTCCTATTGCACCCGTAGGTTAAGAAGAAAAAGAAGATTTCCATGAAGAAAAACATCTTCATCTTAGCATTGTAAGTGAATCCTAAAACAAAATTCATATTAACCCCTTTTTGTATATATTGTTTATATTTCTGTTTCGCCAATCTGGACGAACTTTTAGATTTAGCAAATTTGTTTAACACTCTCCAACTTTCGGAAATTGAAAATATTCCTACTTCTAACCCAGTAAATTCAACAATTTCAAGTACTATGGCAAACCCAGACTATCAAATGATAAGGTACCAAGCCGACAACATTCCTCGATTCGACGGAAACCCTAAACAAATTAACAGATTTATTCGTTGTGTTGAAAACTTTCTCACCAACCATCAAAATGCTACAACCCCTCTCGCACCGATAAATGTTTGTCTGTTTGATACTGTCATAAGTAAGCTAGTTGGAAGAGCAGCTGACTTAATAGCTTCTCGAGTAGAACTTAATTCTTGGGAACTTATTAAAAATGCCCATTGTCACTTTTTCTGATCAAAGAACAGAGGACTGTATTATACAAGATATTATATCTTTAAGACCCGATAAAAATGAAAACAATCATAATTTTGGCTTAAAATTACAAGACGCTAGAAGTCTACTGGTCTCTAAAATTAATGCTTCTAACGATACAGCAAACGTAAAACTTTTGAAAATAACTCAGTATGAAGCTCTTATTCTCAAAACTTTTATCAATGGACTCAATTATCATTTACAGCTTATAGTAAGATTAAAAAATCCCGATTCCTTGGAGCAAGCTATGGCTTTCGTCCGAGAAGAAGAAAACTTTTTATATTACAAAAATCGTTCACAAATTCCACAAACTAAAATAGTTCCTAATTTTCAAAATTCACGACCTAACATGAGATTACAACCTTCTACAAGTACCCAATCTTATCCAAGACCACCAACGTACCAACCAACGACTTTTTCTAATTATCCCCGACCTAACGTACAACCTCAATTTCCACCAAAAAATATCCCTTCACCATCTTATAATAACCAATATAGAAATTTTAATTCACCATCCACTATGCAAAGATTTCAAAATCCCAATTTTAGACCTCAGTATCAACCAAATCAATACCAATCAAATCAGTATCAACCGAATCAATTTCAAAGATCCCCTCAAAATTTTCCAAAACCTTTCTCTAAAATTACTCGAATAACTAAAAACGAACCAATGGACACTACAACAGGAAATACAGTTTTACATCAAAATTTTATTTCTGAAGAATGCTATAACCAGGTTATTGACCCCGTAGAGAGTACCGAAACAACCTTACAAATTGAACCTCAAATTCCTGACGGAAACTACTACGAAAATGACGAATTATCCCAATTTTTATATTACCCAGAACACCCGAATTTTGACGAATATACCGAGTTTTCCCAACCCTCAGACAAAACAACTGAAAACGAAAATTTTCAGATAACTCCGAACCAAAACCCTACAACGTAATTTATCTAAATAATACCGACGAAACCACCTTACCTTACGTTTATCTCCCCGAACTAAATGCAAATTTTTTAATAGACACAGGTAGTTCAAGAAGTTTTATTAATCCCGAATTAGCTCATCAATACTTTACAGATTTTATTTTCGAAGAACCTTTTTGTGTAAAAACAGCCCACGCTAGATCCATACATAACGAAGCGATGGAAATTCCAGTTTTTCCCTCATTTCAAATGAATGGAAACCATAAATTTTATTTATTTGATTTTTCAAAAAATTATGCAGGATTATTTGGCACCGATTTCTTAAAACATAAAATTATGTCAAATATCGATTTACGTTGTGACTATCTAGTTACGCCTTATGTAGCTATTCCCTTAAATAACACTGAATATATCGTTTCAAATTTCATAAATGCAAATTTCACGACATTAGAAATAATTATACAGCCCCGAAGCGTACAAAAAATAAAAGTACCCGTAAATAAAATTTCTGGCACTTGTATCTTACCTTACACAAATTTTGGAAAAGCAGAAATGCCTGAAGCAGTTTGCAATATTGTAGATTCATTCGCTACTACCTTTGTTACTAATATTTCGGAAAATCCAATCAAAATTAAATTTCTTAAGCCCTTTGATATTGTACTAATCAATGAAGCTGAAATAAATTTTTTCGAAAAAATGGAAACTGACCAAGATCTAGACGACCATATTGAACAACTACAAAAACAGAATTTAAAAAATTTACGCTTAAGTCACTGTAATCAAGAAGAATATGACGCAATTCGAAAATTATGTTTCGAATACCGAGATATTTTTTATGTAGAAAATACTCCTTTGACATTCACGAACCAAATAAAACACAAAATTAAATTGACTGACGAATCTCCCATTTTCACAAAAACATATCGATACCCCGAAATTCACAGACAAGAAGTCAAAACGCAAATTAGCAAAATGTTATCTAACGGCATAATCCAACATTCAAATTCCCCGTGGAGTAGCCCCATTTGGGTAGTACCAAAAAAAATGGACGCATCAGGAAAACGAAAATGGAGGATTGTGATTGACTAGCGCAAACTTAATGACAAGACAATTGACGACAAATTTCCATTACCAAACATTTCGGACATTCTAGACAAACTCGGAAAAGCCCAATACTTCTCGACACTCGATTTGGCGAACGGCTTTCACCAAATAGAAATGTCACCGGACGACATCCCAAAAACAGCATTTTCTACAGACCGGTCATTTTGAATTCAAAAGAATGCCATTTGGACTTAAAAACTCACCCTCTACGTTCCAAAGGGTTATAAATAATGTTCTGCGCGGATTACAAAACGAAACATGTTTAGTGTACTTCGACGACATTATAATTTTCTCGACATCTTTACAAGAACATATAGACAGACTAAAATCAGTTTTCCAACGCCTTAGAGAATCAAACTTTAAAGTCCAACTGGACAAATCGGAATTTTTACATAAAGAAGTAGCTTATTTAGGACACCAAATTACCACTGACGGAGTTAAGCCCAACCCGGATAAAATTAAGGCAGTTAAAGATTTTCCTATACCCCGTACGCAAAAAGAAATTAAGTCATTTTTAGGTTTAGCTGGTTACTACCGTAAGTTTATCAAAGATTTTTCCAAAATTAGTAAACCCTTAACTGAATGCCTCAAGAAAAACCGTAAAGTAGATCACTCTCCGAAATTTATCGAAGCTTTTAATCATTTAAAAGATTTGCTGATAAATGCCCCTATTTTAAAATATCCAGAATTTGACAAACCCTTCGTTCTAACAACAGATGCCTCTAGTGTAGCATTAGGAGCAGTCCTGTCACAAGGAACCCCGACTAACGATTCGCCAATCGCATACGCATCACGCACCCTCAACAATACGGAACAAAAATATTCGACTATTGAGCGTGAATTACTCGGAATTTTATGGTCATGCAAGTATTTTAGGCCTTATCTATACGGTAGAAAATTCTTTATATACACAGATCATCGCCCTCTCGTTTGGCTCTTTAATCTGAAAGAACCTAACTCCAAATTAGTCAGATGGCGCCTCAAACTTGAAGAGTTCGATTACCAAATTATATATAAAAAAGGAAAACAAAATTCCAATGCAGATGCCCTTTCTAGAATTCAGTTAAATGCAATAGAAACCCAATCTACCTTTAATAATGCCGGAGACATAGACTTTGACATAGATGAATTTTTGCGCCAAGAATCAAAATTTTTACCTAATCCTTCCCCAACTTCAGACTTAACTACTGACTTAGACGAATCTTTAAAACAGAATGATATTGACAAGCAAGAAATTAACGAAATAATGAATGATTTACAAAAATTTACCTTACCTGAAAACCCCAAACAAAAAATAAGAATTTTGCAAAATATACAAATACGACCACCGACTACTGATGCCACTGCGCATAGTATCAATGCCCCCGAAACTACGACCAATATCCCAATATTAGACGAAATTATTAACAATCGACCAAACCAGATGATTATCAAAAAATCACCCTACGAGTTATACTCAAAAATTGAACAAGAAAATTTTGACGACCACCATATCATTTATGAAACCTTACCTACCAATATTAATGAGATAACAAAATTTTTAAGAGAATACATAAGTAACAAAACCATGTATATTTACTTTCATTCTAAAGAATTACGGCCTTACTTCCAAGAATCACTTAATACACATTTTCAAAATTGCAAACTTATCGTATGTACCAAACTTATTAATAATGTTAAACCGGAAGAGAGACAGATGCTTATAAAATACAAACACGAAGGCAAGACAAATCATCGTGGAATCGACGAAACTTATAAATTTTTAAAACAAAATTACTATTGGAAATCTCAAAAATCCGATATTTCTAAGTACATAAATCAATGCGAAATATGTCAACGGTCAAAATACAATAGAAGACCTCCTAATGAACCCCTAGTTTTGACTCAAACCCCTTCTAGGCCTTTCGAAATATTACATATTGACACATTTATTACAGGAAAATATAAATTTCTAACTTTAATAGACAAATTTTCGAAATTTGCTCAAGCTTTACCATACTTTGGAACAGCAATATCGGCCTGCCAACAACTAGTTCATTTCTTTTCATTCCACGGAATTCCAAAGCTAATTGTTTGTGATAACGGCTCAGAATTTAAAAACGACGTTTTAGATGACTTATTGAAAACTCATAATATAAAAGTACATTTCACCACCCCCCGTCATCATGAGTCAAACTCCCCAATAGAAAGACTACATTCAACCCTAATTGAGCACCTTCGAATTCTTAGAGAAAAGGACAAAACATCTGATATACCGACCTTAATGACATACGCAATAATAGCTTACAATAGCACAATTCATTCTCATACTAATCACACGCCTTTTGAAATAATCTCAGGTCATACAGACTCTCGCGATCCGATGTCACTTATACCCGCTCAAGTTTTCACGGAATATGTTAACAATCATCAGAATAACACGAAAGCGCTTTATGATAAAATTCATTCCGACTGTGTTGACAAAAAAGAAAATATAATTAACAAGCGAAACAGTAGTAAGACAGCCGCTGAAATTACAGTAGGCACTCAGGTTTTTAAACAAGTGGATCCGAGGTCAGCGAAATTAAAATCCAAATTTACAGGCCCCTATTTGGTTACAAAAATTCTCGAAAACGGAAAAATTGAAATACAAAACCCAAAAACAAACAAGACAGAGATTACACACAAAAACGAGACTAAAATAAAACACGTTGTTACAGATGGACCTGGACCATCGACGCAACCGACACAAACTTCCATAACCTCAACTCCTATCCCGGACTCTTCCCATACAAGTTAGGAACGACACAAATTGTATCTAATCACTGGCCACTTGTTCAAGTAAACGACTTAGCCCCAGTAGTTTCAAGATATTTAGAAATAAAAAATCAAGTGTATAAACTTAATAATGACATTAAAAGTAAAATTGGACACTATGGTGACGAATACAATAATTCATTTTCATATTTGTTTGCATTAGAAAAGCAGATCGATTTACAAATAAATCAAATAAATCCTATTCAAAATGTAACTAGACAGAAAAGAGGCTTACTTAATCCTTTGGGATCTCTCATTAAATGTATTACAGGAAATTTAGATCAAGAAGATAGCCAAAAATATGACATGCAGATAAAAAACTTACAAGAAAATCAAAACAAATTAAAGGGTGTTGCCTTCAGTCAAATTACGTTATTAAAATCTACCATTAAGAAATTTGAGCAAACAGTGACAAACATAACTCACAACCAAAAACAAATAGAATTTAAAATTAATCAAATACGAGAAGCTCTCGAGAAATTCGCTTAAGCCCAACTAGATGACTTCAATTATTTTCAAATTCATATTTTGATTCATAAACTTACTAATATATACCAAAATATCTACAATATATTTGATAGAATGGAAGTAGCAGTTTCTTTTGCAAAATTGAATACTTTACATAACTCAATCATAAATCCTATAGACTTGTTATTAGAAATAAAAGAATCTGAAAAATATTTAAAGTTAGGCAAAGTACCTCTTTCACCAACTATTGATAATATTTTGAATTTCGAAAAACTTATTGAAATTAAAAGCTACTCAAAAGAGTTCAGTATCACATTTATTTTAGAAATACCCTTGGTTGAATCAGAGTTATACCAATATTACAAAATCCTACCATTACCAATCCCAAAAAATAATGAACCCGATTTTTACTTTTGCCTACCTTATAAACCATTCCTTGCACTTAACAATGAAAAGTATGTTTCCATGGACAAAATCTGCAAGAAAATTGAAGAAACCAAGTACATTTGTGAAGAAGTTAGTCCTACGCATGTTGATGATGACGCTCCTTGCGAGGTGCAATTAATATCATTCAAAAATTTAACGAACTGTTCTCCCTTCAAGACTACTATCCAAAAAGTTGAGATAGCCAAAGTTGTCAAAAATAAATGGCTAATAACTGTTCCGTCAAAGCGAATAGCTGTTAGTTCCTGTAAAAACTCAGTACCAAATAATACACCACTACAAGGAAGTTACTTAGTTGAACTGTTTTCCGATTGCACTTTAAAATTAAATTCGATAATATTACAAAGCTATAAAACTAGCAAACTACCCTTTATAAAAGTATCTTTACCCTCTATAAACTTTTCGAGTAAAAACCTCACTAGCATCCCGAAGAAGCTAGGTCTGCCAGAACTCAGCCTCAACAAAATCAACTTAGAAGAAACAAGAAGTATTCAAGACACCCTTGAAGAACAGAAGAAGATTTTAGAAGACATGTCGTCACCACTTGAAACAAAGAAAATTAACATTTTTACAATTTTTATTTTCATTATAATATTAATTGTTTTATTACTACTCTTGCTCAAATTAATTAAAAAACATTTTCAAAAATTTTCTATTAACCCCAAACAAAAGGAAACCCGAGAAGAAATCATCATTTAACTTTTGGGAACCACATCCTAAAGAATATGCTTCCCAGTAGGGCCGGAGGAGTTACATGAACACATATGCCATGTTTCTGGAAAGAAGACGCTACATGCTGAGAAGACACTTTTAATATTATATATACTAAAACATGTTCTATTACGACAGTCTCTCTTGTAACTTTTGCCAATAAACATCTTTTTAAAAACAAATTTGTTACGCTCGCCCACGTAACTGGTGCCAAAGAAATATGTAGCGTGCGGCGGCACACAAAAAAATGAAGTGAAAATAAAATACCTATATAGACTTTTTCTACTGGCGCGCCGTCCGACGGCCGGCGATTTCTAATGCGGGGACGGAATTTAATCTGATCTCCGATAATAATAATAATAATATGTTTATTTACCATAAATTACAATAAATTTGTACAACAACAATATATAATTGCAAGAATTCACAATAAATAAACAAGAAATTCCCACGAGACAATTAATGTTGTCTGTTTGGGGAGGTCTACATCAAGGTTTTTATACATGGTCACAATCGAAAAGGTCAAAAATCGGGAGCATAGTACAATATCGAGTAGGATAACATTTTCCGGTTAATTACAAATTCGGTTGACATACATATCTAAGGCTTATGAAGATCAAGTGTAATTCTGGTTTATAGTTTTGTGAATAACGTGTCTGTCGGTGCCTTTTAGAAAATTTTTGACACTATTTTTAAAAGATTTATAGGTAGCACTGAAAAACAGAGTGTCAGGCACTAAAGCAGTGAGTTTAGAAGCTAAATATGTTTTTTTTATATCGCGTAGAATACTCGTGTTGATTTTTTTGTAGGTTAATTTTTCTTTTATATACGAATAAAAGTATTTTGAGACAAAATAGTTGTCTAATATCTAAAGTTTTAGATTCCGCAAATAGCAATTCACTTGGAAAAATAAATGGTTTTTGAAATATTACTTTAAGAACCCATTTTTGTACAACATTTAAACATTCCAAGTGTCGATCATATACTCCTCCCCATCCCAATAACCCATAGGTTAGTTGGGACTAAGAGCATAATATATCACTTGCAGCTGCTCTCTCGTTAGAAAATCTTTTAAATATTTAAACCTATAGATCAGACTTCTAATTTTGTTTGTTACATATTTGACGTGCAAGTCCCATCTCAGGTGTCTGTCAACGAGTACTCCCAAATATTTTATCTATTCTGATTCTGGAATGTTTATCTTTGAGTCAATTATTAGTGGACCCATGTTTGGAAGAAAACTTGAATATGACGTGAAAGGCAAGTATGTGGTTTTAGTTGTATTTAATGTCAGCCTGCAGGATTGGAACCAGTTCTTGATGACTTTGAAATCCCTTTCAGCTTTTAACTTTACAGTTTCCCATGTGCTTCCAGAGTATATTATTGTGGTGTCGTCGGCGAAACATAAAATCTTGCCCTCACTGGAAAGGTCTAGGAGGCCATTTACATAAATGTTAAAAAGTAGTGGACCCAGAACCGTGTCCTGTGGAACACCACAAGTCACAGGTCTGAGCCCACTATATACTCCATCAATATTTACCATTTGCTGTCGCTTAGATAAATAGCTTTTTAGTAGTTTCAAAGCATTTCCTCTAATGCCACATTGCTCTAATTTTTCAATGAGTATGCCATGATCAACTGTGTCGAAGGCTTTTGTTAGGTCAACAAAAATACCTATCGTAGGAATTTTCTTATCAAGTTTTTCGTACAAATACTCAGTTAGTTCATGTATGGCGTCCTCGGTTGACCGTCCACGTCGAAAACCAAATTGGTCATTTGAAATAACTCGAAATTTTTCTAGGAAGTTGGTCATGCGTTCTTTTAAAACTCTTTCTAGAATCTTTGCAAAAATAGACATAAGCGTTATAGGTCTGTAATTATTCAATTCAGTTTTGTTTCCATTTTTGTGAAGTGGTTTTATTACTCCTATTTTTAATACATCCGGGAAAATACCCGTGCTGAAACAAGTATTAATAATGTGGGTAAGCGGTTTCACAATTTGGTAAGAAATTTCTTTAATTGTCTCAGCTCTCATATTGTCACAGCCGGGTGATTTTTTTAGTTTTAGAGTTTTAATCTGTTGTAGTTTTTTATACTGTCCACAACCTTTTACGTGCCTAAGTTCTTTACACTACATATCTACATAGCAAGCAAGCAAACAAGTCTAAAATGATTTAAACCTTCGTCGGTCCTCTCTGGTTTGTTTCGGCCTCTACCTACACTCTACCTCAAAAGACCAAGGTCCATGCTCGGGTACGCCACTTTTTATAGCACTATTTGCGTTCACGTCCGATTTTCCCCTTTTATACTTACCGGTGGACTTCCTTATAGCCTCTTTTATATATATAAGAAGGGAAAAATCGGACCTATGGTGTAACGGATGCTCAGGCGCCAGTTTTTTAGAGCGGTATGCTCCGCTGTGCTCAGATAAATTTCAGTCAGAGAAAATAAACTCCAAGATTCAATGGTGTATCGAGGGTAGGGTGTAAGTAAAATTTTACACGGTTTATTATTTTTGGTTACATGGATAATTTGTTAACTAGGTACAATAATAATAATAATAATAATAATAATAATAATAATAAGCCCAACAACAACACGAACATCTACAACATGGGAGCCAAACGAGAACTAGGGTTCCACCCACCGAAGGTGCTGCGCGGGAACTTCAGCCAGCGTTCACAGAGGCGGGATTACAACGACGACGCATGAAATGGACTGTGTCCATGAATGAATCGATTATGCGTATTTTCTACAGGGTGACAAACTTAGGACAAGAGATTATCGGCTACCGACAACAACTGCATGCCGAGTTCTGCAGGGAGTTTCCACACGTGCAAGTGTCTGAACAAAGAGTGTCAGATCAGTATCGAACTATTCTAAGAAATAACCGAATTCCAGAAACGCGACTTAACGCTATCAAACGGGAAGTTGAGCTAGAGATCCACGGCGAACACATAGACATAGATGACAACAACAACAATGGGGAACTTCAAGAGCCTGGACAACAACTAGAAGCCGAAACGGTAGAACCAACAACCGAGAGTCTGGAACGGGTTAACGAAGAACATTTTGAAGGCTTGGACACACATATGAGACAGGCAGTATTGCGATACGAAGGCACAGACCCACTTAGCAGGCCACCGCTACCAAGATTAAATTCTTCCAGGAAACTTGCGATCGTGCTCGATCTTATGAACACAAGAATTTTACCAAGCTATGTTTCAGTGACACCAACATTAGAACGTATGCACATGTTAATCTACTGTGCCGCAACGGCAGTCATCACTGTAATGGGTGCCAAGATCCGAACGGCCCAAGAGTTGAATCGTGCAAGACCAGAACCACGAATGGCTCAATGGGAAATGCGACTAAATCGGAAGATCGAGAGTCTCCGTAAAGACATAGGACAAGTGACGGAATATATCAGAGGAGTTAGAACTAGAAGGATCCAGAGGGCGGTGCAGGCAGTAATGAGCCGCACCCAAATGCATTCTCGGCATGACCCCGCGAACATCACTGCTCAACAATGTCTTGACACATTAAAACAAAAACTTTCTGTTTTCGCAGGGCGTCTGAGGAGATACAAGGCTAGTAACAACAGGAAACGAGACAATAAACTCTTTGAACGATCAGAAAAGGGTTTCTACCGTGCTTTTAATTCTAGCGCCGATGCCACAAATGCGAGTTACCCTAGCAGAGAACAGGTCGACGGTTTCTGGAGAAATCAACTTGCCACACCAGGTCCATACAATGTCAGTGCAAGCTGGATCAGCGAAGAACGCGAGATGGGCCGGAACTATAGCCAGATGCAACACGAGCAATTCACAACCGCTGAGGTCTCCGATGTCATCAAGAATTCCCACAACTGGAAGGCACCAGGTTCAGATCATCTCCAAAATTATTGGATTAAGAAGTTGTGGTGCACGCATGAACAAATAACTACCTTAATTAATGAAGTCTTGCTCGATCCTCTGAAAATGCCATTGTTTCTTACACAGGGTGCAACTTACCTGTTACCAAAAGACCAGCGGAATACGGATAACCCTGCCAAGTACCGCCCAATAACCTGCTTGCCTACGCTTTACAAGATAATCACATCTTGCCTTACGCAGCGAATATATGCTCACTGCGAGCGGAACAACATCATTGCAATGCAGCAGAAGGGCTGCTCGAAGGGCGCAATGGGATGCAAAGAGCAACTCATCATAGATTCTGTCATCTGCAACCAGGCTCATTCCAAGCAACGAAACCTCCACATGGCTTATGTGGACTACAAAAAAGCATTTGATTCCGTACCTCACGACTGGCTCACAGGTATCTTAAAGCTGTATAAAATAGATCATCATACAGTTTCCTTTTTAGAACACGTTATGACAACCTGGCGCACTAAGATACAACTCAGAACCGCAGACAGTAACATCGAGACTGACACAATCAACATCCGAAGAGGGATTTTCCAAGGAGATTCACTCAGTCCACTGTGGTTCTGCATGGCGATGAACCCTCTATCACATCGGTTGAACTCTACAAAATATGGCTTCGCTATCAAAAGCAACAACGCAGAAGCGATCAAGTTGAATCACCTATTATATATGGATGATTTAAAACTGATCGCCGCAACCAAAAACCAACTAACGCAAATGCTTAAAATTGTAGAGGAGTTCTCCAGGGACATCGGAATGCTGTTTGGACTGGACAAGTGCCGCACCCTTAATATCATCCGGGGAAAGCTCGAACAAAGCGCACACGAGATGCAGGACGGCCAGGAGATCGAAGCAATGAGCAAGGGAGATACATACAAGTATCTCGGGATGAAACAAGCTCAAAGGATAGACCATCGAACAATGAAGACTGATTTAACGAATGAATTCATCAAGAGAGTAAGACAAGTAGTGCGAACTGATCTTAACAGCAGGAATTTGTTTAAGGCCCTGAACACGTATGCGTGCTCTGTACTCAGCTATTCGTTCGGAATAGTGAATTGGACCAACACGGACATCAACAACCTGCAGCGAAAAGTTAGGACACTACTGACAAAAGCTCATAAACATCATCCCCGTAGCGCCGTAGAAAGAACTACTCTGCCACGTCAACTAGGAGGAAGAGGATTGGCAGACCTCAGCAAGCAATTGGACCAACAAATAATAAATCTGCGTAATTATTTCCAGAGACAGGCCAACAGCTCCACACTACATAAAGCTATATGCGGAGCAGACGTCTCAACACCGCTACGTCTGACGGAACACGAGCGTCAAAATCACCACCGAACCGACAACGATAAACTACAGAGGTGGTTGGGGAAGCCGCTGCACGGGAGACATCCTAATGAGGTTAACCAGGAACATGTCGACAAGTTAGCGTCGAACTATTGGCTGACCTCGGGACGAATGTTCCCCGAGACGGAAGGCTTCCTACTGGCCATACAAGATCAGGTTATACCAACTCGCAACTACCTAAAATTCATTGTAGGAGATGCATCGGTAGTGGATGACAGATGCAGATACGGGTGCCCAACTTCAGAAACAATCCAGCACATAACAGGAGGATGTCAGATGTTCGCATCAACGGAATATAAGGAACGACACGATTCGGTTGCCAAGATCTTGCACCGGGAACTGGCGGAAAAGCTGCTGCTTGTGCAGACAGAAAGGGTCCCATATTACAACTACACACCTGAGCCTGTTCTTGAGAACAGCAACTACAAGATGTACTGGGATCGTACAGTTCTGACTGATCAACGAGTTGCCCATAACAGACCGGACCTTATAATAGTTGATAAAATTTCTAGGAAGACAACTCTGATTGATGTGGCCATCCCGAACAACAACAACCTGCGTGTGAAGCAAGTCGAGAAGATCGCGAAGTACAGAGACTTAGAAGAACGAATTAGAAGGCAATGGGAAATGGAGAACGTCCAGACGATTCCAATCATCATGTCAACAACTGGTGTTATACCAAAAAGTTTGCTGAGAAACATCAAGGAGCTGAATCTAACTGATAGTCTTTACAGGTCCATGCAGAAAGCGGTACTACTTGCGACAGCCCGAACCGTCAGGAAATTCATGGGGAATGCAGGATCGTCCAAGAACATCAATGTCACCTAGGGCCCGATAACATGGCAAGGGTCTCGTCCGAGCCAGATCCTTTTGGTATCCGGGATGCCCGGGATCTGAGTGAATGTTCCCCGTAGAGGGAGTGCGAATGCCTTTTGGCTAAGTCGATATAATAATAATAATAAGGAAATTAAGACGGCCGGCCCAGAGTGGTCCACGAATCTGTAAGCAAGGAAAAAGAATGTTTATGTAAGCTTCTATTGGCGGAACTATATAAGTGGTTTTTAGTGATTTAGACGCGGTGTGGGGGTCATGCGGAAAGCAAGCTCAAAAACTAACGAATTGAAAACTAGAAAACGTGCGACGTTATTTTATTAAGAAGGAAATCAAACTTTCAACGTTAATCCTATCTTATTTACTGAATACGCAAATCTAGGGTACCTATATGTTTAGACGGAAAGTTGAAGTTGGTCAAAGAAAAGCTCGTTCTCCCAACTTCGGGTTAAAGGAGGTTCTAGGAGAGGTCAGGGTAGAGAGGCACAACCTACTATTACTCAACAAGATTGGTATCTGATGAAGGAGAGCCTCTGTGGCAGCCGCAGCCTATTTATATCGTGTGGCGGCGCCACCATCGGCGAGTGCGCTGGCCGCCCATTGGTCGGGGCCGCGGCGATGAATCGGGTGATCGTCCCCACTCTTCTGGTCGTGAAAACGGCAGTCGGAGGCTAATCTGGCAGTTAGGGGTGTTGCACCCCTGACAGGTCTTTGACAGTGGTCTCTCTGGGTCGGGCAGGCCTTAATTACCTAGTTTCAAAAAAAAAGAACGGCGCTCCTAGGCCACAATCAGACTTTTTTTTATCATTTCTACCCCCTTTAAACATCCCTTATCCCTCTGGCAAAATAAACAATTATTACAAGGCGGCGGAAAGCCGGAAAACAATTAAATCCCAAAGGCTAATTAAATGCGCCGGTCTTCCAAGTACACAAAAAATACTCAATGATATGAATACATAAAAAAAAACTCCGGCGGCGGCCGGCCGCTAAAAATAGCGCGGCGAAGAATTTTAAGTCGGCATAAAATAAAAATGAAAATTCCGAAATTGGTAACTTCGTTACACTCTGCTGTTCTCAAGACAATCTGACCCTTTTCCATTAACGCCCTGCGGTTGTCGTCCTTTTTATATTTATAAACAATCTGTGGTAATAAACGACCCAAGGATGACTTACTAATATCAAGCAGTACTTTAATAGCCAATTCCTCCCTCAAAGTCTTCAGAGTTAGGTGCTTTTCTATAAATATTAAATTAATTAAAAATTTAAAAAATATATATGTTTTACTCTAACCCACTCCAGCTACCCTTAACCCTAAAACAAATACATTGTAAGCAAATTTTGATATTTGCAAGAATGAAAAAAAGGTAATTTGTTAATTTAAAAGTTGGTGTCTACAACATTAACCCAGATACAAATCTCCTAAATATCTTTTGCATTTTAGAATATTTTTTCTGCTCTTTTCCTTGCATTTACACATTCTACCCTTATTTATATAAACAAGGATTCTACTTGTAAAACGCAATCAGATATACCACCCCGATGAATTCACCCAAATTTAAATTGTAAAATAATGCGTTTTACCATCACCTTTTTAGAGAAGTTATAATATTAGGTATGTGTGTGGTTTTACTTTTATATATTATAATTATACATTTTACCGCGCCTTGAAATTGTAAAGTGATAGTCTGACTATCTAGTTATAGCAATGTGGAAACGTGAAAAAAAATTTTAAATTTAACTACACACACACCGAACTCAACTTGAATGCATATTATAAATAACATTTCTGACTTCCATTTTCGTTTCCTCTGGCAAGTCCGTGGTTTTGTTTTTTTGTCGAGGTCCATATTTCGCGGCAGAAGTAGTTGGATTTTCCTGGGGACCATCTTGACCCTCTGCTCTCTGCACTTCGTGGGAAATGCGTGAAACAGTGCGTAAACTAATGCTTAAACTTGAGAAACACGCTGAAAAATATTTGATTCCGTAATCACTATCTACTGCCATAATGTTTGCAATTTACCTCTTGGACTGCGTGAACTGGTAAAAGTGGTCCTCCGTTGCGTTTTTCATCTTTGAAATAATTTAATAACTTCGCTACAGTTTCTCTGGCTTCCAAATTAAGTCTGTGGCCAGGCATCTTAAGATTATTAGGAAATGTTTATTCACAAACCCGTAACGCAGTAACAGATATTACCAAAGCCGAACTATTATTACAAAACTTATAGCAAAATAATACACAACAAGAACAAGTAAAATTTAAGAGCCAAACTTGAAATCAAAGAAAATTCTTAAAATTACGCACAAAATGACAGAATTTCTAAATTATGCTGTGACAGTGACGTATCCTTCCCGATCCGGCGGTTATGAACTCTACGCTATACGACCTATTGGCGTCTTTGTCTGACACATGCACGGACGGATTGAAATCAGCAGAACGTATGTCGACTAATCAAAGACAAAAGGGTGTATGCAGTAAATCAGTTCTGGGCGTATAAGAATAGGTCTTGTGTCTCTGATTGATACAAAAATTGATGACGTGTACACCATAATTCGTGAAACGTACTTTATTTCCGATATTTTTTCCCCAGAATTTGCTTTAACCAATTTTTTTCCAAGTATTTTTCCATTTTTTAGTGTAGAAAATATGCCGTCTGTTGGGTATTAAGAGCACTCGCTAACAAGTACAGACCTTGGAGCGCCACCAACTTGAGGAGTGCCAAGTTGTCGCCGCGCTAAAACCGCGGCAGGCTTAGAAACGCCTACGCGCCACACTCAATTTATTTAGAGTGCTTTATTAAACGAACCAAATTTTTAAAAAATGTCAGATGACAAGTGAAATGCCTAAAACAAACAACCTCAAACAGTTACATGTAAAAGCACTATCGTAAAACAGCGCATGGACGCTCTTTGTGATATACGTACAGGGGTGCCCCAGTTAGCGTGATAAACCGGATTTTCTCGGTAATTTTAAATACAAATTGATGGCTCAATAACTAAACTTGTGTAGAATTTTCCGAGGAATTCGAATGTAATATTACTTTATATACCTACGGAGTGTTGTTAAAAAGTTTTTTCAAAAATACATTTTTCTACAAGCGTGCGGAAAAGTACACTTTTCCGAAAAGTACACTTTTCCGCACGCATTTTAGTGCGGAAAAGTGACAGTTTCTAAACTAAAATGCGTGCGGAAAAGTAAATGGAAAAAATAGTGTTCCTAACTCTTGCGGAAAGTGTCTTTTCCACACTCGATTTCTTGGCTGAACTCCGCTTCGCGTCGTTCAGCCAACTGCAATCGCGTGCGGAAAAGTGGCACTTTCCGCACTTGTTAGGAAATATACTATTTTCTAAAAAATTGTGAACTTGAATTTTAACACGGAATATTAGTAATGCGTATAGGGGAGTAATAAAACATTATCGGTTTTCATTTCTGACTTCAGGTTGGACTGGAAGTGAGCATCACTTGGTCAGATTTTTGAGACACCCTGCATAATTTGGATTTTTTGGTTCCTTCTCTTCTTCCAATTCTAACTACATATAGTTTTATGTAGTTATCTCTAACAATATATTTTTAGGGTCCCATGCAAAGATGTAAATTTATCATATTTGACGAAATTTATACAAATTAAAAATAAAATTATCTGCTTGGTTATTCTTAGGGATAACTATATATAAAACTAGTTGGAATTGGGAGAACAAAGGAAACATAAAAAACCCAAAATATACATTGTCTCAAATATCTGATCAGAATCGGAAATGATAACCGGTAATTTTTGTTACTCCCCGTTTACTATTATTCCGTGTAAAAATTCAAGTTCGTAACAGCACCCTGTATTTTAAGTTTAATGTCATATTCGAAATTCTCGGAAAATTCTACTCAAGTTTAATTTTTGAACCATCAATTTATCTTTAAAATTACCGAGAAAATCGTGTTTATCGCGTTAGCTTGGACACCCTGTATGCAGAAGTTGACTTCTTAGGACACCCTGTACAATAGTTTTACACAGTTTCGGTTGAAAATAACTTCTCAATATTTTTTTAATATTTTTTATATTTTCATCAAGTAACTTAACTAGGAACAAAAATGAAAAAATATCTAGAGAAGTTATTTTGAACAGATACCTAGTACATACATAAAACATAAAACTAATATCTTAAAAATATATAAAAGTTATACTAATTTCTAGGAAAACCAGAAGTCGAAAATGAATCTGAGATATTGGCTTTGAATCCTGATTTTTTTACACAATAACTGCACTTTTCAAAAATAAAAATTACATGTGTGCATAAATAACAACAGATAGCTACGTCACTAGTACGTCCAGATTATTCCTTCACTCACCCATAAAAGTTTGGTTTCTGAACATTTTATTTCAATCGTAGTATAACCAAATTTTTAAATTACGACTACAGGTGACAAGCAAAATAATATTTTTCAGTTTTTTATAAGACGATTTCCTTCAAAATTTTACCTACACATTTATTTTTATTTTTAAATAGATGCAAAAATTTTAGACTGTGTTTCAGAAGAGTTAAAAATTGATTTTTAGGTATACAATGTGTCTTGGATAAGAATGATCAGCTTGGATATCTTGCAAACGGTGAGAGATAGAACCACGGTTAAATAGGAAACAAAGTTGCGCAATTTTGAGGTCAATAAAATGGCACAAACAGATTTCTAATATCTTTTTCGTTTTTGAGATATTATTTTTTCTGAAGTTATCACAGATAGAAGATTTTGAAAGCACTATTCGTTGCAAATACCATGATGTATTACACGAAATATTTTTAAAATGTTTTGAGACAATTATACTGTAAATTCCTTAAATAATAAATGGTAACACTCACTATCCTAAAAGAAAATTACACTTTATACCTTTTCAATGATTAAATCGGTTCATCAATTGATCGCAGCTGCTATCAAATATAGATTATCATCTCTCCGATAGTCTTGCCGCTGCGAACCTGTAAGTATCTCGAGCTATGTCCATATCTCATTATCCTTACTCTTAGCTGATTTATTCACAGGCCAAGAACTCACTTTATACCTTTTCAATTAACCCGTTTCACCGATAACACAGGCATCGTACCTATCCAGTGAGTAGGTATTCAATTCTTTCCGCTATCAGGTTGCAGCAACGTTCCGGAACGTGACTCAAAAATAACGTTCCAAAATCAGGTTACCAAAACCACGACCCATCACCCATCACTATTTATGTCTAATATTGTATAAAGTTGCTGCAAGAACCAGGCCTTATGTATAAGATGATTTTGTCCTGCGAGGTACCAATTTTAGTTTGTATCACGTAGGTTACCAGGTTAGAGTTATAGACCGTCAGATAGTGACAGATTTAGGTGCCCCATTTTCGCATACAAGCCTCGAAGAGGGTTGAAAAGTACATTGATTCTGAGTAGAATGAAGGTAAATTTACGAGTGGCCCTTGGAGATAACATATGGAAAATCGAAAAAAAAAATCTGTTAAATTTTCTGACCCCAAAATGTACTTATCCATTCGCGCCACTCAAGCCAGTATGTTTTCGGGCTAGTCACGATGTACGTTTTCATACTTTTGATGGACTTGTGTGGAAAAATTGGTCAAAATCTCGATTTTTCTTTACAAGATTACGCCCTTATTTCAACCCTTTAGCCACCTGCAACACTCAAGCCTTTGGTTTTCCGAAGCGAGGTTCTATTAATTAATCATTTAATGAACACGGCTTGCGTGAAAATATCGAAGCGAATTATGAAAAATGAAAAATCGAATTTTCCATAAATGTTATCCCAGGGGCCACTTGTAAATTTACCTTCATTCTACTCAGCATCGATGTACTTTTCAACCCTCTTCGAGGCTAGTATGCGAAAATGGGGCACCTAAATCTGTCACTATCTGACGGTCTATTACCTCTAAAACAAAATGAATGAGGTCAGATCTGAATTTACAAATAGAGCTCTGATTTATTTTAAAACAGCTCTCTTAAGGACGGAAATAAAACGTCATCACCTCGCGACGACCTTCATTTGACCGTGTTCCTAACTAGGATAAATGTTGCTAAAACAGAAATTGGGTACTGCGAAGTGCAAAAATTGCGCAAGTGTCTGTAAGATGGCGCTGGAGTTGGAGAGCGGCCATTGGTACAGAGCGAGAATAAAAAGTAATGTTTCGCCTTGCTAAAATAAGTTTCCGTTCCTTATAAGTTGTTTTGTTGCCCGGCAAGGTCGTTGGTCGGAACCAGGGGTCTAGGGGGAGGCAGGCGGACCCACCCCCTTTTTTATACAAATAACAGCACATCCCTCCCATCCTGGCGTATTTTGGGATTGAAACTGTGAATTGTTAAACACAAAATAATAATATGAATATTTACGCTCCTTTATTTTTCTATATTTTTTTCATAGTTATTAAGAATATTGTTGAGTAAATTATTAAGTAAGAGGACTACCTACCGGCTGTCAAATCTACTGTCATGACATATTAATTCTCCCTCAAAACCGCATGAAAGATCACAATACTTACCCTAACTGACATTTAGAATTTATGTAACTACAGTTTTATCTTTTATCATTCTATTAACTTTTCATTAAGTACTTAATATTGATAAACCGAAAGAAATTAAAATTCTGTTGTATTTGATCCAAAGTTGACGTAAAGTTGTGAATTTTGTTAGATACGTGAAATACCTACTATTTGCTGATATCTTAATATATTATGTATTATTTTGGCATACATTTAGAGTAATGGAAAATGTAATGTTAATAAATTTATAGGTACTACCATAGAATAATTTACGTAGTAGATTCTTCTATGGTACTACCTAAATGCTTGCCGGTACATCAACTTTGTGTCAAACAGAATTTTAAAGCGTTAATATAATTTTCTTTTGAAAAAGACATATTCTTATCGATATTTTTTAGTAATAATAAAAAGTTAATAAAATTATAGAATGATACTCGTATATTATGTTGTATAGCTAGTGATATAAAATAGTTTTTACGAAGTAATGACTTTTTAAAATTTTAAGAAATTTTATAAATAGGAAATAGGCGCTTATGTAACATTAAAATAGAAACGACTTTTTCAAGTTAAACGTTTTGAAATTGTAAGAAATAAGCCAATTTTTAGGGATTTTATTTTTTAAATATAATTTTTGACAGATAGCGAAAGTCACGTGACCACGTTTGAGTCGGTTATTTTTGCTCGTTTTTAATCGAAAGGTAGCCCCAAAGTTAACTGCATATATGTTCTATTATTATCCGTTAATAAAAAAAATATGTTTAAATTAATAAAAAGATACATTTTGCACCATCTTCATTTTTTCCAAAAAGGTTTTTTGGTTATAACTTTTGTTTGACGTTCGATTGTTTTTTCCAAACGATATTACATTGTTTGGAAAAAACTGCAACAAACTGGTTTTTAAATCATTAATTTGTCTCAAAAAATACGGAATGGTTAAAGTGAATGTTCCTATCACCTTCAGGCGGACACCCTGTACCTAATAAAAATATTATTAAACAAATAATAGTACTTTTTGAAATTGAGCCCATGTGTTGACAAGTGGCCGTGATTACAGCCCAAAAGTAAAGTTACATACATTGTTTAATGTGCTTTTTGAACCTAACAAAAAAAAGTTTATCAAAATCGGTAAACAAATAAAGATATTTTACCAGGGTGGTAACTCCTTAACGGAGGTCACACTGTAGATGTTTAACATATAGGTACAGAAGATGTTCTTTCGCATCAATATATCGTTTTCTTTTTTCATTTTTTATTTCCGAGATATGTATTTATCTTAATTATTGCGTTACTTAAAATGTGTGTTTGAATGTAGTGTTAATGCAAACGAAGAAGCACCTTATGTACACATAAAAGACCATGTTTCATTTCATTGAAAAAACTAAACATAATTTTGTAGAACTTTTAAGCCAGCAATACCAGCGCAATACTATAACTACAGAAAATGTGCCGAATCACATTATTTAACTAAAGATATGCCTTTAACAGTAAAAACACAGTAGACATTCAAGTGACCTTGAAAACGTCGTCTGCCTACAAGTAAAAACGTGCGTCTTACATTGCACCTCATAATATGCTTCAACTTTTATGTGATTTTTTTTGTGATTTTCGTTTTTGAGATATTTATAATAGCTGCATTTATTAAAATGGAACACCCGGTATAGATAATTTTCGACATACCTATACATATAGAGACATAGACATAAATCCTTCCCTAATGTCAGTTTATATGCTAACGATTGTGTTTTCCTCACGAAAAATACATAACGGCGACATAACTATAAGAACATAACAGTACCCAACCCACACGTATGTATAAATAATGCAAAATCAACTAAAGCAGTTTTTAGTGCCGCCGTGTACCTTTCAAGCTAAAAGTCAATGAACCATTGCTAAAAAGAGAGGGGTTAAAATCACAGATCGGAGTCTTTGAGCTACGAGGGTCTCCCGAATATACCTTTTGAAGTTTTATATTATTTTAATATTAAAAATTCGCAATTCATAGTATATAATAATATGGAAGTAATACAAAAACATAAAAAAGTAATCAGACAGCTTAGTTGATTGAATATTATTTCGCCAAAACGTAAAATTGATCATATGAACATAATATATGTAATTATTAAACTGGACCTGTAACAACAGCGTCAACCGTTCATCGATCGTCTGTTTTTCGCGCCATCTGATAAATAATAGCCACATCTCGCCCATAACTTTTAAACTAGTGTCATTAGTATCTATGGATATTTTAAAAATACCCGTGTTTTTTGTAATCCTTTGAAATTCGCTACTTTTTCCAGCTAGTTGGAAATAAAAATACATTGATACAGGCAACCAAACATACAATGGCGAGGCCCCCCCCCTTAAAGGAACTCACAGTTTGTCGAGACAGACACCGATGATAGTTAAATAGCAGTAAATATGAGCCTAGAAATCTTAAAGTGAAATCGTATCTAAAAACACTTAAGGGCAACCTACCTTTTTACGAGTAAAAATTTTCAACAAATTTCCCACAAGTTGGAGTCGAAACTCTCAGGTTATGAAGGCGAAAGACCCCGGCCATTCTTACAGGTTTATGAGTTTATCAGGTTTGGTTTTCCAGGAAATGTGAAAAATAGTGAATTTTTCTTTTAAAATATGAGGTTACACATAAAAACAACACAAAAGCTACAACGCGAGGATACTGCCGGATTCCCTCCTGTCTACGGGCTCCCAAAACGCTGGGAAATTCTTAAATCGTCGAATTTTAAACACAAAAATAATGCGATTTCTATTTTCCATTTCTCCGTGGTCCTAACCTAACTTTCGAAGTGTTACCAGATCAGGAAAAATAGGTAATACATTCAAAAGTGGCAAAAACGGCGGGGCTACACAGATAAACACGCCAGCACCTCGAAGAATTTATTTTTCTATAACTTTAAAAGGAAACAGGTAAACACTTGACAAACAATTTCTCAAATCATATTAGAAATCAGATAATGATAATAGATGAGGCACTCGTATCTAAGAACCTAAAAAAAATACAACCAAATAGGTGGATATATTTTTGTTGGAATTCAGTGGCGGTTCGTGGCAATGGGCAGGGTGGGCAGTTTCCCCAACCAACCAGACAACGGAAAAGAAAAAAAAAAGAATTTTTATCGTGTTCAGCGCCCTGAATTGAATACTTATACATTTCTTATTCTTATTCTTATTTCTCAGTTCTCAGTCTCCGGCCGGGCCGAAATATCGAAAACTGCGCCCTGTAGAGGACGGGGAAGTGGTTTGGGCAGGGTTTGGGCGTACACACAAACACACCCATACATGCGGCCAGCAGTGGGGGCGACTATAAACACCTAGGAGGTCCGCCAGGGCCGGACTAGGCGTTTATAACAAGCGGTATAGACTTGACGAGACAGCTTTGGCTGAAGCTAATTAACAAAAATATTACACTGGATTACGCCGCCATCCTGGTGCGTTGACGAAACTGCACACAAATTTGGGACATTTAAAAATATACAGTGCTTATTTAAAAACGAGACACACTGGAAGCCGTTTGGCAAGACGCGATTGGGTGAAATGGGCGGAGACAAAAGTCGGCATTTAAACGTAGAATTCGTTCGGGCATCATCATAAATCTGAAGCATAGAGACATATGTATAGTGTATAGTGATTTCAGGGCCCCCAGACGTTATTTATTTCCTGATTTACAAAATTTAGGGAATGACTAGTGTTAGATGTACATACTTAAAACGTATGTGTACCTGCTAGCTTGGGTTGGCGGCCCTCCGTAAAAACATTACTTACTTTTTTTAAAGTCAAAGTGCTGGTTTTATACAGGTTTTGCAGAATATTGTTTTACCGGGAAAAAAATCACCAACTTTGGATATTCGGATTAATTTCTTTCACGCTAAGAATGGCACCTCTAGAATACCGAGCAGAGTAGTATTTGATAACGTCATTATCGAAAACGAGCAAGGCATCGTTGATGCTTTTAGCGACTATTTTAAAAGTGTCTTCTCGGATACGCAGGCGCACCGAGATCCTGAAACTAAACAGCAAAACATGTTTTGTAACATTACCTTTGATGATAACATTACGGAAGGTGAAATACTAGATGAATCTAAAAAGCTCAAAAATAAGTTAACGTCCGGTCCAGATGGTATCCCTTCTTTTGTGGTCAGAGACTGCAGCCATGTATTTTCCAAGCCTCTTTGCACTATATTTAATTTGGCAATAAAAACTCAAACCTTTCCGGCAGTCTGGAAACAAGCGCGCGTATGTCCAATTTTAAAAAGCGGCGATAGAGCAAATGTTAGAAATTATAGACCAATTTCTATTCTCTCGAACTTTGCAAAGGTATTGGAAGTAGTTATATATAATCGCATATTCAGTCAAGTTCGCAACCAGATTGTTCCATTTCAACACGGATTTATGACGAATCGTTCTACTGTAGGTATCCAATTTGTCTGTACTTACGCAATTTTTATCTGATGAGGTTGACAGTGGTAATCAAGTGGATGTTATACATACGGATTTCGAAAAAGCATTCGTAAAATAGATCACTCAATCTTGCTAAATAAGCTGGAAGTATTTGGACTTAACCATACAGCTAGTGCTTTTATTAAATCTTATCTGAACTTACGCTTTCAATATGTGTGTTACAATGGGTTTAATTCTCCCAAATACCTAGCATCATCTGGAGTCCCACAGGGATCAAATCTTGGGCCATTGCTGTTTTTATTATTTATTAATGATATTGGAGAGGGCCTGTATTGTCCGAAATTACTATTCGCAGACGACCTAAAAGTTTTTTCCTCTATAAAATCTATCAATGACTGCAATTTTCTGCAGGATCAGCTTAATGTAATAAGTAACTGGTGCTTGAACAGCAACTTGTCATTCTCAAATCATATTCTAACCAAGGTGGGTCAAGCAACAAGAGCATATGGTCTGATTGTACGCAACTGTAGGTCGTTTAATGATGTTAATGCCTTAAAAATGCTTTACTTTGCCTATGTGAGATCAAAACTGGAATATGGCTCGATAGTATGGTGGCCGTACTATAGCTGTTATAAAGCCTTAGTGGAAAATGTTCAGAAAAAGTTTCTGAAATTTATGTTCTTCAAAGTACTTGGTTACTATCCTGAAAGAGGTTATCCGTATAATTATTTAACAGACCGATTTAATATTGATTCCCTAGATTTAAGGCGAAAGTCTGCATCTCTCACCTTTTTGTATAAACTTGTTCACAATGAGATAGACTGTCCAGAACTTTTAGCTCAGATTAACTTCTTAGTGCCAAGAATTCAAAGCAGGGGTAACTTTACTTTTTATTGCAACAAGGCTAGGACCAATTTGTACCTTAAATTTCCACTATTTGTAATGTGTAATACTTTCAACAGATTATCTCACTTGTGTGATTTGCATGCTGATAAGTAAAGGGCGGAATATATGCAAATTGCATATATATGCATTTTTTGCATATTTTATTCGATTTCGCAAAACATTGGATATTTCTGGAAAAACTATATTTTTGTGCATATTAGCATGTTTTTCTTATACTTATTTATATATATAAGATATAACCAAGATTATGAGAGCCCAGAGGCAACCCGCAGTGTGTAGTGCATTGTCAAGAAACCCTGAAAAATGCGGATGTAGCAAACAAACTTGTTCTTATTAAAGTTAATTTTAGTTTTATACCAGATATAATTCTTTCATTAGAAAGTAGAAATTTAGGTTTAAGCGAATCGGTTGATTTTGTTCAAACTTTTTTCGCTAAATGTAGAAAGGTTCCTGGTGATTTAGGTATTAAAGTTAGAAAAAAATTAGATGCTCTACTGTAGAAAAGATTGAAGGGTTCAAATCTTTAATGGCAGTAAAGAGTATTTTTGATGGTAAATCATCCAACGAAGTTGCACCTTGGCCTTGTATCTTACTACCCAAATTAAAATATTGTCCTATTACATCGGCAGAATTAAGAGAAGCTTTTCTATATATATAAACATATTTTTACCGACAGAAGGCAAAGATTTTTATTGGAAAACTTTGAAAAGTATTTAATCATAAATTCCTACTATACAATTTCACATTAAAATGTTTTTATAATTCTGCTTTAATATAGGTATTTTACGAGGTATTTTATGTATTTGTTTTCCTTCCATTTTTCTTAAAATAAACCCTTTCTCTAAAATCAATTTTGGTGTTTTTTTAAGGTATTTGTACATATAATATAAATGCATATTATTGCATATTTGGCCAAATAAATGCATATTATTGCATATTTTAAATAAAAGTGATGCATGTATATGCGCATATTTCGACTGAAAGTAAATGCATATATTCCGCCCTTTACTGATAAGCTTCCTCAAATTATATACCATGCTACACAACTTCTGAATGACAATATTTCTTTTTTTGTACCTATATTATATTTGTAAATTTTCTCTTATAAATCAGCAAATTTTTCTTAATATTGTGCTGTAATTGGTTATACTGTTGGGCAATAAAGCTATTATTATTATTATTCATCATGAAATTCTTTGTACCCCACAATATTTCTGTCAAATTTTTGACAGCCCTGTTCATTTTTATTTAAAATATTATTTGTGTATCTAGAAGACCATGAACTTAATAAATATGCCTAATTTGCCTTCCGTAACGAAAGAAAAATTGAAATTTTGAAAACAATTTTTTTTACATTTTACATGTCATCTTACATGTAGAGATTACATTTTTGCAAAATACTAAAATGTGTTCAACAAATAGTTATTTTTGTTACAAGTACCTAAAATGAAGTTTTTCAGGACGAATCATTGCTCGGCTAACGCCTCGTCCGGAATAGCAGATGAGTCCTGAAAAACATTTTAGGTACCTACCTACGTATGACAAACACTATTTTTTGTCACACGCTCCCATAATTTTGTTATATTTTACAATTCTTCAGAACGCAAATTGCAAATTTTCCATAATTTTTGAAATCATAGCAACAAGTTTGTTTATTTGATAATTTTGTCATGTCGTTCGAAATTTGCAGAAAGTGACATAATTTTTAAAATGTTTCAAAATCCCGAATATATTGCTAATAAGGCCAAAGGAATCGTGTTGGATTTACTTCCTGTGAAGTCTAGTGCCATTCACCATAAATAATATTCTGAGGAAATTTGGAATAGTCCGTAAAGGTCCGTTAAGGACTTAAATGAGTCCGTAAAATAGCTATTTTTGGGAGCACATCACAAAAACGTATTTTGTTGTCTTTAATTGGGTGGGACGATTTTAAAAATCAACAAATACGCTCCAGTACTATTATTTTTTAATCGACTTTTCAAGGGAGTGATTATTTAAATTTGCACTGGGGCTGTAATTGTGGGTTGATTTTAGAATAAAAGGAAACAAAACACTCTTTGATGAACACATTAGGAGCCAAAGTGGTCCTAAATGAAAAAGTGAATATTTTGCAGTTGTTGCGTACATTCTGCCGATCACTGTATCGTATAAGTTTGTCGTGTTGGAATAAAATAAGTGATAAATGTGTCATCCGCGGTAAGGGAGATAACTTTTTTCCCGTATTGAAAACCCTTATAAGAGGTTTGAAAAGTGAATAAAGTTTTTCACTGAAAAATCCTAATTTGACTAAATTGAAGCAATAGCAAACCCGCGCCGTCTGAAAAGTACGGCGGGGGTGGGCACTCTCGCGCCCACCCTCCCTCACGGGCATCCCGCTCCCCAACGGCCTTATTAGTCGCTCCCGCGACGACTCCCGTTCCACTGGCGATAGTGGCGATGCCAACCCGCGTATGCGCCCATATAATAGTCTAAGAGCTGGCTACGTAGGAGTAGGGGTCCCTCGGTAAAGTGGGAATTTTATCATTTATAGGTTCCGTTCTTACTGACATAGCGAGAGGCGGGCGGGCAGAAGGCACCCTGGAAGAATAAAGTGAGGGTAGTAAATCATGTTTGAATTTTCAGTATACCGTTAAACCAGAAGTCAATTACGAAAACATTAATAGTTCTAGTATAATAACATGGAAATAATTTTATATTTCCATACAATATATATTTATAACACTAATTCTAATTTTATATTAATCTTAGTATTAATTTAATTTTATTTTAATTTATTTTTCACTAATACTAATTTTATTTTAAATATTTACATTACTCCGTTATATAACCTTCATTTTCCATGTTTTCATTAAAGTCAATATCCTCATCGCTGTCGTATACCATATCATCATCTTCAGCTGAAAGTAGAATTAATAATTTAATAAAGTTTATAAATTATCGAAAGCAAATTCAAAATTACCTTCCGAATCGTCACTATCAACGACAACGTCTTTCACTGAAAAATATTCAAAATTATAAATATAATTTTAATAGAAATGAAATTAGTCGTAATATTTTTTCATTAATAAAATTATTGATTTACGTATGTCTTCGTAATTGACTTCTGGCAATTGACTAATAGTGTCCTGAATTATCGTAAAATATGCTGACAAATTGCCAGATGTGTACTTGATGAAATAAAATATAATATATCAGGTTCGAGTGGGCCACCGACGCACTTACTATGTGCCATATCTTCCTAATTCTTCCACCTAGCCTTCTGCCGTTTTGCAACTATATTATAGTGTTACAAAGAACGTAAGATTGTGAGTGTAGATGTAAAAACAAGAAAAAGTGATAATGGGCATAGCACTCAAAGTTAGAAAACAAAAAAAAACTAGTAACCGCATACACGTGTTTCATGCTATTTGGCAATCATCAGTACGGTGTAACATCAACCAAATCGAAAAGATAGGAATGATTTGGGAAGCAACAAATGAAATCCAGGCAGGAGCCAACAGCACATTTGCAGCTTCAGTCAGCACATACCCAATTCGGGGCTTGATACTAACATCGCCACTGAGGCTGCTAAAGCGACCTACGTGGAAATCTTCTGGCCCAAGATACAATGAAACAAAGAACGTAAGATTGTGAGTGTAGATGTAAAAACAAGAAAAAGTGATAATGGGCATACAGCACTCAAAGTTAGAAAACAAAAAAAAACATAGTAACCGCATACACGTGTTTCATGCTATTTGGCAATCATCAGTACGGTGTAACATCAACCAAATCGAAAAGATAGGAATGATTTGGGAATCAACAAATGAAGTCCAGGCAGGAGCCAACAGCACATTTGCAGCTTCAGTCAGCACATCCCCAATTCGGGACTTGTACCAACATCGCCACGGAGGCTGCTAAAGCGACCTACGTGGAAATCTTCTGGCCCAAGATACAATGAAACAAAGAACGTAAGATTGTGAGTGTAGAAAAAGAGTGTAGAAAAAGTGATAATGGGCATATATACAGTGTGTCCCACTTAAGGACTGACCACCCCTGTAAAATTTTTATTTATGGCTCGATTTCCATAAACTTTTTTTGTTGGATAGAGCTTCAAAAATGTCATTAAATGTATAATTCAGGTACCTCGTGCCTTAAATTCATGGCCCACTGAGACGGTGTTTTAGTGTACTATTAGGGATTTTTTAGAGGAAAATCAATGCCGGATTCTTATTCAGCGTTGTTCGAAACCCAAACTTACCAATTTGCATTACCATAGCTCTACAGGGTGTTTCAAAATTTTTAGTGTCCCACTTAATTAGTGACCTCCCCTGTAAAATTTTTGTTTTTAGCACGATTTCGGTTTATTTGCCTCGGCCAGAGGCCTCAGCAACTAAACTCCACATGAGTCATAAAAAGTTGAACTTCAGTGCCTCGGTACATAAATATCTATTATTGGGTTTTCGCCACCAAACTTATTAAACGACAACTTTTTCAAGTTGCCTGGAAAATTCATAAATTCTTAATAGAAAACGAACGAAACGTTGAACGTGTAGGTAACTCAAAGAATTACTTCAACAAATTTGTTTTCTGAGCTTTCGGGGAATAAATCTTCCTCCTTTCTCAAAGATCATGACAATGTTACGTCAAAATGAAATGACAGATTAATAAATTTCAGGTTAAAATGGCATGACAACAGACACAATATCCTAGCCACATGTCTGATATTGTACCATGTGTTCTCTCTAATTATCTATACTAACTTCTTGAATAACTGGCAATAATATTTTACTGAATTCCACTGAACAATCAGCAACACAATAATTATTGTCCGTATTTCCTAGAATAAATGCTGATTCTTTAATTTTTCGTCTATTTTCTACTTCTTAAGGAGGACCATCCCTGTATATAAATTGTCCCTCAAAACCATTAAATTAAGATGGCGCTGCTGTTGCCCCCGGGTACCAAATCTACACTCCGAACTTAGCTACTTTCCACTCTGCTAGAGATGTGTCAATCGTGAATCACTGTGATTCGATCACTTTAAAGTATTGATTGACCGAATCTCAACATATCGAAACTATCCAATCATGAAGCAGTCGGTTACCGACTGCTTCGCGCCTCGGGATATAAAAATGCTCGATAAATAATGGCCTTCTCAACCGAAGTGTATATAGAATTTTTTTTACTACTAACATTGAAATATTGCCATATTTTACATATTTGAATAGATTTAGCCTGGGAGTTCAGTTGTCAAGCTGGCAAAATGAAAATAATTTTTAAATGTCATATAGAAAATGTTTCATTCATTAGGTATTTTTTTTATTATCATTATATACCTAGGTAGAGAAATATTACTTCTCATTAGAGGAATGAGGTAAATAATGGTGATTTCTCAGATTAGTGGTAAAAAAATATATTTTTATTTCAAAACTAAAAAAAATACATTGATTCAATTACACATTGACTTTGTTCAATAGTCATACTTTCCATAACTCTAAGTACATTTTCGTAGTCTGACAGTTTATTTGAAGGCCTTTCAGCGCTATCTGGTACACATTGCCATCCAACCGGCTGCTGGTTCCTTCCTCGCTCAATATTTTCATGCAGCCATTTCAAGACCTCGGCATGCTTCATGTTGTTAGTAGGGTCAAAGCTCCATTTGATTTGATAGTGGTGAAGAGCGGCAGCTAAATTTCTTAAGTATATAGGACGAGCCAAATAGGCAGCTCTCAGAAAGACTTCTCTATCATATCTCGTGTACGTACGTGATGCTACATTATGTTATGTGATTCGAAATATTCAGTGGTGTGGAAGCTGAGTTTGTTAGGAGTGTGGAAACGTAAAACCAATAGTACTTGCTGACTTTCGGGAAATAAGCATCCAATACAGAAAACAGCTCAGGAATCGATATTAGGGAAAATAATTTTTGTTTTACAATACTTGCCAACTTTTCGATAAAATTGTCACACTGCAAATGTTTTTCTACAAATAATCTTAAAACTTTAATGTCATGCACGTTACGAACTGTCTTCAAATCACTCTCAGTAACTGACCGTTTCAAATAGTGTTCATAAACACGCATGCGCGCATCGTTCTCACTAAATGTTTTTCACAGTTGTAACAAACAGTAGCCGAAAAGTAACTTTCATACTGCTCCTTTGTTAATTGTTTCATTGGTTCTATTTCAGAAAAAAATCAGATCAAATTCCAAGGCAATATAGTCGCAATAATGGAGTCACGTCGGCGGCATCTTTCAACTGCGTCAGCAGTTACGAGGCGCTCGAATGAGTAGGGGACCCATGTCGGCGCGAATACATAAAATGCATTGTCGCGCTCCACAAAGCGCCACAGGGACGGACTGGGTACGAAAATATTGGCGGACTGGTGAAACCAGCGGCGCCAGCCTGGTTTCTGCTGGCGCCTGGCGCCTACTTTAATCAGTTCGTCTTATATTACTATACAAATACAAAAAATATAAAAAAATATATATATTTAAAAAATATGTCTAAAAATAAATAAAAAACACTTTTCTTGAAATCGGCAGTGAGATGTCTCAAAATCGTCATCAAAAGCTCAGAGAGCCCGTTATTGTAAGATTTTTTTAAAAAGTAGGCCTTGGCGAGATGTAAACATCAAGCGTCAGACGCGGAGCCATCGCCCGTCAACAGTTGCCAAATAATCAAAATCCGGCCAATAATGCCCATTCAAATTAAAAAATATATATATACCTATATGTACAGCACTGAAGTTCTTTTTATCGCTCAAGCGGTTTATTTGCCTCGGCCAGAGGCCTTAGCCTGAGCCACTAATTGAGGCCATTGGGAGGCAAAATCTTCTAACTCCTGCCTTTAGCTGGTATACTTGTCAATATCAGGAAAAAATGGTCTAATTTTGGTACAAATTGTTTCTAAAGTCGTGTTTGGCATGTGAATTAGGAATATTAATAAATTCTGATGGGTGCAAACCACCGAACTATAATATAGTTCGGTGGTGCAAACATTCGAAATCCATATAAAGTTCTTTGCGATTTGAAAATCGTCTTCTGATGCATTCAATGACTGTACCGTAAGTAGTACTATACTAAAATCAAATAACTCTTACGCCTGTTCATTCTTATTCAATGACCTGATCTAAACAAGAACGTGTGCATTGAGATATTTGCCAGAGACGCACTGAAGCCCGACCTTTATTTAATTTTACTTTTACAATTGTTTACGTAAAAATATTTCGAAAAAAATTTATTGGCTTAATTAAAATGATTCAAAACATCGATAAAATTATTTGTGGCAGTGTCTAATAGCTGAAAACGACAAGATAAGACCGCATAAATAAGCTTTTGTGATCAAGTACAGCCCTGTTGCCAGGCGCGCTGATATTTTATGGCCTATTGAACAGACCAATCGCCTTATTTCGCGGAACGTCATCGAACACGTGCTTTAATTTACGCCAGGCATAAGAGTTACCTACTTGATTTTAGTATAAATACTTCGATACGATACTTGTCTTCTTGAGTCAAAAACACAAAATACCAAGTCTGGATTCCTCAAAAAACGTCTTAATTTTTCGATTTTTATCACACCGTATTTTTATAACACAGCCGTTGCGTTGCGGCGCTGATGTTATTAAAAGAAAGGGCGGCGCGGTGGGCTCCGCCCGCCAGCCCGCCGGGCCAGTCCGTCCCTGGAGCGCCATTATAATTATACATTATTATTACATTAACAGTACTACTCTGTCTATTGATGGCCATTGCGCTATAATAAAAATGTAGTTCAAGAAAGACTCCTCTTTGTTCTCTCCACGCCCCATGGACCGGGAGATAGTGACAGATTTTTGGACGTGATTTTACTCAGTATGCCTTGCAAAGGGCATTATGTGGCACATATTCTCACAATAATAAGGTATGAATCAGAGAGTCATCCTGGGTTCTTCATGTGAAAAACGGAGTTTTCAATTATTCGAAAAATATGCGTTTTGATATGATTTTATACAGGCTGCCATGTTTTTTATAATGAAGTTCAAATAGAAAATTCCTCGGAAAACCATAGGCATACCGTTAGGGTGGGTCCAAAGGGCTATTATTGCCACGTGATCTTGTATTTTAATAATTAATTTTTCCACGTTTCTGAACAGGCTGCCAATGAGAAGTATGCAAGTTCTTATTATGAAAATGCTGAAAAAAGGATGGCATACCTTTCGCGCATGTCCAAGTACACTTTACATCGAATAACTCGTTTAAATGATTAAATAACATTCAATTTAAACAGTACTTGGACACAAGGGCGTCGCCAAGGGGGGGGGCAGGGAGGGGCAGCTGCCCCCCCCTAGAGACTGGAATTTTTTTACCAAATGCCAGCCAGGTCACTTATTATTTAAAGAGTAATCGAGAAATTCACAAGAAAATTAATATTTCATTAAGTTTTTTTCTTGTACTACCTACTTATTATTTTGTTATAATGCCTACTAGACTTTAATCTTAGAGTCTCGCCAGAGTCTCAAATTATGCATGCGGATATAGTTTTAGTCAGGCTTCCATGTGTTTTAAGTTAAAAATAAGTTCAAAATAGAAGATTCTTCGGAAAGACATAGACATCTCGTCAGCAATAAATAATTTTTCGGCGTTTCCGAAAAAGTTGCAAATGATAAGTATATGCAAGTTTTTGATATAAAACTGCTAAAGAAATGATCGCATACCGTTTGCACATGCTGAAGTACAGTTTCTATTGAATTTCATTTAACAATTTACACTATTTATTCAAAGTAAAGGATCTTTGGGGATATACGCAAACAGTAGACCATATTTTCTTCAATAGTTTTATATCAAGAACTTTCATGTTTATCATTGACAGCCTGTTCAGAAACGGAAAAAAATATTTATTAAAATACAATTTCACGAGACCATAATAGCCTTTTGGGCCCACACTGACGGTCTGACTATGGTTTTCCCAGGAATCTTCTATTTTGAACTTCACTTCAAAACACATGGCAGCCTAACTAAAATCATATCCAAACGCAATGTTTTCGAATAAATGAAGACTCACTATGATAGTATATGAAGAACCCAGGTTGATTATCTAATTCACACTAAGGAATCGAATTATTTAATTATAGAGACGCTTTCAACCTGATAGATTTGTTTTAAGAAATTCCTAGATTTCTAGTTTTGAGAAATGTCTTGTGTACCAAAATGGAAAAATCGATTCTCTCAGAATTCGGCTGCGTCTAACGAAATAACTTCAGTTTAAGACCAACTTGGGACGTTAACTGAAATGCAAATAAATATTAATTTAAATTTTTGAACGTAAACTTTAATTATTTTGGGGTCTGGATCGGAATTAGATGAAAAAATCACTATTTCATGCAGTCGATGTTTCGCAAAATTTTATTTGCATCTTCAGGACACTAAAAATACAGTAATTTATACAATGTGCAATGGAGTTGCCTAAGAGTATATAAAAAAAGTGATAAAAAGTACTTACGCCTAAATTGTGATTCTTCCTGGTCACTTAAAATTAAACATAATAACATCATAATAGGTAAAGACATGAACACATTAAAACAGTGTTAAAATGCATACATTCAGACCAAAACTGCGAAAATACCTTGCTACAGTTCGGCTATATCAAATCATAAAAAATAGCGACCAAAACAAAAAGCAACTAAGGCACAAAAAATCTTTAAACTAAAATAGTTTCTTTCATTTTAGGGCGCTAACCAACAAATTAAGTGTATTCAATTAACAAACGTTATAAAATTAATTCAAAGTAATGTTTTTATTTCAAGAGTACCTACAGTATATCAAATGGAAATCAAAATTTTAAAGAAATATGTGTATTGAATTTAAGATACTTTTTTTTCTGTGCAGATAAGCGATACGCCGTCTAGTGTACAAAAGTCATTAATAAAAATTCGCCAGGGTGTACCACTTTAAAGTGGGGTACATATCATCTTGCCCCCCTCTGGCCCATTGGCTGGCGACGCCCTTGCTTGGACATGCGCGAAAGGTATGCCATCTTTTTTTCAGCATTTTCATAATAAGAACTTGCATACTTCTCATTGGCAGCCTGTTCAGAAACGTGGAAAAATTAATTATTAAAATACAAGATCACGTAGCAATAATAGCCCTTTGGACCCACCCTAACGGTATGCCTATGGTTTTCCGAGGAATTTTCTATTTGAACTTCATTATAAAAAACATGGCAGGCTGTATAACATCAGATCAAAACGCATATTTTTCGAATAATTGAAAACTCAGTTTTTCACATGAAGAACTCATGATGACTATCTGATTCATACCTTATTATTGTGAGAATCACGTCCAAAAATCTGTCACTATCTCCCGGTCCATTATTATTGTGAGAATATGTGCCACATAATGCCCGTCCAAAAATCTGTCACTATGTCCCGGTCTACGTGACAAAATGGTTCATTTATGAACCAGTCCTGACAGTCCTCTCCGCGAGATGATTTAAATCTGGACAACGATGGATTGAAAGCACACGAGAGATAATACCCAACATTGTATGGAACATGCTTTTGTTCAATTCTTGTTTTTGAGGTCACCTCTGCTTCATTGCTAGCATTTTCAGTCAAACATTCAAAGTCAGCAAAAACTGCTACAGGAGCTTTTTCTTTATAACGCAAATTCTGAAAAGTCAAATTTTTTTGTGTTTCTGACTGACCCTGAATTTTGGTTTTATTCCCTAGTTTACAGTTTTGTGTGTGCTTGGATAATAAGTCTTGAGTACCAAAATGGTTGAAGCAGCGGTTACAAATCGACGATTATAATAGAAATTTGTTTAGGTAACAAGCCTCGACATGTTTTTGATCCAAGCAAAATGATAAACTGTTTTTCTATTTATGTTAGTTTCTATTTCGTCATCGCTAATATCCATAGGTTCACCTATATCAATTTCTTCGTAAAGTAAATTAACTACATAGTCATACTTAAATTTCGAGAGACATAGAGGCACAACCTCGTGTTTGTTTATGGTGTGCATGGGAAAGTCAATATTCTCATAGTTTGAAATTTCACTAAAGTGAGGGTAAGATGATATTCGAGATACATTTTGTTCAACTGGATGTAGCGATGACACAGCAGCATATAAAAAGCAGTACTCATCATTGTTTTGAATGTTTACCACAGCCTTTTTTCTTTTGATAAATGCAGGAAGATCAATATAAAAGTTGGAACATACCTGTTTATAATAAATGATGTTTAGTGGCATATCAGGTAAAGGATATCAATTGAAAAAAAAATGTACTCCAGCCAGGACTCGAACCCGGGACTCTTACTGTAGCCGTAGGCACTTAACCAACTAAGCTACCGGAGATACGAGTTCCATCGGCTAGGTGTTATTTATTCCAATTAATATTAGTTAGTAGCAGTGAGATTTAGGCGTCTTCTACAGCTACTAGAAAGGGTAAGAGGGTGTAGGGTAACCATTCATTATTGTTGGTTATGTGAACTTCCTATTTGTTCTTCTACCCACAATATTCAACATATAGCCTACTAAACATCATTTATTATTTATAATTACAGGTATTAAATTCTTTCTATATACCTGTTTATGTTTACTTTTAATCCTATTATGCTTTCAAGAGTCCAGCCTGAATCAGTTTGTTGAAAATCTTCAAGTTTTGCTAGAATTTTTTCAATAACGTGCTCCCGATACCATTTTTTAAGGTCTGTATTTAAATCGTGTCATTAAATCATTCCGAGTTGTAGACGGTTTAATTTCTTCCTCTTCAGTTTGCAGTTTTATGAAATTTCCCGATAATGCAACATTTACTTTCAACATAGATATTGCTAGTGCCTTTTTAATTGGACAAGAGAAACTGCGGAACCCTTTCTTTAGAAAAACTTCAGGGTCTTTAATATTTATATTGGATATGAGGCCAGTACGAATTCTGTTCCGAAAAGCAGAGTACCCATTCTCCCTCCACAACTTTTCTTTTTCTTTTCTTTTTTTAAACCACTTCCCGTTTTAATTTGCAAATGTTTTATTTTATTTTTTTTTTTAATACTTTAAAATACTTAAATTTGATTCTAAGCGTGCATGATTCTCAGAACTGTTTTCTATGCGCACTTTGAATGCTTTCCTACAGAGTCTAATGGTTCTTTGAATATGCCTTATTTGTCAGTCGATTTCCTCCACAGTTTTCACTAATTTTAAAGCTTTCCTCCCTCACACCACTGATGATGCTACACGATAGCGAACACATGGAGTTTTGGGTACTCTTGAAAACATAGTGCTTGTTTTAACAACTAGCTGGGACGAGTGGGGGGTGCTAAGCTCTTGAGAGCTTTTTATAGATCGTTGGAGCCCCCTCCTTAGTCAGCAGTTTTTTTACATTTCCTAGAATTTTTACAAAAAAAAAAATTGGCCTAAAACAACTTAGGTACCAAGTTCCCCCTCCATTTTTAGTTATACCTTTTTAGTAAAGTGGGAAATCTTAAAGGTGAACCCCCTTAATAAAAAAGCTGAATTAACACTTTCCTGTCGGGACATATTCAATTGTTATGCGTTTCTTCGGAATGGACTAATACACCACTTTTTTTTTATTTGCTCATCGGATAGTATTGGGTGAGATATACTTGCTGTATTTTTTTTAATTTTTTTTTCGCCCCCGTTTTGCCGCAATTAATTTTTAAAGTTCAATATACGTAACTACCTGTTGGATTTTATTTTTCCCTAAATTTACCGCCGTGGCACCAGGTTTGGCAACGCCGCACCTCAATGCCAAGCTGTCAGCCTGCGAGAACATAAACATAACCTATTTTGTGGCGTCACAAATCGGAACATCGGATCCCGCGGCCCGCGTGTTTTACAAGCTTTTATTTTTTATGATTTGAACTATTTTCACCATTCATTCTAATAATCCATGACGGAAATGAACCATTCTATTTTGCTGAGGAAAATGCTGGGAGCACTTGGTATTGGTATTGATGATTCGGACGTTATGCTGGTTGGTTTACAAAACTTTTTTTTTATTGGAAACAAGTCGATTTTATCTATAAAACGACACAATTCGTAAGTACCTAACTGAACTTGCACAAATTAGATATCTAGACTTGCTGATATATTAAAGACAATAAAGAACCAACCAGGGGTAACATTTTAGCTGACGATTTTAGATTAGTGGCTCTGCCAAACGATTTTTTACTTGTTATCAAGTATACAGGGTTAACTATCACTTAGTACAAAAATTTTTATGGCAGATAAAGAAAAATTAGACTTGCTAAAATAAACATTTGTCTTAAGCCTAAAAAAAATTTTTTTCAAATTGTATTAAACCCCTCAAAAAACGCCGCCTATGGACGCCCGCGCGACATGTCTAAAAATTTCGCATATGTCAATAGCGCGGCGTTGCCACGTCTATCAATTTATCCGAGGATTCACCACAAAATTTCGATTTCCTTTTAAAAACGATTACTTTCTGAGGAACATGTAGAATGCCTATGAAACACCTACCTTACTGACATTTCCAGGATTGTTTGCACCATTTTCTGTTTTCTTGCTTTTTTACATTAAAAGTCACACAACACAACATTCACATTTTTTAAATCTGTTGGGGATCTCTTGGTTTCCCTCTGCTATTCCTTTTGTTTGAAGCGAGGTACTCAGCCTGACGACCACGACGAGGTAGATCCCCTCCGCCAGGAAAACCCCGAAGGGTAACCGAAAAATCACAACTGCACTAGCACACATTGCACAAATGCACATGCAAAGCACTACAGTAGCTGTTCAAAGAGGCCGCCGTTAACTTCGATGCACAAATTCACTCGGTTAACTAAAGAAGTCCGGATACGTGCAAAAAGTCCATGATTATTCCGGATTTGGACAGCTGCACCTTCAATTCGTTCACGTAACTGCTGCTCGTTGTCGATTTCCTGCTCGTACACAATCGCCTTCATGAATCCCCAAATACAAAAATCCATTGGATTCAAGTCTGGTGATCGCGGCGGCCATGCAATGGGCCCTCCTCTTCCGATCCAACGGTTGGGGCATTGATCGTCTAAAAGTGCACGAACAGGTCTCGCAAAATGGGCTGGTGCACCATCGTGCATAAACCACATGTCATGCAGTACTTGTAGTGGCAAATTATCAAACAAAACATTTGTCAGAAAATACAAGTATCGTTCAGCGTTTAAATTTTCCGGTAGAATGTATGGTCCAATTAATCGATCTCCATAAACTCCAGCCCAAACATTGATGGAAAACCGACGTTGGAAATTAAACCGCCGAACAGCATGTGGGTTCTCATCGGACCAAATATGGCTGTTGTGTCTAAAAAAAAAACAAAAATTAGAAATATTCACAATTTTGGCGAAGGCGTTAGGATTGACATAGCCAATTTTATAATAAATAAAAAAGATAATATGGAGGAGAGAAAGCTATAAGTAAGTAAAAATTTACATACGTGTTTAAAACCCCAGCACGTGTGAAGCAGCATTCGTCTGTCCAAAGAATGTTGAAAACAAAGTTTGGGTCTTGGGCGATTCGATCACGTAGCCAAGTGCAGTAGGTCATTCTCACCGGAAAATCATTTGCTTCTAATGCTTGGACCTTTTGTATGTGATAAGGGTGAAGGCCGTTTTCCCTTAGAATCCTCCATGCCTGTAAATAATTGTATTGTTACATTTTAAATTTTATGTAGGTATTAGGTGCAAGCAAAGACAATCCCATCACATGGGATAGTCTTTGGTAGAAGTCAGTTTTATTGGTTTTATTTTACTTGCCTTGTTCTGAGATATTCCCAATCTCCTTGCAATAGCTGTAGTGCTTATGGAAGGTTGCTCTTCCACCAAATCAAGCACTGACTCAACATCGTCCATGTTCATTTGCCCTCCAGGCCCACCCCTTCGAGCTTGCAAAACACCAGTGTTTCGCATACGTTGTACAATGTTCACGAAAGTACGTGGGTTAGGCATATTTGCCCTGTTAGGAAAACGAATACGGTATTCTGCTGCAGCTCGATGTGCACTTTCATCGCATCTCCCGTACATTATAACCATGTCCGTTAACTCGGCGTTCGAATACTCCGGCATTTTCACAAAAACGCTGAACGATTTGCCGCGAAAATCAAGACAAAACTGGGAAATAACGCCATGTTACATTCGCAAATGCCCTCCGTCGGCTACTAGCCAAACTTGAAAAGGTTTGTTCCAACAGGGCCAATAACCGTGCTCAAGCACGTTCAGCGCATGCGCACTACCCCGCTGGCTGTTCCAACTGAATTATGTACCTACGGACACGGGACGATACACGCACTGTTCCAGCCGATTTATGGATCATTTGTGTATCGTCCTTGTACGATAAAAACGGTGCCTGGTCTAAAGCAATAACCGCGTGTACTGACATGCGCAATGTAGTCATGTGACAGAGATAAACAATAACCTCATATTTTTGTTTTTACGTAGATGGTTTTAAATCGATGGCTGGGATCGTGTTTTTTATTTCTTGTTGGTTTTTGGCTTGTTGGGTAGGGCGGGGAATCGTTGAACAATAATTTTTTAGAGTGAAGAGTGAGGTTAGCCCACCGAACATTCGGTTAGCCACATATTAAACACGCAGGTTAGGTGCGGTCGCAAAACGTGATTTGGTCGATTTGATTCACAATCCGTTCCATCTGAAATTTTCTTTGGGATCGCACATGAACGGTGCAAAACTAGCGCATGCGTTCTTTAAGGGTTATCATCTAGTTCATGTACAGTTCTGTGACGGTACGTAAATTCGAGTTGGAACAACTGATCCCAAAGAAAATTTCAGATGGAACGGAAAAATTGTTCAACGATTCCCCGCCCTACCCAACAAGCCAAAAACCAACAAGAAATAAAAAACACGATCCCAGCCATCGATTTAAACCTATCTACGTAAAAACAAAAATATGATGTTAATGTTTATCTCTGTCACACGACCATACACTGCGCATGTCAGTACACGCGGTTATTGCTTTAGACCAGGCACCGTTTTTATCGTACAAGGACGATACACAAATGATCCATAAATCGGCTGCAACAGTGCGTGTATCGTCCCGTGTCGGTAGGTACATAATTCAGTTGGAACAGCCAGTGGGGTAGTGCGCATGCGCTGAACGTGCTTGAGCACGGTTATTGGCCCTGTTGGAACAAACCTTGTATGTACAGTTAGTTGCCTAGCTAGGAAGTTATGAAATGACGAACGGGGCAACGCGGAGCAGTCGAAAAAACGTTTCATAGACTCGACCGGGCCGATACGTCGCTTAATTCATACCGCCGAGGCTTCAGAACAATAAATCCTTTATCTATGCTTCAGAAGAGGTTAGATGGTGGACAAGAATTCATCAGAGGAGCTCCGGGGGTATTAAGGGAGACGGCTTGTGGTGTCGCGGTAATGAGCTTTCCGCGAGAGTAGGAACCGGTCCGGATACGAGCTAAGGTAAGGGGAATCTAATAGCGCTGCATCTGTACAGATTCAAATCGATTGTTATTTATGTATTTTTTAAATTTGTTTGAGTAAAAAGGTATTTTCACCGTTCCTAAATCAACGGCAACACCGCGGAAAATCACTTCAGCTGTCAGTACCTTCAGAAGCCAAATTGGATGACGTCATTAAAGGCGGGGATTTACAGGGAAAATAGGGGTCTTTACCCGTTTTTTTAAAGATCGTAAAAAAAATCTAAAAATATTTTTCTATGTTTTCTTAAGCCACCCTGCGCACGTGGTAAAAATTTTTGTACTAAGTCATAGTTAACCCTGTATTCCAGCGACTGCTAGTTGTTTGAAGAAACTGATGATATTTTAGCCTCAATACCTAGTGTCACAGAATAAATAGCTTCACAACAGAAGCGTCCATAAGGACATAATGTGTCAAAAGGATGCTCGCTTTGACGCGAAATATCTTCTAAAGGGATAAACATTGTGCATTTTGTTTGATTTTACATTAATCCACATTGCAAAGAGATTGTATTAGGACCAAATTTATGTACAAGTTATTGGCTATTTTCCTGTAAATTGAAATGGAGGCTCGCTTATTTTTGACACGTCTTTATGGACGCTTCTGTTGTGAAGCTATTTATTCTGTGCTAGTGTTAATCAACAGCATTGATTGGTTATAAACTAAACTGAGAAAAGTCAATCCTCTAGACATCAAGCACATACCTGGTCCGAATATAAAAAATTTATTACTTTAATTTCATGAGCCCTTACTTACAGAATTAAGTTAGTAGTTAGACCTGCATCGGTTCAAAAACGTAACGCTAGAATATTGGAGAAGGTGCCAGTTCTTGGTGATGTTAGAAACATAACATGTAAAAGGCAATAAAGCCAAGTTTTCAGTCGAAAAACTTTATTGTCATAGCTTGAACTATTTTAGACCCATTTAGGTAAATTATATTGTGATTGCCGAAGCATCCTCATAAAAAATGACATAATTCTTTAGGATTTTTTCACTATACATATTATATACCTATTTTTTCTGGAAAATAAATTTTCATAAGCATATTTTGTGATTGTGGTTAATGGAAGTTAAAAATAAAAAAATATAATGCAGCAGCCGGCCAAAAATTAAGATTTCTTTAATTTGCAAGAAAAAAAAAACATTATTTTGCATTCTATGGCAAAACCCCAAATAAGTTATCTATTAAATTTAGTGAAAATATTCCAAAATCAAATAATAGTTTTCATGTCGCATGCACAGAGTGCAACAAACTGGATGTTTTTTTGGGGGGTTTCTTCTATTCTGCGAAGAGATAGACAAAGAGTAGGTAGGTGTACTGTGCTCGATTTTTGAGGGCAGTGGAAAGCAGTTGAATCTCAAAATCTTGATTCGTTTTGGAGATACAGGGCATTTTTCGTTTTTTAACATGTCAGACAGTCCCTCCTTGTAATATGTTTTGATTTTTGCCAAAAATCTTCTGTCATACTACTCCAATGTATAATAATTATTGAGGTATGTCGGTATGTCTTTGTCAACTAAATCCTGTAAGGTAGACCTTCATATTTTTTTATTGCACTTGTGTTGACTTTTTCCAATATAACAATCTACTGATGTTGTCCATGATTCTTCGCTATTTCCAGGAAGTCAGCTTACATTCATCTAAAATAAGTTTCCCATTAATATGTGCAAAAATTTTACAAGCGTGCTTAGTTCTATTAGTTGACAAAGTTAATGTCACTAGTGCAGAAAAGTACAACTTTCCGCATCAAAATGGATGCGACAAAGTGTACTACTACGGACTTAATTAATTAAATACTTCATTAGATCATACAAGAAAAAAATACCCGCAAAAAATTATTGACGGTCAAGCACTTGATATCGAATGAAACTCTGCTGTCGAACTTGCATTGACTTTAGATTATTTAAATTAGTTCTGAATCATGGTTTTCACATGTAGATATCAACGATCGTTTTTACAAACGCATGATTTCTTGTTTTGATAATCGATTTCAACATTGGGCTGTGCGACACCCCCACGCCCCCTCCCCCATATCTTAACTATAGGTATATACACAATAAGTATTTCTTTACTGTACTAGCAACTAAACTAGAAGCACAAAAAGCTGTATCTACGTATGTGCCACGATGTATGATCCTCGTACATCGTGGTATGTGCATAATTTAGGACTAATCTGCTTATGTTGGGTAATTACAACATAATATACCTACTTCCACAACTATTCAGTTGAATTTCTTCATTTTTAACCACAGTATCATTAACATTTTTCTTATTAATTTTGTGCTCGGGGGTAATTTTTGCCTTAACCGGGCATTATGCATTCATTGCTATGTTCTTTCCTCTGCGTGTCTCCAATAACATTGTTACCATAATATTTATTCTCTAGTCTACCTAAAACCAGAATTTAAGCTATATCATCATCATTAAGCAATATTAAAACAATATACAAATCAAATAACAAACATACCTCTTCATTTCTCCATGTTTTGCTCCCAGTTTTTATTGATAAAATTGACACACCATATCAAAATCTATGCAAGGCAAGTTATCAGGACAAGCTTTAACAAATCTTGTCTTCATTATAAACCGAAAAAATAAAGTATTCACAGCAAGATTCTTTTAAAACTGAGAATAGAATTTATTTAGTTTTCACTAAGGTTATTAACCTTGGTTTCGGCGTTCCGCGGGCGAAAGTGAGGTTATATGCAAAGTGCGGCGTTGCCGACGATTTTCTTTAAAGCATTGAGTAATATGTCATCTGTCATATTTTATAGGGGGCATCTAATAAGTTCAGAATGGGATCAGTAAAATCCAAATATTTCATTGAAATGCTACGAAATTTGATTATTTCTCATCAGGCGCATACAAACTGAATCTAATAATTTGCCTGGGAATGCTTGGTTATATAAAAAAATACGAAATAAGTACTAAGAAAATAGCAGGTACTTATTGAAATTAGGGATCGTGACGTCACATTCCCTACTTTTGCGACCGTTTTTTTCAATTTTTGAGCAAACTAATGGGAAAAAAAATCTGTTGGTTGGGTTTCGTGATTATCTAGACATGTTTTACAAATTCCAAGGCAAAAAATTATTTTTCATTCCTAAGTATACTTGTCCATTGTTACTTACATTTAAAAAACACTGCTTGCGGCTACTCTTATCGTAAATTAATTGGTTGTGATGATCAGCCCATTAAATAGTTATGTATGGGTTACCTATAAAATAAACATTCTGAAATAGATACTTGGTTTTGTATATAATATCAAATTTAATTAGAAAATAATTATAACAAAGCGACGCTAAACCTTCCAATAATATTTACACTAAAATAAAAGTGCTTTCTTTCTGCGGGCGAACATCAAAGCTGTAAGAAAGAAAAATAACACGTACGACTTTCATGTGAATACTTACAATTTACAATCTACGACTTTGGTAGGTATCAATAATATAAAACAAAGAGTTGGAATTACTTGTGATCTTTTTTTCAGTAGACTGAAAACATTACTTGGAACACTTTTTTGTTCTGGAATTTTTTGAGATGTGTAAAATAATGGCTGCAAGGAATCAAGGATGCAGAATCTCAGAATTATTTTTTTCAGTTTAAATAATTATAACAAATTTTCCACTCCAGTTTTTTTTTGTTTTTGTGTTATGTCGAGGTATTCAGAAATTTTGAATATAGCAAACAAAAACCAAGTTAATTTTACCATTTATTAATCATACGTAAATATTTTTTCTTTACATGTTTTATAATATACAGGGTTATTTAAAAACAAATGCCACCCGCAGCACAACGGTATTCTACTCCAAAAATAAAGTGACCCCTGTTTTTTCTTTTTGTTCAAAGCTCTATATTAAGGGCCCCACGGGTCCTTAAAAGGGGCCCTAAAATTTCGTTTTTTCGCTATATCTTTTAAACGGCTTGATCGAGTTTAATGATCTTTTGTACACGTTCATAGATAATTATGTCACATAATTATGTTACAGTGCAGTATCCGCAATCGCCAGAGGGCGCCACTTGTGCCAACTAGTTTCGTTTATTATGCTCATAACTTTTTTGCCCACAGTTAACTTGCAAATTAATTCGAACCACTTACAAAATTCCTTTCTCTACAAAAAATGATTCTACTATTTTTTTCATAAATTTTACCGTTTCGGAGATAACGCCCAAAATTCAGCCATCATGCACGTACCACGAACCCACGCATATTAAACATCCACCTCTTAAGTGTGATTGTTTCCAAAGGTAACTAGATCATTATGCCACTAATGTTTAATATGAGTGGGTTCGTGGTACGTGCATGATGGCTGAATTTTGGGCGTTATCTCCGAAACGGTAAAATTTGTGAAAAAAACAGTAGAATCATTTTTTGTAGAGAATGGAATTTTTTACAAAGTAGTTCGAATTAATTTACAAGTTAACTGTGGGCAAAAAAGTTCTGAAGATAATAAATGAAACTGGTTGGCACAAGTGGCGCCCTCTGCTCTGACGGTTGCGGATACTGCACTATAACATAATTATGTGACATAATTATCTATGGACGTGTGCAAAAGATCATTAAAATCGATCAAGCCGTTTAAAAGGTACCTATAGAGAAAAAACGAAATTTTAGGGCCTCTTTTAAGGGCCTGTGGGGCCTTTAATATAGAGCTTTGAACAAAAAGAAAAAACACGGGTCACTTTATTTTTGGAGTAGAATATAGAATACCGCTGTATTACGGGTGGCATTTGTTTTTGAATAACCCTGTATGTAGGACTGTAGGTATTTTGTACTTTATTTTCATGATTCATTTTCATTTTGAATGACATCTTGTGCATCTACAACAATTTCTTCATTTTCAACACCATCATTAAAATCATAATCAACATCAATCCTTTCGTCTTCAGGAATGTCTTCCTCAAACAAAGAAAAAAAATTAACAAATTTGTGTCTATTCAGAGGACGTCACTGGACTTAATAATGTTAATCTATAAATTAACCCCTCTCTACCGTAAATATCATTGTCAAATTTCAACCAAAATCGGTTAAAGGATTATTAAGACGTTATTGAAAAAAAAAAGATTTTTTTTAAGTTTGACACCCTGTACCTTGAAAACTAAGCGATACCAGACCTATGTTTATATAAACTTTTCGTCTTAGAATCACTCACAGAATCACCCCTTGAAGTTTGACCACCTACTTAAACAACACCCTGTAGGTATATCTATATCTCTATGTATTTCTTTGATATTATGACTATTTGATAAAACAAATCAGGAACTTTATAATTTCGTTTATAAATGTTTTAAAACTCACCATTGCACTCGATAAACAATATGTAAAACCAATGAAGATTCCTCTTTACTTTTAAACTCAATTGCAGTCCTAAAATATCCCCTTGGTATACAACGGAAAAATGGTCTGGTGCTTGTGTATTATCTAGCGGGAATATCACCAATGCTATGAAAATAAAATAAAATCGTAAATATTGCTTTCATGAGTAATATTTTTTTGTACTTGGACATTTTGATGGCGGCAAATTTTCTCGCACTATTATGGTTGCAATCTCGACGATTTGAAAACGAACCATTTCCAGAAAGCACGCCATTTTTTGTCTTGGTGCAAAGTGTAGCAAAGTGGAGTGTTATAGCACAGATCTATTCAATCAACCGTGATGTCTTCATATTTAAATGTTTAAGAAAAAACGGGGGAAAAAAGTAGCTTTCAATAGGGTTGTTGCCCATAAGCTCGGGCGGCCGTACGCCAAAGGGCTCGAAATATGGAAAACTGCGACCTGTAGACGAGACCATAGATAGGTACACGTATTACTACACAGGAGTGGAGACCAAAACAAGCACCTATGGTTTGGCAGGGCCGGTATAGGCGCTTGTTAACAAGCTTCATCGGTAAACAAAACACGGGATAGAAAGGTCGAATATGCTACCCGTAGTTGCAAAAGCCAAGTAACATAAACAACTTGCTGGAAAAAATCGTCAGGTAATAACGCTTGAACACGCTGTAGGTATGTGGTAAGGATACAGTTGATAAACACTTAAAATATGACTTACAGCAGTGACTATAGCTTTCTATAGTCACTGCTTGCACAGACTTTGATGTAGGTATCCTTACAAATATTGGTAAAACTTTCCTTTGGTGTATGTCTGCCCCGATTTTGTTGAAATTTTGGCTAACCCCCTATTTTCGAGGTCCCTGAACACGAATCTGACCTCAGTTTTCGGCGCTCGGCCGAAGTTTCCGAGAAAATGAATTTTCAATTTTCCTTTTGACACCCCACTTTTAACAGGGTTATTTGTGTTATAATTGAGATGAATTCAGCTCAAACTGATAACCACCCTATATTGCGCGCGCCGCCTTTCGGGCGAAAACAGCGGCCGGGCCGGGCGTCAACACGGCAAAAAATCTTTCAAAATTTCGGATTTTCCGCGGGTTTTCGCGAAGTTTCGAGGTGGCAAAGGGTGCAATATAGGGTGGTGATCAGTTTGAGCTGCATACAGTAAAAATTCATCCGGACTATAACTACAAATATCGCCGTGAAAAGCGAGGTGTCAAAGGAAATTTGAAAATTCATTTTCTCGGAAACTACGTCCGAGCGCCGAAAACTGAGGTCAGGTGTTCAGGGACCTCGAAAATAGAGGGGTAGCCAAAATTTCAACAAAATCGGGGCAGACATACACCAAAGGAAAGTTTTACCCAAATATTTGTCTATTTGGTACAAGGCGATGAGGATATCTCTCTTGATAAATCCATCTAGCCGCTCTGGAAATAATGCCTTGGGTCATTCCATAAACAAAATACATATCGTCCATTTCTAAATATAAATTGAACCATTTTCTAATATTAGTAGAATTTTTTACCTTAAAACCGTTGACTGACGTATTAATAAAAACTGCTCAAGGCTCTCATGTTTGACCGTTCTATGCCTCACCATATTATTTCCAGAGACTAAATACAATGAAAAACACATTGTTGGCCACCAGCGCCATCTATATTCTAGAATATTAAGCTGTAGCCGTGAGAAGTCTTATAAATCCGTCAGTAAACGTTAAAACTCTTAAAAGACTTCAAACAATTACGATGAAATAATTACTTTCGCAGTTTCGCACTATTTGAAATCATGTCAGTCAACTATGTCAAAGTTAAATTTGTTTGATCAATTGTTTTTCCTTCCACGGCATTTCTACTTTTTTGTTGCTTTCAAAACATTCCGGTAATAAATAACGTTATGCATTTTATGTTTATTTGTTTCATCGAAAACAGTTAATTTGAGCGATAAAATCCACTTTAACAACTACACTACAATCAGTTGTTGCTAGTTTTGTAGTCATTTTTTATTGTTTTCATGCAATAAAGCAATGACATGCAATAAAGTGTTTTTTTTTTTGAAAACCAAGCAAGATACGAAAAAAAATTCAAGAGACAAAAAGGTTGTTTTTTACTTTGTTAATGCCAAAAAATTAGAAAAGTTTTAAAAAGTCAGTGAAGCACATTTGTTTTCTCAAAAATATTGCCAAGGTGCCCACGGGACTTTACTGGACTTAATAATTTTAACAAAGACATATCTTTTTAGTACTTGTAATTATAAATAATAAAGTTTTTTTGAAATTGGCAGTAAAGTGTCCCAAAATCGTCATTAAAAGCACAGAAATCGTACAATAATGGGCTACATTATTGCACGATTTTCTCAATAAGTAGGCCTTGTCGAGATGTACACATCAAACGTCAGACGCGGAAAAATCGCCCGTCATAAAAAGTTGAACTTCAGTGCCTTGGTACATAAATAACTATTTTAGTGGCATATCAGGAAAAGGATATTAATTGAAGATGTAGGAGACTTCGGCGTCTTCTACAACTACTAGAAGGGGTTAGAGGGAGTAGGGTGACCATTCATGATTTTTGGTTACGCGAACTTTTTATTTCTTCATCGACCCACAAAATTCCACATTTAGCGACTTAATGCAAGTATCGAACAGTAGGAGTCCCGGGTTCTAGCCCCGGATGGAGTGCATTGTCTTCAATTGATATAATTTACTTGATATGCCACTAAAAAATTATTTATTAATAGTTTTAATCTATTTAGAAATTAGCCCCTTTCTACCGCAAATAACACTGCCAAATTTCAACAAAACAGGCTAAAGGATTATTAAGATTTGTAAGAAAAAATATTTTTTAAAAAAGTTTTGCATCCTGTATCTTGAAAACGAAGCATTACCGGGCCTATGTTTATATAATCTTTTCGTCTAAGAGTCATTCAAAGAATTACACCTTATTTAAATAACACCCTGTATACCTACCCCTATTTATGTTGAAATTTTAAATAATTTCCAAAAAACCTTGAATTTCTTCAAAGAAAACCTTTAATGTCCCTGGCTTATTGTTTGTACTACAATATAACCATATAGAAATTAAAATGTAGTACTAACTTCTCAAACAGGTAGGTACGAGTGCCTAATATTCATGTAAATATGTAAACGGCGCAGAACAAATGTTTAAACCATCCTTTTCTAGGAGCTACCAAGATCAAAACATTAAAATTAGCATATACGTCCAGATTTTCTAGTTATTTTCATTTAAATACAAACCAGCATTCTCGAGGACATTCAGATACTTAGTTCTTGTGAGAGTGTTAGAAGTTATTTAGTGATATTTACTACAATTATAATACCTATCTGGGTTACCTAAATAATCTGTTCGTGAGAATGCTCGATCATAAGTTAAAGGACAAACGTGAATTTAAAATAATATTATTGGATGAATGTGCCCAGTCGAAGTCAAATGCAAAATGGAAGGTGGAACCATCTACATCTGCCAGGAACTGCAAAAACTTTATAAGGGATATTGTAGATAATCTAGACCTTCATCCGAATCCAGAGATGCCCGTTATAGCATTGTCTATCGGTAAATATATTTTCTATTTCTGCACTTTATTTCCCTTAGATTAATAAATATGTATAATAGTAGTGCGTTGTTGAAGTTGGCTTCTTCGAAGCTATTGAAAATTATTGGTTTTCTATTTCAAAAAACGCGTTGCTAGAAACAATGAAGGCATCGCTATGAAATACCGAATGTGTTAATCGGTAGTCACACCCACATTTTTAGACAAAGGTTGGATTCAATTTTATATCATTTCATGGGATAATGAAAAATTTTATGCAATTTTTGCCCGATACAGAGTTATGTTTCTTTTGAATTTTACTTGTAGGTGAAGGGCTTTTTTATGAAGTACCTACATATACCGTATATAAGTATATACAGGCTGGTCCAACTTTTAGGGACGAAACTTCAGCTATTTATAGAAAACGTCAAAATAAGTAGATTTTTTCATATAAACAATGATATAAATAAAGGGCGTTAACGTATAATTTTTTTTCAAGTTTTCTGTTATTTTTCTAAAGGAAGATAGCTAAGGCAAACATATTTAGTACAGTTTAGACAACCATTAAATTATAAAGAATTCGGCGTGTCTACTTCCACCAGTGCCGCATAAGCGGGGGTCAACCATCATATTCTTTAATAATAAAATGGTACACCACTGGAAAAGTAATCTTCTCTTGCCTTCACTGAATTTTCCAATAAATTCTAAGAAAAAATGTTCTTGACTTTTTTCGAAATATGTAACGTTTTTGAAAAATCCATTTTTGTGTTTTTAATTTTTTTTATCAGAAACAAATCAAAGTAGTCATGGGATTTTAAAACTTTGCACACTTACTCAGTTTTTAATTCCGAACCACTTTTTTTAAACCATTTTGTCGTAGAACCTACAAAAATGGTTTCTAGCACGTTGACTGCCATGTGTATACAGTGTGTCCCAATTTGATACTGGACACCTCAGAAATATATGAAGGACAAGGAAAACAAATGGTCTCTATTTTTTATGGGTAGTCCCAAGGGAGAGTATCTCATAGTTGGTGATATTTGGATGGGGTAATTATTTCATGGCCTGCTATGATTTTTAAAAAAAGCTAATTTTCAAGAAACCCTATTAGGGATTTTTTACCACAAAATGTTATTTCTGGAGCTTTCACGTCAAAATATTATTAAGGAAACTTGACCATTGTGAAAAAAAATTTTTGACGTGAAAGCTACAGAAAGGGCACTTTTCTAATATAAAAGTGGGAGATAAATCTAAAATACAATAAAAAAAAGAGACTATTTGTTTTCCTTGCCCTTCATATATTTCTGAGGTGTCCAGTATCAAATTGGGACACACCGTATACAGGGTGTCCCGCAATGTATGGTAAAAAATTTAACACCTGGTATAAAAATTGATTTTATGAAGAAAACTACCTATAACATATGTCTACAAACGTTTAGTTTTCGAGATACAGGGCGTTAAATTTTACTAACAATTTTTTTTTTGTATCTCTCAAGATAATTGAGACATCGTAACCAAATTTGGTACGATGTATGCGTTGCCTCATTCACACCGAATCTGAGGCGCGCAAAGCATTCAGTGGCGTACATAGGGGTATTGGTCAACATTAATTCGGTCCGCCAAGTATAAGGTCATTTTTTAAAAAAATTATTTTGTAACAAGTAAGGTCTCTTATTATTTCTTCGTATCTAGCACGGTAACATAGTAAATTTGATTTGTTAACTTTATGACACTAAACATAGAAGAATTCAAGAATTTTTTTCGTGAGAATTTCGCGTGAACCTATGAATTCTACCATTCAAAACTTACAAAAAACTTTTGAAAATTAAAGTGATAATACTTAATCAAAATTAAAGTAGGTAACCAGTAAAACAAATTATTGTAGAAATTGCTCAAAGTGGGAACCATTGTTTTCTAAACATAACAGGCATCTCCTTACCAAGGATCTTTGACCGTTTCGTAAATGAAATGGTGTTATCGTTTCAGCGGCATTATAAATTCTTTCTATTAATTGGTATCTTGTTTCAACTGGAGTTAGCCCCATACAAAGTAGTCGAGAATGGTCAAATCGGAAAACATTTTTAACACCGACCCATTCAGAAACGATACTTACATTTTTTTATGTATTCTTAGCTTATGTATTTCCTATTTATGTTTTGAATGGTAGGTCCACGCAAAATTCTCACGAAAAAAATTCTTGAAATTTTTTATGGTTAGTGACACAAATCAAATTTACTCTGTTACCGTGCTAAATACGAAGAAATAACAAGAGACCTTACTTATTACAAAATAAATTTTAAATCAAAATCCGTTTTAAAAAATGACTTTATACAGGGTGTTAACACTTTTCGGACCGAATTAATGATGACCAATACCCCTATCTACGCCACTGAATGCTTTGCGCGCCTCAGATTCGGTGTAAATGAGGCAACGCATATGGGCATACATCAGACCAAATTTGGTTACGATGTCTGAATTATCTTGAGAGATACAAAAAATTTAAAAATTGTTAGTAAAATTGAACGCCCTGTATCTCGGAAACTAAACGTTTGTGGACAAATGTTATAGGGAGTTTTCTTCATAAAATCAATTTTTATACCAGATGTTAATTTTTTTACCATAGATTGCGGGACACCCTGTATATTATGCACATCGAACTTGCACACCGCGCCATGTGCATATATATTATTCACAGGCAGAGCTTTAAGTTATGCCGCGTATCTATAATATATGCACATGTGTCATGTACCGTGCATTTCTTATGGGGAATCTGTTGGTGCGGCGTGGGATAACACCATATTAGTTGGTCTGGTAATGTCTCACTATTTATGATTTTGTTACAAATTATCTGTGGTAACATTTGATTGTGGTCCATAAAGTATTTTTTTCTTATAAATAACTTAATAAATACAGGAAAATAAATGAACTACGTTCCATTTTCAAGTTATATTATTTCTGTCTACACGTAGGTACTTTACCTGTTCACAATGAGTGAATCTCCGAGTGAATAGAATATATGCACACGGCGTATGTTTGAAATGATGTAATCAGGTGCCATGTGCATATATTTTATCACACCTCTATTGCATACTATAATAATTATAAATATTTATTGACTCTTATTACTCTTCCAGTTGCGTACCATTTTTTTATTAAAAAAAATGATGGTTGATCCCCGCTTCTCCAGCACTGGGGGATGTAGACAGGCCGAAATATTTCATATTTATAGCATTTAATATGTGTCTCAACTGTACTAAATATGTTTGCCCTAGATGTTTTCCTTTAGGAAAAATAAAAGAAAACGAATGAATTAAACTTTGATGTGCTGTATAACGAAAACCGTTAGGATTTCGATAGGTACATGTTTTTATGAGAAAAATTTACTTATTTTGACGTTTTCTATAAATTACTATTTTGCCTCTAAAATTTGGACCACCCTGTATATACATACAGCGAGCACGTAAAGGTTGGAATAAATTCGGTAAAATGTTGTACGGTGCGATTAAAAAAACGCTTCGAAACGTCGAACATAATTTTGAAAGGTGCATATTTTGACGTTGACGTTTGTCGTTCTTGTGACCTCATTACTAACCAAGCTATGACGAAATCCATATATTTTTTTAAATGGCAACCACTATTTTTGATAGCCTCATTTAAAAGAACGCACTTTTCTTGTGTTGGTACGCAAATAATAATAATACATTACATAAAAAAAATTTTTCATAAATTTTAAATTTCAGTTATAAATAACAAAGAGCAAACTAAATCAAATTAAATGTTCAATATGAAACAAGAGGAAAGAAATTAAGCCTGCTTAAAAATGGAACTGAGCAAAAAATAAGCACTATACAATGTAGGTAGGTAGAGTGGTCTAATAGACAAATGTCTAAAAACTTAATAATTTATGTTAAATTTAAAATTTATGAAAAAAATTGTTATGTAATGTATCTATTATTATTATTTGCGTACCGATATAAGAAAAGTACGTACTTTTAAATGGCGCTATCAAAAATAGTGTAGCCATTTTAAAAATATAGCTGACGTCATATCTTGGTTAGTAATGACGTCACAAGAAAGACAAATAATATGTCAAAATATGTAAACAACTGAAATATTAAAGTGGATCCTACGAAAAAAGATATGAATTCGTAAGTATATTTTTTCTAACTTTCTTACATTACTTTCTCCTCTACACCGTAGCTCGGTGTGCATTCTTAAAAAAACAGTCAGTTCTTATTTCAGCATTGTCCGAAGAATTTTATTTATGTTACAGACCGTATATGTAAAACAGGCTTTATACAAAAGGTCTAGTCCATATATAAACGGACTGAAGATATTAGTCCATATTATGTATAAGAAGCTTGTCCGTCAACAAACGGTCTAGTCGGTTTGCAAAAGGACTAGTCCTATTATATACGGTCTATCTGCAACTAGACCATATATCACAGAGAGATTTAAACAAAGACAGAATGCATGTGCAATGTTTTCCAGGCGGTTTCGACCGTCCGCCATTTCTGAATTTCCCCTTCTTTTTTATATAGGCCCATCAAAGAAGGATATTACTTCTTGCTGGTACATAGTATTTTGAAGGAAAAAAGGTAATTATTTACTATAATGTATAGGCTGGACCAACACTATATAGTGTTGGTCCAGGTATAGGTACCCTAGATTTTTCTGGAAAATACATACTAAAAAGAAGGCATATTCTTCTTTAATGGGCCTAAATAAAAAAAGAAGGGTAATTCACTACGATTGCACATACAGTCTGAATGTCAATAGTCCATATGTTAACGGTCTAGTCCGTATATGAAATGCCATGTCATTTACATACGGTCTGCGCCATTTAGGCCGTATAGATACAGCCTAAACCGTATACATACGGTCTGTTTTCATATACGGACTGTAACATTTACATGAAAAAAGCACATCACCTTTCTCCACCCACATACATTGTTGATCGCTTATTATTCAAACAGCTTGCGTTTCTGCTGGCGACATAACAGTCTTTCATAAACAAACAAAAAAGTCGTGTCACAGTATTTTTATCCAGGCGCAAATAGGTTGGCGTATAATCTAGTTTTATTTGCGTGTGTTTCGCTGCATCAGAGAAAGCGCCTGTTATTATTCTCGAAAAAAGTCGGGGATATCCGTAGCTCGCTGTGCCGCAAAATTATGTAATATTATATCAATTGCTTTTGTTCTCCACGCACATGAACATTTTTATCAATGGTCTTCAGGGTGGCCCACAACGAACTGCATTGATCTATATATGGAAAACTAAAAGTAGGAAAATTCTGAAAATTTGGCACATCAGCAATGCCGATGGGCGCTGCTCAACTAAAATATTTTGGTGAATCTGGCACTTCCGGTTATACCGGAAGTCGATATCAACTTTCTTATCTCAAATGGAACACCCTATATATTATTGCATTTTTGGATTCTAGGCATCATTTTGGAACAAAAACAAGCAACATGCGCTATGTCTAAATTCAACCGTTTTTGAGATACTTGCATTCTTCCGAAAAAAATTACAGGTGCAGACACTGCAGACCTAATGTCAATTAGCAATTTATACGAGGAAACCGCGAAATTTCAAAACGAATTTTTGGCATCGTGTAACAGAAGCCCTGACCTAGTGATCTCTGCAGAGAAATAAATCCGTTCTTATACAGGCTGTTCACAAAATATGAATAAAAATTTCATTCAAAATGTGCTTAAATCTCGAAATTTTCAAATGGAAACCCCCATTTTTTTAATGCAATCTTATTCACCACTAAAAATGATGACAACTTTGTGTAAGGTTTCCTATACCAAAATTCTGTAATTTTCGATTAATTGACGAAAAACCCACTTTTCTCCCATAAAATGCGGGGTTTGCTTAACGCTTGTAAAATAATACTTATTAGCCGTGGACGTTGAAAAGACAATCGCCGCTGAGGAAATGTCACTTTATTTATAAATTATTGGCAACAATAATGCCGGCGCGCTTAAATTACACAAACGAAGATTATTTAAATGTGTTTATTATCTACGGAGAATGCAATAAAGTAATATCAAGAACGTGCGAGACATACACTTGTAAAGTTACCGGTAATTTTACTGGGCGAGTTACACTAAAATTACGGATTTCAGGTAATATTACCGACAGGGCACATGTAACTTATGGTAATTTACGGTAAATTACTGAAAGTTACTTTGGTAATTTTCACCTTGCCCATCACTACCTTAATTTCACCACTACTTTAATTAAGTCAGTAATTAGACCTGCATCGGTTCAAAAATGTAACGCTAGAATATTGGAGAAGGTGCCAGTTCTTGGTGATGTTAGAAATATAACTTATGTAAAACCCTTGTTTATGGAGGTTCTAGTTAGCTTTTCTTTATGGCCGATTTTCTATAACCTTCAAATATGTCCTTATGGTCTGTCTGTCACATTCCCACTTGTTACTAAATATTTCTGTCTCGTTCCCTTACATTTCACCGAGACGCGTCCGTACGGTGGCGCCAAATTCCGAACCACGGTTCGAGCCGTCGATGGAGGAAGGAATCCGCAATCGACGGTTCGAGGAAAGCGTCGATGGAACAAGGTTAAATTTTACAGGGCAGGAAACTGTATGTACGTACGCGGGCCGGGTATCGATCGACCAAGCGCTTAGTCATCACGCATCGTCACGTCCGAGGTCCAGCTGTTTTTGCTTTTTGCTGCCGGTTATTAATTTGCTGTGATTCTCGTTTTCTTATTTCCACTTATATTATTGTTACCTGTATTTGGTGGATAGTGTGCGGTGGTGTTCTAGTCCGATAGTTAGTGCGTGCATATAAAAAACATTTCGTGTTTTGAGCCATCAGATAAACGATAAATAGGTACAGAGGTTAGGAAGTGAAAATGTGTTTTGTTGTTTCAAAATGAGTATTTTCTTGTGGTTTTAGAATCGATGGAAATCAACGGTTCTAGCTATGCCCGAGAAGTGTTGTGTCCCAAATTCGTCGATGGAGGAAGGAATCAATCGACGCCCAAATTGGAAAGGCAATTACCTAACCGGGCCAAAGCCAAAAGTGTCCGTTTTTGCCTTTCCTAAAGATCCAGTTTTGAGGGCAAAATGGGTGCAAGTCTTATTTATACAAACAAGGGTGCAAGCCATAAAAAGGGCTTACTTGCAGTCAAGTATGTTATATTATATGTTACATTTTTTATATATTTTTCATAAAGCTTCGGGTCATTGTAGGTCTGTGAACAACACTTTTTAACACAAGACATTGAAAGGGAGACTACGTGTGTTCGTCGATGGTCCTCAATCAACGGTGTGTTGTAGAATCGACTGGTGAAACTACGTGCACCTTTAAAAATTCCACGTTTAGCTAAAGGTTTTAAATTTGCATGGCAAGTTAATTTTATTATATTTTTACAAAATATACTTACTTTTTTAGGTGCAATACAAAAAAAATTGAACTTGGACAGGTTGAAAAAGCCATAGCCGAAAGCGTTGAGAGTTGTGAAGCTTACAAGTTTGCAAACATTGAGGAAGCGTATTCAAAAATTTTTGATATTGCCGAGCGGGATAGTCGTTAGTTGAAGGCGAAAGGAAACGAAGGAAGGGGCACATGTAGAGTAGTCACTGAAATGTTTATTCTCATAATATTTTTTTTGTTATGATATTTTTATTGTTGAATTATTTTTTATTAAATAAATCTTAAATTGTTGCTGTATTAAAATATTTTTGTGTTCCACAGATTAGTTATTATGTTATGTTTGAAATTGTACCTAGTAGTATTTTACCTGGACACAAAAAAACGACAAATTTTGCAGAAGTTTCAGTTATTAAGTGTTTTTAAGATGCTAGTTGAACGTAAATAAAAATCGTTGGTATCGTACTGTCATGCTCGAAGATGTGCCTCAAAATAGGTACTAATATTAATATTATCTATTATACAGCGTGGTGAATAAAAAATGCGAAAATGTGATTTTTCTTCTTCTTTTGAGTAGGTGGCTGTGAATTCATATTTGACATTGTCTTTGGATTCCAAACAACTCTTATAGGTGTCATAGTGCTGTAGTTCTAAAAATAAGGGTACTTTACTCTTGAGGAATTTTCATAAGTATTTTTCAACCTTCCCTGCATACAAATAGAAATTTTAAAATTTTTCGGGTATATTTTGAGTTTAAGCACAATCACCAACTTTTATCAAGAATACTTTTTTTTCTGAGAAACTTCAAATAAAGAAAATTCCCATTTGTGTCCAACTTTCTGGCAGACACTGTATATACAGGGTGAGTTTTTTATTTCGATGCCCACTATAGGGATCTCGGAAACTAGCAGAACTACAACAAAGGTTAAATGGGGAAAGAATTGCAGTTTTGAATCCTCAATCTAATGCCCCTTTTGGATTTTTAAAAAAGTTCATGACTCATTAGATATTTTGAAAATAGTGATTTTTTGCTATTTCATCAGGTCTCTGTAGCTCCGTTATTTCTGATTATACAGAAAAACTGTAGAGACAAAAATTGTAGATATGTAATCCAATTTTTTATGTTGTTTGTGATTTTTGAGATATGACAGACTTGTGTTTTTTTAAATGTAAATCATAGTTGGCTGTGGCCTTATCAAATCGTCCATTTTTTGAGCTTTTCAAAAATATAATACTCGGCATAGTTATTATAAAAAATAAAGTAGCTATGGCTAATTTTCTGATTTTTTTCTTAATTTTCACAGTCAGCCATGGAATATTTTTATAATTACGTTCTATTTTATAATAAGACATAGGTACTTCAAACTTTCAAATATTTTATTTTTAGCTGGTAACAAAATGTAACAAAATAAAACAAAAATTATCATGATGGAGCTCCATCACATAATTATTATATGCCCGTAAGAAATTACCTAGAAATAGTACAAAATAAAGTACGAGACAATTGTTGAATTAAGAGCAGCTGTTTTAGAAGCAATTGCCAGTATTGACAGGCGCTCTCTAAGAAAGGCGACTAATTCAGTTTTAAAAAGATGCAATATTTGCGTAAATAATAATGATAGATTGTTTGAACACCTTTTTTATTTTAAAAGGTGACCTTTTAAAATAATAATAATTTGAATTTGAGTTTTTTAATTTTTGTTTTATTTTGTTACATTTCGATATCAGCTAAAAACAAAATATTAGGAAGTTTGAAGAATGTCTAATTATAAAATAGAATGTAATTATGAAAATATTCCATGGCTGACTATGTGAAAATTTTGAAAAAAATCTGAAAATTAGCCATAGCTCTTTCATTTTTTATAATAACTATGTCGAGTATTATATCTTTGGAAAGCTCAAAAAATGGCCGATTTTATAAGGCCTTAGCCAACTATGATTTACATTTAAAAAAAACACAAGTTTATGTCATATCTCAAAAATCAGAAACAACATAAAAAAGTGGATAAAATTATCTTATTAAGCCCAAAATGATCTACAATTTTTGTCTCTAGAGTTTTTCTGTATAATCAGAAATAACGGAGCTACAGAGATCTTATGAAAAATAGCAAAAAAACACTCTTTTCAAAATATCTAGTGAGCCATGAACTTTTTTAAAATTTCAAAAGAGGCATTAGATTGAGCATTCAAAACCGCAATTCTTTTCCCATTTAACCTTTATTCTAGCTCTGCTAGTTTCCGAGATCCACATAGTGGGCATCGAAAAAACTCACCCTGTATACCTACATTCGTCGATGGAAATCAACGCTATATTTCACAACATAACTACTATTTTGCAAATCTTGGAAATTTCTCAGGAAGTATTGGTAAAGGTATTGTATATCCTGTGGTAAAGGTATCTCGGACAGTTTTAAAATTTTCTAGCATGCCAGCTGAGTTTTTTTAGTGCTATAAACGGTGGCCTTTTTCCAAATTCTAATAAAGTAAACTGTAAGCAGTCAGTTTTGCCCACAAACGTCATTAAGAATTTTTTCGGTAACTCTTAAAACAGGGCGGTTTTTACAAAGGTTTTTCAAAATTATCTCGGAAAGTATAGGCCGTAATTCTCGAATATGCTTTTGCATAAAGTTAGACCATAAAAAAAGCAATCTTTTCTTTCAAAGAAAGTTGTCCGAAACCGAAAAATGCATATTTATCCAGATATTCTTGACTGGCTCCCCTTTAATAGACATCCTGTATAGGTCTGTAATCTTATCCTCATTAAAAGCATCGTCGATGGAGGAAGGAATCCTCAATCAACGAAAGCATGCACAAGCAAATTTTTCTTGAGGATTATTTCAGTTTATTATTTAAAATGTTTTCAATACCAAGGTATAGCTAGGTATATAATTGTAAATATCTGAATAAACTTTATTATAATTATTGTTTCCGTAATTATTTTCAACACCTAAAATTCATTTGTAATATAATGCGTCGACCTAGCTGGGGAAGAATATAATGACCTTGGGAGGCATGGTTGTTCGGGGGCCGGCCGACCGGTGATGACTCAGCGATCGATACAAAAACTATAGAAAAAATCGTTTTCAACCGTTTTTATTACTCTGGTCGGCTGTGCCAAGAGTAAACAAACCGGCTGAGGGCTACAGTGACGTCACTGCTGATCGATAAGTCTGCGAATATACACCGTTTGGGATCTGCGTAGCGTGACAGGTTTCTAACGACCGAGATCGAGTAAGAAGCGCTAAGGTTTTTGATTTTGATAATAGGTGGCGCCCTTGTGAATCCGATCATCACATCTCCGTTAGTTTTAGATTTTGATAATAGGTGGCGCCTTGTGAATCCGATCATGAGATCTCCGTTAGTTTTAGATTTGATAATAGGTGGCGCCTTGTGAATCAAATCTCCGTTAGTTTTAGATTTGGTCCTTAGAGGCCGACACAAGCAACTAAATCTATTAATATATAGAAATTCCGCCATAAGAAAAAGCTAACTAGTCTCAGAAACAAGGGTAAAACGCAATAAAGCCAAGTTTTCAGTCGAAAAACTTTTATAATAGGTCATAGCTTGAACTATTTTAGACCCATTTAGGTAAATTTTATTGTGATTGCCGAAGCATCCTCAAAAAAATGACATATTTCTTTAGAATTTTTTCACTATACATATTATATATTTTTTCTGGAAAAGAAATTTTCATAAGCATATTTTGTGATTGTGGTTAATGGAAGTTAAAAATAAAAAAATATAATGCAGCACCGCCAAAAAATTAAAATTTCTTTAATTTGCAAGAAAAAAAACATTATTTTGCATTCTATGGCAAAACCCCAAATAAGTTATCTATTAAATTTAGTGAAAATATTCCAAACTCAAATAATACAGTTTTCATGTCGCATGCACAGAGTGTAACAAACTGGATGTTTTTTGGGGGGGTTTCTTCTATTCTGTGAAGAGATAGACAAAGAGTAGGTAGGTGTACTGTGCTCGATTTTTGAGGGCAGTTGAAAGCAGTTAGTTGAATCTCAAAATCTCGATTCGTTTGGGAGATACAGGGCATTTTTCGTTTTTTAACATGTCAGACCGTCCCTCCTTGTAATATGTTTTGATTTTTGCCAAAAATCTTCCTTCGTAATACTCCAATGTATAATAATTATTGAGGTATGTCGGTATGTCTTTGTCAACTAAATCCTGTAAGGTAGACTTTCATATTTTTTTATTGCACTTGTGTTGACTTTTTCCTATATAACAATCTACTGATGTTGTCCATGATTCTTCGCTTTTTCCAGGAAGTCGGCAAAGAAAAGCAATACTTTGCTTACATTCATCTAAAATAAGTTTTCCATTAATATGTACTTGCAAAAATTTTACAAGCGTAGTTCTATTATTAGTTGACAAAGTTAATGTCACTAGTGCAGAAAAGTACAACTTTCCGCATCAAAATGGATGCGACAAAGTGTACTACTACGGACTTGATTACTTAAATACTTCATTAGATAATACAAGAAAAAAATACCCACAAAAAGTAGTCATTGACGGTCAAGCACTTGATATCGAATGAAACTCTGCTGTCGAACTTGCATTGTCTTTAGATTAGTTCTGAATCATGGTTTTCACATGTAGGTGTCAACGATCGTTTTTACAAACGCATGATTTCTTGTTTTGATAATCGATTTCAACATTGGGGTGTGCGACACCCCCCACGCCCCTCCCCCATATCTTAATTATAGGTATATTATACACAATAAGTATTTCTTTACTGTACTAGCAACTAAACTAGAAGCACAAAAAGCTGTATCTATGTATGTGCCACGATGTACGATCCTCGTACATCGTGGTATGTGCATAATTTAGGACTAATCTGCTTATGTTGGGTAATTACAACATAATATACCTACTTCCACAACTATTCAGTTGAATTTCTTCATTTTTAACCACAGTCTTATTGATTTTGTGCTCGGGGGTAATTTTTGCCTTAACTGTGCATTATACATTCATTGTTATGTTCTTTCCTCTGCGTGTCTCCAATAACATTGTTACCATAATATTTATTCTCTAGTCTACCTAAAACCAGAATTTAAGCTATATCATCATCATTAAGCAATATTAAAACAATATACAAATCAAATAACAAACATACCTCTTCATTTCTCCATGTTTTGCTCCCCGTTTTTATTGATAAAATTGACACACCATATCAAAATCTATGCAAGGCAAGTTATCAGGACAAGCTTTAACAAATATTGTCTTCATTATAAACCGAAAAAATAAAGTATTCACAGCAAGATTCTTTTAAAACTGAGAATAGAATTTATTCAGTTTTCACTAAGGTTATTACCATATAGTGTGTGTGCAAGCTGTCTTGTCCATTTGTGTTATTTCCGTTCCTTGACTACGGAGTGGTTTTGATGTGTTTCTTTGTCGAAGAAAATAGCTGTATCCCACGTGAACCGAACCCAAAGACAGGGAGTGCCAATGTATGTTGCAGTGGTTGGTAAAACACTCCTAATATCGTTGCTCTCGGCGCTGCCTGCTTGAGAACACTAACCCAAGAAACACCGTAGAATTTTTTGTTGCCAAGGGACGGGACAAACTGCACAATCTGTTTGATAATCAAGTCTGAAATTCACAAGTGATATGGGTGATGAAGTGCAAACAATATTAGAAAACTTAAGAGAAGACCTAATAAAGAATAGAACAGAGATAAAATCCAGCATACCAGCTTCAGAAACCAGAATACTACTAAAAATAGAAGAGCTAAACCAGCGAGTTAATGAATTGGAACAAGAAAACTCTACACTAAAAAATCGAATCGAACAAGTGGACCGCTTACAGAAGAAAAATAACATTCTAATTTTTTGACTGAAAAACGATCAAATCAATTCTACACCAAATATCTGTCACAAATTAGAGGAATTACTGGGTGTGGAAATCTCAATCAAAGATTTGAACAACATATACCCACTAAGAACTAATAAAAATATAGTAAAAGTAGAATTTATATCATACTTAAAGAAACAAGAGATTTTGGAAAAAGCGAAAAATTTAAAAATACAGGTTTATCTTTGGCATACGATTTAACATTCAACCAGCGAGAAGAGAATAAACTGCTCAGAAAATATTTACGAAAAGCACGAGAAAACTCAGCAGATCCATCTTTCATAAAGGGAAATAAACTTTTCATTAACAATACCTGTTACACGATTGAAGAGCTAAAAGTATTAGACAACACATTAGCCCTAGAAGAGGAGAGAAAAATAAGTAGTGCTCCATCAACCCCTACACCCAAGAAAAATCCAGAAGGAAAAGTGTTTGAAAGTCCAAAAACTGAAAATAGAGAGCAGCCAGGAATACAATCTCTAACAGGAAAGAAGATCTCAGGAGGGCTTGAAAAGGCTACTGTGAAGGCAACAGTGAATGTGAACTACCACAGAACCAATCAAAAGTCAATGGCAAGAAGAGAACTAAGGTCAGGATCACAGAGTAGCCAAAAATTATTTTGGAATATTTTTGATTGTGTTGTTTGTTGTTTTTGAGGTCATTTGTTGTTGTTTTTCTTTTTTTTTCTCTCTGCGATTTTGCATTTGCTTTACAAAATATAAATATTTCAGTTTTATTATAATAATCTAAATATTTGTTTGCCATGGATCAATATATTATAGAAAAACTTGAATTTAGCGGAAAATTAGCAAATAGAAATTGTAAAAACAGCTTTAAAATAGTAAATCACAATATTAGAAGTATCGCAAAGAACTTTGACGAATTTTTGATTAACATTAGTCAGGCTAGCTTCGATTTTGACTGCGTAGTACTTACAGAACCATTCCAGGTTAAAGATACGTGTTTGTTCTATTTGAATGGGTACAATCTAGTGTATAATGAGGGTAACATAAACAAAAATGATGGTATCATAATTTTTATTAAATCCAATTATCAATATGAAGTAAGACATATACAAATTGGTGAAATTAAAGCACTAGAACTAACCATTATATTGTTTAAAAAAATCATTTTACTAACAGCTATTTACAGATCACCTTCTACCAATGAAGAGATGTTTGTTCAGGGTCTGGATGATTACCTGAAACAGATGAAGAAACACAATGCAACACATCACATTATAACAGGAGACATAAACATAAATATCATCAAGGAAAACAGTAGCATAATATCAGAGTATATAAATATTTTAAGTGAATATAATTTCCAGTCCTTGATTAACCAGGCAACAAGAGAACAGGGAGAAACGGAGGGATGTCTAGATCATATTTTTCTAAAAACCTGCCACAGCAATATAGATGGAGTAATCACGACAATAATCAAATGCAACATCACAGATCACTTCCCAGTTGTTCTCATATTACCAACGATACCCATAAAGACACAGGCACATAAAAAACCACAAACGATATACATACATTATGCGAAATTACGATCTGATGTTGAAAGCTATCGTTGGCATAATATTTTTGAACTATCTGAGCTACAAACAATGGCAACACTATTTCTTAACAAATTGAATGAACTAATAAAAAAAACACAAAAAATGTAAAGGGAAAGGTAATACAAAAAAAACGTGGATCAGTAATGGATTAATTAAGTCAATTAATCAGAAATATGAATTGTACAAAAAATTTAAACAAGAACCAGAACTACACAGAAACGATTACACAAAATATAGAAACAATTTAAATAGATTAATTAACGTTGCAAAGAGAAACTACTTGCAGAATAAAATTGAAAATAACAGCAATAACACCAAAGCCTTATGGGAAACTATAAAGGAAATAAGGAATGACAAAAAAGACAATGCTATTGGAAAAATTTGTTCAGGGGACAACCAAATCGTTTATGAAGATACTGAAAAGGCAGAAATATTTAACAATTACTACATAAATGTGGGAAAAAATCTAGCAAAACAAATACATCCGCCTGAAGAAAATCCTATCCATAGAAAACATAATGCAAACTCATTTTTTATAAGACCTACAAATTGCAAAGAAGTAATAAATCAAATATCATCATTAAAATCCGGAAAAGCTCCTGGCAATGACCAAATTACTGCTAGATGTTTAAAAGAAATAGCAAATGAAATTGGAAAGGCTTTGGCACAGCTCATAAACAAAATAATAGAAACTGGAATCTGTCCTGAAGAATTTAAAATATCAGTAGTGAAACCTTTATATAAGAAGGGCGACAAAACAAGACATGAAAACTACAGACCAGTGTCACTAATATCTAACATAGCAAAAATTTTTGAAAAAATTTTGAAAAACAGACTAACATGTTTTCTAGATAGAAATAACATTTTAAGTGACAATCAATACGGTTTCAGAGAAGCCAGGAGTACTCAAGATGCAATAGCGTTACTATCATCAAATATTCACGATGCCTTTGAGAATGGACCCACAACCCTAACGGTTTTTTTGGACCTCTCTAAGCAGTTTGACACCGTGAATCACAAGTTACTCCTGAAGACTCTAGAAAACGTTGGAATTCGCGGAATGGCACTGAAACTCTTTGAAAGCTATCTTATGGGCAGGAAACAGAAAGTAAATGTTAATAATAAAAATAGCAATGAAATAACAATAACATGGGGTGTCCCACAGGGAACAGTATTAGGACCAATTTTATTTCTCCTATATATAAATGATATACTTACCCTTAAGACAACAGGTAAACTGATAAGTTTTCCAGATGATACGGCTGTTACATACCGGGATGATAATTGGGCAACACTGAAAAGAAAGGCAGAATTAGACATTTATAATATATTTAAAGCATTGAAATGTAGATTCCTGACGGTAAATTATGAAAAAACATTCTTTGTTCCCTATGCTCCATATCAAAACCACTTACCTGATTATACATCCTTAGAAATTCGGAACGATCAAGGCTTCCACTGTCTGAGAACAACAAACCAGATTAAATATCTTGGGGTAACGTTTGACAGCAATCTAAAATGGGACAAACATGTACAAACAATAGCTACAAATTTGAAAGCACTTATGTACACTTTCAAATATTTAAAAAACATACTCACCATCAAACAGCTTAAGATAGTATATTATAGCTTAATACAAACACGTCTCCAGTATGGTATTCTGGCATGGGGCGGAGTACTTGATACTCATCTCAAACAGTTGGAAATATTACAGAAATATTTTTTGAAGATCATTTATGGTAAAATACGAACATACTCGTCTGATCTCATATATGCAGAATCAAGGTGCTTCGATATAAGACAGCTATTCTTCCAGAGTTTAATCATACATGTATTTAAAAACAAATCCAATCTTAGAATATTACATTACAATTACAGCACAAGACAAAAAGCAGATAAAAATATGAGAACTTTGCTCTGTAGAAAGAATATTAGTCAAAGATCACATACATATCTCATTTGTAAGGCTTACAACGCGTTAGACATATCTCTAAAAAATCAAATGTTTGAAAGCCATTCATTAACACATTTTAAAGCTGTTCTAAAAAATTGTATATATGGAATGGGAAGAGAATATGTCACAAATATAATTAAGAATGTTGTGTAAATTCATATATTTGCCACACCTACATTATAATAATATTTCATGTATGTAAAACTATAGCTCCAAACAACCATTCGGTTATCTGAGCTGATTGTTATGTTTATTTATTGCAACCTATCTTGTATTTTGTTTTATTGATTTACTATACCTACTATTTTGTTTGTGTACCTATATGATCTTTTTGAAATAAACAACGTTCCGCGGGAAAGTGAGGTTATAAACTCACAACTCAGAAAAATAAAAAACATAGAAATGGCGTTTGTAGTTTGCAATGTTTGTAAGCGGTAGCACTTTTTATACTCTATTATTTATTTACTACTTAAAGTTTAACAGCGTTGCCAAAATTCATCATGAAAATATTATTACTTCTGGTAAATTAAAATATTCTTCAAGATAACTATAATTCTAGTTATAACTTACTTTAAATGTAACGGTACCAACATGCAAGTACATTTTTCAACTTGAGCAGTGGTTTCCTTTGCATGTAGATAAATAACCAGTTAGAAAAAATATATTTGCTTTGAAGTAAATACCTAATGGTAGGTAGGTAGATAATATGATATTTATCTATTTATGAGAGAAGGTCTGCCTGAATAATGGGTGAATCTATTATTTTTTTCTAATTATCTAGACACTTCGGTACTATTTATACAGGGTGTCCCGAAATTAGCCTGCCATAATTTACCACCGCGTTCTGCGACCCAAAAAAATGAAAAACGTTTCTATAAACATGACCTTAAAAATGCCCCCTAAGGGGGCTATAGCCTCCGAAAGGGGCAGTTTCGCAAACGGGTATTTCTAAATATCTCCAGAACGAGCAAAGATAAAATTTTGAAATTTGGTATGTGATATATGTACCTGTGAGATTTGGCATTTACCGAGGTAGAGATAGTTTGACAATCTTCATCATAGGCGTCCCAAATGGGGGGGTGAAGGGGTTAAAAATACTCTAAAATTTTTGTGTGTGCCTTTTTTCACCATTTATTGCAAACTTATGAAATCTCAGGATATTCTACGAAAAAAGGTGCTTTTGTTAAACTTTTATATCATGCATCTTTCTCGAGTAAATCTATTTGAAATTTTCTTTGCAGTGATGGAATGCATTTTATAAAATATTGAAAAAAGGAATCATAGCATTTCAAATAGGAAGGTCTACTACTTTATGTTCGTGGCAGTACCTTGGCAAAATTTTTAATAAGAAGTTCCACTTTTCTAAAACAAACAAAACAGGTCGTACCTATTAAAATAATTTAATCATCACATGTTCAAAAACGAAGCAATAAAAATACATTCTGACAAGAACAATTTAAATTCGAGACCGTCCACTTATGACAGCAGCTGTTCAAAATGATTTCCATTTTGTCCGATACAAATTCTCGCACGACGCCTTATAGCGCTTGATGCTCGCAAAATGTGAAACTGGTCTCTTCTTATTTCATTGCCAGCCAACTGAATTCTCTGCCGTAGTTCTTCAGTTCTTCCAATGTATCAACTTCAGTTGCATAAACTAAATTGTTTAAATGACCCCATAAATAATAATCAAGGGGATTAAGGTCCGGCGATCGCGGTGGCCAAGGTATGGGACCGCCCCTGCCAATCCACCTACCAGGAAAATTCTCATTCAACCAGGCCCTAACATTTCGTCCGAAATGAGCAGGCGCCCCGTCGTGCTGGTAGTACATATTAACCCTTGCATTTATAGGGACATCTTCCAAAAGTTGGCCCAGATTATTTTGGAGAAAATTGAGGTATTCATTAGCGTTAAGACGGTAGGGTAATTCTATGGGACCAATTAATTGATCTCCTATAATACCTGCCCATAAATTTATCGAGAAACGATGCTGAAAGTTCGTGCGTCGTACCACTCGAGGATTTTCATCTGCCCAAAAATGCGTATTATGCATATTAAAAGCTCCATTCCTGGTGAAGGTGGCTTCATCACTCCACAGAAGGTTTGGCAGAATATTTTCGTTATGTAAAATCCATTGACACAACTGTACTCTGGGCAAACAATCTTCTGGTGTTAGGTCTTGCACTCGTCGATAATGATAGGGATGAATTGCTTGAAGTCTCACCATCCTTCCTACCTGAAATCAATTAATATTTGATTTTTTTCTCATTCTGCATACCTTATAATTCTCATTACTATTGACCGAGGTACGTTTGTGATTCTAGACACCGTTCGTATGCTGATTTGCGGATCATTTTCGAAATGGTTTAAAACATTTTTGAAGTTGTGATCTCCTTGAGGTCTTCCTTGGCCACGCAAGCGTTCAAAATTGCCATGGTCGCCTAAATTCCGGTGGATATCGGCAAATAATTGGCGCCCGGGCGTTCTTCTGTTTGGAAATCGCCTCCGATATTCCCGCTCAGCCGCACGTGCACTACCATTACAAAAACCATAAATGAAATGCATATCTGCAAGTTCTCGATCCGTAAATTCCGGCATTTTAATAGCCAAAACCTATTTTGAACGATAAACTATCGATTAAAGTTTGAATAACGCATCTGTCACCAATTTGTTTTTTTTTCATGGCCACTATGATTCCCTATGGCACTATGAAAAAAGCACACACACAAAATTTTGTAAATTTTTAGCCCTTTGACTACCATTTGGGACGCCTATGATGAAGAATGTGAAACTATCTCTACCTCGGTAGGTGTCAAATTTCACATGTATATCACATACCAAATTTCAAAATTTTATCTTTGCTCGTTCTGGAGATATTTAGAAATACCCGTTTGCGAAACTGCCCCTTTCGGGGGCTGTAGCCCCCTTAGGGGGCATTTTTGAGGTCATGTTTATAGAAACTTTTTATATTTTTGGGGTCGCGGAACGCGCTGGTAAATCATCGCAGGCTAATTTCTAATTTGCATTTTTGTGGCAAATTGCAAAAAAAAAATTCAAAACGGTTTTACTCGAAAATGGTGCATGTTATCGAAGTTTCATAAAAGCACCTTTTTTTTTGTATAAGACACTGAAATTTCATAATTTTGTAATAAATGACGAAAAAAGGCGCACACAAAAAATTTAGGGTATTTTTAACCCCTTGACCCCCCCATTTGGGACGCCTATGTTGAAGAATGTCAAACTGTCTCTATCTCGGTAAATGTCAAATCTCGCAGGTATATCACATACCAAATTTCAAAATTTTATCTTTGCTCGTTCTGGAGATATTTAGAAATACCCGTTTGCGAAACTGCCCCTTTCGGGGCTATAGCCCCCTTAGGGGGTATTTTTGAGGTCGTGTTTATAGAAACTTTTTTCATTTTTTTGGGTCACAGAACGCGCTGGTAAATTATGGCAGGCTAATTTCGGGACACCCTGTATATATTATTTCTATACATACTATTAGTACTTGTGCTATTAGTACTACAACTAAGGAAAGCAGGCCTATTAATCGCACAATCTGGCAAACGGGCAAGTCGGTCAAAAGTGTGCGTCAACTTGTGTTTGACATATCTGGTGCTGTGCCTTTTAGAAACAATTTTTAACCGTTTTTAAGTGTTTTCCGTGTGTTTAAAGTGCGTATACATATAATTAAATTATACGTTATGGGCAAAAAAATTGTATTGTTTGCAGATCAAGCAACTTGCCAAAGGAGGTTACATATCATGTGTAAGTACACAGGCCTACCTAGTTCGGGGCACGCATAGACAAAGGAAAAAGGAATAATAATATATTCATTTCTCTTTGGGGGCACGGTACAGGAGACCTGTACCATCAGAGCAAAGATCATGATATTATGATCTTTGACCAGAGGGAAAATAATTCTCCCTGTTCTCTGCAGATTTATTTGTTCGTTACATTTTGAAAAAAATGATATTAGAAAATCTGGCAAAAACACCTACATATCTCACACAGCAGTCTCCATAAGTTCTTTAAGGTAAGTACCTTACCTAGGTGTTTTTAATAAATAAATAGAAAAATGGCATGACAACTTCATGTGAATATGGTTCATCACTTTGGCGATGTGACAGAATCTTAGTTCCAGCGTTTTATTCAAAAATCAATAAAATATACAATAAAAATAAATGATACTTTTTTGTTTTATGTGTTTTTATTAATATGTTTATTAATTACGTAAACGATAATGTTTATACCTTTGAATAAAGAAGTTCTTTATTAAAAAGATGTATTTTATACTATACATATAATAGGGTGTGTTCGCTGAACAATCCCGAACTAGTAGGTAACTGTCAATAACATTAATAAGTTTGAATTTTAGAATTGACGCGTACTAGTTAGAACCATTTCGGGATCGCTCTGCCAACACAGCTATTATACAGAGTTATACTTCCATTTGTATAAAAAAATTAAGATATAAAGGCAAAAATATTTTTTTCCTATTTATACAATAACTATTTTAAAAAGTAAGAGGTACGCCACTGCCTTCTAATCGTTAGCACCAGATCTGTCACCCGAACTGTAAACATTATTTTTTTATTATTTGAACAAACTTGCCTATGTAAAGTCAATTCTATGTTTTTTATTTTTCTGAGACTCACAAACTCTGCAAAGTGCGGCAGTGCGGCGTTGCCGACGATTCTCCTTAAAGAATTGAGTTATATGTCATCTGTCATATTTTATAGGGGGCATCTAATAAGTTCAGAATGGGATCAGTAAATTCCAAATATTTCATTGAAATGCTACGAAATTTGATTATTTCTCATCAGGCGCATACAAACTGAATCTAATAATTTGCATGGGAATGCTTGGTTATATAAAAAAAGACAAAATAAGTACTAAGAAAATAGCAGGTACTTATTGAAATTAGGGATCGTGACGTCACATTCCCTACTTTTGCGACCGTTTTTTTCAATTTTTGAGCAAACTAATGGGGAAAAAAATCTGTTGGTTGGGTTCCGTGATTATCTAGACATGTTTTACAAATTCCAAGGCAAAAAATTAGTTTTCATTCCTAAGTAACTTGTCCATTACCTGTTCACCGCGTGAATACTACCTACTCACTAAGTAAAAGCCCATACTGCCAGCAAATTAAAGAAATTCTCGGAAAAGCAAACAAACAAAACTAACCAATTTTCTTTTGCGGATACCTCGATCGATTTCTATAACTAAAATCGTGGCGTAAATAAAACCACGTGTTCAGCGAGCTCCAACAGGAGCGTACTCGATCGCAAAAGTAAATGTATAGTCCTCCTTAAGGCAGAATGCGTGCGACGTAAGGGGGAAGAACTCGCAAATATTATAGAATTAGTCACAGTTCAGGGGCGTAGCTCAATTTTCTGTAACTCACTGACTTAATTTTCATATAATTGTTATTTAATATATTGTTAATATTATTCTTAACGGTGATGCCTTAGACTATGGAGGAAGGCAAACCCTTATAACATTGGCAATTATTTCTCGTGCTTGGGAATGCAACGTTCTTCCCTGTTTACTCATTTTGCACACGTTAACATCCGAACATACGAAACGCCACTGAGCTCTCTGAGCCGGCGGAAAAAACTTGCCAGCGGCCTAAAAAATGAGGTCTGTGTGGTAGCCCAAATACGCAGTTAACTTTACGTACTAGAGAAACAGGCACAAAACGCGTTGGCTAACTGCTTTTGTCAGCCGACTGCTTGGTAGAAGTGCTGTGTTGCAGTATTTCAAAGGCGATGGTAGACGCGACGATGTTGAAAAAAATATAATAGGTGTTTTGTCACACCGCGTTAAAAATAAATGATAAACAAAAATGGGTAAGTGGTCCCGTGATGCGAGCTTTATTTTTTCGGTATAACAGAGTTCAGAAATTCGGCTTCAATATGATAAAACTTGTATTCGCCAATAAATAACGACTACTCGTATAGGAAATCTCGCAACACTGCCCTCATTCTTTAGAAAAGTTTTCTTTCGTGCTTTGGACTATACGCGGTTCTATCTTGTTGTTTTCAGCTATTAAGGCACTGCCACAAATAATTTTATCGATATTTGAACCATTCTAATTAAGCCAATAATTTTCTTATTTTTTATGTAAACAATTGTAAAACTAAAATTAAATACAGGTCGTGTCTCAGTGCGGCACTGGCGAATATCTCAGCCCACGTGCTCTTGTTTACGACAGAGTTGCTCGATTTTAGTATAGGGACTTTACTTTTACTTGTTCGGCGCGGCGCGCCAAATTCAATTCCCTCCCCGGCATGTAGATACCAAATCGGAAAATGGCTCAAACGGCGTAACGGCTTTTCCGTTTCTGGCACTCTTCAATAGCGATGTCGCACTTATTTTTAGCGGCGCCAGGCGAAATTTGGACTTTAAATATCGAAAACTGCGCCCGATAGCCGTGGCCAAACTAAAACGTTCCATACATACTGCATTTTTGAGAAGCGAGGGTGACTATAAACCCCTAAGAGGTCCGGCAGGACCGGACTAGGCGTTTATAACAAGAGTTCGCTTTTATTCCAAACGAAAATATGCATTAAAATGATTGACCTGCAAGACCAAAAAGATCACCTCAAAAAGTTACAAGTAAAGGCACGAGCCAAAAATAGCGCAAGTGGCGCCCTTTGTGAGATACGTATAAATAGGCATTTTCAGCTTATTTTCCATCCCCACGAACACAGCATTGCCAAATATCAGTTCAGCAGCTTCGTTATTTTGGGAGATATTGCCATAATTCAATTTCAAAAAGAGAAGAGAGAGAGTATAGGTGAATTGTGTCACCAATGCGGTTATCATGTCCAATTGTTCAGGACAGCTGTCATTTTCGAAATATGACACAAACTTTTGTTTTTTAAATGGAAACCATAGTTATTTCCGTTATTTATCGTTGGAAAGCTCTAAAAATGTCTTATTTTTTGAGATCATGACAAGCTATGGTTTCCATTTAAAAAAAACATAAGTTTGTGTCACATCTCGAAAATGACAGCTGTCATGGAAAGTTGGACATGATGACCGCATTGGGGACACAAACCCCTCCAACTTTGGTATTTACACTTTTTACCTAAAATCCTCGCTAAAATCATAAACAACGAAGCTGAACGGATTAGATAGATCGCCAAAAATTCGTTTTTTTAAAAAATTAGTATATCTTGTAAGCCATGCCTTTTTTCAAAAACCCATAAGGTGCGTTAAACTGGGCCCATAAAACTGCAATTCTTTCCCCATTTAACCTTTCTTCTATCTCCTCTACTTTCTGAGATACCCATACTGATCATCAAAAAAATCACCCTGTATAGGAAGTTACACACACATAAGTTATCAATCGTTCATTTTTTACCTAAAAATGTTGTGTGTCGTTTTTAACGTGCATTTTTAAGTGAACTAAATTGAATGAAATAGGTTCTCTTATGCCATGTCGCTAGGACCCTTAGATTTTACTAAAAGATAACAATTTTAAGGTACTACGACCCACGTAATTTCTGTTTTAAGTATATACCTAGTTGTTTTTATCATCGATACCATCATTATAAGGTAATTTTAATATTATTAATTGATTTAATTTTTTTTATTAGATTTTTTGATACAGATAATAGAAAACCATAAAATAAGACTATTTTGCGGTATAACTTTTTTCCACAACCGCCTCGTTTTCAACCGCATACACGTGTTTCATGCTATTTGGCAATCATTAGTACGGTGTAACATTAACCAAATCAAAAGATAGGCATGATTTGGGAAGCAACAAATGAAGTCTAGGCAGGAGCCAACAGAACATTTTCAGCTTCAGTCAGCACATCCCCTATTTTGGGGCTTGTACTAACATCGCCACGTAGGCTGCTAAAGCGACCAACGTTTTTTTAGCAATGCAAGTAGTATAGCTATGTGCGTACGAGCGCAATTTCCCCATGTATTTCTTACGGGGGCTAAATCCTGCACTTTTTTGACCAAACTTTCCCCCTCCACTCCCAAACCACGCCCCCCAGCCAATCGCACCGACTCTGAACCCTGCGATAGCCCGAGGGGTGCCGAAGATGTCCGAGTTCGCTGACCTTCGCCCCTGCCGCGACCTTCGCGAGACCGCTCGACTTTCTCCGAGGGTGCCGAAGTGCCCGTCATTATCCCTCCGACCGTGGACCCAGCCGCGACGCCGGAAGCAGGCCGCGGACATGTCACAACGAGACTCCCACCTAATAATTAAAAGAAACCCGCACCCTGTTATAGAAAATCGTAATTTAGGCAAGCCATGACGTCTCCTGGGTGCTCGAGTTCTCGCTTTCGCCAGGCCGACCGTTGACCCAGCCGCGACGTCGGGGCATGACCGGACCGGGAATCGCAACTAATAATTAAGACACCCTCTTATAGAAAATCGCAATGAAGGCAAGTCATGACGTCCCCTGTCGACCTCTAGCCGTGGCCATGCAAGTCTTGAATTTTTGCCAGCCCTCGCCTACCGTTGACCTCTGCCTGGTGAAACATATTTTTTTTGCGTCCGCGGCGCCGTGACATGTCGAGACTCGCAACTAATAAAAACCTAACACATAGAAAGTAGTAAAATACCAGCTTGCAATTTGAATATGTACGTAAACTAATGCCAACGAAAAAAGTGCTTTCACTCAATCGTCGAAATAAGCGTGATGTAGTTTCGAAAGCACGCGCGCTGATCTCATCAGTACATACTGGCGATATAAAAAAACAAAAATATGTCGGAGCAAACGTTATTCGTAAGGTCGAACGACTTGAATTCTTTTCATACTTTTAGTTGACTAAAAATAAAAACTATTGAGTGCAAATTTCACCTGTTTTAAAAAATAGGCTGACGTCACATTATCATACCCACCAACAAGTTGAACATCTGAAAGACTAGTACCACTAGCTGCAATTAAACCCAAATTTTTGTGCGCATGCGTTTCCTGTTGTTTAAGTTTAGCTGCCCGAATTCTGAGATATATAGACCCCCCGTTTTAACTTACTTTTCGTGGCTAAAATACAAATATTGAGGCACAAAGTTCACTAGTTTTAAAAAATACGCTTACGTCACAATTATTATCAACAAGTTAACAAAACACCTGAAAGGATAGATATTTGACGCCACTAGAGAGATAGCGACCGCAACTAAAAACTACATAATCGAAAGCATTTTGAGCCCGCAAATAAAGTACCCGTAGGTTTCTTGTTAAGCAGGTGTCAGAAATGAAAAGAAATATTTCAAACTTCGCCCAGTATCAATTTGCAGCAAATAATTTCTAGTTACTAGAAAACGGTGAGCGCAAAACATAAAAAAAATATGCTGGAGATATTAAAACATACAAAGCAAGATTCTTGAAAAACAATTCGGGGAAACATAATGACAGAAAAAAAATAAAAAAAACGCATGAGTGTTAGATATAATTAACCATCATTTTCCAAAGGCATATTTTCATTAAAAAACAACCAATAACCGTTTAAATTCCAGGTACTGCTGCAATATTTTCCCTAAGACCACATGGAAATTTCACTTTTCGCTAATCTACGAGTATCAATATACAACCTACGTTGTACTATACCACAATTTCCATAATAGACGCCTATAAAACTGAGACTTTTCACATCACCTACGCCACAGACGAGTACATAAGACGGATGAAACGAGCTAGGTTGGTGTTATAAACAATGAAATAATTTAAAAAATAAAAATATGCTACAGAGATATTATTATTACTATTCTCTAAATATGGGAAGATACTTCTATTTTGTCTATAATTTTACTATTGTTGAGAAATTGTCTTTCAGAAATTCCCATCAGAAATATTAAAAAATATACCTCTCCTGATGGCGGATAATGCTCAAAACATGATGTCATAAAAAATTTCAACAGAGTTACCCACTAGGGAATATTCAATGATTCTTTCTTATAATAATAATACCTTTATTAGCCCAACAGAAATTACATTCCAATTATAAGAGCTACTTAGCACGATATATATTATAGATATACTAGTGTGTTTGTAAATCCTATATTATGCAAATTGCAAATCAACCAAACAAGAAAGATTATTAATACAAATTACTGTATAAATTATTAACAAAGATTCTCGATGCAATTAGTCAAAATTTCAGTCGAAGTAGAAAAAAGATCACAGACATCATTCAGCTTATTTGCATTGCTATATATGAAATACAAGGGAGATTTCCACAACAAATTTGTGTTGGGAGTTTTTAAATAAAACATTTTGTTCCGTCTTACTTCAATTCGAGGTACCTACATAGAAGTTAAGTTGAGACAATATGTAGGAGTAAATAGGTACCTAGATCACTTTATCATGTAAGTATTATTGTCTGTATAAATAATAAATAGTAAGCAAACTACAATCTTCTTCTAAATAAAAAAATTCAAATGATCCGCATACAAATGAATTTAAACCACTAAACATTTTACCTAATTTTTATAACCTTTCAAAATAGGTTGAAGTTTGAACTTACTTTTGGAAATTTTTTCTCAGACGTATTTGCGACTTCAAACTAATAAATAGCGTTCAAAACAATATCTGTAACAGAAAACAATATTTTCAAGTCCAAAGCTCTTATGGTTTTAATTCAAGTAAAAAAACATTACCCATTTTCTGTTTGAGCCCAAAAGCAAATACAAATTTTCTAATTGTTCTTAGAAGTTATAAACAATGAGACTCATATTTAAAAATATAAAAATATGCTACAGAGATGAGATACCTTATTATGTCACAAGTTTGAGGATCAAAACCTATTGGATTTTTTAAGTAAATGTATTATCAATTATTATTTTGTAGCAACTTAATATTTTGGAAAGGAAAAAGTTTTTTCGATTGTTTTCAAATAAAATTTGTAGTGTATCGGAGAGCAATCATATGCATCCGAGGGGGTGAGATAGAGATGTTTTTTTTTTCACTTAAAGCTAACAAATATCTGGAACAATCCTAAAATTTTTTCTCATGTCCTAAATTGTAACTTATAGGTTTTTTAAACTTGTTTTCTATTTTTAGTTACAGTTCTTCACCGCTATAAAAATCAACGCAACTGATGAAATCCTATACTCGTATGCTTTAGGTTAAAGGGTTCTTTATTCATAGAGGTTAAGACATTTACTTTATAGAATCATATGTCAAGAATTTTTGATATTTATGGATCAAATGTAACAAACTATACAATATAGCAACTTTTATAAAAAAATAAGGTAGAATTATAAATTATTGTCAGTACAGTTAATGTTAAATATACGAGTTAATTCGACTAGGAACTATTGTTGATAGGTACTTTCTGGACGCATGTACAATTTTAAGAAATGCAACTTGATATTTATACAATAGATTGCTGGAATAATTATATTGCATTGGGTTTTTCTAACTATTGCTTTTACTTACGACGTACGTGAATAGATTTTAGTGTAGGTATACATACGACTTTGAAAACATCTAAATATAGAGGTTGTGTAGAAGTTTGATTAAAATTTTTAAAAAGATATAATTTTCAAACCAATAAAAAAAAACGATTTATTAACTGAAAAATGATTTTTAACGGCACATAATAATATATAGACACGTGATAATAGCTTTTTGTTGACATCAATGAACATTTTATGGTATTACTAAGACTTTCTCTTAGATATGAATACTTAAAAAGAAAAACAGTCTCTGTGACAACTTAAGGCTATATAATACTGGCTAGACTTGAAAAAACCTTCACGCTTGAGGTATAAATTATACTATAGTATACCTGATAGAAAAAATAAAAAATTGAAATAATATCTGAGAAACAAGAAACGACTTTTTATTATATTGTAGGTAAAATAATGTTAAACATCAAAGCGTTTTTAAAAAAAAAAATGAAAGGTTACAATAAAGCAAGAGGCGTTAAGAAATCGTCAGTTTCTACTAAAACGTTAAGAACAAAAAGGTTGAAATTAACAGTGTATGGGTTGAGAATAATTCAGAAATATAGTTAAAAAATGGGACTGCCACAAAAGACCAAAAAGGCATTAATAAATCGATAATTAAAGAAAAGCCACGCTTGAGGTATATATTATACTAAAAAAAAATCAAAATTAAAATAAGATCTGAGAAACAAGAAACGACTTTTTATTATATTATAAGAAAATAAGGTTAAATAAACATCAAAGCGTTTTGGTAGTGCCAGAAACAGAAAAGTCACGCTTGAGGAATACATTATACTATCGCAACCCTAATAAAAAAATTAAAAAAGGTCTGACACACTTGAACTTGTTTCATTACAAGTAAAATATATAATAATGTTAGAAAAAATAAGTATACGGTGAAAACATGTTCCTAAAAATAGAATGCTCAACAAGGGAAATGAATCACACTTTCTTGATATGCAATAATTCTGTATAATTGTTTGAATTAATAATTAAAACTTCATAGAGGCATCAGACAAATTATATCAAATTTTCAAAGTGGCACCTCCGAAAGCATTGTTTGTCATCTATATGAGAGACGAAAACTGGTTTGGTGTTGACCAATATAATTTTTCATATTTAAAAACATTTGTGGTAAACCTTACCAGGATTGCTAAGGTTTTATATATTTTTCTATAGTATTTGAACAATATTGGTAAAATAGTGGAGTCGGCCCCTATTTTTTTCTGCACCACACAATATAGTAGCTTCTGGAGCGATATATATCAACAAACCCCATGTACGCAGTAGCATGACAGTACTGGATATATGAGTGTATCTAAACATCCATTCTTTATGATTTTCATTATGTGGCTCGCACGACTTTGGAGTTTATTCATAGTTTTGGAGAATTGTGATGTTGGGATTTATTGCAAAATAAAGTGATTTTTTAGTATTGATATGGCTTTAGGAATTAGGCGAAGGGATTAAATTATAGCGTGTGTTTAAACCTTCCCAAGGAAATAGCAACCAATTCTCTAACCGTATGCATTTCCCTATGCATTCACCAACATTTTTAAAACTAGAATGATACAAAAACTCTATGGGGAAGAACCAATTTTGTAAACGGAATACATTTGGAAAATAGTAAATGGTAGCATGCCGAAACTTGCATAATTTTAGTAACTTAAGGTCAACAAAAATACTTTAAAAATATTAAAAATGCGTATTGTATATACAAATAATTGTTCTACTTTTTATTGGGAATTTTACGATTTCCATTAGTTACATGAGGCTTCAATTTTCACTACATAGTTTAATATATTGACAGATTCGATAAGCTATAAATATAAACATTTACGCGGATATGCAGCGTGACTGTTAGGTAACTACACCTTAGGTAAGCGGTTAAACAATGGCATACCAATTATTATTAATAAACGAAGTCCACGGAATGATGAAATATGAAACAAAGTGTGTATATGACTAATATGAATAATGTAATAAATAATAAAGTCAAAATGTTGTCACTAAAATATTAATAGCAAATACAAATACAACGAATAAAATTAGCAAGAGATGGACCAACTTGCCACCTGTCTGATATTGTAGGTACCCTGTGTTCTAATTTTCTATACTAACTTCTCTTTGAATAACTGGCAATCATATTTTACTAAATTACACTGAACATTCAGCAACACAGTTGTCCGTATTTCCTAGAGAGTATTTCCTAAAGTGCTGATTCTTTAATTTTCTAGTCTACTTATTCTTTCAGAATTGGAAATTTGAATTTGTCTGATATAATTTTTATGCAATATTTTGAACGTTGTACCTCATTAAATGGTTTTGTTTGAACTAGTTCAGAATATATTTACAATATGGCAAATGCGTTAAAAATCAGTAATTGAGAGCAAAAATCACTTTAAATATACTAGATATATACCTATAGGTACTGGGTGGAAACAATGATGGAATTAACGATTTTTTAACGCTTTTTTGACATTTTTAACTATATTCTGAATTATTCTCAACCCATCTATTGCTAGTTCCAACCTTTAGGCCCTAATACTTTATTGTATCATTTCATTTTAGAAAACGCTTTGGTGTTTATTTAACATTATTTTACTAGTAGTAGATAAAAAGTCAGTTCTTGTCTCTCTGACCTTGTATTAATTCCGATATATACTTTTTCTTTCAAGTTTCCTAAATAGCTTTGATTTTAATGCTCATGAATTTTGATCTGAACCCAAGAAAATGTGTCATTACTTGGTTATCACTTTTTCCATATTTCATAGCAGTTTATTGTCATGTGGACTGAAAGTGATTTTTCTTTTGTTTTGAGTTACATTATGTCCAATGTAAGTACCTATACTTTTTCTTTTAGTTTTCTATACAGTACCTATTATGTACGCTTTTTTGACATTTTTAACTATATTCTGAATTATTCTCAACCCATCTATTGCTAATTCCAACCTTTAGGCCCTAATACTTTATTGTATCATTTCATTTTAGAAAACGCTTTGGTGTTTATTTAACATTATTTTACTTGTAGTAGATAAAAAGTCAGTTCTTGTCTCTCTGACCTTGTATTAATTCCGATATATACTTTTTCTTTCAGGTTTCCTAAATAGTTTTAATTTTAATGCTCATGAATTTTGATCTGAACCCAAGAAAATGTGTCATTACTTGGTTATCACTTTTTCCATATTTCATAGCAGTTTATTGTCATGTGGACTGAAAGTGATTTTTTTTTGTTTTGAGTTACATTATGTTCAATGTAAGTACCTATACTTTTTCTTTTAGTTTTCTATACAGTACCTATTATGTAGTCTGCATTCTGAATTTCTCCTCGAGTCCCATCCCCTGCTAATTTCTACTTCTATGTTTCTTCGTCTTCTTTGTTTTAACACTTTAGACTTTAGAGGCATATATTTTAACCTTAACACACAAAAAATCATCAATTTTAAAAGCTTTTATTTAACTTGCAATGTATGTATGTATGTATGTATGTAATTTGTTCGGGTGGAATCTTGCAACTCAATTTTGAAGCAGATATCTTCAACCGATCGAGCTGAAATTTTGTACACACGTTTAATTTGGATGACAATGCATGATTATATGTGTGACGTCATTCTAAATCCAACATGGCGGATCACCCAAGATGGCGGACTAGTTAAATTTCAACCGATCGAGCTGAAATTTTGTACACACGTTTAATTTGGATGACAATGCATGATTATATGTGTGACGTCATTCTAAATCCAACATGGCGGAACACTCAAGATGGCGGACTAGTTAAATTTCAACCGATCGAGCTGAAGTTTTGTACACACGTTTAATTTGGATGACAATGCATGATTATATGTGTGACGTCATTCTAAATCTAACATGGCGGAACACTCAAGATGGCGGACTAGTTAAATTTCAACCGATCGAGCTGAAATTTTGTACACACGTTTAATTTGGATGACAATGCATGATTATATGTGTGACGTCATTCTAAATCCAACATGGCGGAACACCCAAGATGGCGGACTAGTTAACTTTGACTTGTGTAGTTTGGTGAGATAGGCGTCAACAGCATTGGTCTGCAACCTGTCTCGTTGTATATTTAGGCTCCAAGCTCTTCGCGCCTGGTCAAGCATACGTGGCCTTAAGTAGGGTTAGATCATTAGAAGGTCTCCTCATTGAAGAGCTAGACTGTTCTAAACTAACCGGCAAACGACCTTGCAACAATGATGCGTTAACTGAGATGAATAGACTCAGACACCTGGCCAAACTAAAAATTACAAAATAAATTAAAAGTAAAAAAATATTTTTAAAAAAAGCTTTTATTTAAATGCGCTAAAAAGAATAAAATAATCTTTTCTTTTAAAACTTTTACTATCAACTTATAACGTCATTCCACAATTTATATGATATAAAAGCTTGTCGCGAGATTTAAGTTTTCAAACTAAGTAAATACCACTACTTAAATCTCGCGACAAGCTTTTATATCATATAAATTGTGGAATGACGTTATAAGTTGATAGTAAAAGTTTTAAAAGAAAAGATTATTTTATTCTTTTTAGCGCATTTAAATAAAAGCTTTTTTTAAAAATATTTTTTTACTTTTAATTTATTTCGTTCATTGTTTACATATTTTATTGTCGTTCGTTGAAATGATGACTGATAACGGTTTTTTCTTGTGTGGAATATACAATAAGTTTCTCAGACATTACTTAATTTGAGATACCTCTTTTTTCTTTCATTGTTTCCACCCAGTACCTATAGGTATATATCTAGTATATTTAAAGTGATTTTTGCTCTCAATTACTGATTTTTAACGCATTTGCCATATTGTAAATATATTCTGAACTAGTTCAAACGAAACCATTTAATGAGGTACAAAGTTCAAAATATTGCATAAAAATTATATCAGACAAATTCAAATTTCCAATTCTGAAAGAATAAGTAGACTAGAAAATTAAAGAATCAGCATTTTAGGAAATACGGACAACTGTGTTGCTGAATGTTCAGTGTAATTTAGTAAAATATGATTGCCAGTTATTCAAAGAGAAGTTAGTATAGAAAATTAGAACACAGGGTACCTACAATATCAGACAGGTGGCAAGTTGGTCCATCTCTTGCTAATTTTATTCGTTGTATTTGTATTTGCTATTAATACTTTAGTGACAACATTTTGACTTTATTATTTATTACGTTATTCATATTAGTCATATACACACTTTGTTTCATATTTCATCATTCCGTGGACTTCGTTTATTAATAATAATTGGTATGCCATTGTTTAACCGCTTACCTAAGGTGTAGTTACCTAACAGTCACGCTGCATATCCGCGTAAATGTTTATATTTATAGCTTATCGAATCTGTCAATATATTAAACTATGTAGTGAAAATTGAAGCCTCATGTAACTAATGGAAATCGTAAAATTCCCAATAAAAAGTAGAACAATTATTTGTATATACAATACACATTTTTAATATTTTTAAAGTATTTTTGTTGACCTTAAGTTACTAAAATTATGCAAGTTTCGGCATGCTACCATTTACTATTTTCCAAATGTATTCCGTTTACAAAATTGGTTCTTCCCCATAGAGTTTTTGTATCATTCTAGTTTTAAAAATGTTGGTGAATGCATAGGGAAATGCATACGGTTAGAGAATTGGTTGCTATTTCCTTGGGAAGGTTTAAACACACGCTATAATTTAATCCCTTCGCCTAATTCCTAAAGCCATACCAATACTAAAAAATCACTTTATTTTGCAATAAATCCCAACATCACAATTCTCCAAAACTATGAATAAACTCCAAAGTCGTGCGAGCCACATAATGAAAATCATAAAGAATGGATGTTTAGATACACTCATATATCCAGTACTGTCATGCTACTGCGTACATGGGGTTTGTTGATATATATCGCTCCAGAAGCTACTATATTGTGTGGTGCAGAAAAAAATAGGGGCCGACTCCACTATTTTACCAATATTGTTCAAATACTATAGAAAAATATATAAAACCTTAGCAATCCTGGTAAGGTTTACCACAAATGTTTTTAAATATGAAAAATTATATTGGTCAACACCAAACCAGTTTTCGTCTCTCATATAGATGACAAACAATGCTTTCGGAGGTGCCACTTTGAAAATTTGATATAATTTGTCTGATGCCTCTATGAAGTTTTAATTATTAATTCAAACAATTATACAGAATCATTGCATATCAAGAAAGTGTGATTCATTTCCCTTGTTGAGCATTCTATTTTTAGGAACATGTTTTCACCGTATACTTATTTTTTCTAACATTATTATATATTTTACTTGTAATGAAACAAGTTCAAGTGTGTCAGACCTTTTTTAATTTTTTTATTAGGGTTGCGATAGTATAATGTATTCCTCAAGCGTGACTTTTCTGTTTCTGGCACTACCAAAACGCTTTGATGTTTATTTAACCTTATTTTCTTATAATATAATAAAAAGTCGTTTCTTGTTTCTCAGATCTTATTTTAATTTTGATTTTTTTTTAGTATAATATATACCTCAAGCGTGGCTTTTCTTTAATTATCGATTTATTAATGCCTTTTTGGTCTTTTGTGGCAGTCCCATTTTTTAACTATATTTCTGAATTATTCTCAACCCATACACTGTTAATTTCAACCTTTTTGTTCTTAACGTTTTAGTAGAAACTGACGATTTCTTAACGCCTCTTGCTTTATTGTAACATTTCATTTTTTTTAAAAAAACGCTTTGATGTTTAACATTATTTTACCTACAATATAATAAAAAGTCGTTTCTTGTTTCTCAGATATTATTTCAATCTTTTATTTTTTCTATCAGGTATACTATAGTATAATTTATACCTCAAGCGTGAAGGTTTTTTTCAAGTCTAGCCAGTATTATATAGCCTTAAGTTGTCACAGAGACTGTTTTTCTTTTTAAGTATTCATATCTAAGAGAAAGTCTTGTTCATTGATGTCAACAAAAAGCTATTATCACGTGTCTATATATTATTATGTGCCGTTAAAAATTATTTTTCAGTGAATAAATCGTTTTTTTTTATTGGTTTGAAAATTATATCTTTTTAAAAATTTTAATCAAACTTCTACACAACCTCTATATTTAGATGTTTTCAAAGTCGTATACCTACACTAAAATCTATTCACGTACGTCGTAAGTAAAAGCAATAGTTAGAAAAACCCAATGCAATATAATTATTCCAGCAATCTATTGTATAAATATCAAGTTGCATTTCTTAAAATTGTACATGCGTCCAGAAAGTACCTATCAACAATAGTTCCTAGTCGAATTAACTCGTATATTTAACATAAACTGTACTGACGATAATTTATAATTCTACCTTATTTTTTATAAAAGTTGCTATATTGTATAGTTTGTTACATTTGATCCATAAATATCAAAAATTCTTGACATATGATTCTATAAAGTAAATGTCTTAACCTCTATGAATAAAGAACCCCTTAAACTAAAGCATACGAGTATAGGATTTCATCAGTTGCGTTGATTTTTATAGCGGTGAAGAGCTGTAACTAAAAATAGAAAACAAGTTTAAAAAACCTATAAGTTACAATTTAGGACATGAGAAAAAATTTTAGGATTGTTCCAGATATTTGTTAGCTTTAAGTGAAAAAAAACATCTCTATCTCACCCCCTCGGATGCATATGATTGCTCTCCGATACACTACAAATTTTATTTGAAAACAATCGAAAAAACTTTTTCCTTTCCAAAATATTAAGTTGTTACAAAATAATAATTGGTAAATTATACATACATTTACTTAAAAAATCCAATAGTTTTTGATCCTCAAACTTGTGACATAATAAGGTATCACATCTCTGTAGCATATTTTTATATTTTTAAATATGAGTCTCATTGTTTATAACTTCTAAGAACAATTAGAAAATTTGTATTTGCTTTTGGGCTCAAACAGAAAATGGGTAATGTTTTTTTACTTGAATTAAAACCATAAGAGCTTTGGACTTGAAAATATTGTTTTCTGTTACAGATATTGTTTTGAACGCTATTTATTAGTTTGAAGTCGCAAATACGTCTGAGAAAAAATTTCCAAAAGTAAGTTCAAACTTCAACCTATTTTGAAAGGTTATAAAAATTAGGTAAAATGTTTAGTGGTTTAAATTCATTTGTATGCGGATCATTTGAATTTTTTATTTTTATTTAGAAGAAGATTGTAGTTTGCTTACTATTTATTATTTATTATTTAAATATATTAGTTAATTTTACAAATATGCTTGAATTTGGACAAAGTTACGCGGAATTGATTTAATTTTGATTGATTTATGAAATTGTTTAGGGTTAATATTAAAACAAACTTTTTTGAGGAAATTAATAATGTTTTTCAAAAAAATATTTTTGTATGTTTTGGTATTTAGGCATAAATTTTAATTATAGACAACTTTTCTTAATAACATTTTGCTGAATTTTCTAAAATAAGGGTACTTTACTCTTGTAAATTTTTTATATTTTTTCACCTACCCTGTATGCTGTTTGACTTGCAACCATTCTAAGTGCCTAATATAATTATCGAACATGCACCAACTTTCGGGAATATTTGTATTTTCGTTGTGCAATTAATAAAAAAAATCCCATATGGTCCAAGGCCGAAGTTGAAATTTCTGTATGTAGTACTTATCAAAAGAACACCCTGTATACTAATTTATGCAACACTTTTGAGGAAAGTTAAATAATGTTAATAGGATAATTTACAGACATCACCCGATTATCGATTTATTTCAAAAGTAGAATAAACTTCCGTATTGATATTTTCGGAATTACATTCAATATTTTGTGATTGACAATAATTTACCTATTATTCCGAATTATTACAACTGGAAAGGTCCAGTTTATTTTTAAAAGAAGACAGAGGTAAAAAACGGGTAGAGTTTTGTCCTTATTACCGCATTATAAAAATAGGTCTAACAAAAAGGTAAGCACTATAAAAATGATATTCAGGGGGGGAGAGGTGATCCAGGCATTAATTTTAGCTTCTTCCCCTATTACCGCCTAGAGGTTCACGTTCCGCCAATTTTGGTCATACTGTGTATTGATTTGCAGGAGATCCTACCGTATATGGAAATCTGAAACCTGCACAAGAAACAATTCAAGCGGTGATTGGTACAATCCAAGAAGGCACATGCAATGGATATGCTCCAAGCGTGGGATATGAAAATGCTAGAGCAGCAGTTGCCGAATATCTTAGTATCGACGGTGTACGGGTATGCAAAAGTTACAATTACATATCTAAAATCAAAAACTGTTTTATACGTTTGGCAATATTGTTATTAATTAATATTTAATTTTAAATTTTCCAAAGGGCTGTATTAGACTATACTAAAATCGAGCAACTCTTACGCCTGGCGTAAACACGAGCACGTGCGTTGAAATATTCGCCAGGGCCGCACTGAGGCACGACCTTTAGTTGATTTTAGTTTTACAATTATTTACACCAAAATATTTCGGAAAAGAATTATTGTCTTAATTGAAATGGTTCAAAACATCGATAAAATTATTTGTGGCAGTGTCTAAATTGCTGAAAACAACAAGATAAAACCGCATAACTACACTTTTGCGATCGAGTACGTCCCTGTTGCCGATTCGGGTGAAATTTTATAGCCTACCGACCAATCGCGGAACGTCATTGAACACGTGGTTTTATTTACGCCAGGCATACGGGTTGCTCGATTTTAGTATAGTTAGCTTACACCCCATATCTACAGTGTCCACGTTAAGGACCGATTTTAATAAACTTTTTTTGTTAGGTACCTAGGTGGTCAAAATGCGTGGCTAACTTTACTTTTGAGCTGTAAACATGCCAACTATGACCACTTTTATGGGCTCAGAAATTATATTAGGGCTTTTTTAGAAATAAGCTGAACACGGATTTTTATTTAGGGTCACTCAAACCCTATTTGTATCAATTTTCACTGTTCTAAAATTGGAGGAAAAATTTATTAGGTATTATTTGAAGTAGTGAGGCTAAGCGGGTGCTCCTTATCTCAGACCCCTCTTCTATCTCACTCGCACTCATGTATTTCCCAATAGTCTGTCTCACTCTATCTCTTCTTCTCGACTTCCGTTCTTGAGTCTTTGAGTCTTTCGGTCGTCGCGGCGTTGCGGGATCCTCGATTTATTTCTGGAAACTAGATAAATACATTGCTGTCAAAATCGTGGGGTCATCCGTCTAGGTACGCGCGCGCTTGCACCTTGAAAGGGTATCTGTCAGGCTGCGGCTCCGGGGGCCTTAAAGGAAGAAGATGTCTTAAAGGGAATCTTAATACCTTGAAGTAGACGGAGAGCTGGCTACGTGGAGTAGGGTCACTCGGTAAAGTGGGAATTTGATCATTTATAAGTTCCGTTGTTACTGACATAGCGAGAGGCGGGCGGGCAGAAGGCACCCTGGAAGACTAAAGTGAGGGTAAGGGGATAAACATGCAATTTTTTTTTGTAAAAAAATTGGTAAAGTAAAGTGTTGAAAGTTTGCAGGATAATCGGAGATAGTGCAAATAAGTAGAGAAAAAATCGGCAGAAGGCTAGGTGGAAAATAAAGAGTCAGCAGAAGGAGCTGAAGTTGCAAAAATTTTGCAACAATTATGTGACTGAGTAAACTTCTGCCAATTTTTACATTTATTCTGTAACTCAAAATAACACCAGTTGCAAAACGGCAGAAGGCTAGTTGGAAGAATTAGCGAGGGGGTAACCACTCTGTAAAAAATGTACCAGTATTGCGGAAATCATTAGGATTTCCAGTGATTTCACACGATTTCGCAAATAGTTAAAAGATTGCACGGGATTTCTACGGATTTCGCGGGATTTCGCATGATTGCGCAGAATATTTCATGATTTCGAAGGATTTCCTGTGATTTCGCAGTAGTTTATTTGATTTCAGCAATCAAATTTTTGTAAAATTAAATAAGTAAGTACATTTTTATGAACTGTCATAGAAGGAGGGGGTAACAACGAGGTTAACTTCGTCTTATGGAAATCATGGAAATATTCGTACATGTTTGAATGTGTAGATAATATTTTAATAATAATTTGTGGTGAGCATGCGCGTTGGACGTATAGAGTGCAATATGCCACGTAAGTGACAAAGTATCAGACCATTTGATATTGGAGGTTATGTTACAGAAATAACACAAATCAATTTAACATGATGTATTATCATAGTCTGGAAAATATTGACATAAAAAGACGGAATAAGCAAACTTTTCTCTCAGATTTTTTTATATAAAAGTGTAGGTTTTGAGGTCACAAAACATATGTCACGCAACCACCAGCAACATACAGCGTTTTGAGATATAGACATAAGTATATAATAATATATGATTTTTCGCGTTTTTCGACCAAAAACTGCCAATATCTCAAAGATGCATCTTTTCGAAAAAAAAAAAAAAAAGTTTCAAATAAAAGTAGTTCAAAATTAAATTTCCTATAAAATTGCTCCTATCAAAAATTTCGATTTTCCCAAGCGTTTTCCCGTAAAAGCGGAAAACCCGTATGCATAATTAAAAATGCATATAAATATACAGGGTGATTCAAAACTATGCGGCACCCTTTCAGGGGCGTAATTTACTCGTTAAAATAAGACGAAAAGTCCATATCAACATGGGTCCAAAAACGCTTAGTTACGAAGATACAGGGTGATTAAGCTTTCAAAAAAATATATTGATTTTTGTTTACATCTTCCAAATCAATAAGAATATTTAAACCAAACTTGGTACACAATAATACCCCCATAGGATGACATAACACATGTTAATATCAGGTCTCCAAAGTAACCAGTGGCGGAGGTTGGGTAATCAGTACCATTAATTAAACAAAAAAAAATAGTACTGCCCTGTACAATACAAAAATGTATTATCTTGTCGAATAAACAATACAATATGGAACAAAAAATGTCTCTTTCATTTTTTTCATATCTCTCTCCCTTTCGCGGAAAATTGGAGTTTTTCCTATTTCTCATCTTTTTTGGACTCTAATTTACTTTGAAGTAACTATTATTTTAAGTAAACGAAATGATTTTCAAATGGAATTGAAGTAGGAGTAGGTAATTTTTGATACTAGAAAGGCGCTAAGGCACAAAATAATAATAATAATATTTTGAAAGCTTAATCACCCTGTATCTTCGTAACGAAGCGTTTTTGGGCCCAAGTTGATATGAACTTTTCGTCTTATTTTAATGAGTAACTTACGCCCCTGAAAGGGTGCCGCATAGTTTTGAATCACCCTGTATATGCGGTTTTTCTGCTTTTATGGGAGAACGCCGGGAAAATCCTGGAGGAGCTATTTTATAGGAAATTTAATTTTGAACTACTTTAACTATTAGCAGTTTTTAGTCAAAAAACACGAGAAATCGTATATATATACAGGGTGTCCAACTTTAAAACTGTACAAATCCGTAAAATCTTCATTTTTGGAGATAAGTAATAGCCTAAACTTTTTTTTGTTTCAAAGTCCTTCAAAAAACGCTTCTTATGACCTTCCTGGCATTTTCAAAATGCAAATCCAGGACCGGCTGCGATTTTTTTATACCCCCGATTTTCACAAAAACCATTTAGCGATTTTTTTATTTAAAATCTGACCCCACATCGTCAATCAGAACACGGCAAAACTCCATATACCAAATTTGAACAAAAAATATACAGGGAGTTCTATTCTGCAGGGTGTCAAAGTTGAGCAAAATAGGAATTTTAAAGGCATCTGCAGAGTCAACTGTGCCATGGAATGCTCTCAAAACAGTTGAATAATCAATAGGACCACTCAACCTGTTGGTGTGCAAAGGTCCATTGCAAAATATACAGAGTGTTTTTATCCGTGCCATCTCAAATTACTGAATTTTTAGAACTTTATACGGGTCAAAAATCGAATATATCAAAACCGCTCCACACACTATAAATGAACTAAATCTAAAAAATACAGAAGGCTGCCAGTCAGTTAAGTCCATATCAGTTAAGGTTGGCTGGTGTGCCACAACAGGAAAAGCACAGAAAATGTATCATCTTATACAGTGACTTTGTTGAGAAAGGTCCAATAATTTAAATTGTTTTTATTTGTTAGTTGACATTTTGTAAAGAAATACATTGCTTTTGTGTTTATCAATATTTTTTCCATGATTCCAATTCCAGAGCACTGTTGATCCGTATAAGTTTCATAAAATTTCAGAATTTTGAGATAGCTCAGAGAAAAATACCCTGTATATTTTTGTAGTAAATATTTTCACACCATCATTTTGAGTGGTTTTGAGTTGACCATTCAACTGTTTTGAAGGGATTCCATGGCACACTTGACTCGCCAGATGCCTGTAAAATTCCTATTTTGCTCAACTTTGATATCGGCGTCAGCGCAGCGGCGCGGCGTGGCGTTCTAAAATAAATGTCATGTCGTGCGCGTGTGCCCGAGCGCGAGCCGAAGCGGACCGAATGTCTCCGATGCCTCGGGATTTCACAGAGGATTTCGCGGATTGCGGCGATTTCGCAGTTGATTTCGCGGATTGCGGGAGGATTTCGCAGATTGCGGCATGATTTCGCAGATTGCGGTATGATTTCGCAGATTGCGGGGGGATTTCGCTAATTGCGGCGGTGATTTCCGGGATTGCGGCCGAAAATGTACCCGTATTTCGCAGAGTGGTTACCCCCTCGAGAATTAGGGAGATATGGCAAATAGTAAGTGCGTCGATGGCCCACTCGAATAATTACTTTACCTGATATATTATATTTTATTTCATCAAGTACACTTCTGGCAATTTGTCAGCATATTTTACCATAATTCAGTGCACTATTTGTCAATTGCCAGAAGTAAATTACGAAGACAGACGTAAATCAATAATTTTATTAATGAAAAAATTAAAAATGTAAACGAGCCTTTCAATAAAAAACAATTCGATGATTCCTGCTTGCCACCTTGCTGCACTGAATTACGCCAACACATTGAAAGAACGCATTATATTGCAAATATATGGACAAATGCGAATTTATTTGATCCGTACGAATTAGGAGCTGCAAATTGCGGGTGGATATTGAATGGGTCCCAATAGCCAATACGAATTCAAATGGTTTGAAAGACCCACAATTAATACCACCATCAGTCAAAGACGTTGTCCTTGATAGTGACGATTCGGAAGGCAATTTTGAATTTGATTTCAAACATGATTTAATAGTGATTTTCGAAAAATATTCGAAATTATAAATATCATTTTAATAGAAATGAAATTAGTCCTCATATTTTTTTCATTAATAAAATTATTGGTTTACGTATGTCTTCGTAATTGGCTTCTGGCAATTGACAAATAATGTACCGAATTATCGTAAAATATGCTGACAAATTGCCAGAAGTGTACTTGATGAAATAAAATATAGGTAGGTAAAGTAATTATTCGAGTGGGCCATCGACGCACTTACTATTTGCCATATCTCCCTCATTCTTCCAACTAGCCTTCTGCCGTTTTGCAACTGGTGTTATTTTGAGTTACAGAATAAATGTAAAAATTGGCAGAAGTTTACTCAGTGACATAACTGTTGCAAAAATTTTTGCAACATTAGCTCATTCTGCCGACTCTTTATTTTCCACCTAGATTCTGCCGATTTTTTCTCTAATCATTTTCACTATCTCCGATTATCCTGCAAATTTTCAACACTTTACCTTATCCATTTTTTAACAAAAAAATTGCATGTTTAACCCCCTACCCTCATTTAGTCTTCCAGGGTGCCTTCTGCCCGCCCGCCTCTCGCTATGTCAGTAACAACGGAACCTATAAATGATCAAATTCCCAATTTACCGAGTGACCCCTACTCCACGTAGCCAGCTCTTAGACTAAAGGGAACGTCTCAGAATGTCAAAAATGTCTTGGAAATGTTTTAAAAGAAAAAGGTGTCTTAAAAGATGCCTTGCGACGGTCTTAAAGGAAAGGAAGTTATAAAGGATGTCAAGAATGTATTAAAAAAGTTTTTGAAATGTCATAAAAGATGTATTGAGGCGATCTTGAGGGAAAGGGAACTTCTAAGGTAAACGTAAAGGATGTCAAAAATGTCTTTAGGTGTTCTTACAGAAAAGGTAGCGTCTCAGGAGATTTTAAAGGATGTTTTAAAAGAAAAGTATTCTCGAGAAGATCTTAAAGAAAATAATCTGTCATGGAATTTTTTTTATTCTTGAAAAATTATAGTAAATAGAATTTTTACAGGATAAGGAATATTTTGAGGGAAAATTAAGGACATCTATAATATATAATTTTTATTAATATTAATTGATTAAAAATTAACTAAAACTTATTAGCTTTCATTAATAAACATCTATACACAGGTGTACAAAATATCATTGATAAAGTATAATATAGCAATAACTACATATCAACCAGTTCTCCGTGAATGCAAATGCGGCGCATGCACTATGCCCGGCTGCATTTAAACATTCCGGTATAGATTTCGGCACCCGTTGAAATTTCATTGGCCTGTTCAAATTATCCGACCAATCATAAACGGAGTGCCGAATACGATACGCAATGTTGAAACGGTGCTCAAATGCAGTATGGAATGTTACAACGTTGCGTCATGTACTCGGCATGCAAATAATACATTATTACGTTTGTTAAGTAAAAATACGCTGGTATATACCTACCAAAAATCTAAATCAGTGTTTACTGCAGTGTTGGTCACATTATAAATAATGGAACAATTGATTAAAGTGGCACATAGCTCATATAGAGCAAAATTTTCAATGGAAAGAGATATGATGCAATGGATAATGAAATAATACAAAGATGATTCAAATACACCATGGCGTATTAAAAAAAAATTTAAAAATGCATAATGACGTAAATGAAACCAGGTAAGTACGTAAATTATACCTATTTATTATTTATTTTTTCAAAAGTAGGGCTTATTTATTATTAACTACCTGTCACAAACAGGTAATAAGACAATGTAGGATTAGTGTATGTTTTCACCAATAGAGGTATTTGCGAATTTCAAACACAATCTATATTAAGTAGGGCTACCTACAGTAAATTATTCAATTCTCAATTTGTTTTTTATAAAAACATTTGCCTGTCATCACAGCGGTGATAACCGAGTAAAAAAGAGGAAAAGAATTCGGAATGCAAAATTGAACTAATTATTACAATAAAATTGATAACAAAAGACACCAAGAAGTAGGATAAGTGCATTCAGATAAGTTTTTGATAATATACTATTAGCCAATGGGCCTTGTTCACTCAATCGAATTTCGATATTTCTTACTACTAGAAGGAAATTAATAAAGTCTTTAATAAAATGCCCCTTAGCATCTTTCTCGTCACTCCCATACAATACAATTATAAGATCAACTGACTTACCTGTAAGGAAGTTTGAGCTGAATTTTACCTCAGTCTCATCCGACATTACAGGGAACACACGCAGTTGCTTCACTCTGTACAAACTGCCTACAAACGTTAAAAGAAAAGGTGTTTTTTTTCTCCAACCGCCGCATTATCTAACCACGCTCCATAATATTCAGTGAGTTAAATAACTGTCGAACGCAAACGTCTTTTTAAAAATAAACGGTTTATTCTCACAAAGGTTACAGCGGTTGCCAAGATCTTAATGGCTCTCAATAGTCCGCGCAACTAAAATTGTTTACAATGCAAAAGGTAATTTTATTTACAATACAATAATTTTGTGTTGAGTTTGGAAGTTCTGTTCATGTAACTCCTCCATCCCTTAGACGGCTACTGACGGGTCGTAGATAACTGAAGTAGGCGAATTTTGTATGTTCTTTATTCGTGGTAGAATAAATTTTTCGTTTACGGCCAAAGTATGATGAAATAACTAATATCATGATGGTTAAGAGAATCCATTGAATCCATTTCGAATTTGTATTTGTATTGATATCTTCTATGAAAAGGGAGTTTATTGCGTCGACATTTTCTTTAAGTTGGCTAAGATCTTTGATTGGAACATCGTTCAGTACTAATTTTGGAAATTGTTTCTTACTACGATTTTCCGAAGGTTTTGTAATATCTGGAAGAATAAGCGGGTGCGATCTCGTTGTGAATTCTTGATTTCCATAGATTTTGTTATTAATTATTATTGTACAGTTTTTCGGGATTTTTATTAGCTGTGTCCCTTGGATGGCTTTGAATTCTTGATGGTTGGAATTAATTTGTAATTTTACTTGATGAGTAGCATTCGTTGATTTTTTCGCTTGTTTCGTGTGGTGGTTTGATGTCGGTTGGTTGACAGAAATTTTCCTTTCCATTAATGAGGGTTGAGATGCAATCCATTTCAAGATGGGTGGTAAGAGACTTGTGGAGGCATACGAAGGCTCCATTGATGTTTTCACATGGTGTATCCATATACTGGTAGTTTTCTTCACTTAGAGCCAAGAAGGGTTTGGGCGGAAGCATAATTGTGTTATTTTTTGTAGGAATAGGTGTTAAGTGGAAATATTGGTATGTAACAGGATCAATAATAGGGAGTTCCAAAGCAAAGATCAATTGATTATTGACAAAGTAACAATTGGTTTATATTATTGAATACCAATCCAATGCATTTATTTTTAGTAGGTACTTCTTTTCGTGAATAAAATTTTGAAAGTTGTTTTAAAATATCTTCCAAATCATTAATTGTCAGAATGTCTGGATGTGCGGTATGTAGTCGAGCAAAAGTCACTGCGTTCTCAATATTGTCTAAGAAGGTTATGATTAAATTACAATTTATAAAGATTTGATGAAGGATAGATATGTATATAGTATATCTATAGAAAATATCTGTTTCTAGACTTAATAGTTCGCCGTATCTATCGAAATAGTCCATGATCTTTTGTTGATTTTGAATAATAGAATTAATAGTTTTATCATAGTTATCAGCAAGTTTTTTAAATAATGAAATTAGTCTATTAACTTCAGTTACTATTTTCGGTTGATTTTTCTCTACTGTCGTAATTGCTTTGTCATAGGGTTCATGAGTGGAGTCGAGTGTGCCGCTAAACCATTTATTAATTGTACTTACAAAATTGAATAATCCGCGTTTTGTTCTTCTATTCTTAAATATTATTTGAAAATTTTGAATCGATTTCGGATAACAACGGTTTTAGGTTATCGTAATTGTTTCTTAAACTTGTGGTGAAAATAAATTCTGTTTCTTTAAAAATAGAAGTTTTTAAATCATTAAAGGAAGCTTTAAGATTGTGAATTTGCGTTTCTAATCTATCTAATTTTACGTAGTGTAAGCACAGATTGCTGGTAATCTGTGGTGTAAGAAGGTGTGTTTTCTGGCTATAAGGTTAGTGGTTCCTAATCTAAATGGGAGGATTCCAGGGGAATTCTCTATGGAATATACTTCTAGTTCATTTGTTTTTACTAGTCCCAGGTTGAGTTATGGTCAAAAACAGTGTCGTCTTCGTCATTGTGCTCCTGTAAAAGAAGTTTTGGCGTTAATTTTCGTGGATTTCGTATTATGTTTTTATGAACAGTTTTTGATTTTAATTGCGCTTTTATTCCTTTATCTGATATTAACTTTTCCTTTTTATATTTAGGTTTCGTTTTTGATCTAAGGTTTTGTTTTATATAAACATCAGAATCTTCGGGGTATTCTATTGGTTCTTCACGGGTTTCATTGCGCTTATTTAAATTACCTTCTCTTTTGTGCTTCCATTTTTATTATGTATTTGTTCATAAAGGGCTCGTGTCTTATTTCTATGGTTTTCTACATAGTCGTTTATTAGTATTTCTTCAGTAATATCGAACGTGTCTAATGTATCGATTTGTCCGTTAATTATTCCGAAAGGCGAATTTTTTGTAACTGAGTGAATAGAATTGTTGTATGCTAAGATCGCGTACAGCATCAGCTGATCAATACGACTTGTTCTATCTTTAACTATGAGGCATATCTTCTGAAAGTGTTGAATGTAGACGTTCTATGAGGCTGTTGCTATTTGGATTATAAGGGGTGGTAAGGTGTAGATCGATTCCGTGTAATTTGATAAAGTCTTTTAATATTCTGTTATTAAATTTCTGTGAAAATAGATCTATTATTGTTAAGAATTTTTGGTTTTCAATTTGGAAGGTATCTATATGTACGATTTCGAAGGGTTTGGATGGAGTTGGCGTAATTTGAAATTTGATTTTAGGTGGATTTCGATCATATTTTGATATTTGACAGATCTCACAGTTGTTTATGCATTTTTCAACGTCTGTTTTAATTTTGGGCAAGAAAAAATTTTTTAGGGCTAATTCGGTTTTATTTATGCCGCGGTGGCACGTTTTGGTTTCGTGGTGATATTTAATTTTTTGTTGTTGATCGTCGTATTCTTCAATACCTTCTGATAGTATATTGCTGCGTATTTATTTGAAAGAAGAGTTTTTAAAAGTATTTTGGACAATATTGCAAAAGTCCTTAATAATTTCGGGATTGACAAAATACAAGCAATATGTTTTCTTATTTTCAATATATTCTTTAATATAGGATATAGTTTCATTACTTAACTTTTGAAGAGGTAATGATACTTTAATTCGATATTTTTCTTTAAATGGTTTTGCCCTTAGAACATATTTATGGTTCATTTTGTTATTTGTGGAAATTTTAATTTGGTGATTAAAATTATTTACGCATTTTTCGGAGACAGGACGGGTTTTCTTTTGAACTATGAATTGTTTCATTTGTGTCATCATCATCTGAGAAGGTTTTCTTGATTTGATGTTGTTCTTGAATTTGAGGGGAAGGTTGTTCAGGAGGTTAAACGAAAGGTTGTTCAAAAGGTTGAACAAAGGGTTGTTCGAAAGGTTGAACAGAAGGTTGTTCGAAAAGTTGTTGAAAACATTGTGTGAAAGGTTCATCAAAATCAAATGGTAATTCAGGAAGTTGAATATTTCTTTGGTCATAAGGGGGTATAACTTGAATATCAAATATAATGTTAATTCTTGGTGTCGGTCTAGGTCGAGGTTCTAGGATTTCTTGAAGCGTCTCTACAGGGATTTCAGGTATTTCTTCAGGGGGTAAATTTTGTAAAAAGTCATTTATGTCGTTATCTATGTTACCGGGATTAGCTAAAATAGAATCTGTTTCGACAGCGTTTATTTCGATTCGGGAGAGGGCGTGGGCGTTGGTATTTGCTTTGCTTTTTTTATAAATGATCTCAGTCATATTCTTCCAATTTAAGGCGCCAGCTGACAAGTCTCGAATTTGGGTTTTTTAACGAAAATAACCACTGTAATGGTTTATGATCTGTAAAAATTTTAAATTTTGTTCCGAATACTTAGATATGGTCGAAAATATTTGGTTGCCCAAACAATGGCTAGGAGTTCTTTCTCTATTGTGGACTAGTTACATTATGAAGGATTTAGTGTTCGAGAGGCGTATGCAATGGGTCTATCTTGGCCAATTGGTCCTTGAGACAGTATTGCAGAATTAGAGGCGTCAGTGGTAAGGTTAAAGGTTTTTGTAAAGTCTGGGTATTGGAGTATGGGATCGTTTGTAGGGATATTTTTGCAATATTCAAAGGTTTTTATAACATTTTCGTCATGTATTATTTTTTCTCCCATTTTTAAGCATTTTGTACAGTGGCGGCTTTACCTTAGGTTTGCAGGTTTGCGCAACCCCCAAAAAATTACAAAATAAAAATAATTAATTTCTACTATAACTTTGTTTCTACCTATGTATATTATGCGCGAGTAGCAATCAGCAATCCTGCAGTCAATTTATTATTATTGAAATAATGTAACACCTTCACATCGTCTTCATATCGTCGTTGTGATTCGAATTCGAGATGGTTGCAAATGGAATGCAAACTGATCTGTTATATTGCGGCGTACATGAGGTTGCCTATCTAAGCATGTAGCCAATTTCCGTCGCACAAGCTCCCAGTAGGTTGCAAGTCAAGTGCAAACCTAATTTATTTTACTCTCCCCGGTGATTTCCAAAATCGTTAGTCAGTCGTTTTTAGTTTATTGTTTATTGTGCACGTACGGTGAAGTACGAAATCCGTGATCGCATTTTTTCGTGTTGTTGACAAAAGCAAAAATGAATTCTGTTCAAAGTTTAATTGCAGAACCATTTTGTGGCCGCTCATTAACGGATAAGGCTGAAATAAAAAGACTTGGTAGGCCTACTCCGAATGTAAAAATAGAACAATCCGTTTCCAGCAAAAAGAGAACTTTTACCAGAACATTTAATCCAGACCTTTACAAGAGACATACTTGGCTTTGTGGTTGTGAAGTTAAAAATGCCCTATATTGTTTCCCTTGTTTATTATTTGGAGGAGAAATTTCTTGGACAAAAATAGGTTTTACTGACCTAAATCATTCAGGGGATCGCATTAAAAAGCATACGTCATCGGCAAGACACATGAAAAATGTTTTACAATATTCACTTTTTGGAACTGTAAACATAGCTGCTCAATTAAGCAGCGCGTATCGACGTAATATTGAATTGCGTAATGAACAAGTGAAACATAATAGATACATTTTAAATATTATAATAAATTGTGTGCGTCTCTGTGGAGCTTTCGAACTCGCGTTAAGAGGGCATGATGAGTCTACGTCTTCCTCTAATCCCGGGGTTTTTCGAGGATTAATTGATTTTAGTGCTGAGTTAGACGGTGCTCTAAAACAACATTTAGAGAAAGCATCGGTATTTAAAGGTACGTCAAAAACCATCCAAAATGAAATTTTACAAACAATGTTTAATGTATGCCAAGAGGAAATTTCTAAGAAAATAAAACAAGCCGATTATTTGTCTATAATAGCTGATGAAACCAGTGACGTATCAAATATTTTCCAAATGGCGATTGTCTTTAGGTAGGTACATTGTAAAAGGCAAGCCGGTTGAACGATTTTGGGATTTTTTAATGCCTTCCGATCATGACGCCAAATCTTTGTCTTCGGTTATTCTCACAGAACTTGAGAAGCACGTCAAAGATAACAAAAGCAAACTTATTGCCCAAACATACGATGGTGCATCAGTCATGAGCGGGTCGTCTAACGGAGTGCAAGCGATTATTAAAAAAACTTATGAACACGCTGCTTACGTGCATTGTTATGCAATTTGGTGATGTTAAACGCTGCTTCTGCAAACAAGAATGTCCGAATTTTCTTTGCCAATTTACAAGGAATTTGTACTTTTTTTTTCGAGTAGTCCCCAGAGATCCGCAATATTAGATCAAATAGTTAAAAAACGCTTACCACATTCGGCCCCGACCAGATGGAATTTTAATTCCAGAGTTGTTTGTACCGTATTTGAGTACAAAGATGGCATTCTAGAGGCAATGGAAAAAATTTTAAATGAAAGTAGAAACGTTAGTAGTACCAATCAAGCATCAGGGTATGTCAAAATCCTTAAAAGCAAAAGTTTCGTTTCCTGGCTAAACTTATTTTACAAGATAATGCCTCATGTTGACTTGTTATTTGGAAAGTTTCAAACAAGACAAATTGATGCTGTTATCGCAAAAAAATACATATCATCATTTGAAATTAAGTTAACAGAAATTAGAAATAGTATCACTTCGGACGACGGCGACGTTGAGCCATCTACCTCAAAACGAAGAAAACTCGATAACTCTGCGGAGTTTTCTCGGGAAGGAAAAGAAGTTTGTGATATTATTATTTGTCAAGCAAAAGAACGGTTCAGCTTTACCGGCTACTTAGTTGCAGCCAGCCTTTTTTTCGGAACAATATAACCAATATACCACCTGTTTTCCTGAACAAAAATTTAAAGAAACGATAAAAATTTACCCATTTTTCATCGAGCAAAAACTTCGCACAGAATTGACCGTCATTTATGAAACAAAAGAATTTGGAACAATTTCGGGACTCCTTGTACTTTATGACTGTATTGTTCAGAGTAACGATCTAAGTGAAACTTTTAGTGAAACTCTAAAACTCCTAAAAATTTTAATTACCGTTCCGATGGCTTCGGCTGAAGCAGAACGGTGCTTTTCAACCCTCAAACGAATAAAAACGTTTTTAAGAAACACCATGAGCCAAGAAAGACTCTCTGCTTTAGCAATGCTTTCCAAAGAAAGGGACCTTATCGAAAGCATACCCGATTTTAATCAAAGGGTTATTGATAAGTTTGCGGAGGCTAAAGATCGGCGTATGGATTTCCTTTTCAAATAAATTAATAAATGATCATTTTGTATTTATTTCCATATCATTAAAATGTCTTACTTATTTTTGTATGTTTAATGATTTTAAATTCACTACTTCGCCACCAACTTTAGTTCAAAAATTTTAATCTCCAAAGCAAAATGCGCTAAAAATATTTTTTAATAGGCACCCCAAATAATTTTGAGTACCTACTCTTAAAAATATACATTTTTAGAGTTATCTCCAAACATTCGCCTCCCCCTCAAAATATTTTCTTTGACGTCTCTGCAACCACCACATTTTTTATGTACGAGCCGCCACTGATTTTGTAAATGGTTTGGTAAGCTTTGCGAAATCTTTTATGAATTTTCTATAATATCCGAGTAATCCTAAAAATGATTTGATCTCTTTAGCTGTTTTGGGATAGGGAATTTTAAAATAGCTTCAATTTTACGAGGATTAGGTTTAATTCCGTTTGGGGTTATGACATGGCCTAGGAATTCTACTTCTTTTCTGACGAATTCAGATTTGTCTAGTTGGACTTTTAGTTTTGATTCTCTTAATTTTTGGAAGACTAATTTAAGATGTGGGATATGTTCTTCAAGACTGCTGGAAAAAATAATAATATCATCCATATAGACGAGGCAAATTTTGTTTTGAAGGTCTTTTAGAATATTATCTATGACTCGTTGGAAGGTCGCTGGTGCATTTTTTTAGCCCGAATGGCATTCTAGTGTACTCAAAATGACCATTTTCTACGTTTATTTGGGTGCATTTCGATACAACAAATATGTATTCGATTACCGAATACGGATACTTTAAATGTATTCGAATACGAGTATCCGAATACATTTTTACGGATACCGCATACGGATACATACTGGTATACCTATTATTGTTGCCGTTGTTATTGTTGTTTTGTGAAATAGGTATCATAATATCAATAGGTAATAAATAAAATATAAAACGCCCTACACAGTACTACACACTCTCTGCCTGCAGTCTTTGCTCTGCTAATATCTACGACGACGCTACGACAGTTCGCAGTCGGTGTTCACAGCCGTTGCCCTCCCGGGGCTCCCGCTAACATTACCCGACTAACCAAGTTGGTTAGTCGGGTAACAAGTCTAGACCTCGCGCGCATTGTCTTTCTCGCGTGGGGTGGGGAGTAGTGAAGGAGAGGGAAAATGTATCCGTTGATTTCATATTGTATTCGAATCGTCGATGGAGGAATTCGATTACAATGAAAAGTATTCGAATTCGAATACTATAAAAAGGATTCGAATACTATAAGAAGTATTCGAATACTCTGATTATGTATTCGAATACAGATACTTTAAAAAATCCGTGACGGATACGGATAACGGATACAAATTTTAAAAAGTATCCGAATACCCACATCGGATACCCAAAATGTATTCGAATACAGGATTCGAATACAAAAGTATTCGAATACTGCCCAGCTCTGGCTGAAACTAAAGCAAACCTGTTATACTAAACGTATAAAAATCACATGGTTCGAGCCTGAGGTTCGAGCAATGTTTGTATATATTCACACTAGGTCTACAAATAATTGTAGATATTAAATTTATTCCAACTTGGCATGCTTACCTATTGTATGTAATATGTAAGAATTCAGTCAATTTTGACGATTATATTTTAATAACAACTTGAAAATTTTACAGTTAAGATCAAGATATATAAATTCCCTTTCTCGAATCCATACGCTTATATTTAATCTAGTAAGCGATTCTGTTCGGAAAGACTCACTGTGAATTCGATCACTTTATTCGGTAGACCCATCCAGCATTCCAAAAATTTGCTGCTGTGAGTGTACTACCAAAATCAAACAATTTCTTGCATATACAGGGTGTTAGTAAATAAGTGCGACAAACTTTAAGGGGTGATTCTACATGAAAAAATAATGAGAGTTTGCAATATAAACGTAGGTCCGCAAATGCTTCGTTTCCGATATACAGGGAGTAAAATTTAAAAAAAAATGATAATTTATTTATTGCGCTGAAATAAGATATTCAAATGAAATTTGGTGGGTTTTAAGAGGACTAGAAAGCGCATTTTTTGACACCTGATTAAAAATTTTATGTTAATCAGTGGCGTGCATAGGGGTAATGGCCTCGATATTTTTAAGAAAATAAATGATACGCCACTGAGATAATTTAAAATAAAAATTATTTTTAAAATCCTCGTTTAATTAGCGACAAAAAAATTTCTTACCTTTTTTCACAGGGGCCGCCATTTTTATGCAAAAAAATAAAACAACATAACGCGTATTTTTAATTTCTATTACAACAATGTCAAAAACCTATCCTATACAGCAACAATAAATCAAAACAAAAAATGAAAATAAAAATATCTCGAATAAAACATTTTTAGTTAGGTGCGCATAGCTATAACAATAAATAAATTATCTTTTTTTTAATTTTGACTCCCTGAACATATCGGAAACGAAGCATTTGCGGACCTACGTTTATTTAGCAAACTGTCATTATTTTTTCATGTAGAATCACCCCTTAAAGTTTGTCGCACTTATTTACTAACATCCTGTATACAGGATGATTTATTCATAAATACATTAATTTTAACCATGTCATCAGGGAGGTACATATATACCGAAAACGCAAAAAAAAAATTTTTTGCTGCATGTTTAAATAATGGGGCAATTTATCCCAAATCCCGCGTAACGAGGCGCACCTGAACGCATGTGGCTACGACGTTATGCTGCAGCACATGGCACCGGCCGCGACGTTGCCATTATTTATTGATAATTTAATTACGAAAAAATATTCAGTTTATGAATTATTTACCTAGTTGATATGCCAATAACAGGGTGTTAGCACACCTTGGACTTGGCGTGTTCAGCATCTAACTCGAGAGACCCTTATCACTACACTTTTCACAGCACCCGCTATAACAATACAAAAGGCCTTTACAATCACACGCACAAAACGCACTCAGTGTCTACAGAGGGTGGAAAATACTGAAACCTCAAAAGACTGAAACTGTCTCCGAAATTCGCTAGATTTTGAGATTTAAGACAAAAGTTTTATTAAAAAGAACGCAGGCGTCCCATCCGCATTCCACAACTATTATTTATTACGTCAAACTTGTCATTGTCAAGGATCTGCTGCCGGTTTCTATTGTATGTGGCGCCATCTCGTTGGTATTAACGTCGCCGAATCTGTGGTTGAGCTCTCAGTCACCCTCTGTGTGTTCAAAACCGAAAGTCTACAGCGCGCTTTATGACACGGTAACTAGCGAACCTTTCTAATAGATGGCAGCACGTACTACAGAAACCAGAGTTGCCTACATTCTGTAGGTATATTCGGTACTCTTTGTGCAACATTTTTGCTTTTTTACCAAAACGGTTCTCTAGACAAATGCGGAAATGATAGACATAATAATGATCCTTCATGGAGAATGCCTGCAGAATGTCAGTCAAGCTACCGCGGAACTATTTAGAAGCGCGCCACCTATCGGCAGGTAGCGAAACTAAGTACGAAACCACAACGACGTTTCATTACGGGAATGCTTTCTACGAACGAAGTAGTGTCAATGAATGCGACATGGGACATAACCTTTAAAAATATCCAAACCAAAATACGGAGAATGTGCACTGTGAAATACTGGAAACAATAACATCACATGTGCGATTAGTGAGGCGGAGTGCGAGAAACGAAAGGAAATTCACAGTGCACTCTGCAGAAACTTGGCAAGGATCAATGCCGCAAACACCAACGCGCCGCGTGCCGGAAATTCTCGGCCACGGGCAATCGCCAAGCTCCTTTTACGGAGTTCGGGCTACACACATCCTCCTACTCCTACTAACGACTGCACGACAAGGGTTGTGACAAACAGAAGTCAAGAAAGCTAAGGACTTTTAACAACCCATCATCCCTAACTCGCCCAGAAATAATACTAAGACTCGGTAGGTTACACATCAGGCTATACCCGGTAACATACCTAACGGCAGGAAAAGAAACTAGAAAAAGCTGTAAAGATCGAAAGGTGGAAATTAGAAAGATTCAAGTACTTACGACTGAACCAATGTCACAGAGGAGGACCACCCCCACGGAAACGATTCTATTGCAAATATGGATCCCTAGTAACAATGAAAAGCAAACATAACGAGAAATAAAGGAATGAGAAGTGTATCGTTGGTGATGGTAACCAACTTAAGCGGAAAGTAAGGTAATTTTAAGCAACTGTATCCCAGAGATGTTGGCTAATTTTGACGTTCTTATTTCAGAGGAAGCAGAACAATCACAGAACACAACTACTTACTCTAGGAGCGTCTTGGTGTAGTAAAAAGGATTATCAGTGAACTAGTGAGCGGAAATATTAGTGCCCCAAGCGAAAGTGAGTGAAGTTCGTTTTATCGAGAAAAAATCGTCTTCAGTGGTGTCGAGGTCCACGAAATCATGTAAGCCCCCTAGTTGAATAGGTACCTACTTAATAAAGCATCCAAAAATCAAAAGGTCACGTAAGCAGTCGTTTCATTTATTTTTCTCGTTGGCATTTATCCCTTAAGGCTCGCCTTAAGGTGTCTCAGGGCAAAACTAACCGTTACAAGAGGTAAGCGTTAACATTTGTCCATAATTTCCGCAAGCATTTGGCGGAACATTCGCCTACAATACAAATAATTATGTACTGAAAACATTCCTTTAAATTTACGAAAGTTGCGTACATCTGGCAACACTGTTGACGCGCGCAATGGCAAGCGTCGTCCGATGCCTCATGCGCCCTGAAAGCAATCCAGTGGCAGCCGTAAATAGAGGGCCAAATAGGTAAAAATGCGGTTTAGAAAAAAAATAATTCCGGCTTTAAAAAAAAGTTGGAATTTTTTTAATTGCGATTTCGCATTCATAGCGTTTTTCCCTACCCACTGTTAAAATTAATGTAGTTATGAATAAATCACCCTGTATAGTTCATCAACCTGGCAACATTTTTATTCAGGAATAATAATTGTTAAATATCACGTAGGCATCAAGTTATGCAATAAAGTTATGTTCTTCTCTCAATTATAAAAAAATTTTTAGGTAGAAGTTGTTGCTCGAAAGCGCCTAAATTTCGACGTTTGCAAGAGCATTTCTTTTGTTGATCAGGAGTCAGGATGATTATACTTTTCCATTCCTAAACTATATTTGCTTGGTTGACATTCAAATACGCAGCAGCAGCAAAAATACTATACGGCACTTTGTAACTCCTTAACCCTCTACAATAGCAAATACTAGCTTTTGTCGTATGATGTTACACCTATGTGGTTCTAGCAATGTAATTTTTGCCATTACTAAATGTAGTTTTTTTGGTGGGGACATTTAGTGAAGTTTCGGAGATGATATTTTCATTCGAAGAATTGACTGATATGCACTTTTGCTATGGACTTGCCAATGGCAATAATAAATATGCGGAATGGCATAGTTGCTTGTATTGAAAGAGACGGCGGTCATTTCGAACATTTAATAATTTAATTTTCTAGTTTCTAGTAGCATTACGTTTCTTTATTGTCGATTTTGCTTTTGTATTTTGTTAAATAAAGTTTAATTGACATCCACAGATTGCTAGATATTTATTCTTAAAGTGACTATTGTTCATTGCAGCGTTGCCGTTCTTTGAAAATATGTAATTAAGAAACGGCTGCGAAAATGAAAAAATACTAAGAGATACTTTTTGTTAACCATTGAAGTTTCCATTCAAAACAAATTTAAAAAATGCGATTATACAGGGTATTCATATTTTTCTGAACTAATTAATTGTAATAACACCCTGTATCTCCGCAACTGGGAGCCTCAGAAGCTTCATGTCAACCTTAAGTTTGACGGCTCATCTGCTCATGTGACACGCCAAGTTTGAAGAAAATATCTCGTATACTTCTAGAGATACTAAGAAGAAATATGTTATTTTTCTCCAAACTTCTACGCTCTGTATAAAAAAAACTATGGCCCGTAAAAGAAAAAAATATATGAAGAAGTGCCCTTATTTTAACTCCAAGAATACGTGGTTTCATTTTTGACCATCAGTTCAGTTACACCCTGTATATGCATAGGACATAGCTGAATATACCTACAAAATATTGTCATTAAGCAATTATATTGGATTCCTTGTGTTCTCCAAGGTGGGGAAATTGGCGTGCAGTAATGTGCCTGCTTCCCCATTTTTTACCATATTACTTTCTCCGTGCGATCCAGCTAGAATTTGTGTTAATTAAATGTTCTATAATATGTTTTACTTACTGAGTTATGAACTAGACATGCATCTTGCCTTCCTACATTCCAAAATTCTGCGGCTAATCTAACACACCTTGTATTAGTTTACGCTTCGTTTTCGGAATTTCCCGCTGCGAAAATCCAACGAAAATCGCGGACGGAATACAACACGTTCGTCGGCAATTGTACAAAATCAAGCACTGAATTATGGAGCGTAGTTAGATAATGCGGCAGTTGGAGAAAAAAAACACCTTTCCTTTTAACGTTTGTAGGCAGTTTGTACAGAGTGAAGCAACTGAAGCAACTACGTGTGTTCTTTGTAATTGAGGATGAGACTGAGGTATAATGGCACATAGTTCGCTTTATTACGTAGGTACAGGGTGTTCCCGTATATTTTGACCCACCCCTAGAGCCTCTATTTTTCGAGTTATGAAAAATTATTTAAATAAAAGTTGTAGGGTACCAAGGTGTATTGTCCCAAAAATAATGGATTGACAGGAATGGTCTTGCCTAAGTTGAAATGTTTTTCCATGGCAACCTTGATTAAATATAAAGATCGTATTTATCTGCAATTTGGAATATCATGCGAATGCTAAGAGCGAACATATAATATATTTATATTGTTGGAATCGGAAAAATGCGTGCAATTCAAAAATCGACAAATATACAGGGTGTTCCAATAAAAAAAAGTAAGTTTATATTTTTTCATAAATTTGCGACGCTCATTTGTTTTATCTAGTAACAGATCCTAGCGGTTAAGAAAAAACCCTACAACTTTTATTTAAGTAAGTTTTTTCTAACTCCAAAAATATAGGCTCTAGGGTTGGGTCAAAATATACGGGAACACCCTATACAATAACAGCGATATCGCCGTGATATAAAATCTTATATTGAAAATTTTACGTAGAATTCAGTGGGTATGTCACAGTAGCTTTTACTCTTGAGAGTTTTTTTAATTATTAGCTTTGTTTTTAAATCATCATTAAAAAATCGCAAAACATTCATAAAAAGCTCAGAAAGAGGCACTAAAGTAAGCCATTATAGTACGATTTTTACATTAAACTTTACTCAGGTTGTTAGTGTGAGGTATATGTGGTCAAATCGAGAACTTAATTTTAAATCATTTCCACCCAACCGATTGCGCTAAAATTTTGCAGACATTTTTGGTTCTGGTGACCAGTCAGGTTCACTCTCATCAGATTAGAAGTAATAATGCTATTCACCTATACAATGCCAGAACCAATATAGCTCTTCATAATTCTATAAGCAGAGCTTCACAAACATACAATAATCTTCCATCGATAATAAAAAATGAAATAACCTACAACAGATTTCTCAATAAGTTAAAACAACACTTTCGCAATGTGCCACCGTTAATGGTTATGTTTTGCCTCCGATACCAATACTTAAAGTATTGTTTTAGGAGTTATTTGGAGCTTAGGTGTATTTGTTAGATTAGTAGTGTATTTATGAGATTGTTAGGTTAAGATAATTGATACTATTGTATATGTACATTGACTTGTATTAGTTACACTTGAATAAACCACTTGTAAAAAATATATATATAATTTATTATATTCAGTATTGTAATTTATTTAAAATTGCCGCCACTCCAAGACGACGCGTTAATTAAAAATTAAGGCTTCCGAGGATTTCTCCGAAAACCTTTTTCATTTCAAGAAAATTAATTTATTGTTTCATATGTAATGTATAACCTGTACATATAAAATAGTTTGTTTTTGCATAGAATAGAGGGGTTTTTTGCTACATGATATGTTAACATTTCTGATTTCTGGAATTATACTATAATGTGACATTCAAAGATATTAGGTACTGAAATTATGTCATAACACCGTACTTTTTATTTCTTAACTATTTAGTACCTAATATACCTGAAGTATGTATCAACAATAAAGTCTCCAGCCTTCAGCTATTTATACGGTAAAGTACAACAGTAATATTCCATGCATTTGAGCACCGTTTCAACATTCCGTATCCTATTCGGCACTCCGTTCGTTAATGATTGGTCGGAAAATTTGAACTGGCCAATGAAATTTCAACGGGTGTCGAAATCAATACCGGAATGTTTAAATGTTGCCCGCATGTAGTATACGCTCTGAGAATACCAAAATATTTCCTATCGAATCTTCTGTTTGAAAATCTATGACCTAGGTACTTCTCGATGTAAATATCACACTGGAGAGTGCTATTGTTAGCATTTAAGGAAAACTCGTTTTGAGACTTATCTCCTTTAAAAAAAAGTAAAGATTTGAATATTTAAGTTTCAATATCAGTAATATCATATGAACCGGTGGAAATTTATATGGTTTTCTCTGATTATTTTTTTTGAATCAAGTAGAATTTGTTTGTGCCTGATTTTTGTCATTATTCGGTATGCGGTTGTAGGAGTACCTATATAGCGTGAAGGAGGTACCGTGCAAAGTGAATATCAGAGAGGATTCAACTGAACATTTATTACATGAAACCATGTCTTTTATACAGAAAATTCAAACATAAATGCACGCAATTTATTTCGATGTATTCTTGGTATAAACTATTATTGTTATATGTAATTTTGAAATATTTTCCTAAATACCTAATTAGTTCGGGAAGTGGTTTTAATCCCCCAAATCTGTCAAAATCTTGCACGTGACTACCGATTTTCTTATAAGCTACCCAATGCGTCCCGGAAAAGAACCGAATCCTCCACGATTATTTTTATTATAGTATAGTCTAGAACCGACTTTTCTGATCTTTTCCATAGCGGCTTTGTGTATATTTTTCCCCTCCAATTTCTTTTGTGCGCTTCTTGTTACTATTATAGTCCATGCAACAAAGCTATACTAAAATCGAGCAACTCCTACGCCTGGCGTAAACAAGAGCACGTGCGTTGAAACCTTTATTTAATTTTAGTTTTACAATTGTTTACATCAAAATATTTCGGAAAAAGTTATCTACTTAATTAAAATGGTTCAAAACATCGATAAAATTATTTGTGGCAGTGTCTAAATAGCAGAAAATACAAGATAAACCGAATAACTACACTTTTGCAATCGAGTACGTCCCTGTTGCCGAGTCGGGTGAAATTTTATAGCCTACCGACTAACAGCGGAACGTCATTGAACACGTGGTTTTATTTACGCCAGGCGTAAGGATTGCTCGATTTTAGTATTGCTCCACCCGCCACCGATCCTGGAGCCTCTAAGTTATCCCAAAAGAGGTATAAACGGCATAAATCCTCCAGTTTTACGCTCAAACGGAATCACTCTCGGTATCCGAATAGGTTTCATTCCTCCTACTTTCTTGACAGCTATGCGAACTGCTCGGGTGGTTTCTAATGATGATTTTTTTAAATTTTTTATATCGTTGATTTGATGTTCATTACATTATTTTTTCAGGAACTTTGCAACCTTCTTCATAATATCTCGCCTAAATGATATTGGCGATGACTGGCGTATTTATAAATACTTCTCACGGCTATAGCTTTATGTCGTGGAAATCCGATGGCTCTGATGGCTAACAATGTATTCTCCATTGTATTTGATCTCCGGAAAGCGCATCGGCTATAGCTTTATGTCCTAGAAAACAGATGGCTCTGATGGCTAACAATGTATTCTGCATTGTATTTGATCTCCGGAAAGCGCATGGTGAGCCAAAAATGTGTCAGACGTGACAGTCGTGAGCAGTCTTTAATAATATATCAGTCAACGATATTGGCCTCTTTTCTTCGCGCCCATTCCCAGCTTTCGTTTAGTTTTCATGGCTGTGGTAAGGAAACCACTACCATAGTGGACGTATTAATATATCTAATAAAAATTTGGTGTAATATGTAATTTCGAATTGCTTTTGGACAAAATTGCTCTACGCAGGGTGAAAATGAGATGAAAATAATTAACAGTATTTAATTTGTAGCCAAGGACATTAATACCTACATAATCGTTACTAGAGAGCATTTTTTACATTTTTATAAAGTGGGGATGGTTGTAACGGTTGTGAGGGGTAGGAGCGAATTTGAAAATAGCAAGTGATATGTCGTTTTCTGTATTTTAAGGATTCAGTTTTGGCATTCCTTCTAAAATTCTAAAAAGTGAAAATATGTTGATATATTCTATCATTTATGTGCAGTGTTGAAGTTTACTCTGAAATTATGGATTTCAAAAGTTATGTGGAAGTAAAGGTTCCATTGGCAGCGGTATTTTTTTAATTCATAGTAGGCATAGCATATAACTGAAGCGTAGATGAATGCCATATATGCAATTCAACATAACCTATCTCTTTGACCTAATTATATAAGTGAGAGGTATAGTAGATGAGCCCGCTCTCGTACGTATACATACAATGTCATAAGGACTCCTGCCTGAAATCAAATTTATGCGGTCTGCTATAATACTTATATGAATATTAAGCAAAAATGTAAGATAACATAAGCTACGTCGCCAGAAGCAAATCACAAAAGGGGGGTCTAGCTTTGGCCTGTGCTTCACCTCAACATGTTGGATCCTCCTCTCAGGGTCTGTGATCCCACCTTTTCGCAGATAACTAGGACTCGTATGGATGTGCTTTAAACGGCAAAGGAGAATGTAGGTAATGATTTTGCTGCTCGCTTTCATTTAAATGGGGGCTTCACCAAAGGCACCCCTAGGTATTAGGGCTAAAAATAGCAAAGAATCTACAAGAACACATAATAATTTAAATGTAAAGATACAAAGTATCTAAAGAATATCTTTGGCTAAACAAACCTTTCGTATGACAAAGTGCAGGGCAGGGACTGCATCGTCAAAGGCAAAAGCCTTAAGTTTCTCATGGTTTAAAAGCTTTTCGGGCCTAGCTTTCCCGAATAAAAGAAGTAAATAGAAGACGTCCGGAGCATTGTACACAATCAAGTTACGTGAATACTCGAAATCTAAGTAAAAACCTGAACTGACAGAAAATTAAAGAAATTCTCGGAAAATAAAACAAAAAAACTACCCCATTTTCTTCTGCGGATACGTCGATCGATTTCTAGAGACTTTATTTTTACTTGGTCGGCGCGGCGCGCCAAATTAGAGTTTCTCCCCGGTACCTACCAAATCGGAAAATGGCTCAAACGGCGGAACGGCTTTTCCGCTTCTGGCGCGCTTCAATAGGAATGTGGCACTTATTTTTTTGCGGCCCCAGGCGAAATTTGGGCTTAAAATATCGAAAACTGTGCTCGCTAGCCGTGACCAAACAAAATCGTTACAAACATACTACATTTTTGAGAAGCGAGCGCGACTATAAACACCTATAGTCTAAGATCCGAACTAGAAACGACCTTCACCCATCTGTTTAATGGATGAAAAGTATTTTATATCAAATTTAATATATTAGAAAATATATCTCTAGTGGTAATTGCGAATACGATAATATAGGATAGGGTTGTCTGTAAAAAATCTGGCCTGAACAAGGCCGTAGCCAGAAAACAATTTCGGGAGGGGGAGGGGTTTAGTTTGGTGGAAAAGTAAAAAAACATACAATTGTAGGTAGAAAATTATTGTGTTTGTAGTGATTAACTGTTATGTTATATATAACAGAGTGAGACGGGCGCACTGTATATAACTGCACTCTCATTTCATTTTTCATTAATACTTACTAAAAAGAATTTTTTTTTACATTTCGGGGGGGGATCAATCCCCTTGATCCCCCCCTGGCTACGGCCTTGGGCCTGAATGACGGTTGTCGAGTTTTGAAAGGTGAAAATTTTATGCGTATGTAAGTTACGACAAAGAGGTCCGAACTAACTATCCCATGCGATAGAAGAGGACACTACATTGCAAGTAGTAATACAAAGAGAGTTCTAACCCACGACCTTGAAAAAAGCGTGCAAAGTGATCGTCAAGAAATTCGAAAGCGTTCAAAATATGGAGGTGGATGAAAATTTTCAAATCACGAGCGTGGGCAAAGTGAACATGCAATACGGAGAGAAGGTCTACGTCGAGTTCGAAGAATTTAAGACGGTGCTGCCGCAACGATACACGGCCGAGTTACCGCCCCAACGGATCGAAGAAATTAACAGGGATATCGGTAACGGAAGGAGGTATTACATGAAGAGTCTTGGGTCCGTCGGCCTATCTACAAATATCGAATTTATTGTAGAATGAGAAAACTGGACATTTGAAAAATTTGAATGTGATATGCTGTAGTTAATAGGAAAATATAACAAATAATAATAAATAAAATAATCTAATAAACGTTTAAAAGTCATTTGTTTTTTTTTTCAAATCTTGGAAAAAGGTATAAATAAAACTCATCGTTGTTCGTTCAGCTCAGTGTGATGTCGTCTTTCGCTGGAAGTGGATTGGTTAATAGCGTCATCAATAGGTTGCCAGTCGAATTACACCTTCCCGGCTACCAGTACTGCGGTCCAGGAACAAAGTTGGAGAAACGCCTTGCTCGTGGAGATCCCGGCATCAATAAGCTAGACGCCGCTTGCAAAGATCACGACATCGCATATTCCAAAAATAAGTCTCTGGAAGAGACATAAAGCAGACAAAGAATTGGAAAATCGAGCGTGGGAGCGAGTGGTATCGAGGGACGCTAAATTCGACGAAAAAGCTGCCGCGTGGTTCGTTACAAATACGATGAAGGTCAAACGCAAGGTCGGTATTGGCATAAATAAGCGCCCGGTTTCGTTTAAAAGAGACATCGTCAAAAAAGTTGAAAGATCTCTGAAAAAAACTTTGAGCAACAGTCAGTTGAATGACATGAAGCACTTGAAGAAAGCGTCGTTGGTTGCTTTAAAAGCGGCACGAATAGCCGTTAAGAAGGCGGGTGGAAAGAGGAACGTGAAAATTCCTCGCACAATTCCGTTCCAGCATACCGGCGGATTTCTTCCTTTACTGCCCCTCCTAGGTGCCTTGGGCGCCCTTGGTTCGGTGGCAGGCGGTGCCGGTGCTGTAGCCAAGACAATTGTCGACGCAAATAATGCGAAGAAGCTTTTGGAAGAACAAAAACGGCATAATCGGTCGATGGAAGTCATCGGAAAGGAAGGCTCCGGCTTATATTTACGTAAAAATAAGAATGGATTAGGACTGTTCCTTAAGAAACAAAAAAACTCCCAATGAAGCTACCCAATAGACCGCTGTCCGAAGAAGATATATTGAATTACGTCGAAATTTTAAAAATACCATATTTCAGAGGCGTCTTTATGAGAGATACACTTCCGTCGACGCCGAAAAATTACGAAGCGGCCATTTTAAATTTAGACGTGCAACGCAACAAAGGAACGCATTGGGTAGCTTACAAAAAAAGAGGCTGTGCCGTAGAATATTTCGATAGCTTTGGCGCTTTGAAACCGCCCAAAGAACTGATTCGATATTTTGGAAAGGGTGTCAAGGTCACGTACAATAACGACGCCTATCAAAATTTTAACGAAATAAATTGCGGTCATTTGTGCATTGAATTTCTCTATAAAAGGTGGGGGACAACTTAAAAGTCGCCAGTCATGTCATTGTTGTTTACTCTACACGGACGCACATCCACGCTCTCCATCGATTTTGACAGTCCGATAGTTTTGGACCCAAACGCCGAGTACGGTTTAGCTTTGCTGGGATTCCACACGTTCAACAGCATACCGAATATCGAAGAGGAGAGCGGCGACAACAATTTTCGTTATCTAACCGGTAGTTTCGGTGCTAGCAAAGAAATATCACCTCCCACCGGTTCATACGAGATAAAGAATATAGAAGAGCACATACGGAAAAATTTGAAAAAATCGGAAGACGAAAACGATAGCGGTAGCATATCGATACAAGCGAACAAGAGCACTCTGCAGTGTGAGATCTACAGCGATCAATATACCATAGATTTTGTTACAGCCGGGTCTATTGGAAGACTTTTGGGGTTTTCCGAACGATACTTAGATAAAGGGAAAGTGCACGTTTCAGATTTGCCGGTAAATATCATTAAAGTTAGAACGATACATATAGATTGTAACATCACAGCCGGTGCTTATTACGTAAACCGACCTACGCACACGATTTACGAATTCGCCGTTGGGGTCGACCCCGGTTACGCCATAGACGAAACCCCTAAAAATTTACTCTACGTGCCTGTCACGAAACGTGAAATAAACAACCTGACCATAAACATCCTCGATCAGAATTTCAAGCCTGTCAATTTCAGAGGTGAAGAAATTATCGTTAGATTGGAAGTGAAACGACTGTCTATGTGAAATGCGTTTGGTTTTTGGAGGCAACTACCAACCGTATAAAAGGCGGTTTAGTGACCTCCGACCCTCATTGACGAAGACGTCATCGAAGTGGAAGCACCATTGCAACTTGAATCTAACGCCGGAAAACCGTCGATTTCTAGAAGCACTCGGCTACCATGTCGTTAACGCCGCAAGTATTCGACGTGCACCGCACTCCAACCTTCGATGAGTCCATTCAGCGATTAGAGCAACGAACATATTACCCGTTTGTGAAATCTTTTCTGAATAATGACATTGTGGAGATAACGATTAACCAAGGAGACACTTGGTTATTGATGTATGACGCTGCAATTTATATCAAAGGTAAAATAGAGAAGAAAACGGGAACCGGGAAATGTAGTTTTGCTAATAATGGAGGTGCGTTTCTCTTCGATTCGATTTCATATGAACTGAATGGAAAGGAATTGGAAACAGTTCGAAATCCTGGAATTGTGAGTGCTATCAGAACATATCTATGCTACGCCCCCAGCGATGAAAAATTCCTGGTAACTGCAAGTTGGTCTGGTCCAACCAAGCCTTTGACCGTAAATTTGGATGGAACATTTAGCTTGAGAATACCTCTGAAACATTTGTTTGGAATATTTAACGATTATCAGTTGGCCACTTGCGGAAAACAAACTTTAAGATTAACACGAGCTAGAAACGATAACAACTCTTTACTTCTGGAAGATGATCCTACATCTGCTGCTGAATTGACGGCAGAAATAACAGTTTCCAATGTCGAGTTAAAAGTGAAACATATTCAACCTAGCGATTTCATTAGATTGGATCTGCTTCAGTCTATTAAACGTGATCGCCCTATAATTATACCGTATCGTAAATGGGAACTTCACGAACTGCCAAGTCTTACGGTCAATGCCAACAGAGAAATTTTGTCAGTCAAAACTTCAATGTCCGTGTCGAGTCCTCGATACGTTATAGTGGGATTTCAAAGGAGTCGCAATGAAAATGCTAGAAAGGACCCTTCCGTATTCGATAATATAAATATAGCGGATGTCAGATTGATTTTAAATGGTGAATATTTTCCTTTTGAACGGCTGAGATTGGATTTTAATGGCAATGACTATCTGGAGGCCTACCATAATTACGTAGACTTTTGCTCTAGTTATATGAATGAGAGGCACCCCTTGCTTAGCTACACCGAATACAAAAATAACGCAGCTCTCTTTGTCATCGACTGTTCCCGACGAATAGAGTCCATGAAAAGCACCACGGTTGACGTAAAGCTGGACATCGAGAGTAACGAAGGATTTCCAGCCTCAACCCGAGCTTATTGTATTATTATACATGATAGTACCATCGAATATTTACCATTAAGTGAAGTAGTTAGGGAACTTATGTAGTTTAATTTTACGGAGAGTTTTTTTAGGTGTAAGGTATTATTGTACTTGTACTTGACCTAATAAAATAATAAAAAATAAAATATCGGTGTTTCCTTTCCCTCCCATTACCATACATTTTCCGAAATCGATAAATAAAGTGGTTGGGGTAGACAGATCCCCATTAAGATGAAAGTCGCCGTAGTGGACGCACAGGGATTTATGATAGACGGACGTTTCTGTCCTAAAGAGCTGACAATAAAAGTTAACTTTACATATTCTTATAAGACCTCCGAAAACCTTTAGTGATCTCAACGAACGCGACAAAAGACAAGTGCGGTATTTGGAGAAAAATCATTTGGGGATCGCATACACTAGCGGCCATGTGGACTACGTCGAGATGGAAGGTCTCCTAAAAAAATATCTCATTGTCGAGCGCGTCTACGTCAAGGGCCAACAGAAAGAACGCTTCCTACGAGAAACCATCAATGCCGAAGTAATTAACCTGGAACGTCATTCAGGCGTACCTAAATTTGAAAAAAGCATTTCGATGTGTGCACACCACAACCAAGAGTCAATGTGGATGTGCAGTTTCATAAATTGCGAGAAATTATTTGCCTGGCTCGGTAGTGGGAGGCAGGCGCCTCCCATTAAGATTCCCCCACCACAAACGCCTCCCACTTCTGTTTCATACCTATTTAAACACAGCGAGCATGTCCCTACTCTGTATAAAATGGAAGAAGTGTGTGACTATAGAAACCGAAATGATAGATTGAAATCTTTCGCGAAGTGGTCAAATCCGTCGATTTCCCCAATACAATTGGCTGAAGCGGGATTCCATTACACAGATTATGAAGACGTAGTCAAGTGTCCATTTTGCTTCATAGAAGGCTACCGGTGGGAAGAAGGCGACGATCCATTGCAAGACCACGCAAGTTGGAGCCCCAGTTGCCCTTTCATCCAAGCAAGTAATGGGGGACTTAATACGACGTTCGCGGATATTAAACCCTTGCCAGTGGTCGCAATACTACCAAACTCCGTCGTCGAAGATACCGTAGTTCGTCAACCTCAAACCGCATCAAAAGTAATTTATGTAAAATTTGCTACAACAACGATATACAGGTTGTGATGATTCCCTGCGGACACGTAATGCTTTGTATAGAATTCGCACTTCAAATCTCCTCATGTCCTTTGTGCAGAACGATGATACGTGAAAAAGTGCGTGTCTATCTACCATAAGCTATTTATGTAGTAAATGTATAAAACAAATAAAATTTTAAAACAAAAACTTGTTTTTATTTTGGGGTCAGTCGCCTATATATTGAGAAGTAGCACGCAGAATTTCTCAGTTGACAAGATGCAAGTTCAGCAACAGCAAGTTTGTCTCCCTATCGAAAATCTAGATGTCATACAAGGGGGTACGGTAAAATCAAAACACGGTACCCTACTACCAGACTCGTTTAGGGCAATCTTGTGTGGACCTAGCGGGTGTGGTAAAACGAACGCACTCCTTAGTTTGATTTTCAACGAAAACGGTCTGAAATTCGAAAATATCTACTTATATACGAAATCGTTGTACCAACCGAAATATCAATTATTGCAGGATGTAGTAAAAAAAGTCGGTTGCATCGGCTTCTTTCCGTATACGATAAACGAGGACGTCATCGATCCGTCGGAAGCTCTAGAAAATTCGATATTCATATTTGATGATGTGGCCTGTGATAGACAAAATAAAATCAGGGAATTTTATTCGATGGGGCGCCACAAAGCGGTGGACGTCGCTTATCTATGTCAAACGTATTCGAAAATTCCGAAGCAGCTCATACGCGATAATTGCAACGTGATCGTGTTATTTAAACAAGACGACTTAAATCTGAAACACGTTTACGAGGAACATGTGTCGCCAAACGTCACGTACGAAGATTTCAAAATGCTGTGCTATCAATGTTGGGACGACAGCTATGGCACTCTGGTCATAGTTAAGGATTTTAGTCTGAAAAACGGGCGGTATAGGAAAGGTTTCGATAAGTATATAAGGCTGTGAGTACTTCTCTGACGTTAGTGGTCAACATGCCGCTGACGTCAGAGGATCAAATTCTAAAAGCGCACCGCGCAAGGAAAATCAGTGAACTTGCACGAGCGATTAGAAAAAAACACACGGCTTTGAAGTTGGGGAAATTCGAGGAAGACGAGACGCTGGAAAAAATATTCAAACCAGTGACGCAATCTATCAAAACGTTAAAAATAAAAAAAGACATTCTAGACATCGAACCGAAGAAAGAAAAAACTAAGGTGGAAACTAAAAAAGAAGAAGAAATTGGGGAAAGCAGTGATACAAGAATACAGAAAAAAGTAGAAACATTAAAGCAACGGATTGAAAAGTTAAAAGGAGATTTTACCCCGAAACTTCCACCACACGCCGAAAAGGCAACGGCAGATTTTAGTCCGACATTGCCATCAGTCGAAGAGAAAAATGAAGAGGAAGAGGACATTTTTGAAGATGTATCTCAGTATTCTCCTACCGTTGTAAAGGACTACCTAGAAGCATATCCGGAAATAGCTCGACCGTATATTCAAAAATATAACGCAAAGGCACCCCAAATCGATTTTGTATACGGACCCAAGTATAGCGCAAGCGAATCAAAATGGACCTTGGGAAAAGAAACTTTAGATTTCGATAGAAAAACATCGGATATAATAGTGGGTAGGAAGAGGTATAAAGGTACCAAAGGACTTTTTGAATTGATTTTTTATAACGATCCTCGAGCCAATTTGGTGGAGATGAAAAATTATAGTAAAATTCTAACTGAAACGTCGGTACATCTGAATAGCGCGGGTAAATTTACAGGTTCATCTCGATATAAGTACACGAATGTTATTAAACCGTTACTAAAACGCGGAGAAGATGAGGGGGCAAGCGGTAAAGGTATGCGTCTCACTTATAACGAAAAACCGGTGGAGTACATGTTTTGGGACGACGTCAACGAATTAGTTGACAGATTGCGATTACTGGTGGCATCCAAAAACGCCGGCAACACTTCTCACGACAACGAAATCGTAGCCATTATAAACGAACTGAAGGAAGCTAAAGTCATCAGATAACTTAGTCGCGCTGAAGAAAGCGGGTCACAAATTTCGATATGAACTCTAAGTATACCAAGGAAAAAATTCAACTGATTAGGGAATTGCATAAACCGATACGAAAAAAATACCCTAGGCGTAGAACTATTATTAAAGGTTTGGATGATCTTTGGCAAGCCGACCTAGGGCAGCTGGATCAGTACGCCAGCCGCAATAGAAACTTTAAATTCATACTAGTCGTGATCGACTGCTTTTCCAAATTTGTCTGGTGCAAACCGTTAAAATCCAAGTCGGGAGAAGAAGTCACGAAGGCTTTCGCCGATATTCTCAAAAATTCCTCGGGGCGTCGACCTCGAAATCTCCAGACCGATCAAGGCAAGGAATTTTACAACTGTCATTTTAAGAAGTTATTGAATACTTTTAACGTCAACCACTATAGCACGTTTAGCGACACGAAAGCAGCGATAGTAGAGAGAGTGATCCGCACCTTGAAAGAACAACTGTTCAAGTATTTCAGTTTAAGTGGCACGAACAAGTGGATCGATATTTTACCGACGCTAGTTGACGAATATAATGATAGGAGACATAGAATCATACGTATGAAACCCAAAGATGTGAACGAAACAAACGAACGGAACGTTCTTAATGCCTCTTTCAGTCACGTAAAGACTTTCGATAAACAAAAGTTTAAACTAGGCGACATAGTTAGGATCAGCAAAGTCAAGCACGTCTTTCAGAAAGGATACACGCCCAACTGGACGACTGAATTGTTTAAAATCTCAAAGGTTCAAATTACGAACCCTCCCACATATCTCTTGGAAGACCTATCCAGGGGGGTTTCTACACCGAGGAATTGCAAAAAACGTCCGATCCGATTGGTAGAAAAGGTGTTGCGTAGAAAAGGAAAGAAGATTTTGGTCCGTTGGCTGGGGTTCGATAAAAGCCACGACTCCTGGATAGACGCAACAGACGTCTTGTAGTAGTGGCGGAGCATGGGTGACAGTAGTGGCTACGAATCTGACGCAGCCGGCGATGTCGACGACGTTCCACAGCAAACGACTCAAAGAGAGAGACTTCTTCTGTTGAAAACATGTTTTCATTTGGCACCTGGTCACGTATATACCGTACATTGTGGGTTGAGTCCACTACGATTTTTTACACCTGCTGTAAATATCGTCTGCGGACAAGGTACCCGAGAAGAATGCGTTATGACCATGGACCACGTGGAGTGGAAAGAACTTATCTTGCACCTGTATAAGTTTTTCGAACACGGTGATGGTCTGCCTGTGAAATTTGGTTGCGACATGGAATTGGACACGATTAATTCGGACGGACTAGAAATCGTGTCGCTCGGCAGAAACGGCGTATACTTTTACTTCAGCGAGGCATGTTGTATCGAACTGCTACGCATAGATAAGGATGTTTCTTTTAAAATCGCTTTATTGCACAGTTTTAAGTTAGTTGATTTCTATTTTAATTTTTTAGATACGGTAAATGAGATGTTGATAAAAAGTAATTTTAGAATAAGTATTAGAGATACTATTAAGTTACTTTGTAATCCAATGTGTAACATAGAAAAGTATTGTATTTATGAACTGTTTTATGATAGGGAGTTTTTGTTAGCTGACTTGTATAGGAGAAGGTTTTCTTAAATAAAACGACATTTAAAAATTTTTTTTATTCACATACCCACATATTCTCACATTTCAATCTACGTCTATGATATCCTTATGACCCCAAGGCAGGGTTACGATATTGTCGACGATATATCTCTTATTATCGAAAGGGTTGAGGCCGACTTTGCTTTGTTCGATACTAAACACCGTATGGGCGTACGAACGTATGGTGCACTGGCTGGCGATTTTTTCCCTCTTTTCGAACAAGCAATCGACGTAATCCTGGTACGTGATTTTATTTTTACCACGCTGTATTTGACTCCCTTGGCTTTTTTTACGCACTTCTTTCCCCCGTCCACCAGATAAGTATACATTTTCGATCGGAGTTCGACGAAATGGGTTAAGATCCTACCGTTTAACTCGTCCTTCATCAGTCCCGGCACTTTTTTATTTACTAGCGGAATTTCGTAACCATTATTAGGTGGGAAGTCGGAGGTGTCGAAACGAGCTAAATTTTAAGTATGACATCGCGGGTAAACGTCATCGCAAGAAATTTCATAGATGAGACTGTCCGTGTCCGTGTACAATAATTGACAGTCGGAAGGCGAGGAGTTTTTTAGCATAAAATCGTAATGAAATTCGTAGACGCAGGTTTTGAATATGTCTAAAATCGCCATTCCTATATACAGCGGTTTATTAAAGTTAATACGCGTCTTATTCAATTCGACGCTAATTAGGTTTTCGTCGAATATCGATCTGGATCTAAAAGCCGGACACGAAATTAAATGTTTCGCTCCGTACCTGTCCTGCCCTCCCACTTATTCACCAACTTAACGATTCTGTGTTTCCTAATATTTTCCATGGTTTTTCCGTAGATAGCGTTGTTCATAAGTTTAATGATGGTCTTTTCGAAATCAAACTTTGCCTGCGCCCTCAATCGCGTGTTGAACTTTATGTATGGCGCCAAAAAAGCGGACTGTTTAAATTTTAAAATTCTGTGCGTCTTTTTCAAAATCAGACCGTGATTCAGGGCCTGCTTGAGCGCCCTGTAATGTATCACGTATTTTTCTTTAGGATAAAGGGTGGTCATGAGTTTAGACGATTTCGCTTCCGGCGGTATGCGATGTTCGGCCGCGAAAGGTAGATCTTTGTGCGAGTCATGTAGTCCCTCCGGATATTCTAAGTCCACCTCTAACACGTATCCCTCTTTAGCGTCGTCGGGAATTTTAGTGACGTCGATGGCGTCGATATTGTCGACCCAACGAAAATCGACCTGTGGCAGACACTCGCACATCGCCCAGCCGTACAGATTATTAACGTCTAGATACAAGATATATTTGGAGGGATCGCTCGGATCGTACTCTTCCATGTACTTGTTATTAGCTCGCGCGAAGCGCTTACAACACTGACTCAGTCCGCCCCTAACGCCCCTCTCGAAAAATAGCAAAATATCTATATCTTGAAACGTCTCCAGTCGACAGCCGGTGAATTTTAACATACAATCATAAGTATACCCTGGCATGGTGTAATACCAAGCGGGATCCAATCCGTAATTAGCGTGACACGACTTTCTGAACGTTTCGAAGATGTCGGTCAGCAGCATTATGTCGGTTTTTAAGTACAAATCCGAGTACTCGCCAATAGTCTCTATGTGGAATTTTTCCCAAACCAGTTGCGCGTGCGCGTAGTCACTTTCGGCAATATCGGTGTCGTTTAGTTTGTTATAGAATTTATCGATGGGCGGAAGCGAATTTTCTCGTAATTTCTCCAAGTCGTCGATGTATTCGTAACAAAAAACGCCTTTTCTAGTTAACAATGTCAAATCGTCGGAAGGAACGTCACGAAATTCCTTTCCGGTATTGACGAAATCCGCTTTTGTGAGAGAGGAAGCTAGCGTGTCGAGTGGAAACCCCATGAATCTGAGGGAATCGATAAAGCGGAATTTTACGTTGGTGTCGGCGTCGAAAATCGTAAAACTTATGTATTTTTCTTTATTTATGGGAAGCAGGGTGATATGATTGCGTTTGGCGAGATCCCTGATTATGAAATGACTGTCGTAACCGCTGAAATTGTGAAATACTACGGGGATCATGAACGAATTTCTATAATTTAGATTACAGCTCTGATGGGCGTACCCACGAAACCGCGAAGTCAAATGACAATGATCGCGAACTATGATGTCATCGGGAGTGAATCTTTTCTCGCAAATATGGCAATTCGCCGTGGCATTTTTCAAACTTATGTTTTCCTTCATCGGTTCGACGTTTGTCAGTTTCGACGCGACAAATTTCGCGATTTCCTCCATCTGATCCGCGAACCAAGACATGCAATCCGGTCCTCGATAGCTTTTGTAGAAAGACAGAGAGTTATCGTAGGAGCATTTAAAATAAAAGCCGGCGCTGAACGCCTCGTGTTTCTGATACTTGGAAGTCTGGGACATCGGCTCAGAGTCGTGATAAGGTTTTAGAATAGACTCGAAATCCGAGTACACGACGAAAGGAGTACGTTCCTTATGTAGGTAGTTTTTAAAGTATATAAATTTTTCTTTGGGGAACGTTACCTGGTAATTGTTCCGTTCTCGACAGTAAACCGCGTGCTCGTCTAATTTCGCTTGGGTTTGAAAATAATTCAGACATCTGTCACATATGAACATTTTGCCGGTGGGTTTATTCATTTGCGTTGAAATTAGACGCGATAAATTTTTAATCCAACAGAAATGATATTTTATATCTGTCATTGGGACGTCATCCGCGGGAGGCGTCTCGTAATCGTTCATATTCGGGAAATATTGATCCTGAACGATGAGCAAGTTCACGTGTCTATCCATCTTCTTTTTAGTTAACCGCACCGGACCAGTATTAAATTTACGCGGATCTTCACATACTAACTCTAGGGCGTACACGTTTACGGATATTTCGTTTAACTTTTCGAACCTATCAAATTTAGCTAGCGTCATGGGAAATTCTAACCCATCCAGATTTAAAACATGTGTGAAATGGGGGTATGCACTAGTGCGATCCGAATGACGGTCTACGGGGTATAGCGCGGAAACGACGGCCCACAAGAAACAGGCATCGTCGTTGTTTTTAACGTTAACGCAAGCTTGCTTCTTCAAAATTTCATTCGGTAGGCTCACGTAGGTCCCTCCGCCGTTTCCCATTTCGACTTTGCTTATGTTAATTTCCAAACTTTCCTCCAGGCTCTTTAGGATGCTATCGGTAACGTGGTCGGCGAACCATCGTTTTAAGTCCGTCCTCCCGTCGATAGTGACATTTTTCGTGCTGAAATATTTATTTTCCAAAATTTCTTCGTCTCCGATTTTTTTTATAAATTCACCGCAGAAAATGGTGTTGATCTTGATCATCCTATATTCTTTCATGATCATAGGTACGCGACGTTTTAGAAGGAGAAAAGCGTCATTCAAAAATTCCTTTACATCTTTATGATTTAGATTTATGATTATACCCGAACGAATTCTACGTTTAAATGCCGACTTAGTTTCCTCCCATTTCACCCGATCGCGTCTCGTCAAACCGCTCCCCCTGTGTCTCGTTTTTAAGTAAGCTCTGAATCTTTTTAAATGCCCCAAATTCGTTTGAAGTTTCGTCATCGTACCGGGCTTGCAATCGTATACTTTTATGGCGGCGTAAACCAGTCTAATATTTCTGTTGATTAGCTTCAGCCAGCGCTCTCGCGTCGTCATGTCCATACAGTTTGTTAGTAATCGAAAAGCCTGTTCGCAAACTTCGACGATGTCGTCACTCACTGCGGAGATCTCCGCAGCCATGATGTTCGTCGTGCGGTCGCAGACTAATGCCGTTCGATGCGAGACCTCTTTATATACCTATCGGATGTCACATTTGCTACACTAAAAAAAATAGAAAAAGTGAAAAAGTTCAAAAAACATTGGGAATATATAAATTGACATTATACAAAAAATTTTGGGAAAAAAATTTTTTGGTAAAAAAAAATTGACAAAAACAATTTAGCAAAAAAAAATTTTTGGTAGAAAATAAATTTGACAAAAAAATGCAAGAAAAAAAAATTGTTGACAAAAAAAATTTTGGTAAAAAATAAAATTTTGGCGAAAAAAAATTCTACCAAAAAAAATTTGGGGGAAAAAAAATTTTGGCAAAAAAAAATTTTTGGCAAAAAAAAAATTGCCAAAAAAAAATTTTGCAAAAATAAATTTTGACAAAAAAAAATTGGCAAAAAAAATTGAGGCAAAAAAAAAAAATTTTGTAAAGAAATTTTGACAAAAAAAATTTTGGCAACAAAAATTGTCAAAAAAAAAATTAACAAAAAAATTTTGACAAAAAAATGTTGTCAAAAAAAAAATTGGCAAAAAAAAATTTTGCAAAAAAAAATTTTGGCAAAAAAAATTGTCAAAAAAAAATTGGACAAAAAAAAATTTTGGCGAAAAAAAATTTTTGCGCCACCCCCACCCACCCCGGGGTAGACCAAGTCCACCCCCCCCCCCCAAGGGGTGGCCCCAAAATCGATTGCGCTATATGAGGATTTTTTCCGATCAGCCGATCAGAAGATATATTTGGAAATCACGATATACCTGCATCAGCAGAAAATCCGAGCCCCTGACGTACTAATTGTTTACGTTGTACATCGCATCATATACGGTTCCACGTGGTTTCTTATTTACCATAATGTATCACATTTCCTGATACCAAGGAGTCTACCTCGGATTTCCACGTGTCTAGTTGAAGATTCCGGCCTAAATCGTTTGCGTTACATGCTGATTTTCCCAAATTTTCCGTTTATTATTCTATCTGCAATTTTTTCAGATTTTTTTATTTAGAAGATAATTGGGTGAAATTTGTAGCCTATTGTTCTATATGCGGTTTCAGCAAAATCGCTGAGTGCTCCACCAAACAAAGCAGGCGTCTGTCGTGAACTATTCCACGTGTTTTCTCTTACTATATATTTACTATGCGGTCACGCGTTCGCAGCGAGTAACCCGATGCGACGCAACAGCTGAGTTATAATTTTGTGTACTTGAACAACAAATAAATTAAAAATTATGGTTCATAAGATCACAAACGCAGAACTTATCGATAACAATTTTATTAGACTTTTTTTTTCATTATTAGCCATTACTTGACATAACCTACAATTTTCCAAATTTATGTGTATAAGTTAAGAATCACCCTGTATACACATAACAGTGGAATAGAGTGATATTATTGCTTAGAGAAGGTGTTTTCCCTTCAACACAAAGATTCTTATAAAAAAAACACAACAAAAGATTTTTAAACGTTTATTAAAAATTAATTGTGTAAGTCAATATGTTTTATCT